>CM020979.1:25463500-26927250 GCA_010134655.1 Fragaria nilgerrensis | reverse complement strand
TCTGAGGGAACCTCCAGCAACCCTCAAACGTCGTTTCGGGGCCTCATGACAGCCAGATGTGCAGCCCTTCTGAAGACGGCTCAGAGGCAGCCGAAGGTGCCTCCTTCATTGAGGCAGCCGGGCGTCCCTCGTTTCTCGAGGCAGCTGTGGTCTCAGACCCAGACGGAGGTCTCTGCACCCCGTATGCCTGAGATACACCTGGCGCCCACTCCGATTCCTACTGCTTCGGATGGTGGGTCATCTGGGGTACAGATGCCGCTGCCTCATCTGTTTCTTCCGCGGATGATACCGGCTTTACCTGCAGTCGATGACTCAGAGACGCCGATTTATCCACTGCCCCCGCCAGTGGCTCCATCAGCGGCGTACCAGTTCGTGCATTTTGATACACCTCTTATTTCCACGAGGGTATCATCATCGGAGACAGAATCCGTCGCGTCCGCCGTATCGCCCTCAGGTAATGAAAGATGAATGATTTGTTTTCTTATAATTCTCTGATTTTAATAATCAATTTGGTTTATCATGTGATAGGTACCGTCAGAGCGAAGCCGGCAAAAAAGAAGAGAGGCCCCGTCATAGAGAAGGCTCTCGAGAAGATCGTCGGTACCTCAGGGAGGATTGTCATCGGTATTGACGGGGATGGCGACATAGTATCGGGCGGGAGTCGAGGACGTACTCCGGCCGCGTGGGAGTGCTCATTAGGGATAGAGTCCCTATGTTGTGGTCAGACTAGGGCGAGGTCCCGCAGGAGGTTAAGGACATGGTTGGTGAGTTTACAAAATGCCTCAATAATATTATGTATCACATTGTAGATTTCTCGAAAAACTAAACTAATAAACGGTTAAATGCAGGTGTGGTTTGAGGTTCCCGAGCCCTTGAAGAGCAGCTGGGCCAGCGTTGTGCATGGGGGAAGGTACGTTGGGAAGTTAATGAAAAAACAAAATTGTATGTGATATTAATAATATTTCTAATATTTTTGTTGTATCTGTAGGTAAAAGGAGTGGAAGAACGAGTTGCGGACCCATTGGACTACGCACGGGAACGCACGTTCTGGTACCCCTACTGAGTTCCAGTACAGAGAGTACGAGTGGCGTTGGCTTCTGACATCAGAATTCAACAACCCTCGTAAACAGATATTTAAATAAATTAATTAGTTAATTTGTCATTAAGTACGTGCGTTTTTAAATATTTTACTAATAGTTTAGTTTTTTCTTTGAAGGCGGTTTCCCGGGCGAACGCTTAGAACCGGCAACCCAACACAAGGAACCATCATGCCGGTTCTAGACCGTTTGCTGTCTTTATGGATGAGGCGGCCAGGAAACATCCAGAGGTCAACCCGTACGTCTATACGTACGAGAAGGCATATCCTGACGCCTAGGAGGATATTGTAAGTCATCTTACGTTTTTAAATTTTTAATTTTACTTATATATATGTCAAAATGTTAATTAATAATTTTTTTCCTATCCAATTAGGTGAAGGTGAGGGAGGCTAGTGACGAGATGATGAGTGCTATAGTAAGGGAGACATGGCCGGACACGCAGGAGGAAGAGTTGTCCGAAGCCATGTCCCGGATCGACACTTCGGATCCGACGGTTGGGGCGAGGATCATGGGCACAGCCTTCCCACCGCGAGCAAACAACTTCTACTGCCGGGGTCTAGGAAAGAAGGGCGAGGGGGTCCTGAAGACCACTCCAGGATTTCAACGAAAGGCAGCCTCGACTAGCAGCAGGACCACGACCACCAGGACGACTCAGCTGCTACAGTCGGGACTTCAGAGACTACGGGAACAGCAAGCTGCTCATGTTGCCTATAATGCCGGTCATACAACCTATAATGCCGCACAGGCAGCCCATTATGCTGAGGTACATGCCATCTAGCAGGCCCAGCAGCGGCAGATGTTCTAGTACATGCAGGACTTTACAGCTGCCCAGCTCCAGGGACTTCCGGCTTCGCCCATGCCTCCGCCCATACCACTACCCCAGCCGCCGCAAGCTCCGCAGCAGCCCCCAGAAGAGGATATTAATTTAGACGATCTAGATTTTGTGTAGTTGATGAATTATGTAGTTTTATGTGCTTGTTGTTGGTTATATAGAATTGTTTTGGTGTTTTTTGCAGCTTGCTTGGAATGGTAATTTAGAAATTTTGGGTTTTTTTTTTTTTATACTGAAATGGACTTATAACCGACGAAACATTCCATAATTCGTTGGCTATAATAATGTTTAGCCGACGAATTATGGAATGTTTCGTCGGCTAAACCCTTTAAAGCCGACGAAATACGGGCTGTTTCATCGGCTTTAGTTTTTTTTTATTTTTTTATTACATACTATAGCCGACGAATATATTAAGCGTTTCGTCGGCTAAATCAAAGAGACTAGCCGACGAGTTGTTTCGTCGGCTATAGGTAAGAGACTAGCCGACGAGTTGTTTCGTCGGCTTAAGTTAAGAGACTAGCCGACGAGTTGTTTCGTTGGCTATAGGTAAGAGACTAGCCGACGAGTTGTTTCGTCGGCTAAAGTATGAGGGACTAGCCGACGACGTTTTTTGTCGTCGGCTATCTATGAAAAAATAGCCGACGACGGTCTATAGTTTCGTCGGCTAAAGTCAGCCGACGACCCTTTCCTGATGAAACCATAGCCGATGAAGTATCGTCGGGTAAGATCTTAGCCGACGAATTAAGCTAACAGGCCGACGAAATGTTTTCGTCGGCTAAAGTGCTTGTCCTGGTAGTGTGTGTATATATGTACTTGTTGGTTATTTGTTACACATGATCTTTAGGTTTCTAATCATGTATGTGGTGCCTAATTATGTGCAATCCTCCTCTACGATCTTTGTGATACACACACACATATATATATATATATAGAGGGCCCTTCAAACGAGGGATCCATTTTTTTGACATATATGAGGGATGAGGGATTACACCAACTTTTCGATCACAAAATCACATCTCCACTTTTGCAAATTTTCAGAAATTTTGGTGATCGTTAAGGCATTCAAAACTATGATTTCTAATTATAAGCATGAACGGTTCATGTTTGGCAGATTTGGTTTGTTCATTGATTTAATCTTGTTCGACACCTTAACGATCACCAAATTGGCTGAAAATTTGTAGAATTGATCTATATATAAGGACCAACAAACTGAACGGTAGAGATTCAAAAATATAATCGAAAAGTTTGTGTAATTCCCCATCCCTCATATATGTCAAAAAAAAGGATCCCTCATTGGAAGGGCCTTGTATATATATATATACTTATACAAGGCCCTTCCAATGAGGGATCCTTGTTTTTGTTCATTTCTAGGGATAGATCATTTGACGAACTTTTCGATCACAAAATCAAATCTTCATCGTTCAGTTCGTTGGGCTATATGAGTAGATCATTTCTATAAATTTTCAGAAAATTTGGTGATCGTTAAGTCATCCACATGAGAGATTTATTTTTAATAATCTTGAACGGTGTAGGTTTGACATAAGTATTAAGTTTTTTATTTTAATCTCAGTCATCTAAGCCCATTAAAAAACAGATCTAATGGTGTGCACATATCCCTAAAAGTGACAAAAAATAGAGATCCCTCATTAGAAGGACCCTGTATATATACACACACATACACACACCAAGATTTCTTTCACCTAGACTCCTAGAGGCCATGTTAATTGGCAGTTATGTGTAAAGTAAAAGTTACCTGGTAGATCTTTTTTTTTTTTTTTTTTTAACTGAGAGAAAGGATCTCCTCTTCCGCTTCCATAAGTTTAGTAAGAGCAGGATTACAAAAGGGGTGGATGATGATTCCAAAGCCAACCCCAAGGAACAATATTACATCGGACGTATGAATAACTTAATTAGGTAGATTCTATTTAGAGTTGAGCAATAACTATAGGTGTATTACATCGGACGTAAGAATAACATATCCAACACTCAATTGACGCCCACTCTAATTTATGACAGCTTTACTTAGTTGGAGTGAAAAATAATCATAAACTAGACGCAAATGGAATGAGGCTAGAGAAGAATTAAATCGGTATATATTGATTATGGATGATTGATTCCTAAACCTATCTCCCTTGTAAGAGTATTCAGGGTAGGGATGGCAATAATCCTCAGCGGGTAGGGTACGCACGGGTATTCGACCTAATGGAGAAGATATAAGGGTATAAACGGGCAACGGGGATGAGGATTCCCAGTATTCGGATTCTTAAATCGGGTACGGGGCGGGTATGGTATTTTGATATTCGTCTCTATCCCTACCCATTAAGGATGAAAATATTATTATATATAATTATATAATTTATTATTATTATATATATTTATATATAATTTATAAATAAATATTTATGTAAAAAAATTTGTGATTCTCTTAATAAACATTTAATAGACCTTCCTTTTTATTATATATTTTTATTCTCTTAATGAAATCTACCGGTATTGTTTTGTTTTACGCAAGACTTGTATTTATTTTTATTGGATTGAAGCATGAAACTTATTTATTTTGGTATTTGATTTTAATTTCATACTTTTATATAATTGTATTTTGTATTTTAAAAAAATTAATTAATTTAATACATAATAGTTAACGGGTACGGGTACGGGTATGGAAACGTAATCCCCAAAGAGTACGGGTACGGGGAATCCCCATTATCTAATTACGGGTACGGGACGGGTACGGGGATGAGAAATGTAAAAAGGTATGAGTACGGTATTTTGATTCCCGTACCCTACCCTACCCATTGCCATCCCTAATTCAAGAATCAATTTTTAATAAGGACATGCACATACACCAGCCAATTCCGATTATTTCACGTGTTAGTAAATGCATTAACGCATGAATACTCTCTCAAAAAACCATAAAGCCTAAAGCCGTCGGCACCTCCATAAATACTTGTTTTCTTCTTGTCCGGCGGCGCCCAATCGTACGTGGCTAGCCTCTTGGCTTCCCGTCATCATGGGTTTGGTGCCGGACGGGGAAATCGCCGTCTTAATGCTCAGAGGGGGTTATTTGAAGAAAGACTTTGCTTGGGGTTTTGAAGGTTGCGTTTTGGCTAGGCTGAGGCAAGGTGGTGGTCATGCTACACAGATGCAGCGAATTGATCCCTAGCCATGTTGTTGGTCGCCGACGTCATTGGTCTGGTTCCATGGTGGCGTGAGATAACTGGTTGGGCTTCGATTGTTTTTTCATGATGATGCTGGTTGTGGCGATGTGGCATGTGGAGTTTGAGTCGTCGTTGTGGTTGCGCAAATCAAGCGGCGGAGTCATGGCGGCGTGCGGCAGACGATGATTTGCATAGGACGACGAGAATGGTTGGCATCGGTTGACTGAACGAGACCAACTTGATGGGCTCTGAGTGGGCTTTCTTTGGTGGCTTCCATTTGGGCACTGAGTATTGGGCTAGTTTTTTTCCTTCTAGTTTTTTTCTTTTCTATGTCCTTTTAGGATTTTCTAAAGCAGGGTTCTAGCCTACCGACTAAGACGGTTATCAGACATCTCGATAATGAAAGCTTCTGGAGTACCGCAATAGAGCGTTTTGGCGAAGGAAGCTTTCAACCAAGTTTATCCTTGTGTAGGATAACTCTCTAGCTCGTCTAGGCTCATTTTAAATGAGCAAAAATTATACATTGTGATCGTATTTGTGTCACCCCATGAGGGCTTGTATCGAGCCATCCTAGCTTGAGAAATTAATATATTTGGTTACATGCTCACTTTGCTTCAAAAAATAAAAAAAAAAATAACGAATGAATACTTTTACTCATATCATATTATTTTGAATCGTTCATGTGTTAGTAAACGTAAAAGTTAGAAGTAAACATGTACATTCAAAATTTCTTTTTGTCCCGTAATCATATTTCCTTGATTGCCATTAAGTCTATTCAAAACATAGTTGAGATGTAGTTTCTCGATCTAATAAAAATTTGAGTGTAATAATACAATAACACACACTTCTTGGTTTTTTTTTTTTTTTGTAAGGTAGATATATAAAAGACAAAATATTGGTCACTCATTATATTTTGAAGGTTTCGACAGTTTGGTCCTCAAGTTTTCAATTTCAACCGATCACTCCTTGTACTATCTTATTTCAATTTGGTCCATTGCTAACGTCTAATTCGAAATTGGTTGTTAATTAGATGACGTGACATGTTGATGCCCCACGTGGAGCAACATCAGATTGTCAAATATCTTTAATACCTTTAGCCTATTCATCTCGTATTCGATGCAATTCATCTCGTATTCAATGCAATCTAAATCCCATTGCCTTCGTCGATTCCCAAGTCGCTCTGCCTCGATGGCGATCCCACTCTCCTCAAATCCAACCTTGACCGAATCTCCGCATCCATCTCAAACCCCACATCGACTTAATCTCTGCCACCATCTCCTCCTTTCGTATGAACTTTATTATCGTTCAAAATGGCCTTCGATTTGAGACAGACCATAAAGAAATTAAAGAGCTAAAACCGAAAGAAAAAGAGAAAGAGCCAAAGAAATCGGAGCTCAATGTTCCAAAATTGCCAAAGATTTGGAACAAGAAAGCGGAGACCTTAGTGTGAAATTTTCAAGGCCTTGTTGTTAGTGACATGCATGTTCAAGGCAATGTTGTTAATGTGGTTTTGCTTACCCAACCCTTTTCAATTAATGAAAACCACGAAACCCCATAACTTTAAGTTTATGTTAGGATTAATTTCAGTTTACCCCCTTGATGTTTGGGGTTGACATCATTTTAGTCCTTATACTCTTAATTTTAAAAATTTACCCCCTAAAGTTTACAATTTTCATAAATCAAGCCCAATTATTAAAATTCCGTCCAATTTAGACGTTAAATGCTAGAATGAAATCTTAGAAAATAGGTTCTAAAAGGCGATTTATGTTGACACGCTAATAAGAAACATGCCTCACATCCTTCAATGTCATAGGGTAATCAAGATTAGGTCTCAATGCAAATGTCTCCCATTCTCGAAATCTTGAAGTGGCTTGTGAATTGCCCATCTTCAACATCATAAAATCGCCAGCTTCATGTGTTGTAAAGAGCTCTAAGTTGGAAGTTAAATAACAAAGGCTTCATACAGATATTCTTGAACAGTAAGAAACTCCCCCGATACAGTAGGTGTAAATCCATTATCGCCATCATCTTGATAGTTGTCTTTCTTTTTGTCATGTTTCCACTTTCGACACATCCACTTTATGTGGTCCTTACCTCCACAATAGTGACACTTGCAACTAAACCCTGACCTGGATTTAGTGGCAGTCAAGATTGTTATATGGAAAAGAGGGGAGGGGGCAAGATATAAAGTATAAGAAAAATAAATGTAATTTATCAGGTCTGCAGTCAATGTGAACTAATAAATAATAACAAATTAAAAGACGAATTGTTTGTTGCATATTAACCACAACATCGATATTAATTTTCACCCCAAAGATTTAGAGGGTGCCAATTGAAACTATTAAACTGTTTAATACTATAACGAGCTTTACCTGGACGACATGAAATACCATAACTTTTTGAGAAATTCATCCAAACAGTGTTTCAACTTTTGGTCCTTATAAACTTTGGTATTTCAAGTTTTGAAAACTTCACAATGGTATCTCAAGTTCCCAACTTGACCGAATTTAGGTATATAGAGTCATTTGTTCCGTTAGTCGACTGTAAGGGTATCTCCAAGAAGGCTTTCTATACCCATACTCAAACCCAAAACCTAAAAAATCTTCTCTCCAACCATGAAAATCCAAACTCATATTTGGGTTCCTACTAAGGAGTTGACCCAAAATGGGTCGAGTGTGAGGGAGGAAACCCATTTGGGTTGATGTGGGACCCACACCAAAAAGCAGCACGTGAAGGGGAGACGATTCCCACACATGAACGCGCCAGGAGCTCCACTTGTGGGGGACACACGCTAGAAGATGAAAAAATGGGAGGAGAAAAACTTACACCCTTTGCACGCGTTGAAGAGTGCGACCGATTTTCAAATAATCACATTTTCAAATGTAACAAACTTGAAAAATAAGAAAAAAAATTGAGGAAAATATAGAATATAAAATGATTAAAATTTGGGTATGAGTATGAGTTTTGATATAATGGTTGGAGATGGAATATAGGTTTGAATAGTAATGAGTATAGGTGAGTCAAAATATAGGTTTGAGTATGGATTTTGACTCACCTTGTTAGAGATGCCCTAATTAAGCCTTATTTTGATAAACCCAGAGTGTGTAATTAAGCCCCCCAATCACCTTCACCAATTCATCAATGATCTCTTTCTTAATGGTTGATGTACAACACCTTATTTCATCACCAATTGAACATCGATATACAAACCCAACCCTATTCCCAATTCTCCCTCAAGTCTCAGTCTCCCTCAATCATATTAGGTGATATGCAGTGGTTATGCAACCGTCAAAGCAGAAAAGAAAAAGTAGAGAAGGCACATTTCTTTGTTATTTTGTTTTGCAGCTCCATCACCTCCATATACATATTTACGCCCGTCCATGCCAATAACAAAACCGATCAGGTTGGGATCGAAGGAGTCAAAGATTGGGATTGTCATGAATCAAATTGATATCGATGACTGCAATGAAGGAGGGGGTGGTAGTGCTGATGAGTGATGAGGATCTACAGCTCGTATCCTCGATCTCCCACACACAACCTGGATTTGATGCTGCGGCCACTTTTCGGTCCAAGCCGACACCGCCGCCGGCGAAGTTCTCTCATGGTCTTTTTTTTTTTTTACGGTGAATGCGAAGGCGCTATGGAAAGCTCCATCGCCGAGATCGAGCCGTTGCCGTCGATGTCGTAGACAAAGAAGGCGTCCTTCAGATTCTACATTGCCTATGCCGAGTTGATCCCTTTGGGGTTAAGCTCCACAACCTCGTTGATGTCGATGAACCCGTCGCCATCGGCGTACACCTCCAGGATCAAGGGCGTGCCGAACGACAGTGAGCGCATCACCAAGGGGGTGGCAGCGCCAAAGGTGACGGCAGTGGTGGAGGAGGGAGTGGACTTCTTCTTTTGGGAGAAGATGGATTTGAAACCCATAGTAGTTGGATCCCTAACAGTCGACTAACGGAACAAATGACTTTATATACCTAAATTCGGTCAAGTTAGGAACTTGAGATACCATTATGATATTTTCAAAACTTAAGATATCAAAGTTTATAAAGACCAAAACTTGAAACACTATTTAGACAAATTTTCCTAACTTTTTAAGACCCGGCCTGCAGCTCCTCCAAAGAATTAAACATGTATCATGTCGGTAATCTACTATTTGTGCCCCAAAATAAGCTTGGCCAGGCAGAGCATCCAGACCAATGAAACCACCATCATGCTTCATGATGTTCCTGCCTTTCAAATAAACCAGCTCTACTCCAAATCTCTTGAGACATTGTACAAAGAGATGCAGATTATCTTCCATAAGGTGATCACAAAAAATTTCAGCCCATGTCACCAATGCCTGTACTCAAGCTAGCTCTGGTGGGTAGTATATTAGCCAAAATTGTTCATACATGGAGAGCACTACTCTACAGTCTTTACCAGGCACCTTTACTTTCCATATAGCTTTCCATACCGCCTATTCCTAAGGGGGGTTTTCAGGTTGTGGTGGACTGCCTAAAAATAGTAGCGTAATCAGAAAATTCACAGAAACTGAGAACCTTACATTTGTTCTTATTTTGGACACATCCAAACCAATTCCAACAAATTAAACCAAGCTTTAACTGGCTGACCAACGTGCCACAAACTCGAAGACCTGAAGGTGTTTGACAACAGAGACTACCTAAATCAAATTGAGAAAATCAGACAAAACATGAACCTGCAGTTTCAAACTGTGCTCAATATATATAGCAAATTGATATACGTCAAACGATATGCAATATATGCAAACTGTGCTCAATATATATGCAGTTTAGTCTTTTAGCAGCATGGATCCATGGTTTCCAGAAAATTTTGGTTGAAGGAGATTCTCAAATCTTAATCAATTCCATCAATGATACATGTATTACTCCTTGGAAGATTCAAGTTCTTGTCAAAGACATTCTCTTCCTCGCCTCTCAAATTGGTCAAGTTTCTTCCACTCATGTTCACCGAGAAGCGAATTTTGTGGCGGATGCTATTGCAAAACTGAGACATAAAATTGGAACACAAGTTTGGAGCAAATCCCTTCCTCTTGCAGCTAGTCAGGCCTTTTATTTTGACTCTTTAGGTGGTGGTTGTCACAGGGGTTTTGTAATTTGAGGTTGTTTTTCTTTTTATACTGTCGAAAAAAAATATATATGTAGTTTCAAATTGTGCTTAATATATATAGCAAACGATATACGTCAGCGGTGAGCCGTGACTTGGTTGGTTAAGGTGTTTAGCTAATAACTTTGAGGTCATGAGTTCAAATCTCACTGACATATGTAGGGTGTGTGAGTTATTAATAAAAAATTAAAAAAAATTACACGATATGCAATAACATCCACATAACTCAAATAAAATACATTATGCGGGTCTAATAAAATTTTTGAAAAGGAAATTTTATTAACACATCCCCAAATGCTAGATACAGATATCTTTTTTTTATACAAATTATATTAGACTTGGTGGGTACGTAAAATTACCAAAAGAGACATTCATATCAAAAGTAAATAAATCTAATAAAATATCTTGCTTAAGAGTTTTCTTATCCTCTTCGAGGATAACGTGTGTGAAGATACCAAGCCCTAATCAGAAATAGCTAACGACATTTATCATGAACAACCATAGTTTTAAACAAAAACTGAAGACAACGTAATGGATTATAGTGATATTTCTCAACCCCTAATCAAAAATAGCTAATGACATTTATCATGAACAACCATAGTTTTAAGCAAAAACTGAAGACAACGTAATGAATTATAGTGATATTTCTCAACCCCTAAGCGTGGTATGACGTCATCGTCTTTGATTAGTTTGATCTACTACGAAATTTAGATTTTAGGGTTTATTGTTTGATTAGATAGTACAATTTGAAGTTGGAAATTTAAACTATGAGGAAAGATGAAACTTTTTGAGAAAAATCTTACTAATGAGATTTTTTTTTAGAATAATTGAGGAGCAGATCTAGAAAAGTATGTGTATTTAGTTAATGAATTGTATATTTAGTGAATAAGTTGTGTATTTTAAATAAGGGTATTGTAAGAAATTTGGGTATGTGTATATAATAAAATGTTAAAATAATAAAGTTAATAGGTGGTGTATTAAGTATGAGATGTGTATCTGGTAATTAGGGATGTGTTAATAAAATTTCTCTTTTTGAAAACTTACTTGATCAACCATTAAAGACATATTATTACTTCAAATTCAAAGTTTTAGGTTTCAAATTAAAACTGAGCAACCAGCTAGCTGTTACAAACTAAAATCGGCATTTTACCATATTAGTTATTTTGGCCGGTCGTAAGTAACATCAACTTTACAATTTTGATCACAGCAGCTCTCAAATTTAAATGGCGGTGGGTTAGATGATTGTTTAGCTATAGAATAAACTAACAACTTCGAATGTTTTGTTTATATATTACATAAGTCATATATGGTTGTTCCTTCTAGACAAGTACCCTAACGAATTGGTAAAAGGAAAAAGAATATGATCATAAGCTCTAGTCTTATTGTCAAGCTAGTATTCAAGCTGGCATTTGCATTTTTCCACGATATATATAAATTGGCATCACATTCAATTTCTTAACTCTTTTTTCTCTTCATCATATAAATAATTGCTCGAGACAAGTTCTTCATTTTTTTTGTCAAATGGATATATCCAGCCGTATAACACATGATATTACTTACTACCTACCATTTATATGCACCTAGCTTGACTCGTTCATGGCCTCCACGAAACAACCCAGTCGTTGAAGTACTCTACCACATTTCATATCATATAATTCATTATCCCAAATAGCTAGTATATATTTGGAAGAATTGCTCCAATTTAGCCTGTTAAGATGAATAAACAAACATGCCTATACTTGCAAAAACGAGTAATATTTCTCTATAAAAGGGCAGAGCTCTAACCCTTCTCAAACACATCTGCTACTGCTTACTGCTTCTCACTACAAACAAGTTCTAACTAATATATGGGAGCCTTGGGACAGCCAAGGCCTTATTGGCTCATTTCAGTGTTCTATGGTTTGGCATTGTGCTTCTTAGCTAGGACTACTGTCCTTGCTAACAATCCTTACACTTATTCTTCACCACCACCTCCTCATCACCATGCTACTCACTACCCTCCTCCTCGATTAGTATCAGTCGCCACCACCAAAACATCCTAAGCACCATCCATACCATTACAAGTCACCACCCCCGCCACCGCCCAAGCATGTGATACATCTCCCGTATCACTACAAGTCACCACCTCCTCCATCACCTTCACCGCCACCTCCATATGTTTACAAGTCTCCCCTGCCACCCTCACCTTCACCTCCTTATGTCTATAAGTCACCTCCACCCCCGTCACCTTCACCGCCACCTCCATACGTTTACAAGTCTCCACCACCCCCATCTCCTTCACCGCCACCTCCATATCATTACAAGTCACCTCCTCCTCCATCACCTTCGCCACCACCACCATATGTCTACAAGTCTCCACCACCCCCTTCACCTTCACTGCCGCCACCATATCACTACAAGTCTCCCCCACCCCCATCACCTTCTCCGCCACCTCCTTATGTTTACAAGTCTCCACCACCCCATCACCTTCTCCACCACCGCCATACGTTTATAAATCACCACCACCACCGTCCCCATCACCACCTCCTCCTTACATTTACAAGTCTCCCCCACCACCATCTCCATCACCTCCTCCTCCTTACGTATACAAGTCTCCACCACCACCATCTCCATTACCTCCTCCTCCTTACGTCTACAAGTCTCCACCTCCATCATCACCATCACCACATCCACCATATGTATACAAGTCCCCACCTCCTCCTTCTCCATCACCGCCACCTCCTTATGTTTACAAGTCTCCACCACCACCTTCACCATCACCGCCTCCACCATACGTCTACAAGTCCCCACCTCCTCCATCTCCATCACCACCACCTCCATACGTCTACAAGTCCCCGCCTCCTCCTTCCCCATCACCTCCTCCACCCTACATTTATAAGTCACCACCACCACCCTCACCCTCACCTCTACCACCTTATGTATACAAGTCCCCACCTCCACCTTCCCCGTCACCACCACCTCCATATGTCTACAAGTCTCCTCCTCCACCATCTCATTCACCTCCTCCTCCTTATATCTACAAGTCTCCTCCTCCCCCAACTCACTCTGCTCCCCCGTACTACTACAAGTCCCCTCCACCACCACCATACCACTACTAAGCGTACGTACAGCTACAGTTACATATAACAAGTTGAACTTTGAGTTGGAATAATTACTTCTTGGTGTTTGGATGTGGGTATACATTCTTTTGCAGCATTGTTTCTCTTCCCAAAACAATAAGAGTACGTTTACTTCATATGAATGATATAAGGGTACGTGTAGCACGACCAGGTAATATCCTTTCTGTTGTAAGCACTCACTGTATTACTTATTTTAAGAAATGAAAGCGAAGCAGATATATGGCATGGATCTTTTTGTGTACGTACATACTAAATTTTCACGCTTAATTTTTACTTAATGATCTTTTGATTTCTTGGTTTCTAATAATGTATGTGGTGACACGACCCACCCAGAATTTCACCCTGAATCCGGAGTAAATCGTGCGGGGACCACCTCCAAGGAAATATTTACCACAAAATTCGGTATAACCTCCCCTGGAAATGGACAACCCTTCCTAACGAAAACCTGCAAACACTCCTAAAATTCTCAATCCACCCTTAACTTCTGAAGCCTTCGTGCTCCCCAAATACAATCACCACCAACAAGATAATAAACATTAACTAAGATAATATACATCCTCCGTCAAATATTCTAAAATGTCAACATGCCTTCGCCTACAACCGAAATAATATACATTAAACCTAAGTATTCAGAGCTACTAGACACTAGCGGAAGTAAGAAAACGCAGGTAGGTTAAACAGGTAACCTACTGATGAAAGGTGGTGGAAATACGGGTGACTATGCCTCCTCTCCTACTAGATCCAATCCGAACTCTGCAGACTGGGCATTTTAAAACGAAGGGCCCAGGGGAAGACATTTAATAACGTTAGAGTGAGTGGACAAAAATAATTTAATAACAAAATATTTATGCATTCCCATTTTAATTTCATAGAAAATATACTGCATGCGGCAGCTCAAAAGTGCTCAATTCATAAACTGGCAATTTCAAGACTAGCTCCGGCTAGTCACCAACTCAAATAAAATGGAGCCTCTCAAGCTAAACTATATATAAACATATATTCGTATGTATTTACACTCGTCATATCCCTTGTATGAAGAGATAGGGATACTGCTGCATCATTTGTTCCTCTGATTCCCAAGTAGCTTCTTCTACTTGATGACTTCTCCAGAGCACCTTGACAGTGGGATTGTCTTGTTCCTAAGCACTTGCTCCTTTCAGTAGAAAATCTGAACCGGTTCCTCTTCATATGACAAATCTCTCGTCAAACTGATCGGCTGCTCTTGCAGCACATGAGAGGGATCGGCAATATACTTGCGAAGCATAGATACATGAAACACATTATGTATCCTGGCTAATTCTAGAGGCAAAGCTAACCGATAAGCAAGTGAGCCAACTCGCTCTATTATCTCATATGGGCCAATATACCTCGGACTAAGCTTCCCACGCTTACCGAAACGTACCACCCCTTTCCAAGGAGATAATTTCAAGAACACCCAATCACCCACTTGAAATTCAAGGTTTTTCCTACGGACATCTGCATAACTCTTCTGCCTACTTTGAGCGGCCTTGAGTCTATCTCTAACCAGTTTAATCTTCTCATTTGTCTCATGGATTAATTCTGGGCCACAAAGCTCTTTTTCTCCTACTTCATTCCAACACAAAGGCGTACGACATTGCTTCCCATAAAGCGCCTCAAAGGGAGCCATACCAATGCTAGAATGATAGCAATTATTATATGCAAATTCCATCAAAGATAGGTTTTTATCTCAACTCCCTCTGAACTGCAAGGCACAAGCTCTCAACATATCCTCCAAAGTCTGAATAGTCCTCTCAGACTGCCCATCAGTCTGAGGATGAAAAGCAGTGCTGAAGTGTAATCGGGTACCTAAAGCTGCTTGAAGAGCTCCCCAGAATTTATAAGCAAATCTAGGATCCCGATCTGACACTATTGATTCAGGCACACCATGAAGCCTCACAATTTTATTCACATGAAGTTCCACTAATTTATCCAATTTATACTTCTTTTCCACTGGCAAGAAATGTGTAGACTTGGTGAGTCTATCCACAATCACCCAAATACTGTCATGTCCTTCACGGGTACGAGGTAAACTGAAAACAAAATCCATGGTGATGTGGTCCCACTTCCACACTGGAATAGGCAACGGCTCAAGCAATCTAGAAGGCTTCTGCCTTTCAGCTTTTACTTGCTGGAAAATCAGACATCTACTCACAAACACTGCAATTTCCCTTTCATGTTTGGCCACTAATAATAATCTTTCAAAATCCGATACATTTTTGTGATAACCGGATGAGCTGCATAAGCGAAACTATAAGCTTCCTCCGAAATCTCACTCTTCAACTCTTCATGTCTTTTTGGAACACAAAGTCGATTCTTAAACAATAAAGTCTCATCCGTTTGAACTGAAAAATGATCGGCTGCGGCTCCGCTTAAAACTCTTTCTATCAATCATACTATGGAAGGATCATTATTTTGTGTTTCCCGCACTCTATCAACCAAAACTGGCCTCACATGAAAACTAGTTACTAAGGCACCCACTTCATCCACCGATAAATCCACCCCTGAAGCTCGCAACTCAAAAAGAAGTGGAACTCGAACCATTTTTATATAAGATAAAGATGTGGAGGGATTTCGACTAAGAGCATCAGCTACCACATTAGCTTTTTCAAGATGATACTCGATAGTGCAATCATAATCATTAATCAACTCCATCCACCTTCTCTGTCTCAAGTTTAGCTCTCTTTGAGTGAACCGAAGACTCTTGTGATCGGTAAAAATCTGACACTTGGCTCCATAAAGATAGTGTCTCCACAACTTGAGAGCAAAAACTACCGCTGCAAGTTCCAAATCATGAGTAGGATAATTCCCCTTGTGCGGCTTTAATTGCTTGGAAGCATAGGCAATAACTTGCTCATGCTGCATCAATACCCCACCTAGACCACATCCAGAAGCATCACAAAAGACCACATACTCCCCACTATCATCCAGAAGTGCCAAAACAGGGGCACTAGTCAAACAATTCTTCAATTCTTGAAAACTTTGCTCACACTCATCTGACCATTCAAACTTAACACTCTTCTTGGTCAACCTTGTAAGAGGAGCAGCAATTCTTGAAAAATCTTACACAAAGCGCCGATAATAACCTGCTAATCCCAAGAAACTACGGATCTCCATCACAGTAGTGGGTCTTCTCCAATTTGACACTGCTTCCACCTTTTGGGAATCTACACTAACTCCTTCTGCTGAAACCACATGGCCCAAGAACCCCACTTTATCTACTTACTCCTGCAATTGAGTCTTCAACTCTTTCAACTCCGCTGGAGCCATTCTGTAAGGTGCCTGAGAGATAGGCATAGTTCCGGGAAGTAATTCTATAGAGAAGTCTATCTTCCTTGCAGGGGCAAACCAGGCAACTCCTCAGGAAAAACATCCGGAAACTCCCTTACTATAGGAATATCTTCTACTCCCAAAACTCCCATACTTGTATCCACCACATGAGCTAAATACGCCTGACAGCCTTTATTTAATAATTTCCTTGCAGCAACAGCGGAATTTAGGCAACTCGAAATAACATCTCTTTCCCCTTGAAAAGCAACCTCAAATCCACTTGGACTTCGAAACACCACTACTTTCTGAAAACAATCTATCAAAGCTCTATATGCTTCCAAAAAATCCATCCCCAAAATCACATCAAACTCCACTATCTCTAAAGGAATTAAATCGGCCTTGAAATTAAATCCCTCAACTAAAACTTCACAACCATTAAACACCCAATTAATTCTCATCACCTCACCAGAGGGTAGAGACACATGCCACTCGCCTGGAAGAGATGATGATGGCACATTTGCATGCAGGGCAAATCTACTAGACATGAATGAATGCGTGGCTCTAAGATCAATTAAAGTACATGCAGGCTGACCAAAAATTAATAACGTACCAATGATGACATCCGGAGAAGTACGACCTTCCTACTGGGTCATAGCATGCAATCTAGCGCGAGTCATGGGACGTCCATGCTGACCACTGCCCCGCTGAGAGCCACCTCTGACTGAAGTACTGCCCTGGGCACTACTACTAGAGCCTCTAGCTGAAGACTGACAAACTGACTGAGTAGGGGTAGGGGTGGTCCTCTGAGCCAACAATGGGCAATCTCTCCTGAAGTGATCTAGACTACCACACTCAAAGCACCAAGAAAACTGTTGCTGCCCATAAGAATAAGTCTGGCAACCGGATGACCCACTATGGAAACTGCCACAAGAACCATACTGTCTAGTCTGCTGCCTACCCAACTGGCTCCGAGTAGAACTTCTTAAACGTCTTTTAGACCTGCTTCGAACACCAGAGCTAGATCTACCACTACTTCCACTACCAGCTGAAGATCCAGAAGCGGATGATGAAGCAGCCTTCTTGGATGGACCCTGACTGGGGCCACTGTAATCACGAGGCCGAGCACCATATGTCCCCCTAGACTCAATGGCCATGGCTGCACCAACTGCATCCATAAAGGTCGGGTAAATTACCCCCGTCATCTTGTCTGCATACACTCCACCAAGTGCCCCAATGAACATCTCAATCCTGGTCTTCTCATCAGGAACCATATGACACATGCCGCTTAGGGAAGTGAATCTTTCCTGGAACTCTATGATCCCCTCATTATCCCTCTTCGTCATATGCAGGAAATCCGACTGAATTCTGCTGCGGTGAGCATGATTGAAATACTGCCCCAAGAAGAGAGTCTTAAACTTCTTCCACGACATACTCAGAATATCCTCAACATTCCTGCTGGCAATCGACCACCAGTGATGTGCTGAATCATCCAGAAAAGTCACTGCCATCTTCACCTTTCTTTCTTCTAGTAATTTAGTGATCGCAAAAGCATTTTCCATCTTATCCACCCAATTGTGAGCATCAAGGGGTCCCTTGGCACCTTTGATCTCTCTGGCTCCAGCCTCATATACTTCTCTCATTTTCACCGCATGAGGGTGTGGAGCTCGATCCATGACATCCCTCAGCAAATTTCTAATATCATCAACCAAACCCCTGACCTCATTGCCCTCATCGGCATTGGTCGAAGTAGCCACACGGGTTTGCCATGGGCGCCTAGGAGGCATAGTACCTGAGGAAGAAAATATTTAGTAGTCCATAAACAAGACTAACTCAACTATCACACATACCCAATAACACATAGCATCAAAAGCATAAAATGCCAATGAATCCGCCGCGGACGGATCATCACTCTATAGACACTACGTGCTACTTAGGCAAATATGATAGTGACAAGGAAGCAGGAAAAGGAAACCTAAAGCTCTGATACCAACTCACACGACCCACCCCGAATTTCACCCTGAACCCGGAGTAAATCGTGCAGGGACCACATCCAAGGAAAGATTTACCGCAAAATTCGGTATAACCTCCCCTGGAAATGGACAACCCTTCTTAACGAAAACCTGCAAACACTCCTAAAATTCTCAATCCACCCTTAACTTCTGGAGCCTTCGTGCTCCCCGAATACAATCACCACCAACAAGATAATAAACATCAACTAAGATAATATACATCTTTCGTCAAATATTCTAAAATGTCAACATTCCTTCGCCCACAACCGAAATAATATACATTAAACCCAAGTATTCAGAGCTACTAGACACTAGCAGAAGTAAGAAAATGCAGGTAGGTTAACCAGGTAACGTACTGATGAAAGGTGGTGGAAATGCTGGTGACTATGCCTCATCTCCTACTAGATCCAATCCAAACTCTGCAGACTGGTCATTTTAAAACGAAGGGCCCAGAGGAAGACATTTAATAACGTTAGAGTGAGTGGACAAAAATAATTTAATAACAAAATATTTATGCATTCCCATTTTAATTTCATAGAAAATATACTGCATGCGGCAGCTCAAAATGCTCAATTCATAAACTGGCAATTTCACGACTAGCTCCGGCTAGTCACCAACTCAAATAAAATGGAGCCTCTCAGGTTAAACTATATATAAACATATATTCGTATGCATTTACACTCGTCATATCCCTTGTATGAATTTTATGAAGGAATAAGAGAAATAGAAATTCACACAAGGCTACGACGCTTGCGTCTAACGCTCACGTCACACCATAATGACATTTTACCTCATTATGATGGAAAAGACGGCGTATATATATATATATACACGCGCATATCCCCTATATAAATTATTATATTTATATAGGGCTACGACGATCGCGTCTAACGCTTACGTCGCATCATAATGGAATTTTACCTCAGTATGGTGGAAAAGCACGTATAGCTAGCTAGCATTTATTTATATACATACTAACCTCATAATCATCCAAATATGGATATATATAAACATACTCACCGAAATTCTCAATTTCGGTTATTCTCTAACAACATAAATTATTTCGCATGCACAATATTTAAAACAAAAGTCCACTCACAAATTAGGCCTAAGCCTGACGTCGATCTGAGGCCTCGTCTGCTCAAGCCTCCTCACGTCCTAGTTCCAAAAATAATATTAATTTCCCAGCCGAAATTCCAATATTTACGCAAAATAGGCAAAATTAACCGAGAGCCATAACCACGCTCATCATTGCCTAACTTCGATATTCTTAAATCGAAATGACCCAAACTTTAATACCATACTTGGCAGCCGTAAATACAACATTCCCCAGAAATTGACTTAAATCGTACGGCCGGATTCTACATTATTCAACCGCTAAAAATACCAAACTTCGGAAATTCACAAACTTATCCAAAATTCATCCAAAAATTCCACAATTCACTTCATTAAACTCCTCTAATTATTACACATTTAAAACCATCCAAAACTCCAAAACAGCGGCGGCGCCGGCAGCGGCAGCCCGAGGCCAATTCCGGTGACCTCCAAATCCTATGAAATTTTAACAGAATAAACTTCTCATCAAGCTCTACAACTTTCTTAACTAGCACAATCACCAATTCCAAGCCTAACTAGGTCAATCGAACGCAAACACCTAAAGAGCCCTAGGATTTCAACTTCGAATTTCTCCTTACCTAGTTCAAAAGGGAGTGAGCCCTTTGGAGGGGTTGCTGCACAGGAGGAGGGCTACAAAACGAGCCAAAGATCACCGGTTTTGGTGGCCGGAGGAGGGAGTTCTGGCGAAGGAGAGCTTTGGACAGCCGGAAATTCTAGGCGTCGTTTCTCTCTCACGGCGGCGCTAGGGGAGCTGTCACCGGTCCAGGAAGGTTGCTGGGTTGGAGACCGACCGAACAGGACCGGTGCGGCGGCGGATGGTGGCCGGACGGCGGCGGACGGGTGGCCGGAAGGTTCGGCTACGGGAGGGACTCGGGAGAGGGCTCGGGAGGAAGAGAGAGAAAAGAAAGAGGGGGTGATGAGTTTGGGCCTCTCCAAACCGGTCCAACCCAATATCAACAAAAACCCATCTCCAAAATTTACACCCCAAAAATAATACCCTAATAAAACTTACCTTTTTACCAGGTAAAATTTACCATTTTTACCGTCGTCACATTTTCTCCTACGAATAACTCTCCGAAATAATCGTCCCCCAAAACCCCTTTAGGGACCGATTAAACTATATCTCAATGCCGGAGACGGTAAAAATTCTTATTATAATCAAGCTGGTAAATAAGGAAAAAATTTAAGGGTCGGGATGTGACATGTGGTGACTAGCCAAGTAAGTGAAAATGAACGATATGCTGCAATGCTGCATCCTCCTCTACAATCTTTGATATCGATCACTTGGCTAGCTCATTTGAAACTATCAAGTAAAAGTAACAGTATATTACATAAGATCATATGAACGTACTTATTAATACTAAAACTCCAATTAGGGAGATTTATTAGGTCATGTTTCTCGATATCCTTCACTGGAAAGCAGCAGGTTGAACAGAAATCTGTTAAAGCATTACTGCAATCAAATTTTAAGCAAGCTAGTCAATATTTTTCCTTTGGCATAGAGATATAGATTATACATTTAGAAATGAATGATTATTTAGCTTATGGGTTCATCATTTAGATTTTGTGAGATTTTTTAGGGTTCAAAATATACTTTGGTGGTCGACTAAGGCAAATGTCGACTTCATTTATTTTTGAAGTTAGCGAGCATTGCTTCTACGTACTAGTAAACGGAAAATTATGATGTGCCGTCACGCATAACATGCCTGCTAGAAACACAGGTAGAATTTTCAACCAACCACCCTTGCTGAACCTCCCCCTCCTTAGTGTTAGGCATGTTATACCGTTCAGTATAGCAGCCAAACCCCTATAGTAAACACCTAACATTATTCCTGTATATTGTTGGTGTTGAGGAACAAAATCTGGTAAGGGGCTAAATGGGAATCCGCATGGAGACGTCCATGCGAACTGAGATTTATCCATTAAAGATTGTCCGCTAAAGCTGCGAAATGAACAAAGAGGTTAAGGGAATTTCCGGACTGCTCCGGACAATGGCCCTCCGATGCTCAAGTTAGACATCCTAGCGGATAGTTTGTAACTCAAAGTGGGGGGAATGAGTTGGTTACCTTTGTTTGTGAGGCTAGGTGCCTATTTATAGAGGTTGAGCGAGGCAGATTGTCTTCATGGCTGTTGACAACCTGGCACGGAAGGAATCTCTCAAAAGCGTGCATCAGATCGAGCCACACACATGCGTCCACGTGTTCGGTCTGGATGCGCTCCGGGGTCAATTTATGTTATAGGAACGCAGGTGCAAGGCTGGTTCCCTCAACAGTTTGGTAATTAGAATTATTTTGTAGAGAAGTATATTGTTGATCAAAGAGAAATTTTTCCTCACACTGCAAAAAAAAACTGTAAAAAAAAAAACAAAGTCATTATGTGCAAGTCGATTTTGAACATGCATGTCCGACTGTTAACTTAAGCTAGCTTCGTACATGCTTTGCTCGGTTGACAACTACCTTACAGTTGTTCTAAAAATTGAAGACTTGCTAGTTAGTTGTCTTAATTACGCTTTTAGAGAATACGTACGGGATAGGAACTATATATATATATATATATATATAGTTCCTATACAGAGCGAAGCTTCGTTCTGAAATTAAAATGTGAAGTTCCTTGTTTGACTCACTTTTCGGTCGTAATTCCACATCTCCACCATTCACTTTATTGATACTAATGCATAGATCATTACTACAAAATTTCATCGAATTTGATGATCGTTTGAGTGTTCATAATCGTGATTTACACAAACAGTTCTGGTTAGATAGGTTTATGGTCCGTTCATTGATTTAATCTAATTCGGTACCTAAACGATCATCAATTTGAATAAAATTTTGCATGAATAATCTATGCATTAGTATCAATAAATTGAATGGTGGAGATGTGGAAATACGATCGAAAAATGAGTCAAATAAGGAACTTCACATTTTAATTTCAGAGCGAAGCTTCGCTCTAGATAAAAACTGTATATGTATATATATATATATATATATATATATAGAACCTATGCAGAGTGAAGCTTCACTTTAAAATTAAAGTGTGAAGTTCCTTATTTGACTCACTTTTCGGTCATATTTCCACATCTCCTCCGTTCAGTTTGTAGAACCTAATGCATAGATCACTTCTGCCGAGTTTTATTGAATTTGATGATCGTTTGGGTTTTCATAATCATTATTTACACAAACAGTTCTGAATAGACAGGTTTATGGTTCGTTCGTTTATTTAATCTAATTCGGTACTTTAACGATTACTAATTTGGATGAAACTGAATTGGCAAGAGTGATCTCTGTATTAGGTTCTACAAACTGAACGGTAGAGATATGAAAATATAACCGAAAAGTGAGTCAAATAAGAAACTTCACACTTTAATTTGAAATTGAAGCTTCGCTCAGAATAAGAACTGTATATATATATATATACTCGATCACTATATTTATTCCTTTTTTGACTTACTTAGTCTATATATTGTTTTTGGTCTCTGAGCGCGATTGACTTCTCCTTAATTATTCTTAATTTGGGTATGAAAGGTTCCAAGAATAGTCTATTATTTTTGGGATAATGCCCATTAGTCCTAATTTTAAGAATTTTATTTCCACTAACAAAATAAGATTTTAAAATTCTCAAGAGCCAACTTAAACAATAGAAAGACAAATATACCTTTAATGAATTAAATAAACTACAATAGACCATTATAAGAGTTTATTATAAAATAAAATTTTTATAACCGAATTCTCACGACTAATGACGTTGACCGGACTCCGGCAACCTTTGACCGGTCTCCGGGGACAGTTGACCGCACTCCGGGGCCGTTGACCAGACTCCGGGGATCGTTGACCGGGCTCTTGGGACCGTTGACCGGGCTTCGGCGACCGTTGACCGGACTCCGGGAGTCGTTGTGCTTTAGTCACTTATAACAGCTCCCTACTAGGGGCAGTATGACCACCTACTGGGGGCAGTAGGACCACCTACTAGGGGCAGTAGCACCTCCTACTAGGGTCAGTAGGACCACCTACTGGGGGCAGTAGGAGGGTCTACTAGGGTCAGTAAGAGGGTCTACTAGGGGCAATAGGAGGTCTGTCTATGGGTCTACTGGGGGCAGTAGGAGGGTCTACTAGGGACAGTAGGGGGCATGTCCGGGGGTCTACTGGGGGCAGTAGGAGGGTCTACTGGGGCAGTATGAGGGTCTATTGGGGGCAGTAGGACCACCTACTGGGGTCAGTAGGACCTCCTACTAAGGGCAGTATGACCACCTACTAGGGGTAGTAGGACCTCCTACTGGGGTCAGTTAGGGCAGTAAGACCACCTACTAGGGGCAATAAGACCACCTACTGAGAGCAGTATGGGGGTTCATCGGGAGGTCTATTGGGGGCAGTAGGGGGTTCATCGGGGGTTGTATTGGGGGCAGTAGGAGGTCCTACTGGGGGTAGTAGGAGGGTCTACTGGGGGCAGTAGAATCTCCTACTAGGGGCAGTATGACCTCCTACTGGGGGCAGTATGACCTTCTACTAGGGCAGTATGACCTCCTACTGAGGGCAGTATGACCTCCTACTGAGGGCAGTATGATCACCTATTGAGGTAGTAGGACCTCCTATTGAGGCAGTAGGACCTCCTACTGGGGTCAGTAGGAGGGTCTACTAGGGGCAGTAGAACCTCCTACTAGGGGCAGTATGACCACCTATTGAGGCAGTAGGACCTCCTACTGGGGTCAGTAGGAGGGTCTACTAGGGTCAGTAGGAGGGTCTACTAGGGGCAGTAGGGGGTCTGTCCGGGGGTCTACTGTGGGCAGTAGGAGGGTCTATTAGGAGCAGTAGGGGGTCTACTAGGGGCAGTAGGAGCAGACGACCTGCGTTTTCTCCACCGCCAAACCCCTCACCAACAACAACAACAACAAAACCAATATATTTTGCTCTGCCGCATTCAACACAAAACAACCAATATATGCTCTGCAAACAAAAAATCCATCAACATTAACAATGAATAGAACAAATATTGTCACTTCTAGGACAAATACACTCTCCACCCAAAGTCCACTACTGAGACGCAGCAGCAAAATAGAATAAGATAGTAACTAACGTCCGATCAGATCTCGGAAAAATAAAAAATGCACCGGAAAGCCGCAATTGGCTTAACCTTCGCTCTGCTCCTTCTCATCTCCTACTCCATCTTCATCGGCATCGTCTGTTTGCGATCCTACTTCATCCCTGTCCTTAAATCCTCACCATTGGCTCCTCAGTCGCTATGCGCCACCATCCTGCCGCTCAAGATGTTCATGTACGATCTGCCGCAACGGTTCAACGTCGGGATGCTGAACCGGAAGAGTGCGGAGGAGGTGCCGGTGACGGCGAGGGAGTGGCTACCTTAGCCGAGGAACTCCGGGCTGAAGAAGCAGCACCGTGTGGAGTCAGCTAAGGGAGACATCGACGGAGTGGAGCGGATCTGGGAGATCCAGTTGATTCTGTGAGATCTGGAGCTGCTGATTCGAGAGTCTTGGATTTGGGCTAGGGTTCCGGGTTTGAGGAACGGTGAGGACCGGTTGGGTGAGGAGCGGTGGAAGGTGATTCTTGCGCGGTGGTTCATGGTTGTGTGTGTGTGTGTGTGTGTGTGAGAGAGAGAGAGAGAGAGAGAGGAGAGAGAGAGAGAGAGAGAGAGAGAGAGAGAGAGAGAGATGAATGTCAGAGGTCCAATGACAGAATATTAGACGAGAGAATAGAAGGAGATATTAGATGAGGGTAGTTTGGTCTAGATGGGAATAGATCTGTAAGAGTTTGTGGGTTGATGAGCATTTTAGAATTTGTTTTTGTTAGTGGGAAAAAATTCTTCAAATCTAGGGCTAGTGGGAATTTTCCCATTATTTTTTGACAAATTATCCTAATTAAGACAGTACAACAACAATATCCTAATTAATTAAGTGTGTGTATATTATGATATTGTACAAGTAAACATCAAATGAATTAAGTTTTTTTTTTTTTTAAAAAAAAAAATTTAGTTTTAAACATCTAACTAGTCGACTGATTAATTCAGCATAAACAGAAGAATAATCAATCTATGGATATATAGTACCACTAATTAATCTACTTAATTGTAATTCGAACTAGTCGATCTATATATAAACATATACATTTAGGTTGTATGTGGTACGAATACATATATACTCGCCAATTACAGGAATAGACAATTATGTCAACTTAGGCGGTGACCTAACCTCGCATATATATTTGGACTTGTTCTAGCTAGTTGTTGTTCTTTGGTTTCTGTTCTGCACCAAGGTCTTGCACTGACGACGAGTTCGTTCATACGTAAACCATCATCCATCCATAATTTCTTCACAGTTTATTTTGTCTACAAGTTATTCCAGGAATTAATCCACCACTTGTCGATCATTTTGTCTAGCCGCCACTAAGTCGTGTATGCATTTATACCAATTATAAGGAAACTTCTACATATATGTATGTTATGGATGTGTGTGTGTGTGAGAGAGAATGATATATTCGCATACACACCTCATATGGATTATTAGTTTGACTTCAAATGAATGCCCTAGCTAGCTAGGGTACGTATAATGTATTTGGTAATTCTCAGATAATTGGTATTTCATTCATAGGTCCTTTCGATCAATCCTTTCGTTCATTTTGTTTTGTGTTCTCTTTTTTCGTTTTTATTGTGATCTTACAAACAACTCAATCAAAACAGTCACCATGCATGTAATAAATTTCCGTCTTTCGATTTCGGAAAAGGATCGGATCGTAAACATTACACATGTGTACGTAGGTAGGAAGACAAATGATGGGGAAGGAAACATTAACCTTTCTCTCTAGCTTGTAAACCCAATTCAAGGACGGGATGGAACACCATCAGCTAGCAATAGTACTGTCTGTCGTACTTTGGCTGATGATAATTGGATCAAAAGCAGCAGCCTTTGAATTACCAATCTGAATCACTCGTGCTATATATCGTCTTACCATTTTTACAAACATTGAGCTGATGAGAACCAACCATTAGAATTTATTAGTTCAATTCGATCATGATGAACACAAATTAAACAAGTAATTGGTGTCGTTTCGAGCAACGAACGGGGGATCGATTAATTAGTTGCCGGCCGGTAGCATATAGGGATCATTGACGTTGATTAATAACATGTCCTTTTCGATCGATCACTCGTGATGGAAGCCAACATGCTTTGTTAATTTTCGGTATTGAAAACCTAGTTTTCTTTTCTTTTCGTTTGCTGAAATGATCGAGAACCTGCATTGCAGTAATTCATTAGAGCAAGCTAGCTAGGGTTATACAAATTTATAATACATGCAACCAAAGATTATTGAAGAACAGAATTTAAAATGGCTCACAGTACAGTACCAACTACTGTACCTTTTAATTATAATTAGCACTAAAATTAACCATATACCAGAAGTCCAGAGGAACCGTATATTAATTCTTTGTATATTCTGTATTGATGAGAGGTATAAATAGCACGAGGTTATATATAGTTATAGCTCTTTCAAGGTATACATGTCACTGGTGACCTGGGATGATGAGGATGATCGAGAGGAATTAAGCAAAAGAGACTAGGTCGCCATTCACTGAGCGGACATAGTTGGACATCGAAAAGCTCTTTTTCCCCCACTTCATTCCAACATAAAGACGTACGACACTGTTTCCCATAAAGCACCTCAAAATGAGCCATACCAATGCTAGAATGATAGCTATTATTATAAGCAAATTTTATCAAGAATAGATTTTTATCCCAACTCCCTCTGAATTGCAAGACACAAGCTCTCAACATATCCTCCAAAGTCTGAATAGTCCTCTCTGACTGCCCATCAGTCTGAGGATGAAAAGCAGTGCTGAAATGTAATCGAGTACCTAAAGCTGCTTGAAGAGCTCCCCAGAATTTAGAAGCAAATCTAGGATCTCGATCTGATACTAATGATTCAGGCACACCATGAAGCCTCACAATTTCATTCACATAATGTTCCGCCAATTTATCCAATTTATGCTTCTTTCCCACTGGCAAGAAATGTGCAGACTTGGTGAGTCTATCCACAATCACCCAAATACCGTCATGCCCTTCATGGGTACGACGTAAACTGAAAACAAAATCCATGGTGATGTGGTCCCACTTTCACACTGGAATAGGCAACGGCTCAAGCAATCCAGAAGGCTTCTGCCTTTCAGCTTTTACTTGCTGGCAAATCAAACATCTACTCACATAAGCTGCAATTTCCCTCTTCATGTTTGGCCACCAATAATAATCCTTCAAAATCCGATACATTTTTGTGCTACCCGGATGAGCTGCATAAGCGGAACTATGAGCTTCCTCTAATATCTCACTCTTCAACTCTTCATTTATTTTTGGAACACAAAGCCGATTCTTAAACAATAAAGTCTCATCCCTTCTAACTGAAAAATGATCGGCTGCGGCTCCGCTCAAAGCTCTTTCTATCAATCGAACTATGGAAGGATCATTATTCTGTGCTTCCCGTACTCTTTCAACCAAAACTGGCCTCACATGAAAACTAGCTACCAAAGCACCAACCTCATCTACTGCCAAATGTACTCCTGTAGCTCGCAACTCATTAAGAAGTGGAACACGAACCGTCCTCAAGTGAGACAAAGATATGGAGGGATTTCGACTAAGAGCATCAGCTACCACATTAGCTTTTCCATGATGATACTCGATAGTGCAATCATAATCACTAATCAACTCCATCCACCTTCTCTGTCTCAAGTTTAGCTCTCTTTGAGTGAATACATACCAAAGACTCTTGTGATCGGTAAAAATCTGACACTTGGCTCCATAAAGATAATGTCTCCACAACTTGAGAGCAAAAACTACCGCTGCAAGCTCCAAATCATGAGTAGGATAATTCCCCTCGTGCGGCTTTAATTGCCTGGAAGCATAGGCAATAACTCGCTCATGCTGCATCAACACCCCACCTAAACCATGTCCAGAAGCATCACAAAATACCACATACTCCCCACTATCATCCGGAAGTGCCAAGACAGGAGCAATAATCAAACGATTCTTCAATTCTTGAAAACTTTGCTCACACTCATCAGACCATTCAAATTTAACACTCTTCTTGGTCAACCTTGTAAGAGGAGCAGCAATCCTTGAAAAATCTTGCACAAAACGCCGATAATAACCTGCCAATCCCAAGAAACTACGGATCTCCGTCACAGTGGTGGGTCTTCTCCAATTTGACACCGCTTCCACCTTTTGGGAATCTACACTAACTCTTTCTGCCGAAACTACATGGCCCAAGAATCCCACTTTATCTAGCCAAAACTCACACTTGCTTAACTTAGCATATAACTGGGAATTCCTCAAAGTCCGCAATATTATTCTTAGATGTTTGGCATGCTCCTTCTCACTTTTTGAGTAAACCAAAATATCATCTATGAATACGATCACGAAACGATCAAGATATGGACTAAACACCCTATTCATGAGATCCATAAAAGCAGCAGGTGCATTAGTAAGTCCAAATGGCATCACCATAAATTCATAATGACCATAACGTGATCGAAAGGCGGTCTTGACTATGTCACTCTCCTTGATCCGTAATTGATGATACCCAGATCTCAAGTCAATCTTGGAGAAAACAGAAGCACCCCTCAACTAATCAAATAAATCATCGATCCGAGGCAACGGATATTTATTCTTCATTGTGATCTGATTCAACTTCCTATAGTCAATGCATAGTCTCATGGTGCTATCTTTCTTCTTAATAAACAATACCAGAGCACCCCATGGAGACATGCTAGGCTGAACAAAACCCTTGTCTACCAACTCTTGCAATTGAGTCTTCAACTCTTTCAACTCCGCTGGAACCATTCTGTAAGGTGTCTGAGAGATAGGCATAGTTCCGGGAAGTAATTCTATAGAGAAGTCTATCTCCCTTGCAGGAGGCAAACCAGGCAACTCCTTACTATAGGAATATCTTCTACTCCCAAAACTTCCATACTTGTATCCACCACATGAGCTAAATACGCCTGACAGCATTTATTTAATAATTTCCTTGCAGCAACAGCGGAAATTAGGCAACTCGAAATAACATCTCTTTCCCCTTGAAAAGCAACCTCAAATCCACTTGGACTTCGAAACACCACTTCTTTCTGAAAACAATCTATCAAAGCTCTATATGCTTCCAAAAAGTCCATCCCCAAGATCACATCAAACTCCACTATCTCTAAAGGAATTAAATCGGCCTTGAAATTAAATCCCTCAACTAAAACTTCACATCCACTAAATACCCAATTAATTCTCATCACCTCACCAGAGGGTAGAGACACATGCAACTCGCCTGGAAGAGACGATGATGGCACATTGGCATGGAGAGCAAATCTACTAGACATGAATGAATGCGTGGCTCCAGGATCAATTAAAGTACATGCAGGCTGACCAAAAATTAATAACGTACCAATGATGACATCCGGAGAAGTACGTCCTTCCTGTTGGGTCATAGCATGCAATCTAGCGCGAGTCATGGGACGTCCACGCTGACCACTGCCCCGCTGAGAGCCACCTCTGACCGTAGCACTGCCCTGGGCACTACTACTAGAACCTCTAGCTGAAGACTGCCCAACTAACTGAGTAGGGGTAGGGGTGGTCCTCTGAGCCAACAATGGGCAATCTCTCCTGAAGTGATCCAGACTACCACACTCATAGCACCTAGAAAACTGCTGCTGCCCATAAGAATAAGTCTGGCTACCGGATGATCCACCTTGGAAACTGCCACTAGAACCATACCGTCTAGACTGCTGCCTACCCAAATAACTCTGAGAAGGTGTCTTGAAACGTCCTCTATTTCTGTTCCGAGCACCAGAGCTCAATCCCCCACTACTACCACTACCAGCAGAAGACCCAGAAGCGAATGATGAAGCAGCCTTCTTGGATGGACCCTGACTGGGGCCACTGTAATCACGAGACCGAACACCATATGTCCCCCTGGACTCAATGGCCATGGCTGCACCAACTGCATCCATAAAAGTCGGGTAAATTACCCCAGTCATCTTGTCTGCATACACTCCACCAAGTGCTCCAATGAACATCTCAATCCTGGTCTTCTCATCAGGAACCAGATATGACACATGGTAGCTCAGGGAAATGAATCTTTCTTGGAACTCTATGATCTCCTCATTATCCCTCTTCGTCATATGCAGGAAATCCGACTGAATTCTGCTGCGGTGGGCATGATTGAAATACTGCCCCAAGAAGAGAGTCTTAAACTGCTCCCACGACATACTCAGAGCATCCTCAACATTCCTGCTGGCAAGCGACCACCAGTGATGTGCTGAATCGTCCAGAAAAGTCACTGCCATCTTCACCTTTCTTTATTCTGGTAACTCAGTGATCGAAAAAGCATTTTCCATCTTGTCCACCTAATTATGAGCATCAAGGGGTCCTTGGCACCCTTGAACTCTCTGGCTCCAGCCTCATAAACTTCTCTCCTTTTCACCGCATGAGGTTGTGGAGCTCGATCCATGACATCCCTCAGCAAATTTCCAATATCATCAACCAATCCCCTGACCTCATGGCCCTCATTGGCATTGGTCGAAGTAGCCACACGGGTTTGCTATGGGCGCCTAGGAGGCATAGCACCTGAGGAAGAAAATATTTAGCAGTCCATAAACAAGACTAACTCAACTATCACACATACCCAATAACACATAGCACCAAAAGCATAAAATGCCAATGAATCCACCGCGGACGGATCCTCACTCTATAGACACTACGTGGTACTTAGGCAAATATGATAGTGACAAGGAAGCAGGAAAAGGAAACCTAAAGCTCTGATACCAACTGACACTACCCGCCCCGAATTTCACCCTGAACCCGGAGTAAATCGTGCGGGAACCACCTCCAAGGAAAGATTTACCGTAAAATTCAGTACAACCTCCCTTGAAAATGGACAACCCTTCCGATAGAAACCTGCAAACATGTCTAAAGGTTCCAAATCCAACCTTAACTTCTGGAGCCTTCGTGCTCCCCAAAAACAATCACCACCAATAAGATAATAAGCATTCTCTGAGATAATATACATCATCCGTCAAATATTCTAAAATATCTACAAGCCTTCACCCACAACCAAAAATATATACATTAAACCCAAGTATTCAGAGCTACTAGACACTAGCGGAAGTAAGAAAACACAGGTAGGCTAAACAGGTAACCTACTGGTGAAAGGTGGTGGAAATACGGGTGATTATGCCTCGTCTCCTACTAGATCCAATCCGAACTCTGCAGACTGGGAATTTTAAAACGAAGGGCCCAGGGGAAGACATTTAATAACGTTAGAGTGAGTGGACAAAAATAATTTAATAACAAAATATTTATGCAATCCCATTTTAATTTCATAGAAAAATATACTGCATGCGGCAGCTCAAAAGCGCTCAATTCATAATCTGACAATTTCACGACTAGCACTGGCTAGTCACAAACTCAAATAAAATGGAGCTTCTCAGGCTAAACTATATATAAACATATATTTGTATGTATCTACACTCGTCAGACTCCTTGTATGAATCCTAGAAACAATTTAGAAAAATAGAAATTCGTACAAGGCTACAACGCTAGCGTTTAACGCTCACGTTGCGCCATAATGGTATTTTTCCTCATTATGACCGAAAAGGATGGTGTATATATACGTGTGGACTCCCTATATGAAAACCTAAATAAACCGAAAAAGAAAGTAGTTTTCATATAGGGCTATGACGCTTGTGTCTAACACTCATGACACGCCATAATGGTATTATACCTCATTATGACGGACCAAGCACGTATGGCTAGCTAGCATTTATATACATACTATACTCATAAAATCCAAAATATATATATCCACCGAAAATCTCATTTTCGGGATCTTTCCAAAGGAGGAAAAATTGTCAAATAGGCGAGAAAACAATAAATCTCATCAGAAAAAATAAATGATTAATAAAATCATTCATCGCATGCTTTTTATTTAAAACAAAGGTCCACTCACAAATTAGGCCTAAGCCTGATGACGCTCCGAGGCTTCTTCTGCACGGGCCTCCTCACGTCCTGTTCCAAATATATAATTAATTTCCCACTAAATTCCAGTATTTGATAAAATAAGCAAAATTAATCGTGATCCATAAATACGTTCATCATTGCCTAACTTCGATATTCTTAAATCGAAACGATCCAAACTTTTATATTATACTCGGCAGTCGTAAATACAACCTTTTCCAGAAATTGATTTAAATCCTACGGTCGGATTTTACATTATTTAACGGCCAAAATACCAAACTTCAGAAATTCACACACGTATTCAAAAACTCGTCCGAAAATTCTAAAACTCATTCCATTAAACTCCTCATAAAAATCTCCATCAAAAACAATTTTTCAACGGCGGCAGCGGCGGCCGGCGACCAGCTCCGACGACCTCCAATGCCCACCAAAATTTGACAGCATCTTCCTCTCAACCTCCTCTACAACATTCCTAACTACCACAAACTCCAATTCTAAGCCTAACCATGTCAATCGAACGCAAACACACAATAAAGCCCTAGAATTTCAAATACCGATTTCTCCTTACCTAGCTGAAGATGGAGGGAGCCCTTTGGAGGGATTGAAGCACGGGAGGAGGGCTTCCTTTTGAGCCAAGGCTCGCCAGCTATGGCGGCCGGAGGAAGGAGTTCCGGCGCGAAAACCGATTCGGCAGTCGGGACTTCTGGGCGGCATCTCTCCCTCACGACGACGCTAGAGAGGCTGCCACCGGTCTAGAACGGTAGCTGGGTTGGAGACCGATCGATTGGGACCGGTGCGGCGGTCTGGGGCGGCCGGACGGCGGCGGTTGGGCGGTCGGAATTCCGGCAGGGAGTGGCTCGGGTGCGGGAGCGGGAGAGGAGAGAGAGAATCGGGAGGGAAAGAGAAATTTTTTGGGCTTGGCCCAACCGGTTCCAACCCACATATACCCAATCCAAAATTTAACACCCCCAAAAAATAATACCCTAATAAAAATTACCTTTTACTAGCTAAAATTTACCATTTTTACCGTCGTTACATTTTTCTCCTACAAATAACTCTCCGAAATAATCGTCCCTCAAAACCCTCTAGGGACCAATTAAACTATAACTCAATGTCGAAGACGGTAAAAATTCTTATTATAATCAAGCTAGTAAATAAGATAAAATTTTACGGGTCGGGATGTGACAGATATATTATGAAGATTATTGGGATGAAGCATAGACTTTTTATACAGATAGACACACACACACGCCGGATCAGAAGCGAACGTCCGCACAGTCGTTAAAGTGCGGACGTCCCTCAATTCTCCACCGTCCGGCGCCGACGATGGTGCTCCTCCACCCGAGCAGACACCAGATCTGGTTAATATCAGTGTGAAATACCTCTATGTCTCACAGTTTTCAGTGTCAGAAAGTCATTACTTACAGTACTATCACAGATTTTTTATCTGTGCTCCCTGGAGGGGGGGCTAATGCTCATTTCACACTATTTTAAAAGTCTGTGTGAGTTGTTACATGGACCCCATCTACTATCCATCTTATTTAGAAATTATAATTACCTTCAATATAAGAGTAAAATGCAGTGTCAGTACCCCAACTTTTGTGGCACGGTCAAAGTGATACCCAGACTTTAAAAACTATCAATGTGGTACCCAAATTTCTATTTCACTACCAAGGAAAGGACTGAGGCCAATTTTCGTAACTGTGATGTTAGTTTGCTGATGTGGCCGGCATGGGGCCTACCAAAAAAAGGTGTAATGACAAAAATAACCTTCTAACTCTCACCAGAACCGTTTTCCCTCTAAAAGCTCTAAATTTGAATTTTCCTAGGTATCATATTGATCAGTTCACTAATGTTTAGGCATTGCTGCTGTGTTTATCTGCTGACAAGAAATATTATGCAATAGCTGAAAATGTAACATAGATTTTCAAACATAGAACCAAAAAGGGCTGCCAATATCACTGAATTAAAACACTGCCAATATTATAGTCTAATCTATTATCTATATAATATCATACCAAAAATAGTAAGAATCATAGGCAAACACTGAGACTAAAAGCAAAGGTACAAAATTAGAAAAGTGCCTAACTGAAATTCTGACCAGAAAAGTTTTTGTTTAAAAACAATATGGTTCAACTTGGAATTAAAGCTTAGTGTCTCCATGACATTTGTAATAGACATCCTACAGATCAATCTGGAATTGGAATCGCACAAAAAAGATTTTCTTACAATTACTTATGATTTTTCGAAGTTGAAGACCTGCATCAGGAAAATCACTGATTTTAACTTGAATCAAGTTTCCCTTTTTAAAGATGATTCCCACTAGGTAACAACAAAGAAAAACTCAATCCTAATGCTTTACTTCCTACCAAGATGATCCTCCATAACTAGAAGCATAAATACAGAAGTTACAACCCAACCAGTAAGCCCTAAGCCAGCAGAAACTACCACTCGTGTGACACTTATAATCATCCCAACCACTAAATCTCCTTTTTTTTTGTTTTTTTTTGTCTGTATGATCCAAATGGATTGTGTAGCATAGTCAAATAATATATGTTTGGTATAACCTATAATGCAATCCAATCATTTTCCATTTGTAACAGGGTGCCTAAAGTAAGAATTTTCTCAGTATTCACCTTTTATAAATTGACCAACTCCAAGCTCAAAAGCAATTGGATCACCCCTTTCAAAACTAGAATCAAAGACGGTTCCATCAGTGAGTTTTCCCTGCAAATGTGAAAGGCAAAAAGGAAAATTTAGCTCAGCAATCTCCACAATAGGAGGACTGGGGGAGAGACCACAGCAATCTCCACATGAATGAGACTCATAGTAAGCCAACTAGATTAATCCTGGTATTTAGAAAGCTTATGTTAAGTTGAAAATTCCACGTGAGGGAGGAAAATGACCTACAGGGCAGGTACTATTACATTTGATTATAGCAGTGTGAGGTCTCTTCTAATTTCCCAAACACGTACAAAGATGTAAAGTTACAGGAATAGGAAATTCAAATTGTAGGCAGCATAATTGTAAAATAGATCCAAGAAATCATGAAGAAACATTTGACTTGTTTAGGAGCCAATAATCTTCAATTTCTCAAAAACAGGAAATCACTTTCACTAGAAAAAGTGAACCATACAAATTTACTAAGTCAGACAAAAAGTTCAGAAAATGTCAAGTAGAAAATATGGTGGTGATTACCAAGGCTCAACCTTGACAAGAATTGCAATCCAAATTGGTTATGCATGAAAGCAGGAGGATTGCATCTTGTGGGCAGATAACATCTTACAATGAAATGAAGTATGGAAACAAACTTGCAGCTGTATCAAATTCTTACCCGGTAGTGTACCCTGACTTTATTACCTTTGCGAGCCTTAAGTTCACAAGTCTTTGGCTTATACTGCAAAATATAAGTACGTTTCCAGGTTATTATAAAAAAATGATCAATAAAGAGGTACTGAGGATGAGTAGCACAATTGTAGCATAAAACCCACAACTTGGTTTCCAAGACTCAATAAACAGACAGGGAACAATAACTAACTGCATTCAGGAGCCAGCCAAATTAACAGAAGATGAATGTAGGACACACCAAGTTCCCAAAGGAAAAACAAATTGATCGAGAACATAAAAGATGCAGTCGTGAATTGTTCTTCTTATATTCCTACGACACCAATTTCTCCTCTCTTTTTCTCTCTGTCTATTTATGTTCCCGAAATGCAATCTGTGCAAAACCCAATGAAATTCCTACATTCAATTAGACTAAGCTAACTGCAGAAACTAAAACCAAACCTAGAAACGGATATCACACCTAAACCCTTTAACCCTAAGCTCAATTTCTCATCTAATAGATCAAAACAAACACTACCAGAAGAAAGGCTTTAACCGACGAAAATAAAAAAACCAGGCCGATGAATTATTTTTTCGTCGGCTAACGTGGACTTTAGCCGACGAAATTTTTCTTCGTCGGTTAATTTAAATTTTTATCGGCTTTGGTCAACTTTAGACGACGAAATTAAGTCTGAATAATATTTTTCGTCGGCTATAGTCTGTGAACTTTAGCCGACGAAATTTTTAAAAGTTTAGCCGACAAAAAATATAATTGCGTCGGCTAAAGTGCTTTATATTTGCAGATCTAGACAACAACTCATCTCGGAAAAAAAAAAACTATACGTAGAACCTTCAAACGCAAAAATGTCATGAAATAAGATATGACCAGAATGGTGAAATACATCTACGGTTGAAAAATCACGGTATTCCGGTAAAGTCTCGGTGCCGATAGTTGCGGTCAATGTAATTTACCCTTATTATTCACTATGCTGCAGATTTGGCGTTCGGTGTCCGATTGACTATTGTGATACCTTTCCGGAAGCGTAACGGCTCTACGAGTCAAACTCATTGCTTTGCCATGACATATGGGCCTTTTTGGGCATCCGAGTCTGTTTAGGGCTTCAAAATACAGTTTTCTTATTTCTGATTAGAGTTGACCGTTTCGATCGAGCCCTTAACGTTGTCGGATCCAGTTGAATTTTTTATATAGGCGGTTGCGTCTCATCTACATAAGAGTTTTTTGTGTGGAAGGTTTGACCAAACTATGTAATATAGAGGGAGATATGAGCGTTTTCGTGTGATAAGTGACGATGATTAGGATTGACCGTTTCGATCGAGCCCTTAACGTTGTCGAATCCAGTTGAATTTTTTACCATAGACATATTTCGTCATAATGATCATATTTGATGATCGAATTTTGGTTTGTAAATTTTAGTCATCGGAATCACAACGTGTCTACTATTTACCGTTATTATTCTCTATGGGGAGCTCTATCGTCGGAAGGTAAATGTCTCAAAATTTTTATATGGGCAGTTGCGTCTCATCTACATGAGAGTTTTTCGTGTGGAAGGTTTGACCAAACTACGTAATATAGAGGGAGATATGAGCGTTTTCGTGTGATAACTAACGATGGATTAGGGTTGACCGTTTCGATCGAGCCCTTAACGTTGTCGGATCCAGATGAATTTTTTACCATAGACATCTTTCGTCATAATGATCATATCTGACGGTCGAATTTTGGTTTGTGAATTTGAGTCATCGGAATCACAACGTGTCTACTAATGTTGTATAACTTGTTTAGTAGGTTATACAACTTTGTGAACCAACTCTACATAGGAAGCAAAATTATCAAAAATCTCATGAAATAAGATGTGTTCAGAATGATGAAATATGGCTATGGTTTAAAAATCACGTAAAAATTGGGTAACGTCTCGGTGCCGATAGTAGCGGTCAACCCTGTTTACCGTTATTATTCTCTATAAGAAGCCCTATCGTCGGAAGGTAAATGTCTCAAAATTTTTATATAGGCGGTTGCGTCTCATCTATGTGAAAGTTTTTTGTGTGGAAGGTTTGACCAAACTACGTAATATAGAGGGAGATATGAGCGTTTTTATAAATTTATATACTTTAGCCGACGAGATATTAAAAAAGTCGTCGGCTAAGGTCAAAATTGTTTGGCGGTAAACCAAATTTGGAGAAAAATTTTCAAATGACTTTAGCCGATGAAAATATATGAAAAGTCGTCGGCTAAAGTCGAAAAAAATTTGGCGGCAAAACAAATTTGAGGGAAAATTTTCAAAATTTTCAAAAGACTTAAACCGACAAAAATATATGATTTTGTCGGCTATTGTCAAAACTTTTTGACGGTCAACCAAAATTTTTAAAATTTTCAAAGGAGTTTAGCCGACGAAAATTAAGAATTTTGTCGGGTAAAGTTCATTATATAGGAGTTTTACCGGAGGTGGATGGTAAGAAGTCAGAAAAAGTTACTGTTTCGCCTACCGGATTTTCTTCTCGGCCTAGCTCCGCCGTCAAGCCACCGGAGACCGCCACACTTGTCCCAAAAGCTTCGCCGTCGTCTCTACTTCATTGCTGGACAGGTGGTGCATCGAGTGGCGTCGCCGTGAGGGATAAATCGAGCTCTAAAACTCCGCCGATTCGGATTCGGTGTCGATCAAATTTCTCCTTCCTCAGGTCACCATTTGGTGAGTTCTATATTTGGATAAGTTGAGTTTGATTAGTACTACATTCCCCTAGAATTTGGTAGCTCGATTCGGTGTGTGTGAGGAGAATCGAAGATTTGAAGTTTTTAGGGTTTAAAATTGGGGATTTATATATTTTGATTCAATTAACATGTTTAGGCTTAGAATTGGGCTTAGACTTCTTCTAGAAAGTTGTTCGAAATGTTGAGAGGAAGATTCTGTCAAATTTTGGTGGTGATTGGAGGTGGCCGAAAGTTTCTGCAGTTTTTTTTTTTCAAAAACCAGCAACTTTAGCCGACGAATTATTACTATATTTCGTCGGCTATAGTTATTTTTTTATATTTTTTATACATACTTTAGCCGACGAAAATCTGTATCGTTGGCTAAAGTCTCAGACTATGGTCGACGAAACATTTAAGATATTCGTCGGCTAAAGTCTCAGATAATAGCCGACGACAGAAGACGTCGTCGGCTAAATAGTGGACAATAGCCGACGACGGTTTCTAGTTTCGTCGGCTAAAGTCATCGCCGACGACCATTTTCCGACGAAACTATAGCCGACGAGCCTTTGTCGGCTAAGATCTTAGTCGAGGAATTAAGATAACAGGCCGACGAAACTTTTTCGTCGGCTAAAGTGTTTGTCCTGATAGTGAAAGATAAAACAAAACCGAAAGACAAACAGAGAGAGAGAGAGAGAGAGAGAGCGAGAGAGAGAGAGAGAGAGAGAGATATCAACATGGAGTCTTGAAGCTTGGCGGTGGACTTCTTCTCGACGCCGAGAACGATGGTGTCGGTGCTGCAGACACCGACGACGGCATTACCCTTGCGGACGGTTTCGAGGGTGTACTCGACTTGGAAGAGTCGTCTTGGTTGATTACTAGGATTCAACATAGCAATCAACTAATAAAACCTGAAAGCTGAAACCCAGAGAGAGATGGGGCTGTGGTGGCTTACCTTTGGCTAAAGAGCTTCAGCTGTGTCGGGCTCCTTTGTAATTTAGGGTTTTCGAGAAAAAGGAGTTGCGGAGAGAAGAGATGGAGATTGAGGGAGGGAGAGGGGTGGGGAAGTCGAATTTTGACTTGATTAGGGTGTCGTGTGGGTAAAATGTCATTTTTGCCCTTTTTTGGTGAACTTGGTCTAACCACGTCAACAAACAGACGGCACTGTAACAGAAATTTACCTCAGGCCTTTCCTTAGTAACAAAAACAAAGTTTTAGTATCACATTGATAGTTTTTAAAGTGAATACCACTTTAACCGTGTCACAAAAGTTGAGGTACCGGTGCTGTCAAAATTTCCCAGTATAATCTGTGAATAGATATTTGTATTTTCATAATATTTAGAAATATTAGTAAATACCAATACTTGTATAATACATGATTTTTCTTTATTTTTTTTCAAAATTCCCAATACATGTATTAATAAGTCGATGGTATTGTACAAGGAGGGAGAGGAGGACTAAAATTACATTGCTTCTGTTAAACAGGCTCTTCAACAAGAGTTTGATATGAAGGATCTTGGAAAGTTGTATTACTTCCTTGGATTAGAAATTCAATATCATGCAGATGGCTTATTTGTATCAAAGAAGAAATATGCACAAGATCTGATTCATAAATCTGGTATGGATGATTGCTCAATTCATGTTACCCCATGCAAGTCAGGTTTAAAACTTTTGAAAGACATTGGAATTCCTCTCCAGTCACATGAGATTACTCAATTCAGAAGCATGGTGGGATGCCTGCAATACCTCACTTTCACAAGACCAGATATTACATACGCTGTTAATTCAGTTTGTCAATTCCTTCATGCTCCAACACATGTTCATCTCCTTGCTACTCAAAGGATTCTAAAATACATTAGAGGCACAATGTCTCAAGGTGTTTTCTTCAAGAGAGGTTATTCTGCAACCAATTTTTCCACATCAGCTCTTGCTCTTAAAGCCTTTTGTGATGCAGACTGGGCAAGTGATCCTAATGATAGGAAATCTATTACTGGTTTTGTGATTTTACTCAATGATACTCCTGTGTCCTGGTGTAGTAAAAAAACAAAGTGCAGTGTCTAGATCCTCCACTGAAGCTGAGTATAGAAGTATGGCAGATACAACCTCTGAACTCATGTGGCTGCTGCTCTTACTGAAGGATTTACATGTTCAACTTTCTGAAGTTCCAGTTCTTCATTGTGACAACATTTCAGCTTTAGCATTGGCTACTAATCCAGTATATCATTCAAAGTTAAAGCACATTGAAGTGGATGTGCATTTTACTCGCAATCAGGTGAAGGCTGGTTTTCTTAAGCTGTAGTTTGTTTCTTCTAAACATCAACTTGCAGATTTGTTTACCAAAGGCTTGTGCTCTCCACAACATCAGTTCTTATGTTCCAGCTTGATGCTTCACAATCACCATCAAGCTGAGGGAGGATGTTAGGATATTAAGTACTAATTGTATCCAATTAGTAGTAAGTAAGAGTGTTTATCTGTTAGTTAATTAGCTAGCTTAATGTCACGAGCTTACTTTTTCTTAAACTACTCGTGCGGCCTTAGCACCCTCCTTGCGCTAAGTCAGCCTTACTCCCGCACAACACTTGGCTAGAACAACCGAAAGAAGACAAGAAGAACACTTAGAAAGCAAGAACTTGTATTAAGCTTTGAGAATGCTTTACAAGGCTTGGTGATGCAATGCTTTCTCTATGCCCAAAATGAGAGGGGTGCCTCCCTATTTATAGGCATCCTTCTCCTTGCCTAAGGTTCTAGAGTGATCTAGGACTTTACAAATATAGACAAAGTCTAGAGACTTCTACATGTCTCTAGGGAAGTCCTAAAGTATCTATACAAGACCTTGAGTGTTCTAGAGAGTTCTAGGGATCTCTAGTTGCTTGAGCCTCCTCAAAGGTTCTAGAGAATTCCATAGTCTCCTAGAGACTTCCCGATTTATCCGGACACCTCCGAGGTTTTCCACAACGTTCTAGAACACTCTAGTGTGCTTCAAAATTATCCTTGGGCAATGCTTGCTCCAAATATGCCCAAGGAACTTGGTGGGTCGTGACATTCTCCCCCACCTAAGTCTGCGACGCCCTCGTCGCGTCTTGCACATGGTAGCGTTGGATTTTGTCCTTGAATTGCCAAAGCAAATCCTCGGACTCCCAACTTGCCTCCGTATCGGGCAACCCTCTCCACTTGACGAGATACTCCTTGTAGCTTGGCACGCCTCGACGTCGGATGATGCGGTCCGCAAGTATCTCGTCTACTTCCTTGTCAAAGGAGGTGACAACCGCTGTTGGTGCCCGATGCGACACTCCCCTTGATGGGTCTTCCACGTCTTCATTGTATGGCCTCAACATGCTTACATGGAAGACCGGATGTATCTTCAACTTGGGCGGAAGATGAAGCTTGTATGAAACCTTGCCCACACGTTTGATAACCTCAAACGGCCCCTCATACTTACGTATCAAGCCCTTGTGCACCTTTCGAAAGGACTTGAATTGTTGTGGCAAGAGTTTCACGAGTACAAGGTCCCCTTCCTTGAACTCCACGTGCCTCCTCTTCTTGTCCGCCCACTTCTTCATCCTTGAGGCAGCCTTGTGCAACGCCGCGCGAGCTAACTCCGTTTGCTCGTGCCATGACTTGGCGAACTTGAATGCGGCAGGACTCTTCCCCTCATAGCGAGTGGCAAGGGACAAGGGTGTAGTCGGCTGCCGTCCCAACACGATCTCAAAAGGACTCTTGTTGGTGGCCTCGCTTTGTTGCAAGTTATATGAAAACTGCGCCACGTCAAGAAGCTTGGTCCAATCCTTTTGATTGGCACTCACATAGTGCCGCAAGTATAGCTCCAAGAGAGCATTGGCGCGCTCCGTTTGCCCATCACTTTGTGGGTGGAAGCTTGTTGAAAAGCTTAAGTCCGACCCAAGCATCTTGAAAAGCTCCGTCCAAAACCTTCCGGTGAAGCGTGGGTCTCGGTCACTCACAATGTTTTTCGGAACGCCCCAAAACTTGACCACGTTGCTAAGGAATAGCTTAGCGGTCTCCTCGGCCGTGCAATCGGCTGATGCGGCCATGAAGGTTGCATACTTGCTAAATCGGTCCACCACCACAATAATGCTCCCAAACCCCTCGGATTTTGGCAAACAAGTGATGAAGTCCATAGAGACACTCTCCCATGGTCTCTCGGGAATGGGCAAGGGGTCGAGCAAGCCCCCCGGCTGTTGTTGGACTACCTTGTCTTGTTGACATACAAGACATGTCCTCACATACTCCTCGACTCCATCGCGCATCCTTGGCCAATAATAGGTGGACTTCAACAAGGCAAGTGTGCGTCTTACTCCCGGATGGCCGGCCCATTTGGAGTCATGACATTCTTTCATGAGCTCCCTTCTCAAGTTGCCCCACTTTGGCACGTAGATGCGGCGGCCCTTCGTGTATAGGAGGTCTTCCTCCATCCAAAACCTCCGTGTCTTGCCCTCCTTTATCAAGGCGATGACACTTTGTGCTTGTGGATCCGCCTTGAGTCCCTCCTTGATCTTGTTCAAGAGTGGGCTAGTGACTTGCGATATGCTTGCAAATTCCGCCTTCCGGCTTAGTGCATCGGCTACCACGTTCACCTTTCCCGGCTTGTACTCCATGACATAGTCGAACTCCGCCAAGAAATCTTGCCATCGCGCTTGCTTCGGACTTAGCTTCTTTTGTGTTTGAAAGTAGCTTGTTGCCACGTTGTCGGTCATGATTACGAACCTTGTCCCAAGCAAGTAGTGCCGCCACACTCTAAGGCAATGGATGATGGCTGTCATCTCCTTCTCTTGCACCGTGTAGCGACGCTCCGTGTCGTTGAGCTTCCGACTCTCATAGGCTACCGGATGCCCCTCTTGCATGAGCACGCCCCCAATGGCAAAGTCGGAAGCATCGGTGTGCAACTCATATGGCTTGGTGTGATCGGGTAGACTTAGCACGGGCTCCTCGCATATCGCCTTCTTCAAGTTTTCAAAGGCTTCTTGGCACTTCGTCGTCCACTCCCATGCCTTGTTTTTCTTGAGAAGGTCGGTCAATGGAGCGGCCCTTGCCGAGTATCCTTTGATAAAACGGCGGTAATAATTCACTAACCCAAGGAAAGATCTTAACTCATGTACCTTAGTGGGTGGCTCCCATTCTTGGATGGCATGCACCTTGCAATCCTCCATCATGAGTTTGCCATCCTTGATCTTGTGCCCTAAGAACAACACCTCGTTCTTTGCAAAAGAGCACTTCTCCCTCTTGATGTATAGCTCATTTTCCCTTAGCACCTTGAACACTTCCCTCAAGTGTTCTACGTGCTCCTCCAAGGTTTGGCTATACACCACAATGTCGTCTAAGTAGACGACCACGAACCGATCAAGATAAGGGTGGAATATCTTATTCATCAAGGTGCAAAACGTCGCCGGTGCATTTGTTAGACCAAAGGGCATAACCAAGAACTCGTAAGAACCATACCTTGTGATGCACGCGGTTTTTGGTTCATCACCCTCGGCTATGCGCACTTGGTAATACCCCGATCGAAGATCCAACTTTGTGAAGTAGCGTGCATGCCCCAATTGATCAAACAAGTCGGCAATGAGAGGGATGGGGTACTTGTTCTTCACCGTGACCTTGTTGAGCGCCCTATAGTCGATGCACATGCGAAGAGAACCATCTTTCTTCTTTTGAAACAAGACCGGGGCACCAAAGGGTGCTTTTGAAGGTCTAATGAATCCCGCATCCAATAACTCCTTCAATTGCCTCCTTAGCTCCGCCAACTCGGGTGGTGCCATGCGGTATGCGCCCATGGCGGGTGGCTTGGTTCCCGGCTCCAACTCAATTGCATGGTCGACTTCCCTCCTTGGTGGTAGTCTCTTGGGTAACTCGGATGGTGACACATCCTTGAACTCTTCAAGCACTTTGGCTACCTCCTTGGGCACGTCGTCTTGTGGCCTCGGCTCCTCATCATCGTACTCCTTGAGGATGGCTAGGTAGCTCTCCTCTTCCCTCTTGACGCCCTTCTTGAATTGTAATGCCGACAACACCTTCAAGTCTTGCTTGGCGCCTCTCTTTGTCGGCACGACGCACGCCTTGTCGCCATCTATGATGCACATGCTATTGGCGAACGGCACCGGTATGGCCTTGACTTGATCATAGAATTCCAACCCTAGGACGACTTTGTAGTCATCCATTGGAACAATCGAGAAGTCCAAGTTTCCACACCATGCTCCCACGGTAGTCTTGACTCCTCGGATCACACCTTGAATTGGTCGGGCGGGTGAGTTAACCGCCTTGATGGAGCCCCCTCCATCACTCCCTCGTAGCCCTAGCCTTCGGGCTTCTTCAATCGAGATGAAATTGTGGGTCGCCCCCGTGTCGAGCATTGCGGACGTTGGCTTCCCTCCAATTGTCAAGTCGACGAAGTGTAGGCCTTTGGCTTGGGCTTTGGGTGTCGACCGAATTACGTTGAGTAATTGCATCGACCCCATGCTTACACCTTCGTCGCCGCCCTCGGCTTCACCTTGATGACTCCCTAAGAGTGCACTTAGTGCCCTCTTTTGCGGACAATCTCTAGCCCAATGCGGCCCATCACAAAGGAAGCACTTGTTGTTGGGCTTTGAACTTCTCACATCCTTTTGCTTGCCTTTGTCTTTGCTTCTTGCCGCATAGTTGTCTTGACGGGGCTCGTCTTTGCGTTGGCCTTTGTCTCCCCCACCTTTGGCATAACTACTCTTCTTTTCCTTCGGCTTGCTCGTGGACTCCTTTGGACTAGTGTAGTCGATTAGGCTTTCGGCCGTGGCTATGGCGGTAGCAAGGTCTTGCACCCCACGTCGCCTTAGCTCGGTCTTAGCCCATGGTTGGAGACCATCCATAAAATTGAAGAGAGCATCCTTGTCGGGTAAATCGGGAATCTCAAGCACTAAGTTGGTGAAGTCCTTAATATAATCCTGAATAGACCCTGAGTGCTTGAGCCTTCGCAAGCGAGCTCTTGCCTCATCCTCGGCATTCTCCGGATAAAATTGTCTCTTAAGCTCCTTTGTAAAGTCATCAAAGGTAGTCATGGTGCACGTACCTTTTTCGACATCTCCTCGCCTTCTCCTCCACCATAACATGACAGTATCGGTGAGGTAGAGAGCCGCGGTCCTAATCTTGGCATTCTCCTCGGTGATGCCTACGGCTCCGAAGTATTGGTCTAGCCCCCATAAGAAGTTATCAACTTCACGAGCGTTGCGCGATCCCCCAAAACTCTTAGGCTTTGGCACCTTGATGCGCTTAGCCTCCACAATACCGCTGGTGCCAGCTCCCGTAGCCAATGCGCGCTTGCATAGGACCAAGTCCCCATGCATCTCCTCCATGCGTGCAAGCGTGCCATTCAACTCCTTCTCGTGGACTTGACGCATTTTGGTGAGTTCCCCCATAAACTCCTCGCGAATCTTCGCCATCTCGCCCCTCAAGGACTCCTTTAGCTGGGCCAACATGCCCTTGATCGCAGTGTGGATGGCAACGTCCTCCGCCTCTAGGCCTTCTACCCGTTGGCCTAGATCATCCACCTGGGCCTCCATGCCACTCACGTCCTCCTCCACCTGAGTTAGACGTGAGTCGAAAGCAGAGATCATGTCCTTAGACCGTTCCCGCCTTGGAACGTCAGGGTCGACATGCTCGTCGCGACTTCCCCTTTGCGTAACTTCCTCGGAAGGGTTGGATCCTGATGCACCTTTGGTAGCACTATGCTTTACCATTGTGTCGAGCGAGGTTCCGATCGAACTTCTGCTCTGATACCAACTGTCACGAGCTTACTTTTTCTTAAACTACTCGTGCGGCCTTAGCACCCTCCTTGCGCTAAGTCAGCCTTACTCCCGCACAACACTTGGCTAGAACAACCGAAAGAAGACAAGAAGAACACTTAGAAAGCAAGAACTTGTATTAAGCTTTGAGAATGCTTTACAAGGCTTGGTGATGCAATGCTTTCTCTATGCCCAAAATGAGAGGGGTGCCTCCCTATTTATAGGCATCCTTCTCCTTGCCTAAGGTTCTAGAGTGATCTAGGACTTTACAAATATAGACAAAGTCTAGAGACTTCTACATGTCTCTAGGGAAGTCCTAAAGTATCTATACAAGACCTTGAGTGTTCTAGAGAGTTCTAGGGATCTCTAGTTGCTTGAGCCTCCTCAAAGGTTCTAGAGAATTCCATAGTCTCCTAGAGACTTCCCGATTTATCCGGACACCTCCGAGGTTTTCCACAACGTTCTAGAACACTCTAGTGTGCTTCAAAATTATCCTTGGGCAATGCTTGCTCCAAATATGCCCAAGGAACTTGGTGGGTCGTGACATTAAGCTCATACTGAGATGTAATTAAGGGACACGTGGTTGGTCTCTGTGATGTCTTAAGACATCATATATTTGCTGTAGTTTCTCTCTTTTCTTCAATTACTCAGAATCACAGTTTCCTTATCTTCTGTATTGCTTTCTTCTTCTCTAAGCTTTTAAGCATGAGGACTAAAACCTCCGATAAAATTGAAGATCAAATGACGAATTGCAGATCTAGCTTTAAGAGGTTTCCATAGCCTATCAGCTCAAGTGAGAAGTAGCGTGTGCCAGAGAAGCTACCTGTGAATAAGAAAAAACCCATAATCATAGCAGTAAACTTAAGTGTTTGTTTATAAATTAGATGAACACCAAATCACAATACAATAAATTACGGCAAACAAGAACTAAGAACACCAACAAAATTTAAGATCCAATAACAAAATGATCATACAATATGAGGTAAAGGGCTAGAGGAAGAGAGAATACATCTGGAAACGGTGGAACCGATCTATTTCTTGGGTAATATACCTCCTACAACTGATTAACAAGATCTGAGTCATCACTCAAAATCCATCCTTGACTTCAAAATTCGCTTAATCAAACCACAAATTACCAGATCTCTCACAAAAAGTTCTAATCCTTACGATCTCCCACCCAAATTGAAGTTCTAATCAAAATCTTGCAACAAAACAAAAGTTTCAATTACACCTAAAGAAAAAAAAAACCATGAGCCAGCAATAGAATCAAATAAAAAAAAATACCTGACAGTAAAAACTGGGTATTGGTCATCTTTCTCTTTGCTCTTAATGAGGTGATCGTAGACGGACGAAAGATAGAGGCTGTGAGACGAGATCGAGTGTGAGAGGACGAAAGATAGAGAAAAAGAGAGAACGGTAGGTTTGGAAGAAAAGAGGCTGAAAGCATTTAAGGTTAGGGTTAAATGGGTTATTAGTAATTGTCACTAAAATCAGTGTCATTTGTATTATCACGGATATCCGTAACAAATAAATTAACATCTCTCACAAATATCCGTAAGTAATAGAAATGTACAAAAATATAAGATCATTGTTTATTGTTTATTTTTGAAAATGTCAAAATGTCATGTCAAAATGTTAATTTAAGATCAAATGTACATTTGTTTATTTTTGTACAAATGTTAATGTCAAAATGTCAAAATTTAAGACCACAAATGTCAAAATGTTTATTGTGATTCTCACGCAAAACAGTGTGAAAAGGTCATAAAATGTATTAAAATTCTCACAAAAGTATGTAGCTATTGTTTTTTCACACGGATTTATGTGGTTCTTCTTGTTTTAAAATTTTTATGGGCTCGATAATCCTTATTTCACACGGTTATCTGTTGGTGATTGCTGTTCACACAGATATCTGTGTCTTTTAAAATTTTGTGTAAAATAAATCTGTTTGAGTTGTTTTTTTTTCTAGTAGTGAGAGACATCCCTGATGATTTTTTCTTGCCGGCGAGTCCGCCGAATACAAGTTTGCAGCCAAAAGCGATATTGTCTGAAGTTTTGGGTAGAGGTTGCTGCCCAAACCTTCAAATCGATCTCGCCGACAAGAGAAAGTCATTGGGGATGCCTCTAGTGTCCATTCGGGTGGAGGAGCGCCGTCGTCGGCGTCGGATGGTGGAGAACGGAGGGACGTCAGCACTTTAAGGGCTGTGCGGACGTCCGCTCCTGATCATAACATAAATTAAAATGATTACAAGACGCTTGACTCAGAGTTCCTCCTTGTCTGGGTCTAACACGTTTTCGAAGTTTCGATCACGACTTCGATATCACTCTTATGATGTCCTTTGTGAATCCAACTGCCTAACACGAATTAACTTACCTACCATGCAAAAACAAACAAACTCGACTCGACTCAGATCATGGCCTCCATGCATACGAGAGACTTGAAATACAAACCTCACTAATCGACAAGAACATTAGACTTTCATTCATTGGCATTATTTTTGAAATCTCTCCAATATATCCAGCCTGTTTTCTTGAAAAAAAATGAACCATGTCACGTCCAAAAATGAGTACAGAGATTACAATAAAAAGGTTAGCTATCAAGCTTAGAAATCACATCTACTACTACCACTCGATCACTACGTACAAACAAGCTACCTATATGAAGAGCAGAAATGGGAGCCTTGGGAAAGCCAAGGCCTTCTTAGCTGATCATTACTGTTTCTGCATAATCCCCGAGACTATGTAGAATCACGGTAGAACATGAACATGAACAAGAAACAACATGAGCAAGAGACACAAGAGAATATAGTGGTTCACCATGTCATCGGAGGACATGGCTACGTCCACTTAAGATTCCACTATCATGGCATCATGGCCAATAGGCCCTTGGTGTTACAAGAGCTCTCCAAGATGGAGTGAGTAGTGATTGGCATCCATCCTTTCTACATATGGGAAGCCTTCCTTTTATAGCTAAGGAAGGTTCCCTCACATATTATGTTTCCAATGTGGGACTAACTACACATATATCTTCTTATGATACCTTCTTGTGGAGCTTGGGAGAGCACATTCCCGATGTGGTACCGATGATCTTTCACCATGACGAAGTAGCCCGGATGTCAGTCTACCAGAAGTATGTCGGGGGCGGGGTCCTTCATCGCCGGAAAACGGTCTACGAGGTCGTAGCTTATGCTTGCGGTATATATACCATCAACATGTCCCCCCAACTCCCGAGTAAGAGGACCATCTTACTTGGAGAGTTACAAATAAATTGTATGCTGCCAAGTGTAAGTGATGATCAAGTAACGGCATACACCCCCTGTCTCCCCAACTCTCTGAGGAAGAAGGTTCTCTTACTCGGAATTATTGCCCTCTCTCCCCCTTTTTCTCATGATTTTCTTCTCTCTTTTTGAAGAGAGTGACAAGATTCACTATGTCCCCCCCCCAAGTCTTACTCGGGTGTTGCTTTCTGTTTTTGGTACATAAGTGTTATCCCTAGTGTTGTTTTTTGTTAATCTACCGATGAATTTGGTACTCGGGCAAGTAGTGCTGAATGTGATTCTCGCGTCTTGCTTGTTGATATTCTCTACTTTGACGTATTGGTCTTGCTCCTTTTTACACATAGGTGTTACTCGGGTGTTGTCTTTACTTGCTACCCTTTAAATCTTACTCCCGATGTTACGTTTTCTAGCTAACGTGAGATCTTATTCCGGGTCTTACTTTTTCTTGATGTACATCGTAATCTTTAAGTCCCTCCCCACCCCCGGTCTCAAAAATTATTCGGCTGGGCGAGGTGTTTTCATGCTTCCAATGGCAATGTACCATTGGTTCCCCTTTTACGGCCATCCAGGTGTTACATTTTTCCATGGACAAAGGTAGCAAGCCTTTTCCATATCATGTGTTTCTACTCGAGTGACGGGGTGTTAACGCCGACTGTGGTTTATCGAGCCACTTGTTCTGTTTTTAAAGGGATGATATAAATTGCCCAGCCCCAGCCTCTCGGGGAGACTTATCCGGGACTTATATTTTTTACGTAGTTGTTAAGCGCGGTGGAATGCCTATCTCGGTGGATTACGAATTATGTCTATCTCAGTGGATTGCCTATCTCGGTAGGATGCCTATCTCGGTGGAATGCTTATCACGGTGGGTTGTCTATCTCGGTGGGTTGCCTATCTCGGTGGAATGCCTATCACGATGGAATGCCTATCTCGGTGGGTTGCCTATCCCAGTGGAATGTCTATCTCGGTGGAATGCCTATCTCGGTGACATTTATCCGGGAGTCCAAGTTCATTCTTTCTCTCTAGCTTAATACTTTCTTGCAAGCTGGCCGAGCCCAATCTTGGAGACTTGGAGCTCCTTATAACCCAACGGTGTTTCCAATCTAATCATGAAGACCTAGATTCCCATAACCCGAGATGTTGTTGCTCCAGATGGTGTTTCTCAATCTAATCATAAAGACTTAAGACTTTCATATCCTGATTGTGTTTTCAATCCAATCATAAAGACTGGGAACTCTCTATGCAATGTCCAGGAGGCAAAATAAGATATCAACACATAGAGTATGTACATTTCCTCAAACAAATTTGAATAGACAATAGTGATCAAGGACCGCATGTTATATAGTCCGTATTAGCTACAACTTACAACAAGGCATGGTGAGGCAACGATATCATGATTTAATTGTGGACCATAACCAACAATAATTTTTCATATTGAAACGTGGAGCAGTAACACATAAATAATGTGATATGTGCCTCATTGGTGTTATAGTAGTTGTATGCCATAACTTGCATATTTTTCATATTGAAACGTGGAGCAGTAACACATAAATAATGTGATATGTGCCTCATTGGTGTTATAGTAGTTGTATGCCATAACTTGCATGCATATTTCCCCCAAATTCATATTATAGATTGCCATAGTGTCTCGCTAGTGTTATACCAACATGTGTTCATATGCATGCATATTCTTTCATAAACTCATATTACATTGCCATAGCGTGCTATAACTTGCATGCAATACTGCCACAAATAAACACCAGAAGTGGTGGTGATGAATTACCAATCACGTACAAGGTTTCTGTATGGAAAACATGATAAGTAAGACTAGCTTCAATCTTGCACATGATTATCACAATACGTAAGCGGTTTCACATATATCAACCCACAAGTATGCACAAGAGCCTATATATACTCATCTATTGAACAAAAGGGGATGCACCCCGTGACTATCCGACCATGAACAAGCATATATGTTTAAGAGGCAATGATCATGCATTCATGCTTGTAGAGTTATAGTGTATATGGAATGCTAGTGGAACATGTCTGGGAACACGACTAACCATGCTTCACGCAAGGTTCCCCTTTTGTATTTTTGCCTAACTCATGGCTGTACATATTAGCATCAAAGAGGTGGTACTATATCAAAGTTGGTGGTACGATTATATTCAACAAACTATACATCAAAGAAGCATGCACTGTCTAGCAACTATGTTTATCGACCCTGAAGCATGCATTGCTCACAACTATGAACCTTTCATATACTCTCGCAAGCATGCTCAAAAGAATCCAAGCTGAGAAATATTATATTTGTGCGCTTTGAATTTTCATAATAACAGACAACAAAGAGAGTGACTTATCTTTGGAGAAAGCTACTGAATGGTGCACAGATAGGAGGTATAGTAGTGTGGATACCTTCATGTTAGAATCCCGTAGAGTAAAAGCATGTTGTTTGGTGTTGTATAGGTTTCCCTCTCCTTTGTTTTTTTCTTTCTTTCTTCCCTAATTACTCTGGGCACCCATAAACTGTTAAGACACCAACACCACAATACCAATGTTGAATCCAATACTCAATTCACCACCCTAACCAAAATCATATTTACAGTAATCAACTCATAAAACATTCCATCTTTTGGATGCTTACTACTTCACACACATTTAATCAAACATGTCCATACGGCCATTTCAAGGCCTCACATACAACTTTAGAATCATACCACAAATAGGTCTAGCATATCATATAAGCAAACAAGAACCATATCAAGGCCCTCACGTATATAGCAGCTACATTAATTCCAAAACCACACCACTCAGTTCCACTTCATTTCCAAGCAATAGTCATAAGCAAGTTTCCCTTTAGCATAATTGCCCTTAATGTACTGGCCAACAAGGATTCAATTAACTTATTAATTCCTCAAGTCATAGTAGCTCGATGAAACAACCAATTTCATTTACAATATAACAATCAAACACCAAACTACTATGGACACCCATAGTATCATCACACACCACGAAAGCTTCTAATGAGGCTAGTAAATCATCCTTGTAATTCTAAAAAGTAGCATGGTTCTCTATACACTAGCAACATGCTTATACACACACACACTTAGCTCAACAGAAAACAAGGAAGCATATTCAAAATTTTGGGACTTTATCAACTGCAGGGTAAACTTTGAAAAATCACCGACTTTTCAATTTACATTGGAATAAGCTGAAACTTGCCAGATCTCTTGTAGGCTAACAAGGAAGCAGCATGTAAAAGTTTTAGAAAATTTGGACATTTAAAAGTTAATTAAACGAATTTCCAAAGTGACTGCAGAACCAAACAGTTTCTACAGAATTTTCAGAATTTGTTTACAGCAGCATTGTAGTACTGACAAGTTCAAAACAGCTTCAAAACCAATATACTTAACTCATACAATTGATCTGATCCATCTTATATATATGATTCCAAGACTAATCATAATTACAACTACAACTCAAATATACTTGTATAGCAAAGAAGTCTTGCCAGATATATTGATCATCTATGTACTTTGTACAGAGCTTCAGTCACTCTACCACTACCAAGACAAGCACTTTAGCTGACGAAAAAGTTTCGTCGGCTTGTTAGCTTAATTCGTCGGCTAAGATCTTAGCCGATGAGCCATCGTTGGCTAAGATTTTGTCGGGAAAAGGTCGTCGGCGATAACTTTAGCCGACGAAATTTTTTTTTTCGTCGGCTATAGTCCCACAGTTAGCCGACGAAAAACATGTCGTCGATTTTTTTTCCAGACTTTAGCTGACGAAACAATTAAGATATTCGTCGGCTAAAGTGTGTAATAAACAATTAAAAAATAACTATAACCGACGAAATATAGCATATTTCATCGGCTAAACCTTATAAAAAAAATTAAAAAAATAACTATAGCCGACGAAATATGCCATAATTCGTCGGCTAAACTATATAAAAAAAATTAAAAAATACTATAACCGACGAATATAGTATTTAAATGTCGTCGGCTAAAGTTGCTGGTTTTTGAAAAAAAAAACTGCAGAAACTTTTGGCCACCTCCAATTACGACCAAAATTTGACAGAATCTTCCTCTCAAAATTTCGAACAACTTTCTAGAAGAAGTCGAAGCCCAATTCTAAGCCTAAATAGGTCAATTGAATCAAAATATAAAAATCCCCAATTTTAAACCCTAAAAACTTCAAATCTTCAATTCTCTTCACACACACCGAATCGAGCTACCAAATTCTAAGTAGGTTAGCCTTGTCACCAAAGCTTCACCGGTGACGATCTACTCCACCCGTAGCCCGATCATCTTCTTATCCTGGTGGCTCCAACGGCAGCATTCGAAGATCCGCCCGGGATGAGATGTCGCCCGAAAAGAGGGGACTTGCCTAGCATTCAGTCTCCGGGATGAGCAGTCTCCGGGTAGCGGATTTCAAGTTCAGGCCAAGCGACTTCATGTTTCTAGTTGGCCAAGTTCATGAGGAGAGTTATTGTGCGAATTGGGATCAGGCTCGATCAATCCGACATCACTAATCGGGAGGCAAGGATTGGTCTCGATCAGTCGAATATCTGGTTCACCTCAGAAGCATGAGTTAGCTTCCAGGACCATTGTTATCACTTACCGGGGTTGACCCGATCGGCTATCCTAGGGCCGGGCATCCATCTTGGTCAAGTATCGTCTCGAGGAGCATTCTTCCAGGTTCGAAATCAAAGCAAGTCAACGGCGCCCGCTGGCTTCCTTCATCGGCGAATCGAAAGAGAAGCGCGTATACCGACCGGTGGTCTCAAAAAAAAAACCTTGAATTCTGGAAACAAAAGATGAGCTTAGCAATACAAGCAAGGCAAAGCCAAAGCTAAGTCTTTTACACCTATATCTCTTCAGCACTATCATTATTAAGTCCTTTTACTCCTATATCAGTGGATTTTGTGGGAAAAGTGACTCGTGTGATTCGAGTAATATATGGTTATATCGTTTTGTCTGATTATTGGGTGATCTTTGTGCTAGCCTTGCTTGTGTTCGTGATCCAATATGGAATATGTGTTATCCTTGCTTTCATTGACATACAGTCCTTCATGTATGCAAATAGATTCGGTTCTATGTACTAGTATTACTCACCGGGTCCCGTTGGATCATCTCAGCTCCCGATGGCTGGAGGCGTCGGTCATAAGCCGAGTTGGATCATATCTCCGAGCGATGGCTGGAGGTGTCGGTCATGAGCCGCTTGTGGTTTGGCTCTTGATGACGTCCCGATGATGAAAAGCACCTGGGCGGGTCATGCCATCCCTCTTGGTGGTTTGGGCCCGGATGGCTTGGGCCTGCATACGGATATCTACCTGCTGGTAGAGCAACATGACATTTTGTAACGATTCCCATAGACGGCGTCAAATGTTTCTGCATAATCCCGGAGACTATGTAGAATCACGATGGAACATGAACATGAAAAAGAAACAACATGAGCAAGAGACAAGGGCATATAGTGGTTCACCATGTCATCGGATGACATGGCTACGTCCACTTAAGATTCCACTATCATGGCCAATAGGCCCTTGGTGTTACAAGAGCTCTCCAAGATGAAGTGAGTAGTGATTGGCATCCATCCTTTCTACATATGGGAAGCCTTCCTTTTATAGCTAAGGAAGGTTCCCTCACATATTATGTTTCCGATGTGAGACTAACTACATATATATCTTCTTATGATGCCTTCTTGTGGAGCTTGGGAGAGCATATTCTCGATGTGGTACCGATGATCTTTCACCATGATGAGGTAGCCCGGATGTCGATCTACCAGAAGTATGTCGGGGGCGGGGTCTTTCATGGCCGGAAAACGGTCTACGAGGTCATTGCTTATACTTGCGGTATATATACCATCAACAATTACCATGTTTTATTGTTTGGCATTCTGCTTCTTAGCTACTACTAGTGTTCTTGCTAATAATCCTTACACTTACTCTTCCCTGCCGCCACCTCACCATGCCACTCATTACCCTCCTCCTCCCAAATACCTTTCACCACCACCACCAAAATATGCCGCCCACCCTCCACACCATTACAAGTCATCACCACCTCCGCCACTGCCCAAGCATGTGATACATCCTTCGTATCATTAAAAGTCTCCCCCGCCACCCTCACCCTCACCTCCACCTCCTTATGTCTATAAGTCTCCTCCACCACCATCACCTTCGCCGCCACCACCATATGTCTACAAGTCTCCACCACCCCTATCTCCTTCATCGCCACCTCCATATGTTTACAAGTCTCCACGACCCTCATCACCTTCCACGCCACCTCCATATGTCTACAAGTCACCTACACCACCATCACCTTCGCCACCACCACCATATGTTTACAAGTCTCCACCACCACCATCTCCATCACCTCCTCCTCTTTACGTTTACAAGGAAGTCTCCACCTCCATCATCACCATCACCTCCTCCTCCTTACGTCTACAAGTCTCCAACTCCGCCATCACCATCACCACCTCCACCATATGTATACAAGTCCCCGCCTCCTCCTTCTCCATCACCGCCACCTCCTTATGTTTACAAATCTCCACCACCACCTTCTCCATCACCGCCTCCACCATACGTCTACAAGTCCCCACGTCCTCCATCTCCATCACCACCACCTCCATACGTCTACAAGTCCCCACCTCCTCCTTCCCCATCACCTCCTCCACCCTACATATATAAGTCACCACCACCACCCTCACCCTCACCTCCACCTCCATATCACTACAAGTCCCCACCTCCACCTTCCCCGTCACCACCACCTCCATATGTCTACAAGTCTCCCCCTCCACCATCTCCTTCACCTCCTCCTCCTTATTTCTACAAGTCTCCTCCTCCCCCTACTCACTCTCCTCCCCCATACTACTACAAGTCCCCTCCACCTCCACACCACTACTAAGCCTGTTTACGACTACTGTTACGTTAAACAACTTGAATTTTCAGTTGGAATAACTTCTTCGTTTTTGGATGTGGGTATGCCTTTTTTTTTTTTCCTTTCCGTTTTTGTTTCTCTTCACAAAATAACTCTTGAAATATGAATGGTATAAGGTATGTACTACGTGTAACACGAGCTACTATGTAATATCATATTTGTTGTAAAACATACACATGCACTCGATGTATTACTTATTTAAAGAAATGAAAGCGAAGCAGATGAATCTTTTTGTGTACTCGTGTGCTTGTTTCATGCCTGATTGTTACATATGATTTATGGGTTTTTAATGCTTGATTAATTGATGAAGTACAAATGAACAATTAATACTGCATCGTCTGATTCTCTACAATTCGTAACAAATGTGTTTTACCTAGATAGAGGCCATATATATTGGAAGTTATCAACTAAAAATAACCATTAATGGATTGAAAACATGTACGCTAGAAAGCGAGTCTCTCGTATCATATAGAGTCTTATTAAGCCCAGACGCTAAATCAAACTCATTTATTTCTCAGTTAAATCTGAAAATTGAAAAGAAGGAGATCTAGAGCCAATTTGCGGTAAGTTTCAGCGGACAGGGAGTCATCGGTGGAGCACAACGTGAGTAGAGATAAAAGAAAAAACATCATTTACATTAAAAAATATAACAGAAAACTTAAAAAAGAAGTAAAAGACTAAAACACCCTTAAATGTATGTCATTTAACATCTTCCATAACGGAGCTAACGGTGTTAGACACTATTGTTTAATTGGGGTAAGAACGTGAGATGTTGTTTTGAAGTTTTTCAAAATTGAGATACTAAAGTTTAGTTCTCTAAAACATGAGACATTGTTTAGACCTTTTTTCATTTTTTTTTGTTTGCTGTCTAAGTTCAACAATCTGTTTTTGGTCTCTGACGGTGGTCGATCTAATAATATATATGGGGGAACGGCTGCTATGTACGCAATACGCCGAGTACTACGGCTGTCGTTGGACTTTATCAAGCGATGAAATTACAAACTTTTACTTTTGATAAGAAGGACGCGCGCTTGGCGCGTCTCGCGTGGACACAGAGAGCAGCTTCTTTCGTATAAGTTTTAATCCTCAGGGATAGTGAGGAAGTGCGAGAAATTGAGTTATGGTTTGGGTTTAGGGTTCTTGTAATTTCCTCTTTCTGCTTCTCTGCTCGTCTAGTTTTTCTGGGGATCGATCCGATCTGTGCGACGATGATGTTTTCATATCGGGTCGACATCCGTTTGGGTGGCTTTCGCAGATCGGCAAACGGAGTCAGAGACGACGTATAGCAGCCAGTACTCTTATCTGTAATTGATCCGTCTCTCATCGTTTGGCTACGGAGTATTAAGGTAAGAACTTCAATCCCTAGATATATACATGTACAAACTTTAGTTCTGAGATACAAAAACGGAGTATTAAGCCAAGACCCATTCCCATTCTCCTTCTCAGTGTATGTTCTTTCTCTTTCTTTCTGAGCTCAACCCATTTCTTTGTTTCTATTTTCTTTTCATAAATTCACATTTTCAGTGATTTTTAGAGTTCTTTACAAACCTTCTAATTCAGTGTCAATGCTTTCACTTCTTCTCTCTAATTTCTCTAAGATTTTGTTTCATTGCGAAATGTGAAGGGAACTTTTGCTCATCTCTTTCAAAGCGTACAAACACAAATTTTCCATCTTGAATTTAATAAATTTGTATTAGTAGCCAAAGAAAAATGAAGATAAAACAGTCTTTAATTTCTGCTATGTAGGTGTGTCCTGTTTTGTTCTACATTTGGCAAATTTCTTAGTGCAAGTGTCTTGTTTCTTCACCCACATTCATTATCCAAGAACCATGATAAAGATTGAGTCTTTATTTACTAATTTATAGTTGGTATGTGTCCATGAGTCCAAAATCTTATCTTTTGCTCTAAATTTGCTATTGTTTTTATTTCTTGTGAAATTTGAACTGTTTAGTTTAATTATGTAGCTTGTTATGCAAATCTGAATTTGGTTAGTTATGCAAAAATGAACGGAAATGGACAAATGGAGGGGCATTACATAGACACCGGCTTCCCTTACACAGCGACAGAAAGCTTTATGGTGGACTTCTTTGATGGTCTTACTCATGTGCCCCTGAATTATGGTCACCCCATGACCGTACATGATCAGGCATGTTCTCTTTTCTTCATTTACAATATGGTATTTTATTAGACAAGTTATTAGAGTGTTCATGTTCATGCTCTTGTAATTGGTTCATAATGTAAAGTTGTTTTAGATCCATGTTGCTTGTGAATTCAAAAAGTCAGTTTTTGTCCTGATGCATTTCTGGTTTAACAATGACAAATTTGGGGTGCATTTGCTTTGTCATTTCCTCAATTAACATGCACCGAAGTCTTCTTTAGTTAATAGAAAGTCTGAAATAATCAGTTCTCAAAAGTTAATGTGATTATGATCATTACTTTTACTGTAGAACAAGGTTAAGTCTACTCATCTCAGTTATAACGAATTTCTAGTGCAGGATGTCGTATCCTGTAGCAATATATTTTACAAAAATTGGTGGTGGATCGTGATACGAATTTCAACAGTCGTGGTGGATCGTCAGATTTGAAGGTAGTTTGAACAATACCCTAAGTGCATAAGTTCATACCATAAGTTCATAGCTTCAATTCTCATTGTGTTAGACATGTTTGATTATAAAATATACCCGAGTTATTTTGTTAAACGAACCTAGTGGCAAATTGTTATGCAGACTTCCTAGTCGGAAGATACGGGACTGAAGGGAGATTCCCCTGAGGGTGAGGGACTATGATTTTCTTTATTGTGTTCCAATTATTTAGTACTAGTCACACCTTAAACCAAAAAAAAAAAATTAGGGTAGAGATTTCCAGTTTGTATTGGAGGAGACTTATATGTACAGTCTTTCTTTCTTTGTTTCATTATTGCATTAGAGGGTATGGAGAATATATCGGCGTAGAGACAAAGGCAATGTACAACAATATATCTGATGACGACCATTCCTACGGGGAACGACACAAACATCCATTTCAATTATTGACATTTCGCTTGAGAAATCAAGAACTCTTTGATACACTTTGTTTTTGGTTAACTCAATTCGAGGTAGTAGGAAAACTGAAATCACATCCTACGGTTGATTTTTCTCAAACAGTTTGTTTCTTGGCCAAATTATACGGTGATTTTGACAATAGGATACTAGTCTATACATTTGCTTCTCTTTTATTGTTATATGAGAATCAATCAGCAAATGCATGATTACACCTTCTCAAATGGTTGTGTTTTTGTGCACCACCTACGGGAATGATGTAAAATCTGAGAAAACTTACTGTGTGATGGGAGGGATGGTGTGAAATATTTATTATGTGTTTGAGTGTATATGAACCAACTACGGGATATAAGTAAAATTTTAGAAAACTCACTGTATGATGGGAGCTAGTATGAAATATGAAGATGGTCGATGTAATGACCTAGTCTTAAATTAAATTATTATAGGAAATATGTTTTCCTTATTCTTGTCTGTTTTGTAATTTTTGCTGGTAAAGGTTTAATTTACTGTCTTATTTAGGGTAATTAGCTATTGTTACTAAACATGTGTTATTAATGTTATTTTATCTAAAATATCTAGTTATACTAGATGCAACCAGCCACCATTCTAGATGAAAACACGTTGTCAAATCTTCACCCTTCACGTGTCCTATGCCGATTTCTCTCGAACATACCCGTCCTTCTCCCACCTCTCTTTTCTCTTCTTCCTCGTTCCCAACAAGTTGAATTTCCTTCACTTCCCCAAAGCCTACACTTGAGCAATAGCTTGCAAGAGATTGATAGCCTATGAATTTCTCCATTGAACAAGACAAAGTTCTATTTCTGTAAGTTCCGATTTCATCTTTCACAAACTGACATCTTGTTTTAGCTATTTCTCATTAGATGGGAGTATGATTCGTATCTAAAATTCTTTGATAGGTGGCTGGGTTGCTATAGTAGGTTGGGTGTTTGCATTTGAGCTCGGATTTGCTTTTGCGGTGATGTAAATTGGATGCTGTATTGGAAAGCTTGTTTTCCTCTCTTGTTTTGGTTGGCTGCTGGTATCCATAGATTAAGGTAGGGAAAGCATAATTTTCTTTATAGCTTTATTCTATTCTGGTATCTATGTTTGGATGTGATTGTATTGTTCTCTCTATAAATTTTATCTGTTCATTCATGACTTATCGAGTTGAGTATCGGTAACTATGTTCATCTCATCTGTTCATTTGTTCTCCTTCTTTACTTGATGACATGCTTGTTGATATATATATGTTCCTCCTTGGAGTATTGATGTTCTTAAATTTATCTTGAGAAGAACAGTTGGCTTATCAAATTGATTCCTACTGAGTTCATTGATACGATGTTTCTTTGGGTTCTAAATCCCTTTTTGTTGATATTGTTATGAATTCGTAGTTACCATCTTGTTCATGGTAACAAGTATTCTTGTTTACTGTAGTGCTTTGTGATTATTTGGCTGCCCTTGAGAGTTTATTTCTTGATCTATTCCTGATGTCTAGTTGTGTCATACCTCATTCATAGATTTGGTTCATGTTAGAATCCTTGTTCATCAGTATTTATATACTTGTTAAACCAAAGCTGAAATCTAAACTACACTGGAACTTTTCAAATCATCCCCACCACTAATCTAAACTATACTGGAACTTTTCAAACCAAAGATGTTGTTGTGGGAAATGCTGTAGGATATCCTCTTTTCAGAAGATACGAGGCAGACATGTTTTGCACCATTGCCTAGTCTTAGGCATTTAGACATGAAGATAATAGAGCGGAAAAGTTCCGCAATGGCAGCAACATATTGTTACATGAGGGACTTGTTGAATTGGATGGCACCATCTCTGGAAATTCTATCTATAAACAAGATAAACAAGAAATGGAGTAAAAATTTCAACAAAGAGATTAATTCTTGGTACACTTTCATCTTTCTTAACATCTTATGGCATTGATATTGACTGGAACAGTTCACAAGTAATTTGCAGATTGCAACTCTAGTTAAGTCCAATTTGTCAATACTGAACTTTAACACATCAAGAGTCGAGCCTAGTTGTTATATATGCTTATATAGTAAAGCTAGTATTAGTATATGTGAACAAAGTTCAAATCTGTGCATAAGAATGATCCTTTCTAAGTTTCTCATCTGTATTATTTGAATGTCTGCAGTTTATGATACCATTTCCACCCTGTGACAGGTGGATGTTGAAGTTTTTAGTAATCCAGCAATGATTTTGAAGATGAAATTGACTAACCTTCCATGGAGACTAAATCATTCAGAAAAGGTCCCTAAAATGTAAAATTGTTCAGAATTACATATGAAAGCTTGTAGTGTCTTGATTCCATGACTGAAATTTACAGGGTTAGCATTTCTAGCTTACTAAAGCTTGTACTGGCTCCCACCATATGTGCCAAGATGCTTAGAAGATTTCTGCCAATCTCTCTATTTTAGCTTATGTAAGGATCAGAAACCGACATGATTGCAACCTAAGAGCTATAAAATTTGATCAAGATTTTCTCCAATTCAGTCATATATCATGCTAGTCAAGTTCATCATGTTGTTTGGAAACGATGTGACCTATCATGCGAATTTCACGTCATTTATCACACGGAAACGCTCTTACCAATCTCTCCGTGACTGAGTTTGGTCGATTCTTTCACACGTTAAACTCTCACAGATGAGACGTAACCACACATAAAAATTTGGAGACGTTTACCCCCGTTGATAGGGCTCCCTATAGGGAAGATTAAGCGTAAAAAAGGTTGACCGTTTTTATCGGCACTCAAACGTTACCCGAAATACGTGATTTTTCAATTATACCCGTATTTCACTATTCCGATCACATCTTATTTCACGAGATTTTTGAAAATTTTGTTTCCTTTATGTAGTTGGTTCATGAAGTTGCATACTTCAATATAACTGACTAAATAAGTTATACCACATTAGTAGACACGTTGTGATTCTGATTACTAAAATTCATAAAATGAAAATTTCACCATCTGATATGATCATTATAGTAATACATGTCTATGGTATAAAACTCAATTCGATTCGGTGACGTTCGGGGCTTGATTGAAGCGGTCAACCATAATCTATCGTCACTTATCACACGAAAACGTTTTTACCTACCTCTCCGTGACCTATTTTGGTCGATTCTTCTACACGTTAAACTCTCACATACATGAGATGTAATCACACATGTTAAAATTTGGAGACGTTTACCTCCAGAAGATATGGCTCCCCATAAGGAAGATTAAGCGTAAAAAAGGTTGACCGCTTTTATCGGCATCCAAAAGTTATCCGAAATACATGATTTTTCAACCATAGTCATATTTCACTATTCCGATCACATCTTATTTCAAGAGATTTTTGAAAATTTTGCTTCCTTTGTGTAGTTGTTTTACAAAGTTGCACACTTGCATATAACCTACTAAACAAGTTATACCACATTAGTAGACACGTTATGATTCCGATTACTAAAATTCACAAAATGAAAATTTCACCGTCTGATATGATCATTATAGTAATACATGTCTATGGCATAAAACTCAACTCGATTCGGCAACGTTCGGGGCTCGATCGAAGCGGTCAACTTTAATCTATCATCACTTATCACACGAAAACGCTCTTACCTATTTCTTTATGACCTAGTTTGGTCGATTCTTCCACACATTAAACTCTCACATAGATGAGACGTAACTACACATGTAAAAATTTAGAGACGTTTACCTCATGAAAATAGGGCTCCCATAGGGAAGCATAAACGTAAAAAAAGTTGACAGCTTATATCAGGACCCGGACTTTACCCGAAATACGTGATTTTTCAACCATTGCCGTATTTGACCCTTTCGATCACATCCTATTTCACGTGATTTTTGAAAAGTTTGCTTCCTTTGTGTAGTTGGTTTACAAAGTTGCACACTTGTATATAACCTATTAAACAAGTTATACCACATTAGTAGACACATTATGATTCCGATTACTAAAATTCACAAAATAAAAATTTCACCGTCTGATATGATCATTATAGTAATACATGTCTATGGTATAAAACTCAACTCGATTCGGCAACGTTCGGGGCTCGATCAAAGCGGTCAACCCTAATCTATCGTCACTTATCACATAAAAACGCTTTTGCCTACTTCTCCGTGACCTAGTTTGGTTGATTCTTCCACACGTTAAACTCTCACATAGATGAGACGTAACTACACATGTAAAACTTTAGAGACGTTTACCTCCCGAAGATAGGGCTCCCATAGGGAAGCATAAACGTAAAAAAAGTTGACCGCTTATATCGGGACCTGGATTTTACCCGAAATACGTGATTTTTCAACCATTTTCGTATTTGACCATTTCGATCACATCCTATTTCATGTGATTTTTGAAAATTTTGCTTCCACTGTAGAGTTCGTTTATAAAGTTGTACACTTGTATAACCTACCAAACAAGTTATATCACATTAGTAGCCACGTTGTGATTCCGATGACTGAAAGCAAAATTTTAGAAAATCTTGTGAAATAGGATGTGTTATAGTGAAATGTGACTATGGTAGAAAATTCAGTTGGATTATGTATAATGAAATATGATGTAATCAGTATAGTAAAATACGGCTATCGTTGAAAATTTAACTACATTGTCGAAAATCTCCCGCCTTCTTCGGCTTAGAAATTTTAAAGTTTCCTTGTTCCAATTTCAATTCCCACCTAAATTTCCAATTTGCCTCCAATTTTATTTCACATTTGTATTCCTACAGTCCTCCCAATGGCCTATTCGCTTCAGCACTGCGCACCTTTTCATTTTCCCAAACCAACTATCTCTCAAACCCCTCGCCACCTTACAATTTATCTTCATTGCCCATCACGGCTTCTCATCCTCCTCCATCATTACCGTCACGGACTCACTGCCAACCCGTGAAGGTGAGTGAACCTCTCATCTAATTTACTGTTTTTGATCCAATTTGATGTTTTCAATTGTGTTTGTTGATCCTTTTCAACACCAATCTCAACTAATTTTGACCAGCATAGAAGGTGTTTGACATAATGCCTGAGAGAGGAAGAAACCAACATACAACACCAAGTGAGTTCTTTTCTCTCACTTCCAAATGGGTGCCGAAACTAATGTGTCGAGGTAGAGATCGAGAATGAGGATGAGAAATTTTGATGGTATGTTCCTCTAAATCTTGCAGGTGTAGTTGGGACTTGGGAGAGGCCTAGACGAGATATCCTGGAATTTCAGTAATTTGTGAACAAGTAATTCCATCAGTTGGGTGATGAACGTTTTTCATATTCGTTGTACCACATAAATGTATTTCTGATACGGAATCTTTTCAATAATCAATGTTCATTTAGTAAAACAGAAATTCAGTTTGACTATACATTTATGATATCCTATGTATTTCTGAATTTCTTTTCAATAATCTTTTCAATTTCTGATATCCTATGAAAAACCTAGGGATGTCTACGTTTTCATTCATTTTGTTTCCAACTTCGAATGGTGGCTGCATATACGTTGGGACTGCCGAGATGGCTGCATTTTCAAGGATTTCCTCATTCAACTCAACCACGCCTACGGAGGGCGGGGTTTTATGCACTACATTGCATCGGTCCGATAAATTATCCGCTGATTTAGACCAAGATATCCCACTTTTCCCTTTGGCATCCAAATTCGAATTCTTCAACGGACATCTCCGTGCATTGTGTCCCGACAGTCTGCATTCTCCACACTTGGGCGGATCAGCAGTCTTTCCATTATTAGTGGACTCCTTGTTTCCGTGCATGCCTTTGGTTCGGACAATAACAGGATCGCGTACGACGTTATTTGTCTCTTCCAAATTTAGCCTTGCCTTTTTCACCAAATGGTACTTCATAGAGGCCTATGTAACCGTATTCAATTGCGTCATTCCCCAGTCAAAACCTTCCATTGACTGTGACATGTTATGACACGATCTCTTGGCTTCCGCAATTAAAGCTTTGTACCTAATAACCTGGGATGTGTTGTCTGTAAGATCACCACATGCTTTATTACCACATGTGTCAACCTTGCTGCATTTTGTCCACCTCTCGCACTCCAATGATTTTGGAAATTTCATCACTTGTGCACATTTCATTACACAAAAAATGTGAGAACATGGTATCCCGTCAGATTCAAAAAGCTTGCAGTTGCACTCATATACGTCCTCCAGAACTCTGCTCTCTGAAGTGTACTCCACTGTCCATGAACATGTTGGTTGGTCATATTGAGATACGTAAAACATCATATTCTTACCGTCCCCAAAAATAACATGGTTGGACACAAAGAACATGCTCTCCATCCTGATCTGACCCAACCCTTGATCACAAGAAAAATATCATCTGTGAATGTGTTGAAAGCTTCTTCCTCCAGAGCCTTCATGTGGGTGTCAAACTTTCTGAGGTGGTTTTTCGACTTGAACTTGTCTGAAGCAGCTCTATCTCTAAGACGATCAATACATCTATAAATTCTCGAGATAAAATCCAACAGCCTTGTGAATCTACCAAGACGTTTCTTCAGCTTTGAATTCATCCCCTCACAACGCTGTGTGCTACACATCCCTCTATAAAAATGCCCCTTGCAAAATGGCTCCGCCCACCTCTCGCATTTAGCATACAACGAAGACATCCATGTATTGTTCTCCAAGCCATACTCCACTATCAGACTCTGCCACGCCTCCTCCCACTCCCCAATCGTGTGAGAGGCATAAATCATCTTCCCTACCTTTTTTTGCACTTCCTCATTCTTCACATTTTGACATACATTTCTCGCAATGTGCCATGCACACAGCCTAGGGCGTGCTTCTGGCATCAAATTGGACAAAACTTTACGCATCGCTTCGTCGCCGTCTGTCACTACTGATTTCGGAGGATTATTCTTCATGGATGCCAGGAACTTCTCAATCACTCAAGTAAAAGTATCCTTTTTCTCATTAGAAACTAGAGCACAAGCAAATACCACACTCGCTCTGTGGTTTTGCACCTACAAACAAAACCAAAGGCATCCCGTATGTGTTGGTTTTGTATGTGCTGTCTATTATTAACACGTCACCGTATGCTTCGTAATCCATTAGTGAACCGTGATCCCTCCAAAAAAATTGGCTAGCCTCCCATCAGCGTCTTTTGTGTACCTGCAGAAAAATAGGGGATCTTCTTTGCCTTTTATTTTCAACCAATTCATGGCAGCTTGTGCATCACCAAGCTCAGCATTCAATTTTCTATTCACATCCATTTTGTTATAAAGATCTTTCAACATGAATTCCACAAACTCCCGCCCCCCTGCTTGGTTCACTAGATAACCATAAGCTGCACTTTCGACACTTGTGCCTCTTGCAGAGCCAGGACTTCTGTATGTCCTGCATGCTAACATGCCGATGAGACCGTAGGAAATGCCGTTCTGAAATACAAGCAAGCCTGTGGTTGTGCTATGTAGCAAACTTTGATACATGGTACTTTCCTGTATCCTTGTCCCTCTTTACATACATCACAGCTAAGCAACCAGTTCGGGTGTATTTAATTTCCCGAGCTACGTCCTTCTTCTTCTTCTTACCCTTATTCTTCTCAGTCCCTGCATTTTCATTTCCGTCCTCTCCAACTTTCAAAACAACCGGAACCTGTTTCTTATTTTTTAAGGTTTTGCAATGCCCCTCTTTTGAACATGCCCAAGCCCTCCCGAATATCACCTTTGTATCCTTAACATGTCGCTTCTCTATCTTATACCTCTTTGTGCTGAAGCCGACAATAAATGAGTAATATGAATAGAACTGCTCAGCTTCCTCTACACTTGTGAAACCTATATCCTTCACGTCTTCACCTAAGCATCTTCATATTCTTCCCCTGCAACAGTGATAACCACTCGCTATCAAAACACCTCCAATTCCACCATTGGTAACTTCATCTGTTAATTCATCACCATACTCTTTTGACTCCACCCTTTTTTTTCGTTTTCACAGTCCCCCTTTTCACCCCTGTTTGTTTCATCATCTCCAACGTCCTCCAAGTCTTCCCCTACATTCTCATTCTCGCTATCTTCTTCGTCTGAAGACAACTGGTATCGTACTTCTCCTCACTGAATTGGAGACCACAATCATCAATCTCGTCCATAACAATTTTCATCTTGTAATTGAAATCGAAATAAAGAACAACAATTACATTCCACTAGACCAAACAAGACCATCAATATTCATCATTCAACCAATTTCAAAAGCTTCTTTGCCTACCAATTTATTCACAATGGATGAATTGAAGCCTAGATAAGCTGATTGCAAACACCATTAAACATTTTCTCAAATTCACTATTACAAGCATGTTTTCAAATATATCTAACAGGATTACAGAGACTGCGAGTCCAAATAATAATAATGTTTTTTTATTTTTTCCAATACAAGGGAAAACTCTATAACATAACCCCAACTATGAAAATCAAAATTGTAGGCAGAAGAAACTGAAAGTCCAAATAAAATTTTTGACCATAAAGAAATTAAATGTTCATGCTACTTGGACCACACTAGACTTGGGAATACAAAATAGTTAATAATGCATCTACATAACCAATACTAGTTGGCCAACCCATATCAGAAAACAGAGAGAATACATAATCAATCGAACAAATACTGAATATAATAAACAAAAACACATAAAAACAAACAAGACATAGTTCTCGGAGGGATAAAATACTGACAGACGACAATCAAGTACTATCAATAGGAAAAGCAACTTTGTGGAATTGATCATGAACGCATTACTAAGAGGTTAGCAGCTGAAAGGAAATTTACAGACAAGAAAATGCAATCAGTAAAACATTATACACAACATCCCTAGAGGCATAAAATACCGAGACACGACAATCAAATACTATCAATAGGAAAAGAGACTTTGTACAATTAATCATGATTGCATTACTAAGAGGTTAGCTGAAAGGAAATTTACAGACAAGAAAATGCAAAGTAGCTCTCACCAACACATGCAAAGTAACTGTATCTATTGATTCACTATGAGAGGGTATTATTTACATAATTGAGTGATGCACATTAAGCATAAGAAAAGATTAACTGACACGACCCGCCCCGAATTTCACCCTAAACCCGGAGTAAATCGTGCGGGGACCACCTCCAAGGAAAGATTTACCGTAAAATTCGGTACAACCTCCCTTGGAAATGGACAACCCTTTCAAATTAAAACCTGCAAACACTCCTAAAGGTTCCAACTCCAACCTTATAGACTCCTAGAGCCTCCGTGCTCCCACAAATCACAACATCTCCCAATATAGATTTACTAATCTAACAAAGATCCTATAATAAACAACCAGATATTCAGAGCAACTCTATTTGAGAGGAAATGAACTATAAATAAATAGAAAAGAGCGGAAGCTATACTATTGACTATGCCTCTTCTCCATGTACGCCCGATCTCAACTATGCAATCCTGCAGACTGGGCATTTTAAAACGAAGGGCCCAGGGGAAGACATTTAATAACGTTAGAGTAAGTGGACAAAAATAATTTAATAACAAAATAATTATGCATTCCCATTTTAATTTCATAGAAAAATATATTGCATGCGGCAGCTTAAAAGTGTTCAACTTATAAAATAGCAAATTTCACGACTAGCACTGGCTAGTCACAAACTCAAATAAAATGGAGCCTCTCTGGCTGAACTATATATAAACATATATTCGTATGTATCTACACTCGTCAGACTCCTTGTATGAATCCTAGAAACAATTTAGAAAAATAGAAATTCATACAAAGCTACAACGCTGGCGTCTAACGCTCACGTTGCGCCATAATTGTATTTTTCCTCATTATGACCGAAAAGGACGGTGTATATATACGTGTGGACTCTCTATATGAAAACCTAAATAAACCGAAAAAGAAAGTAGTTTTCATATAGGGCTATGACGCTTGTGTCTAACACTCACAACACGCCATAATGGTATTTTACCTCATTATGACGGACCAAGCACGTATGGCTAGCTAGCTAGCATTTATATACATACTATTCTCATAAAATCCAAAACATATATATCCACCGAAAATCTCATTTTCGGGATCTCTCCAAAGGAGGAAAAATTGTCAAATAGGCGAGAAATCAATAAATCTCATCAGAAGAAATAAATGATTAATAAAATCATTCATCGCATGCTTTTTATTTAAAACAAAGGTCCACTCACAACTTTAGGCCTAAGCCTGACGTCGATCCGAGGTCTCTCCAATTTGAGTCTCCTCACGTCCTGTTCCAAATATATAATTAATTTCCGAACTAAAATCCAATTTTATTCAAAATAGGCAAAATAATTGAGAGTCATAAACACGCTCATCATTGCTTAACTTCGATACTCTTAAATCGAAACGACCCAAACTTTAATATCATACTCGGCAGTCGTAAATACAACCTTTCCCAGAAATTGATTTAAATCCTACGGTCGGATTTTACATTATTTAACCGCCAAAATACCAAATTTTGGAAATTCACAAACCTATTCAATACTCGTCTGAAAATCCCACAATTCACTTCATTAAACTCCTCTAATTATTACACATTTAAAATTATACAAAACCCCAAAACGGCGGCGGCGGCAGCGGCCGGAGGCCGATTCCGGCGACGTCCAAATTTTACCAAATTTTAACAGAATCTTCCTCTCAACATCCCAAACAACTTTCATAACTATCACTAAGTCCAATTTCAAGCCTAACTAGGTCAATCGAACGAAAACATCCTAAAAGCTCTAGAATTTCAACTTCAAATTTCTCCTTACCAAGCTCAAGAGGGAGTGAGCCTTTTGGAGGGGTTGTTGCACGGGAGGAGAGCTACAAAACCGTACCAAGCTTGCCCGGATTGGTGGCCGGAGGAGGGAGTTCCGGCGAAAAGCTTCTCGGCGTCTTCGACGGGTTTTCCTTCTCTCCGGCGGGTTAGAGGCTCGGGTGCTAGGCCGGGGAGGGAGAGAAGGTGGCGGGGGTCCAAACGGGACCGGTGTGACGGCTTGGCTTGGCCGGACGGTGGCGGACGCGCTCGGGAAATTTTCGGCAGCGGGAAAGAGGGAGAGAGAGCGCGGGAGAGAAAGAGAGAGAAGAGAGAGAAAGAGAGAAGAGAAAAGAAAAAGAAAAGATGGGTTTGGGCCTGACATCAACCCGGCCCAATATTATAAAAATACCCAACTTCACCAATTTAACACCCCAAAATAAAATATCCAATTAAAAATTACCTTTTACTAGCTAAAATTTACTATTTTTACCGTCGACATATTTTTCTCCTACGAATAACTCTCCGGAATAATCGTCCCTCAAAACCCCTCTAGGAACCAATTAAACTATATCTCAATGTCGGAGACGATAAAAATTCTTATTATAACCAAGCTAGTAAATAAGATAAAATTTTACGGGTCGGGATGTGACATTAATCATCAACAAACAAGACCACAAATTTTCAGCCGCCTGGAGCGAATAAGAGCAACCACTTATACCAAATTGGTACTAAGATTTTCCACTAGAATTTCAGTACCAAGCAGAAAGCATTAAACATCAGACTCAATGATCATCATCAAACTATTTACTAATCCAATCATGCACATCAAGAACTTAAACCATTTTGGTACTAAGATTTTCCACTAGAGTTAAACATCAGACTCAATGATCATCATCAAACACGCTCCCAATCAGTGACCGTAATTATATTTATCACATCACAATCGTGCAAATCAAATCATAGTTTCTATACACAATTTCAATTATAATTTCACACTAATAACAAACTAACCTTGTACGAATCAGATACACTGATGGTAAATGAGGGCAGATGCTTCATCAAATGCTTCAGAATAACTAAGGTACCTAACATTAGATAAATGGAAACATAACCGGGCATGAAAGTTTCAAGTCTCTTATGTTAATCACAGGACACAAATTGCTACACAATTATAATTCTTTTTTGGTGCAGCTGTGGAACAGATATCATGATGTAGCAGCCATATCAGTTGCATCTAACTATCATATACAACTCATAAAGATGTTTGAAAGATTTATGGTGAAATTTTCATTTTGTTCAAAGGACTTCATGTTAGTAGATATTAGATTTATTTCAATGCAAACATGTTTGCAACATGACCTTGCAACATATCCTGAACAAGATCAAAATTTTCCTCTAACCCTAATCAAACTTAGTTTCAAGATTAAAAGACAGTTTAAGGATGCATAACAACTTCTATATTCAACTTCTTTGAAAAGAGTGGTAGAATTGCTTGGGGAAGATTAATTCTTAGTGCCTCTCAAGTAAAACTGTAATGTAACAAACTGATGGAACCAGCTACTCTAGAAACATGTAAAGATGACATTTCTACATGCAATTGATGCAAAGATATGTATCTGGTGGATATGAAATCATATACTGAAATGATATGCAGAGAATTGATTTCGCATACAGAAGTGGCTAACATTTAAAAACCCAGTATGAGTAGTAACTGAAATTTCTAAAGCTTATTCATGCTTAGTTGTTTATTAGTTCAAATATGTAATTGAACTGGTAATCATGTATTCCTTAATCCAGCAATGCGAATTTATCTAAACTAACCTAGGGAATACTCTCTCATGTTTGATAGGGTATTTCCAAAACTTGAGATCACAATTGAAAAAGACACAATGCTGAAAAAAGGTGGAGGCTTTAAATAATAATATCGGATCACTTTGCCTGATATGTTTATTAATCCGGGAAAACAACTAAAGCATCCATCTTCGACAGTAGGTGAAGATAATCTACCAGTACTATTCTTGTCAAATCAAGAATTCAAAATAAACTGAATCTAACAATTCATTATTTTGTGGGGATATTCTACTGTGGGATGCCAAATGCTGAAGATGCTATTACTTGAGCCCAGTCACAAGACAGAGACATGCTTTGAATCCCACAAGGAGTACTTTTAAAACTAGAAACTTAGACAAAGATGACAGCTATCCTTTTGTAATCATTCTGACTATCCATAGACGAAAATGATCATATATGTACATTGATAGTAGCTCAGAAAGATGTAAATGTAATTATGTACCATATGTATAAAGAGAGGGAGTTTCAGTAGAACATGAGAAAAAGGTTAAAATTGATGATCTCCAACTATTTATTTCCAAAAGTTCATTCACGAAGTATTATGTTGATTGCCTAAGATAGTACCCAAATCACATAATCAAGACATATCCTACTATAGCTCTTATCCATTTTATCTTGCATAAAATCCCATAATCTTCTGAAAGCTTGCTGCAACCAGCAATCTATGAGATCCACATTTCTTTTTGTTACTTCAAAGCATGTAAACCAACAATGCAACAACATATGACGAATCATGCAAGGACAAATACTGAAAAAAAAAAAAAACTTCGGAAGAAATCTCAGGAACTAACCAAACCAAGGGCCCTAAGAAACCAAAATTATCTCAACTGATATGTCATTAGTTGTTCTGAAAGTGAGACAGTTCAGAACAAGCATGAAATTGCGGATGGCTAAGAACAATATTGGGTCATTAATTTACCTCGTTCTGTGATAATTCCTGCAATACATTGTTGCTCTCCAGGCTTTGGTACAACTAATGACCCAATATTGTTCTTAGCCATCTGCAATTTCACACTTATTCTGAACTGTGCCATGGCAAACGCACCATGAACTGTCTTACTTTCATGCTTGTTCTGCAATTTGAATCACTACAAATTTCGTGTGAAAGATACAAGCTTTACAACTTGTGAGACAGTTCTTAACCCAGATACATTCATACATATAAAGATGGAATTTTGAGTCAATTAAAAGAGAGAAATGAAAGTGAATGGTTGAAGAACATACATTTGAGCTGACGGACATGATCTTTTCGGCTACCTACGACCGAGTCCCGTTTCTGGTCTCTCAGACTTGTCGTCTTCTCCTCTTCACTGTATCACTAGTCTCTCAAATTTCTTGCTAACTTTAGAATCGAACCTGCTAACCCAAAACCCACACAGGTTCAATCAAATTAACCATGAAAATCAAATGAACCACATAAAGAAAATAGCGCAAAGATTTACCTTGTTACCCAATTCCTCAAAGCAGTTCTTGAGGTACGATGATTTCTGAAAATATACTCGCCTCGCAAATATTCATGATCGGGTATTACCTGATGCAAAGCTTCTTCAACACACCTCTTCACTGTTCAGAAAGTTACCCACCTCCACCGGCTCGATCGCGGACCGATCGCGGACGAAGAATTACCGAGAGTCATGCATAACACGCGCTAAAGCCTTCTCCACCCGCTGCTTGACAAGTGCTCCAGACGGTTGCAGTACTCAAGGTACTCAAGGTACTGCCTACATTCCAGAACACACTTATGGAGCTAAATTATATCCTGTGAGCGAGGATGGTTCCAAGAATGGTCTATTTTTGACCATTCATATATGTAGTCATATCTATATTTGATAATTGAAGTGTAGGTGGGTTGTGGGTATATAAACGTATATATTCTTACAAGAGCTAGCATGTGTAATTCAATTACATGGACGTTTTGTGATAGATTAATACATGAGCTAGCATGTGTAATTCAATTACAGAAGTCCAGCAGCAGCTGGATACAAAAAAACTAGCTACACTCATATGTAGGTAAACGTTACAATGTACGTACTCCCGTGATCGAAGCCAAGATCGATCGATGCCTTGTATGTTTTCGGTATTGGAAAGTGGAAATTAACCTAGTTTATTTTTTCTTTAATCAAATGAGAAGCTACTTATAGTAATTAGAGCAAGAGCTAATACGAATGTTTATACAACCAGAGATTTGAAATGGTTCGCAGTACCATTGGTTCGGCTTGAACTACCTAACCAAGAAAAAAAAAAGTGGAGAATCTCGACGTTGCGAGAAAAATTTATCAATTGAAAGAAAATGATACACCTAGTCAGTGAGGACATAATGAGCCTTACCCCTCCGATGGATATGCAAAACTATAGTAGAAACTAAATAATTAAAATAAACGTGCAATGCAATACAATACAATAACATAAACTAACTAAATCTAACTCTACGAGTTGATGAAGCTTCAAACTCTTCAATCACCTCCTCATTGGTAACATATTCAGCATACTCTTTCTCAATGTTTATATTAGACATTGCTATATTCTTCTCAAAATAAAAAAAACAAAAAAAAACAACTACTATATTAGACAAAAACAGTAGCATTAATCAGCAGAATGCAACATCAATACTTCAATAGGCATTAATCAGCAATAAAAAACTCATAGTTCATTCAAAATCAGTAGACATGCTTTATACTTCATATAGAAAAACACAAAGTAAGAGAGACAAATCTGAGAGCGGAGAACCAATGAAAATAAGGGGAATCCAACCAAGTTCTTACTCCATAGCTCTGCCCAAAGCTCCAAGTCATTGTCAAATTTCTGAAAATTAGATACAAATTGTCAAATTTGGGAAAAATTGTACACAATACACTAAAAACTAAACCAATGAAATTTACATATGAAATTTGATAATCCCACTTACAATCATGTGATTCATGTCCTCAATGGAGCAAGAAGAGGATTACAGCTGAGAAATTGAGAAAGTGAGTGAAGGACTGAGAAATTGAAGACGCGGAGGGCCGGAGGTGAGTCGCCGTCAGGGAGGACCGGAGGAGGCCGGAAAGAAGGAGGTTATGGTGGAGTCATGGAGGAGTGGAGGAGTGGAGGGGAGTGGAGGCGGAGGGGAAGAGCCGAAGAGGGATAGGTGATAGGTCATACTTGTTTTAGTGTTTAAGTTGAAGGAGGGTGATTGGGTGAAGGAGAGGAGGTTAAGGACTTGAGGCAAGTCTGATGAGTGATCACTGATCCACAAGAGATCAAGAATGAGATTGTTTGATTGTGGACTTCGGTGGGTTGGGCTTGGTCACTTGGTAGATGGGCATATATGATATATCACCAAAAAAAGAAAATATCTATACATAGTTTTTTTTTTTTTTGCCCAATTTCTTTGGTTGGGCTTGAGCCCACCCATTTCTATACTGCCTCCGCGCCTAAGTACCAAGTTAATTAGCTCAAATTAACCCTACAAGGATCATTATTCTTTGTAGATTAACTTGCTGTAACGGCTACAAGCCCACAACGGTTTTAGTTCGGAGCTAGGAATTATTGTGGATAATTGTTGGCTTCATTCTATGCTTCAATGTATGCGACATGCATGTTATAACTTGAAAAATTAGCATAAAAAAAACTTGAAAAATTAGCTTCATATTTATGTGTTTGGAAGAAACCCTAGCTAGCTATAAGACTTAATTTTTAGTTTAATACGAAACTTATTACCTACCATACAGATTGCCCTTTGACTCAGATCTTGACCTCCATGCATAAAATAAAAAGATTTGAAATACAAAACTCACTAATTGAAAGAAATACATAGCATACTTTTTTTATTGGCATTTTCAGAGCATCTTTAGCAATGCTAGCCATTTTTAAGTTAAATTTTAGTCAAATGAGCTAAAATGTCATTTTGGCTAGCCACTTTAGAAATGTGGTTGCATCAATAGTCTCTATTTTAGCTAGCATTACATCAATATTATTCTTTAAATAGAAATTAAATAATTTAAATATATTTATATATATATCACATAAAATATCTTATAAGGAATGTATTAAATTATAGCTAGCCTCATCTGAGTCATCTCGCTAGCTAAATATAACTAGTAAAATAGCTAAAAGTCATAATAACTCAAGTTTGGCTAGTCTGCTGGAGCTCCTAAAACATCCAAAAAAGTTAAACACGCTCTCTAAAATAGCTAAGGAGTTAAAGTAGAGAGTCTGTTAAAGATGTTCTCAAATTCTATAAATTTCATCAATCGGATTTCCAGCATGTTTTATATATATATATATATATATATATATATATATATATATATCTTGAAACAATGAACATGTCACTTCCCAAAAGGAGTACAGAAATTGCCTAAAATAGGATACCCTTCATCCTTACAAATCATACCTCCTACAATCCAGTTGTGAGAAGATCGAGCGGAAATGGGAGCCTTGGGACAGCCGAGGCCGTCTTGGCTCACTACCATGTTTTATCGTTTGGCATTGTGCTTCTTCGCCAGTACCAGTACTGTTCTTGCCAATAATCCTTACACTTAGTCTTCGCCGTCGCTACCTCATGCCACTCAATATCCTCCTCCCAGATACCAATCACCACCACCACCAAAATATGCTGACCACCCTCCTCACTACTCTTTCAAACCACCTCATCACCATCTACTGACAAAGTATAATGTGATACATTATCCGAACTATCATTACGAATCTCCCCTGCCACCCTCATTGACACCACCACCTCCATCACCTTCGCCACCATATGTTTACAAGTCTCCTCCACCCCATCACCTTCACTGCCTCCACCCACCCCATCCTCACCCCCTCCTTATCCTCCACCTCCACCACCTCCCTATGTTTACAAATCTCCACCCCCACCATCACCATCACCGCCTCTAGGCCACCATATGTCAACAAGTCACCACCTCCTCCTCCTCCTTCATCTCCTTCTCCATCACCCCCTCCACCATATGTCTACAAGTCTCCACCTCCCCCTTCTCCATGACCACCTCTTCCATACGTCTACCAGTACGTCACCGCCACCACCCTCATCATCACCTCCTCCACCGTACCAATAACCTGTCCTCATACTACTTTGTGTTTTCATCTTAGCTAGCTATACCATTTTAGTTTCTCTAGGTTCGTCTCTATATATATGGAGAAACCAAGATGTGTTTGGGAATAACAGGGAGCTGAAATTTGCACTCCCACACACATTTACATTCTACACTCCTATTTGAATTTTATAATAATATCTTCACCTCTGACTGATTGACCTTTATTTCCATTCCCATAGTACCTTTAATCTACAACAGAGCTATCGCCACTACAATCTGGACCTCAATTTATGTTTGAGCGCAGAAGATGAAGTTTGACGCACACTGTCATCTTCAATGTCCAATAATCTATAATAAGGTTCCCCAATTGATTGCTTCAGCCATCGATTCGGGCGTCGTTCGCTTCGCCGGATTCTTGATTGATGCTGCCACAAAAAAGCTCTAGGACGATGTCTTCAAAAACGGTGGCAATGGTAGTTCAAGAAACTTTGTTGTTGAAGTTTGCAGTGGTGGTATGTAGAGTGTGTCACTGTCAAATGACACTGAAACTTCACCACTTGAGTTGCTGCTTTCTGTTCTACCAGACCCGGTTTCGGTGCCACCTTCAGCATCATATTCAAAATCGGGATGGATATGCCAAACTTGCAGGCACTCAAGGTCTTGAACTTGACAGTGTAAAGCATAGAGCTTTGATATGAGGTTTGAGAGTCTATTGTGGCGGAAGAGAAGGAGATGATTTTCGTTCTAGTCCTCTGCTGCTTTGTTAGGATTTTCCAAATAATTGGAGGGTGCGAGTTGGTTTGGTGAAGGTAGAATGGAAAGAACTGGGGTTTCTAATGAAGATGTGGCAATTGACTGAGAAGAAATACCCTCTCTTTTTTAATTTTCCTTTTCAAAATGAAGCATTAACTACAGGAGAAAACCCCTTTAGCGACAAACTTGTTTTGTCTCTAATTATATTATTTTTGTCGCCCATTATTATGGGTGACAAAATACTTTTGTCGCTAATAAAACGTGACAGATTGTTTTTAGTGACGAATGCTAAATTTTGTCACTCAAAAATAAAAGGGACAAAATATTATTTGTTGCCTATACACTTATATTTTGTCACCAATAACATTCCAACAATTGTCATAATTCCATGAATGGTGGGAATTTTAAGTATAAAACTTGAGGCTAGTTTTGAGTATAAAACCTCATCCTTGTATGGGATGTTTACTATCTATATAGTGCCTAGTTGAGGTCGGTTAGAGGTTCTCGTAGAGGTGTTTAGATGATGATGCCGGTAGGAATCACAGAGCATCCACCAAATCCCGGTGGCAATGGCAGAGGATGGTGTGGGTCCAAATTCCAAATCCTTCGATCTTCGAAAATGTGAGTCCCCCAAACACTGACGGCATCGAAACACGGAATTGATGGACATGATGTGCCAAACCTTCTCGAAGATGGTTGAGGTGGTGAGGCTTGTGTCGAGTGTGTACTATGTAGTTGTGATTGCTGGGTATGAGATTCTGATCAGAGACAAAGACAAAGACAGAGGAGATGGGCAACTAAGAAGGGGTGATTTGGTAAAATGACAAAAGGGGAGTGTAGAATGTAAAAGTGGGAGTACAAATTTCAGCTCCCGAATAATATTATGGGTTTACAGAACCCTTATATGTTGTAACGAATCAAATTAAAGATATGAAAGCGAAGAACAAATATCATCTTGTCTATTTACTTTATGTTTTGTTTTTAAATTACAAGGGTCAGGGAACACTTGTATGAAAAATCTAATAGGATCAGCTCGATCGCTAATTACTTGACGACTTGACTTGACTTGTGATGTTATGTTGGTTGTATTAGAGTTTTCGTTGGAAGTTGCTCCATTTAGACAATGTGTAATGAGACCTGTATCCTATGTTGCATTGACACTGACACTGACACGATGCGACACGGTAATTCTCAAAAACATAAGATCTGACACTGCTTAGACACGACAAATAATTAATATATTTATATACTTTTAATACATAAAAGAATTACTAAAAATATGAAATATCATTAATTTATTAGCCAAAAAATCCTAATTTTGTCTTTTAATAAACACAATATAAACCCAAAGCACCAAAATCCTTTACTCTCCTCCTCGGCGTTCCAGCTGCTCCAGTCCTCTATCCAACTATAGATACGATGTATATCTTATACCACCAAGCATAAGCAATGACCTCGTACACCGTGCTCTGGTCATGATGGGCCCCGCCTCTGACATACATCTGGTAGACCGACATCCGGGCTACCTTGCCATGGTAAATGATCATCGATACCACATCGAGAATGTGCTTATCCAAGCTCCACAAGAATGCACTATGAGAATATATTTATGTGTAATTAGTCCCACATTGGAAATATAATATGTGAGGGAACCTTCCTTAACTATAAAAGGAAGGCTTCCCATATGTAGAAAGGGTCTCTCATCCTAGCTCAACTGATCCAACTCCATCCCAACTTCACTACTCCACACTTGTAACACCGAAGACATTGAGGCCTCATGATAGTAGATTCAAATGGACATAGTCATGCCCTCCATTGGCATGATGAACCGCTATAAATGTTGTGTCTTTATATGTGTTCCTGTTTAATCATGTTCTTACCTAGCCTACGGATTTATGCATCAACAATTGACGCCGTTTGTGGGAATCATTACAAAAGGTCACGTTGCTCTATCTCAAAGAGGCAATTCACTCATGTCCATAAGAGATATAGGTTCATCAGGTTGTCCCCAAGCCCAACAAGTAGCTAGCCAGTCAACGGGCCAGTGAGTGCCCTGCCGGGTCCAACTACCATCGGGCCCAATTATATCTGCGGGTGCAATTAATCAACGGGTCAAGGAGCTTCGAGTCCCACTACTTACTGATGCAAGAGACCGGAGAGTTCCTTTCCCGATGACTGCCTCCGGTTTGTTCCAAATCGCCAGTGACTTCCAGCAATAGTAACATCCATCCCGAACCCTTATCTCCTCAATCCAGGAGCGATTCACTAGGAACCCGTTGGCATCATTCGCAAGTATGTGTTTCGAACCGTTTAGTTTATACAATTACAAGCATGAATCAACTGTACAAATGGGAAGAGAGACCCATCACAACTACTCTGGGCACCCAAGTCTTAGCGATGGAAAAATGAACACAAGTATGTCCAAAACTTTCTCTCTCTAAGTTGAGAGCTTCTCACTCTAAAAAGAGTGAAACTCCACCTTCCAACTCCAACTGAGTTTCTCTTCCCCCAAGAACTATCATCCAACCTCAATCCCATCTTCATTCCACCACCCAAATCTTTCCCAGATCTCCCCAACTCTTCATTACATGTCCAGTAACCACCCCAACAATTCCTTATCATTCTGCAAAACATCCCCTCAACCGCCCAAAATTCATTGCAAACCCAGTAACCCACTAACACCATCTCTTAATTGCAGCCTCATCAACCACCCTCAACCGCCCCAAGCACCCAATCAGAACCCTTCGAAATCCCACTTGGAACCCACCTAGACTCAAGCCTTTCCACATCTCTGCACATTCCCATGCAAAACAGAATGAAACCCTTCGAACTATCTGATCAATCTACAAAACTTCTGCAGATTCCATTTGTTTGTCTTACCCCAAAGAGACAAACATCGATCTCAGAAAATCCTCCACCGCCTGATATTTATGAGCTCCTCAGCCACTTCCCTCCCCCTCTCAAGTATCAACATAACCACCACTGCTTCCACCAAAGTTATTTAAACAAGCACACACCCAACTGCAGAAACAACCCAAATTACACCATCTTGTCTTACCATTATTACAATACCCATCTGCGTATCCAAATCACCACTACACCATTCCCCGAAACCAAGATCCAAACAAAACCATGGCAAACCAACAACAAGAAGCTGACTTGGAAATTTTTGACCTAGCCCAAATGGAGGAATTCCCCCACCAGCTGATAGGCTGCCTCGTCTCGGACAAGCCTCTAAACATTGCAACTGTCATCAAAATGCTCCGAAGTGCGTGGCAAGAGATAGGTTGGACTCACCTTGAGCCAATCCAAGATTACTGTGTATATTCCATAACGGTGGACAGTGAAGAAGCAGGTCAAGCTTTGAAGGAACAGAGTCCATGGTCTGTAATGGGTTGCAATTTTGGTATCCATAACTGGCCGCTGGAAAACAGAATCCAAGACCTTCCCTTACACATGATGTCTTTCTGGGTTCAAGTACACAATTTGCCTCGTCACAACATGACAACTCACAATGCCATTACAATTGGTGCAGCCCTGGGCACCATTGAAGAAGTGGAGGACCCTCACAGCCCAGAAGGAAGGAGAGGCTTCCTCAGAATCAGAACCCAAATAGACACCCGTAATCCTCTAAAGGCGACTCTCAAATTTCGGCGAGGAAACCCACCAAAGATTGCCAATTTTCGATATGAGCGCCTATCAGATTTTTGCTATGCATGCGGGTGCCTTGGTCACAATGCAAGAAACTGTATCCGTTCTGGTCCCAACAGTAGCTGTCCAATTGATCCAAATGATTATAAGTATGGAGAAGAGATGAGAGCCAGAACAGTAAGAAGAATCCTTCCCCCTATTTCTCTAATCAATTTGCAAAATGAGGCCCAGGTGGAAGAGCAAATGATAGAGGATCAAGTAGCTCCAGCGAACCCAAACACACCAAACCACAACTTTCCTCAACAGGTTCCAATGATGCTCATCCCCAATCCTCAACAAGAAGAACTCCATATCCCTCCCCCATTACATCTGTATGAAATCATGCCGCCACCTGGGTTTGATATCACTCCTCAGTATCCGAGGAAAGCTGGAATCCTAACCATCAATGAGCCCAATCCGGAAGATACTGTTGTAAATCCCAATGAGCAATCCAGATCAAACAGAAACAGCCATGAACACAACAACTCCCAAGGGAATCAAAGAGACAAGGGCAAAGGAAAAACGTGTGAGGAACAGGTGGAAGAGATTCCTCGAGCCAAATACTCCCAATGGGCGAACCCAAACATTATCGCCCCAGATGCTCTCCTCGAATTCCAAGCCACACATATGTTCCAACATGTAGCCTTCCCCCCATCCGAAATGCAAGATGCCTTTGCAGCAGGCCCATCAGAGACCCCGCCTCGTCTCCCTGAACTAATCCCTTTTCAATACCCAAATCCACCACCAAAACCCAAACCCAATACCACTCCACATCACAGATCCAAACCAATCTCACTTTCAAAACTCTCCCATACTCAGCCCTTCCCCCCTCCAAATCACACAACTCCTTGCCTCTCTACTAACCCCCACTTTCACCAGTCCACAAACCCCTCCTCTGCCATGCATCCCTTGTCCCAACATCCATGATCCTTATGAGCTAAGCTTCCCCATTCCCACAAACTCCACCATCACTTTCATTTCTTCTACTTTTGAAACTCTTAACCTGAAAAGGGGTAACCAAGAATCAGAAGACATCCCTCACCCCAAGCCCTCCAAAACCTTTAGTAGAAGATAATTTCCAATTCATTATCCCTGAGATTGAAAAGGTGATACCACAAGTTTCAATTCCCACCAGAACCCGATCCAAAAGCCGGAGACAGGGAAAGGTTAACAACAAAGGTGGAGGAAAAAGCAATGCAAAAGCTTGGCTGAAACAAGAAATGGGAGAGGCCCAGATTTTCTATAACCAAGGCAGAACAAGTTAAGCTCAAAGCAATATGTGGAGTAATGAGACTCTCTATGAAGTCTGGATTCAAAGAGAAGGGCAGGTTCAAACGTCATACCATGATAACCCAACCAATCCAAACCTTCTTGAAGTCCAAATTGTCGATCTCTCTGATATGGAAAAGGAAAATGGCTGTGGTGGCTGGCCGGGGGCAGCCACAGACCACCCATGAGAATCATATCATGGAATTGTCAGGGCCTTGGATCACCCCTGACAATCCAAGCTCTTCCAAGATTGTGTAAAAACCAATCTCCTCAGATCCTGTTTCTAATGGAAACAAGAAAGCAAAGTGATCAAATTTCCAGCTGGGAAAGGAAACTGAAGTTCAATGATCACTTCACAGTTGATCCGGTCCGAACCGGTAGAGGCCTTGCTCTTTTGTGGACCTCCTCTGTTTCCATTTCAATTGTCGATTTCTCTCCAAATTTTATCGACACGGTTGTAACTTTTCATTCTGAAGCTTTTGTTTGTAATATCACCTTCATGTATGGCAACCCCCATGAAAATGAAAAAAAAGCTTTCTGGCGTTTGATGTACTCCCGGTTCACTCCTCGCTCTTCTCCCTGGGTTTGTGTTGGGGATTTCAACGAAATCCAATGGTCTTTTGAGAAGTAGGGTGGAGCCCCACCTGAGATATGGAGAATTAACCTTTTTCAAGACTTCATCTCAAATACTATGCTCAGAGACCTCAACTTTCAAGGCCCTCAATACACATGGTTTGCCATCCGAAACAGGAAAGTGTTCATCAAAGAAAGGCTTGATAGAGCAATGGCAAACATACACAGCTCAAGCAAAAACTCAAGTGTTTCCTATAGCAAAGGCTTGATAGGAAAGTGTTCCGATGGCTCGAGCAATTTCAGTCGACCAATTTCCATAAGGAAGTCATAACCCATATCTCGTTCCTTCTTTGGACAATTTGGAAACAAAGATGTAAATGTATTTTCAATCATAGTGAGCCAAATCCAGTGAAGGTAGCTCTTCTTGCCCATAAAGCTGCTGAAGATTTTCTCCAAGTCCACAAGCCCCAAAATACCTTCAAAAGCTTATCAGAAGAGGAATGCCCTCCCAGTATCGTCTTAGTGACAGAAACTTGGACCCCCCCTCCTCCAAATGCATTCAAGATCAACTCTGATGCAGCTTGGAAATCTGACACAAAAATTGCAGGTATGGCAGTAATTGTTCGTAACAACAATGGTGAGATGATCGCTGGTCACTCCGGAGTCGCTTTGGCTCGATCTCCTCTAGAAGCAGAATTAATTGCAATTTGCGATGGTCTGCTGCTGCTGAGCAATCTGAACCCGTGCCCAGTTGTTTTTGCCTCTGATTCTCAGATTCTCATCAGCGCCATGATCTCAGGAACCCCTCCCTTAGATTGGAGGGTTGCAAATCTCTTTGCTCAAGCCCGGTACCTCTCCTCAACCCGGCAAATCAGCTGGTTATGGACCAGCAGGAAGGCTAATCGTGCTGCAGACCACGTTGCTGCCCTAGCCTTATCGGACTCTTGCCCCTCAGACTGGGTGTCGAACCCTCCCTCTTCCTTGTTGAATATTCTGGTGTATGATGGACTGCCGTGTCCTCATTAGCAGTCCCTGCCCCTGTTTCCTTTCTTTTTGTTTTTTGTTCTTTCCTTTCTCTCTTTGTATTCTCCTCGCCAAAAAAAAAAAAAAAAAAAAAAAAAAAAAAAGTCTTAGCGATGAGTCCTTATCTATCGGTGAATCCAGCCGGCCGAGGGGTTACTCTTCCAACAAGCATGCTTGTTCTATCTCACAGTAGCACCATGATCGTCGTTAGGATCGCTTCCAGCAGAATAAGTCTTGTTTTTCTACCTTATTGGTCGTCCTAGCCTCCGGTAGCATCACGAACATCACCGGTAGTCAATTCTTGCTTGGGCATGTCGGCTCAGTCTCTCGATTACGACGGCATCTCGATCGAGATCTCCAGGTTCACGCATCTAGTGTCACCAAGTCCGACCTAATCCGGGATTAGCTGCCTTCCGGGAATGGCTCATCAACGATAGCCTCGTGCGGGAGCTCACCCATGTTTCAACTCCCAGGCAGTTTGGATTCTTTGCCGACGGGACAATAGTTAAGAAAAATGGAGAAAGAATTGAGGAACTGCTGCAAACAGTACGTTAGCTGCTCTATACACTATCGCAAAGCAAACAGGACTTTGATGTCTGGCAATCATCATCTTTGCTCATCCGACTCGTCGTACACACCACCAGTACTGCCAAGCTAAGTTCCTTTCTTTCTCATAAGCAAACTTGGCCATGTTTTGAAGTTTGAAAGTTAAAACATGTCAGTTGTTAAACATAAATGCTGGCTTTAAATCATACTTTGCGTGTCACCTGCTTGATATTCCATGCGTCCAGAGAGCAACTTGTTTGTTAGACACCGATCATGTGTTATTCTATACACAAGTCTATTGGGTATTTGTTTACATGCGTGAGCTAATTCTTCTGCACCCATCAGCCATGCACATTAGAGCAATTGGGGAAAATATAGTTGCATTGGGGATAATGATTGTATCAAGCATAATACAAGCCCAATTGTCTCTATTGGTTAGACCAATTGTTTTGCTATGTACTCAAAACCTTACCCTTATAATGCTCGGCAACAACTATTGGGGGGGTATTGAGGAAACATGTTGAGTTACCAGATATGTTTACAGTTATTGCATTATATGATTATGTTTACAGTTATTGAATTAGTAATCTACTTGTTGTTTGACCCAGAGCATTGCTCTATGCTCATTTATACAGGTCTTCAAAGGTGAGAACATTAGCTGTTGGTTATTGTTTATGCATCTTGAAGCATAGGTAATCATGCATAGCTAGCGTTTGTATATGAGCGGCATGAGATCGTGTGGAGCTTGATAACAAACAACTATCTGATATAATTACGTACAACATTTGCATATAAATATGTCTATTTGAGTAAGTTGCTAATTGATCACTTATATATTGTTGAGGTACAATCACTAAGGATTTAACTTCATATTCAACACAAGCCATCGGGGATCATTCGAGCATTCCTCCTGCAAATGGATTGAGATCAAGAGTATGGGTTATTAAGTCTGGCCAAAAGTGAAAGATTACAGTGGTAGAGCCATTGGAGGAGTGAGGTTTTAGATGGGAGCAAGAGAGACAAGAATCCAATATATATAGTTCTCCATTAATTATGTTTAAATCATATTCCCGCTGGAAGTCAGGGCCTATTCTTTGTGTGTTCATTGTGAAAAAGAGCAAGAGGCAGCCAGTCATTCAAGCCAGGACCATCTTTGCTCTATTCGATTTCCACACTCAACCATGCAGCTCGGGGCAAGCAATTACAAAGTTTACAACAATGAGAAAGCACAGATTATTTGAAATTCAGTTTAACCAGTAGACCCAGGCTGCTCATATATCATATATAGAACTCGACAAGTAGTTATTCCCAAGGAGGCCACACCGGAAGCCCATGGAGCTCTTGAACGTGCAGACCAAGGCAAAACAAGCTTGCCTGCCCTCGTGTTTGCGGTCGTCAGTATTCAAAAGATGGGAAAGAGAGGAAAATCTCTCAGCAATAGGAGTTGGAGTTGGAGTTGGATTTCGACAAGCAGCCTACCCGATGACAAATTAATAAATTAGTGACCACACCACTAATCTCACTTCCAAGCAACATCTTGAGGTCACAACACTTCACCATTGTCTCATTAGTGCATGCCTCACTTCATCCGGAGGATTTGCACCTACCGGCAATAACCTTTGGCAACATTTTCACTTCACTAGAGCTACCGGGTCAGGTACAACCCACGGAGCAACGTCCAGGAACGTCCGGGCCAACTATATTTGATTTTCACATAACCATGAGAAATGGGCCATGTCTGACAAACAGCCTCACGAGAGCTTTCATTTTGGCTCTGGAATCATGAGGATTGCCTCTGGTATTTGGCTTGGAGATGACAGGTCATCAGTGGTATTCAACTACGTACGGCATCCCGGAGGCAGACTTGAATGACACTCAACTACGGCATGAATGGTACACAACTATGGTTCACCGGGGTTCATCGATCCGAGCCTCCGGCACCTGGCAACGTGATCTAGATGCAGTATCACTTCACCTGCGCAATACACCCAGCCATAGAGACCCACAAGTCAGAGTCGAGTTAGTCATCGGGTTGGGCTTGGAACTCTTGCTTGAAATTATTGGCAGCGACCTCTCCCGATGTATCTCAAACCCCTTCCGGGAATAGCTCAGCTCATCCATCCTGGGGATCTTCACCGACAGCTCCGATATCTAGTTGGTCAAGCACCGCCCGCTGAGCATGACAGTCATCATGGTGCTCTAGAGCGGGAGCTAACCCATATTTCAAAACTCATGCATGCATGTGCCACCCGCTGATCATATCCTACCTCAAGCCCATCTTGGTCAGGATACAATATATACTCCAGGAACCCGGAAACAACTCTCGGGAATAATGGGGAAGGCTTGACGCCTCACAAAGTAATCCACCAGCAGTAGGCTGCATAATGGAAATTTGGCAATCATCGGGTGTCTTGGGGGCTATCAGTGGTCATTTAAAAAAAAATTAAGGGGAAGAACATAAAGAAAGGTATAGAAGGAAAAATGAGAAGAACAAAAAATAAAAAAATAAAAAGAGGGAAAATCTTACGGCAAGCCTGACATACAACATAAGGGAACAAGAATTCACCATCCCGGATGTTAACATGAGAGTATTATATGAAAGTGCTCACACTACGGTACCTATTGTGCACCCACTCGGCAGCTTTCTTCAAAGATAAGTTCTTCATTTCTTAGTTTATATGGAAGTGCAAAGCATGCAACTATATATATGTATATCGTTGCTTGGATTCCTATGAGCATGCTTACAAAAGTATTGTGATAGTTAAGTTCTAGACTACGCTTGCAAACAATGAAGCTAATCATACTTATCATGCTTTATAGACAAATGCTAGCCTACTGATAGTACCACGTATTATGTGCTTAGGCATACAGATTCCTTTATACGTAATTGGAAATTCACCAACACCACTTTGGGTGCTTATTTGTGGAAGTATGCATGCAAGTGATAAGACACTATGGCCCTGATATAGTATGCATGCAGGTTGTGTTATATATACCACTAATATAAAAAAACATGTTCTCTCTCTGTCCTCTCGTGCGAGAGGTTTCTCGGCGACGGCTAGGTCAGACTAGTAGTGGCTTTGCATCTGTGATTGAGAGAGGCATCTCTTCCTCTCTCTCTCTCGTCAAACCTGTGGGAGTGATAGCGGGCATGCTCGATGGTCCTCTCTATATACATGTTTCGGCGGTTTTCTTGCTACTTCTGTTGGGGAGGTTGTTGGCGGTGTCGATACATGCTTGGTGAACTGGATCTGGTTTCGTGTTGAACGGGAGACGAAGTTGAAGGCTTTGGTTTCTGGTGGTGATAGAGAGATTGATGGTGGCTGGAATGACGGCTGTTTCTTTCCAATTGTTATTAATAAGGGCAATGGAATTAAGGGCGAGACAGCGGTGGGTGAGCCTTGCGTGGTGGTTCAGGATGGGGTTTATGTGACGGTGCTGCGGAATGGTGACGCAGGCATTTGGATCGATGGTGAATGGAAACCTGGAGATTTTTTTCTTCTTCCTCAGGTCGTCACTATGGTTGATGGCGAAGTGCTGGGAGGGCTGCATCACCTCCTTGGTTGGGCTGTTGATGGTGGGTCTCACAATGTTGGGGCGACAATGGTGGTTTCAAGGTGGGGTGCCGGCGGCGCTGCACGTTGGTTGATGGCAGCTAGGGTTTCCATCAAGGTGACGGCTAGGGTTTCCATCAAGATGACTTTAGCTGGGCTTTGTTGGGCTTGGGTAGTTATTTTGTTTTTTAATTTTATTTCTGTTTTGGGTTCATATCTTTTTTCGCGAAAGGATATTGGATCTTTTATTATCTTGCCTTGAGCGAGAGAGATCGCAAAGGAAATAGAGACTCGGTGGTCCCTTAATTGAGACTTATATTTTATTCGCCAGGCTCTATAATTTCTTTGTTTTGGGCTTCATACAAGAAGGTGGGTGTACTAGGAGATTACTAGTATAGTTTTCTCTTTTCGAGTGGATTTGTAGTAGTTTCTATAGAACGGTTTTTTCTGTCGCCCTCACTGAGGGGGATCGTTTTTGTACTGCTTGCTGAGCTAATAAAGGATGACCTCTTTTGATAAAAAAAAAATACCACTAATATAACACTAATGAGGTACATATAGATTTATTTATGTGTTACTGCTCCGCAGTTCAATTTGAAAAAAAATTGTTGATTATGTTCCACAATTAAATCATGATATCATCGGCATGCCGTTTGTTGTAACTAATACGAGCTATGTAACACGCAATCCATGATCAACTATTGTCTATTCAAATTTGTTTGAGGAAAATGTGCATACTTTATGTTGATATCTTACTTTGTCTCCCGGACATTGCATAGGGAGTTCCAAGTTTTTATGATTGGAGTGGAAACACCATCGGGTTATAAGGAGTTTCAAGTCTCCAAGATTGGACTCGATAAGTTTGCAAGAAAGTATTGAAATGGATAAATTGAAAATCCCGGATAATAACTGACGGGAAGAAGCATACAACAACTGCTATAGGAAATCACGTATCCCAGATAAAGACTAACGGGAGGAAGCATACAACAACAGCTTTGGAAAATCACGATTCCCAGATAACAACTAACGGGAAGAAATACATAAGAAATTGTTTCATGAGATTATTACACCCCGGAAACGTACTACCAGGAAGCATGCGCGAAACAACTAACGTCATGAGAACTATAAGTCTCATGTACAGCTCTCGGAGGGCGGGGGTTCGGCAATTCATATCATTCCCTTTACACAGAGAATAATGGCCTGATAACCCACACGAGGATTATACCCCGCGCTCGAGTAGAAACACATGATATTGAAAGGTTCGCTACCTTTGTTCATTGAAAATAAGACCTGTTCAAACCACTCCATGAGCCCGAACTCTGGGGACTACCACCGGATGACCGTAGAAGGGGAACCAACGGTACCTTGCCATTGGAAGCATGAAAACACCTTGCTCGACCGAAGAATTTTTGAGGCCGGGGGTGGGGATGGACATTTTTTGTCTTATTGGCGGACTTAAAGATTACGATGTATATCAAAAAAAAGTTAGACCCGGAATAAGACCCCATGTTAGAAAGAAAAGGTAACACGAAGTGAGATTCAATGTGTAACACCCGAGTAAGACTTGGGGGACTTGGCAAACCTTATCACTCCCGACCCCAACAACTATTTCACGTATGAGAAATGTAGTACCCGAGACGAGTCCCTTCTTACTCGAGAAGTTGGGGGACTAGTGGGTATGACGTCACTCGGAAGCACTTACACTTGGCGTTATTATTGGCAACTTCCCAAATAATCGGTCCTCTTACTCGAGAACTTGGGGGACTTGTAGATACGATGTATATCTTATACCGCCAAGCATAGGCAACGACCTCGTACACCGTGCTCCGGCCATAACAGGCTCCACCTCTGACATACATCTGGTAGACCGATATCCAGGCTACCTTGCCATGGTGAATGATCATCGATACCACATCGAGAATGTGCTCTTCCAAGCTCCACAAGAAGGCATCATAAGAATATATATATATATATATATATATATATATGAGGGGACCTTCCTTAACTATAAAAGGAAGACTTCCCATATGTAGAAAGGGTCTCTCATCCTACCTCAACTGATCCAACTCCATCCCAACTTCACTACTCCACACTTGTAACACCGAAGGCATTGAGGCCACATGATAGTAGACTCAAGTGGACGTAGTCATGCCCTCCGTTGGCATGATGAACCACTATAAATGTTGTGTCTTTGTATGTGTTCTTGTTTAATCATGTTCTTGCCTAGCCTACAAATTTATGCATCAACACCAACTAATGGTGTAAACTAGCTACTTATGATACTTCACATCTCCTAATTCTTCCCTATTAACAATTTCCAAAACCCAGAAAAATCAAAAACTTTCCTCAAACATATATAACACTCCAAAAACATAAACCCCCTCCAGCCAGATCCCTTTTCTCTATGTTTAATTCAACTCTTTCCAAAATTCTATTTCTCTCTGTTTCACCTCTTCTTCTTCTCCAGTCCTCGCTCCCACTAATGCACACATTTATCAATGGCCAAAGAGAAGCAACAGAAAGGAGAGAAGAAACTGAATTTTTTTTTTGTGTTGCTATAGTTTAGGTTTTGGGTATAATTATTATATATTTTTTTAAAATAACAATTGATGACGTGACGTGTCGAAGGGTGGCATGGTGTGTCGGTCAAAGTGTCGGGTCGTGTCTAAAAAGTCAACATTTTTCGACATGCCACGTGGTGTGTCGGATTCGTGTCGGACACTCCGACACTCCACTGGTATGAAGTGTCAGTGCAACATAGCCTGTATCTTTATTAAATTAAAAAAAAGACAGCAAATTGGTATAGACAAAGAGATAGCAAGAGAATCATCATCTTATTCATTGATAAGAGCCTTTTATATAGGGAATTACAAAATACCAATATGGTAAGGATATGAATACATAGATCTAGTCTAACTACATATCCTATTGACATAAGACCAAGACACACATAAAAAATATCTAAAAAGATACATAATATCCTAGAACAAAGATATCATTTTGAAAGCATGGTGTTAAGGTTAGATTTTTTTATTTTTTTTAAGAAAAATAGTTTCCATTGAATCATTAACCATTACAATCGTTTCGAATGACATGCCTTATAAACACGGGAGCTATGACGAACCATAGTTGACTATCATTATTTCTCAAAGCATACGAGCTAGGCTAAGGAGCGAGCTACTCCATTTGCCTTTCTGGATGAAATTAAAGTGATTCTGTAGCGGCACTTGAAATAGTCTATGTTTGTGAAGAAGATGCATTAGGTCGGATTTGGTTTTCGGTGAAGAAGATGATGCAGCTTATATCAAAGTGTTTGAGGGAAAAAAATATGGAAGCTGGCTTGTGCAATTTAAAATTAAGATTAATGTTAATGCCTTGGTCATTAGGAAACTGTCACATAAGGTATACTAGGGACTAACCCGGGCGTTGCCGCGAGCTAGAGTTCATGAAATCATGAGGATGAAAAGGAAGGGATTCAGTTTCGTACGATAAACAGCAAAACAACTTGATCATAGGTTCATACAAAAAATAAAGAACATCCATTTAATTCATAAGCTGCAACTGCTATATAAACATTTAATTCATAAGCTGAAACTACTATATAAACAATACAATTGCAAAATAAAAATCAACTTGTTACGTCCTCCTTCAATGATCTTCTGGTTCCCCTGTGAGGAAATGTAGCAAGCAAAGTGCTAGCAGCAAGTCAATCATTCTTTGAAGTTTGAAATTTTGACTTCTCACAAAGAATTAACAGCAAGCAGGAACAATTAAAATGCACAATATGACGTGTGAACTTTCTCAAACAACGAAACTAACCAAGACCAGATTTATGCATTCAGCCAAAGTCAAAATTATGCAGGTAAACATGTTTGTTTACTACTATGTTTTCCCATTTTCACTTTTTCCCTCTACATCACTATAATGTCTCTAACCTCCCAAACATATAAACCTTTGTAGATGTAGATGTAAATTAAAACTGCATAGTGAAGAGACAAATCAAATTCCATAAAATACACACAGGAAGGACTTTCCACAACCCATATGAATATAAGTTGGTAATATTAACTTTAGTTGTGTTACCTGTAACATATCATAATCCAGGCAGATTCAGAGTTAGCTTTGTAGCTTCTTCCTCATTTACTTGAAGCATGTGGCGCACGCTGGGTATCTGGGCAGATTCAGAGCTAGCTTTGTAGCTTCTTCCTCATTTGCTTGAAGCATGTGGCGCACACTGGGTATAGAAGCATCCGCCACCGACAATTTTGTTATCTGCAATACACCATTTGGTCCTGATATATGAAGTAGGATATAATTAGTATTGAGCTATCCTACAATGCAAATACAATGTTTATTTGTTGATTTTTTTTTTTAGTGATCTTCAAATGATAGAATTTTTCCAGATAAGTGAAACTCTTCAACAAAAACCAGTTGATAGCGAGATTAGAACTTTTAATGAGTTTTGGTGATGAGTAGTAAGTAATTAAGAGTGGTGTGTGTCAATTATATATATATATACACACACACACAATATACATAACTGATTAAGGACTAAATCGAAATCAACTGACATCAAAACAAAGGCACACCTTCAACAACTTTTATCCGTATCACCACCTTCTTTTTAGGGTAAATTTTGGAAAAAAATAAAAAATATGAACGCAGCATATTAGCAGTAAAGATAATAGGAGACTTTAACATTACATGGTGGGTGCTGTGTTGCAAAGTGTTAACATGATTATAGGAGACCTAGTTACTGATATTTAACATTACCATATAAATCTACAAAACACAAAAGTAGAATTCATATAATTGTTACTATATAAATTCCTTCCCAAAGTTTATAAAGATGTTTCTGAAACCATAAGAAATAATCGATTGTAGGAGCACAAACCTTTGTAAGAACTAAATTAAGACAGAACACCAAATTGAAGAACACTTTGCATAAAGTCTACATATGATTAACAGAGAAGGATCAAAATCAAGCTCATAAATGTTTGTATATACTATGAAATCAAGTTAATGGTAGGAGCACAAAGTGTTACGTTTATAATGTATTTCCGACCCTATTTAGCTATGTTATTCCCTTAACAATATTCATATTAACTAAGTTTGTGTTTTTAGATCATAAATAAAGCCGAGGAGCCCAAAAGAGACAAAAAAGGAGAAATCTTGAAGGAAAAGGAATCCATGTTGTGCAAAGAAAGAAATAAAAAAATCTACCAGAAATAGTCAGTCAACTTCGACAGAAGATTGTGATTCGCTCACAACGATCCAGGAGATGTGCTATATATCAATGGAAAGCTACAAGAGTCTACTTTCCAGAACTTTTTACGGATCGTCAATACCTATTTTGGAGAAGAAGTTATGACCGTTTGAGTGACCGAATGTCAGTCTGCCCGAATTTCTGATTTGGACCAAAACTTTTATTTTGAGGCCCAGACCACATTGGCAAGCCCATGGACGAGTTTTGAGGGTTTCATAACCCTAACCACAACAGAAAAGGAGGGAGGACGTGAAGATTAGAGGAGGCAGCAATCTCACATCATCAGAACCTCCATAGTTGCGGACTCGCACAAGGAAGCCGCTAAGCCATCATTGATCTCTCCATCATCCACGGTTTACCTTTCCTTTGTCAATTTTATTCTCCTTGTGTGATTTTGCAGCCATGTGTGGCTGAATTCTCTTAGTTAGGGGCAAGGTTTGAAGCCCTAAGAATATTTTAGATATTGTTTTGAACCTTGGTTTCGAATTATTGAGTCTTTCAAATTATTTATTTGGTTTTGGTTTATGAGGAACTCTTACTTGTTTATGTTCATGTATGCGCAACATAGAACATTATGAACTTGTGAGTGGGGCTAGAAATAGGTTGATTAATCTGCTAAACGGTTAAAAAACCTGTTTCAACGTAGTGAAACCTATATGACAATAGGTGAAACCAAATAAAAAGGATTGCATACTAGGTAGGCATTCCACACTAGTTTTGCATACTTGTTCAATCAAACTTTCATTGATCTTAATGCTTAGAATAATTTGTTGATAGGATAGCGTCTATACCTTGATCGGTTATTCTAAAGGCTTAGTAATGGTGCGTTCATCTTGCTTAAGTATTCAAGGGAAGTAATAAGGACTTACGCAGTGCGTTCACGGTTTGTTCTTAATTGATAACGATTTGCGACTTAATGATTAAATCTTTAGTTGTTATCATGTCTTGAAACATACTTGGTGGTGAATTTCCAAGTCTCTAACGTCTCATCTATCTGATCTTTTCTGATTTATTTTGTTCTTTGTTTTCTCTTGTATAATCACAAAACCCCATATCTCTAGTACTATAATATTTTGTTTCTCTTGTTTTGTAATTAACGTAATTGTAAAGGTACCCTCAATCCCCAGCTTTTATAACGATACCCTTATTTGCAATATACTACAATTGACACAAAATGATTTTTAATTGAAACGCCCGGTTTCTCTTATTTTAATTGAAACGCCCAGTTTCGGTTTCGGTTTTGACACAACATGTTTTTAATTGTAAAGTTGGTAAACTATTGATGAAAAATGAAAAGACAAAAGTTTCCAAATTTTTCCCACGTAAATGAATATGAAACAGGTTTAATGCAGAAGAAGCAACACATACCTATGGACCTGAGCTTGTTCAAAACTTCGAGTAAACTACAGAAACAGCAGAACCAATTTCTTTGTTTTCAAGCAGAATCTGAAAAAATAAAGAAAAAACCAACACATCAAATGCATGGACTGTCAAATGCATATTCAGACATCTGCTATAGTGGATGAAATGATATGGTAAATCATTCAAAATTTGGCCAATTTTTTTAGAAAAAAAATTAAAACTGAGCATATATATCAATGAAATGAGATTCACTTGCTGCATCAAATATTTTCTTGCAATTTTCCTTTCTGTACCTCTCTCTAAACCCCTCCCTATTCAAACCCAAAAGGAAAGTCCGTGAAATTATTCACAGTGAGAAAAAAAAAGAAAAGGAATTTTCACCCACATCACTTACTGAATTTAACACATATGGATTAAGGTTCACTCTATTATAATAAATCTGCTACAACTAAATTCTGAAACTCTAGACCAGACTTTTTAATTCCTTTTACCATTTTGGTAGTGATAGGATCAATTTCTTTCTACATGTACCAATCTACCTTCAAGCATCAACTGACTCAGTTGTACTACTTAGCAAGTTGGTTGGTTAATTATTCACAAAGTACAGATATAATCACACTCAATTGAAGACTCAAAAGCTTTACTGCCTCATATTTCAGCTTGATTTCTTTGTACTGTATCCTTTTCAATTTTTTCTTTTGTCTTCAAAAATTTTAGGGTTTAGGGTAGGGATAAATATTATGTGGAAGTTTAAATTCTGTATAGGAAATTCTATTAGCAGTGTTTCTTTTGGGGAACTTATTTGAATATGATTTGTTGGTAAAACTATATCCACTTGGTACATAGCAAGTGAATACAGATACATACTAAAAACATGAAGTCAAATGATGAGTTTACAGTATCAAGGCAATACACTGAAATTTCAGATGTGGATTTCATTAAAAAGAAGAAATATTGAGTCTGGTTTCTGTCAGATGCATGTGGATTAATCAAAAATCTTTGGTTATGAAATTAAGATGATGTAAGAAGCACATGAAATTCATCAGAAGAATTTTGGGTGACTGGAAAAGTATGTCTGCCTATGAGCATAATCATACAATTCTACACCCGAACTGATTCTTGTGCATGTTAATTGGAAAAAGATATGAAAATTCACCCTAAATAAGCAATCAAAATCCAGAGGAGCATATTCCAAGTTCATTCAAACAGATTCAATTTGGTACCCAGAAACCAGATATTTGGATAGACTACACATTTTCGACCTTCCAAACATTTTCGTGCATAATCATTTTCAAAGTTTTGAAAGACTTCAAAACTCAATAATCGTTTTCATAATATCAATCAAAATTAAGTTATCAAGTGCATGTGACAAAATGAAACTTAGAAGTCCAATTGACTGTCTCAATCATAGAAAGTCCAAATCAAATTTCAATCCTACAAGAAAAGGAACAAACTTCAATAAATTCCCAGAAAAAATGGCATGCAGATCAAAGTATATAACTATATATACCTAGACAGATTAATTTCAAAGTTGCCAGATATCTATTAAGAGTGATCGATCATGCTTATCAAAGCCAGGGAAGACATTACTTTCACATCAGTTCATGGTATATAGTAAAATTCCAGAAGGTACATAACACCTTTCAATTTCGGAAGTCACAATATGTTCTCTATATCACAAATTCACCTATTGAAATTCTAGTATGAGTTATCCGTGTTAAAATGAACCATATCTACAATTCATGAAATGAAACCCACTCTTATCATTGCTACCATCAAAACCAAAATAAGGGGATTAGAAACAGAGCCAAAAAGGTCCAAATTTGTACTTCCTTGATGCGTCTTTTTACTACTTCCATCATAACTTACTATCTTTCTGCTCTTAAAAGTATGCCTTCAAGTTCATTAGTACCCGACTCTCCCCAGTGATGAGAACACAACTTCTTGTGTCTGAAATATTTATCACCCCTCAATCAGTACCCGCTTCTTTCATCAACCAACTACCATTTTATTTGTATCATAAGTCTTACACTAATGGAGGAATAGTGGCAGGCCTAATACACCTTAACAAACAAAAGCAAATCTCTCATTCATGCCGATTATATTAAGCACTAAGCAGTTGCAAATTTAAGCTCCGATTCAACTGAAACAATCTTGCAAACCATTAGAAACTTACACAGCATGAGAAGGAAAATTCTCAGATATAACTGAAATCATATGCTCCTCTGTTGTTTGATCCGCAATTGTCACAGGGCCTACAATAATAACTTAATCTCAGTAATTCCTTTAACTTCCAATTTCCCCCATTTTTACATAAAAAAAACACCAAAACAATCTCAAACCCCGTAAGGAAAATAGAACAATATTTGTTTCTACCATTCATCTAACTCAATTTGTAATCCTCCCTAAAAAAAAAAAAAAAAACTCAATTTGTAAGCTTAATAAACTATCAGAAGATAAACAAAGTCTGTATGAACTACTCCTCTTTTTTCTCCCCTCACCTGCACCATCCAAAATCCTGATATAAACAAACTTTTTTTCTTATTGCGCTAAATTTATTTGCTATATTTTCCTGCATTTTTCATAGATTACTCTTTGTAGTTTTGTATGCCCAGTTTAGATTTTAGATGCACATAACTTTCTAAAAAAATAATGACCAGGTCACTCTAAAATCAAAATATACACCCAAACACAATTCACAAATCAGCTGTAAATTGTACCACTGTTTACCTAAGGATTTCTATAACCAATCTGACCATTTAGCAATGAACAGTCATATCAGAACTGATGTACAGAAAATAAAAAGATTTATTTTTTCAAACTGAACATACCTATAGGCCTTAGCAGTTGGTAGTCAATATACTGCTGTGCATGAGTCAAAATTGCAGAATCCTCATATGTGTGACAATTTCATGACCACCACTCGGGTTGGTCCCGGAGCTCTAACAACCACCAGACAAAAACATTAACAAAATTAAGCACAGAAAAACAAAATTCCCAATGACAGGGGTAAAGAAAGAGACTAACGGTGGATTAGTTGTCTAATGACTATATGGAAGATATAAACTGAGCAAGGGACTCGAATCATAGACGGTTGGACCTGAGCACATAAAACTCAAATTCGCTATCAAATTCTGCAAAATATGAAGGAAAACTAACCAATCAGACCAAATATAGAGAACCCAGAATCATTTTCACCACCCAAAAGGTGCATGCAAATATGCAATCGAATCCACCATACTGATCAAATGGGTTTGCACTGAAATTCAATAGAATCCATTTATTTGTATCAAATAGGTATGAAGATTGGGTGTTTGAAGGTGAAAAGAGACTGAAATTAAAGGAAGCTGATCGGAACTATGTGGAGAGAGAGAGAGAGCGGCCTGACCCCCTTCTTACAGTGTTTACTCTAATGGTGGAGCAAGAACACAAAGCCACGCAGCAGAAGAGGTACAGATGTCGGTGTAATCAGTTATAGCATGGCTGGAAATTCTTTAATGTAATCAGTTTTGCTCCAGTGGCACGATCGTAAATAAAAGAAATTGTTTTTAGAAACAGTAGGTCGGCGCGAAGCCGCATAATAGTTGGTTAAATTAAATGAATGAGAACTCGGAACTCGGTTCTTCCCTTATTATAGTCCTAAATAACCCCGCAACTTTCGTTACATCAACCCAAGATGTAAGCAGAATGACCCTATCAATTACACGACCTAAACGCCGAAAGCAGACTTCTTCCCTGAATTCACACTTCAAAGATCCAAATAGACAGAAGATATTGTTTCTTGCTATAAAAAGATTGCAGCTGCAACTGAAACAAACAGAACGACCAAGTCTACTCTGCCTTCTGATGTCTTTACGTATCAAAGAATAAAGAAGATGATGATGACAACAATAATACTATTAAATAACTGAGAAAGGGAGAGAAATTGATGGCTTACATGTACAGAATCATTTTGCCGTAATGAAGTTTATTTGAACCACTGTCCCTACATTATTGACGATCGTTTCATGATCGTCATCATGATGGATCAGAACTGTGTGGTGGTATTTTTAATTTTACAGAAGATGTAATTTGTTACATATTGAGGGGTATTCCGAGTCCTATCGGTAGTATAGCCCCAAGTAAAGAAAAGCAGCAACTTGCAATCATACACTAAGCTTTGCCCGAAAATCCGAGCTAGCAAATGCTGATGTAAATTCATCCAAACAAGCCATCCGTATACGTTCTGGTGTTGCCGGATTATCAAGTGGAAACCACTCATTACACCCTACGTCAGCTCTCGCAGCTGTAATGGCATCTTTGATGGCAAAAAACACCGCTGATGCCAAGAAAAATGGGGGCTCACCAACAGCTTTAGATGAGTGGATGGCCTTTACATTAGGATGTCCCTGTGTCAATCAGCAAAACGTAAACAGGTCAAGTTTGTTGCTTTAGATTTAAAAACAAGTCATCAACTTAAGCTCGCAAGCCAAAATAGATCGCATTTCTAAAATTTAAAATGTAGATGAAGATGGTGCACTATAGAACCAACAATGATGTACTATTGAATTCAGGCTTCCCTGTTTCAATTCATTAAACAGAAATAGCTATATTAGCCACCGAAAAACATAGAAAACTACTCCATTTGATCAAAAACAGAAAAGACTGTACGTCCAATTTTCTATTTGACAACCAGAAGAACAGAGGGACAGAGAGACAAAGAGGTTCAAAGAATCAAAGTTCTACACTTCTAACAATACTGCAAGACCATTTCTCTCAGGAGACTGCAGGTACAGAATAATTTAAAACACAATCTCACATCAAATACCCATTATAGTACGCAGTAAGTTCCCATTGGCTTAATTAATGCGTTCCAGTAGAAAACCTGTTGCCTATGCTCCCAATTTGACCGGTCCACAAACAGTAGCATACAGCTATTAAGGCCAAAATCTGCCACTAAATTGGAGTGATTGAATGTATCTTGTTCTGGAATTTTGAACACCAAGTTTCGTAAGGGAGACGCCATTAGAACTCTAACTCACTTTATCTATTCTGGAAGATAGTGATCACAAGTATTCACTAATACATTATATGGCTTTTGTTAATATGCAAAATTACAACATGCTTCATTGCTTTTTATCCATCACAGATATAATATGTAACTGTCTAACATGCTTTTTAATCAGCGTACCTTCAGAAGTGAAACATTGAATTTGAAGGGAACGTCATTTATGGAAGGAATTTTGTAGCTTCCAGGCCCACAAGTGTAGAGGGAACCTGGTGCAATCCACTTATGAGCAGGATCTCCCCATTTTAGTTCTTCAAGGGCAACCCAACCCAAACCTTGTATAAACGCTCCTTCGATCTGATCAGAATAAAAAAGATTTAGCTATATCTGTGAGAATGAAGATCAAGAAGACTGACACTAACTACATATAATACATTTACCAAAAGTTCTACTACCCCCTTTTCCCCGTATAATAAATTGACATTATTAAATAGCAGGTTTCTCATTCACAACCTGCTTTTAATGACACGCTAAAATTTGGAACTAATCTTTCTAGGTTCCCCAATATTCCATTAACGCGAGGCTCATGTTTAGGTGTACACTAGAACCTCGATAATTTAATAACCTCGATTAAATAATTCTTTTTGCCGGTCCCAAGGCTATAAATTTATGGAGGTTATTTGTTGATCTTAAGCCCCAAAGATATATTATGTACCAGAGAGTAAAATAAAAACTCAATTAAATTAAATAATGAATAATAATATTTAATAAATGAGCAAAGAAAACGCAAAATAAAAAATTGACATGTAATAAAAAATGGTCTGTATATCTGGATAAGGGAAAAAAGCACCTGCCCCACATCAACTGCTGGGTTGAGTGAGTATCCAAGATCCAGGAATATGTTTGCCACCCTAGTGTGGAAATCTCCAGTCAAAGTGTCGATTTCAACCTCGGCAAAAGCAGCCCCATAGGTAAAGTACCTGAATGGTGTGCCTTTACCAGTAGTCCAATCAAAGTCGATCTCAGGTATAATGTAAAATCCATGGGCAGAAAGATCTATCCGGGCCACATAGCATGCACTTGCCAGCTGCAATGGAGAATATGAAGATTGCATAATTGGAATCCATATTTAAGAGTAAACAGCCTCGTAGAAATATCACATGAATAAAACACTTCACAATAGAAGAACTATAAGATTTGAAAGAAATTCTTCTCATTTAATCACTGTTCTCTTTCATTAACCTGTTTAACTTTCTTAAGAAGATCATCAATTAAAGTGATCGGAATACTTCACTAAACATTCTTAAGAAACTGAGAGAAGCAACATGTCAATGCATTGGGAGTGGTTATAGATAGTGCACACACAGCACTTGAGAGGTCATCAAAATATGGATAAATGTCTAGGAAGAGCATCAACCATGGTTATTACAACAAGAAGGAATCTATAGTCAAGTTTGTGATTGATGAACTCCTACATTGCAGATTTGCATCCCACATTTAAGTATATAATCAGATTTTTCAGAAATCATAACCGTACATAAACAACTTTATCTTGATGATTTTTTTTTTTGGATTAAATTCATTGTGCTACCCTGAACTTTAGGTCACTCATTAGTTGTGTCCCTATTTTTTTTTTTTCTCATCAAGTGTACCCTTATACTCTCGAAATCAATCAAGATTGGGAAAAAATTCAAAATTGCTCCAAACATGACGTAAGCCTATGATGTGGAGGAGACAAAGAGGGCCCACCGTTCAGTTCTTAATCCACATGGAGGGCACAAAACGCTTTTAAGTCATTTTCTTTTTCCAGTTTTTTTAATTTGTCTTCAATTCTTAATTTCTTTTTTCTTTTAATTCTTTCTCCCCTCTCTCTCTGCCTCTCTCTCTGCGACTTCCCTCCTCAATTTTGTTCACTTCCCCTTCTGCAAAATCTAACCCTAGAACTTCAATCTTCACCTTCCCCAAAGGCTCCTACGGCTTCTTCCACCAAACTCAACCACACCCACCACTAAAGCGTCACCAAAATCCCACAATCCCGCCACCACCAAATCCAATTACACCCACCATAAACTCTGCCCAGACCCCCTTCTTCCTGTCACCACCAAATCCAAAATCTAACCCTTATGCAAAATCTCGAAATCCCTAAGGGTGCTGCTAAATGTACCCAGCAAATGTCTAAATATACCCAACAAATAAAAAATAGTTATTTAATACCAATGTTACCCTTATCTACACCCAACAACAACTTCCTTTCTCTTCCATTACCGAGCAGCAACCTACTCTCTCTTCCATTACCCAACTGATATTGTAGTTTTCATTCTTACTGCAATTATACAATGGGTTTTTGGCACCGTTGCAATTGGGTTCTTTCATTTCGAATTCTATGGCAGTTACAATAATCCAACCAAGAAGCAAAGTAACAGACCATATCAATCTCACGAAAATATGTTTTTTTTTCTTTTCTAAGAAACTCATACCCTTAATGGTTCTTATCATGAAATAACCCTCAACAAACATCTAAAAATCTCATGAATAGATTATAATTACCATCATGCATAGAAACATTAGAACACGAGATCACAACGAAAACCATTGATAGATAGTTTAATTAAGGAGAAACTAGATTCATGGTAGGAGAAACTAGATTCAACGAAAAACATGGACCCAGATTTGATACTTCACACTAAGAATTGTGGTTGATTCTGGGTTGCCAAATTCAAGCACTCTTGCATATCCCACACTATTTATTCGTTATTATTCATCTTCTTCTCTTTGTGAATTTATACTCAATTGATTATTCCTCAATAAATTGTTTGCTCTGATCATTGAATTGTTTTTCTGATCATTGTATTGGTCGATCATCAAACAAATTCTGGTGATGGAAGAGAGAGAGACAGCGAGAGGTGCTAGCATGATTCTTTTGAGTTTTGCTGGGTGTAAATAGGTACAGGCGTAAAACAGGAAAATACATGACAAAAATTGAAATGCTGGGTACACTTAGAAGTTTGCCGGGTACATTTAGCAGCACCCATCCCTAATCGCCTCCCCCAAAAACCACTCCTAATCTGATTCGAAGAGTACGACTTCTTCCTCCAGCATTATTCCTCCAGCTCCGACCATGACTCACTACAACACCTCAAGCTTGTGTGATAATGAAGATAATGATTGGGATTCGAGATCCGAGATGGGGACTCGATCCAAATTTGATGTGTTGGTTCAAGCCGAAGTGCCACTGGCCCAAGCGATGCCGAAGTACACATCTGTAAAGGTGGTCTTCTCTTGGCGGTGATGGCCGCGAGGGCGAGGCAGGAGAGGGTAGGTTTTTTTAGGGTTGAAGGGGTATTGAAGAGTGGGTTTGGGAGTCTGAGATGGGAACAAAGAGGTGCTTGCGGGGTAAGAAAGAGTGTTGAGTGTGGGAGTAGAGAGAGTGGCAGCCATGGTTTACTTTGAATTTGGGTTGGAGAGAAGATGAGAGTGGTGAGAAAGAAGACGAGAGGGACATACGGATTATGAGAGAAAAAAGAGAGAAGGAGAAGAAAAAGAAAAGAAGAAAAAGTGAAATTAAAAAAAGATCACAAAAAGACGTTTTTGCCCTCCATGTGGGTTAAAAACTGAACGGTGGACCCTCTTTGTCTCCTCCACGTCAGATGCTTACGTCATGTTTGGAGCAATTTTGAAATTTTTTTCAATCGTGATTGATTTCAAGAGTACAAGGGTACACATGATGAGAAAAAAAGAATAGGGACACAACTGATGAGTGACCTAAAGTTCACGGTAGAACACTGAATTTAATCCTTTTTTTCTTTTTTTCATTTACCATGAGCTTTAGTTTATTTCGTGGCATATTACAATTTTTGACAGCTTATATGTAAACCTGAAGATAATTGTTTCTTTAATGCTCTTCTCTCAAAGAAAGGAATCATAAACTATGATAAAAGAGATTACCTCAGCAAAAGAGCTGAAATTGTGTTGTGAAGCAATAGGTTCCATGCGTGCCTTGATTTGCTCACATGCATCCAAGACTGCAGCTCCATACATGTCAGAACTTGCAGAAGCTGCTGTTGGGGAAGCATTAGGCACCTAATTTGGCAGCAAACGTGACATGAAAGATCACAAAAACATACTAATACAAACAGAATATGCATCCAAATGAGTTTATATGACCAGAGAATATGATAACATATTATTATGGAGCAGCTGTCTTAATTGTTTTCCAGCAAGAATTTGACACCCACTTAATAGATGTGTTTTCATGAATATAGTGTCTGCCTGATCTTATTTCAACATACCAGCACATTCTAATAATATTTTTGTATTGAACTTAGAGCGTGCAATAAATTTAAATGTGGGAAGAGGAACAACCACATGGTAGATTGGTTGACATATATGCTTCTCAACCGATACAGAAAAATTTATGGGATTGCATTAGTTTTTTTTTTTTGGACGAATGATTGAATTAGGTTTGTTGGTAAAAATTTGTGATCCGTTGGGAGGGGGGGGGGGGGGGGGGGGTGAGGGCGGGGCGATGCACGAGATGGGTGGAACAGAATGTCCCTTTTTCTTTTCAATATACACTGTCAGATTCCGCTTACCTTATCGGTACTTGTCTCTGATATGAAGACAGAACTGAGAGGAATATTGAAGGCAGAAGCAGCCACCTGAGCAACTTTTGTATGCAGGCCTTGCCCCATCTCAACACCTCCATGTGAGACTAGAACAGTTCCATCTGTGTAGACATGAACAAGAGCACCTGCCTAAGAGTCATTAGATATTAGATAATATATATAATCGGGTTTCCAATACCACAAGGTAGCAGATAAGAAATGAAAAATAAAATATAAGATAACTTTTATTTTTTAAACTACCAAAAAAACTCATGGGCTCAATTTGGACTGAAAAAAAAGTACCAGCATGCAAAATTACTTATTTAGCTAACAGAGGGGTTTGCTTTGGAATTATGTATTTGGGACTTAGAATTACAACTTGGATGAATCTCTAATCTCATAACAGGTTACGGAAAGAAAATCCATTTAAAACATCTGGTGTCATACAACTTATACTAAGCTCATAGACTATCTTTTAATTACGAAAGCTTGAAGTTTGTAGCTTGTTATTGAGGTTCACATACAAAAAAATCATGTGTGTAATGTTCAAATTAAAAGGTTAAACAGAGAAAAGTAATTAAGATCTAGAACGATCCCACCAACACATTCTAAGTCCATTACCTGGTTCATGAGCTTTAATGTAAATGATATGCCAAACTTTGTTGGTATCATGGCTACACCACGCTTCCGCCACCGATTACAAGTATTATATTGGCGAACTTCATCACGAGCCTTTGAAAATTCACAAGATAGTTTTAGTTCGTTCCAAAGCGGGGCCAGTGTACAATGTTCAAGTTGTTGACCATAATGCAATATCGACCCTTCACCTTGAAAATTAATTTCCTGAAAGGGAATCAAATCACAAGCACACATAAGTGAATAGAGCAGTTATAATCTGAAGGCCCAACTTGAACATAAGGACTACTTGCTCACATAAAAGTTTTAACTTACTCTTATCTCTTCTGGGCTTTTTTTCTGTTCTACAGCAATTCTTTGGATCCAGTTTTCAGCAATAATCATCCCTTGAGGACCACCAAATCCTCGGAAAGCAGTGTTACTGGGTATATTAGTGAAGCAAACTCTTCCCACAATTCTCACATTTGGAATCTCATAGACATTATCTGAGTGAAACATAGCACGCTCAAGAACGGGAAGAGACAAGTCTAGAGAATTTCCAGCACTATTGTAGATGTGAAGATCCAATGCCAATACCTTTCCCTCATTCGTGAAGCCCACCTATACAAATAAGCTATAATTATTACTTATTTTCTACACCAAAATACAATACGCGAAGGAAATAATGAAGCATATCATATATCTCCCCCACCTCTCAGAGACATTCTCCTTGCATAAATAAGCCTAAAAGAGATTATACAATTTTCGCTACAAGATGGTAAGTGGCCAAACTGTAATTGGGAAACCAATCTTGATCTCTATTTGAGCTTGTCTTGTATATGAAAAAAAAAAATTGTATAACAACTATGTCAGAGTTTGTGAAATTAAAGAACAAGACATAAGTTTTACCCCAAAAAAAAAAAAAAAAAGAACCGACATAAATTCTGAATATTCAAAGACAAGAATCAATAACAGTATCATAAGCACCTTGTATTTTCCAAGAAAGCTATGGCGCTGCCCAGTTATCATCATGTCTGTATCACGGTCTAATGTAATTTTGACTGGTCGATTTAATAGATATGAAGGAACAGAAGCTGCAGCAGCAATGAAACATGATCTTGTCTCCTTTCCGCCAAAACCACCACCAATACGCTTTGTTTTACAAACTACTTTTGACATTGGAAGCCCAAGAACATGAGATACGTACTTCTGGTGCTTCTGAGGAGCCTGCACATTGATAATTTCATGTTACATGTCCACAAAAACTGAAGTTCTAAAGTAATGTCATAGACATATGCTTAACTCTAACAAACTTGCAGACAAAAGTATTCAATCATCACAACATTCTGTAATATATTAACAACATGAAGAGAAAGGGGATTAAGGATGTGATTAATTCATATACTTTTGTCTTTTTCTGTACAAAATAAACAATATTAAAGAAGAAACAAAGTAGATATGTCTTCATAGCTATGGTTAAGGCTTATTTTAAATAAACTGGGAGAATTTAGTGGCAGTTGTAAGAAAGATGGTCTTGTACTAGACTCGGTGTGATTGGATTACTAGCTATATTTCCACTCACTTGGTTTCGTTTTGATCCTATTGTTAGAATGCAAGCTTATTTACCCCAGAACATGTGTTCAAAGATAGGGAATCTATATATACATGCAGTGAGACAGGCTCCAGATTGGCTATATTGTCTATATTTCTCTTTCCCAGCCGGGAGCAAATCAACAATCAGCACTCTGACAAGTGAATATCTACTCATAAAGCATCTTTTCCAACAGAGACCTACCAGCAGAACCGGAAATTTATCTGCCCACATTTGATGAACCAGGCCTATATGATAGACAGTAGATGAAACTTTTGATTCAACCAGCTCTACATGATAAACGCTAGTTGAAAATTTTCTGATTGTATTGGACAACCCTGTCATATATAAAATGATGCAAGCAAAAAAAATATTGCGGAATTATAACATACTTGAGTAGATGAGATCATATGAACTTCATTGCCACCATCCATTGTCCATATCACACTGCTATGTGGCTCCAAATAGAAGTGTTCCTGGCCTCCCACTAGAACTTCCCCCTCTATGACCTTGTCACATTGACCTGATTGAAAGCAAAGATCCACATCTCCTTTCCTAAAACACCTCTCAGTATTAGGATGGAAACTATTAGCATTGATGGCATCCTGTATTGATAAGATAGCTGGGAGCTCTTCATACTCAACATGAACTTTTGTTGCTGCTAATTTTGCCTTTTCATGTGTATCTGCAACTACCACTCCTATAACCTGCATCGGATACAGAATAACACCATGGTCAAATACTTCATAATCGAACCCCTAGAAAGAAAATGATGTACCACAACAACAGGCCACAGCAGGAATCACTCCAGCATGCTACAAAAGGAATCAGTTTAGCATGACCAAGTAGCATTTGACTCATGCGAGTCCAACATACTTTCCATGGAATTTCAAAATGAGTCTAACTTTTCTGAGTACTAAAATTATCTTGAGCACACTGCTATCTATCAAGCAACTGTTCTGACAGCATTCCGGAAATTCTAACAGAAACTATTATGGTTCCCTTAGATCCTAACCCCAAAGAGAGAGAAGAGGAGAGTGAGAGAGAGAGATTTGTTAATCATAGTACCTGACCTACACAAGTGACATACTCTGAAGCAAATAGTTCCTCATCAGCAACAATTGGTCCAATTTTATTATCTGTTGGAACATCCTTGGCAAAAAATATGCCTGCAAACCCAGGTGACAACTTTGCTCCTGAATCATCGATTGAAAGAATACGAGCATGAGGTTTTTTGCTCAATACTAAAGCAGCATGCAAACCATTTGGAGGCAATGGTGTATCATCAGCATATTCTGCCTGTCCTGAAACCTAGTAGAAATTTTCATATAGTGTTAACATCATAGTCTATACAACAAAGAGAAACTCATGCACCGTGCACAAATGTAAGATTTTGACGAATTCAACATTCATATAAAGGGAGAAAAAAAAATCTATGTTGAAACAAGAACAATATCAAAGGAATAAATATTTAAATAGAATCAATATACCAAATGATATAGGATAACAAATATAAATTGCTCTGTCATGATCCTAATTTATACTAAAGGCCTAATAGTCCGCCACTAAACTAAATGCTCAATATCACCTTGTTGAGATATAAATCCCACATCGGGAATATGAGACCTTGCCTGTGGGTTTATAAGGATTTGGGTCACTCCACCCATTGCCAATTGGTTTTGGATGTGAACCTCAGACTACTTTATCATGGTATTAGAGCGGGTTAACCCACGTCCACGTGTGAAGCCCAAGGTCACATGAACTCCACATCACCCAAATGTTGTCCACGTGTATGGCTTGAAAATTCGCCACACGTGCGCGAGCGTGTTGAGATATAAATGCCACTCATCGGGAATATGAGACATTGCCTGTGGGTTTATAAGGGTTTAGGCCTCTCCACCCATTGCCAACTGGTTTTGAATGTGAACCTCAGACTACTTTGTCACACCTTACACAGTTACACCTAAAAGTATGCCGTTTTGATAAGATGTGGAAGACATAAATTTTGGAGATCATGAGCGACCTTCGGCCCTCTCCTTGTAATAACTTTATTACACTAGATATTTGTTCCAGTTAGAGTCCTAAGACCTTTTTGTTTATAAGGTTGACTTTTAATGTACTTCTAGAATCCCCTCAAATAAATATTGTTGCGTAATCAAAAGAAATATGAGGTGTTTGCTTGTGCTTTGAAGATCAAATAGCATGATATGCAACTATGCCCATCTCAGCAATACACAATGTTTTGAATCTTACGAGGAAACTGCTAAAACCAAAAAATTCACATGAAGAAATTCTATACGGGAATCAAGTCCAATATGGTTGCATGCTTGCTCGCATTTGCATTTGCATTTACATTTCAAGAACTACTTATGACTAACCCAACAGCCTTTATATGCACGCACAGTCTAGTAACTTCACTGTTCTAGCCCCTTATACAATATACATTGTTACAATAAACAAGAAAAGGAAAAAGGAAAAAGGAAAAGAAACAAAGTTTGTCAATTTTCAATGTATACATAGAGGGTCCAAAAAACTTGTAGATATAAATAATGAGGAACAATAATATTGCCAGCATATGTGGGACATACCTGAAGTTTCGCTGACAGATGAACCTCAGGAGACCCAACAGCTGTCCCATGTTTTGTAATTTCATAGTCTTGAGTTCCTATAACAGATGGCCTGTGAAACGGTTGTATAGCAGAAAGATGAGATAACGGTACACTCCCCTTAAAGCCTTTTTCCCTGTCCAGCTGATGAGAAACCCACAGAAAAAACTTGAAGAAAAAGCTAGCTGTCAAAGACTTACGGAACTCCACCATCCCACCAGGAGCATTATCTCTAAGTATCACATCCTTCTGGAGGACTTTAAGAGCACCCTGCAATAGCTCCTGGTTCCAATTCTTTCCAATGAGAAAGTCTTTCGCTCTTGTAGCAGAAAGAGAGAGTGGAGCTACACCCCCATAAACAATAGATGCATCAGAAACAACAATGTCTTCACCTCTTTCCTCAAGATGAACACGTATTCCAGCATTCACAATTGCAATATCATCATCCCTTCTGTGAGCTTGTTTATATTCTTTCACATACTCAAACGGCTTAGTCCAAGGTAAAAATACAGATAGTAGAATTTCACCACTTCCCAGATCCACCTTACGGTAGCCGAGGAAAAAATTCTCTGCTGGGGTTGTTCTAATGTTCCCTTTGGCATCAATAATTTGAAACTTGGCCCTGACAGCCATCCAGAGGGGGTTCAAGTCTGAAATTGGACTGGCTGTACAGATATTTCCACCCACACAGGCAACATTTCTTATTTGCATCCCCGCAAACCATTTTAATTGTTCAACAAAAGCCTTACAGGAAGAAGTTTCATGAGCTGCACGTTCTGTTATGACCTTTCTCAAGACTTTACGTAGTTCAGAAAGTCTTACAGCAGAACCTATCTCAATTCCATCATCCTTCACATTCAATATACTGAGTTCAGGTACATGTGTAACAGAAATCAGAACCCTATATTGAATTTTTTTCAACCTCATTTCAATTCCTACCTCAGTATTACCTACCAATAACTTTGCATCTGGGTACTTTTCTTTTAACTCTAGTACTTGCTTAAGTCTCAATGGTCTAAACCATTTTAACCCACTGAATCCATTCAAATTCAAATAAGTTGATTTTCTCAATACCAGCTCAGGAGGAAAAATAAATTCCTTGTCTGTGTATGTGCTTCCATCAACTTCACTATACGAGACAGGTGCATACCTCGTGTCACAAGTACCAGTTTTCTGACGGTTGCTTGATATCTCACTTTTCAATCCACAGGAACAGGGCTTACCAGTTGAAGGGCACACAAATTTACCTCCTTCAAGGCTTAGAGAAGATATGTCAATGTACGGTTTATCATCTGTTTTGGCAAAGACACGAAAAGCATCAACAATTGGTCTGTAACCAGTGCATCGACACAAGTTCCCTGCTAAAGACTCTTCAATCTGCTCCTCATTAGGTGGGGTCTGACTGGACCTTAATAATGCATAGACGGACATGATAAAACCCGGCGTGCAAAATCCACATTGTGAGCCATGAGATTGTGCCAATGATGCCTTCATAATATGAAATTGTATTAGGTGAGAATCTTAATAAAGACAACAGTCACGACACTATGGTATAAGAAGCACTCTATGAACCCTAAAGTGTATAACTACTATATGATGCTGCAGAAGAAGTTTAAAAATCTGTTGGAGCCCAAAATGAATTACGCGGTAGGGTGAGGTAGCATTTTTCAGATTCTAGAGTTAATGTCTGGAGGAGTGTAGGCTAAAAAGAAGCTGGGGATTTTGATTTGAACAACTTATCTGCAGTAAATGTTCATAACACCCAGGTCAATGACATTATTTGACCTAATTGACTTAAAAACCTGAAAAGAAAAACCTTGTTTCCAAAAGTCAAATCATATGAATTGCACCTGATCGACAAGGGTAATTCTATCACACCTTGATTGGCTTTTCATATAACAGGTACACAGTAGAAGGTTCATCTAACTAGGTAACTCGATCCCCTTGTATAACAATATCTAATTGTTAGCTATGCATCAAGTAATAAAAATAAGGAAATAAAAAAGCAATCCTTATGATGAAATAACAGATACAAAGATGGGAGGTGGGGGAGGGGAAAGGAGAAGTAAGCAGCATATATTACTTGAATTGGGTGCAGGCCTTGTTTGTGGTTCCCAAGTCCTTCCACTGTAATTACGTGCATCCCTTCTAAAGAATACAGTGGAGCCAAGCATGCATTAACGGCATAGTGCCTGAAAGAAGAGTATGAATAGTTCAGTTTGATTTGAATGTACAGACTACAATAACAATACAGGTCAATGTGTCTGTTAAATGAAAGTGCACTCATTCACATGTCCATGATTATCAAAGAAAGAGAAACTCACTGGCATTTCTTCAGTTTTTTGTCATATTGTGAAACCATAACAGTACAAGCTCCACAACCACCTTCACCACAACCAAGCTTTGTCCCTGTGAGACCTATATCTTTATTGCCACAAAGCCAATAGAATTTCGGATCAGATTTTCTAGCACAAGGACTGTAAACCTTAGATTTAAATCATGTTGAAAAGGGACATTATATAACAAAAAGGAGAACAACATCATAAAAAACAAAAAAAATGGTATCCGGAGAAAATATATCAACCACTTCGGACATTGAAACCAATCAACTCCATAGTTCAAGAATACTAAACATAATTCCAGGTAAAACCAAACTGTATAACAGTCGAACAATATGACTACCAACCCACACATCTTGACTTCTATTAACTATATGGCCTACAGAGCCATGGAAAGACATGACAAATTCTACACAAGTCTTCCTATTTTTGGTAAATGTTCTTATCAAGTAGATCTATCCCCTTCACAAAAATTGCAGGGGAGACAAAAGAGTTGTAAAGAAAACATCAAACTGGTAAAGACAGCTCTCATCAATCCAAAGTATCCTAGTCGTAACAACTTGTAATGAACTCACAGAAACATCTGCAATCAAAAATAAAACAAACAGGAGAATAACCCAATTTCCAAGTCATTCAATCTTGCAACTGAGCAATTGTCATATTATGGACAGAACTGAAATTGCGGAAACAACTGAAATTGCGAAAACTAGTTAATATCCAAGGACTAACGAAAACGAAACACAACTTATTAACAAAACAAACAACTATCTGCACCACACATTCGAAGCGGTTCTGCTTCGATGCTCTTCAACACACATGCAAAACAGCATCCACACTATTCACTACTCCTTAACTACACTCTCGTGCTTTCGTGACATAGAAATGAAAGCTTTTGCTCCAACTACTTAAAACCAAGACTTCACCAGATCAAGCATCCACATGCCATCACCAGAAACCCAATCGAATCCAAAAACTAGACAATTCTACATCGAAGAGTAACGAGAAAAAGAGATTAGGGATGAAGCGGAACCTCTGAGGTACTCAAGAAGAGTAAGGTGAGCCAATCCATCAGGCAAGACTCTACGAATTCCGTTGACGTACAAAATGGGATCTACGGGCTCCAGCTCCTCTTCGCTCTTCAACGATCCCATGATGCTTCTACTTTCCGATCACTTCAGTCGTCTCCAGTTTAAGAGAAGCAAACTCCTACACGCACAAAATTTGATAACCTTTCAACAATTTGAGTCGGTTTAACAAATTTGAATTTTTTTTATTTTTATTTTTATTTTTTATAACGGAGGTCTTTTCTTTCTTTTCGTTTTAAAGAAAAAAATAAAACAAAAAACGAAGAACAAGACAAATTGAGGGGCTAGCTCACAAGTGAGGAGCTCAAAACTGAAAACAGTGCGTTTGAGGTTAGAGAGGCAGAGCGCAGCGCCCCCTATGTTTTGGAGAGCTATCTTCACGTATCGATTTTCTTACCCTCTAATTCTCCTCATTCTTCCATTTTAGACGGCAATGATGGGTCAAACGTGATATCTTCAGGTGCGTCTTTTCTCTTTCCAATTTTGCTTTAATTGATCGAATTTTCTCTGTGATTTTCGAATTCTTAGCTCTGAATTGTTTTTTAGGTGTTTTAAGCTGCTTTCCAAGTCCATATACCATTTATGTATGCTTCTTCCGAAGTGGCTTCCAGCAAAGTGCTGCTACCAAACAGCCCTTAATCAAATCAAGTGTCTCCCATGAATTAAATTATTATTTCCCCAAATTTTTGTTTGAATTATTTGTATCTGTTTCTGCCAAGTCTTTGCATTTGGCTGAAATTTGTTTAGGGCCAGGTGTATGTAATCATCATGGCCCTGCATACTCTACCATTTAAAGTTGGACAGGACGTGGAAACGAGATCGTTTCTGAAAGGCTTTCGTGGTGCGTGGTTCCGGTGTAAGGTATGTACTGCACTCGAGATCAGTAGCAGTTGTTGATGATAAAACGTTTGTTTTATTTACCTGCATTTATTTATATCTTGTTTGAACAATTTTCAACTTCTTGTGTCATTATCTTGATTTTCACTTCCTCGGCTGTTGTCAAACACATGTAGCATATAATTGGAAATCAGAGGTAGCTTGATTTAAAAGAATAATAGTTAGGATATCCAATTAAGGCAGAAGTTATGAACTGCAAAAGTTATCAATGATTTAGAATCCTTTCGAGGCTGGCAGGGTTCACTATTGTGACAAATTTAAGAAGCTTGAAAGGATAAATTAAAGAATGGACAGAGAGGTCGTTGGTGCTGTAGGGATTGAGAAAAAGGAAGTGGTGCAAAAACAAAGGAGCTGGATGAGGAAGAGTTGGAAGGAGGACTGTGCGGAGATTAGGGAAGGGAGAGAGAGCTTCCAAGGGGGAATTTAGAAGAGCTTGTTTCCAGATAAGAAATTTTATGGAGGCAAGAGGTGAATTGGTGTCTAGGTTGTAGATAGCAAAACAGTGTTCTTCCACTGTACATAGTTAACAGTAGAAGAAGAAGGGATTTCATTGAAAAACTTGAGTTGAGCAGCGGTTTGTTAGTAGAGCACTTTTAGACTACAATAAAATTATCCGATGACCACCTTGAGTGGGGGATTTCAGGGATTATGTTCTGAGAAAGAAAAAAACTTTGGAATTTGATGGACGAGGTGGACTGGCTGCTGCCTGGAATCATCCAACTTTTCTTATATCATAAACAGAAGATGTAAATGAAATTATAACGCCACTAAGGGATTGAGACATGGTGATCCCCATAAACTTTGTTTTTATCTACGTTGTGGATGTCTTAAGTGGACTTATGGAGCAGGCAAGAAATTTCATCGTTGTTGAAGGTCCGATTACTGGTAGGGAAAACACTGATTACCCATATCTGATTCGCGGACAATACCATCTGTTCTTCATTAAACTCTGATCAATAACTGGCCAACTTAAACATGATCATTGAAAGGTTTTGCATGATCTTTTGCCTGAAGATCAATAGAGCTAAGTACTCTTTGGTAGGTATAAATACCGATTTCGGTAAGGTGGAGGGCGCTGAAATATATGATGTTGTTGAACATTAAATGGGGGGTCAAAATTGTTGGGAGTGTAATAACCTATGAAGGACAATGAGCTTTATTCTTTCAAAAAATTGAAAAAAAGGACAATGAGTATTATTGAAGGAGTTTTTGATGCAAACTATTAGTGATTATTTCATATTTTTTATTGAGGCTCTTTTTTTCTGTTTGTTATTAGTCCAAACAGTAATCTGATGAGCTCTAACAACGTTTGTATTATTATTCAGATAATAGATATTGGCTGGAGAAATGGTCAGCTGTCATGTGCTTTGAAGTATTATGACTTTCCAGATGAAAGTAAGAGCTATATTTTGAAGAGTTTAAGCTCACCAAGTTGTGCACTTTATCATTCTAGGTTGTTGCATGAACAGCTTGATTTTACTCTTTTATGTTCTGCATGTATTACAAAAAAAAAAAAAAAAAAGACGTATACAGCAGTGCATAAATATACTGTACTTTTGATTTCCTGATCATAAAGATTGGACTGTACACATTGCACATAGTACCAACTACCAGACAATATGGGTCTGTATTATGACTATGGTGTGCTGTAATGGAAGGTATAACTAAGATTGAGTGATACTAGTCAGTTTAGCTTTTGTCTTGCTTCATGTGTGTATAATTTTTTGATATTGTTGAATCTGGTTATCATGCAATCGATAGCTTGGCTGAAAAATAATCTGTGTCATTTTTTTTTAGTAGTTTCTGATTCATAAATGTTTTATGACTATATGGTGTCCTGTAAAGGAAAATATAACTAAGACCGAGTGATACTAGTCAGTTTAGCTTTTGTCTTGTTTCATGTTTGTGTAGTTTTTCTATATTGTTGTTTCTGGTTATCATGCAATCGATAGCTTGGCTGAAAATGATCTGTCTCATTTTAATATTTTTTTAATAGTTTCTGATTCATGAATTGTTCTCACCTGCAGAAATAACTTGGGAGAAAATATATCAACACAACCCTGCTGATGGTAAGAGGAAAAGAAAGGCGAACATATTAATGATGCGTCCTCCCTTTCCTTCTATCTATCATGAAAGTAAAAGGCCGGATGCCAATACCATATTGGAAGCAGTAGTTACTGTCAGTGATGCCTGGAAAGTTGGAGATTTAGTTGATTGGTGGAAAGACGGTTGTTATTGGTCCGGAAAAGTAACAGAACTATTAGGGCATAAAAAATTGAAGGTAGTTTCTTATATTCCTCTCATAACATCTGACTATGTTGAGTGCTAGTTTAGCTTGCATAGTTACCATTTTATGTGACGGTTCATTCGGAGTAGGTATTCATTCTCTTCCCCTTGAGTTATGTTCTATCTAGCATTCCAATAATTATCAACTCAATCCTTGGCATTTCACTCCCTAAGTTGTTCTAACTTACAAAATTCACTCTAGCTGCTCTGCTTAAATGCTGAATTGAGATTGTGTTCATATTCAATTAATGTGCTCTCCTTTTACACATTCTGATTAAGAGAGCCTCTGTTGTAGCTTCTCTCTAGCAAACTTAATTGGGAATGAAATTCCAAATGTCAAGGTTATAGGTTAGTAGGTGGCGCATGAGAGGGTGATGTCGTGCGATATGCTTCAACAAGGGAGGCCTAATTGTTGCTTTTTAAAGTGAATAGAGAGACTGCTAATCAAATTTATTTTTTTTTGTTTTGCTTTGTGAGGTGGCCTCATGTCGGTAGAGCTTTGGAGGGAGGCTGGGGTGACTTGGGAGTCCCCAGCATGGAATCATGCTCTCTTTAGCCAAATCCAATCTGGTTTTGGTAAAGGGTAGAAAATAAAGCCATAGTGTTTGTGGGGCTGTGTTGGTTGGATGTTTGGGTGCTTTGGGTGCTTTGGTTTGAAAGAAACAACAAAGTTTTTATGATGTCTATGAACGCTAGAAATAGAGGAGCTCTGGGACGTGGCAAGATTTTTTTCGGCTCTTTGGGATATGGTTTTATGAGGCTTTTAAAGATTATCTTCTCTGTATTTTTGAGGGGTAGGAGAGCAGCACTATATAGAATTATTATTTTTATTTCTCTTTGGAATGCTTTGTGGGTTGTTGGTTTTTGATGGATAATCTTTTGAGTTGTTTTGTGTCTGATGAGGATATCTTGTCCATTTTGTATGTATCTTTCTGTTGTTAACAAAGATTGTACAATGCTTCTTCCTCTTATTCTTGTGTAAATAAATCATTCTACGGATTACATTTGCATCATGTAAAATGCCAATATATTTAAAAGGTTAAGTCATTAGTTATCCTTTTACTGCTTCTGTGGTTGATTAAATACTTGTGTTTGACTTTAGTTTAATGCTCTGGTTTATTCCATGGTTAACTTACTCTGAAACTTTTTTTTTTATGAGAAAATTGGTAGCGTGGCCTATATGCATCCATTTAGTCCATCATTGTGTCTGTCATTCTATTTCATATCAACATAAGCTTTATAGTTACCAGGTTGTGCACGGCACCTTCACGTCATCTTTTTTTTTTCCAGGTTGAGTTGCCGCTTCCTCCTGTTGGTGAAGGAGTTGAAGGACAGACCTACGAGGCTTCTTACAAGGACCTGCGTTCATCCTTGGATTGGTCTCTAGAATATGGTTGGACAGTACCTACACCTAAGGTACGTATGACACATTACTCATCTATATGTGTTGTTTCTCTGTGTTGGATTTGTTTTAAGCAGCAATATATCAAATATCAGAGCTAAATTGAGACAATCTTTCACATGTTTTCACTAATCTCTAAACTCACTCTATGAATAATTCTGTTCATATACTTGGATCGTCAAGTACTAGCAACTTGCAAGCTTAAGTCACAATTGCATCATGATGAAAACTTACTAGTGCCACACGTTAACATTACTATGAAGTGACAAAGATATTTCCAAAGTTTTGTTTATTCATTATCCTAAATCCCCACCCTGAACTAAAATTTTGGAAACAATTGAATACTTTTGCTTCGTTTTTGGTTGTGCCAAAATCATTGCCTATCAATGAACATTTTATCTTATGCTATGTAGCTGTTAGATTTTTCACTCAGTTAGAAAAGACAAACCGTCATTATTCCTTTTATATTTAATTGATTGTAATGCTCTTGTGGTTACAGGAGAGGGAAAATGGGCATCCATGTGTACGAGTAATAAAGCCTGATAATCAAGGTATGATATCTTTTTACTTCCACTGCTCAAATATACAAATATGTGTGCGTATGTGACTGTTTGTGTGCGTTTGCGTGTGCGAGAGTGAGTATAGGTAGGTGTGTATCACATTCAAAGAATTATTCGATGGGACTAACATTGTAATGGTAATTAGTCAAACAAACTTTCTCAATGGTAAGTCAAAATAACTTTGTAGAGCATCAGACATATTCCATTTTTCTTCCACGTATCGGAGGAACTAAAAAAGATATATGCACACCTGTCAAAAAGAAAAAAAGAGGACATCAAGGGATGATATGTTTAGTAATGGATATTGATTAAGTAGTTTGAGGCTCACATCCAAAACCAATTGGCAATGGGTGGAGTGGCCCAAACCCTTATAAACCATAGGCAATGTCTCATTTTCCACGATGTGGGATTATATCTCAACACACCCCGCACGTGTGGCGAATTTTCAAGCATAACACGTGGACAACATTTAGGGTGACATGGAGTTTGTGTGGCCATTACGCATTCACACGTGGGCGTGGCTAACCCACTCTGATACTATGATGAAGTAGTCTGAGGTTCAAATCCAAAACCAATTGGCAATGGATGAAGTGGCCCAAATCCTTATAAACCACAGATAATGTCCTATTTTCCTGATGTGGGATTATATCTCAACAAACATTGCATCCTGGCCTCTGGTGATTTGTAGAAGATGTTTGTTATCTGGTGTTATACAATTCTACTTGTTTGGTATATGCAATCAACTGTTCCCTTACTTTTTCCCACTTACTAATGGATTTGGGCCTTCCACTTTCCTTGACATTGTATCTATTGGTTTTTGTAGTTCTTCTGGCCAATTAATTGACAATGTTGAAGATATTGCTAGGTGAACCCTATGTAACGATGTGGCATTTGATGTAGCCGTTAAACTTGGTCTATATCATTTTAGTCTTTTTAGCATTATCACCGTTTAACAGCCATCTTAATGTGATACACATGCGAATTATCAATTTCACGATCTGAGTCCGTCTAAATTCTCGAATGCTGATGCAATGTTCAAGTTTTATTTTGATGGAAGTAGCACGATAATGTGATTGATATGGGGGTATGTTGTTGCAGGAGACATTCCAAGTTTGGCGGCCCAAACTGTGAATGAAGGAAAAAGAGATGTGCAGGAAATTGCTAATGCTGATCAATCTTTAACAGCAAAGGACATAGCCACTACAGAAACAAATATGGAATCTGATGTAGCAAATAGTCGATTTGAGAAGAGTTGCTCAGATAGCAGTTCCAGTTCGCATATTAAAGACGCATTAAATAATAAGGGGGGAACTGCAACTAGGATAGACATAGTTGATAATGGTAGGTCTTTGAAGAGGATGAAAGCTGATGAAGGCATAATATTAAATTCAGTGAGCTCTGGTAGATTAGAAGCTGCAATTTTGGACTTGGAGGAACTTGTAAACCGGATTAAATGGATGAAGGGGATGTTGGAGATTGGAACGCCTTTCACGGGTGTCATGCGCCCCCGTTGGAAACTTCTAAAAAATCATACCCCGCCCACTCCAAAGTGAGGGTTTCCACTAACAAGTTAAATGGTATGCTACATTCTTCTATAACTTGTAAAAGTCTGAGTTGCATTTAGACTGCTTTCTATCCATTCTGACTATATGCGTTTGTTATCTTTGTAAACCTTTTGGGGCTTATGTTGGCTAGGTAGGATGGCAGGAGAAAACTGGACATGACCACAGTTCATTAGTGTTCATTCAAGTAACTTCTATAATTCCGGTGTATCTTAAGCTTGGCATGAACATACCCTTTCTACTAATTCAGTCTCTAGTTGGAGATTGTTGGCTGATGCTTTATCATCCTGTTCCAGATGTAGAGCCCAAGAAGACAAGGAGCTGCATAACCATCGGAAATGAGTGATGTAATGTTGTTGTCTGGCTTTGAAATGTAGCATGACGAAAGCTTTCTAGTGCCTGACTTAGTTCCTTGGAGTGGTTGTCTATATCCATTGGATCTATACAATTTACTCCTACTGCTGTTGTCTGTATTTCAAGTGTCATATTGCATGTTTGATGAGGGCCATGCCGTGTCAACTGAGAGTTGTATCTTGATTATATATCCGTCAACCCAAGTTCTCTATTGGTTTCTTTGTGTACAAACACTGAGACTCGAATTAAGTTTATTTTTTTACGTTTTTTTTTTTTTACAAATTTATACATTGTTTCAATAACCACAGTTGATTCTCAAAAAATAAAAATAACCACAGTTACTAAAGGATAATAAAGTTAAATTTGTATACAAGAGCCAAATTCCAGCAGGGAACCCAAACCTTAACGAGGGACTAGATAGCCTTGGCCAACTGAATGAAGAAACTTTGGTATGAACGCCTCCGTCTCACCAAATACACCCCTCATAAGTCGAAACACCAACACAGTATTTAAGCATTTAGTTTAGGGCTAACTTGGAGCTGGACTAGAGTTTCGTTTGGAGGTTGTTCTTTGTTTTTGGTACTTACTATATTGGTGCTTAGTATCCTGCACCTGTAGAATAGTGTTGGTTACTTGGTTTGTTGTTTGGATTGGTGCAGGGATTGATGAGTATTATGCTGATGTTCATTAGGAGAGTTGGTGTTTTAGATATACCCAACTTTAAAACAAAACAAAGCATCCAGTGTTGCCCCTCACGAGCGTTCTACGTTGATGGGAAAGGTGGTTATTATGGATTGTTTATCAAAATTTCGTATTGATTTGGTTCCTTTATTTACTTAATATGGTTCTCGATGAAAACGGATGCCCAAACGTACACATAGTTCTCTGGTTGATTTTGCTTCAGTTTCCACACAGTCTCCGACTCAATGCCGCATTGGAGATGGGACTGTGTGCGTTCTAGAGATGAGAGTTTGGTGCCCTGAACTAGCACCAACTAGTTTTTTTTTTAAGGAAAAGGAAAATAACTAGTGCACCCATATTAACAATGTCAAAGACAAGAGCAAACGAAGCTTCTGGTGGAACACTCTCCTCCCAGAAACACATATCGCTAAGCCTATGACCTAGATTGGCCAAAGCATTAGCCACAAAATTTGTTTCTCTAAACACATGCTTGAAACACACAAACTCAAAGGAACTACTTGAACTATCTTGAGCAGCTTCCATGGAGGGCCTGAAGTGTCATTCATAGCATCAATCACTAATTTTGAGTCACCTTCCACTTCTATCTTGGTAAAACCGGGACTCTAGCACAAATGAGGCTACTGCGTAAAGCCATAGCTTCAGCAACATGAACAGTGCTATTATCAGAATTGAAAGAGGCTGCAGTAAGAGGTTTACCATTATCTGTTCTTAGTATGAAACCTCCTGCTACACAATTACTCTGGACAGAACCGTCAAAATTGATTTTGATTCTTCCATGAGACGGTGGAACACATCTAATATTCATATTCCCCGAGGGCATAGGATTCGCTTTTCCCAGTAAAGAGGTTGCATTGTGCAAGTTACAGCCACAGTTGTGGTTCTGATATTAGGGGTTTTACCCCTAAAGACAACCTCATTTATTGTTTTCCAAACCTGCCAACAAGTCATTATTAGTTTCGTAAAAATATCTACATCAAAAGGATTATCTAAGAACTAATTATGTAAGACTTTGCTTCCCAATTAATGGGTGGACATATGTTCATTGCATCCCAAATCTCTATGGTGAACCTACAATATCCAAAGAGGTGATCAATTGTTTCATTGTCCTCATTGTAAACACAGCAAGAATTATCTTGTATTACTCCAAAACGAGATAAACTATCCTTTGTTTTCAGCCTGCCTCTCAACAGGAGCCAACCAAAAAATATAATTTTGGTTGGTTAACCCATAGTTTTTCATCCTAGAAAGGGTTAAGGCATATTAGAGATTTCTTAAGGCTAATCGTATGTTCATTTCGCAGTCTTGAACTGTCGATTATGTTGAACTGTGGAATATGGAATGATTAATCCAAAAGAAGTTTTGTGCATGTAACCTGTCTATATGTCACCATGACACAAAAAGTAGCTTCTTGTTTAATTAATGTTGTTTGTGATACATTAGCATACACTATGAGTTTCACACAAAAAGATATTGAAGATATAACTAAGACCGAGTGATACTAGTCAGTTTAGCTTTTGTCTTGTTTCATGTTTGTATTCTATATTGTTGTTTTTGGTTATCATGCAGTCGATAGCTCGGCTGTAAAATGATCTTTCTCATTTTAATATTTAACTATCTATTATAGCGCCTGGCGCCACGTTACTGTTCTGAAGAACAGTACGGTCTCGCGGGCTTAGGCCTGCATCTCGCTCGGGCTTGGGCTTTTCTTCCCTCTTTGGTCTCTCGCTCGAGTCTTCTTACCAACGAAAGTCCTAGAAAAAGTGAGGAAGCCTCTCTCTCGATCTCTCTCGAAAGCCGCTTTGATCTCTTCTTCTTCTTCTTCTTCTTCTTCTTCTTCTTCTTCTTCTTCTTCTTCTTCTTCTTCTTCTTCTACCTCTTCGCTCGGGCTTGGGCTTTTTCTTCCCCTCTCGCTCGAGTCTTCTCGCGTCTTCTGCTTCTCTTTTCTTTGAAAATTCTTCTGATGGATCAGAACTTCAGATTACGGGCTTCAGAATATCTTCTTCTATCCTTCTTCTAATGTATAAGAACCAGTTTTCTACTTCCGCCGCATGTCAACCCTAAATCCGAAGGTTCTTCTTCCCTCGAGAAGTAGTCATGAACTCACAGGTATGGCTTCCAAATCTTTATCTACCGGATTTGATATAAGAATTCTGATTTTCGTTTCTCTCTTGAAGCTTCGAGACTGATCCACTTCGTTCTCCATCTTTCCACCGTCAAAACCCTCAACCTCGACCTCTCAGGCTACTGCTTGACGACCGATCCAACAACTGTGACGGAATTTGAAACTCATCCCCATCGAGAAGCATCAGTCTGAAGGTTGAATTTGATCCTGTGCCTATGAATTTTGACTTTTTGATTCATTTTAGCTTCTAGATTTTTCTGAATTTGTATTATTTTGTTGCTGAAATTGTTTTTGGGTTTTGGCAGCCACGAGCTATTTGGAGTTGAGGCTGAGAAAAAAAGAAGGATTTCGGTAATCGATTTTCAATTCAAATGATTTTTTTTCCTGCAAGCATGTTGTGAGAATCATCTGCCTCTATATAGGATAGTTACTAAAATTTATTGTCTATAAGAAATTCATCATCTCAAATACCCTCTGCGTATGCGTAGGACATTTGGGATTCAATCAGTGAATGGCCATTGTTGTATTCATTAAAACTTTAGTCTTCTAGACTTCATTCTATATATTGGCTCATAATGAATGCAATGCATTTAATCTGAGGAAGTTATATGTATAACTCAACTTGATAGGATAGTTTTGGTTAAGTGATAGCTGGATGTTTTTACAGATAAGAAAATACTCACCTTTACACAAGTTGCAGTTGCAGCGGCTGGATCAAGTTTTCAAGTAATCAAGAGTTTATTAAATGGTGAGATGGACTAGCAATGCATTGGTTTAAGTTTATTGGTGAAGTTTCATGCTAACTGTTTTTCAAATGTTCAAGGGTCGACATACATAGTGTCTTACATTTCAGAAGATTGATTGGAAAGGTGTTGTGACTTCTTAATATGGATGGGTCACATATTACAGTGAAATGTTTTGTATGGGATTTGACATTTGAATCTCTTTCAGGGTGGTATTCTGTTCTTGCATGTGAGCAAGGATGCTATCATGCCGGAGGTAATAATTCATGATATTACGTACATAGATGTATGTTCCCTTTTCTGATATTACTAATATTTCTTAATATATGCTAAATTGTAGATATTTCAGAAGGTACACCTCCAGACTGCCCTTATTTTTTTGTGTCGCTGATATATTCAGAAAGTGAGGGAAGACAATCTTACAGTGTATTACCAATAAAATAAAGAAAGAAATCTTCCATTTACTTTTGATATTAGCCATTAAACTATATTCAGTTCAATATTAGATTAGAGATTTGATATAATAAGCTTTTCTATATTTACAAAATGATATGAAACATTCCATGCTTCAAGAGTTATTGACTGCTTCCATTTGCAAACAGGTCTACAGGCCCTTATCACACTACCACACGTCCTGGCAAGTAAACCCAAACATCTGATGAGTCCAAGGGAGAAGAAGTTGTAGACAAAAATACCATCTCAGATTTCATCATATTGTATCCAACTGTTTGAGGTAGGAAAACTAATTTCAATTACTTAAAATTTAAAAACACCAATTTCGCTGATCACTTTACTCACAACATAAATATTTTGCTGTAGATTACATGACCAACTGGTATTTTATAGAATACAATAACCAGATTTGTAGAAGAAAGATATTATACCTAATTTTCTCCACATGCTTCAAGCAAATGAGGAAGAAGCCAGTGAGTCAACTTTTGATCTTCCCAATCATGATATGCAACAAGCTCTTTACATGTATGCAACCAACAATCTAAACGACTTCTTTCAAATAGAAAACTTATATCAAATATGGAATAATGAATGGGTAAATTGCATATGGAATGGAATAATGGAAAGCTGGAATGACATCTGTTAATGAAGAAATTGCTCTGTTTTGATCGGAGAAACTTGGCATGCATGCTTCATTTAACTTTATATATATGGATGTAGTTGTTTGTCTTTGTTCGAGCTAACTATAACCATCTTCTTCTCAACTATATATGTCAAACATATTGTGCACTTATATTTTCTTAATTATATCATCTTTTCATGCATTAAATCATCCAAACTAATCCTCTTGCAACCTATAGACTCAACCTGTCACTTTTTACTAATTAATATCCAGTTTTGATTTGATCATTACTGTGCCATCAAAGTACAACTTACAGATTGTCAAATAGTCATGATCTTTTATTGATTTGATGATTGGTTTCCTGCTAGAGATCAAACTGGTACCACCCTATTTGGCCTATGTATATATATGCTCAATTTTTATATACCTTCAAAACCATTATTTAAAATCTTAAGTTGTTTGTGACATAAGTTCAGTTGAGAAAGTTAAAAGCATGTCCACCTTCCTTTTTGGTTGTAAAAACCCAGTCCACATGACTTTCTATAATTGCAAAAGAATTTGTTTTCATTATCTATTCAGAAGAAGTGCATTATTTTTGTAGACAAGCTTTAGAATTTGCTCAATCAACTTTTCTCTGAGTTCTAGAGAATTTAGTCCAATATATGATTGACCAGCGGTATCTCGACCCTGAACTACCAGAGTGTTGTACATATTAGGCAAGATTGTGCAATCCTCGTTGTTGGTATTCCTTTCTTTTCATATTTTACCTCTAATTATTGGGGAGTAAAATGCAGAAATAGCAGCTGAAAACAATTTTGAGAATCTGGAAAATTTCATATGAATCATAGAGGGGTTAAGTGCTATAAAGGATTATGCTTTGTTGGTCAGTTTGCATACCATCGATGGGCTGTACAAATTGTATTTGCAGGATATGTATTTACAGGATGAAGACTCTGCAATCATGGTACATGCAGAGGAGTAAATGGAATGTCTGCGCCTGAAGCCTAAAGGTACGTTTAGTTGAAACGATAATAAACATTCCCTTTCTCATTGTAAGTACTTATGAGCTCTGATATGAGTATTCTTTGATATATGGTCAAATAGGTCACAAATACTCATATTTGCAAATTGAATTCGTCAAAGTGAAAACAGGTCTGTCCTTTCTTCTTATTGTTTTTGTACAAATTAAGTTCCTATAAAATTATTACATTCTTATGGAGTTCAATGTGTTAGGAATTTTAATTGCTGCCACTCTTATCACCATAGAGTCAATAGGCTTAAAAAGAAGGAATTGTTATGTTTTAATGGTAAATGAGTTTTGTGTGAATGAATTTGCTCCCATTTAGTTTTTTGTTTTGCTACCTTTCAATTGAATTGGATCCTTATTTGAGATTTATTGTTAGTCTGCTTTTCATATCAAGTTATCATGATAGGAGTTGTATCAAATTTGCTACTCATTTTATTTATGTTTGTTCTGAGCATTGGGGAAAAGGTGAGTAGATAGGAAATCTTATGGTTTTTGGCCAGCTGATGAAGTAACTGTTGAACACTAGCTTTTCATTGTGCAGAGTTGGTGAACAGTGTGGTGACAAGTTTTATTTCTATTTATACTCGGGTATGAATCTTGGTATAACATCATCATTCATAATATACATTCCTTGATTGTCCTGATCATGATTTATATATGCACCTACAGCTTTCTTTTGATCTTCACAGTTTCTTTCGATTGTCCTTAGTGATTACTGGAGTTCGCATGCAAAACGTTGAAATTGACATCGATCAAGAGTTTTAGACTGATCGAGATTGGTGAGGTTTCTATACTTTAATCATGTCATCAATTTACTACGTAACTTTCACTACTGAAAAGTCATTATCAGTGCTAGGTCTTGCATATCAGTGGTAGTTTTATTGTTCCCTTTATTTGCATTATGATGGGACTGATTAAGAATTATGTAAGGGTCATTTGAAGGTAGGCCTTTAAAATCCGGTCCCAATTCTGTGGTAACAAATTTACAATGTTTGGTTGTTCCAAAAGGCTAAATAGTTTCAGATATTATGCGAATGTTGGGCATCATATGGCATTTGGAATCCTACTTATCTTGATTTATAATGTATATTATCCTTTTACTTGCAGGTATTCACAGTTGTTCAGCAACATGAGAGTTGTATCACTTCACTTATGTTTTAGCTGTGTTAGCTCCTATCAAACGTAATCTATATGTTAAAATAGGCAATACAATATAGTTCTTCATATTGTTTTTTTTTTTAAAAACACCGCAGCAACGCGCGGGTTATATTGCTAGTTTTTATAATAGTTTCTGATTTATGAATTGTTCTCAACTGCACAAATAACTTGGGAGAAAATATATCAACACAACCCTGCTGATGGTAAGAGGAAAAGAAAGGGGAACATATTGATTACATGTCCTCCCTTTCCTTCTATCTATCATGAAAGTAAAAGGCCGGATGCCAATACAATATTGGAAGCGGTAGTTACTGTCAGTGATGCCTGGAAAGTTAGAGATTTAGTTGATTGGTGGAAAGATGGTTGTTATTGGTCCGGAAAAGTAACAGAACTATTAGGGCATAAAAAATTGAAGGTAGTTTCTTATATTCCTCTCATATCATCCGACTATGTGAAGTGCTAGTTTAGCTTGCATAGTTACCATTTTATGTGACGGTTCATTTGGAGTAGGTATTCATTCTCTTCCTCTTGAGTTATGTTCTATCTAGCATTCCAATAATTATCAACTCAATCCTTGGCATTTCACTCGCTAAGTTGTTCTAACTTACAAAATTCACTCTAGCTGCTCTGCTATAAATGCTTAATTAAGATTGTGTTCATATTCATCATCACAGCAAGGTAATGGATGGAAGCTTCTAGTGCTCTCCTTTTACACGTTCTGATTAAGAGAGCCTATGTTGTAGCTTCTCTCTAGCAAACTTAATTGAGAATAAATTCCAGATGTCAAGGTTATAGGTTAGTAGGTGGAGCATGAGAGGGTGATGTCGTGCGATATGCTTCAACAAGGGAGGCCTAATTGTTGTTTTTTAAAGTGAATAGAGACACTGCTGGGCACGGTCCCAGATTGGTACCAAATTATCAAGGACCGGGCCCGGACCGGACACTAATAAACCGGGCTGGGCTAGATGCTTCTGAATGCAGGGACCGCTAAAAGCCCGGACCGGCAAAACCCGGGCCGGTCTCGTCGGTCCTTCTCCACCCCGACCAATGCAACAATAAGCACTCGTCTTTCTCTGGCATCGATGATTTGTAGAACCCAAATACGAACAAAAATTAGAGAAGCCCTACCCACAAAGACTGATCTCAACTTGAGATCTAAAACCACAAGAATATCAAAACTCAAGACAACCCACAAAAAGAGCACCCAGTTTACCCAATGAAGTGAAAAACAACAACAACCCATTCTATCGATTTGTAGCTCGATCTCCACGAACAAGCCATCTCGATCTGTCTTCCCGCTCCTCGCCGCCACAAACCACGAGTGGAGATATAGAATCGAAGTCGAGAAGTACGACATGCATTGATGCACAGCTTTCTCCACTTGCTCTTTAGTATCAGGAAGAAAGAGAAAGTGAGAGAGAGAGTATTACTGGATATATGAAGAAAAAGAAGTTGAATTAAGGCAACAAGGCTGCTCGACTGGATAATTGGATATAGGAAGAAAGAGAAGGTGAGAGAGAGAGACTGGAGAGAGTTTGACATCATTTTAGAGCAAGTCCACCCCCTGGGTCTTTGTTGGGAAGGCCTGGGTCATGGGAGAGACCTGGGTCGCCACATGACAGTGATTTTGGGCTGCAGTTTCCACCCACAATTTCTGTTTCTGGGTTGCCACGTGGCAGTGACTGTTTATTGAATTTTATATTAGGTATTTTGAATGTGAATAATGATTTTATATATTAATAAAATTATGATTAAATAAACAAAATGACATATTGAAATTAAATATTTATTTCATGACTTAAAATGACATGCCAAGCCTAGAAAAAATAAAATACAATTATTTTAAAATAACACAAACATAACATAAAACAAAACAAAAAACCGCAATCTAGATATCCATGTTGCCTTGCACTTCCCATAAATGCTCAATAAGATCTTCTTGAAGGTTTGAGTGATCGTACTGATTTCTAATTTCATTGTACCGCTTCATGAAACCTTCAAAAGTATGAGCATCTCTACCAACTTCCTCAAAATCTTGCCCAGTAGGTCCATCCCAAACTTCTGCTATCCTTGGCCTCATATTGTTGTTCTCTTCTTTGTCAGACTCTAAATCCTCATCGGTATCTTCAGGGTGTTCGTCCTCAACTATCATGTTGTGTAAGATAATACAAGCCAACATGATATATCGGAGATCCTCTTTATCCCACCCCCGAGCAGCTCCTCTAACAATACCGAAGCGTGCTTGTAAAATACCAAAACACCTCTCCACATCTTTCATGTATCCCTCTTGAGCCAAATGTAATTTCCTTGGGTCGTGTGGGGTTTGGAATGGTCTTCACGAAAGTCGCCCACCTTGGATATATTCCATCGGCGAGATAGTAACCCAATTTATGAACTCTATTGTTCACTTGGAATTGGATCTTTGGTGCTCGACCGGCAGTAAGCTCGTCAAACAATGGGGACTTTGCTAGGACGTTGAGGTCGTTGCATGCCCCGGGCATTCCAAAAAAGGTGTGCCATATCCAAGTGTCGTAAGATGCAACCGCTTCAAGAATTATAGTAGGGATTTTATTTCTCCCACTATATTCACCAGCCCAAGCGGTTGGACAATTCTTCCATTGCCAGTACATGCAGTCGATGCTCCCAATCATCCTTGGAAAGCCTCGTCTTTCACCTTTAGCAAGAAGTCTTTTAAGATTGGCCAGAGTAGGAGCTCGAAGGTACTCTGCTGAGTAAAGAGCAACGATTCCTTTTGTAAATCGTTGGAGGCACTCGATAGAGGTGGACTTTGTCATCCGACAATACTCAGCACATTGATCTGCCGCAGCACCGTACGCAAACATCCGTAAAGAAGACGTCATCTTCTACTCAGGAAGTAGAGATATTAAAATATTGATCGTAGTTGCAAAGGCCATCACGTACTCGGTTGAACACCTTATGACTCATCCTATATCGAACTCGAAATTCCTCGTCACTAAAAATAGGACGTTGAACAAAATAGTCTTGAAGCATACCTTTACCTCTGTCCTCCCTTTCTCGAGGTTGGTTTGGACGACGACCGGGAAGAGAACCGCGATGTGGAGGTTGGTTTTGAGCTTTATGATGAGCCACTGCTGCAATAACCGCGGCGCTTATCGCCAAGTCATCTTCATCATCTTCTTCTTGCGACTTGCGGATCATTTCCCACAAATTATCCATTGCGGTCAAAGAAAGAGATGAATTGTGAGATGGTAGATATATTAAAAATGTTTTCTATGGAACTAATAAGAAATTTTTGTTGTGTGAGATGTAAATTGAATGGTGATATATATAGAATTTTTTTTTTAGTGGGTAACTTAGCCATTGGGTTTTTTTTATAAAAAAAAAAATTCAAATTAAACCATTGAAACACAACGGTAAAATATTGATGTATAATTCGTCGGCCTGTTAGATTAATTCGTCGGCTAAGTCGACGAGCCTTCATCGGCTATAGTTTCGTCGGCAAAGGGTCGTCGGCGATGACTTTAGCCGACGAAACTAGAAGACGTTGTCGGCTATTGCTGGGACAATAGCCGACGACAGAAGACGTCGTTAGCTTGTTTCCCAGACTTTAGCCGACGACAGAAGACGTCGTCGGCTATTGTCCCAGACTTTAGTCGACGAATATATTAAAATGTTTTGTCGGCCGTAGTCTGAGACTTTAGCCGACGAAACGCTTAATATATTCGTCAGCTACAGTATGTAATAAAAAAATAAAAAAATAACTAAAGCCGACGAAATATAGTCTGTTTCGTCGGCTGTATAAGGGTTTAGCTGACGAAACATTCCATAATTCGTCGGCTAAACCTTATAAAAAAAATTAAAAATACTATAGCTGACGAATTATGGCGTATTTCTTCGGTTATAAGTCCATTCCAGTAAAAAAAAAAACCTGAAATTTCTAAATTACCATTCCAAGCAAGCTGCAAAATACACCAAAACAATTCCATATAACCAACAACAAGCACATAAAAGTGATAAAACTATAAAATTCATCAACTACACAAAATCTAGATCGTCTAAATTAATATCCACTTCTGGGGGTTGCTGCAGAGGTTGCGGCGGCTGGGGTAGCGGTATAGCCAGAGGCATGGGCAGAGCTGGAAGTCCCTGAAGCTAGGCAGCTGTAAAGTCCTGCATGTATTGGAACATCTGCCGCTGCTGGGCCTGCTGGATGGCATATATCTCGACAGAATAGGCTGCCTGCGCGGCATTATAGGCTATCTGCGCGGCATTATAGGCAACCTGAGCCAGCTTGTTGTTCCCGTAGTCTCTGAACTTCCGACTCTAGCTGAGTCGTCCTGGTGGTCGTGGTCCTGCTACTGGTCCAGGCTGCCTTTCGTTGAAATCCTGGAGTGGTCTTCAGGACCCCCTCGCCCTTCTTTCCTAGACCCCGGCTGTAGAAGTTGTTTGCTCGTGGTGGGAAGGCTGTGCCCATGATCCTCGCCCCAACCGTCGGATCCGAAGTGTCGATCCGGGACATGGCTTCGGACATCTCTTCCTCTTGCGTGTCCGGCCATGTCTACCTCATTATAGCACTCATCATCTCGTCACTAGCCTCCTTCACCTTCGCCTAATTGGATAGGAAAAAATTATTAATTAACATTTTGACATATATATAAGTAAAATTAAAAATTTAAAAATGTAAGATGACTTACAATATCCTCCTGGGCGTCAGGATATGCCTTCTCGTACGTATAGATGTACCGGTTGACTTCTGGATGTTCCTTGGCCACCTCGTCCATGAAGATAGCGAACGGTCTAGAACCGGCATGATGGTTCCTTGTGTTACGTTGTCGGTTCTGAGCGTTCGCCCGGGAAACGGCCTTGAAAGAAAAAAATAAACTATTAGTAAAATATTTAAAAACGCACGTACTTAATGACAAATTAACTAATTAATTTTTTTAAATATTTGTTTACGAGGGTTGTTGAATTCTGATGTCAGAAGCCAACGCCACTCGTACTCCCTGTACTGGAACTCAGCAGGGGTACCAGAACATGCGTTCCTGTGCGTAATCCAGTGGGTCCGCAACTTGTTCTTCCACTCCTTGTACCTACAGATACAACAAAAATATTAGAAATATTATTAATATCACACACAATTTTGTTTTTTCATTAACTTCCCAACGTACCTTCCCCCATGCACAACGTCCGCCCAGCTGTTCTTCAGGTGCTCGGGAACGACAAACCACACCTGCATTTAACCGTTTATTAGTTTAGTTTTTTGAGAAATCAACAATGTAATACATAATATTATTGAGGCATTTTGTAAACTCACCGACATCGCATTGTGGACCATGTCCTTAACCTCCTGCGGGACCTCGCCCCAGTCTGACCACAACATAGGGACTCTATCCCTAATGAGCGCTCCCACGCGGCCGGAGTACGTCCTCGACTTCCCGCCCTATACTATGTCGCCATCCTCGTCAGTACCGATGACGATCCTCCCTGAGGTACTGACGGTCTTCTCGAGAGCATTTCCTGTGACGAGCCTCTCTTCTTCTTTGCCGGCTTCGCTCTGACGGTGCCTATCACATGATAAACCAAATTGATTATTAAAATCGGAGACCCTTTATTATTAATTATAAGAAAACAAATCTTTCATCTTTCATTACCTGAGGGCGATGCGGCGGACGCGACGGATTCCGTCTCTGTCGCCGATGATGATACCCTCGCGGAAATAAGAGGCGTATCAAAAGGCACGAACCGGTACGCCGCTGATGGAGCCACTGGCGGGGGCAATGGATAAATCGGCGTCCCTGAGTCATCAACTGCAGGTAAGGCCAGTATCATCCGCGGAAGGAACAGATGAGGCGGTGGCATCTGTACCCCAGATGATCCACCATCCGAAGCAGTAGGACTCGGAGTGGGCGTCCGGTGTATCTCAGGCATACGGGGTGCAGACACCGCCGTCTGGGTCTGAGCCCACAGCTGCCTCGAGGAAGGAGGGATGCCCGGCTGCCTCTGCGCCGTCTCCAGAAGGGCCGCACGTCTGGCTGTCATGAGGCTCCGAAACGACGTTTGAGGGTTGCTAGAGGTTCTCTCACACGATTCGGACCTTTGGCCCTTCGAACCCTTCGTCGATCTAAAATTACCGCTCATTCTGTTTAAAATATTAATTTGAATCAAGGCTGAGGCATGGGCGGATACACTCATTTAATGTTGCTCGTTAATTCAAGGTTGAGGCAACATTGAAAAAGTAAAAATTCAATCTTATCCTTTTCAAATCTAAGGCTCTAGATTATTTTGTCTTTATTCTATAAAAAATTTTGTTGAAACCATTTTTTTTTTTCATTATGTTCATGCTTAAATTTAAACACTTAATATAATGTGAAATATATATATTTTTGAAATTATACTTGTTCAAAAATATGAATTCAATTAATCTCCTAAACATAAAATATGAGTTCAAAAATATTGGGTTACCCATATGAATTCATGATCATAACAGTTAAATGAGAGATTATATGGTAACAAAAAACAGAGGTGAAAATCAATTCGAAATCAAAAGTAAAAAAGAACAAAAAAAGCTAACCTTGGAGGCACACCGGGAGTTGGAGAATTTGGGAGAGGGAGAGGGAGACCGGGAGAGGTGGAGGAGGCGGAGGACGCAGCCGGGAGACCCCGAGGGAGAGGAGGCGGAGGAGGAAGCCGGGAGAGGGAGAGGGAGAGGAGGCAGAGGAGGCAGTCGGGAGACCGAGAGAGGGAGAGGGCGACCGAGAGAGGGAGAGGAGGCAGAGGAGGCAGCCGGGAGACCGGGAGAGGAGGCGGAGGAGGCAGCCGGGAGACCGGGAGAGGGAGAGGGCGACCAGGAGACCAGGAGAGGGAGAGGAGGCGGAGGAGGCAGACCGGGAGACCGGGAGAGGGAAAGAGCGACCGGGAGACCAGGAGAGGGAGGCGGAGGTGGCTAGAGTTTTTGAAACGCGCTGTGGAGGCTGTCGAGCGTTGAGTCTTCGTCTGTATACCGTGTAACTTTAGCCGACGAAATTTTTACTTCGTCGGCTAAACCTCTAAATTCGTCGGCTTATCTTTGAAATTCGTCGGCTTACCTTTGAAATTCGTCTACTAAACCTTTGAAATTCGTTGGCTAAACTTTGAAATTCGTTGGCTTATCTTTGAAATTCGTCGGCTTACCTTTGAAATTCGTCGGCTCAAGTACTTTTATACATTCGGCACTTTATGATTATGATGATCAAACTTGAGAAACGAAAATCTCACCGTCAGATCTAACCATCATGATAAAATACATGTATAGGAAAAAATTTAACTTGATCCGACAAGGTTAAGGGCTCGATCCAAACGGTCAATCCCATAAGTCAAACCCCTAAACGCACGGAAAAGGTCATTAGACCGTCTAATTACGTATTTTGCCCGGACCTTCAACTGAAAATAGTTTCAAATCGATGAGACGTAACAAGTCATATAAAAATTTTACGGAAAATAACCACTGAAGATAAGGCTAGCCATAAGGATAAAGAATGGAAAATTGCATTCACCGTAACTATCGGCACCGAGACTTTACCGGAATACCATGATTTTTCAACCGTAGACGTATTTCACCATTCTGGCCATATCTTATTTCACGACTTTTTTGTGTTTGAAGGTTCTACGTATAGTTTATTTTTGAAACGGAACATTTACTTAAACACTTAGTAAATAAGTTATACAACATTATTAGGCATGTTGTGATTGTGATGATCAAACTTGAGAAACGAAAATCCCACCGTCAGATCTAACCATTATGATAAAATACATTTATAGGAAAAATTCAACTTGATCCAACAAGGTTAAGGGCTCGATCCGGACGGTCAATCTCGTAAGTCAAACACCTAAACGCACGGAAAAGGTCATTGGACCATCTAAATTACGTATTTTGCCCGGACCTTCAACTGAAAATAATTTCAAACCGATGAGACGCAACAAGTCGTATAAAAATTTTAGGGTTTAGGGTTTAGGGTTTAGCCGACGAAATATTAGGGTATTCGTCGGCTAACCGCATCTTAGCCGACGAATTATTACTTATTTCGTCGGCTAAGTTCGTCGGCTAAGATGGTTTTAGCCAACGAAATATACCACAATTCGTCGGCTTAAACAATCTTAGCCGATGAATTATAGTATATTCCGTCGGCTAAAATGATTTAAGCCAACGAATTATGGTATAATTCGTCGGCTAAGATGATTTTAGCCGACGAATTATGACTCATTTCGTCAGCTTAGATGATTTAAGCCGACGAATTATGGTATATTTCTTCGGCTAAGATGATTTAAGCCGACGAATTATGGTATATTTCTTCGGCCAAGATGGCTTAAGCCGACGAATTATGGTATTATGGTATATTTCTTCGGCTAAGATGGCTTAAGCCGACGAATTATGGTATATTTCGTCAACTAAAGTATAAAAAATACATTAAAAAAACAGAAAGTTTAAACCATACTAACTTCATGTTCATATATCACCAAAATTCATATAAAATAACAGAAATATGAATTCAACATATGTAAACTATAAAGGTAATACATTCTTTTTTATTACAAATTAATGTATTACATCCTCTAAATTAAAACTAAGGCTCGTAATTGGAATCATCCGATGAGTCTTCTTCGGTGTCAGAATTAATTTCTGGTAATCTATGCATTTCCTCATCGCCAGAGTCTTCGTTTGTTTCTTGATTTGGATCAACATCAATAAGCCTTGGCTCTTCATCACGAATTCGCACCGAACGACCCGCTTTAAAATTATTAAGGCGAACGGTAGAGGAGTTAGGAATACCTATTGTGTTGGGCTCTTGATACGCAACATCTTCTTCCTCGTCTTCGGCCTCTCCAAGTGTAGCCGCCCGGTAAATGTTTCGAGGGTGCACAAGGTTGACGACTTTTCATGCGTCACCATATTTCTTCGGCTAAGATGATTTAAGCCGACGAATTATGGTATATTTCTTCGGCTAAGATGGCTTAAGCCGACGAATTATGGTATATTTCGTCAATTAAAGTATAAAAAATACATTAAAAAAACAGAAAGTTTAAACCATACTAACTTCATGTTCATATATCACCAAAATTCATATAAAATAACAGAAATATGAATTCAACATATGTAAACTATAAAGGTAATCATTCTTTTTTATTACAAATTAATGTATTACATCCTCTAAATTAAAACTAAGGCTCGTAATCGGAATCATCCGATGAGTCTTCTTCGGTGTCAGAATTAATTTCTGGTAATCTATGCATTTCCTCATCGCCAGAGTCTTCGTCTGTTTCTTGATTTGGATCAACATCAATAAGCCTTGGCTCTTCATCACGAATTCGCACCGAACGACCCGCTTTAAAATTATTAAGGCGAACGGTAGAGGAGTTAGGAATACCTATTGTGTTGGGCTCTTGATACGCAACATCTTCTTCCTCGTCTTCGGCCTCTCCAAGTGTAGCCGCCCGGTAAATGTTTCAAGGGTGCACAAGGTTGACGACTTTCCATGCGTCACCCTTAGCAAGGCCATCAAGATAAACACTTGTTTTACTGATGTAGCAAAAATGAACGGGTCATCTTCGTAAGAACTTGTAGCAGTGTTGACCGATAATATTCCGTACTGATCGGTCTTCATGCTCTGCGGGCTAGTATCAAACCATCTATACTTGAAGAGGTGCACTGTCATGCCTTGCCCATAAACGCGTTCCACCACTGAATGGAGAACACCGTAATAGTCAACTTCATTCTGCCCACCATGCGCCATGACCCCAGAATTCTGTGTTCTCCGTCTGCTGTCTCTCTGTTCACATATAAATTACACGCCATTCACCTTGCACATCGGATAAACTCTTGACATTATCGGCTTCATCGCTAGAAGTCTTAGTTCGTGCGACCAATTTGGGTGACCATCAAATTGAATATGGTTCATCTGCAACCAACCATTCAACTGTAAATATGGATAATTATGCAATAAACATAAACACGTACAGAAATATTGAATTACGTACCCAGCTGCCAAAATAATTTGCGAACTCCTTGTTGTGGTACTTGAGATCACCTTGAATGTCTAGACAATATAGATGGATGTCTTTCCAGTATTATATACGCATATTCCAGAAAACTCATAACTCATTTACCATATCTTTTGTCTCATTTTAGAAGCGAAATCCAACTCTTATCAATATCCTGAAAATATAATAAAATATATATGTATAACGCTAGCAAATTATTAATTAAATTCCATGCCATATATAAAATTTCAATTCATTTAGTATATATTCTGTACTACAACTAATTAATAACAAATTAATCAACACACATATATATATATACACTTAATAATTACATAACAATATTATATATATATCTACATCATCACAAAATCATCATCAACAACTTCATACCATCAACACAATATTATAAATTAATTAACATATATATATATATCTACTACTTATGAACAACTTCATATATATTATATCAAATCATCAACCAAATCGACCAACACATATATATATACATCCAACGTACTAAAAATCAATCAACTCATAACAATATTATATATCAACATCATCACAAAATCATCATCAACTCGATCATATATATCATCAACAACTTCATACCATCAACACAATATTATTATAAATTAATTAACATATATATATCTACTACTTATTAACAACAACTTCATATATATTATCAAATCATCAACCAAATCGATCAACACACATATATATATATATATACATCCAACGTACTCAAAATCGATCAACTCAAATAAAACTCAAAATCAACATATATGTACCTATATATAGCTCCACAAACTAATTATGGACAGATTTCGAAAACACCCAAACTTTTTCTCCTGTATTTTTTTCCCAGATGAGCTGCTGTCTAGATCTGCAAATATAAAGCACTTTAGCCGACGACATTTTAATTTCGTCGGCTAAGCTTTTAAAAATTTCGTCGGCTAAAGTTCACAGACTATAGCCGATGAAAAAAATTCTTTAGCCGACGAAATTTGACCATAGCCGACAAAAATTTAAATTAGCCAACGAAGGAAAATTTCGTCGGCTATGGTCAACTTTAGCCGACGAAAAAATAGTTCGTCGGTCTGGTTTTTTTATTTTCGTCGGCTAAAGCCTTTCTTCTGGTAGTGCACCCCCGAGCAGCTCCTCTAACAATACCGAAGCGTGCTTGTAAAATACCAAAACACCTCTCCACATCTTTCATGTATCCCTCTTGAGCCAATTGTAATTTCCTTGGGTCGTGTGGGGTTTGGAATGGTTTTCACGAAAGTCGCCCACCTTGGATATATTCCATCGGCGAGATAGTAACCCAATTTATGAACTCTATTGTTCACTTGGAATTGGATCTTTGGTGCTCGACCGGCAGTAAGCTCGTCAAACAATGGGGACTTTGCTAGGACGTTGAGGTCGTTGCATGCCCCGGGCATTCTAAAAAAGGTGTGCCATATCCAAGTGTCGTAAGATGCAACCGCTTCAAGAATTATAGTAGGGATTTTCTTTCTCCCACTATATTCATCAGCCCAAGCGGTTGGACAATTCTTCCATTGCCAGTGCATGCAGTCGATGCTCCCAATCATCCCTGTAAAGCCTCGTCTTTCACCTTTAGCAAGAAGTCTTTTAAGATCGGCCAGAGTAGGAGCTCGAAGGTACTCTGCTGAGAAAAGAGCAACGATTCCTCTTGTAAATCGTTGGAGGCACTCGATAGAGGTGGACTTTGTCATCCGACAATACTCAGCACATTGTTCTGCCGCAGCATCGTACGCAAGCATCCGTAAGGAAGACGTCATCTTCTGCTTAGGAAGTAGACCGACTTTCTTCAGAGCATCTGACTTTTGGATAAAATATTGATCGTAGTTGCAAAGGCCATCACGTATTCGGTTGAACACCTTATGACTCATCCTATATCGAACTCGAAATTGCTCGTCACTAAAAATAGGACGTTCAAAAAAATAGTCTTGAAGCAAACCTTTACCTCTGTCCTCCCTTTCTCGAGGTTGGTTTGGACGACGACCGGGAAGAGAACCGCGATGCAGAGGTTGGTTTTGAGCTTTATGATGAGCCATTGCTGCAATAATCGCGGCGCTTGTCGCCAAGTCATCTTCATCATCTTCTTCTTGCGACTTGCGGATCATTTTCCATAAATTATCCATTGCGGTCAAAGAAAGAGATGAATTGTGAGATGGTAGAGATATGAAAAATGTTTTCTATGGAACTAATAAGAAATTTTTGTTGTGTGAAATGTAAATTGAATGGTGATATATATAGAAATTTTTTTTTTAAGTGGGTAACTTAGCCATTGGGTTTTTTTTATAAAAAAAAAAAATTCAAATTAAACCATTGGAACACAACGGTAACATATTGATGTATAATTGAATACCGTTGATCTTCTTTAATTATAACCAACGGCTCAGATCAACTGACCGTTGGATTTGAAATGGAAACCGATGCCCGAGCTGACGCATGGCCCAGGCGAAGAAAACAGAGCCGCTAGCCGACAAAAAAACGCGTGGGTCTTCTGACGAAACCAGCACTGCATGGCGACAAAAACACGGGTGGTCTTCTATGATTCGCCCGTAGCGTCTACGCGCTTCGCTGCTCGCGTTAGTTGTAGGGGGTCCAGCTGCTGCAACTTGGCTGACGTCAGCCACGTGGGAGGAGTGTGTTGAGGTGGAAGGGAAGGCCTGGGTCATGAAAAATGAATGTCTGGGTCAGACCCATGACCTAGGGGAAGGCCCAATGGTCGTTTGGGTGTTTTTTTTCTACGGGTGGACTTTGGTTTTTCATGGCTGGGTCATGAGGTTGACATGGATGAAAGCCTGGGTCTTTAAAAGGGCATGGGGTGGACTTGCTCTTAGAATAAGAGGTGAGAATGATCTGGGCCTTTACAAGATTAGGTTTCCATATAAAAAAAGAAGAGGCAAATCTTATGTACTCATGTCTATAATAATATAGTAAACTCATAAGAACTAGGGTGGAAAAGTCAACTAACTTGTAATTAGATAGTACTAGCTACTATTGTCGGGCTTTCAAGCCGAAGTTATTTCATAATATTAGAGACCAGGCTCGGCCCGGCTATTACTAGGCCTGGATCAGACCGTAAAAAAATAGACATGGGACTGGAAAAAAGCCCGATCCGGTTCAGTTGAGCCGACCGGTCCGGCTAGAGCTTTTTTGCTTGCTCGGGTTTTATGCCCTCCCCTACTGCAAATAGTGTTAAATTTGTGTCAAATTTGACGTCCCTTGAACCGGACCCTACTTGATAATTAATAATATTAGATGGAATATCTTTTATATTTTGTTTTCCTTCTTTGTCACTACACACAAAATCTTAATTTTCCTTATTGTAAACTTGTAATCAAAAAACAGATTACGATTTGTCACATTTGTAATAATTCTTTAATCTCCTAATCTCCCAAGTGATGATCAATCATATCAGATTTCCTTCTCTTTTTCTTTCCTTCTCAAATTTAATTTTTGTTTGTTTTGCAGTGTGAGGTGGGCCTCATGTCGATAGAAGCTTTGGGGAAAGCTGGGGTAACATGGGAGTCCCCAGCATGGATTCATGCTCTCTTTAGCCAAATCCAATCTGGTTTTGGTAAAAGGTAGAAAATAAAGCCATAGTGTTTGTGGGGCTGTGTTGATTGGATGTCTGGGTGCTTTAGTTTGAAAGAAACATGAGAATTTTTATGATGTCTATGAACGCTAGAAATAGAGGAGCTTTGGGACGTGACAAGATTTTGTTCGGCTCTTTGGGATTTGATTTATGAAGCTTTTAAAGATGATCTTTTTTGTATTTTTGAGGGGTAGGAGAGCGGCACTATTTAGAATTTTTATTTTTATTTCTCTCTGGAATGCTTTGTGGGTTGTTGGTTTTTGATGGATAATCTTTTGAGTTGTTTTGTTTTTGATGAGGATATTTTGTCCATTTTGTATGTATCTTTCTGTTGTTAACAAAGATTGTACACTATTGTAAAGAAAAGAAAAGAAGAAGAGAAGACACAGAGAGAATACTTGAGAGGAGGTAGAAATCTACTCATTCATTCTCAATACCAACAAATCTAAACGATTATAAACAGGTCTTATCTCATTAAGTCGTATGACCTAATTCATACACTAAGTAATAGCTAATCAACATAAGCTAATTGACATTAAAGCATTGAAACATACTCATGGCGTATCCAGCCATACACATCAATATCAAATGTGTATGATACATCTCATATAAACTCTACAAAAGCTCTGAGTAATTCATAACTTCCCAAGAGTTAGAATATGTAGCAACATAATGATCATAATTTGAATTTGATTTTGTAATCCAATCATAGTACTCATGGAGGCAATTTTGATCACGTTAATAATAACTGAATGAGTATATATATGAGCTAGCTTTAGACTAGTTGATTCCATGAATTAGCTTCAGGCTCTCTTAAGTATTCATGGATCGAATTACATTAGAATCATTCATGTACTTGAATCCTTTAAGGATTTGACAAGCGATTTGCTTACGCTTGTAATGACACTTCACTTCTAGGAATTTGGTTTATCAATGTATCTTTGACAACATGTCATAAGTCTCTCGTTCATTTAATAGTTTCATGTAACACTGTACTTATAGAAAAGTGTCATTCGTATACGGGCAAATTTATAATCTCATGTCCTTTGTAGACATTGCACCATATTGATATATTTTCACTGTGATAAATACATTTTTGTATTCATAGGGTTAAAAGTCTAAGTATCTCATCATGTTTCATATATTCAGTTTCATTGGAGTTGTCTCTTTCCAATTTGGCCAATAATATGTTTTGTCGACATGCATAATGAAACGTGGTATAGCATCGATTAATACAGTCCTTAATTGTCTTTGGTAGCTGCCATTTGTAAATTGTCATAGATGATCATCATTCATAGATCCCACACATTCTTATATGCATGCATTTTTGATGTTGGGTACTCATGCCACTTCTGGGGCAAATATTGTCACTTCTAGGACAAATATTATCTAGCGAATGTGGATCTTTTACTTGTAATATCATGTAGACCATTAGAGGACCTGTATAATTTTTCATTTTCAGAAGCTTAAAACTTTAGACCTGGTGGATACATTCCACTCAAATTCACACCGTTATTTAAATGACAATAGTCTTATTCTCCCCCTAACGGCGGGAAGACTGGCATATTATGATCATGCGTAAATACGCGTTTAATGCTCTATCACTTTATTTTGAGTGAGATGTTCATTGGCTGGTGACGAATCTAAACCAAGTATGAGGTCAAAAACATTATATTCATTAGTATCAACCAATATATCATTCTCTAATGGAGTACCTACAACCTTTGTATGTGTAGCCGTATTATGAACTCTAACATTATATCATGACATTCTCTTCAGGAGAACCATGTCACTTAGATACACATACATCCCACAAACACTACCAGAAGAAAGGCTTTAGCCGACGAAAAAAAAAAAACCAGGCCGACGAAGCATTTTTTCGTCGGCTAAAGTCCACTTTAGCCGACGACATTTTCCTTCGTCGGCTAACTGAAATTTTCGTCGGCTATGGTAAACTTTAGCCGACGAAAAAAAAACGTCGTCGGCTAAAAAATTTATTTCGTCGGCCATAGTCTGTGAACTTTAGCCGACGAAATATTTAAAAGTTTAGCCGACGAAATTAATATGTCGTCGGCTAAAGTGCTTTATATCTGCGATTGGACAGCAGCAGCTCATCTGGGAAAAAAAACGGGAGAAGAAAAAACGGGAGAAAAAAAACGGGAGAAGAAAAAACGGGAGAAAACGTTTGGGTGTTGTCGAAATCTGTCCATAATTAGTTTGTGGAGCCATATATAGGTACGTATATGTATATATATGTTGATTAATTGAGTTTTATTTGAGTTTATCGATTTTGATTATGATTGAGTTTATTGATTTTGATTATGATTGAATTGATTAATTTTGAGTACGTTGGATGTATATATATATATGTGTTGATCGATTTGGTTGATGATTTGAATTGATAATATATATGAATTAATTTGTTGTTAATAAATATTAGTAGATATATATATGTTATTAATTAATTTATAATATATATATTATTGTGTTGATATGGTACGGTATGAAGTTGTTGTTAATTAATTTGTGTTAATATATATTAATTGTATTAATTGTGTATATATTGTTGTTAATTAATTTGTGTTAATATATATATTATTGTGTTAATATGATATGTGTGTGTGTTAATTAATTAGTTATTAATTAGTTGTACGTAGTACGTAGAATATATACTAAATGAATTGAGATTTTATATATGGCATGAAATTTCATCATTAATAATTAACTAGCAGCGTTATAAATATATATTTTGTTATATTTTCAGGATATGGATAAGAGTTGGATTTCGCTTCCAAAATGGGACAAAAGATACGGTGCAGGAGTTATGAGTTTTATAAAATATGCGCTGGCTAATGCTAACGGGAATACAATTTTCTATTGCCCGTGCACGAAATGTCAGTGTCGCAGCGATATGCATCGATTTCCCATTGACAAAGTATGGCAGCACCTGAGGAGTAACGGGTTTTGGGAGAAGTACACATGTTGGTTATATCACGGTGAAACATCATCAGGGGGTCCGCATGATCATGGCCAATTTTCTGAGACAGGCAGTACATCCAACGATCCAACAACGGCATTCATCAACGACATGTTTCCTTATGAGAGCGGTGTATGCGCTCAAGGACAGTATATGCCTGACCCGGTGCAGCCCTTCCCTAGAGCTGTCAACACTGCTGGTATTGAAAAGTACAACAAACTGCTTGCTTTCCAACAGACCCCTGTGTACCCCGGTTGTCAGAAGACCGTTCTTGAAAGTGTGATGGACGTAATGAAGATTAAAGTTGAGACAAAATCGACCGTGAAGGCTGTTGATGATTATCTACAGTACACTGCTTCGATGCTGCCCCACGGTCATCGTCTTCCTACCACTCATCGTAAGGTCCGATGTATCCTGAAAGATCTTGGCCTTTCCTACATCAAGATCCATGCATGCAGATATGACTGCGTTCTCTTCTGGGGTAAAGATCCAGAAGGGAATGACCTTGGTGGGCTTGACGTATGTCCGGTATGTCACACTGACAGGTATAAGCTGACTCCTGCAGGCAATAGGAAACCTGTGAAGGTACTTCGGTATTTCCCGTTGAGGGATAGGCTTGAGCGGTTGTACATGTCTTCACACACGGCCAAAGCTATGAGATGGCACGTTGATAGGGAAATGCATGACGAAGATACCCTTATACACCCTGCTGACGGGGAGGCTTGGAAGCATATAGACAGGGAGTTTCCTCATTTTGCGTCAGAGGTCCGAAATGTGAGGCTCGGGCTCTCATCCGACGGGTTCAACCCTTTTGGCAACATGAGTCTTCAATACAGTGTATGGCCGGTGATTTTGGTACCGTACAACCTTCCTCCATGGATGTGCATGAAGAAGGAATACAATATGTTGAGTTTGTTGATTCCGGGGCCCGGTTATCCAGGGAAGTGTCTCGATGTGTATTTGAGACCTTTGATTGAAGAGCTTCAGTTTTTGTGGGAAGTTGGTCATCCCACTTATGACAAGTACATGCACGAGATGTTCCAGATGCATGTCATGGTTGTTGGTACCATCAGTGATTTTCCTGCCCGTGGGATGTTGTCGGGCAACGTTGTTAGGGGATACAAGGCTTGTCCAGAGTGCCTTAGCGATGAGGGGAGCAGCAGTCATTGCAACAAGATATGCAGATTGGGTCACCGTGCTTTCCTTCCATATAATCACGATTGGCGGTTCGATGACAAGGCATTTGATGGGACCGTAGAACACGGTGTGCCTCCCAGAAGATGGACTGGAGAAGAAATTTTAGCAGTGCTTAATGAGTACGATTTTGGGCAGCTCAGCAATCATCCAAATATTGTTGCAGCAATACCTGAAAGACCCGACAGGTACAAATTCTGGACACATAAGAGCATATTCTGGGAACTCCCATACTGGAGTAAGTTGTTGATCAGGCACTACCTAGATGTGATGCACATAGAAAAGAATGTTTGCGACAGTGTGGTGGGCACAGTGCTGAACTTGGAGGGGAAGACGAAAGACGGTCCTAAGGCACGCATTGATCTAAAAAAAATGCAGTTAAGAAGACATCTGTGGTTGAAAGAAGGGAAGAAAAAAATGCCTCAAGCTCCTTACACCGTGAAACCTGACCAGAAGAACGTAATTTTCAGGTGGATGAGTTGTGTGAAGTATCCTTTAGGCTATGCAGGAAATATAGCCCGGTGTGTGAACTTCCGGGACAATAAGATGTACGGGTTGAAGAGTCATGACTGTCATATCCTGCTACAACGTCTCTTCCCTGTTTTCATTCGACCGTTCCTTCCCCGTCAGGTGGTGGAGCCGTTAGTAGCGTTGGCAAGATTCTTCCAGAAGTTATGCACACGGGAAGTGACAAAATCTAACCTCCGGGAAATGCAAGAGGACATCATTTATATCATGTGTAAATTTGAGAGGATATTTCCTCCAAATTTTTTTGACATCATGCCTCACCTGATGATCCATCTTCCCGAGCAATTGTTGCTTACCGGTCCAGTACACTACACTTGGATGTATCCCATGGAAAGGTACGTTTTTTACACCTGAATTCCTCAATCCAATTTTTCTATATACATGTTCAATAATCATAACACTTTGCAACTTGATTTATAGGCAACTTGGAGACTACAAAGATTATGTGGCTAATAAATCCGCGCCTGAAGGATGTATAGCTGAAGCATATATTGCGCACGAGTGCGTCACCTACATGAAGTTGTATTTAGGAGCGTTGAAGGAAACAGACGAAGCCATGCCGGTAGATGTACCGAAGTTCACTCTTTCCATACTCTCCAGTGATGTTGAAGTTTATGGAATTTTGCCAGACTCCTACAAGTTGCAACCACATGAGCTAGTCATTGCCCACTGGTGGGTATTGATTAACTGTCCAGAAGTTGAATACTGGAAAGACATCCATCTATATTGTCCAGACATTCAAGGTGATCTCGAGTACCACAACAGGGAGTTCGCAAATTATTTTGACGGCTGGGTACGTAATTCAATATTTATGTACGTATTTATTTTTAGTGCATAATTATCTATATTTACAATGTTAAATTGTAAATTGCAGATGAACCATATTCAATTTGATGGTCACCCAAATTGGTCACACGAACTAAGACTTCTAGCGATGAAGCCGATAATGTCAAGAGTTTATCCGATGTGCAAGGTGAATGGCGTGCAATTTATATGTGAACAGAGAGACAGCAGACGGAGAACACAGAATTCTGGGGTGATGGCGCATGGTGGGCGGAATGGAGTTGACTATTACGGTGTTCTTGATTCAGTGGTGGAACTCGTTTACGGTGAAGGCATGACAGTGCACCTCTTCAAGTGTAGATGGTTTGATACTAGCCCGCAGAGCATGAAGACCGATCAGTACGGAATATTATCGGTGAACACTGCTACAAGTTCTTACGAAGATGACCCGTTCGTTTTTGCCATATCGGTAAAACAAGTGTTTTATCTTGATGACCTTGCTAAGGGTGACGCGTGGAAAGTAGTCAACCTTGTGCACCCTCGAAACATTTACCGGGCGGCTACACTTGGAGAGGCCGAAGACCAGGAAGAAGATGTTGCGTATCAAGAGCCCAACGCAATAGGTATTCCTAACTCCTCTACCGTTCGCCTTAATAATTTTAAAGCGGGTCGTTCGGTGCGAATTCGTGATGAAGAGCCAAGGCTTATTGATGTTGATCCAAATCAAGAAACAGACGAAGACTCTGGCGATGAGGAAAGACATAGATTACCAGAAATTATTTCTGACACCGAAGAAGACTCATCGGATGATTCCGATTACGAGCCTTAGTTTTAATTTCTTCGGATGTAATTGTAGTCGGTAGTTTGTCCCACATCCCTAATATGTAAAAGGAGGGAACCTTCCTTAGTTATAAAAGGAAGGCTTCCCATAGACATAGAGAGGAGATAGGATGATAGATGATGAATATCTCTCCCGATCCCAAAGGGCCTCTTGGCCATGATAGTGAATTCCAAGTGGACGTAGCCATGCCCTCCGATGGCATGGTGAACCACTATACGTGCTTGTCTCTTGCCCATGATGTTTACTATTTATATTCGTGTTCCACCGTGATTCTCCATGATCCCAGTCTCCGGGATGTGCAGAAACAGTAATACATTAATTTGTAATAAAAAAGACTGTATTACCTTCATTTCTAGTTTACATATGTTGAATTCATATTTCTGTTATTTTATATGAATTTTGGTGATATATGAACAGGAAATTAGTATGGTTTAAACCATCTGTTTTAGGGTTTGTATTTTTTTACTTAAGCCGACGAAATACAACATAAGTCGTCGGCCTAAAACCTCTTAGCCGACGAATTAAATTAAAAGTCGTCGGCTAAAACCGTCTTAGCCGACGAAGAATACTAGAAGTCGTCGGCTAAAATACTTATAGCCGACGAATTGAAAAGGAAGTCGTCGGCTAAAAGAACTTAAAGCCGATGAATTGAAAAGGAATTCGTCGGTTTAAAGATCTTAAAGCCGACGAGTTCAAATGAATGTCGTCGGCTAAACCATCTTAGCCGACGAAGTATAATGGAAGTCGTCGGCCAAAACCATCTTAGCCGACGAATACCCTAATATTTCGTCGGCTTTATTAATTTTTATATTTTTTTATCACATAGTATAGCCGACGATGATTTAGGGTATTCGTCGGCTAAACCCTAAACTTTTTCTGTTACATACTATAGCCCTATCTTCGGTGGTTATTTTACGTAAAATTTTTATACCACTTGTTGTGTCTCATCAATTTGAAAATATTTTCAGTTGAAGGTCCGGCCAAAATACGAAATTTAGACGGTCCAACGACCTTTTCCGTGCATTTAGGGGTTTGACTTACGGGATTGACCGTCCGGATCGAGCACTTAACCTGGTCAGATCAAGTTGAATTTTTTCCCATACATGTATTTTATCATGGTGGTCAGATCTGACCGTCGGATTTTATTTTCTCAAGTTTGATCATCACAGTCAGAACATGCCTACTAATGTTGTATAACTTGTTTACTAAGTGTTAGGTAAATGTTCCGTTTCAAAAACAAACTATACGTAGAACCTTCAAACGTGAAAAAGTCGTGAAATAAGACATGACCAGAATGGTGAAATACGTCTACGGTTGAAAAATCAAGGTATTCCGGTCATGTCTCGGTGCCGATAGTTGCGGTCAATCCAATTTTCAATTCTTTCTCCCTATGGGTAGCCCTATCTTCGGTGGTTATTTTGCGTAAAATTTTTATACCACTTGTTGTGTCTCATCAATTTGAAAATATTTTCAGTTGAAGGTCCGGCCAAAATACGAAATTTAGACGGTCCAACGACCTTTTCCGTGCATTTAGGGGTTTGACTTACGGGATTGACCGTCCGGATCGAGCACTTAACCTGGTCAGATCAAGTTGAATTTTTTCCCATACATGTATTTTATCATGATGGTCAGATCTGACGGAAGGATTTCCGTTCTCAAGTTTGATCATCACGAGCAGCAGTCACAGTTTGATGAATGTATAAACAGTTTGTGTTTAGCCGACGAATTTCAAATGTTTAGCCGACGAATTTATTACCTTTAGCCGACGAAATTATTGAAATGTTTAGCCGACGAAATAATAAATTCGTCGGCTAAAGTTTAATGTTAGCCGACGAAATTATTAACTTTAGCCGACGAAATTATTATTTCGTCGGCTAAAGTCCTCGGGTATAACCCAGCTCGACTGGTTGTATGCCCTAGCCTCCGCCCTATTTTCTCCCTCTCCGAAATTCGCCTCCGCTCCCTCTCCCGGTCGCCGCCCTCTCCCTCTCCCTCTGCCTCTCCCTCTCCCTCGCCCTCGCCCTCGACCTTATCTCCCGCTCCCTCTTCCTCTCCCTCTCCGGCCGGCCTCCGCTCCCTCTCCCTCTCCGGCCGGCCTCCGCTCCCTCTCCCTCTCCCTCTCCCTCCTCTCCCTCCGCTCCCTCTCCCTCTCCCTCGCCCTCGAAAATCAGACGGTCCATCTCCGGCCGGCCTCCTCCGGCTCCTCCTCCGGCTCCCTCTCCGGCTCCTCCTCCGGCCTCCTCCTCCGGCTCCTCCTCCGGCCTCCTCCTCCGGCCTCCTCCTCCTCCTCCTCCTCCTCCCTCCTCCTCCTCGAGTACGTTTTTTTGAGCTTCGGTTATTTTTAATGTTGTGGTGTTGTTGTGTATATAATGTTGTTGTGTATATAATGTTGTGGTGTTGTTGTGTATATAATGTTGTTGTGTATATAATGTTGTGGTGTTGTTGTGTATATTTGTATTTAGGAAGTGTATATTGTTATTTAATAAGTGTATATTTGTTGTGTATATTAGTATTTAGGAAATGTATATATTTGTTTTGTATTTTGTGTTTGTTTTGATTTTCCAGTCAATTGCAATGTTGTGGTGTTGTTAGGAAGTGTATATTTTTATTTTTGAAGTGTATATTTAGGAAGTGAAAAATAGTATTTAGGTAGTGAAAAATAGTATTTAGGAAGTGAAAATTAGTATTTAGGAAGTGAATATATTTTTTACATTTTAAAAATGAGTTTGCATTTTTTGATTTTGTGGCCTTGATTCAAATTAATATTTTAAATAGGATGAGCTGTAATATTAGATCGACGAAGGGTTCGAAGGGCCAAAGGTCTGTATCGTCTGAGGGAACCTCTAGCAACCCTCAGACGTCGTTTCAGGGCCCTATGACTGCTAGACATGCGAGCCTTCTGCAGACGGCGCAGAGGCAGCCGGAGGTGCCCCCTTCATCGAGGCAGCGGGGCTTCCTTTATTCCGCGAGGCAGTTGTTTGCTCAGCCTCAGACGGAGGTGCCTGCACCCCGTATGCCTGAGATACACCGGGCGCCCACTCCAACTCCTACTTCTTCGGATAGTGGGTCATCTGGGGTACAGATGCCGCCGCCTCACCTATTCCTTCCGCGGATGATACCGGCCATACCTGTAGTCGATGACTCAGGGACGCCGATTTATCCACTGCCCCCGCCAGTGGCTCCATCAGCGGCGTACCGGTTCGTGCCTTTTGATACGCCTCTTATTTCCGCGAGGGTATCATCATCGGAGGCGGAATCCGTCGCGTCCGCGTCCGATCCCTCAGGTAATGAAAGATGAATGATTTGTTTTGTTATAATTCTCCGATTCCGATTTTAATAATCAATTTGGTTTATCATGTCATAGGCACCGTCGGAGCGAAGCCGGCAAAGAAGAAGAGAGGCCCCGTCACAGGGAAGGCTCTGGAGAAGATCGTCGGTACCTCAAGGAGGATTGTCATCGGTACTGACGGGGATGGCGACGTAGTATCGGGCGGAAAGTCGAGGACGTACTCCGGCCGCGTGGGAGCGCTCATTAGGGATAGAGTCCCTATGTTGTGGTCAGACTGGGGCGAGGTCCCGCAGGAGGTTAAAGACATGGTCCATAACGCGATGTCGGTGAGTTTACAAAATGCCTGAATAATATTATGTATTACATTGTAGATTTTTGGAAAAACTAAACTAATAAACGGTTAAATGCAGGTGTGGTTTGAGGTTCCCGAACCCTTGAAGAGCAGCTGGGCGGACTTTGTGCATGGGGGAAGGTACGTTGGGAAATTAATGAAAAAACAAAACTGTCTGTCATATTAATTATATTTCTAATATTTTTGTTGTATCTGTAGGTACAAGGAGTGGAAGAACGAGTTGCGGACCTATTGGACTACGCACGGGAACGCACGTTCTGCTACCCTTGCTGAGTTTCAGTACAGAGAGTACGAGTGGCGTTGGCTTCTGACATCAGAATTCAACAACCCTCGTAAACAGGTATTTAAATAAATTAATTAGTTAATTTATCATTAAGTACGTGCGTTTTAAAATATTTTACTAATAGTTTACTTTTTTCTTTGAAGGCGGTTTCCCGGGCGAACGCTCAGAACCGGCAACGCAACACAAGGAACCATCATGCCGGTTCTAGACCGTTCGCTGTCTTCATGGACGAGGCGGCCAGGGAACATCCAGAGGTCAACCAGTACGTCTATACGTACGAGAAGGCATATCCTGACTCCCAGGAGGATATAGTAAGTAATCTTTCATTTTTACGGAATTTTTAATTTTACTAATATATATGTTAAAATGTTAATTAATAATTTTTTTCCTATCCAATTAGGCAAGGGTGAGGGAGGCTAGTGACGAGGTGATGAGTGCTATAGTGAGGGAGACATGGCCGGACACGCAGGAGGAAGAGATGTCCGAAGCCATTTCCCGGATCGACACTTCAGATCCGAGGGTTGGGGCGAGGATCATGGGCACAGCCTTCCCACCGCGAGAAAACAACTTCTACTGCCGGGGTCTAGGAAAGAAGGGCCAGGGGGTCTTGAAGACCACTCCAGGATTTCAACGAAAGGCAGCCTCGACCAGCAGCAGGACGACTCAGCTAGAGTCGGAAGTTGAGAGACTACGGAGAGAGCAAGCCGCTCAGGCTGCTCATGCTGACGCTCAGGCTGCCGCTCATGCCGCCCAGTTCGCCGAATATAGATCCTATACTAGAGCCCTACATGCCGCCCAGCATGCCCAGCAGAAGCAGATGTACCAGTACTTCCAGGATTTAGCAGCTGCCCAGCTTCAGGGACTTCCACCTCCGCCCATGCCTGCGCCTATAGACATACCTGAGCTGCCGGAATCTCCTCACCAGCAGGCCCCAGATCCGGATATTGATTTAGATCATTTAGATTTTGTGTAGTTGATACCTTATATAGTTTTATGTGCTTCTTGTTGGTTATATATATGGAATTGTTTTGGTGTATTTTGCAGCTTGCTTGGAATGGTAATTTAAAAATTTTATGTATTTTTTTTTATTACTGGAATGGAGTTATAGCCGACGAAATACGCCACAATTCGTCGGCTATAGTATTTTTATTTTTATTTTTATATAGTTTAGCCGACGAATTATGGCATGTTTCGTCGGCTAAACTCACTATAGCCGACGAAAGAGGCTCTATTTTTTAATTTTTTAGTTATATACTTAAGCCGACGGCACTGAGATATTCGTCGGCTAAAGTCTTGGAGTAAAGCCGACGACGTGTTGTGTCGTCGGTTTAAGTCTGAGAGTATAGCCGACGACTTAAACTGTCGTCGGCTAAAGTCTGGGAGTATAACCGACGAAAGATAGAGACTGTTTCGTCGGCTTAAATTCATGAACAAAAGCCGACGACATAATGTTTCGTCGGTTAAAGTATGGACAATAGCCGACGACGGTGATGGTTTCGTCGGTTAAAGTCAGCGCCGAGGGCCCTTTCCCGACGACACTATAGCCGACGAACCCTCGTCGGCTAAGAGTTTAGCCGACGAGTTATGGTAACAGGCCGACGAAAATAATTCGTCGGCTAAAGTACTTCTCCTGGTAGTGAAATCAAATGGGGTATAGACTATTTTAGTTAATATGGATAGTCTCATAGACTTTAATCCAATCAAATGTCTTTGCATTACCATGCAATTTTGTCACTATCTTTTATCAAATCACAAACTTAAATATCTCTCAAATCATAATAAGATGGTGGATAAGTATCAACACCAATATATTTTGTTCTTTCATGAACAATGTTTCTCCCTCTCAAGGCAAGAGGAGTGTTTCATTAAGGTGACAATTGTAAGGAACAAATTCATTTTGAGCTGCTGGCCAAAATGATATGCATAAACTTTTGATCACCTTCTCAAAACTTATGATGAGTAAAAGTAGAAAAATACATATTAAAGTGACATGTCTGCATTCAAAAGGTATACTCATACTCTTTCGTCATAAAATTAGACCAACAATTGAATGTCTGGTTACTTATAAATTGATGTCAATGTAACTCCCCCTCAAAACTTCGGGTTTGAGGTTGGCCAACACTAAAACTTTAGGATAATTTGTCCATATATACTCGAAACTTAGGACTCCAAGTTCTAAGGTGGAGTGTACTTCTGGACACTAAATAATACTTTGTACTCAAAGCTTCAGGTTCGAATTTTTTATGTTCGAATGATAGGTTCTCAGATTTCGTATGTCAAACTTCGGGTTCAAATAATTCAAGTGCTCAAAACTTCAGGCTCGAGTAACCCAAGTGAAAAATGGGGCTTAGTCCATCAATGTGTCTGTCATTCTATTTCATCTCAACATAAGCTTTATAGTTACCAGGTTGTGCATACCACCTTGTTGTTGTATGTTGATTCATGTCATATATATTTTTTTTTTTCCAGGTTGAGTTGCCACTTGCCCACTTCCTCCTGTTGGTGAAGGAGTTGAAGGACAGGCCTACGACACTTATTACAAGGACCTGTGCTCATCCTTGGATTGGTCTCTAGAATATGGTTGGACAGTACCTACACCCAAGGTACGTATGACTCATTACTCATCTATATGTCTTGTTTCTCTGTGTTGGATTTTGTTTTAAGCAGCAATATATCAAGTATTAGAGCTCAACTGAGACAATCTTTCATATGTTTCCACTAATCCCTGAACTCACTCTATGAATAATTTTTTTCATATACTTGGATTGTCAATTACTTGCAACTTGCAACTTGCAAGCTTACGTCACAATTGTATCATGATGATGTGGCACTTCAGGATATGAAAACTTACTAGTGCCACACGTTAACATTAGTATGAAGTGACAAAAATCTTTCCAAAGTTTTGTTTATTTATTATCCTAAATCCCCACCCTGAACTAAAATTTTGGAAACAATTGAATATTTTTGCTCTGTTTTTGGTTGTGCCAGAATCATTGCCTATCAATGAACATTTTATCTTATGCTATGTAGCTGTCAAATTTTTCACTCAGTTAGAAAAGACAAACCGTCATTATTACTTTTATATTTAATTGATTGTAATGCTCTTGTGGTTACAGGAGAGGGAAAATGGGCATTCATGTGTACGAGTAATAAAGCTTGATAATCAAGGTATGATATCTTTTTACTTTCACTGCTCAAATATACAAATATGTGTGTGCGTATGTAACTGTTTGTGTGCGTTTGCGTATGCGAGTGTGAGTATAGGTAGGTGTGTATCACGTTCAAAGAATTATTCGATGGGACTAACATTGTAATGGTAATTAGTCAAATAAATTTTCTCAATGGTAAGTCAAAATAACTTTGTAGAGCATCAGACATATTCCATTTTGCTTCACATATTAGAAGAACTAAAAAAGATATACGCACACCCGTCAAAAAGAAAAAAAAGAGGACATCAAGGGATGATATGTTTGGTAATGGACATTGATTAAGTAGTGTGAGGTTCACATCCAAAACCAATTGGTAATGGGTGGAGTGGCCCAACCCTTATAAACCACAGGCAATGTTTCATTTTCCTAATGTGAGATTATATTTCAACATGCCGCCACACGTGTGGCGAATTTTCAAGCATAACACTTGGACAACATTTAGGGTGACATAGAGTTTGTGTGGGCGTTACGCATTCACACGTGGACGTGCTAACCCGCTCTGATATTATAATGAAGTAGTCTGAGGTTCACATCCAAAACAATTGGCAATGGGTGAAGTACCTCCAAACCCCTTATAAACCACAAACAATGTCTCATTTTCCCGATGTGGGATTATATCTCAACAAACATTTCATCCTGGGCCTCTAGTGATTTGTAGAAGATGTTTGTTATCTGGTGTTATACAATTCTACTTGTTTGGTATATACAATCAACTGTCCCCTTACTTCTTGCCACTTACTCATAGATTTGGGCCTTCCACTTTCCTTGACATTGTATCTGTTGGTTTTTGTAGTTCTTCTGGCCAATAATTGATGATGTTGAAAATATTGCTAGGTGAACCCCATGTAACGATGTGGCATTTGATCTAGCCGTTAAACTTGGTCTATATCATTTTAGTCTTTTTAGCATTATCACCGTTTAACGGCCACTGCAAATGCCATACTGCGTGGCTTAATGTGATACACATTGGAATTATCCATTTCATGATCTGAGTCAATCTCTTATATTCTTGAATGCTGATGCAATGTTCACGTTTTATTTTGATGGAAGTAGGAAAATATTGTGATTGATATGGGGCTATGTTGTTGTAGGAGACATTACAAGCTTGGCGGCCCAAACTGTGGGTGATGGAAAAAGAGATGTGTAGGAAATTGCTGGTGTTGATCAATCTTTAATAGCAAAGGACACAGCCACTGCATAAACAAATATGAAATCTGATGTAGTAGATAGTAGATTTGTGAAGGGTTGCTTATATAGCGATTCCAATTCGCATGTTAAAGATGCATTAAATAATACGGGGGGAACTGCAACTAGGATAGACATAGTTGATAACGATAGGTCTTTGAGGAGGATGAAAGCTGATGAAGGCATCATATTAAATTCAATGAGCTCTGATACATTAGAAGCTGTAATTTTGGACTTGGAGTAACTTGTAGACCAGGTTAAATGGATGAAGATGATGTTGGAGATTGGAATGCCTTTCACGGCTATCATGCGCCTCCGTTGGGAATTTCTAAAAAAAAATATACCCCGCCCACTCCAAAGTGAGGGTTTCCATAATGGTAGCACACCTAACGTCTAAACTCTGTGCAAATGTGTGTGTGATGCTATCTACTCCTAAGTATAGGTGATCAAGTTTTAATATAAGGGAAAGTAAAGTATCGTACCCAAGGGATTAGGGTAAACTCAAATCAACAAAATTACTGTGAAAAGAAACCAAGAAGACACATGCAATCTGCCTTTTTATAAGTTTCAAACCACAACCTGTTGGAAGTTGCGATTCAAGAGATGATATTTACAATGTTTATGTCGTGAATCGATTTTTCAAAAGTTGAAGTAACGCTAAGTTAACTAAGTACGAGGAAAATGAAACTAGCTAACTAAAAGTAAGAAATTGGTACAAGAGAAAAACTGAGGCTTAGACATCCCATCTAGTCTTACTCATGCAAAAATGTAACCCGTAATTGATGCAAAACATCCTTTGACCAATTTCCCCCTAGTGCTTTGGTGAAACTAAAAAGAAACCAACTAATCATGCAATCTAATGAAGTCTTTTGGAGTTAGGTTAAATCATACAACCTTAGTACCACAAGCCTAACCATCTTTTGGAGTGGTTAAACTCACCGCACACACATTAAATCCAAAGTAAGAAACTCAAGCAACCTAATACTTCTTGTAAGAAATACTAAGCCACCATCTAAAGGCCACTCATGCTCACGGTTTCAAGAAGTTGTCAATTTCAAGTTTTCTATTTATTAGTTTCCTAAACATGCTTTCTAGGTGACAAGGCTAGCTAGCACATTCAGTAAGCATTAATGTTTAGAAGCCCAAAGATTCAAACCATGCATCAACATCAAATTAAATGAAAAATTACATTGTTTGCGCATAAGCTTGACTAGGGCTACTCATAACACATCATATTATAAAATAAGCCAAATACATCAAAGAGAAAGAAAAGAGAAAAGAAAATACCTGCGGGTTTGACCCTTGGTAGAGTTAAACTAAGAACAAAAAATCTCCTCCTAACTCTCTATTGTTTGCGCATAAGCTTGACTAGGGCTACTCACAACACATCATATTATAAAATAAGCCAAATACATCAAAGAGAAAAGAAAATACCTACGGGTTTGACCCTTGGTAGAGTTAAACTACGAACCCAAAATCTCCTCCTAACTCTCTAGATGTGAGAATTAATTGCTTCAAGGTATGGTATTTTCGGTTTTTACAACCCAAAACATCATACCAATTCCCAAACTCAAGACAAAGGCTTAGAATAGTGAAATGTTTTGATTGATTTAGAGTGTGAAGTAACTTCGGTTTTGGTAAATCCCTAATGCCTACACACCTATCTATTGCATAAAATCAAAGCAACTATATACAAACTATGAAAAGCTAGACTAAAACTACAAAAATGAGAGATTTTGAAATTGGAGAGAAGAGAAACTAGAGAAAGAACCACACTCCTTTGGAAGAGAATGAGAGCTATTTAAAGAGGCATGCCTTGGAAATGAATGTGAAGATCAAATGTGATGAAGGATGGAGATGTAATGGACAAGAGTGTGTGTGAAGCACCAAAAGTGGATCTTGCTCTTTGCTAATACCTAAACTACAGATAGATATTTTGTGTGTGTAGGAAGATAAAACAAAGGTATTATAGGTATTTGGCCTACAAGACAAGGGGACATTATCAACATCAAGGGCACAAGAGTAAATATGTCTATTTCACCGCTCTTTTAATCTAATTTGAATTTGAATAATTCATTATCCTCCATGCTCTTTTGACATGTTGACCATCTACCACCATTTTTTTCGAATACTACCTTGCTGGCCGCTGGAGCTTGACTTGCCTTTCCGGTGTTGACTTTTGTTGACCGGGGTTGACCGGTCAATTTTTTCTTTTAGTGAACTTTCCGCATTTGCCACTACTACACACATACACATCCACGGCGTTTGAAAAACACCATAGAATGTGTTTCATGACATTTTTCAACGTCATCCCCTAACGCCGTCTAAGGTGGCGCCGTCTTTTTTATGGCGTTTTTCAAAACGCCATGAAAAAGATTCAATGGTGTTTATAAAACATCATGAAAAGATTTTCAACGACATTTCAAAAACGTCATTAAACTCTGTGGCGTTCTGTAAACGCTATTAAAAGAATTTCCATGACTTTTCGAAAACGCCATGAAATCTTTTTCAGCTTTTAAAAAAAAATTATACATTGATTTTCTGATCAAATGCAGAAAATCAATTACCGTTACCAAAAAATACACATATATGTATATATATACACACTACTAAAAAATACACATATACATGCTTATCTTTCTTGAATTTTTTTCTTCAATCAATGGTTGTTTCCCATTGAAGCTCTGGCAAGCTTAACTCTCTTACTGGATTCAGTTGTTGCTTCTAATAGATTAGCAGGCACAACTCACAGGTGAGGAGCAGGGGGCTTCTTTGCTCAAAAAATATAAATTAGATTATTAACTCTGACACCCTACTTTTGGTTGTAAACATAAACATATGAATGTCAAAACTTGAAACCAGATAAACATCAAAATGACCAATGAAAACTACTGAAATCCAATTTTGTGAACCAAATTTAGACACATATATTAACAAGTTTATGCTTGTAAGTAACTTGACATTGGGATATACTCTACCAAACAGTTATATGGAGAACTGGCCATAATTATTTAAAGAACAGTACCAAAGTTGTATACTTGATCTCTCTTCTTATTTTCCTCTTCTTTTGCTGATATGTCTGATTTTCCTTGTCTCTTGCTGCTGCTGCTTTTGGAAAGAACCAATTGCATGTCAAATTGAAAGAATGATAAAAGTCATAAAACTATGGACCGAATTTTATAACCAAAGGCTAGCTAATAACATGCCTCACTGGTAAATGAATTCTCATATAGAGAAATGAGATGCATCCAATATTACTATAGCATATGCTCTTTTAGTACGACCAACAGTATGACAAAAAACCTAAATCAATCAATTGTCTTTGCACCGTGTATTTCTTATGGGAAGCACAAAAGAAAATGACTCATGCATTTTAAGGCAAAGACTATATCCCAATGGCATGGATTCATACTTTTCATTCCAATAAATTTTATAAATGCACTTACAAATGTGATTATAAGAGAAATACGTCCAGCATGTACTAATTTTGTTCTTATTTATTTAAGTCGAAACATTAGTAATACCTTTATGTTATTGTTAATATGTGATCAAATATATATATATAATGCTTTTGCACAGCATGTACCAATACCCTATACCCATCCATATAAAGCGGATAATCAAAATATGTAAATTACCATAACATTTACAATATATAGTTAATAGATGTACTAGTTTTCCCTGATACATCCTAGGATCCATAAACTCATAATCCAAAACAGAAAGAACCCAAGATTATGATTTAAATACAAAAACACAGAGCACGAAGCACGACAAAAGCTAAAGAAATCAAAGTAGAAGTTTATCAAAGATATGATAGAGAGATATAAGTGCTCACGGAATATATTCACTTCACAGATAATTCACGGATAATGTAAATATCAAGTCATAGAGAATGTAAATATGATAAGAAATTACCTTCTTCATCTTGGTCTGGATTTCAGACTTTCTAGACTTGTTGTAAATGCGCCTCTTCTCAGACTGGCGAGCTCTCTTTTAAGCACTAAGCTAAGCTACGTATTGACCTCTGAGTTGGGTTCACACACAAATATCCTGCAAATACAAAAACCCACAACTCAAAACTCCAATTTGAACTAACAACTTCTCAGACAGACCAAATATAAACAGCGAAACCCTCCACTCACTTGCTTGAAAGTTTATCACCCACCCAATATATGAAAACCCATAATATGTTATATATCAATACATCCGAAAAACTAATTTCATCACCAAGCTCAAAATACCAATACCCAGAAAAACCCCATATGTGTCGATGCCATTGAAACAAAAACAATTAACAATGAGATGACCACTAAGTTTACACCAACTGAGAATCTATTTCAAACTCACAGATCTAGTACCGCACACCAAAACCCTAAATTAATACCCAATTTCAAACTCACATACCCCTTTGATGTACGATACCTCTAGATGAGAAGACCTAGAAATCGTCAATGAAGAAGGCGGAGGAAATCGCCGGTAAGCTAGAAACGTTGGCAAGCCTTGCGTCGGAGAAGGTGGAGGAAATCTGTTACATCCCGACCCTTAAATTTTTACCTTATTTACCAGCTTGATTATAATAAGAATTTTTACCGTCTTTCGCATTGAGATATAGTTTATTGGTCCCTAGAAGGGTTTTGAGGGACGTTTATTTCGGAGGATTTATTCGTAGGAGAAAATATGACGACGGTAAAAATGGTAAATTTTAGCTAGTAAAAGGTAATTTTTATTAGGGTATTATTTTTGAGGTGTAAATTTTGGAGATGGGTTTTTGTTGATATTGGGTTGGACCGGTTTGGACACAAAGGCCCAAACCATTTCTCTCTCTTCTCTCTCTCCCTCCCGAGCTCTCTCTCCCGAGCAGCCCGACCCGAAAACTTTCCTCCGCCCGTTCGCCGCCGTCCGGCCAAGCCAGGCCAGCGCACCGGTCCCGTTCGGAGCCCCGCCGCCTCCACTCTCTTCCCGGCCTAGTGTCCCCGCCGGTAACGCCGCCGTGAAGGAGTTCTTCCCCCCGAAAGCGGCGACTGCCGTGGTGGTTCCTTCGCCAGAACTCCCTCCTCCAGCCACCAAAGTCGGCGATCCTTGGCTCGTTTTGTAGCCCTCCTCCCGTGCAGCAACCCCTCCAAAGGGCTCACTCCCTCTTGAGCTAGGTAAGGAGAAATTCGAGGAGGAAGATCTAGGGCTTTTATGATGTTTTTTGTTCGATTGACCTAGTTAGGCTTGAATTGGTGATTGTGCTAGTTAAGAAAGTTGTAGAGCATGATGAGAAGATTTTTCTGTTAAAATTTCATAGGATTTGGAGGCTGCTGGAATCGGTCTCCGGCCGCCGCTGTTTGGCAGTTTTGTATGGTTTTAAATGTGTAATAATTAGAGGAGTATATTGATATGAATTATGGAATTTTTGGATGAGATTTGAGTAAGTTTGAGAATTTCTGAAGTTTGGTATTTTTGGCGGTGGAACAATGTAAAATTCGGCAGTAGGATTTAAGTCAATTTCTGAGAAATGTTGTATTTACGGCTACCGAGTATGGTATTAAAGTTTGGGTCGTTTCGATTTAAGAATATCGAAGTTAAGCAATGATGAGCGTGGTTATGGCTCTCGGTTAATTTTGCCTATTTTGTATAAATATTTGGATTTTTAGTGGGAAATTAATTATATATTTGGAACAAGACGTGAGGAGGCCCGAGCAGAAGAAGCCTCGGAGTGTCATCAGGCTTAGGCCTAATTTTTGAGTGGACTTTTGTTTTAATTGAAAAGCATGCGATGAATGATTTTGTTGATCATTTATTTCTTCTGATGAGACTTATTGATTTCTCGGTTATTTGGAAATTTTCCTCCTTTAGAGAGTTTCCCAAAAATGAGATTTTCAGTAGATATATATATTTTGGATATTATGAGTATAGTATGTATATAAATGCTAGCTAGCCATACGTGTTTGGTCCGTCATAATGAGGTAAAATACCATTATGGCGTGACGTGAGTGTTAGACACAAGCGTCATAGCCCTATATGAAAACTACTTTCTTTTCTGGTTTATTTAGGTTTTCATATAGGGAGTCCACACGTATATATACACTCGCCCTCTTCGGTCATAATGAGGAAAAATTTCATTATGGCGCAACGTGAGCGTTAGACGCAAGCGTTGTAGCCTTATATGAATTTCTATTTTTCTAAATTGTTTCTAGGATTCATACAAGGAGTCTGACAAGTGTAAATACATACGAATATATGTTTATATATAGTTTAGCCTGAGAGGCTCCATTTTATGAGTTGAGCGCTTTTGAGCTGCCGCATGCAGTATATTTTCTATGAAATGGGAATGCATAAATATTTTGTTATTAAATTATTTTTGTCCACTCACTCTAACGTTATTAAATGTCTTCCCCTGGGCCCTTCGTTTTAAAATGACCAGTTTGCAGAGTTCGGATTAGATCTAGTAGGAGACGAGGCATAGTCACCCGTATTTCCACCACCTTTCACTAGTAGGTTACCTATTTAACCTACCTGTGTTTTCTTACTTCCGCTAGTGTTTAGTAGCTCTGAATACTTGGGTTTAATGTATAATATCTCAGTTGATGTATATTATCTTGTTGGTGGTGATTGTATTTGGAGAGCACGAAGGCTCCAGAAGTTTAGGGTGGATTGAGAATTTTAGGAGTGTTTGCAGGTTTTCGTTAGGAAGGGTTGTCCATTTCCAAGAGAGGTTATACCGAATTTTACGGTAAATCTTTCCTTGGAGGTGGTCCCCGCACGATTTACTCCGGGTTCATTGTGAAATTCGGGGTGGGTCGTGTCAAAATCGCTGGCTTGAAATGAGAGCGAGCAAGGGTCGAAAAAGTATTTGGGGAAACAACGAGAGCTGAGAGAGAGACGAGAAAAGAATTTAGGTGTATGAGAAATTTTTGAGAATTAATGAGTTGTGTCTAAAACCTTATTGGAAAATTTTGGCTTGGCAGGCCATTAGGACGTTTTGAACGCCATGGTATGAAAACATTTCATAGCGTTTTCGAAACGTCACAAAAGAACCTTATCATGACGTTTCTAAAACATCATAGATGGTTTATGGCGTTTACAAAACGTCATTAAAGTTCCAGATGTTTAACGGCGTTTACAAAACGCCATAAAATAGCTTACATATTTAGTATCCAAAAATCATTGACGTTTTTTGCAAAAACGCCATTGAATATACTTTTAATGACATTTGACAAGAAAACGCCATTATGAAAATGTCATTGATGCTTATATTTGTACTAGTGTGCTCTATTGGCTTTGATTTTTCACCCCATTACCAGAATATGTGCATAAGCCGCTTTTTTGGCACGTTTCCATTCCTTTACTCCTTTTCCTAGCATGAATAGAAAAATAAGTATATAAACAATAAAAAAAATCACAAAAGAATAAGATAAAAATAATAATTACTTGGCAAATATTGACATATTAAACTACCTCACACTTACACTTTGCTAGTGCTTAAGCAAAACAAAATCTAGACTAACAACGCAAAGGCTTACTTGCATCCTTGATTTTAACCATTTCCTAAGAGAATCATGTCATAGTGGACAAACATTTAGTTAAGCATGTTTAGAAAAGAAATTTTCAAAATGCAAGGCTAATAAATGGATTTGGAAAGTCATACTCAACAAGGTATCATAGACGCATATGTCATTGATTCATATATGATTGAATTGAACCGCACTTGCCTAATTATCAAACTCACATGGATACACTCATTATTTTCACTCAAGTATTGTTTAATGGTTAATGTTTGCACTTAAAAACAATTCAATTGACATGCTTTCCATTGAATGTTGTTCAAGGCCTCGTTTGGTTCGTGGAAAGTAACCATAAGGAAAGAAAAGTTGTTCATTTCCTGCGCTTTGGAATGTTGAAGGAAATAAAATATTTTTCTGAAGGTTGGAAAAATATGAGGGAAAGTTGTTCCTTCCAAAATCCATAGAAACCACTTTCCCATCTCATTTTCTTGCATTTATTACTCACAATATATTATTTTATTAATTTAATTAACAACTTTCCGGATTATTTTCCTTGTGTTACCAAACATCGGAATGGAAAGTCATCGAAAAATGTTATTTCCCTTCCTTTCCCTTCCGTGGGAAAGACAAATGAACTGCTTTCCTTTCCGCGAACCAAACGAGGTCTAAGTGCTTTGTAATTCCTTCTTTTCTTCTCCCCAAACCCAACTACACCACTAAAAAAAAAAAATATTTATTCCCCTCTTTATACAAAACACAATCTTTTGTATATTTTTTTTTCACTCACACTATTTTTGCACAACACTTTTTTTTTCTTTTATGACCCTAGTCCACAGTCAACTTTTAGACATTTCTTTTGATACTTTAAACATGTTTCTAGATAACCATTTTTCTTTCTTCGCTACACAAATATTCTACCCCACCTCATACTTATTCTTTTGTTATCCTCAAACCCATTTACAAGCACCAATCTAATAATAGAACTCACATTACTTACCACTTGGCTTAGACATGGTCAAGAAAAATGTAAGTTTAAACGGGTAGACATTTGTGGTGGTGAAGAAATGAAAAGGCTAACACATAACAAATGCTTAAATTGGCTTACTAGTAGATTTTAATTACAATGACAAAGTTTATGTGAAACCTTTTGTTTCTGTGGAAAAGGAGCCACTTATAGAGAATAGTTTTAGTGAGGATGATGGAGAAAATATAACACTGAAAGATCATCTCACGCGCAGATTACCCAAGAAGCCAAAATTGGTGATCCCATATTATGTGAAACCTTTTGTTTCTTAGGAAAAGAAGAAAGTGATGTATCTTTATTGCACTAGGAAGGATTTGCGAGAAAGGGTGGAGAATCATCTGGTGAGGAGACCTATTGTTGTTGAGATTGAACATAAAGCGAGACAACTGCACGAGGATATTAAGAAGAACTGAATTGAGAGAGAGTTCGTTAGGTTAGAGAGTTGCATTTGTTCAGAAACAAATTAGCATGGATGGATCAACACAGGGTTATCAAAGTATATGGAACTTCGTGAAATGCTGAAGCAAATATCAGAACAGGGAAAACTTTTTCAAAAGGAGCCACAAGTCATTGCAGATGTCTTGAACTTGAGTGACTTATAACTAGTTTGATATGTATCAATGTATGTCATCATTTTATTCAAAAATATGTATCAAATAGAGAACACACTTTGCTGATGCAAAAAAACAAAAACAAAAAAACAAAAAATTACAAGGACAAAGCTATTTGGCCATGGTGGATACCTAATGCCTTGGTCTTCCCCAATAATAACTCATGCTTTTGATATAAAGTCTCGAAAGATTTAGAGCAAATTCTAGATTACATGCACAATTAATTGATCACACAATGAAAAAACTAGTGCATTTGAAACTTTTATGCACTCTCTTAGGCTCAAAAACTCACATAATTTGGCATAGACAACTTCAACAAATTTAGTCGTTATCTTTCCCACATGAATGCATCTAAAATGACATGGGCAATATGACTTTAATGTGCATATGAGCATAAAACGCCAAATCCTTCTATTAACAAAGCATTAATTGATCTTCAATCGCTAAACAAGCTTAAAATTAATCAATCCAAATATAGACATAAGTTCAGTCTCATCCTCAGGGATTGTTTCGTTCTTTGGGACCAAGCAAGCAAGCCGACAAATTTTTGTAGTTTTCAAAATATAAGTAAAGAAAAATGATGATGAATGAAATTACTTAGCCTTACCACCTCATACTTAAATCATACATTGTCCTCAATGTGCAATGAACAATGGTGAAACAAATTTTAGGCATAAGACAAAATGCTTATTAACTACCACATGCTAGTCAACACAAATAAATTTTCACATTAATGGCCTAACAAACACCTCACTTTTAAAACATCATATAATCCTTAATGTGGTATGAAGCTATTAAGATCCCATCAATGTTTTGGGGAGCTTGCATCATTAAGGCCCAAGACTAGCATTCAAAACAACTAAACTAACTACATGGCATGAGAGAAAGGATAGCTACCTCACACTTGAACTTTGCATAGTTCTTTCAATAAAAGCTAAATCTTTGTGTCTTATCCATTGACCAAGGGTGAAATAAGTATCCAAAACTCTTGAAGTCACAAATTATTAATATGGAAACACAAAGACCAAAATATCATGCTTAGAAAAATAAGAGTGAAAGATTAGAAAATGCAAACTCTTTGTAGACCCCTTTGTTAGCTCTGTAATGCATATAGGTGATAACCAAACAAGACCAAGTTAGGCACTTGCTATCCATTAAGCTCCATGCATATAGAACTAAAGGAACCTCACCCTTAGGCTTTGAACACATTCCCATGCTTTCGGCCTACTCCACAAACTCTCAACTATCTTCTCCTTATTTCTTCATTCTTTTGAAATCCACCAATTCGGGTTTAAGTTTAAGGACATTAACAAGGTCCATAACGCTCCCTCAACTTGCTAGAGAGGATATTTCTTGGCCAAAACCACCTTACTATTTGGAGCCAATGGACTTCTTGAAATATCGTAGAGGCAAACACAAAAGTAGTCCATGTAGTCCTCGAAGCTTGACCAAATGGGTGGCCATCTTCTTCTCTCCGTCTTCTTTCCAATTTTTCATCCAAGTATCCATGTTGACTCCTTCAAGGTTGATATTGATGTGATGCGTAAGGAAGGAGCAGGCAGTTGAGGTATGTAAAAGTGAGGTGGAGGGTTGTGAACAAGTGTGTCACTTCCCTTCCAATCCTTCACTTCATCATAGAAGCACTGAGCACTAAATGGGGGATTGAGAGGTAAATGTACCTTGATCTCAATCCACTCATTGTGAACATGAGTGCTCAATATCCTATCTTACTCCACGGGAAGTTCTTGACCGTGCTCCTTGGATGATGGAGGAATGATGATGCTTGATTTTCCAACTTCTTCAACATGACAAGGAATCAAATGACTCTCTTCATTTCGGCAAGGCTTCGAATGACAGTCCTCTAGGGGAGTTTCGATATCTTTAGTGGAGTAGTATTGGTACATGGCTTCTATTTGTGCATCTTCCTCCACATATTGCTCTCTAAGTTCACTTGCTAGTTGCTCCACTTGTCTCTCTAAGTTGTGTAACCCTTGAGTGGTGGAAGCAACTTCATTTCGGATGCATTGAATCATCTCATTGCTTGATTATCTCCCTTCACAGGAAGTTCTTGATCGTGCTCCTTAGATGATGGAGGAATAATGATGCTTGATTTTCTAAATTCTTCAACATGACAAGGAATCAAAAGGACTCTCTTCATTTTGGCAAGGCTTCGAATAACAGTCCTCTAAGGGAGTTTCGGCATCTTTAGTGGAGTAGTCATAGTACTTGGCTTCTAGTTGTGCATCTTCCTCCGTATATTGCTCTCTAAGTTTACTTGCTAGTTGCTCCACTCTAAGTTGTGGAAGCAACTTCATTTCGGATGCATTGAATCATCTCATTTTGTTTGGCTAAAATCTTAATTAGCATGGCTTCCGCGTTAGAGCTTAGTGCTTTTACTTGAGGTGTCATATACCCATTGACATGTGTTGTCCACTCTTGACAACCACCACCGTAAAAACTTTGTTGCTCATGAAAAGGCTCCTTTTGTTCATAAGCCCCATCATAATAGCCTTGATGCTCAAATTGCTTTCGATCAATCCATCCTTGATCCCATTGATCCGTGGCTAAAATTTTTACCTATAACTTCCCAAATGATTAGTAACAAAGACAACTAAAATGTAATTTCAAAAAAAATTAAAATTTCCTATGTACTTGGAACCATTTCTAGAAAATTAAAAACTAATCGAAACTTGTAGATATGAAAGCAAATAAGAGAAAAATTTCCAAATTGGCGTAGTTCCAACTCAAGTGTAACGAAATTGGCATAATTCCAATTTAAGTTTGGCGTAGTTTAAAACCATGCGCAACTTGGCGTAATTCCAAATTATGTGCTACCTTAACTCTCTTCCATTCGGTAAGAGTAAGTGCGGCTTAACTCTTTTCAAAATTATGTGCTAGCTTAACTCTTTTCAAAATACGACCAGGTAAGAGTAGGTGCGGCTTTGGTAAAGCGAGGCTCACTTAGCACATGGCACAACACCAGGGACAAAATCCCTAACCTCTTGCCTAGACATCATATTTCTACTAAGGTGCGCCTAGTGATGAAGAGAGAGAAACCATTACGTTACAGAAATCTAAATCTAATTCACTTGGCAAAAAGGAAGACGAATCCGATCATTGGGTGTTGTCTAACACTCAACTTTTAGGGAGAGTGAGTAAACTCGATGGTATAAGGATAAAATCCCTAATCCTATTTACTTTAGAATTTACAAGTTGCAACAATTCTTTAATTTTAAAGAAACAATCGAAGTACCAATATTTACATCTACAAATTTAATCTATTGACTAAAAGGTGAATTTGCACAAGTATTAAGTAAATATATAGAAACTAGGCAAGATTATTTGTCTTTTTTTTTTTTGTATGGTGAACTTGGTCAAGTTTCTTACCACAAGCAACTATTTCACTTATCCAAAGTACTTGTAACGAACTCGAAAATAAATCTACCACACAAAATCTAGCAAACAAGTAAAAGAAAGTAAAGGTAAACTAAAAAATGGTTCTCTAGTCCCCACGACAACCTAATAGGGAAAACTAAATCTCTGGGAATGACGCCAAAAACTTAATAGTAGCACACCTAAAGTCTAAACTATGTGCAAATGTGTGTGTGATGCTACCTACTCTTAAGTATAGAAGGTCAAGTTTTAATATAGGGGAAAGTAAAGTATCATACCCAAGAGATTGGGGTAAACTTAACTCGACTAAATTACCGTGAATTGAAACCTAGAAAACACATGCAATCTACCTTTTTACAAGTCTCAAACCACAAGCCATTGGAAGTTGCGATTCAAGAGATGATATTTACAATGTTTATGTCGTGAATCGATTTTTAAAAAGTTGAAGTACCACTAAGTTAACTAAGTACGAGGAAAATAAAACTAGCTAACAAAAATTAAAAACTTGGTACAAGAGAGAAAGTGAGGCTTAAACATTGCACCTAGCCTTACTCATGCACAAATGTAACCCGTAATTGATGCAAAACATGCTTTGACAAATTCCCCCCGGTGCTTTGGTGAAGCTACCAAGAAACCAACTAATCATGCAATCTAACAAAGTCTTTTACAGTTAGGTTAAATCACACAACCTTAGTCTCATTTATGTCTCTTTAAAACACAAGTGGGATATGTACCGCAAGATTAACCATCACTACCAGGACAAGCACTTTAGCCGACGAAAAAGTTTCGTCGGCCTGTTAGCTTAATTCGTCGGCTAAGATCTTAGCCGACGAGCCTTCTTCGGCTATAGTTTCGTCAGGAAAGGGTCGTCGGCGATGACTTTAGCAGACGAAACTAGAAACCGTCGTCGGCTATTATCCACTATTTAGCCGACGACGTCTTTTGTCGTCGGCTATTATCTGAGACTTTAGCCGACGAATATCTTAAATGTTTCGTTGACCATAGTTTGAGACTTTAGCCGACGAAACAGATATTCGTCGGCTAAAGTATGTATAAAAAATAAAAAAATAACTATAGCCGACAAAATATAGTAATAATTCGTTGGCTAAAGTATTTAAATATCGTCGGCTTAAGTATATAAATATCGTCGGCTAAAGTTGCTGGTTTTTGAAAAAAAAAACTGCAGAAACTTTCGGCCACCTCCAATCACCACCAAAATTTAACAAAATCTTCCTCTCAACATTTCGAACAACTTTTTAGAAGAAGTCGAAGCCCAATTATAAGCCTAAACATGTTAATTGAATCAAAATATATAAATCCCCAATTTTAAACCTTAAAAACTTCAAATCTTTGATTCTCCTCACACACACCGAATCGAGCTACCAAATTGTAGGGGAATGTAGTACTAATGAAACTCAACTTATCCATATATATAACTCACCAAATGGTGACCTGAGGAAGGAGAAATTCGATCGACACCGAATCTGAACCGGCGGAGTTTTGGAGCTCGATTTATCCCTCACGGCGGCGTCACTCTATGCACCACCTGTCCAGCAATAAAGTAGAGACGACGGCGAAGCTTTTGGGACAAGTGTGGCGGTCTCCGATGGCTTGACGGCGGAGCTAGGCCGAGAAGAAAATCCGGTAGGCGAAACAGTAACTTTTTCTGATTTTGTGACTTCTTACCATCCACATATGGTAAAACTCCTATATAAAGAACTTTACCCGACGAAATTCTTAATTTTCGTCGGCTAAACTCCTTTGAAAATTTTGAAAATTTTGGTTGACTGCCAAAAAGTTTTGACAATAGCCGACGAAATCATATATTTTCGTCGGTTTAAGTCCTTTGAAAATTTTGAAAATTTTCCCTCAAATTTGGTTTGCCGCCAAATTTTTTCGACTTTAGCCGACGACTTTTCATATATTTTTGTCGGCTAAAGTAATTTGAAAATTTTCCTCCAAGTTTGGTTTACCGCCAAACAATTTTGATCTTAGCCGACGACTTTTTTAATATCTCGTCGGCTAAAGTATATAAATTCACAAAAACGCTCATATCTCCTTATATATTACGTAGTTTGGTCAAACCTTCCACATGAAAAACTTTCACGTAGATGAGACGCAACTGCCTATATAAAAATTTTGAGACATTTACCTTTCGATGATAGGGCTCCCCATAGGGAATAATAACGGTAAATAGTAAGACACGTGATTCCGATAACTAAAATTTACAAACCAAAATTCGACCGTCAGATATGATCATTATGACGAAAGATATCTATGGTAAAAAATACAACTGGATTCGACAACGTTAAGGGCTCGATCGAAACGATCAACTCTAGTCGGAAATAAGAAAACTACATTTTGAAGCCCTAAACGGACTCGGATGGCCAAAAAGGCCCATATGTCATGGCAATAGAAATGAGTTTGACTCGTAGGGCCGTTACTCTTCCGGAAAGGTATCACAATAGTCAATCGATACTGAATGCCAAATCTGCAGCATAGTGAATAATAAGGGTAAATTTCATTGACCGTAACTATCGGCACCGAAACTTTACCAAAATACCGTGATTTTTCAACCGTAGATGTATTTCACAATTCTGATCATATCTTATTTCACGACTTTTTTACGTTTGAAGGTTCTACGTATAGTTTGTTTTTCCCAGATGAGTTGTTGTCTAGATCTGCAAATATAAGGCACTTTAGCCGATGAAATTATATTTTTCGTCGGCTAAACTTTTAAAAATTTTGTCGGCTAAAGTTCAAAGACTATAGCTGACGAAAAAAATTATTTAGACGACGAAATTTTAATTTCGTCGTCTAAAGTTGACCAAAGCTAACGAAAATTTAAATTAGCCGACGAAGAAAAATTTCATCGGCTAAAGTCCACGTTAGCCGACGAAAAAATAATTCGTCGGCCTGATTTTTTTATTTTCGTCGGTTAAAGCCTTTCTTCTGGTAGTGCATCTTTTGGAGTGGTTAAACTCACCTCACACTCATTAAGTCCTAAGTAAGAAACTCAAGAACCTTAATACTTCACGTAAGAAATACTAAGCCACCACCTACAGGTCACTCATGCTCATGGTTTCACGAAGTTGTCAATTTCAAGTTTTCGATTCATTAGTTTCGTAAACATGCTTTCAAAGTGACAAGTGTCACATCCTGACCCTTAAATTTTTACCTTATTTACTAACTTGGTATTAATGAGAGTTTTACCGTATTCGTCAATGAGTTTATAGTTTAATTAGTCCCTAGAGGAGTTTTGAGGGACGATTATTTCAGAGGAATTATTCGTAGGAGAAAATGTGACGACGGTAAAAATAGTAAATTTTAGCTAGTAGAAGGTAATTTTTATTAGGGTATTTTTATTGGGGTGTTTTATGTCACTACCAGGACAAGCACTTTAGCTGACGAAAAATTTTTGTCGGCCTGTTAGCTTAATTCGTCGGCTATAGTGTCGTCGGGAAAGGGTCGTCGGTAATTAATTTAGCCGACGAAACCATGTCCCGTCGTCGGCTATTGTCCCATAGCTAGCCGACCACAGAAGACGTCGTCGGCTAGTCTCTCAGACTTTAGCCGACGAGTCTTACAGACTTTAGCCGACGAAACAACTCGTCGGCTTAAACTAAGGAATAGCCGACGAAATAACTCGTCGGCTTAAGCTAAGGGGAAAAGCCGACGAGTTGTTTCGTTGGCTATAGTAAGAGACAAGCCGACGAAATAACTCGTCGGCTAGTCTCTTACTATAACCGACGAAACAACTCGTCGGCTTTTCCCCTTAAGCCGACGAAAAGCTTAATATATTCATCGGCTATATTATGTAATAAAAAAATAAAAATAACTAAAGCCGACGAAAAAGATCGTATTTCGTTGGCTTTTAATGGTTTAGCCGACGAAACATTCCATAATTCGTCGGTTTAACCCTATTAAAAAAATAATTAAAAATACTATAGCCGACGAATTATGGCGTATTTCGTCGGCTATAAGTCCATTCCAGTATAAAAAAAAAACTCGAAATTTCTAAATTACCATTCCAAGCAAGCTGCAAAAAACACAAAAACAATTCCATATAACCAACAACAAGCACATAAAAGTATATACTTCATCAACTACACAAAATCTAGATCATCTAAATTAATATCCGGTTCTAGGGGCTGCTGCGGAGCTTGCGGCGGCTGGGGTAGCGGTATGGGCGGAGGCATGGGCGGAGGCGAAAGTCCCTGGAGCTGGGCAGCTGTAAAGTCCTGCATGTACTAGAACATCTGCCGCTGCTGGGCCTGCTGGATGGCATGTACCTCGGCATAATGGGCTGCCTGCGCGGCATTATAGGTTGTCTGCGCGGCATTATAGGCAACATGAGCAGCTTGCTGTTCCTGTAGTCTCTGAAGTCCCGACTGTACCAGCTGAGTCGTCCTGGTGGTCGTGGTCCTGCTGCTGGTCGAGGCTGCCTTTCGTTGAAATCCTGGAGTGGTCTTCAGGACCCCCTCGCCCTTCTTTCCTAGACCCTGGCAGTAGAAGTTGTTTGCTCACGGTGGGAAGGCTGTGCCCATGATCCTCGCCCCAACCGTCGGATCCGAAGTGTCGATCCAGGACATGGCTTCGGACATCTCTTCCTCCTGCGTGTCCGGCCATGTCTCCCTCACTATAGCACTCATCACCTCGTCACTAGCCTCCCTCACCTTCGCCTAATTGGATAGGAAAAAAATTATTACTTAACATTTTGACATATATATAAGTAAAATTAAAAATTTTAAAATGTAAGATGACTTACAATATCCTCTTGGGTGTCAGGATATGCCTTCTCGTACGTATAGACGTACGGGTTGACCACTGGATGTTCCCTGGCCGCCTCGTCCATGAAGACAGCGAACGGTCTAGAACCGGCATGATGGTTCCTTGTGTTGCGTTGCCGGTTCTGAGCGTTTGCCCGGGAAACCGCCTTCAAAGAAAAAACTAAACTATTAGTAAAATATTTTAAAACGCATGTACTTAATGACAAATTAACTAATTAATTTATTTAAATACCTGTTTACGAGGGTTGTTGAATTCTGATGTCAGAAGCCAACGCCACTCGTACTCTCTGTACTGGAACTCAGCAGGGGTACCAGAACGTGCGTTCCCGTGCGTAGTCCAATAGGTCCGCAACTCGTTCTTCCACTCCTTGTACCTACAGATACAACAAAAATATTAGAAATATTATTAATATCACATACAATTTTGTTTTTTCATTAACTTCCCAACGTACCTTCCCCCATGCACAACGTCCGCCCAGCTGCTCTTCAAGGGCTCAGGAACCTCAAACCACACCTGCATTTAACCGTTTATTAGTTTAGTTTTTTGAGAAATCTACAATGTAATACATAATATCATTGAGGCATTTTGTAAACTCACCGACAACGCGTTGTGGACCATGTCCTTAACCTCCTGCGGGACCTCGCCCCAGTCTGACCACAACATAGGGACTCTATCCCTAATGAGCTCTCCCACGCGGCCGGAGTACGTCCTCGACTTCCCGCCCGATACTATGTCGCCATCCCCGTCAATACCGATGACAATCCTCCTTGAGGTACCGACGATGTTCTCGAGAGCCTTCCCTGTGACGGGGCCTCTCTTCTTTTTTTCCGGCTTCGCTCCGACGGTGCCTATCACATGATAAACCAAATTGATTATTAAAATTCGACCATTATAATGTAGTAAATCATTCATCTTTCATTACCTGAGGAGCGATGCGGCGGACGCGACGGATTCCGTCTCCGATGATGATACCCTCGCGGAAATAAGGGGCGTATCGAAAGGTACGAACCGGTACGCTACTGATGAAGCCACTGGCGGGGACAGTGGATAAATCTGCGTCCCTGAGTCATCGACTGCAGGTATGGCCGGTATCATCCGCGGAAGGAATAGGTGAGGCGGCGGCATCTGTACCCCAGATGACCCACTATCTGCAGATGCATGTACTGGAGCGGGTGCCCGGTGTATCTCAGGCATACGGGGTGCAGACACCTCCGTCTGGGGCTGAGCAAACAACTGCCTCGAGGAATGAGGGAAGCCCCGCTGCCTCGATAAAGGGGGCACCTCCGGCTGCCTCTGCGCCGTCTGCAGAAGGCTCACATGTCTAGTTGTCATGCGGCCCTGAAACAACGTCTGAGGGTTGCTAGAGGTTTCCTCAGACGATTCAGACCTTTGGCCCTTCGAACCCTTCGTCGATCTAATATTACCGCTTATCATGTTTAAAATATTAATTTGAATCAAGGCCACAAAATCAAAAAATGTAAACTCATTCAATTAGTCAAAAAAAAATATATATACACTTCCTAAATACAAATTTTCACTTCCTAAATACAAATATACACTTCCTAAATATACACTTCATAAATAAAAATATACACTTTGTAACAACACCATAACATTGCAATTGACCGGAAAATCAAAGCAAACACAAAATACAAAACAAATATATACATTTCCTAAATTCTAAATACAAATATACACTTATTAAATAAAAATATACATTTCCTAAATAAAAATATACACTTATTAAATAAAAATATACACTTCCTAAATACAAATATACACTTCCTAACAACACCACAACATTGCAATTGACCAGAAAATAAAAGCAAATACAAAATAAAACTAAGGCTCAGAAATGTACTCGAGGAGGAGGAGGGAGGACCGGAGCAGCAGGAGGAGGAGGCCGGAGCTTTCCAGTATAGATGGATATCTGGACAATATAGATGGATGTCTTTCCAGTATTCAACTTCTGGACAGTTAATCAATACCCACTAGTGGGCAATGACTAGCTCATGTGGTTGCAACTTGTAGGAGTCTAGCAAAATTCCATAAACTTCAACATCACTGGAGAGTATGGAAAGATTGAACTTCGGTACATCTACCAGCATGGCTTCGTCTGTTTCCTTCAACGCTCCTAAATACAACTTCATGTAAGTGACGCACTCGTGCGCAATATATGCTTCAGCTATACATCCTTCAGGCACAGATTTATTAGCCACATAATCTTTGTAGTCTCCAAGTTGCCTATAAATCAAGTTGCAAAGTGTTATAATTATTGAACATGTATATATATTGAGGAATTCAGGTGTAAAAAACGTACCTTTCCATGGGATACATCCAAGTGTAGTGTACTGGACCGGTAAGCAACAATTGCTCGGGAAGATGGATCATCAGGTGAGGCATGATGTCGAAAAAATTTGGAGGAAATATCCTCTCAAATTTACACATGATATAAATGATGTCCTCTTGCATTTCCCAGAGGTTTGATTTTTTCACTTCCCGTGTGCATAACTTCTGGAAGAATTTTGCCAACGCTACTAACGGCTCCACAACCTGACGGGGAAGGAACGGTCGAATGAAAACAAGGAAGAGACGTTGTAGCAGGATATGACAGTCATGACTCTTCAACCCGTACATCTTATTGTCCCGGAAGTTCACACACCGGGCTATATTTCCTGCATAGCCTGAAGGATACTTCGCACAACTCATCCACCTGAAAATTACGTTCTTCTGGTCAGGCTTCACGGTGTAAGGAGCTTGAGGCATTTTTTTCTTCCCTTCTTTCAACCACAGATGTCTTCTTAATTGCATTTTTTTTAGATCAATGCGTGCCTTAGGACCGTCTTTCGTCTTCCCCTCCAAGTTCAGCACTGTGCCCACCACACTGTCGCAAACATTCTTTTCTATGTGCATCACATCTAGGTAGTGCCTGATCAACAACTTACTTCAGTATGGGAGTTCCCAGAATATGCTCTTATGTGTCCAGAATTTGTACCTGTCGGGTCTTTCAGGTATTACCGCAATAATATTGGGATGATTACTGAGCTGCCCAAAATCGTACTCATTAAGCACTGCTAAAATTTCTTTTCTCGTCCATCTTCTGGCAGGCACACCGTGTTTTACGGTTCCATCGAATGCCTAGTCATCGAACCGCCATTCGTGCTTATATGGAAGGAAAGCACGGTGACCCAATCTGCATATCTTGTTGCAATGACTCCTGCTCCCCTCATCGCTAAGGCACTCTGGACAAGCCTTGTATCCCCTAACAACGTTGCCCGACAACATCCCACGGGCAGGAAAATCACTGATGGTACCAACAACCATGACATGCATCTGGAACATCTCGTGCATGTACTTGTCATAAGTGGGATGACCAACTTCCCACAAAAACTGAAGCTCTTCAATCAAAGGTCTCAAATACACATCGAGACACTTCCTTGAATAACCGGTCCCTGGAATCAACAAACTCAACATATTGTATTCCTTCTTCATGCACATCCATGGAGGAAGGTTGTACGGTACCAAAATCACCGGCATACACTGTATTGAAGACTCATGTTGCCAAAAGGGTTGAACCCGTCGGATGAGAGCCCCAGCCTCACATTTCGGACCTCTGACGCAAAATGAGGAAACTCACTGTCTATATGCTTCCAAGCCTCTCCGTCAGCAGGGTGTATAAGGGTATCTTCGTCATGCAATTCCCTATCAGCGTGCCATCTCATAGCTTTGGCCGTGTGTGAAGACATGTACAACCGCTCCAGCCTATCCCTCAACGGGAAATACCGAAGTACCTTCACAGGTTCCTATTGTCTGTAGGAGTCAGCTTATACCTGTCAGTGTGACATACCAGACATGCGTCAAGCTCACCAAGGTCATTCCCTTCTGGATCTTTACCCCAGAAGAGAACGCAGTCATATCTGCATGCATGGATCTTGATGTAGGAAAGCCCAAGATCTTTCAGGATACATCAGACCTTACGATGAGTGGTAAGAAGACGATGACTGTGGGGCAGCATCGAAGCAGTGTACTGTAGATAATTATCAACAGCCTTCACGGTCGATTTTGTCTCAACCTTAATCTTCATTACGTCCATCACACTTTGAAGAATGGTCTTCTGACAACCGGGGTACACAGGGGTCTGTTGGAAAGCAAGCAGTTTGTTGTATTTTTCAATACCAGCAGTGTTGACAGCTCTAGGGAAGGGCTGCACCGGGTCAGGCATATACTGTCCTTGAGCGCATACACCGCTCTCATAAGGAAACATGTCGTTGATGAATGCCGTTGTTGGATCGTTGGATGTACTGCTTGTCTCATAAAATTGGCCATGATCATGCGGACCCCCTGATGATGTTTCACCGTGATATAACCAACATGTGTACTTCTCCCAAAACCCGTTACTCCTCAGGTGCTGCCATACTTTGTTAATAGGAAATCGATACATATCGCTGCGACACTGACATTTCATGCACGGGCAATAGAAAATTGTATTCCCGTTAGCATTAGCCAGCGCATATTCCATAAAACTCATAACTCCTGCACCATATCTTTTGTCTCATTTTGGAAGCGAAATCCAACTCTTATCCATATCCTGAAAATATAACAAAATATATATGTATAACGCTAGCTAATTATTAATGAAATTCCATGTCATATATAAAATCTCAATTCATTTAATATATATTCTACGTACTACAACTAATTAATAACAATTATTAACACACACACACATATATATATACTTAATAATTACATAAAAATATTATATATATATATATATATATCTACATCATCACAAAATCATCATTGACATATATACCATCAACACAATATTATAAATTAATTAACATAATATATATATATATATCTACTACCTATAAACAACTTCATATATATTATATCAAATCATCAACCAAATCTATCTATCAACATATATATATATATATACATCCAACATACTCAAAAATCAATCAACTCATAACAATATTATATATCAACATCATCACAAAATCATCATCAACTCAAACAAATGCATCAACAACTTCATACCATATATATCAACATAATATTATAAATTGATTAACATATATATATATATATATATCTACTATTTATCAACAACAAATTAATTCATATATATTATCAATTCAAATCATCAACCAAATCGATCAACACATATATATACATCCAACGTACTCAAAATCAATCAACTCAATCACACTCAAAATATCGATCAACTCAAATAAAACTCAATTAATCAACATATATATACATATACATACCTATATATAGCTCCACAAACTAATTATGGACAGATTTCGACAACACCCAAACTTTTTCTCCCGTTTTTTCTTCTCCCGTTTTTTTTTCCCAGATGAGCTGCTGCTGTCCAGATCTGCAAATATAAAGCACTTTAGCCGACGACATATTAATTTCGTCGGCTAAAGTTCACAGACTGTGGCCGACGAAATAAATTCTTTAGCCGACGACGTTTTAATTTCGTCGGCTAAGTTTACCATAGCCGACGAAAATATAAATTAGCCGACGAAAAAATGATTCGTCGGTCTGGTTTTTAATTTTCGTCGGCTAAAGCCTTTTTTCTAGTAGTGTGTTTTGGAATGTAAGTATTAAGGAGTGGACCGGGTCACTTTGAGTGGAAAAAAAAAGCCCACTCTCTCTCTCTCTCTCTCTCTCTCTTCCCTCCCGATTCTCCCCGAGCCTTCTCCCGCTGCCGGAACTTCCGGTTGTCCGTCTGCCGTCATCCGGCCACCGTTCGCCGCCGCAACAGTCCCAATCGGTCGGCCCTCGACCCAGCTTCCTTCCTGGGCCAGTGAGAGCTCCCCTAGCGCCGCCGATCGGGAGAAAAACTCGTCGGAAGTCCCGACTGGAACTTCCTCCTCCAGCCGCCATAGCCAGAGCTGCTAGGCTCAAAAGGAAGCCCTCTTCCCATACATTCATCTAGGGGTGGAATTTTAAAACCGAAAACCGAAAAAACCGAGCCGAAAACCAAACTGAAACCGGAAAAAACAAAACCGAAAAAAAAACCAAACCGAATTAAGAAAAACCGAACCGAACCTAATTAGTTTGGTTTGGTTTTTGGTTTCGGCCCTTGAAAAACCAAATCGAACCGAAAAACCGAATCCCTCTAAAATGACGTCGTTTTTTGTCTTTATTTTCTTATTAAATATTTCATTTGAAGAATATGATTTTTGGTTTTATGTTCTATATAATTATATGTTTATCTTTTCTAATATTTTGCTTTTATTTTCGTTTTATGTACATATAGAAATGTTCTAGATGTCGTGTATGCAAAGTATAAGGAGTGATATGTTACCTCTAAAATCAAAGACCTCATTTTTGGGAGCTTTAGATGATGGACTATAATATTTAATTTTTATTTTTTATTTTTATTTAAATTTATGATTTTTAAACTTTAAAATTCAAAATTTATTTGGATGGACTTTAAACTATGGAGTCTATATTTTGTGTTCAAGATGAACTTAGAAGTTTTAAAATTATGGTTTCATGGTGTGCTAGCGTGGTCAATTCCTAATATGTTCGAAATTATTGAGTATTAAACTTTCAAAGTATCTATTTGGTTTATAGATTGTTGGTTTGTTGGAGAATTATTGTCATAAATTTTATTGATATATTATGTCCTTATAAAACAAGTAATGGAAGAAAAAAAAGACGTAAAGTACGATAATTTTTTACTAAGCTAAAAGCATACAAATTATAAGAAAAATTATTTTTAAAAGAAAAAAAATAAAAACCGAACCACGGTTTGGTTTGGTTTCCGGTTCAAGATCTTAAAAAATGCAAACTGAACAGAACCGAACCGAATCTTTATTCGGTTTGGTTTCCGGTTTTAGGTAAAACCGAACCGAACAAAACCGAACCCACCCCTACATTCATCCCTCCAAAGGTTTCTCTTCCTCTTGAGCTAGGTAAGGAGAAATGTGAAGTTGAAATTCTAGGGCTCATTTGATGTTGTTGTTCGATTACCCTAGTTAAGCTTGGAATTTGTGTTTTTGCTAGTTAGGAAAGCTGTAGAGTGAGTTGAGAGGAAGATGTTATCAAAATTTGGTAGGCATTAGAGGTCGTCGGAGTCGGCCTCCGGCTGCCACTGTTTAGGGGGTTTTCATGATTTTAAATTGGTTATATATTAAGGGGAGTTATTGATGTGAATTTTAGAATTTTTAGAAGAGTTTTGGATAGGTTTGAGAATTTTTAAAGCTTGGTGATTTGGCAGATTAATAGGGTAAAATCCAGCCGATGGATTAAGTTGTTTAATCTATGGAAGGGTGTAGTTAAAGCTGCTGATTTTAGTGTTGAGGTGTGGACCGTATCGAAATTAGGCAATGATGAGCGTGGCTATGGCTCACGGTTAATTTTTGCCTATTTTTTATAAATATTGGATTTTTAGATGAGAAATTAATTATATATTTGGTGTCACATCCCGACCCTTAAATTTTTACATTATTTACCAGCTTAAGTATATAAGAATTTTTACCGTCTCCGGCATTGAGATATAGTGTATTGGTCCCTAGAGGGGTTTTGAGGGACGTTTATTTCAGAGGATTTATTCGTCGGAGAAAAATGTAACGACGGTAAAAATAGTAAATTTTAGCTAGTAAAAGGTAATTTTTATTAGGGTATTATTTTTGGGGATGTTAATTTTTGGAATTGGGTTTATAAGGATGTTGGACCGGGTTTAGAGGCCCAAATCCTTTTCTCCTTCTCTCTTTTCTCTTTCCCCTTCCCTGAGCCCTCTCTCTCTACCTCTCCGCTGCAGGATTTCTTCTTGGCCGTCTGCCGTCGTCCGGCCAGCCACCGGCCGTCGCTACAGTCCAGTTGGGAGCCCCTCCACCTCCTCTCCCTCCCCAGCCTAGCACCCGTGTCACATCCCGACCCGTAAAATTTATCTTATTTACTAGCTTGATTATAATAAGAATTTTTACCGTCTCCAACATTGAGTTATAGTTTAATTGGTCCCTAGAAGGGTTTTGGGGGACGATTATTTCGGAGAGTTATTCGTAAGAGAAAAATGTAACGACAGTAAAAATGGTAAATTTTAGTTAGTAAAAGGTAATTTTTATTAGGGTATTATTTTTGGGGGTGTTAATTTTGGAATTGGTTGTATATAGAGGAGTTGGGCCGGATGGATGAGGCCCAAACCATTTCTCTCTCTCTCTTCTCTCTCTCTCTTCTTCCCGGTTTCTCTCTCCCCGAGCCTCCCGCTGCCCGATTTTTTCGGCCGCCCGTCCGCCGCCGTCCGGCCACCGTTTGCTCCATTCGCTCGGTCTCCAACCCAGCTTCCATTCTAGACCGTGACAGCCACCCTAGCTCCGCCGTGAAGGAGTAGTCTCGCCCGAAAGGCTCGGCTGCCTAAAGCCTTCCTTCGCCGGAACTTCCTCCTCCGGCCACCAATCCGGGCAAGCTTGGTACGGTTTTGGAGCTCTCCTCCGTGCAACAACCCCTCCAAAAGGCTCACTCCCTCTTGAGCTCGGTAAGGAGAAATTCGAAGTTGAAATTCTAGGGCTTTTAGGATGTTTTCGTTCGATTGACCTAGTTAGGCTTGGAATTGGTGATTGTGCTAGTTAGGAAAGTTGTTTGGGATGTTGAGAGGAAGATGCTGTTAAAATTTCATAGGAATTGGCCTCCGGCCGCCGCCGCCCCCGCCGCCGCCGTTTTGAGGTTTTGTATAAGTTTAAATGTGTAATAATTAGAGGAGTTTAATGAAGTGAATTGTGGAATTTCGGATGAGTTTTGAATAGGTTTGTGAATTTCCGAAGTTTGGTATTTTGGCGGTTAAATAATGTAAAATCCGGCCGTAGGATTTAAGTCAATTTCTGGGAAATGTTGTATTTACGGCTGCCGAGTATGGTGTTAAAGTTTGGGTCATTCCGATTTAAGAATATCGAAGTTAGGCAATAATGAGCGTGGTTATGGCTCTCGGTTAATTCTGCCTATTTTGTATAAATATTATATTTTTAGTGGGAAATTAATTTTATATTTGGAATAGGACGTGAGGAGGCCCGAGCAGAAGAAGTCTCGGAGCGTCATCAGGCTTAGGCCTAATTTGTGAGTGGACTTTTGTTTTAATTGAAAAGCATGCGATGAATGATTTTATTGATCATTCATTTCTTCTGATGAGACTTATTGATTTCTCGGCTATTTGACAATTTTTCCTGCTTTGGAGAGATCCCGAAATGAGATTTTCGGTGGATATATATATTTAGGATATTATGAGTATAGTATGTATATAAATGCTAGCTAGCCATACGTGCTTGGTCCGTCATAATGAGGTAAAATACCATTATGGCATGACATGAGTGTTAGACACAAGCGTCATAGCCCTATATGAAAAACTACTTTCTTTTCCGGTTTATTAGGTTTTCATATAGGGAGTTCACACGTAAATACACCGTTCTTTTCGGTCATAATGAGGAAAAATTCCATTATGCGCAACGTGAGCGTTAGACGCCAGCGTTGTAGTCTTTTATTAATTTCTATTTTTCTAATTGTTTCTAGGATTCATACAAGGAGTCTGACGAGTGTAAATACATACGAATATATGTTTATATATAGTTTAGCCTAAGAGGCTCCATTTTATTTGAGTTTGTGACTAACCAGTGCTAGTCGTGAATTTACCAGTTTATCAGTTGAACACTTTAAGCTGCCGCATGCAGTATATTTTTCTATGAAATTAAAATGGGAATGCATAAATATTTTGTTATTAAATTATTTTTGTCCACTCACTCTAACGTTATTAAATGTCTTCCCCTGAGCCCTTCGTTTTAAAATGTCCAGTCTGCAGAGTTCATATTGGATCTAGTAGGAGACGAGGCATAGTCACCCGTTAATTCCACCACCTTCACCAGTAGGTTACCTGTTTAACCTACCTGTGTTTTTCTTACTTCCACTAGTGTCTAGTAGCTCTGAATACTTGGGTTTAATGTATATATTTTTGGTTGTGGGTGAAGGCTTGTTGATATTTTAGAATATTTGACGTAGGATGTATATTATCTTAGATAATGTTTATTATCTTGTTGGTGGTGATTGTTTTTGGGGAGCACGAAGGCTCCAGAAGTTAAGGTTGGATTTAGAACCTTTAGACGTGTTTGCAGGTTTCTATTGGAAGGGTTGTCCATTTTCAAGGGAGGTTGTACCGAATTTTGTGGTAAATCATTCCTTAGAGTTGTCCCCGCATGATTTACTCCGGGTTTAGGGTGAAATTCGGAGCGGGTCGTGTCAACCCGAGCCAATAACCCACCGGAAGAGGAGAAACTCGCCTGAGATGCCGAGAAGTATTTTCATCGGAAATCCCACCTCCGGCCGCCATAGGTTGGAATCTTTAGCTCATCTTGTGGCTCTCTTCAAGGTTAATGATCCTCAAAAGGAAACGATTTAATTCGGTCTTGTTAAGGAGAGATGTTTAGTTGAAATTCTAGGGATTTTAAGATGTTTCCGTTTTTTTGGCATAGCTAGGCTTAGATTTTGGGTTTGTGATAGTTAGGAAAGTTGTAGAGCATGATGAGAAGATTATGCTGTCAAAATTTCATAAGAATTGGAGGTCGCCGGAATCGGCCTCTGGCCGGCGCTGGCGCCGGCGCTGTTTTGGAAATTTTTTAAGTTTTAAATGTGTAATAATTAGAGGAATTTAATGAAGTGAATTATGGAATTTTTGGATGAGATTTGGATAGGTTTGGGAATTTCTGAAGTTTTGTATTTTTGGCTGTTGAATAATGTAAAATCCGGCTTAGGATTTAAGTCAATTTCTAGGAAATGTTGTATTTACGGCTGTCTAGTATGGTATTAAAGTTTGGGTCATTCCGATTTAAGATATCAAAGTTAGGCAATGATGAGCGTGGTTATGGCTCTCGGTTAATTTTGCCTATTTTGGTATAAATATTGGATTTTTAGTGGGAATTAATTATATATTTGGAACATGACGTGAGGAGCCCCGAGCAGAAGAAGCCTCGAAGCGTCATCAAGCTTAGCCTAATTTGTGAGTGGACTTTTGTTTTTAAAATATTGTGCATGCGAAATAATTTTTTTGTTATAAGAATAACCGAATTGAGAATTTCGGTGAGCATGTATATATATATATATATATATCCATATTTGGATGTTTATGAGGATAGTATGTATATAAATAAATGCTAGCTAGCTATACGGTTTTTCCACCATACTGAGGTAAAATTCCATTATGGTGCGACGTGAGCGTTAGACGCAATCGTCGTAGCCTTTATATAAATATAATAATTTATATAGGGGATAGCGGGTATATATATATATATCTCTATATATTTAAACCGTATTTTCAGTCATAATAGAGGAAAAATTCCATTATGGCGCAACGTGAGCGTTAGACGCAAGCGTTGTAGCCTTTTATGAATTTCTATTTTTTAAATTGTTCTTAGGATTCATACAAGGAGTCTGACAAGTGTAAATACGTACGAATATATATTTATATATATAGTTAGCCTGAGAGGCTCCATTTTATTTGAGTTGGTGACTAGCCGGAGCTAGTTGTGAAATTGTCAGTTTATGAGTTGAGCACTTTTGAGCTGCCGCATGCAGTATATTTTCTATGAAATTTAAATGGGAATGCATAAATATTTTGTTATTAAATTATTTTTGTCCACTCACTCTAACGTTATTAAATGTCTTCCCCTGGGCCCTTCGTTTTAAAATGCCAGTCTGCAGAGTTCGGATTGAATCTAGTAGGAGACGAGGCATAGTCACCCGTATTTCCACCACTTTTCACCAGTAGGTTACATGTTTAACCTACCTGTGTTTTCTTACTTCCGCTAGTGTCTAGTAGCTCTGAATACTTGGGTTTAATGTATATATTTTTGGTTGTGGGTGAAGGCATGTTGATATTTTAGAATATTTGACGGAGGAGAATGTATATTATCTTGTTGGTGGTGATGTATTTGGGGAGCACGAAAGACTCCAAAAGTTAAGGGTGGATTGAGAATTTTAGGAGTGTTTATAGGTTTTCGTTAGGAAGGGTTGTCCATTTCCAAGAGAGGTTATACCGAATTTTACGGTAAATCTTTCCTTGGAGGTGGTCCCCGCACGATTTACTCCGGGTTCAAGATGAAATTCGGGGTGGGTCGTGTCAGTTGGTATCAGAGCTTTAGGTTTCCTTTTCTGCTTCTTGTCACTGTCATATTTGCCTAAGTAGCACGTAGTGTCTATAGAGTGATGATCCGTCCGTGGCGGATTTATTGGCATTTTATGTTTTTGATGCTATGTGTTATTGGGTATGTGTGATAGTTGAGTAGTCTTGTTTATGGACTACTAAATATTTTCTTCCTCAGGTACTATGCCTCCTAGGCGCCCACGGCAAACCCGTGTGGCTACTTCGACCAATGCCGATGAGGGCCATGAGGTCAGGGGATTGGTGATGATATTGGAAATTTGCTGAGGGATGTCATGGATGGAGCTCCACACCCTCATGCGGTGAAAAGGAGAGAAGTTTATGAGGCTAGAGCCAGAGAGTTCAAGGGTGCCAAGGGACCCCTTGATGCTCACAATTGGGTGGATAAGATGGAAAATGCTTTTGCGATCACTGAGTACCAGAAGAAAAGAAAAGTGAAGATGACAGTGACTTTCTGGATGATTCAGCACATCACTGGTGGTCGCTTGCCAGCAGAAATGTCGAGGATGCTCGACTATGTCATGGGAGCAGTTTAAAACTCTCTTCTTGGGGCAGTATTTCAATCATGCCCACCGCAGCAGAATTCAGTCGGATTTCCTGCCTATGACGAAGAGGGATAATGAGGGGGGACATAGAGTTCCAGGAAAGATTCACTTCCCTGTGTCATATCTGGTTCTGATGAGAAGACCAGGATTGAGATGTTCATTGGAGCACTGGTGGAGTGTATGCAGACAAGATGACGGGGGTAATTTACCCGACTTTTATGGATTGCAGTGGTTTGGTGCAGCCATGGCCATTGAGTCCAGGGGGACATATGGTGTTCGGCCTCGTGATTACAATGGCCCCAGTCAGGGGTCATCCAAGAAGGTTTGCTTCATCATCCGCTTCTGGGTCTTCTGCTGGTAGTGGCAGTAGTGGGGGGATTGAGCTCTGGTGCTCGGAATAGAAATAGAGGACGTTTCAAGACACCTTCTCGGAGTTATTTGGGGGGGTAGGCAGCAGTTTAGACGGTATGGTTCTAGTGGCAATTTCCAAGGTAGATCATCCGGTAGCAGACTTATTCTTATGGGCAGCAGCAGTTTCTAGGTGTGCTATGAGTGTGGTAGTCTGGATCACTTCAGGAGAGATTGCCCATTGTTGGCTCAGAGGACCACCCCTACCCCTACTCAGTCAGTTGGGCAGTCTTCAGCTAGAGGTTCTAGTAGTAGTGCCCAGGGCAGTGCTACGGTCAGAGGTGGCTCTCAGCGGGGGGCAGTGGTCAGCGTGGACGTCCCATGACTCGCGCAAGATTGCATGCTAGACCCAGTAGGAAGGACGTACTTCTCCAGATGTCATCATTGGTACGTTATTAATTTTGGTCAGCTGCATGTACTTTTAATTGATCCTGGAGCCACGCATTCATTCATGTCTAGTAGATTTGCTCTCCATGCCAATGTGCCATCATCGTCTCTTCCAGGCGAGTTGCATGTGTGTCTCTACCCTCTGGTGAGGTGATGAGAATTAATTGGGTATTTAGTGGATGTGAAGTTTTAGTTGAGGGATTTAATTTCAAGGCCGATTTAATTCCTTTAGAGATAGTGGAGTTTGATGTGATCTTGAGGATGGACTTTTTGGAAGCATATAGAGCTTTGATAGATTGTTTTCAAAAGTAGTGGTGCTTCGAAGTCCAAGTGGATTTGAGGTTGCTTTTCAAGGGGGGGAAGAGATGTTATTTCGAGTTGCCTAATTTCCGCTGTTGCTGCAAGAAAATTATTAAATAAAAGCTGTCAGGCGTATTTAGCTCATGTGGTGGATACAAGTATGGGAGTTTTGGGAGTGGAGATATTCCAGTAGTAAGGGAGTTTCGGATGTTTTCCTGGAGTTGCATGATTTGCCTCCTGCAAGGGAGATGGACTTCTCTATAGAATTTACTTCCCGGAACTATGCCTATCTCTCAGGCACCTTACAGAATGGCTCCAGCGGAGGTTGAAAGAGTTGAAGACTCAATTGTCAGAATTGGTAGACAAGAGTTTTGTTCGGCCTAGCATGTCTCCATGGGGTGCTCCGGTAGTGGTTAAGAAGAGAAAGATGGCACCATGAGACTATGCATTGACTATAAGAAGTTGAATCAGATCACAGTGAAGAATAAATATCCGTTGCCTCGGATCGATGATTTATTTGATCAGTTGAGGGGTGCTTGAGGCCAGAAGGTTGGTGATAGAGTACGGGAAGCACAGAATAATGATCCTTCCATAGTTCGATTGATAGAAAGAGCTTTGAGCGGAGCCACAGCCGATCATTTTTTGTTAGAAGGGATGAGACTTTATTGTTTAAGAATCGGCTTTGTGTTCTAAAAAGAAATGAAGAGTTGAAGAGTGAGATTTTAGAGGAAGCTCATAGTTCCGCTTATGCAGCTCATCCAGGTAGCACAAAAATGTATCGGATTTTGAAGGATTATTATTGGTGGCCAAAATGAAGAGGGAAATTGCAGCTTATATGAATAGATGTCTGATTTGCTAGCAAGTAAAAGCTGAAAGGCAGAAGCCTTCTGGATTGCTTGAGTCGTTGCCTATTCCAGTGTGGAAGTGGGACCACATCACCATGGATTTTGTTTTCACTTTACCTCGTACCGTGAAGGCATGACGGTATTGGGTGATTGTGGATAGACTCACCAAGTCTGCACATTTCTTGCCAGTGGGAAAAAAGTATAAATTGGATAAATTGGCGGAACTTTATGTGAATAAAATTGTGAGGCTTCATGATGTGCCTGAATCAATAGTGTCAGATCGGATCCTAGATTTGCTTCTAAATTCTGGGGAGCTCTTCAAGCAGCTTTAGGTACCCGATTACATTTCAGCACTGTTTTTCCTCAGACTGATGGGCAGTCCGAGAGGACTATTCAGACTTTGGAGGATATGTTGAGAGCTTTGCCTTGCAGTTCAGAGGGAGTTGGGATAAGAACCTATCTTTGATGGAATTTGCATATAATAATAGTTTTCATTCTAGCATTGGTATGGCTCCCTTTGAGGCGCTTTATGAGAAGCAGTGTCGTACACCTTTATGTTGGAATGAAGTGGGGGAAAAAGAGCTTTGTCGCCCCGAATTAATCCATGAGACAAATGAGAAGATTAAAGTGGTTAGAGATAGACTCAAGGCCGCTCAAAGTAGGCAGAAGAGTTATGCAGATGTCTGTAGGAAAGATCTTGAGTTTCAAGTGGGTGATTGGGTGTTCTTCAAATTATCTCCTTGGAAAGGGGTTGTACGTTTCGTTAAGCGTGGGAAGCTTAGTCCGAGGTATAATGGCCCTTATGAGATAATAGAGTGAGTTGGCTCACTTGCTTATCAGTTAGCTTTGCCTCCAGAATTAGCCAGGATACATAATGTGTTTCATGTATCCATGCTTCGCAAGTATATTGCCGATCCCTCTCATGTGCTGCAAGAGCAGCCGATCAGTTTGACGAGAGATTTGTCTTATGAAGAGGAACCGGTTCAGATTCTCGACCGAAAGGAGCAAGTGCTTAGGAACAAGATAATTCCACTTGTCAAGGTGCTCTGGAGAAGTCATCAAGTAGAAGAAGTTACTTGGGAATCAGAGGAGCAAAATGATGCAGCAGTATCCCTATCTCTTCGAATGACAGGTATGTAAATTTCGATGACGAAATTTTTATAAGGAGGGGAGAATTGTCACATCCTGACCCTTAAATTTTTACCTTATTTACCAGCTTGAGTATAATAAGAATTTTTACCGTCTCCGGCATTGAGATATAGTGTATTGGTCCCTAGAGGGGTTTTGAGGGACGTTTATTTCGGAGGATTTATTCGTCGGAGAAAAATGTAACGACGGTAAAAATGTTAAATTTTAGCTAGTAAAAGGTAATTTTTATTAGGGTATTATTTTTGGGGGTGTTAATTTTGGAATTTGGTTTATAAGGATGTTGGACCGGGTTTAGAGGCCCAAATCCTTTTCTCCTTCTCTCTTTTCTTTCCCCCTTCTCCGAGCCCTCTCTCTCTACCTCTCCCGCTGCCGGATTTCTTCTTGGTCGTCTGCCGTCGTCGGCCAGCCACCGGCCGCCGCTCCAGTCCAGTTGGGAGCCCCACCACCTCCTCTCCCTCCCCAGCCTAGCACCCGAGCCAATAACCCACCAAAAGAGGAGAAACTCGCCGGAGACGCCGAGAAGTATTTTCGCCGGAAATCCCACCTCCTCCGGCCACCATAGGTCGGAATCTTTAGCTCATCTTGTAGCTCTCTTCAAGGTTAATGATCCCTCAAAGGAAACGATTTAATTCGGTCTTGTTAAGGAGAGATGTTTAGTTGAAATTCTAGGGATTTTAAGATGTTTCCGTTCGTTTGGCATAGCTAGGCTTAGATTTTGTGTTTGTGATAGTTAGGAAAGTTGTAGAGCATGATGAGAAGATTATGCTGTCAAAATTTCATAGGAATTGGAGGTCGCCGGAATCGGTCTCCGGCCGGCGCCGGCGCCGCCGCTGTTTTGGAGATTTTTTAAGTTTTGAATGTGTAATAATTAGAGGAATTTAATGAAGTGAATTATGGAATTTTTGGATGAAATTTGGATAGGTTTGGGAATTTCTGAAGTTTGGTATTTTTGGCGGTTGAATAATGTAAAATCCGGCCGTAGGATTTAAGTCAATTTCTAGGAAATGTTGTATTTACGGCTGTCTAGTATGGTATTAAAGTTTGGGTCATTCCGATTTAAGAATATCAAAGTTAGGCAATGATGAGCGTGGTTATGGCTCTCGGTTAATTTTGCCTATTTTGTATAAATATGGATTTTTAGTGGGAAATTAATTATATATTTGGAACAGGACGTGAGGAGGCCCGAGCAGAAGAAGCCTCGAAGCGTCATCAAGCTTAGGCCTAATTTGTAGTGGACTTTTGTTTTAAATATTGTGCATGCGAAATAATTTTTGTTGTTATAGAATAACCGAAATTGAGAATTTCGGTGAGCATGTATATATATATATATTCATATTTGAATGTTTATGAGGATAGTATGTATATAAATAAATGCTAGCTAGCTATACGTGTTTTTCCACCATACTGAGGTAAAATTCCATTATGGTGCGATGTGAGCGTTAGACGCAATCGTCGTAGCCCTATATAAATATAATAATTTATATAGGGGATATGCGCGTATAAATATATATCTATATAATTATACACCGCCTTTTCGGTCATAATGAGGAAAAATTCCATTATGGCGCAACGTGAGTGTTAGACGCAAGCGTTGTAGCCTTTTATGAATTTCTATTTTTCTAAATTGTTCTTAGGATTCATACAAGGAGTCTGACGAGTGTAAATACGTACGCATATATATTTATATATATAATTTAGCCTGAGAGGCTCCATTTTATTTGAGTTGGTGACTAGCCGGAGTTAGTCGTGAAATTGTCAGTTTATGAGTTGAGCACTTTTGAGCTGCCGCATGCAGTATATTTTCTATGAAATTTAAATGGGAATGCATAAATATTTTGTTATTAAATTATTTTGTCCACTCACTCTAACGTTATTAATGTCTTCCCCTGGGCCCTTCGTTTTAAAATGTCTAGTCTGCAGAGTTCGGATTGAATCTAGTAGGAGACGAGGCATAGTCACTCGTATTTCCACCACCTTTCACCAGTAGGTTACCTGTTTAACCTACCTGTGTTTTCTTACTTCCGCTAGTGTCTAGTAGCTCTGAATACTTGGGTTTAATGTTTATATTTTTGGTTGTGGGTGAAGGCATGTTGATATTTTAGAATATTTGACGGAGAATGTATATTATCTTGTTGGTGGTGATTGTATTTGGGGAGCACGAAGGCTCTAGAAGTTAAGGGTGGATTGAGAATTTTAGGAGTGTTTGCAGGTTTTCGTTAGGAAGGGTTGTCCATTTTCAGGAGAAGTTATACCGAATTTTGCGGTAAATCTTTCCTTGGAGGTGGTCCCCGCACGATTTACTCCTGGTTTAGGGTGAAATTCGGGGTGGGTCGTGTCATTTGGAACAGGATGAGAGGAGGCTCGAGCAGAAGAAGCCTCGGAGCGACATCAGGCTTAAGCCTAATTTGTGAGTGGATTTTTGTTTTAATTAAAAGCATGCGATGCATTAATTTATTGATCAGTTATTCTTCTGCTGAAATTTATTGCTTTCTGGATATTTGGCAATTTCATCTTTTGGAGAGTTACCGAAAATGAGATTTTCGGTGAATATGTATATTGGATGTTTATGAGTATAGTATGTATATAAATGCTAGCTAGCCATACGTGCTTGGTCCGTCATAAGGAGGTAAAATTCCATTTTGGCACGACGTGAGTGTTGGACACAAGCGTCGTAGCCCTATATGAAAACTATTTTCTTATTTTGTTCGTATAGGGAGTTCACACGTATATATACAACCGTCCTCTTCGGTCATAATGAGGAAAAATTCTATTATGACGCGACGTGAGCGTTAGACGCAAGCGTCGTAGCCTTGTATGAATTTCTATTTTTCTAATTTGTTCATAGAATTCATACAAGAAGTCTGACGAGTGTAAATACATACACATATATGTTTATATATAGTTTAGCCTGAGAGGCTCTAGTTTATTGAGTTTTGAGTTTTGGAGACTAGCCGGAACTAGTTATGAAATTGCCAGGGCATGAGTTGAGCGCTTTTGAATTTTCGCATGCAGCATAATTTCTTTGGAAATTAAAATGGGAATGCATAAATAACTGTTTTATTAATTTATTTTTGTCCACTCACTCTAACGATTTTAAATGTTTTTCCCTGGGCCCTTCGTTTTAAAAATGTCAAATCTGCAGATTTGGGTTGGCACTAGATAGAGGCGAGGCATAGTTACCCACATCTCTCCCACCTTTCATCAGTAGGTTACCTGTTAACCTACCACCATATTTTCTTGCTTCCGCTAGTGTTTAGTAGCTTTGATTACCTTGAGATTATTGTATAATAGTTCGGTTATGTGCTAAGTCTTTGTTTATAATTTGGGAGATATCCAAAGGATGGTGTATGTTATAAGTTAGATATTTATATGTTGGATTAGAAGATGGTATTATTTTTATGTGTGGTGGTTCTGTTGTGGGGAGGGGTTGGCGGTGTGGCTCCATGTGTTGAGGTTGGATGTGTCGTTATAGGAGTGTTATTTGAATTTTTCAGGATAGGGTTGTCCATTTTCAAGGGAGATTATGCGAATTTTTCGATAAATTTTCTTGGAGGTGGACCTCGCAAGACTTACTTCGGGTTTCAGGGTGAAATCCAGGGTGGGTCTTGACAACAAGGCTAGTTAGCACATTTAGTAAGCATTAATGTTTAGAAGCCCAAAGATTCAAACCATGCATTAACATCAAATTAAATGAAAATCACATTGTTTGCGCATAAGTTTGACTAGGGCTAGCCCTAGCCTCAATCCATCTACTCACAACACATCATATTACAAAACAAACCAAATACATCAAAGAGAAAGAGAAGGGAAAAGAGGAAAGGAAATACCCACAGGTTGACCCTTGGTAGAGTCAAACCAAGAACCCAAAAACTCCTCCTAACTCTCAAGATGTGAGAATTGCTACAAGGTATGGTATTTTAGTTTTTTTACACCCAAAACACCATACCAATTCCCAAACTCAAGACAAAGGCTTAGAATAGTGAAGTGTGTGATTGATTTAGAGTGTGTAGTAACTTTGGTTTTGGTGAAACCCAGTGCCTACACACTTATTTGATACGGGGATCCTAGTCTTTTAGGGATTGGCCGATCCTTCTCCAAGTTAGTTAAGGAAAAGCTTTTCTAGCTTGTTAGGGGAATAGTTTTCCAACTTAGTTTGGGATTAGTTGTTTAACTTAGCTAGGGAGTACTCTCCAAGTTAGATAAGGATTTATAGAGTTATCAACTCTATAAATAGAGGTCTTAGCATAGTTCTAGGACCAGAGAGCGAAACAGTCAGAGATATATCTGTTTAGAGTGTTATTGTGAGAGAAGACATTAGACAATAATCATTGTACCATTTTGCACAATAATAAGAGAAGAATACATTTTCTCGAACTACATTGCTTGTGTGTTTAGTACTGTTAGCAGTATCACCTGAGTAATACGTATCAAGTTGGTAATCAGAGCTAATCGTATCCGTGATAAGTCATGTGGTGCATGGTCATGACTCGTTCACTTTACAGAAAGCTAGGAAAAGCTCTTGTGTCTTTGGAGAATACCACAAGATCAAGAGGAAAGAAGATGGATGGTGAGAAACTAGAGAAAGAAAGACTTGTTGAGTTGGAGAAGCAGATGGCTGCGTCAAACACTGTGATTGCAGAATTGACAGGTCTCGTCAAACAATTACTATTGAAGGAATCGCTGAAGGAAACAAATTCGGAGTCGGAAGAAGAACCAGAAAAGACGGGATTGGATGAAGAGTCTGACATTGCCAGCAAAACCTCGCAACAAGAAAGAAGAGTTCTTTTCGAAACTTGAAGATTGATTTCAAGATTGAAGTTCCGATATACGATGGCAGCGTCAATGTTGACAAGTTGGACGACTAGATTGAGCGGCTTGACATATATTTTACGTTCCATCGTTTTACATCGAAAGAGAAGATCACCTGTGCGACTTTGAAGCTATCATCTCACGCGTTAACTTGGTGGAAGTCCTACCGGAGGAATAGTGATGAGGAGGTTTGTGTCGTGGAAGCAATTCAAAGAATTGCTTAGAAAGCAGTTCTATCTAGTAGAGTTTCTGGAGGAACGATGACACAAGTGGCATAACTTGCGTCAGAAAGTCAATCAGTCCGTGTAGGATTACACTACTGAATTCCAGAATCAAGCTATGCTACACATATTTGAAGGTGTATCCTATTTTTAGGGATTGGCATCCAAGTTAGTTAAGTTTTTCACGGTACAACTGTTGAAGAAGCTAGGGGACTCTCGTTAGAAGATTTAAGAGTTATCAACCAAAATAGAGGTAGCAAGTTCTAGCCAGAGAGCGAAAAGTCGAGTTATGTAAGTGTTATTGTGAAGAGACATTAGAATAAATTGTACCATTTTGCACAATAAAAAAAAAAATCGACGGTGTGAGTACTTTAGATATTGAAATGAAAAATACTAACGTAGAGTCATGGGGATGTATGACCTTCACTTTCAAAAGTAGGAAAAGCTCTTGTGTCTTTGAGAATACACAAGAAACTAGGAAAACGCAAATGCAATGTGATGAGAAACTAGAGAAAGAAAGACTTGTTGAGTTGGAGAAGCAGATGGCTGCGTCAAACACTGTGATTGCAGAATTGACAGGTCTCGTCAAACAATTACTATTGAAGGAATCGCTGAAGGAAACAAATTCGGAGTCGGAAGAAGAACCAGAAAAGACGGGATTGGATGAAGAGTCTGACATTGCCAGCAAAACCTCGCAACAAGAAAGAAGGAGTTCTTTTCGAAACTTGAAGATTGATTTCAAGATTGAAGTTCCGATATACGATGGCAGCGTCAATGTTGACAAGTTGGACGACTAGATTGAGCGGCTTGACATATATTTTACGTTCCATCGTTTTACATCGAAAGAGAAGATCACCTGTGCGACTTTGAAGCTATCATCTCACGCGTTAACTTGGTGGAAGTCCTACCGGAGGAATAGTGATGAGGAGGTTGTGTCGTGGAAGCAATTCAAAGAATTGCTTAGAAAGCAGTTCTATCTAGTAGAGTTTCTGGAGGAACGATGACACAAGTGGCATAACTTGCGTCAGAAAGTCAATCAGTCCGTGTAGGATTACACTACTGAATTCCAGAATCAAGCTATGGTTCTAGATATATCCTTGAAGGAGTATTCGGTATTTATGAAGTACGAAGCAAGACTGAATGAGTACATCCAAAGGGAGTTAAGTTTTTCACGGTACAATCTGTTGAAGAAGCTAGCGGGAAAGCAATCGCGATTGAGAAGAAGTTCAAGAGGAACGAAACCAAGGGAGATGGAAAACAGACTGGGGGTAAGTCGAATGTTTTCTATGCCAAGAAGGAGGAGCAGAAGAAAGGCGAGTTGGATGGTAAATCTTGCATTCCCTATAAGCAGGAGCGGATTCAGGAATTGAAACTAGGTAGGACTTACTTTCCACCACAGACAAAAAAAAAATCGACGGTGCGAGTGCAATTTAGATATTGAAATGAAAAATACACCTAGAGACATGGGGATGTAGTGAGCCTTTACTTCTCAAAATGTATTATATAAAACAATATTCATAACTCTTTAGATGTAACACACAAGAAACTAGGTAAACACGTCAAATGCAATACAAAATATGTCGATGTAAAACCTCTCTACTAACTATATATAGAAAGCAATAACATGTAGAGACATGAGGATGTAGTGAGTCTTTACCTCTCAAAATGTATTATATAAAACAATATTCATAACTCTTTAGATGTAACACACAAGAAGCTAGGTAAACACGCCAAATGCAATACAAAATATGTCGATGTAAAACCTCTCTACTAACTATATATAGAAAGCAATAACATGTTCTTTTATCAAAATTCGTCAACCAACTAACAACCTTGATTTAATTTGCCCCAATCTTAATTTTGGTAACTATAATGAAACAATATTAAATACTCACATACAATTAAGGTGAAGAGTAATTAGGTGGTAAGAAAGAGAGATAATGAGAACGACAAATTGGATGGGATGGAACTCACGGAAGAGTGAAGAACTTGTAGAGATATATATCTCTCAGTGAGTGAAACCTAGGCTGAACATAAGATTCAATATATAATTTTTTTTATAAGCTAACTACATGTAGTAATTTTTTTTCCCCATATAATTTGAGTGGGACTTGAGTCCCAGGCCAGAAAGCCTAGATCCGCCCCTGCCTGTAAGGGAACAGGACACGTGGCAGATAAGTGTTGGGTGAAGTTTCCTCACCTTAAACCAAGAGTGTTACGGCATAAGAAGGAGAGGAAGAAGACAACATTAATCACAAACGAGGCAAAAGAAGTACCAGGAATGACAGAACCAAATATGAAGCTCAACCTTATGGCAGGAACACAGTTAGGGAACGACGACGAGAACCGCAAGGAGCAGCTCTTTATTGTTAAGTTACAGGTGAAAACCAGTTTGGTTGATGCCATTGTGGATCTGGGTAGTCAGAAAAATCTTATCTTGGAAGCTTTGGTTCAGAAGCTGGGTCTCAAGACAGTCAGACATCCGAAACCATATCTGTTGGGATGGATCCAAAAGGAAGCCGGCAGGATGAGTGTAACCAACCAATGCACATTCAAGTTTGCGCTTCATGAGTCTTACATCGATGAAGTGACATGTGATGTGGTGCCATTGGATATTTTTCAGGTTATACTAGGTAATCCCTACTTATGGGATAGATATGCAGTCTATGACAGGAGAGCCCAGAAGTATACGTTCACGAAGGATGAACAATAGTTTGTTATTCGAGCGATTTCCCTACCACAAGAGGCAAGCTTGGTAGCAGCGACTCAGGCTAAAAGATTAGTCAATACTTGTAGGAAATTTATCTTGTTGACACGTCCACATGAAGGGCACTCAAGTCAAGATATTGAGAAGTCAAAATTGAAGAAGTCACAGGCAAAGTACAAGTCTAGACATGATCAACATCGAGTACCTTCTAACTTTGGTATTAGTGACTTAGTATGGTTAGGCTGAGTAAAGAGCGCCTTAAAGAGGATCCATTGCTAGAAGATTGCATTTTGGAGCAGCAAGTGGCTACGACACGTCGAGGGGAGCGAACAGTGTTCCGCATTGGGCGTGCATGTCAGGTTCCAAACAAAGCTAAGTGGTTCAGCAAAGAAAAGGGAACTCTTGAGTTTTCTAATCTCCGTTTAAGTTCTTAAAAGGGGAGCCATGATACAGGTGTATTCTAGTCTTTTAGGGATTAGCCGATTCCTTCTCCAAGTTAGTTAAGGAAATAGCTTTTCTAGCTTGTTAGGGGAATAGTTTTCCAACTAGTTTGGGTTAGTTGTTTAACTTAGTTAGGGAGTACTCTCTAAGTTAGATAAGGATTTATAGAGTTATCAACTCTATAAATAGAGGTCTTAGCATAGTTCTAGGACCAAAGAGCGAAACAATTAGAGATATATCTGTTTAGAGTGTTATTGTGAGAGAAGACATTAAACAATAATCATTATACCATTTTGCACAATAATAAGAGAAGAATACATTTTCTTCGAACTACATTGCTTGTGTGTTTTAGTACTGTTGGCAATTCTGTTGTTAGCAGTATCACCTGAGTAATACGTATCACTATCTCTCACACAAAATCAAAGCAACTATATTGTTCGGCTGACAATGATACATTTGATCTCCCCACCTCTTTCTCCGATCAAATTCTTGAAGGTGCGTTGAACGAATTCTCTTATTCTTGTCTTCCTGATGATATTATTGATATTGAAGGAGTATTCGGTGGTAATGATACAATGTTGTGTCAAGATAATAGTCTCATCTCTCCTCTTGATCAACGGTTAGATAGTCTGTAGCTAAAGTGTTTCTATCGGTAGCTTCATGTTCCTTATAGTTATCTAGATGCACAAAATATGGTGTGTTGTTCAAACCCTTCCTTCAGCCTAGCACACAACCCTGTAAGGTTGAACTCCAAGTTTGAAAGATAGATAACTGGTTGGTAGCTTTTTGTTAGCCAGTCACACAGGTGATGCTGGAAGTAAAAGATGTGTTTACTACTCGACATGTTTTTCTGCAAGACTTCTGCTTTACTCTTTATCTAGAATCTTTTAAGATCCAGTCTTGGTTAGCTTTCAAGTTCTTCTTCCTTTTTATACCAAACAGACTTATTTTATGAGTACAAGAATCATTTTTTTATATTTAGTTTTAGCTTTAGAGTTGAGCTGCAATAGTGCAGAACTAATGATCCGGAAGATCTTGTTTCATTAGTTTGTTGCTGACAACATCATGCATAGTTTTTGTGGTTTTTCAATTGAAGTGTCTGTTAACTATTGAGCTGCAATAGTTAACTATTAGTTTTGTGTTTTGCTTGCTGATGTCTTAGTTATTAGTGGTAGTTGTCAAGCTTCAATTAATCCCGACATTCATCGGTCAATTGGGTTTAAAAGATCAGTCTCTCCCCCTCTTTCAATGTCCTTGCTATGATTCTTGCTGCTGGAGATAGCCACATAGCTCTATTTCAGGATGGTCTATTATTTGACGGAAAAAAGAAAGGATGTTACATTGGTTGTTGACAACTTCAACTTGGCATCTTGTGATGATCACCCTGGTCAGGTAAGTTTCAGGATGAAAGTAGTAAGTTCATCACTCTGTTGCTCAGTGGTTGAATACTAATGAGCCAGTTGAAATTGATCAGTATCTCCCTGCCACATGAGTTCTTTTCGATTGCTGGTCTAAATGAATGAATTGGTTGGAAACTTGGAGCACCTCTTCTTGCATAATCTGTCTATAGAAGCTAGGACGTCTTTTAGATAGTTTGTTCTGTTTTACTCTTACATGTATGTACAATTTTTTATTTTTTATTTATTTTTCATTTTCAAACCAGTTAATGGGATATACGCATTACTATGTAAATCAGTATCTTTTTTTGAAATCAACATTCCATTGGTCCTTCTCTCTTTAGCTGTGCATATATTTTCAAGTTTTATTTGGTTATTACTTAATTCCTATTTCTGTCACAGATAAGAGTTTGGTTACTTAAGTTTCTAGTTCTGTTAAACAGAAAATATAAATGAAAATCTTACTTCACTGGATTTTATTTTAGTTCAAATACTCATATTGATCATCTTTCTATCAAAGACACACTCATTAATGTGAACAACGTGAAACTGCAGCGCCCAACAAGCCAAAAATTCAGCTAATGATTGGCAAAATGATGATATAACGGTTGCATTATTTGTGGGTGCTAAACGGGAACTCGAGTTGCCTACCATCTATGACAGAAAATGACTTAAAGAATGTGTTGCAAGAACTCGGGTTTATTAGTTCCTCCAGCAACATAACAGCAGTAGAGGTGTTATGGACTTCTTAGGTATCTTCATGTTCGGCCATAACAGGTACATGAAAATTCCCCAATTCTGAGGTTTCTTTATAATGAAGGGTTAGCTTCTATGTTGCAAAGTCATCTATTTTTCATAGTGAATGTTCAATTTCGTATATATGCAATATGGTGCTGTTGGGATAATCTAACTATTGTTGTCCATAATGGAGCACCGCAGCTAATTTAAGAGAGCTATATATGCAATTTACAAAGATAAAGCTGATTGTAGAGTAGCACAAAGAGTATCATTAAGTTCAACAATTTGATAATACATATATGAAATGAACAAAAGTTGTCCAGATTACATCAAAATTCAGGGAATGTAATCAGATTGAAATGACTAACATGCAGAAATCATGTGTAAGAAATGGTTTAAAAACAAAATAAAATAAGTATATAGTGTAAAGCTGCAAAGCTTTGTCGTATTATCAAGCACTTTTCAGGCTCCATTTTAGATTGATCAGATGTTGGCAAGTCATCATTAGGATAGAACTCTCACTTGCAGCATTATTTTTTTAACCAATTTATACCCTGAAAAATGCAAAAGAGCATGTTAGTTAACAAATGTAGAAGAATTAGATACTTCAGGTAAACTGATATACGAATAGTAGCAAAAGACATGCAAAAAATTAGGACACTTGCTCAAAGGGAAAAGAAACTGAATTAGGTTAATAATGAGTTGGTGGTGGAGGAGATTTGTAATAATAAGGTTTAGATGCTGGTGGTGACGGTGGAGGTGGTGACTTATAGTAGTAAACTGGAGGAGGTGAAGGTGATGGTGGTGGTGGTGATTTGTAGGCATAAGGAGGAGGTGGTGATGGGGATGGAGGAGGTGGAGACTTATAGACATAGAGAGGTGGAGGTGATGGAGATGGAGGAGGAGTGGACTTGTAAATGTAAGGAGGAGGAGGTGACGGTGATGGTGGTGGCGGTGATTTGTAAATATAGGGAGGAGGTGGAGATGGAGACGGTGGTGGTGGTGACTTGTACACATAAGGTGGAGGAGGTGATGGAGATGGTGGCGGTGGTGATTTATAAATGTAAGGAGCTGGTGCAGATGGAGAATGAGGTGATGGCGACTTGTACACATAAGGTGGAGGAGGTGATGGGGAATGGGGAGGTGGTGACTTGTAAACGTAGGGTGGGGGAGGTGATGGGGACGGAGGAGGTGGTGACTTGTAAATGTATTGCGGTGGAGGAGATGGTGATGGTGGTGGTAGTGACTTGTAAAAGTATGGTGGGGTATTGATTATTGGCCTTTAAATGATATATGGGCAAAACCCAATTAGGAGGCCCATTGGTGATCACGTGGGCATTGATCTAGGTTAATTAGGAAACATATATAGCTTAGGTTTACTAGGGTATATATATGTGTATTGCTGCCTCTGAAACGGGGTGAGAGAGGAATAGTTAACCTAGAGCAGTTTGTTTTCTCTATCAACAGGGAACATAAAGCATTGGGGTTTTTGGGTTGAGAGTATTATTATCATACTCTATTGTATTTTCTCCAATTGTTGTAGTGGAATTTATCGCCGGCTTCGTAAGTGGACGTAGCTCAATCATATTGATTGGGTAAACCACTATAAATTCTGTGTCCTCGTCTACCTTTTCTTTTATTTGTTCCAATTAATATTCGTTTTGTATCGTTTCCGCATAACAAACTGGCATCAGAGCTCTTGTTCTGAACTGGGAGTTGATTATTGATTGGAAATCATGGTTGACAGCGTTGTTGACGAAGATAAAAAGAAAGGGATCGAGTCGTCTTCAGGTTCGGGTTTTTCACATGCTAAGCCATCAATTGGCAATGCCAAATTTGAAGTTGAGAAGTTCGATGGAACAAATAATTTTGGCATGTGGCAGTGTGAGATGATGGATGTCTTGTGTCAACAAGAATTTGATATAGCTCTTGAAGACAATCCATCAGATATGAGTGAGGCGCAGTGGAAGCAGATTAATAAGTGGGCTTGTGGTTCTATCAGATAATGTCTTGCAAAGGATGTGAAGTTCTTTATCATGAGGGAGACTTCGGCAAAGGAGTTGTGGAAGAAACTGGAAGACCAGTACATGATAAAGAGTGCTGAAAACCGGTTTCATCTGAAGAGGAGGCTTTTCTGATTTGACTACAGACAAGGTATAGACGCTTTTCTGATTTGACTACAGACAAGGTATTTCTATGTCTGAACACATCAGTGATTTCAATAAGATACTTGCAGATTTGGTTAATTTGAATGTGCAAATTAATGATGAGGATAAAGCTTTGTGTTTGCTAAATTCTCTTCCTGACGAGTATAAGCATTTGATTACAACTTTGTTGCATGGAAAGAATGAAGTGAAATTTGATAATGTGTGTAATTCATTGATTAACAATAAATGTCGGAAGAAGGAGAAGCGGTTGCAAAAGGTGTCGGGTGAAGCACTTGTGGCAAGAGGAAGATCAGATGATAGAAAATTTGGTGGAAATAGAGGTAAATCTCGTTCCAAGTCTAGAGGTAAATATCCTGCAAAAGATGAGTGAGCCTTTTGTCGTCAAAAGGGGCATTGGAAGAAAGATTGTCCCAAGTTGAAGAATAAAGACAAGAAGGGTTCTGAAGTAAATGTGGCAAAATTTGAAGATGATGATGATGACTTTAGTTTTGCATTGAGTTCATCAACCATTGAAGATTTTGAAGATGAGATTGATTTGGCTTTAGCAAGTTCATCTGCACGTGATTATTCTGATAAGTGGATTATGGATTCGGGTTGTACACACCACATGTGTCCTAACAAGGAACGGTTCTCTACTTTAAGGGAACTGAATGGTAGAGTAGTTCTTATGGGAGATGATAGTCCTTGCAGAACTAAAGGGGTTGGTATAGTTCGTCTCAAGATGCATGATGGGGTTGTTAGAGAATTGACTAATGTTCGGTATGTTCCGAATTTGAAGAAGAATCTTATCTCTTTGGGTACTTTGGAATCAAAGGGGCACACAATTACATTGAAGAATTGTGTTGCTAAGGTTGTTTCCGGTTCACTTGTGATGATGAAGGGTGCTAGAGAAAGAAACTTGTATTTTCTACAAGGGAGTACTGTGACAAGTGAGTCAGCAGTTTCTGAGACTACAGATGATGATGACACTATCAGGTTGTGGCATATGCGACTTGGACATGCTGGTGAAAAAGCAATGCAGGGATTGGTGAAGCAAGGCTTGTTGAAGGGTGCAAAGTCATGCAAATTGGAATTTTGTGAACATTGTGTATTGGGAAAGCAGACTAGAGTTAAATTTGGCACCGCAATTCATCAGACTAAATGAGCTCTAGACTATGTTCACACAGATGTATGGGGACCTACCAAAACTACATCTTTGGGAGGTATGCATTATTATGTCTCTTTTGTTGATGACTTCTCTAGAAGAGTATGGGTGTACACCATGAAGCATAGAGATGAAGTCTTAGATATATTTGTGAAGTGGAAGAAGATGATTGAGACTCAGACATGTCGGAAAATTAAGAGGCTCAGGTCAGATAATGGTGGTGAATATAAATCTGATCTGTTTTTCAAATTATGTCAAGATGAAGGCATTGTGAGACACTTCACGGTTAGAGGGACACCACAGCAGAATGGGCTGGCAAAGCGCATGAATAGGACTTTATTGGAGAAAGTCAGATGTATGTTGTCTAACGCTAGATTAGGCAAAGAGTTTTGGGCAGAGGCAGTCACATATGCAGGTCATCTCATTAATAGGTTGTCTTCTGCTGCAATTGAGGGTAAACTCCTATGGAGGTATGGTCTGGTAAACCTACTACTGATTATAATTATCTTCATATTTTTGGTTGTCCTGCTTATTTTCATGTCAGGGAAAGTAAGCTTGATCCAAGGGCCAAGAAAGCAATATTCTTGGGATTTAATGATGGTGTTAAGGGATTCAGGCTTTGGTGTCCAGATGTGAAGAAAGTTGTTGTGAGCAGAGATGTGACTTTTGATGAAGGTATTATGGTTGATCAGAATAGACTAAAAAATTCTCAAGAGCAGAGAATGACCACAGAGAATTTGCAGCAGGTGGAGGTACAGAGAAAAATTGTTGAAACTCCAACTGATCCGGTGAGTCCTATAGTTGAGTCAGATGATTCAAATAATAAGGACATGAGTGTTGAAATTGAGGCTCCAGCCCAAGAGCATACACAGCAAGATGGACCTATTGCAACCAGGAAGGGAAAAAGGAATGCTCAAAAGCTAGCTTGGCTTAATGATATGGTGACTTATGCACTTCCTATTACTGAAGAAGAAATTCCTACTACTTATGAAGAAGCTGTTGTACATGCAGATTGTGTAGAGTGGGAAAAAGCTATCGATGAGGAGATGAATTCTCTTCACAAGAATAAAACATGGGAGGTGGTTCAGTTACCGCATGGGAAGAGAGCAATCAGTTGTAAATGGGTATTTGCTAAAAATGAAGGATAGCGGTACAAGGCTAGATTGGTGGCTAAAGGCTACGCACAAAAAGAAGGAATTGACTACAATGAGGTATTTTCTCCTGTTGTTAAGCATTCTTCTATTTGTATTTTGTTAGCCTTGGTTGCTCAGTTTGATCTTGAGTTAGCACAGCTTGATGTGAAAACTGCTTTTCTACATGGAGAATTAAAAGAAGAAATTTACATGAGTCAGCCAGAAGGGTTTAAAGTTGCTGGTAAGGAAAATTGGGTATGTAAATTGCAGAAATCATTGTATGGTTTGAAGCAGTCTCCAAGGCAGTGGTATAGGCGGTTTGATAAATTAATGTCAGGTCAGAAGTACACTAGGAGTCTTTATGATCCATGTGTTTATTTTCGCAAGCTACATGATGGGACCTTCATTTATTTGCTCTTATATGTTGATGATATGTTGATTGCATCTAAAAGCAAGGTAGATAGATAAATTGAAGTCACAATTGAGTTGTGAATTTGAGATGAAGGACTTGGGAGAAGCTAAAAAGATTTTGGGCATGGAAATTGAGAGAGATAGACCAAGAGGCCGAATTTGTTTGTCACAAAACCAATATTTGAAGAAGGTACTACATCGGTTTGGCATGGATGATAAAACTAAACCTGTAAGTACACCTCTTGGCTCTCACTTTAAGCTTAATGCTACTATGTCTCCTAGCACAGATGATGAGAAGCAATATATGGCTAAAGTTTCTTATGCCAGTGTTGTTGGTAGCTTAATGTATTGTATGGTGTGTACTAGACCTGATATTTCACAGGCCTCAAGTATGGTGTGCAGATATATGCATAATCCGGGTAAAGGTCATTGGCAAGCTGTGAAGTGGATTCTACGGTATATTTTTGGTAATGTGGATGTTGGATTAATGTTTCAACAGGACAAGACGAGTCAGTGTGTTGGATATGTAGATTATGATTATGCAGGTGATTTGGATAACAGTCGGTCTACTACAGCTTATGTGTTTACTCTTGCTAGTGGACCGGTGAGTTGGAAGTCGAATTTGAAGTATACAATTGCTTTGTCGACTACAAAAGCTGAATATATGGCGGTAACAGAGGGTGCAAAATAAGCAGTTTGGCTTCGTGGTTTGCTTGAGGACTAGGGACTTATTCAAGACTATGTGGATATTCATTGTGATAGTCAAAGTGCTATTCATTTAACAGAGAACCATGTTACTCATGCTCGTACTAAACATATTCGTGTCAGATATCACAAGATTCGTCAGATGGTGGAGGATGGTGATGTTCAACTTCTAAAGATTGGGACCGAAGATAATCCTGCTGATATGTTGACAAAGGCGGTTCCATTGAGCTACTTGATTGGTGTTTGCAGAATTTGAAAATCCCTACGGGGATGTCGGAGTGGCGATTGGTTTTGGAGTTCTACTCTGGAGAATTTGTATCAATTAATGCCAAGGTGGAGATTTATTGATTATTGGCCTTTAATTGATAAATGGGCAAAACCCAATTAGGAGGCCCATTGGTGATCACGTGGGCATTGATCTAGGTTAATTAGGAAACATATATAGCTTAGGTTTACTAGGGTATATATATGTGTATTGCTGCCTCTGAAACGGGGTGAGAGAGGAATAGTTAACCTAGAGCAGTTTGTTTTCTCTATCAACAAGAAACAGAAAGCATTGGGGTTTTGGGTTGAGAGTATTATTATCATACTCTATTGTATTCTCTCCAATTGTTGTAGTGGAATTTATCGCCGACTTCATAAGTGGACGTAGCTCAATCACATTGATTGGGTGAACCACTATAAATTCTGTGTCCTTGTCTACCTTTTCTTTTATTTGTTCCAATTAATATTCGGTTTGTATCGCTTCCGCATAACATGGGGGAGGTGATGGGGATGTAGGAGGTGGTGGAGATGGTGATGGTGGGGGTGGTGACTTATAGACATAAGGAGGAGGAGGTGATGGGGATGGAGGAGGTGGTGGCTTGTAAACATAAGGAGCAGGAGGTGAAGGGGATGGAGGAAGTGGTGACTTGTAAATGTAGGGCAGTGGTGGAGATGGTGATGGTGGGGGTGGTGACTTATAGACATAAGGAGGAGGAGGTGAGGGAGATGGTGGCGGTGGAGACTTATAAATGTAGGGTGGGGGAGGTGATGGGGATGGAGGTGGTGGTGACTTGTAAATATAGGGTGGTGGTGGAGATGGTGATGGTGGGCGTGGTGACTTATAGACATAAGGAGGAGGAGGTGATGGGGATGGTGGAGGTGGGGACTTGTAAACATAAGGAGGAGGAGGTGGTGATTTGTAAATGTATGGTGGTGGAGGTGATGGTGATGGTGGTGGTGGTGACTTGTAAATGTAGGGTGGTGGTGGAGATGGTGATGGTGGGGGTGGTTACTTATAGACATAAGGTGGAGGAGGTGAGGGAGATGGTGGCGGTGGAGACTTATAAATGTAGGGTGGGGGAGGTGATGGGGATGGAGGTGGTGGTGACTTGTAAATATAGGGTGGTGGTGGAGATGGTGTTGGTGGGGGGGTGACTTATAGACATAAGGAGGAGGAGGTGATGGGGATGGTGGAGGTGGCGACTTGTAAACATAAGGAGGAGGAGGTGAAGAAGATGGTGGTGGTGGTGGTGGTGGTGATTTATAGATGTATGGTGGAGGTGGGATGGAGAAGGTGGTGGTGGTGACTTGTATACATAAGGAGGGGGAGGTGATGGAGATGGTGGTGGTGGCGACTTGTACGCATATGGTGGGGGAGGCGACTTATACACAAGGAGGTGGAGGTGATGGTGAAGGTGGAGGAGGGGACTTGTAATGGTACGGAGGTGACTTGGACTCATAAGGTGGTGGAGACTTGTACTGGTAAGTTTGTGGTGGAGGTGGAGATGCAGAAACATAAGGTTTATCAACATCAGCAGCTACACTGGTGGCTATTAAGCATATAGCCAATGCATATAGCAGGCTTGGCCATAGACTGGCCATTTTGAGCAAAACTGCAGAAGACAGAAACCCCAACAATTTGTTACTTCTATGGCTTAAAGATCCAGAGACTATTTGTGAATGAGAACTGAGAAGAGGTTCACAGCTTATATAGTGATTCTTTCAAACACTTCAAACTTTGTTTAGTAGTGTATGAAGGTTCCAACCTGGAACATAATTATTGAACTTCCTACTCCCTGCAGATTTTCCCATTTTCATTTTGTCTATCTTGCCAATAACATTTGGGTAATGGGATGCCACTAACGTTGCACAAGGGTCTTCATGCATGCATATGTCCCTTGAAAGAGTCTTAATTGTGCCTGCAGAACTGCTGTAGTCAAGGAATCAAATTAGATAATCTATATTGAAGTGGAAATACAGAATTGACATAGAATTTATGTACAGATCTGAATTTGTAAGAAGCAGTAGGTGAGATTAGTTTGCTTAGGAAGTTTCCAATATGTAAGGAATGTCATAACGTCGATAGGCCGGTGTTTAAGTAAAATTTTATTTTCTTCATCAGCAGTTTTACGTTCTCTTCTAGCACTTCATATGGTCATTGTGATAGAATATGATCTGAAGCTGATGAGACTCAGCTCATAACACCAGGTCAATGTTTCCTAGTCAATTCCCTCGTTTAAGTCTGACATTTTCCTGGTTATTAGTTCTTAAGTATCTATTAGTTAAATGAACTGAGAAGAATAGAACTGACTGATTATGTTTAATGCTTTCATTTGTCACTAATTGTTAATGTTATTTTCCATGACCTCTGACTTCCATCAATGATCACATATTAAACTTGTCACTGGTTACATGCAGTTCCTCTTGAAAATATAAAGTCAATATGAAGATTTGTTTTTTGGATTCCTGCCTAGTTGGATATGTCCTGGAAGAAAAAAAGTTTTGTTTGTTTCTTTATTTTTTTTTTCCTTCACCAATTTACCTGATTTCATTACCTCTCCCTTGTTGGTGCTCAGGATAGCTCCAGAATCTCCCATTTTTTCCTGAGCTTGCATTCTGACTATGAATGAAACATCTTACCACCAGGTTCAACTCATGGCCGAAAAGAATTTCTTTCCTGACTTATAAAACGGCAGTCTGTGCTAAAGAAAAATGTATGATTGTTGGATCATAAGGGCACCTCCTTGGGGAAGTTCAACTCGGCTCCCAAACCATATCTAGAACAGCCTTCTTCTCGGGATATACTACTCCGCTTAGCCGGACACAGCGAATAGCGAGATTGGCAATCCATGTAAACAGCTTGAATTTATTAGGAATGCAGCTTTCATGTACTTTAAAAGATATAGGGGGTAGGAAAACACTACTTCCTGTTGTCCCGGCTGATCTTCCTCCTTTTCTGAAACTGTCAAGGGCACTCGGTAGCCTTAACACACTTTATTCTGCCGAGGATTTTCCGGATAACATTAAGATGGAGAGTCTGTCGCAGATGGTGTCCCAGAATGATTTAGTGGGTAGTACTTTTGCCTATATACAGTTGCTAATCATCAGTTGGAGATTTAAAAATGCACATTCGTTTAATTCGGTTATAAACATTCTAATCTATTCCAAGATTCACTATTGAATGTACATTAAAAGTTGCTCGACCCTTGGAATACATAGTAAGGATATACCGACTCAAATGCGTTTCAAGAATCTGTTATCAGTATCTGTTAACAAACTCGTTTTCCCCATCTTTTGAGAGGATAAGCAAGCCAAAAACTGTCAAACATGTTGCAGCCACTATACAGAGACAACGAGTGCAAATGCATAAACCAGACAATGCTCTATAGTTTCTTCATGAACAAGACCTATAGTAAACATAGCATTGGTACTTTGGTAGTCATTTTTCTGATCAACAACCCTCTCATCAGTCTCATGGTCGGAGCAGCATTAGACAGCGCCCTCCAAAGAAAAACTTTCACTTTTGGGAGCTTAGGTTGTAACACATTGTAAAAGAGTTGAAGTTTTTCTCAGTGCATGCCGTTACAAGTGGAAGTTTGTTATTCTACATGCGCTTCGAGTAGGGTACATGCCGCTACAACTTTTGATCAGGTGTGGAAGACGAAAGAGATCAGGACCGTCCATCTTTGGAAGACGACAAGGCCTATAAATGGGGCAATTCGATTGCTCATCAGACATTCACTGCCTTGAGCTCGTCTTCGAATCAAGTCTCTTTGGTTTCTATAGCCTGTAAGTCTCTCTACTCAGTTTATACATATACTTGGGTTGCCTCAGTTCATTGTAAACCTTATTAAACTCGACATGGCTTTGAAACTGATCAAACTCGATTCCTTCAAAGCCGAAAACCCAACTGCACTCTCTCTGAGGCAAGCCTTTGAGCTTCTTGAACCGAAACTCAGACCCCCATTTGCATTAAGGCTCCTAAACCCAGAAGAATACAATCTGCTCATTAAGGCCATACTCTATGGGGTTTTATGTGAACCCCATTTGGCCAAAACCCATTTTAAGCACTTACATGCCATTGTCTCTGATGGGTATGGCTTGTTTGTTAGTTCAGTTGTTCAGGTTGTGAATGAGTTATATGTGAATCTTGTTGAGCCAGTCAAGTTCCAATTGATTAGTGTTGCCATTGAGATGATTGATGTTCAGGCCGTTGGAGTTCATGGGTTGTTGGTTTGTTTTTGAGGCAAATTGTTGGTGGGGACTTCAGTGATGGAAATCTGTGGTTGTGTTTTGAGTTGGTGAGCATTTTTTTGTCCAAATGGAATTATCTGTTAGAAGTCAAACCCATGATTTTGACTTCCGGGTTGTATACATTTCTGCGGTTATTAGCTGATCATTGTAGGCTTTCAAGTAATCCAAAATTGGAGGCATTGAAGCATTTAGAGATTGAGTTTTGTGTTAGACTTTTAAGGGAGCAGTTTTCTTTGTGCTTGAAGATTGGGAGGGATCTTGTTCGGCTCTTACAAGATTTGGTTCATTTACCCGAGTTTAGAGCTATATGGAAAGGCTTAGTCTTGAATCAGGGGGAGTTTAAGACTCCCGCATTGTTTGATATTTCACAGCTGTATTACACAGCGACTCCAGGTTGGTATGCTTTGCTTCGGATTACTCCAGAAATGGAGACCCAATTGCGGTTTTTACTCAGTTATGTCAAATTGGGGAGCCAGAAACTTTACCAGGTATGGTTTGCTAAGACATTCCTAAGTGAACCACATAGAGAGACTTTGATCATTGACATTGTTCGTTTTATTTGTTGTGCACACCACCCACCAAATGAAATTATTCAATCTGATGTCATTCCAAGATGGGCCGTTATTGGTTGGCTATTAAAATCGTGCACGAGGAGTTCTGTTTCAGCCAGTGTGAAACTGGCTCTTTTCTACGATTGGCTTTTCTTTGATGAAAGCGTAGACAGTGTTATGAATATTGAGCCTGCAATGTTATTGATGGCATATTCTATTCCAAGGTACATTGATGTAACTCACACGCTCCTTGAATTTTTGTTTCTTCTTGTGGACAACTATGATGTGAATCATCATGATATTATTGCTAAAGGCGTATTATTATCATTTAGTGTACTAGTGAAGAAAGGAGTGATTCGCTCACTTGATGTCTTGACCTGTTGTGATTCACTTTCTCCTGTCTTGAGAAAAAGACTTGGTAGCTTTTTGCCTGGTAAATAGCAACAAATGGACCCTGCATATCCTATGATCTTCAACGTTCCTCAAAGCTGGCTATACTACTTCCAGTCCCTATTGGTGAAGGTATGTATCAGTTAGAAAAAGAGCATGACATATATAATTATCGGTTCTGTTCCTGTGCCTCCATTATATCTTACGTCAAAAATCTGCATTATTAACCATGTGTGGGAAAAAAGACCCAAAAAGCCAAATGGCTGAAGAATGCCTCTGCAAGTTTTTGTTGTAGAATTCACTCACCATCTTGTCAAAGGCAGATGGTGAGTGAAATCCTAGTTTTTGTTGGCTGAAGGCTGCCTCTGCAACTAAATTTCATTGTGTATGACTTACGTGTAGCCTAGATGCTCCCTCCAAGTTATGAATGTTTTTTAGGGCAACATAAAAGTAAAATTCAAATGGGTTTAGTATCATAGATACAGGCTTACAGCAACGTAATACAACTGATGGTCTCTACTTGTGAATCCAGTTTGTTAGTTGAACTAATGCGAATAAGTAATTGCTGAAGGACCTTTCATTATACTAGGATTTCTCTTTATGCTTGAAATTCTTCTGGTTTAGAAAATAACTTGCCTGAGAACGGTGTTACTAATTCTTTCCTATTCTTATGCCTTCTATATGTGATCCAGAAGATATACCAGTTGGAGAGTTGATTTGTTGCTGGAGCTTGCATACAGGCACTGGACATAGACTGGTCTAAAGGAAAAATCATAAACGTCAACTCAGTGTGGTGATTTTCTGTCAGGATGCAGAATTTAGGTGTGGTCAACCCAATAGGCTCTTCTCCTCAGTTTGTGCAATGGGTTCCTCTGCTTCTTCCCCAGACAGCACACTCATGGTACATATCATTACTTTCTTTCTCTATATGTTACTTTGTAATACATAGTACTGTGACCCAATGAAGAATATAATCTAATAACACAGTGCTTGAGATAATGTAGTTTTTGATTTCAAATCAAGCTTTTGGGTTGTGTGATTGGACGAGCTTGTAATTGCTAGGCAATTTTTCTTTAACAATTGATTTAAATGGATGCCTTGAGTTTTTTATTGGACTTATGGATGTTTAAGTTTATATCTAGAACTAATTGGGGATGAACTTGTACTTATTTTCTCTGGCTTTACAGTGATTGTTGTTTCCAGCTATAACTATTGCAGTTCAGTTTGTCTTTTCTAATATTTTGACAATAATTGAAGGCTAGTTTTCAAAAAATTTACTTGGCCTATGTCCTCTATTAATTTGCTTATGTATGTTCTGGTGCTTCTGATCATAATCCTTTAGAAACTTGACATAGGCTCTATTGTAGCTTCTGGGAATGTCATATTTGGTATTGCTTTTTCGTTGGGAATGCATACGCCATTCTATTTCACTGGCAGAGTTACTGGCTTATTGCTCTGGTTGTATGCTTAACAGATTATGGATATATGCTGAATCTTTCTTGAAAAGACTTGTTACTAGACTCGATTCCTTTGTCGATGACAATTGTTTCACGGAACTGTGAAGGATGTGCTTGACAAGGTTTCGTGGACTAAGCTTAGTTCCATATTGGGCTATTTTCAATCAATGGTTTTTGTTTAAGTGATACAAGAACAAATGAGGCAGCAGCTAATAGTCTTCTAAATAAGTTATTGTTTTAATTCTGGTGAAGTTGTCCCTCCAGTGGTCAATGTGGAGGCTTGATCCTAATGAGGATATACAAATAAATTAAATTTATCAGTTCTGATAGTTTATGATCGCTTTCTTCATAGATCAGTTCAACTTTTACACACAAATGATATTTGGCTTGCCATTTTCTTTGTATGGTTCCTCAAAAGGAACTATAGCTGCTTTTTAAAATACTTTATTTGAATTCTGAAACCTGTTTACAATGAACCTTGGATGACTATGGGTGAATTTAATTGCATTCTCTCTGTCCAATAAGCGCTAGGTGGTTTCTAAATGTCTAGAACTACTAGGTACAAGTACAACAATCAGTTTATACTTATTTGAATTATGCTGCATTTTGTGCTATTCCCTTTACTGGCATTCTTTATATCCAGAATCTATGAAAGATTAAATCATGTTGTGGTGCCTTCTCTCTAGGTTTAATTTATTCCCTCGAGCTTTACTATCTACTAATCTGACCATGGTCCTATTTGTTTAACTTTGGATGGCACTCCAACCAAGACTAGTAAACCGTTTAGAAAGGAAGCTATATGGCTGAAACATTCTCAATTTCATACTGCTGTGCATCAAGATTTTCAGCATATTTATAGTCGAACCCCTTTGCAAAAGTTTAAGTTTTTCACTTCAAGCTTTCAGTTTTTGTCTAAGAAGTGCAATTTTAAAGTCTGGTAATTTATTGGGAAAATGCCCTAATGCCCAAATATTTGAAAACTAAAGCCCATTCTAATTAAAGTTTTATCCTTGTGCTCATTCCAATGATTCTTGAGAAAAATACGTTATTATCTTATGTAACTAAACCACACAAATCTTATCTCTTTCTCCTCCTCTTATGCTCTCTCTCTCTCTCTCTCTCTCTCTCTCTCTCTCTCTCTCTCTCTCTCTCTCTCTCTCTCTCTCTCTCTCTCTCTCTCTCTCTCTCTCTCTCTCTCTGTTTTCCTCTGAGATTCACCACCATGCTTCTTAAAGCATCTCCGACCTCGTCTCAGTTGCTCACTCGTGGCGAGAGCCTGCTAGCTCATCCATTCTCCTCTCCTCCTCCATTGTCGTCTCCCTCCTTGGTTTCCTACTCCGTCGCTACTCTAAACTCGTCGACATAAAATTACAGAAAATCGACTCGTGCTCGAAGAAGTCGGAGAGATCTGACCCGCAGCAGAAGATCTAATTCTCGTCGACGAAGAAGACTGGGTTGCCGGCGAGGCAAGGGTTGCAAGGAATGTAGCAATGGTTGAAGATGGGGATCAAAAGCGGCGCTCTTTTCAAGGCGGTTCAGGTGACCCGGAGAGCCTTTTCCGACAATTTGGAACGAAATCGCGGCGATTTGGATGTCTAGGGAGGCCTTGAGGTGGAGGCGAGCGCCGGATGCGCACCAATCGGGGAAGCCAGGGCTGACGGGGAGGCCGGCAGAGAGGACGGCTTTGAAGTCGGGAGGGAATGCAAAGCCAAACTCGGTCTCAACGCGGGCGAATTCGGGTTCGGATAGACCCGGCTGGACTTGGATACCCGAGTTTTTAAGATGAGTGATGAGATTTTCTACCAGAGATGAATATGAGAGGAGGCCGTTGCGTACGGGAGGGAGGGTTTGGTGGTGGAGGGGGTAGATGGTGCGGCGGCGAAGGCCGGTGACGTGGGCCGGGTTAAGACCGGTCATTCTCCGATCGACGTCGACCATTGTGTGGGAATGAAGTGGAAAATGAGAAAAGTGTGATGTTATGTAAGGGTGAAATAGAAAATTACTGGAGGTTAGTAACCAAGTTATTAAGGTCAGTAACCCGATTATTGGGAGTCAGTAACCAAGTTATTAGGATCAGTAACCCGATTATTGGGAGTCAGTAACCAAGTTATTAGGATCAGTAACCCGATTATTGGGGGTCAGTAACCGAGTCACCGGTGGCCGGAATCTGGAGATCGGAGAAATCCGATGGCCGGTGACCGGAGTCTGACGGCCAGTGACTAGAGTTCAGTGAGATTCCGGCCAAGTATTCTCTCTTTCATTTTCTCTCTCTCTATGCATGTTTAAGGAGTGAGGGCAAAATAGTCTTAAAATAATATAGTTTGTTAAGACTTTAGTAAAGATTTATGCATTTAGGCATAAAAAAAATGTTACTTTATATTGAAATGGGCTAATGAAAAAGATTGTCATTGGAATGAGAAATGAGAGGTTTAAATTAGTATTAAATGGGCATTTTTCCTGATTTATTTTATAAAAAGGATCAAAGGAAGCTTTACATACTAACATACAAGCAATTCAACATGACTACATGTCTTCAAAAGACCCTAATTTGCTAACCCTTGAACCACAACTTGTTCAAGAACTTCATTTGGTCCCAGAGGGGTAGAAACAATTGGCTTGCACTTGGTGATAGAAACAGTACTTGCTTCTAAACTCATGCGTAAATTAGAAAAGAAAAAAGAAGAAGAAGAAGAAGAAGAAGTTGTTGTAGAATAGATGTGAGGCCTTGATCACATCATACCAGCTGAAGTGCTAAGGAGGACTAAAGTAGAATATACGGAATTTCAGTAGTTGATGCTGCTAGCGTAAATGTACAATATAACTTCACATCTATTCGTTTGGAAAACAAAGGCACTCCCAAGACCAAGAGGCAACCAATTTTTGAGTGTTTGGTGAAAAAAAAAAAAAAAAAACCAGTTTTAGAAAATTTCTAGAGAGAGATGGTCTACCTTCTCTCTAGAAATTTTCTCAACCCATCACCATTTTGAGAGTCTTACGAGCCCAGCCGTCTCCTCCACCACCACCATCCCCACCTCCTCCACTATTTCCTCCACCTCCACCATGTCCACCTAGCCTTTTCCCATACCAGATCTGCCATTTCCTTCAATCCTTTTCTTCATCTTCCCCTTCCCTCTACCTCATCCATTTTCCCCATCTACCCACCTTTCCCATAACGGTTTGAACTCAGATCCATGTCGTTCTCATCACCTCTCCATCTCCTCACTTCTTCTCCACCCAATTCCAATCTCGACTTCACATATCTTCCATCATATCGCTAGATCTTCTGGTTCTACTATTGTTGGTTCTCATATGATGTCTTCTTCCTCTATAGCATTCAGATCTGCTAGTTCCTCCAACGTACACTAAGAAAATTTTCGTCCGTCGGCGAACTTTTGTTTAACTAAAAGAAGGTGTTTCGATTACCTTGGTATTCACTCCTTCTATGGTTACTTGGTTTCTCTTAGGGGCTTTTATGCCCAGCGTTCTCAACCGGTGGAGAAAGTGGTTTGTTTTGGTGCTCTAGCGGCGGACTGACGTCAAATGGGGACTGGAATGTAGCGGCAGAAGCTCTCTGCGGCTGATGTTGAAGCGATGGAGATTGTCAGATTTAGGGTTTCTTACTTTTAGTTTTGGGCTTCTATCTTGTGTTGTGGCTAAGCTCTTTATGGGCTTTATTTGTTTATGCTAGGATTACTGGGCCTATGTGCCATTTTATGCTGCGACCTATGTGTCTCTTATGCTGTGGTCTTTTGTATCTCTTGTTAGTGTTGTATTAGGTTGTACTTTGGGACGATTTAATACATTGCTTCCATTAACCAAAAAAAAAAAAAATATTTAACATCTATTGACCAAAACATCTAGGTAAACACCTAGCACTTAAGCTTGTATGGTTTGTTCAAGCCCTAATATTTGTGGAGATAAAATGATTATCACATCTGGGAGTCCTTTTAATGAGAACCCTTAAGTTAAGGACTTGGTGATGACTTTTTGGCTTATCCCACCTTTCGATCTTATATTCACATCTTAACCGTTCAGTTTATAGGTATTTATGAGTAGATCATTCCTCCAAATTTTCAGCTATATTCAAAATTGTTAAGGCATTCATAAGTGTGATTTATCAATTATGAACTTGAACGGTTCATATTTGACAGATTTAGTTCGTCCATCAATTTGATCTAGTTTGTTATCTTAACGAACATCAATTTGGCTGAAAATTTGTAGAAATGATCTACTCATATAAACCTAAAAACTGAACGGATGAGATGTCAAAATGTGATAAAAAATTGGGTCTTTTAAACCATAAACCGATAAGTCTTCACCAAGTCCTCAACTTAAGAGTCTTCACTAGAAGGGCTTCCTATCACATCTAATGGAGAATGATTGCAAGAGTAGTATTCCTCCCAGGTACTTTAAATCCAGAGGATATTCAAATCCGTAAAAGGTTTAACAGATAGATCCTTCAGACTAGGTGAATACGAAACTTCATTAGAGCGGAAAATTGAATTGATAAATGAAGAGAAAATCGAACTTCATGAGATCAGTCCATGAGAATAAGTTTGTCTTGGCCTTTTGGCATAGGTTGGAGAAGAATTTGAATCGAGACATGAAGAGAATATGAAATTTTACAGATTTAATTCTTTCCTCTGATTTGTTTCTAATTCATATTACATGTCAGTTTCATGTTTCAATCTATTAGATATACATTTTACCAGAAATTTTCTGTTATTCTATATGTAATGGCCTTTTAAGGCAACTTCATGTTTTCTATTGGAGATCATTCACTTTCGACTTTCAACTAATTTAGGGTATAAAATTTTTTAGTTGGATCTGCTATTCATGTTATATCATTCTTGACTAATCTAGTAATTCTCTTTTTGTGGTAAAATCATGCGCTTTGTCTTGCTGTGAACAGAATGACAAGCCACTCTATTTTACCTTAACTCCTTCAAAGTAATTTTAACCAAACCTATGAATTCTCACCCTTGATACAGTGTAGATTATGAAGTGATATGTCAATCTATGCTTTTTCTGCATCTTCTGTTATTTGACCAAAAGATTTTGCTCTCAGACTTCAGATGTTATGTACAGTTAATATGATGTTGAAAGTCTTCCGTGAAAGTAATATGCTCTACATTGTATAGATGGTATAACAGGAATAACTGATTATGTTCCGTATATTCTTTCTGTTCATTTTAGAGTAGAATATAATCAAATCAATCATTTTAGTTGAACTACTATTCAGAAGTTATTTTTGGTACATGTGCAGTGACGGGTGACTATAAATGTGTGAGTAATGACGAATATTAAAAGAAGCTTACAAAGGAACTACATTACTCGTCAAAAGGGATCAGAGATGGCGTTCACTGGGTATGGTTCTTGGCCACGTCTGCTGTGTATGCAGTACATCATGTACTGCCCATATCTGGTTGACGACGTTATAGCACAGTGACGCAGTTGAATTAGGACTTTTTACCTTTGATAAGAAGCACGCGCGCTTGGCGCGTCTCGCGTGGCAATCTTCATCTCACCAAATCCATCTCAGGAGGACATCATATCGAGTCAAAGCAAACAAAGAGAGTTTAGGGTTGGAGGTCTCTCTGCTCGTTTTTGTTTCCTAGAGTTCGATACAGCGGCGGCGACGTTTTCAGATCGGCTCTAGAAATCGATGGGTTTCAGGTGGTCGGCTGCCTTTCGCAGGTCGCAAACGGGGCCCCTCAAATTCGATCCGGAATACTCCGAGTACTTCGACCGGCAGAGGTTCACCCCCCTCCCCCAATTCCAGCGAGCGACGCCGCTCCCTCTCCTAGAAGTCTCGCCGAAGGTACCATTCTGTTGTTTCAACTCTCTTTTTGAAGATTATAGGGAGTTTTGGTAAGAAAATTGAAGTTTGCTAACAACTATAAGTTCTATTAATGAATTTATCGTCAATAATCGTTCCAATTTGATTAGGGAATGGGCGTTTTGGTCAATGTGAATGAGTTTCAGCTTCTGGGTTTCTGTGGTTCGTTGTGTTTTGGAATTATAGGTTGTCTGTTGTGGGATTTTGGGTGATTTTAGTAGAGGGGTTTGTATTTGTCTTGTAAAGTTGGTAATTTATATGGTAATTAACATATGAGTGTTTGCGTTTGATGTAATTGTAGGATCTCAGATCCTTTGTTTGGACTATAGTTTCATACCTGTTCAAAGATACGCTCAAGTTGCCACCTTCGTCTTCCCAGATTGTGTTTTTGATATCTTTCTTCTCGTGGAGCATTAAACCATATATTATATAGTAATGGATCTTCTTGTTAAACTTAGTGTGCATAGGTCATGTTTTGGACAGTGAAGGTGATTATGTGGAAGCACCAAAGGCATTTATAGATAGCCACAGGTATGGATTTTCTAGTGGACATTCTTTATTTGGAGCAAGTATGTTTTTATTCATCCTGTATTCTCTAATGAGGTGCTGCATTCGTGCTTAGCCAAATTATTCTCCTAGATGCATGTACTTGATATTGTAAATACAGCCCTCCAAATATCATGAATATGGAGAACGTAGCTCTAGTTTGCCATTTTATGTGTCTGGACCATGTATCATAGTATTTGATTTATTGACTGTATATACAATAAAACAATACAGTAAATAGACACACACACATACGTATTTGTATATGTATGCTCACATAAAAGTAGATTATGGCCTTTGTAGTATGTTGTGGACTGTTTATGTACAACATGTTGAAAAAGATGTTAACAGTAAAAGGGTATCATTTAAATTTAAATTAGTTGATGTCTGATGGAGGTGAAAATGTGTAAGTTTAAATATAGTTAGCTATATTGTATGCCACTTGAAATTGATTAGTTTTAATAATCCAATTTTTGATATTTTTGAGTGATCTTAGGCGGAAGTGAATACAAATATGAGAAGGCTTTCTGCCCTCCAGAAAGGGTTGAAGGCAATCCCTGTTTGGAATACGTACATCACCTCATTTTCTCTTGGTTTCATGAGTTCACAGTAGAGCGCAACAAGAAGAACAGTGAAGATAACTACATAAGTAAGTCACAGACTCTAATTAGTCCTATGCTGGTTGTAGTTCTTCTACCTAATCTGATCTTCCTCACATTCTACTGAGAATGCCATTTATTAAAATCTAGTGTTCTTGTCTTGACCTATCTTTCTTGGTCGGGTTTTCCTGGAACATTGGTAACAATTTTTGTGCCACATTCTATTCCTACAATGCAGGACTTTCATAGAATTTGAAGAATTGAGTGCTACTTATGCAAAAGGTGAGGTGCATCCTTGCGACGTCAAACCGTCTTTGGCAAAAGCATTGAATAGGATAGTGGAGGTAGGTTCATATGTTCATGTCATGTGTGTTCAATTTTTTTACAGCCAATGGGATGTTCATTCTTTTATGTGTAAATCTTGGTTGTTTGGCAACATGGATATGAAGTTTGAAATTTTTTGCTTAATGAATCGGTTAATGCACTAAGATGAAGTGAATCATTGACTTCAAGCTTATAGCATAAGTTTAGTACCTTCAGTTTCTCGCGTCTCATGCTTCCAAGCCTATAAAATGTTAGTAGAAGCTCATGGGTGAGCAGATGATCTAATTCATTAGGAATGATTTACCTGATTATCCCTAAACCTAAGATATATGGTCTAGTGGAAAGCTAAGGTGTTAGTTATGGGAACTAAACCCCACAAAATTGTTTTGGGTGAATGTGGTTGAGACCCTAGTGTCATGAGTTCTCTGCCTATTTTCTTTACTCAAGTTTGCTTACGTATTGTTTCTGGCTCATTTTATTCAGGTTCAGGTTTTGGTACGATTGCGTATATTTGATTCTGGACTCTGTTTTCAGTTCCTTGCTTGCTCGATGTTTAGCCATTTACTGGTATCTGCTGCCAAAGTTACTTGCTTCAACTAGTCAATATTTGTTGTCATGTTATTGGGCTGTGATAATCGCTGATATTTATCACAACCCAAAAACATGACAACAGATCGTCATTTACTAAATCGTAAACTAGCCACATGAATCGTAGAAAGACGTGTCATAGTTGACCCTACAACAGATATTGACTAGTTGTCATGTTTTTCTATTTATAACCTGGATCTTTGGGGGTTTTTTATCCCACTATACAGCTTAAGAAAGAGATGTCAGAGCTGACCCTGCAACGAGACCTTGCTCAGTCTCAGGTAAAAGATCTGGTACAAGTGCTTGGAGATGATAAACTATCACCAGTATGTATTTCTAAACTGAAGATTCCAATTTACTTCGATATGTGTTGCATGTACTAAGTTTAGTTTGTCTTTATATGAATTTAAGCGGATATGGATCATTATTATCCCAAATTGCAAGTGCAAATTTCATGGGAAAACATCTAAATTCAACCCAAATTTTGTATCTTCTTATGTAATCTTGAAAGGACTCCTTCCTGAAATTTGCTGGAAATTGTACTGCATTTTCTATTAGATGCTAAAACTGGAGATTGTAATGCATTTTCTATGATATGATAAACGGTATGAAATATATCAGGTTCTTGAGGTGTCTATAGCTAGTCGACTTGTCCTAGAGAAGCTAGAACTTCATGTCTATTATATAGATTTATGAAAATTTAAGTTCCCAAGTAACTGTAAATTTTTCCTATGACAATATAAATTATTTGAATATTCAATTCATGATGATGATATCTTCTTTGTGCAGTTTTTTCGATGTGATCTTTGTGCAGTTACATTATCCAAAAGCAAATGGACCTAAGCAAAGCTCACTAGCTGAGGTTGTAAATAATTGTCAATGCATTTGAAATGTACATTGATGTTGATGAGTTACTTGCTTCAAATGGAAAGAAGGTCAACTGATCATAGAATAGAGACGGTGACCCGTTGTATTTGAAAACTACATTATTTTAGGAAGCATTCCAAAAAAAAAAAATGGTGTGAAATCGAAATTGTGGGTGAGTTTCTTGTAGAAATCATGTAAATTGTGGGAGTTGCTTCCGTTGTAAATTGACGGGAAAAAAAAATTGAAATTTCTCAACAAAGGAAAGACCATTATATATAGAAACGGTAGGAATGTAGGTAACAAGTTTTTAATAGGGATATTTGCTTTGTAGCAGTTGATAGAAATTTCTCAATGAATGTGCGTGAAATAAAATCTTAGATAACTGAAAGCAAGATAAACACTTGTGATAAGTTAAAGACTGCTCAAAGAACAAGAGCAACAATGATAGCAGATTTGCTTGACCTGAACATTATTGAAAAAAGGTGAATTATATACCATGACCGTATTTCACTACACTAAACATGTTTTATTTCACAAGATTTTTAAAAATTTTGCGTCTTTTGTACGGTTGATTCATAGAGATATACATTTGTATATAACATACAAAACAAGTTATATTATATTAATAGGCACGTTGTGATTCTAATAACTAAAAGAAAAGGTTTCAAAAATCTTGTGAAATAAGATGTGATCAGTATAGTGAAATATGGTTATGATACAAAATTCACCTACTTTTGATAATGTTCGGGTCTTGATAGATGCGGTCAATCCTAAATCAACGTCATATATCACACGAAAAACACTCTTACGCACCCTTTTGTGACTTCTTTTGGTTGACTCTTTCACCCACACACACTCACATAGATGAGATATAACCACACATGTTAAAATTTAGAGACGTTCAACTCCCGACGATAGGACTCCGCAGAGGGAAGATTAAGTGTAAAAAGGGTTGACCGCTTTTATCGAGTTCTAAACGTTACCCATAATACGTGATTTTTCAATCATAGTCATATTTTACTATTTCGATCACATCTTATTTTACAAGATTTTTGAAAATTTTGCTTGTTGTCTATAGTTGGTTCACAAAGTTGTATACTTGCATATAATCTATTAAACAAGTTATACCGCATTAGTAGGCACGTTGTAGTTCGAATGACTAAATTTCACAAAATGAAAATTTGACCGTCTGATATGATCATTATAGTAAAACATGGCTATGGTATTAAATTCAACTGGATTCGGCAACGTCCGGGGCTCGATCGAAGCAGTCAACCCTAATTCATCGTCACTTATCACACGGAAACGCTCTTACCTACCTCTTCGTGACCTAGTTTGGTCGATTCTTCCACACATTAAACTCTCACATATATGAGACCTAACCACACATGTTAAAATTTATTTAGAGACGTTCAGCTCCCGACGATAAGACTCCACATAGGGAAGATTAAACGTAAAAAGGGTTGACCGTTTTTATCAGGACCCAAACGTTACCCAAAATACATGATTTTTCAACATAGTCATATTTCACTATTCCGATCACATCTTATTTCACCAGATTTTTGAAAATTTTTCTTCTTGTGTGTAGTTGGTTCATAAAGTTATACACTTGCATATAACCTACTAAATAAGTTATACCACATTAGTAGACACGTTATGATTCCAATGACTAAAATTCACAAAATGAAAATTCGTTCGTCTGATATGATCGTTATAGTAAAACAGGGCTATGGTATAAAATTCAACTGGATTCAGCAACGTTTGGGACTCGATCGAAGCGGTCAACCCTAATCCATCGTCACTTATCACACGAAAATGCTCTTACCTACCGCTTCATGACCTAGTTTGGTCGATTCTTTCACACATTAAACTCTCACATAGATGAGACCTACCACACATGTTAAAATTTAGAGACGTTTAGGTCCCGACGATAGGGCTCCCTATAGGGAAGATTAAGCGTAAAAAGGGTTGACCGCTTTTATCGGGACACAAACGTTACCCGAAATACGTGATTTTTCAACCATAGTTGTATTTCACTATTCCGATCACATCTTATTTAACTAGATTTTTGAAAATTTTGCTTCCTCTCTATAGTTGGTTCACAAAGTTATACACTTGCATATAACCTACTAAACAAGTTATACCACATTAGTAGGCACGTTGTGATCCCAATGACTAAAATTCACAAAATGAAAATTTGTCCGTCTGATATGATCATTATAGTAAAACAGGGCTATGGTATAAAATTCAACTAGATTCAGCAACGTTCGGGACTCGATCAAAGTAGTGAACCTTAATCCATCGTCACTTATCACACGGAAACGCTCTTACCTACCTCTTCGTGATCTAGTTTGGTCGATTCTTTCATACGTTAAACTCTCACATAGATGAGACGTAACCACGCATGTTAAAATTTAGAGACATTCAGCTCCCGACGATAGGGCTCCTCATAGGGAAGATTAAGCGTAAAAATGGTTGACCGTTTTTATCGGGACCCAAACGTTATCCGAAATACGTGATTTTTCAACCGTAGTCATATTTCACTATTCCGATCACATCTTATTTCACGAAATTTTTGAAAATTTTACATCCTCCCTATAATATGTAACGGAGCTAGAGCCAAATGCAGTAAACAACCTTTTACTCGACTATGCGCCTTTTTTTTTTTTTTCTTTCAGAATAACTATGCTTTCTAGTTGCTACTCATAAGTTGTTAAGTGAGTCACACTCCAATTTACCAAACCTTTTATTCCACCATGCTTGATAGATTTTGTTATTATTATTATTATTATTATTTTAAAACTATGCTTGCTAGTTGCTACTCATAAATTGTTAAATTTATTATTATAACCCTAAACTGCTTGATAGATTTTGTTATTATTATTATCAGCCATACTCATCAACAACCCTCACCAAGTATCTAAAGAGCAAGCAAACAACTCAACAACATGATTCTAAAGTCCTTCAACTCATCAAGGGGTCCACATCAAGTATCAAAAGAGTAAGTAAACAACATTTAAAACAAGATTTTGAAGTCCTTCAACTCCATCCAGTAAAGCCTAAAACTGCAATACAAGCTGGAGTCCTACAAGCACGTCCTCCTTTCGCTTCGGTTTTCTGTACAAACATTTCAGTTGCCTTGTGGTATTATACATTATCAATAACAAGCACACTTGAGGACAAATTATACAATTGCATATACTTATCAGATATAATCTCTTAAATGCAATCAAGGCTATGACTTTCACTTCTTCGGACGAACCAAACAATGGACAATTTGCAAAAAAGGGCAAGACTTCCTTCACTCCACACTAGCATCTGGGCTATTTACTGGATTAACCATAGCAAAGAAAACAGTAAATGACATAGCAATAGCAAAAAAACATGATTTGAAGGAAGTTCATAATCAATAATGTGGAAAAAAATAGAAGCATGAAAACATTACCTGTGCAAAAGCATCAACTGCTCCTAAAATTCCCGGCATTCAATGACAACATCAGTTCTTGCATAATCAGTTCCTATCATTCAATAACATTAAAAAGCAAATATCAAGAGATCATCATCATAAGTTGTTACAGTTGATACTTGATCAACCAAACAACAGGCTAAGTAGGGAGAACAAGCAACATTGTGAAGTTATACAGAGTTGGGTCAAACAATACATTAGGTGGTGGGTAGCTCTACCGCCTCTACGCTATAGGTTCCAGACAGGATTCAATACCATAGCCAATATGCCAAGTTGATGCTCTGTGGATGTTTTGGCCCTATATATTATACATCATAACCAAGGAAAAGTGTCTTTCAGTCAAAGACATTTAGTTGTATGAACCAAAACCATCAATAACATTTCACTCTTTCTCTGACCTCTTTTGTACAAAAATGAGATCCAACAGATCCAATATATGCGAAACAATCGCAAGTATTCAACCTTACTTATCATTGTTGTTAATACTACTAAGCTGATATATAAACTTATGATTCAAGATTCACTCCAACATTGGACAGAATTCGTAAAAACATAAGACAATACTATGAGAACAAGTCATCTTCTTTCCTGGAAAAATCATCCTATCAGCAATATTTCTCTGATGCTATCAAAATTTTTAAGTCATAACATTGATTGGGTCTAAAACTAAGAGGGGAGTGAGGATAGATAAGACACCTGAACTAAAGCTTAATCAACTAACTGGGACAGCTACACGAATCCTTATTCACCTAAAGGGTTGCTTGCTGGTTACTGAGAAGTAACTATCCATACATAGCTAAAACCTATCCATATCCATAACAGATTTGTATGGGTTCTCATTACTACTAAACCACTCTTCCACCACCAAGTAGTCTGTCATGCTTCTCAAGGTGTATGGTCATTGGTTGACATAGAACTTGGTCTCATCATATTGGGTTTCTATCCCAACTTGGCCTGTAGTCATATATACATCTTTATATCAAACTTCAGTTCATATTTCCTATCAAATTTCCTCCTTACACTTCCAATCCTTCTAAGCACTGCTACAAGATTCTGAACCTCAAACATACTCGACCTCAAGCTTTACTTATACTCCTCAATTACAGTAAAATACAAACTCAACCACAAGCTATACTCATACTCCTCAATTACATAACTTGGATAGACCAAAAATCAAACAAAACAAAACAAAGTAATAAACGCATTCATTGTCTGGGAAACTTACCCCAATTTGGATTCGATTTCATCGTTGGCGGATGCATTTACATATAGAATTCATGCTTCTCGGTCTGGAAGCTTTAATATCTAGCCTCTGCTAACTAACGCTCGCCCCCATACTTTTTGATTAATGAGAGATCCTTCTTCTACACAATGGGTACAGTCCATAATCAAACACAATGCTACAGTCCCACAATCAAACACAAGCACACAACCAGTCAATCACAGTTCTCCTCACTGAATCGGAGACAACCACTATCAATCTCATCCATATCGATATTCATCATGTAATTGAATTCAGTATGAAGAACAATAATTACATTCCTTCATGCAAAGAAGAACAATTACATTTCTTGTTGCTATCAACACTATAATAAACCACTCAGTCCTTCAATTTATCACATCATGATCGTGCAAATCACAGTAAATATACACAATTTCAATTATAGTGTCATACTAACAACAAACTAACCTTGTACGAATCAAGTACGACGATGACCCAAAGTTTAGAAAATCGTCGGGAATCCAACGGTGGTTCGTGAAAATCCACAACTACACCTCCGACGCTCAGCAGAAGACCGCCGATCAGATTTCCAGATTTTCCGATGTAATCGACTTTGCAATATACAACAATAACTGCCGTCTGTCGACTATCTAGAATCCAGATCTATATTCTACCTCTCAAATCATTTATGCTTTTGCCTTAAGAATATACACGATCGGGTAATACCCGATGCAAAGCTTCTCCAACACACCTCTATATTGTTCATTAATGAAGTTACCCACCCTTCGTATCGTTGATCACGGAGGAAAGAGTTACCGGATCACACACCTCACGCGTTTAACGCGGACGACGGAGCCAGACGGGGAAGTAATTTGCATGTCCCAATCGCTGATTGACACGTCCCCCAGACTGCCAAAGTACTCAATGTACTCTGTACATTCCAGAACACACCATGGTTCTTAACTGTACTTCTCTTCTAGGTGTTTGCCTCATTGAATTAGCTGATTAGTTCTTTGACTCTGCCATTTCAGGGTTTTATTCACCTCTAGAGATAGTATGTGGAAGAAAGCGCTATTGTATTAACAGGCAAGTAGTCAGTTATCTTATTGTTTAGGAAAATGGTGAGCAATTAACTAATTTCATCTGCAGGGAATACTGGAATACCAAAACCCCAGAAATTACCAATTGTGTATGCTCATCTTGGCCATGTCCTTGATGATGGTCCACGGCTGAGAAGAAAGCGTTGTTGTATTAACAGGCAAGTAGTCAGTTATCTTATTGTTTTCCTTTCCTCTCCATACTGACTCCCTTTTTTATCCCATGCATTAGGCCATTAAGCTTTGGTCTCATCACCACGCATGTAGTTTTATTCTTAAGTTGTCAACAGATGAATTCAAAGCAAACCATTATTAGGAGAAGAATGAATAAGTCTTTAACTGTTGCCACTGTCTTATTATTCCATTTCAATATCTATATAAGTTTACTGCTTGGTGTGTGTGTCTATATTAATGTTTTCAAAGACGAAAGCGAAGGTGAAAGTGACTTGGTAAATATTATCCTGTTTTTCTAACATGGGTGGTGTTATTAACACATCTTTTTTCTCTATTCACCCTTTTTTTTATTCACACACCCCATTTGATGAATAAAACATTTGAAAGGATGTGTAAATAGAGAAAAGGGTCAATGATAAAATAGTACATTTAGAAGTAACAAATGATAAAACTGTTAACAAATGTTCCTTGATGATAAAACAATACACCCATTTAAATTATTTAAACCATTGCCCATAAATTTTTAAGAAATTACATGTCATGTCACTAACAAAAATAGTAACACATTAACCACGATCATCTCTCTCACTCTCTCTCAACTCATCTCCCTCAATCGCTCTCTCTCTCTCCGGTGAATCACTCTCTCTGGCGAACGCGTCATCCTCCACCGAGAGGTTGATGCCGTTACCAAAGCGAGCTCAGAGAGAACAGATTTAGAAGCACATGACGTAGCTCTCCGCCGTCATCGTCGACGATTTCATCCGCTTTGATTTTTCTTTCATCCTTCAACAAATCTTTTATGTCATGGCTTTTTGGATTAATTTTGATCATCGTTTTCAGCTTACAAGGTAAGCTAATATGTTTCTCTCTTCTTTATCAATTGATTGCTTTTTCTTTTTTATGTGATTAAAACCAGAAATAGAAAAAGAAACTTGAATTCATGGGTTTTATTGTATTCTGGGTAGGGGTCGGCAATGGGCTGGCCCGGCCCTTTATTACTGGGCTTAGGCCGGGCCGGGCCGGGCTTTGACTACTATTTTTGACTTTTTAGGGCCGGGTCGGGCTGGGCATCTCAAGAAATTACAAGCCTAAGGGCAGCCCATGGGCCGGGCTTAATAGGGCCGATCGGGCAGGGCCGGGCTGGCCCTAAAATTTAACAGGCCGGGCTAGGCTTTTTTAATATGACCCAGAACAGCTTTTATTTATATCTTTCAGTTTTTAGAGATGAATTATGTCAAACATAAATATATATACAAATAATAATAATCATAATATGCAAAATCATGCTCTCTGTCAATGGTATGCAACACCAGACTATGCATCAAGATCAACGTTAATAGATAGAAACCAGACTATGATTTCTACTCAACTCCTATTTAACAAAGTAGTAATACTTATAAGTTTATAACTGTGTAGCTAAAATCTGGTGCCATAATGCATATGCACCCTCGAGCAAAGATGAAGTCAACGGAAACCATGCCAAACTTGCATATATATCAACTGCACAGAGTAAAAAAATACAGACCAAGCAACACTAGGATTTGTTGATAGGAGCATAAAATGCGACATTCTTAATGTGTTATTACCTCCATTTGTACTTTGATTATCTCTTATTGTCGTAAAATAGAGTCATAATGTAGAATCGAAAGTTTTTGGTAGAGTTGTGTATAAAACGTGTTAAACATAAAGGAATGATGTAGAAAATTGTCACAAATTGATTTAACTTCTCTGATACTTAGGTGACATATAGAAGACTGCCGAGAGAAGTGTTCCTGATGGACCTAGGGAAGCAAAGCAGCTGATCTAGGAAGCCTAGTCCATGAAGGAGAAGAAGATCTAAATTCGGCAGAATATCAAGGAATATCCAAGTCTTGAAATCCCTGATTGAATCGGGAAAATTCCTGTGCACGTCTCTCAACTTCAACGGACTCTCCAGGACAGCTCACAATGAATCAGAAAACATATTAGATATGGATAGAGAGATACGGGAGTCTAGTTTCCAAATCAATTGGAATCACCTCAATATCTATTTTCTAGAGAGAGTTATGACGTAATCATCAGACAGAGGTCATTCTGCCGAAATTGAGAAGAACTAGGAAACCTAAACCAACTTGGTTTCAACTTTGTGGCCGGCTTCTCTAGGGTTTTTTCCTCTATATAAAGCACGACTTCAAGTACAGAAGATCATCATCAACCCGTGTAAAATTACACCAAAGCTCTGCCGAAACTTCATCATTCTCCAAACACCATAATCCGAACTCACCATCATCCTTGATCCGAAGCAAGTAGCCTAGGGTTCCGCTCACTCGAAGAATAGAACAAGTAGGGATATTTTGAGAGTGTATTTCATCTTTTACTTTCGGATTAGAATGTGTTTGTTCTTGTTGATGTTTGTTTTAGGTTTTTTCTTAAGTATGTTTCGATTCTTGTCTATGAGATAGAAGTACTTTTGAGCCATGTATTGAATTGAAGTTTACAATTTATGATCGATGATTTTAGGTTTTATGCCGTGAGTTTTATGTCCATATACTTTAAGATTTTCGGTGTATTCTTCTATTTTCATGTGTAATTGATACAAGTAGTTGATGTTGCATGTGTTAATCATCCAAGGTTCGACTTTGATACAAGTAGTTGATAAGTTGCATTGTCTTTGTTATTTCACCGATTTTCTACCTATGTTTGATTTGGACTTGTGCTTAAACACATCGATTATTTATGAATACGTAATTGCATGATTAGTTTATGTGTGTGACCTATAAGTAGAGCACATAGCCGAGCTTGTTTGTGTCACGATATTGAATGAAACCCGTAGTCTAATTCAAAGTATGTCTATGTCATAGGAACCACGTAGGAACTTATATGCATATCGAATTTAGGTTGTGTATTTGCTCACAGTGTGGACTTAAATGAGATTAGAGATTGTCTTCTTTGTTCTTGCATGGTTGTTTGGTTGTGTTTGCATGATTGTTGGTTGATCACATGTAAATATGTATAGAGGTAATTTAGGATTTATTTCCAATGTCTATTCCCAAATCATCAAACCCTTGAACCCTATATGCATATTTCGACATTTATATTAGGTTAGGTGGATCTACCATGTAGTTGGATCCCCGATTTAGAACGATCCCTGCTTGCTTTATACTATGATTGATTTGTTGACAGGGTTAATTGATGCGTGTGCAAATACGACTTATCATTTGTTATACAGTATAATCCTCTTCTTAGAGAGAGACCTTAACTCAGATGGGATAATTATTGTTATGCAAGTCAAGTTCCTGTAAGACAGACCGAGCAACATTAGGATTAGTTACAAGAATAGAGTATTAATTAATAAGAGAGCAAGAAACACACACTGGTATATATTCACAGTTCAGCTGGAGCAAATAAAACATCTTATACAAGACCCTTCTCTTTATTTGATCCTATATACAATCATCTTCCAACTAATTACTCAAATCTATACAATTAAGATTTAAGTAACAGACAATTGAAAAATAAGAATGAACAGAAAAATCATTACCTAACTGGCTAACTCAGCTTTTGGGAAAGAAGAGTACCAGACGCCGATGACAGATCGGCCTTGAGCAGCGACGAATCAAGCTTCCTAGTCAAGGACCCATGGTGTTCTTATCGGCCTTGAGCAGCGACGGATCAAGCTTCCTGGTCAAGGACCCATGGTGTTCTTATAGGATTCTGCAATGCCGACCAAGTAATAGATTAGTTACAAGTAAGAAGAGAGTTTTAATAAGAGACCAAACAATACGAACAATTGTATCCATTTGACATTTGAAACCTTTAGGAAAATACAGTTGAGAAAAAACAAAGAGATTTGATTAAATATATGCAAAAAGATTAGCACATATGCTAATGCTCATTAGGAATTTAGATGCTCAATATGTTTGTAGAGAGACTAGCCTTTTAGTCCTTAACACAAAAAAGTAACCAGCCTAAAGACTTTAAAAGTAACCAAGCCTTGTAATACAAAATACAAAAAAGGCAAATGGTTACTACATCAAATAAGTAACTAAGGGACTCCATCAGACACGATTTCAATTTCATCATCACCATTAACTTCACTAGCATCTTCACCATTATCTTCACTAGCATCTTCACTATCAACTATCCAATTTGGTCTTGCAGCCTTTGCATTCATTAGTTCTTCAGCACATTCCTCTTCTCGTGCCGCTTCTTGCATTCTTGTACTTGCCAAGCTCCAATCCTTCAAACAAACTAAAGCTTCTATGGTATTTGGACTTATAGCAGCTCTCTTCTCTGAAACAACTCGACCACCAGCACTAAAAGCAGCCTCTAATGCAACTGTTGATGCTGGTACACTCAATAGATCACGAGCCATAAGTGAAAGAACAGGGTATAATGTGTGATATGTCTTCCACCATCCCAAAACATTGAACTGATTGTCATCATCCACCTCTATTGTTGCTAAATCCAGATACACTTGTAAATCAGTGGAGTTAGTGGAAGAACTAGATGATACCCTAGCCCTTTTCAATCTTTGCATGGAAAAATTTTGAACCCTAGGAATATTTATAGATGCAGATTTGGTTCCCAAAGGAGTAGGGACTTCATCACTAGGTAAACTAGATGCAACACTAGAAACTACATTCCTCTTATAGATATCATAAGATTCTTGCGATAAAGTCTTAATGGATGTCATTCTTGCATCAATTTCTAATTGCTCAAGACCAAAACATTTCAGCCACTCTTCAATGGCTAATAACTTGAATCTAGGATCCATGATAGTAGCAAGACAAAAAACCATTGGAAACTTAGACCAATACTTATCAAATTTTGCTCTCATTGCTTTTAAAGCATCTTTAAAAACAGAGAGCTCAGAATATGCAGCAAATGTTTAATAAATATCAACTAAACAATTAATAACTCTGCTAGAAGTAGGTGAATAAACACCACAGCAGATTTTTGTAGAAGAGTTAAAAATTGCAAGAAAACCGCATGTAAGTTCAGCGATCAACCAATCTTGTTCAGTTAGAGATGCTAAATTACAAGAACGAGATTCATTTACTTTTTGCATATATCTATGCAAAGGACCTTTATATTTTAGAGCTAATAATAAAAGATCATATGTGGAATTCCACCTATGAGGAACATCATTGTCAATATTTTTCTTTCCAAAACCTAAATCAGCACAAGCTTGTACCCATACTTCATGCCTCTTAATAGAGGAATTCATGCTATGCACAATGGTGGTTATTTTCTCAATTGATGGAGATAAAATACTTAGCCCATCTTGCACAATCAAATTTAGGATATGAGCACAACAACGCACATGAAACAATTGCTTAGGCACTGATGCAAGCATAAGATAATCTGGAAGTAATTGTACTAGTACATCATTGTTTGAAGCATTGTCTAATGATATGGAGAAAACCTTTTCATGAATATGCCAAGTAATCAACTCTTCATATACATGTTGTGCAAGTGTTTCCCCTGAATGTGGATACTCAATCATTTTAAATGAAATAATTCTTTTATTCAAAGACCAATTTTTGTCAATGAAATGTGCAGTGAGTGACATATACCCCATCTTTTGTCGTGATGACCACACATCAGAAGTGAGACAAACTTTTCCTTCAAAATTTTGAAAAAATTTAAGTAGCTCATCTTTCCAAAAACTAAAAAGTTTCATCACATCCCTTTTACATGTAGAGGCTGAAAATCCCCTAAATTGAGGAGCAAATGATCTTTGAATCATGCCTATAAAATCATGTTTTTCAACAAATGTAAAAGGCAATTCAGCTCTAATGATAAAATCTACAATTTCTTTCCTAGCAACGTTTTTATCATACTCGAAATTTGTTACCTTTCCAACAGCATTTATAGCTAACTGCATTTGCTTTCTAATATCCTCATTTTGACCATTTGCACTAGCATGCTTCTTAATATGTCGTTTCAAATGAGTTGTTCCATTATTCCCCCCACAAGAAAGCAATTCACCACAAATACCACACTTAGCTTTCAGTAATTTTATGTTGCCATCCATTTTTTCAACCTTCTCAAAAATATTCCAAACATCACTCGTTTGTCTAATAGTTCTTAGGGGAACCGAGGATATTTCCTCAGATTCCTCATTAACCGTAGTCATTTCAGATTGAAACAATTAACTAAACTGATCCCCAGACCTATAAACCAAAAAGAGTCAAGCACCAGTAATAGTTTTTAGTTCCTAAAGCCAAGCCAAGCCTAATAAACTAAAAGAGCTAAGAACCATATCAGGACTAAATGCAACTATCCAAACAATATAAGGACAAACAAAACAAAGACTCTATACCATAACTAAACAATGTAACAGTCGACAAAAATAACAAAAGATAAGTTTAGAGTTACTTGAAGTTATACTGAGCGGCGACAACTATCCATCTACGTCCTCAACAAGCCATTATACTGAAGCACGATCATCCCAAAAGGACGTATCAGTTGAGGGCTAAAGCACGATCATCCCAAAAGGAGGTATCAGCTGCTTTGGACTCCAACTCGGCAACTTCTTTTTCCAACTGTTCCAGACAAGCCGAAGCTCTTATCTCTTGAACACGTTATGCTGCAATTTTCACCTCAAAATCAATCAGAAGACGTCCGACAATCGACGACGACGACCCTGAATGAATCGACGACGATGATCTGCAAAAGTTTATCAAAATCAATTGAAAGACAAAAGCAACAGGAAAACTCACCCCCTTCACATGCCCTCAACCTTGATCGACGATCCGGCAATCGACGACGTCCTGATCGACGATCTGGCAATCGACTTTGGCAATCGAGCTTCGTCGAGAGAGCTTCGTTGATAACTCAAATCAGACGAAGAAGAGAGATCAGAGAGGTTTGGGGAATTTGGGAGGCTGGATCAAAGAGGTTTTCTCGATGAGATGAACCAATCACTATGAGGTTTTTTTCGATCGTGTCTGGGTCGATAAGAAAGAGGAGAGAAATACAGTATTTATCTAGAGAAGTCTAACGTTAATATTTGGTTATACAATAGATAAGAAGAGAGATTTTAAGGTTTGTTTCTGACGATAATAAATGTGTATATACTGGGTAATAAAGAGAGACATGGTGTGTGGTGTCACTGGTGTGTGTGTCAGTGTGTGGACAGTGGACTGTGGTGACAGTAACAATGAAAGTCAACGGGCTTTAAGGGCCGGGCTGAGAGGGTCGGGCCGGGTCAAAGCCCTTCGGGCTTCAATGGGCCGGGCCGGGCCTAGGCTTCAAACTCTCGACCCTTACCTTGCCTTATGCCCTAAGGGCCGGGCTTGAATGGGCTTTTTTGCGGGCCGGGCTGGGCTTTGGCCCTTCAGGCCGCGGGCCGCCTATGGGCTTTTTAAGCCCTAGGACCAAATGATGACACCTAATTCTGGGTATGTCATTTATGAAATAGAATGTTGTGTCATGAATCTTTTATTGATTAGATTGTAAATGCATGTTTGTTTAGGATGTTTAATTTGTGTTATGTTATTTGGTTATGCACACAAGGTGTTTCAGGAAATGTCTGTGAATGAATTTTGATGTTTTTGCTCGATGAGAGTGCAGTGGACCTTGATGTGCTAGTGAGGGCTGGCCTTCTCAAGTTATTGAGCAAAGAATGTGAGGAAAGAGATGTTACACGCTGCAAAAAGATGCACATTAAAGATGAAACTTTAAGAAATCCGGAATTCTGCCCAGATTTTCAGTCAAATTTGATGGCAAATTACGAACAGCTCAGAGCGATCTAGGAAACTTGCCTTATATCAACGGAAAGCTAGAAGAGTCTAGTTTCTAGAACATTTCGCGGATCATTGATAGCTATTTTGTAGAGGAAGTTATAACCGTCGGAAGGAGGGAATGTCATTCTGCAGAAAACTGGAAAAAAGAAGGAGAAAAGTCTACCAAGCAAGTGTTTAAGGAGATGCAGAGAGTTGGCGGTTTTGTTGAACAGCTAAATGAAAGATTATTTGTGTAGAACATATCTCTATTTATGAAGCTTGATGTTTCTGTTTTTAGGTTCTTCATTTTCAACACCCAAACAACTTCATAATGTTTTATACTTATGCAGATTGCATTGAGGGAAGGGAGTGATAAAGTCATACTGAAATCAATGTTAAGTGCACTGAAGCATGGTGACAACAATGGTTCCCTTTCCCTTTCTTCTCTATTCTGTAATGAATTTTGGATTAAATGATGAATGAGGAAAGCCAGAGTTCTAAGAGTTGTGTTAGTACTAAATTGTTTTCCTAGGTATTCTTAATTTGATGATTTACAATTAATATATATTGCTTTGCTTTGCCCTATTATGTGTTCTGTGTGAGAAAAAAAAAAGTGTAGCTTGTTATGTAGCTTGTTTTGTAGTTACATGGATAGTTACATGTATAGTTACATAGATAGTTTGTCATATTCTGTGTTCTGTGTGAGAAAAAAAAAAGTGTAGCTTGTTGTGTAGCTTGTCTGTAGTTACATGGATAGTTACATAGATAGTTACATAGATAGTTACATGGATAGTTACAAGGATAGTTACATTGATAGTTAGATAAATAACTTAATGTAGGTACACAAGTCATGCACATAATAATAATACATCGTGCTGCTGCACCGCAACGGCAGTGTCCCACTGCGTATTAGAACGTAAATCTATTAAAATTCATGTAACTAGCAATCTGTAGTTACATCAATAGTTACATGGATAGTTACATGTATAGTTACATAGATAGATAGTTACATGTATAGTTACATAGATGGATAGTTACATCGATGGATAGTTACATAGATGAATAGTTACATCGATGGATAGTTACATAGACAGGTTAATGTTGTTACACAAATGTAGCATGTATGTAACTACCTAGGTAACTATCCATCTATAGTTACATAGATAGTTACATGGATAACTACTCAGGTAACTATCAATTTATAGTTACATGGATAGTTACACAAATGGATAGTTACATGGATAATTACATAGATGGATAGTTACATGGATAATTACACAGATGGACAGTTACATGCATAGTTACATGGATAGTCACATAGATGGATAGTTACATTAATAGTTACATGCATAGTTACATAGATGTATAGTTACATGGATAGTTACATAGATGAATAATTACGTGTATAGTTACATGGATAGTTACATAGATGAATAGTTACATCGATGGATAGTTACATAGGTAGGTTAATGTCATTACATAAGTGTAGCATGTATGTAACTACCCAGGTAACTATCAAACTGTAATTACATGGATAGTGTTGTTGGTATATATACCGCAAGCATAAGCAACGACCTCGTAGACCGTTTTTTCGGTCACGAAGGGCCTCGCCCCCGACATACTTCTGGTAGACCGACGTTCAGGCTACCTCGCCATAGTGAAAGATTATCCGTGCCACATCGACAAGGTGCTTCTCCAAGCTTCACAAGAAGACATCATAAGAAGATATATATGTATTTAGTCCCACATCGATAATATGTAAAATGAGGGAACCTTCCTTAGCTATAAAAGGAAGGCTCCCCATATGTAGAAATCTCTCGAACTAGCTGGCTCTCTGAATATCTCTCTCCCGATCCCAAAGGCATATTGGCCATGATAATTGATTCTAAAGTGGACGTAGTCATATCTTCCGATGGCATGGTGAATCATTATACGTCCTTGCCTCTTGTCAATGATTGTCTATTGTTCTTGTTCCTCCATGATTCTGTATAAGTCTCCGGGATTATGCAGAAACAGATAGTTACATGCATAGTTACGTAGATAGTTACATACATAGTTACATGAATAGTTACATGCATAGTTACATGCATAGTTACATAGATGGATATGTTCATAGATAGTTACATGCATAGTTACATGGATAGTTACATAGGCAGGTTAATGTAGTTACACAAGTGACACAAGTGTAGCATGTATGTAGCTATCCAGGTAACTATCAATCTATAGTTACATGGATAGTTACATGCATAGTTACGTGGATAGTTACATAGATCGATAGTTACATAGGCAAGATAATATAGTTACACAAGTGTAACATGTATGTATCTACCCAGGTAACTATCAATCTGTAGTTACATGGATAGTTACACAGATTAATAGTTACATGCATAGTTACATAGATAGTTACATGGATAGTTACATGGAGAAGAGATTATCCTGAATCCGAATAAGAAAAAGAGGAGAATATGATTTTCCAAGTTCCAAATACTTGTTATTGGTGTGGTTATTATTGCAATAGAAATTTAGTAATACTGCATTTTATCCCTAATTGTCAATAAACTTTTAGACTTCATAGCAATACCGATGTCAGTACTTTATTATGAAGCATGAAGTTTCATAACAAGTTCTTTCATTAATTTTGATGCCCGTATTGAATTGAATGAATTGAATTCGCAGTGTGGAGTAATAAAATTGGATGGATCAATGCATACACTTTTGGGTGTGTAGAAGATTTGAGGAGAATGGTTGGTAAATGGGTGATCAACCATGCATGGCAAGATATGAAAGAACAGTAGTTGGAGTCTGCTGCATATTTTAGAACAGGAATTGAAATCATTATATGTTAAACTGGTAAGAACATGACAAATATGATGACCAATGAGATGATACATGAAGGCTATGTTAGTATAAACGAAGAAATACTGGAAAGGAGTTTAGTTTTATTACCTAGTAAAGAGGTCTTGCATGACTCAATATCACTAGAATCGCCTAAAGATGAGGATATATGTAAGAATATAACACTATCACATCCTCGCAAGCACATCAAGGTCTACTTTGATCTATCGAGTGGAATCATGCACCTTAATTCTTTGATAGACATTTCATCAAACACTTGGTGTGCACCATCATAGACATTTCATCAAACACTTGGTGTGCATGACCAAATAACATAACACAGATCAAATAGAACAAGCAAATATTCATTTACAATCTAAGCAATGAAAAATTCATAAGGAATGCATTCTTATTCATCGAGCAGGAATCATGCACCTTAATTCTTTCATAGACATTTCATCAAACACTTGGTGTGCACCTTAATTCATTCATAGACATTTCATCAAACACTTGGTGTGCATGACCAAATAACATAACACAGATCAAATAGAACAAGCAAATATTCATTTACAATCTAAGCAATGAAAAATTCATAAGGAATGCATTCTTATTCATCGAGCAGGAATCATGCACCTTAATTCTTTCATAGACATTTCATCAAACACTTAGTGTGCACCTTAATTCATTCATAGACATTTCATCAAACACTTGGTGTGCATGACCAAATAACATAACACAGATCAAATAGAACAAGCAAATATTCATTTACAATTTAAGCAATGAAAGATTCATAAAGAATGCATTCTTATTAATAAAGGGCATACTCAGAATACACAAAACTCATGGATTCAAGCTTGAACGAAAAGGTTGAAGTCGTGGAGCTTCAAGTAGGTGGCCGTCGTCGACTTCCAATGTCGGAACCATCACCGATTCTGGTCAATTCTTCAACAACGACCAGATCTGATTCTTCGACAACTCCGAGCCCAATTGCAGCATTTTCCTCGCCGCCAACGACTTGGCCGACGTGAAGGAGCACCGTGGTGCGGCATGGTGGAGCCTATCTAGTCCTCATGTCCGATCTGGATGAGAGGGAGAGAGAGAGAGAGAGAGAGAGGTGAAATTAGAGAGGTGGGTAGAATGGTCATGTAAAAAGTGTGAAAATAGACTTTTTAATCATTTAAGATGTTATAAGGTGACCATTTTATAACCCCCCCAACAAATGAAGCCTAGTATCTCTTGTTGAATCAGAAGCATCAGTACTTTCAGCTGAGCCGTCGCTCCCAAAACCCTAAAGAGCCGTCGCTCCCAAAACCCTAAAGAGCCGTCGCTCCCAAAACTTTCTGATCCAACCTCGTCCGGTGGCGCCCGAACGTCTCGACGAGCCTCTTGGCCTTGTCCTTGCTTCGGGGTCTGCTACCGGACGGGATCTGCAATTTTCTTGCCGGAAGAGATCTAGAGGGATGCTTCTCGACTCATAGATTAGCGGATGGCTGGGCATGGTCCATGGTTTTTCTCTCAAAAGGGGTGGCTTTGTGGTGGTGAATGGCTTACGTCTAGGGCATTGGCGAGTTTCATGCCTTTGTGCGCCGGTGTGGGTGGGTTCCAAAAGAACTTGGCTGGGGCGCTGTTTCGCAGGTGTGAACTTATGGTGGCTTGGGCGCAAGGCGGCGACAGTGTGTCTTGGCTGGCTTTGTGTCACGACATGGCATGACGACGGCGACCGGAAGGTAGGTCAGTACACTGGCATGAGAGTTGCAAACTGTGGAGATGGTAGTGGGCTGATTTCTTGCCATATCCTGCTGGGCTTTGTATTATGAGCATCTTCTTTTGGATCTTCTTTTAGGCCTCAAATTATGGCTGGAGTATTTTACTTCCTTCCCTAGTCTAAGTTTTTAGTTAATCTAAGAACAGTAAGCTCCTTCTTAGGAGACCTAGCTTTGTTTAGTTTTCAAATATTTCTTTTCTATTGTCTAGAAATAAGTGAACGGAATCTTTGTAATGAATAGTGCTAGCATGCCACGTCCTTAACTTGCCCAAATGTTTGGTAAGGAAATGCATGTATCCGTGTCATTCTAGCTTGAGTATCAATGAATTTGCCGTATGACTTTTACGTCAAAAAAAAAAAGGTGACCATTTTATAATGTAACATGTTTTAATGTTGATTTTTTTATTATCTGGAACATTTAAATATTTTTTTATCATTTGTATCTTTAAATGGTAGTTTAGTGTTATATTCTCTAGAGAAAAAATGTATGTAAATAGCAACACCCATTATTATGGTTAATTGCATATACACACAAGAAATTCATTACAATATTATTGACTTGTTCATGCATATACTTTAATAGCAATTGCTTGTATATATAGCAATTGTGTCGTGATCCCTCAAGCTCAAATAATCTTCTTTCTCTTCTTTTGTGAAACACTTACATATGAAAAGTTCAGAGATAAAGTGAAGATCGATAAACGAAATGATACACTGGACTGGTTGGTGATATATGGACTTCCTGACGATCTGAAGGCAAACATCATGAATAGCCTAAATGAAAACAACCTAGTGGAACAAATCATGGATGCTGATGTTGATATGGATTTTATGTTCGCTATTCTTCCAGCAGATATCAAATCATCCATAAAGCGCCATCTCGGCATGAATGCCCTAAAGAAAGTATGTTCTTCGACCTCTCTATAATGCCACTATTGAGAAGAGGGAATGATTTAAATTAACATATATGTTTGAGATAATCATATGTGCTGATATATATATTAGTGAAAGTGTAATTTATTTAAATTTCTGTAATTCACATACTAATCGTAAGCTCTATATTATAGGTACCCATGCTTCAAAATATGCATGAATACGTGCTGGAAATCATCTGCAGCCATCTTGAGCCATTGGTCTACAAGAAAGATAGCTATGTTGTTAAGGCAGGAGAACCACTTGGCTTCATGATCTTCATTCTAGCAGGCAAAATGATAATGACTGACACGGCTATAAGCAATGCCGCAACAATAAGTTCCTCCGAGATCACCGAGACATGTGATGAAAATGTTGTTGAAATAGATAGTTATTATGGAGAACAACTTCTGAGCTGGGCATCACCCAACCACCTCTCGTCTTCTAACAATCCCATCATATCAAATAGAGATATCAAATGTCTAACAAAAGTGGAAGCCTTGATTCTCAAGGCCGAGGAATTGAGAAGTAGAGTCTCCAAATGTGGCACCCAACGGAATCTCAACAATAATAATTCTCAGTACTTGGTTGGCGATGTAAGAGATATTGTGGCTATAGACAAGTGCATCCACGACTACTGATCAAATTGAACAGACAGTCCAACATCATCAAGGTCACGATTCGCTTCTCGAGCAGCTGGTTCTGATTCGAGAAACCATGTCCCAGTTACGGGATGATATAGTACGAAGACTAGATGATCAGGGACAAAGATTAGATGACCATGGACATAGATTGGATAATAATCAGGGACGGAGGTTAGATGAGATGGCTGCATTCTTAGCTAAAACGGGTATAAGGAGACATCTCCTCTTGCTACAGAACCTTGAAGAGTTTGTTTGTGGTGAGAGACATGTAGCAGTATTATGTGCATTTTTAAGAGTTAATTGTACCGGTTGTGATTTATGTATGGCCTGAATAATAAGCGATAAACTGCTCGAAGGTAAATAGACCAAACTTGCTGATTCAGAAACCAAGTAGAACTAGGAAATACAATCAAACTTGAAGTAGGAAAACCTTAAAAAGAATGGACTTGAATAGCAATCCCCAAAGTAGAAAAGGAAAACACAATAATTTGTTTAATCGATTAAATCCTAGTCCTGTTGGGTCATGGATGACATGCACGACTATAAAAACAAAACTAGGTAGGGAAATGAAATATAGCAAACTTCCCAAATCGAACAGAGCTCTTGGTTGCAAAAATCAACCACACCACACTTAAATATGTCGAGCACCTACAACAACAACAGTAACAGTAATTACAGCATATATGTGACGGCTCATACCGGAGGTCACCCGGAACGCGAAAAGCTGGAAAGTCCTCGTGTCTCCATTTCTTGGAATGTCATCAGAAGTTACAAGTCAGAGAATCCCAGCTTCAGGCGGTCGATCGAAGACTACAATTCAATGCACTCAAATCACGATGTGTTTGCGTCAATAGCATCTACCGATCATGATTATATGTCACCTCAATCGCGGGAGATTGTCTCCAGGATGATATCTCGTATAAACTTCCCCCTTGAATTAGAAAAGCTAAACTGGAAAGGTTTCGGTAACGTAGTGAAGCCACTAAACAACATTGATGATATGATAACCCACATACTTGAAGTCATTAACGGCATGGTTGTCAAGGGACGCAAGAAGGTGGACTTAAATGTCAGAGTTGATATGCAGTATACATTACTGCATGGAGAATACGAAGCAAAGGTCCAAGCAGAGGATCGAGCCAGTCTAGCAAGGCAGTCAACTGAAAATTTAATGAGCCTTGTTTCTATGCTGCAACACCAGCTAGCTCATGTTGGAAATCAACATGAGGCTGTTAATAGGATGACCTGGAGATTTTATCATGAAAAACGTAGAGAAATTGAAGAAGAAATGCGTGCGAATAATATTTCTACGGAAACGATTATGCATGATCCAAGACTGTTGGAGATGGAGGCTGCTATTGCGGAGTCATTTGATCAATCAGTATTCAAGTCGAGGCCTGCAAGCAAGGCATCGGTTGAGGCATTGAAGAAGTTGGTGTTCAAAGATAATCGAGATGGTGGTTCGAGTTTAGTGTGTGTGATTTGCCAGGAAGAAATGCTGTCTGGTTCTGAAGTCATTCGCTTGCCATGTTCCAAATTCCATATGTTCCATGGAGACTGCATCATAAAATGGCTAAACCGCTTTGGTCATACCTGTCCTAGTTGTAAGTTCAAGCTGCCAAGAGAGGAAAACCTGGAGGCGAAAGAACCAAAAGAAGTTAGGGTTTAAAAAATGCATGCACCATTTAGTTACCTTAAGTTTTTGAATTGATTTTTTATAATCAAATTCTTGTAATGAAAATTAAACACTTTTACTGAAATTGATAGAGATGTTTGTTCTTGTTATGATGATGATCCAAGCCCTAATCCTACATGGTTTATGTGTTTATGACTGTTGCCTTTAAGTTAGTTTCTACTTTTACGAAACTAATTTCCATAGATGGTACATGGAGAAAGAAGAAAAGAAAAAAATATATATATGAGAAGGAAATTCTAGTATGCGGAACGGCATGCTATGCCTATTAGACTAGAAGCCAGAATAGCTGATGTCATCCGGAGTTTTTCCAAAAATACAACCGAGAACCCTTCCAACCAGTTTTATCTTAAGTAAGAATATTTTTGTCTATACTTTTATCATGCATTTATCTTCAGTAATTTAAAAATTGACGGAGCATGGTGGGCCTATAAGTTTAAATTTGTTTATTTACCTTAATACAAATATAGATCTATCATCTTTGCTCGAAGGTAAACAGTTAATTTTTCATCATTAGAGAATATATTGCTACAAGATTAGAATATTTAGCAGAAGCTAAACAATCATATAAAGAATTGCAAGAAGAAAGAGAAAAATTCAGAAAATTAAAAGAAAGAAGAGATAAGCTTCCTAGAAGTACTAAAAATTACTGAGATATTATTTTTCTGTTACAAAAACGGATATACGAATCAAGAGAAGAAATTGAAGTTCTTCAAGAAACTTTTGAACAAGACCAAAAACCTCTTGATATTTTGAGCATCGGTTAGATTCGCCTTAGTTGGTATCAGTGCATGCTTGGCTCAAAAGCAGGTGAGAAAAAGGTTTATGCCTCAAAGTTGGCTTCTCTTGACTAACAAGGGAGAATCCAAACTTAAAAATTATCAGTCTTTTTGTACTACAAAAAGAAATGATAAGTGGGAAGTGTGCTTTCATACAAGACATATTCAAGAAAGTCAATACTCCATTAAATACGTTTGTAGAGTATTAAATACTCTCTACGACGAACATATTCATCTCCAAAGGGAGATAGGAGTAGAAGAGCTTGATCCCTCAAGACCAAGCTTAATCCAGTTCCTAGATTATTTATCTAGGGATAAGACCTCTGAAAAGGTCACAAAACAACTCGAGAGATTTAATCTAAGGATTAATCAACTGGAGGAAATAAATTCAAAAATTGCTAGGCTTGAAATCAAGCTAGATTACCTCAAAGAAAAGCAATATCTAATAGATATTGAAAAGAAATTAGTTCGCACTAAGAATCTTGCCAACAATATTCACCAGCAAGCAGCAGAATTAAGAGATACTCAAGAAAACTTCAAAAAGCTTTTAGAAACTCTAATCTCCAAAATATGATGAATCAAAGAGTAGATCTAAAAGTAAAACAGTAAGATGTCAAAGCTATTGGCTTTCATCGTCCTACTGAGAAACTTGCTGAAAATGTAGAAGCAATAATTCATCAGCAAAATTATAATATCGATTATCTCCAGGAGATAAATATAGACCTAGAAATACAATTTCGAGAGTTACATAGCAAGATTTCTAATCTACAAAAAAGTGTAGAAAAAAATGAAGGAAGGAGAAAGCACTACGCCAGATAATGCATCACACGACGGGGAAAAAACGTCATCTGTTAAAGGTCAAATCCGTTGTTAATCTGATTGCTGTCTGATCAACATATCGCACAACGGCTAAAAAGAGCTTGTCTAACTAACTGACACACAACACTACAATAAAAACCATTGTGTGAGTCTCGACAGATATCATCGACAGCTGCTGACACATGTCGAGCTGCTTCTCGGCAGCTGTCGACATATGTCGATGAAATATGCCGAGAATCACACAATGGTTTTTTGTAAAATGTTGTTGTGCGAGTCTCGACAGATATTATCGACAGATGCGGACACATGTTGGGCTACTTCTCGACAGTTGTCGATGATATCTGTCGAGAATCACACAACAGTTTTTTCAATAAAACCCTTGTGTAATTGTCAACTCACACAACTGTTCCTTTTAAGAGTTGTTGTGTGAATATCGACAGATCTCATATGTCGAGGTCGCTCTCGATAATATATGTCAACAATCACACAACAGCTTTCGACATGAAAACTATTATGTGAAGTGATGTTCATACAACAGGTTTTCTCGATTTTATGGTTGTGTGATTGTTAAAGAGTAGACATGATTTTTGCTAATAGGCATGGTGTGAATAGATATCATTTTCGTCAAACAATGTTGGATTGCCATTAATGTGTTGTATGTCTTATTAATTTACCAAATAAACAATAGCAACTAAAGCACATTGAAATCATCAAAATCCGACCGAAAGGATCCAAACCATTGTTTTAAATGGGACTTTACCCTATTATCCATACAAGAAACTTAAATACAAAATTGTACATGATACACAATTTAGTTTGCATGAATCCACTTATATTAATCATCAAATAACTTGAATTGCAAAATGAAAGCTCACTTCTACACCTTTTCCAGTTCAACAATCCATGCTCATATAATTGTTAGCCTCCTCAACCTGTGATATAACACCAAAAAATTCACTCATCAAGCCTCTCAACTAAAAGAATATTACAAGAGCATGTACAACAATAAAACTCATTCAAATATTGGATAAATGAATCAAATTTCGGTAGCATACTCAAAAGCATGATCATTACAAGATAAATGAAGTTAGCATACTTTGTTTCTTTCTTAAGAGGAATGTAGGCATAATAGCGAGCATGCATAAAAAACAAAACAAATGAGCAGTATATGCAAAGCCGAAATGTGCTCAATTGAACTAGTGGCCTTCCTAATCAACAATTTATTACAAGACTACTAGGTAGTATCATCACCTATCTCATTCTGAAGTTTCTCCCACTTTAAAACTATTTTTCTTGAATTAGTTATGGATTTTCAAAGTTCAGCTACAGTTTCAGGATTGTCTGAAAATTTTCTGCTAAAATCCATAACTCTGCACATCAAAATCCTAATCAAAGCACAAATCTATGATTAGCTACATACAGACAAAAACATGTCTGTATAGGTAAACATTCTCTTACTATATGTCTACACAGTCACACAATTAAAACAAGAGATAGGATACTTAAACAGATTTTCACTCAAACACAATTATACAAACTAGCATACTGCAGCAGTCACCTTCACACTAAAAACTGTACAAAACCATTTGGAAGTTGACTTTGATTTCTTCTAAAGACTTGTAGTAGACACACTAAAGAAGCTCTGAGAGTTGGAATCACTTTAAAACGATTTTTTTTGAATTAGCAATGGATTTTCAAAGTTCAGCTACAGTTTCAGGATTGTCTGAAAATTTTCTGCTAAAATCTATAACTCTGCACATCAAAATCCTAATCAAAGCACAAATCTATGATTAGCTATATACAGACAAAAATATGTCTGTATAGGTAAACATTCTCTTACCATATGTCTATACAATCACACAATTAAAACAAGAGATAGGATACTTAAACAGATTTTCACTCAAACACAATTATACAAACTAGCATACTGCAGCAGTCATCTTCACACTAAAAACTGTACAAAACCATTTGGAAGTTGACTTTGATTTCTTCTAAAGACTTGTAGTAGATAGACTAAAGAAGCTCTGAGAGTTGGAATCACTTTAAAAAGATTTTCCTTAAATTAGTTATGGATTTTCAAAGTTTAGCTACAGTTTCAGGATTGTCTGAAAATTTTCTGCTAAAAGCCTATTTAAAGTATCTAAAAACAAAACTGAAACTATATGTGACACAAAACTTCAAGTTATTGAACATAAGCAAAACAATGTTTCAAAAAGACGAAAACAAACAAAAATTACAATTTAAATATAAGAGAACATCAGCTGCATTAGATTACTACAAGGTAAACTAATATAAAGTTCTAAATTCTAATCTTTCAACTAACTTTAAGCAACCCAAATCTAACTTTCAATTTAAGAAACAAATAACATGCATAAGTACTTTATAATCTAATCTCTACATCTGTATAATATCATACCAAATCAAGCAAGAATCATTGGCAAACATTGAGACTAAGAGCAAAGGACCAAAATCAGAAAATGTATGCCTGCTAACTTCCTGACCAGCAGAACTTTTGGCTAAAAAAAGTATAGCTCGGCTAATAATTTCATGTTGGTCTCTTCATAACAATTGTAAAAGACAACCTAAAGATCAATGTGGAACTGGAATCGTACAAAAAGGAATTTCTACAATTACTAATGATTTTTGAAGTTCAGTTAGAGTTCCAGTTTTTCTTTGAAAATTTACTGATAATTACCCACCTTAAAGTTGAACAGAGGTTGAACTTGGACCTTTGATTCTTTGTTCCCTTCAGCTCCTCCCTGCCATTTAGCCATATCAGAATTGTCTTAACAAGTCTTTCAAATGAACCACCATCACCGACAGCGGCAGAAGAAACTAGAAAACTCAAAACATGAAAAAACGAAGAACCACTCACCAAGCTGTGTAGAGCCTGTGTATTCCCCTATCCTTCCCTTACGAAGCTGCCCAGGGAAGCAGAAATCACGCCAAACAGTCCGGCCCCCAACCCCCTCCTCCGCTGCGCCAAGCCCAGCCTCCTCTACTGACTCCAACCTTGAACCAAATTGGAAGAAATTGAACTAACCAACCCAGAAACCTAATCGGAGAAAGGAGAAGAGTACAAACCTCGAACCAAATTGGAAGAAATCGAGTGAGGAGCCAAATGGATGAACCCCCAAATCGACGAACCCTAATTGAGTGACAGTGGCTTAATCTCGATTGAGGGAGGAGTGATTGAGTTTGAGAGAGAAAGAAATTGAGAGGAGTGATTGAGAAGAAATTGAGGAGGGTGAGAGCGGTTGAGAGAAGAGAGAGAAAGAGAGCAGAGAGAAAGGGCGATAGGTGAGAACGGTGAGTGTGTGTGTGTGTGTGTGTGAAATTAATTGTGTGTGAGCGATACCTCTTTTTTTTTTTCTAAGTGTCAAGTCTTTTAGGTTTTTGAGTCAAGTGTTTTTCATATCATACAACATAACTCTAAATTTTAGTTGTCTAAGAAATGACATCCTTAAATTGCAAGAGCGGGAGATTTCCCGCTGCTATATCTCAGCCTTAATTTTTTCCCTATCCATTTTACAAATCAGACAACATAAATTGTATATTTTGTTGTCTGAGAAGAAATGACATCCTTAAATTGCAAGAGCGGGAGATTTCCTGCTGCTACATCTCAGCCTTAATTTGTTCCCTATCCATTTTACAAATCAGACAACATAAATTGCATATTTTGTGTTGTCTGAGAAGAAAGAAAATAGAGGCATTCACTTAATCGTGAGGGCGGGAAATTTCCGCTACTTTTCATTCTACCGAGTCACTCTTTAAAATAACCCTAGTTTTCACTCACACAACACATAAAAGCATTAAGAGTTGTCTAAATATGGGAGGCTCGTCATACGAAAACACGTCAAAATGCAATACTCTAAACATTTTTTTTGATTTTGTCGACACTCGTATAATCATATGGTTATTATGCATGAACTCATATAAGAAGTTGATGTCAATTATATCATGATGAATTTGGCTCCCCATAGTGAAAGTAAGTGTAATTAGAGTTGACCGTGTCGATCGACACATGTAATACCGAAAATTGATGACATTTCTACCACAATCATGCTTCAATATCGTAAACATGTCTATACGGTTCGATTTTCAAAATTTCATTTTCTCAATGGTATCTCTCTAGATAAACATACGTTTATATAATATGTACTACACATGTTATGTCACATTATGTGCCACATAGTAAACAAGTTATATCTCATTAGTAGGTTGATTGTGATATAGATGTTTAGGATTAAAATCATGAAAATTCAACCGTTTGATATAATTAATTATGATAGTGAAGTATAGCAGTGTAACAAAATTCACAAATTTTCAGAAACGTTTAGGTATCGATCAACTCGGTCAACCATAAATTCAACAATATTAATTTTACATCACACATCAGTATTAAAAAAGAACCGTTGTGGCACTACAATAGGAAATTTATTAGGGTTTTTTAGGGTTTAGGGTATTTTAGGGGTTAGATGTTACGAAACATACAACGTAATATTGAAAACAATTGTGTGATATACCTTCACACAACATTTCTGAGTTGATTGTTGTGGGATGAAGAACTTAAAGTAGTATTGTCAAATCTAAGAGAAGGGCTTCATCGTGACACGAAAATACATTATACAACCAAAACTGAAAAGTCGTTGTGTGATTGTTGAAAATACTATACTCTCACACAACAGGTTTGAGTGTTCCGTTGTTACATCAAAACCACTAAGGCTATCCTTCACAAAAAATTTAGGTTTTTCAGAGGATGTAAGAGCAATTTTAAAACTAGAAGTCTACAACCTGGCATGAGAGATATATCGTACAACAGATGTATAAAAAGTATTGTGTGATAGTTTAAATTGTATACATTCACACAACATTTATTTGTTTCACTGTTGTGTAACAACACCCAGTTATATGTCAAACTAGAGTGGGGTTAGAAGCAAAATGGGCCTCATTTTTATCTTCATTCAGACAACAAAATATTGTCTAAAGTGTTGTACTAGTTTAAGGAAAAAAAAACTGGAATGATCTCAATCCACACAACGGATGAATGTTTCTGAACGTTGTACGAAGCATTTTTGAAATTTGTACAACTCTGCTATTGTGTACCGTTGTGTGAAAAGTGTCGTTTGTTACACTTATTGGCGTAGTGTAAGTTATGAAAAAATAGATGAGGAATCACTAGCTCAAAATGTAGCTAGTAAAATCATCATACATTCTCCACCCCCACCAACGGGAGACTAAAGTTTAGTGAACCGAAGCTACTTGAATGGAAATCATCAAAAACATCAAAAACAAAAAGAGATATGAAGATGCTGAGTAGAATCCTCAGTAAAAGAAACATAGTTCCGGTACAGTTAATAAATGCTCAAGAATTTGAGTATAATGAAATCAAATCTAGCGTGCGAGAAGCATCTGCTCCTAGATTTAAATTCAACAAGATCTATAAGAAAGGATCTTTCATTATGGATTCGCATAGGTTCAAAATACTTGAATTAACTGTTCTAGCCACAGGTGGTGAAACAGACATCAGATTAATAACTCCAAAGGAGATAAGTGAAGCTTTCCAGAAAAAATATTCCTATATGCATATTGGAGCTGTTCAAGTAGGGATAAAACTCTTAGCGAGAGATGGTATTGACTGTTCTGTTCTATATGTCTTACAAGACGATAGAATAACAGACTTTAAGAAAAGTCTGGGAACGGTAGAAGCTTCCTTGTGCAACCAAGTTGCATATTTTCAATGTGTTTCCAAACTTCACAACACATCTCAGAAATGTTGCTCACTGTCTAAGACTAAAAATCAAGACAGATGGGATTTCTATGAAAAAAAGAATGATGGAACTTGCGATAGATTATTGAATCTATTATAAGTTGATGAGCTCAAATGTAACTCCTAACTAATACCAGGTTTCTAAACAGCCCTAGGATTACTACATTTGTTCTCACCAACCCAAAAAATAATTCTCAGCAAAAACATGTCACAAAATGGCATGAAGTAACATTCCCAAGAGAATGAAATTTAACCCCTCTTGTTAAACAGCTTGAAAGTACCAATGCTTCAATCTATGAAGATATGGGAGGAAAGATAAGCTTACAATTTCATAGGCATTTGTTTGCTAATTATGAAGAAGCTAGTTCTTCTGGAACTAAGTCAATTTTTCATGAAGAGGCTTTTAAAGAAGAAGATACTAAAAGACCTATGAAAATGCTTAGAGCAGAAGAATTAAAAGGATTGTATGCACAACCTGAGACTTGTGAATCCATAGAAGAATTAGAAGAAATCATGACTAAGATTTCTCAAATTCAACTTGGAAAAAATAAGAGGAAGATTCTTCCTTATCAAGCAGCAAAAGAAGAATCGCCAAGCTCGTCTTCTATGGAAACAGATGGTGAGAGGCAAGCTCCTCCAGAAAGTGGTCATGCCATAATTCAGAATATTACAAACAATCTGACTAAGATCATTGGAGAAAAGAATATCAAACTTCCAAAAGGACAAGCTCCTACAGGAAGAAATGGAGAACGAAGTTCTCAAAAGTATATCCCTACAGAACCCAAATGGGGACAATCAGTGTCCGAAAGAGGGGTTTATTTGGATCTAGACTAGGTAGAAGATAAAAGAAAGACAATAGATAACTAGGTTGCTAGTTTAAAGCTAACTCAGGCTCTAGTGTTATCAAAATATGCCTACGAGGATGCTCATGCGTATTATGAGTCAACCTTAACTGGAATAGTCCAGAAATGGTATCAGTCCTTTAAGAAAAGCTCTAAATGGGCTGATTGGGCAGTCAAGTTAGCTCAGACTGGTATCAGTCCTTTAAGAAAAGCTCTAAATAGGCTGATTGGGCAGTCAAGTTAGCTCAGACTAATAGTCATTTAGATTTTGTAGTGCCTATCTATGCACAATTCTACGGAGATGTTGCTGGGCATAGTGAGCAATCTAAAGAATGTGCTAAAGCAAATATTCAAAAATTGAGTATTTGTAACATGAGGTATTTTGAGGAATATACCAATGAGTTCCAAAACTACTACTACACTATTGGAGACATTGAGAATGACGATCTTGTCAGAACATATTATAGAAAGTTGCCAGAACCCTGGAATGACAGAGTAGCACAGTCTTTAGAAGAAAAGCCTCTTCAGTATTTTACTGTAGGAGGAATAGCAGAAAGAGTTAGGGATCTCCTAAGAGAACAATGCACAGAAAACAGAAAATCCAAAACTGCCAAGAAGCAACTCAGAGGAGTTGAGAATATGTGTCCAAAGATACTAGATACTCCGACACAATGGGGATGTCATATTCCTAAGGAAAGAAAATACAGAAAAAGGTTCTCTGGCACCAAGCATGGTAAAAAATTTGCTTCTAAAATGAAGTATAAGTTCAGGAAAAAGCCTGAATATAAAAAAGAACAATCTTCTCAAACTTCTCCTAGAAAAAGATTTTTCAAAAGAAAGAAGAAAACAAATTCTTCCTCTAGAGAAATAAAGAAGTGCAGATGTTGGCTATGTAAAGCAGAGGGACATTATGCAAATGAATGTCCTGAAAAGGACAAGAGATCTTCTAAAGTCTTAATTGCTGAATATGATGAAGCAATAGAGTATGCTAATCTAAAATGCTTTGAAGTCGCATATTCTGATGAACAGAACGAATCAATATATTCTCTCACTACCAGAAGAAAGGCTTTAGCCGACGAAAATAAAAAAACCAGGCCGACGAATTATTTTTTCGTCGGCTAACGTGGACTTTAGCCGACGAAATTTTTTTTCGTCAGCTAATTGAAATTTTCGTCGGCTTTGGTCAACTTTAGACGACGAAATTTTAATTTTGTCGTCTAAATAATTTTTTTGTCGGCTATAGTCTATGAACTTTAGCCGACGAAATTTTTAAAAGTTTAGGCGACGAAAAATATAATTTCGTCGCTAAAGTGCTTTATATTTCGTCGGCTAAAAGTTGCGGTCAATGTAATTTACCCTTATTATTCACTATGCTGCAGATTTGGCGTTTGGTGTTCAGTTGACTATTGTGATACATTTCCGGAAGCGTAACGGCCCTACGAGTCAAACTCATCACTTTGCCATTACATATGGGCCTTTTTGGCCATCCGAGTCCGTTTAGGGCTTCAAAATGCAGTTTTCTTATTTCCCTTTAGAGTTGACCGTTTCGATCGAGCCCTTAACGTTGTCGAATCCAGTTGAATTATTTACCATAGACATCTTTCATCATAATGATCATATCTGACGATCGAATTTTGGTTTGTAAATTTTATTCATCGGAATCACATGTCTACTATTTACCGTTATTATTCCCTATGGGGAGCCCTATCGTCGGAAGGTAAATGTCTCAAAATTTTTATATGGACAGTTGCGTCTCATCTACGTGAGAGTTTTTCGTGTGGAAGTTTTGACTAAACTACGTAATATAGAGGGAGATATGAGCGTTTTCGTGTGATAAGTAACGATGGATTAGGGTTGACCGTTTCGATCGAGCCCTTAACGTTGTCGGATCCAGTTTAATTTTTTACCATAGACATCTTTCATCATAATGATCATATCAGACGGTCGAATTTTGGTTTGTGAATTTGAGTCATCGGAATCACAATGTGTCTACTAATGTTGTAAAACTTGTTTAGTAGGTTATACAACTTTGTGAACCAACTCTACATAGGAAGCAAAATTATCAAAAATCTCGTGAAATAAGATGTGTTCATAATAATGAAATATGGCTATGGTTTAAAAATTACGTAAATCGGGTAACGTCTCGGTGCCGATAGTAGCGGTCAACTCTATTTACCGTTATTATTCCCTATGGGGAGCCCTATCGTCGGAAGGTAAATGTCTCAAAATTTTTATATAGGCGGTTGCGTCTCATCTACGTGAAAGTTTTTCGTGTGGAAGGTTTGACCAAACTATGTAATATAGAGGGAGATATGAGCGTTTTCGTGTGATAAGTGACGATGGATTATGATTGACCGTTTCGATCGAGCCTTTAATGTTGTCGGATCCAGTTGAATTTTTTACCATAGACATCTTTTGTCATAATGTTCATATCTAACGGTCGAATTTTGGTTTGTGAATTTGAGTCATCGGAATCACAACGTGTCTACTAATGTTGTATAACTTGTTTAGTAGGTTATACAACTTTGTGAACCAACTCTACATAGGAAGCAAAATTATCAAAAATCTCGTGAAATAAGATGTGTTCAGAATGATGAAATAAGGCTATGGTTTAAAAATCACGTAATCGGGTAACGTCTCGGTGCCGATAATAGCGGTCAACCCTATTTACCGTTATTATTCCCTATGGGGAGCCCTATCATCGAAAGGTAAATATCTCAAAATTTTTATATAGGCGGTTGCGTCTCATCTACGTGAAAGTTTTTCGTGTGGAAGGTTTGACCAAACTATGTAATATAGAGGGAGATATGAGCGTTTTCGTGTGATAAGTGACGATGGATTATGATTGACCGTTTCGATCGAGCCTTTAATGTTGTCGGATCCAGTTGAATTTTTTACCATAGACATCTTTTGTCATAATGTTCATATCTAACGGTCGAATTTTGGTTTGTGAATTTGAGTCATCGGAATCACAACGTGTCTACTAATGTTGTATAACTTGTTTAGTAGGTTATACAACTTTGTGAACCAACTCTACATAGGAAGCAAAATTATCAAAAATCTCGTGAATTAAGATGTGTTCAGAATGATGAAATAAGGCTATGGTTTAAAAATCACGTAATCGGGTAACGTCTCGGTGCCGATAATAGCGGTCAACCCTATGTACCGTTATTATTCCCTATGGGGAGCCCTATCATCGAAAGGTAAATATCTCAAAATTTTTATATAGGCAGTTGCGTCTCATCTACGTGAAAGTTTTTCGTGTGGAAGGTTTGACCAAACTACGTAATATAGAGGGAGATATGAGCGTTTTTGTGAATTTATATACTTTAACCGACGAGATATTAAAAAAGTCGTTGGCTAAGGTCAAAATTGTTTGGCGGTAAACCAAATTTGGAGGAAAATTTTCAAATGACTTTAGCCGACGAAAATATATGAAAAGTCGTCGGCTAAAGTCGAAAAAAATTTGGCGGCAAACCAAATTTGAGGGAAAATTTTCAAAATTTTTAAAGGACTTAAACCGACGAAAATATATGATTTTGTTGGCTATTGTCAAAACTTTTTGGTGGTCAACCAAAATTTTCAAAATTTTCAAAAGAGTTTAGCTGACGAAAATTAAGAATTTCGTCGGGTAAAGTTCTTTATATAGGAGTTTTACCAGAGGTGGATGGTAAGAAGTTAGAAAATCAAAAAAAGTTACTGTTTCGCCTACCGGATTTTCTTCTCGGCCTAGATCCGCCGTCAAGCCACCGGAGACCGCCACACTTATCCCAAAAGCTTCGCCGTCGTCTCTACTTCATTGCTGGACAGGTGGTGCATCGAGTGGCGCCGCCGTGAGGGATAAATCGAGCTCTAAAACTCTGCCGGTTCGGATTCGGTATCAATCGAATTTCTCCTTCCTCAGGTCACCATTTGATGAGTTATATATATGGATAAGTTGAGTTTGATTAGTACTACATTCTCCTAGAATTTGGTAGCTCGATTCGGTGTGTGTGAGGAGAATCGAAGATTTGAAGTTTTTAGGGTTTAAAATTGGGGATTTATATATTTTGATTCAATTAACATGTTTAGGCTTAGAATTGGGCTTCAACTTCTTCTAGAAAGTTGTTCGAAATGTTGAGAGGAAGATTCTGTCAAATTTTGGTGGTGATTGGAGGTGGCCGAAATTTTCTGCAGTTTTTTTTTTCAAAAATCAGAAACTTTAGCCGACGATATTTAAATACTTAAGCCGACGATATTTAAATACTTTAGCTGACGAATTATTACTATATTTCGTCGGCTATAGATATTTTTTTCATTTTTTATACATACTATAGCCGACGAATATATGTTTCGTCGGCTAAAGACTCAGACTATGGTCGACGAAACATTTAAGATATTTGTCGGCTAAAATCTCAGATAATAGCCGACGACAGAAGACGTCGTCGGCTAAATAGTGGACAATAGCCGACGACGGTTTCTAGTTTCATCGGCTAAAGTCATCGCCGACGACCCTTTCCCGACGAAACTATAACCGACGAATTAAGCCTAACAAGCCGACGAAACTTTTTCGTCGGCTAAAGTGCTTGTCCTGGTAGTGTCTTGAATACCCATCAGAAAACGAGATAGAAAGTGCTTCAGAAAGTTCTTAAGAAGAAGAAGAAGAAGATATAGGATATCGTCCTATATTTTTATTACAAATACAAAATTGGAAAGAAGAAGACTCTGATATTATCAATACTTTCCATCCCAATCCGGGAAAATTTAATTGTGACTATTGCAAATGCGACGATAATAATACAATTCCCATGTACTGTGAAAGTACAGGAGAAACTTATCATCGAGAATGCTTTATCGCAGAACTCAGAAGGAAAACCAAGGATAAGGATGCACATATCTTGGTAGAAGAGGAATATAATGTATTCCACAAAAAAGAACAAGAGAAAAATCTTGAAGAGGATATAAAAACGATGAAGTTTGTAACTTCATTAAGTCAGAACAAGAAAATAAAGTATCTCTTGATTCTCTTAATTCCGCAACGGAGGTGACAAGTAACAATCCAATAATTGGTATGACAAATGTTATTTCACCTGAATCCGTAACTGCTGAGAGACAGGTCAACCCCTTTTTAGAATTACTTGATGCTCTAAGAGAGCAAGAACGAGTAATGTCAGTCCAGACAAGCATATATAGTAATTACATTACTATAGGACTGAAGTTTCCCAATTACAAGAAGTATCATCTACATGCATTTGTAGATAGTGGTTCAGGATACTCTCTTGCTAAGAGATATGCAATCCCAGAAGAATATTAAGAAAAATCTCCAAGAACAGTTACTAGAATCGCAATGGAAGAAAATAAAATAGTCATGGATGCTATGGCCGAAAATGTTAAAGTTTCCTTAGGGGGAGGAAATTTTATCATCAAGATACTCTGACAGTGTGAAGGCCAGACAGCTGATTTGTTGATTGGAAATGACTTCCTTCTTCAACAAACAGTACTTCAAACACTAGAAATGATTGGGTTTGAGAAAAATCGAAAATTCTATTGGGAATCTCGATTAACAGACGCGGTGAGTGTTACAAGTAAAGGATTTACAAACCAATATCAGAAGTCGCCAACTAAGAGTGGTGATTATAAACCAATTTTAAAGCCAATTTTGTTGCTACAATAGCAGCTTAAAGGTCATAGTGAAATATTGGTGAATGAAACAACAAGTTTAGAAGACTCTAAATCAGAGAAAAATTCTGAATATCAAATTTCTGAAAATGAGAGTTCTGATTGAGAAGAAGAATACATCAGAGAACATAACTTAAAGGTATATGCGAAGAAGGTAGAACAAAAGAAAATACCGACTCTCACAGAAATAAAAAATTTGCTGAAATCAGTAATCAGTGAAGATCCTCAATTGTATTGGGAAAGAGACCCAATATATTGTCAGCTAAGAATGCATGACGCAAATGCTATTTGCCATGTTAAGGCCATCCCTCACTATAAGGAAGAAGATAGAAAAGAGATGGAAAGTCAGATCCTAGAACTTCTTGAAAATAAGTTAATCAGACCTTCAAACAGTCCTCATCATGCCCCAGCATTCTTGGTAAGAAATCATGCAGAGAGAAAAAGCCAGAATGGTGATTGATTACAGAGATGTGAATAAAAAGACCGTTAAAGACGGTTATCAGATAGCTCATGTGAGAGTTCTCATCAATAGGCTTAAAGGAGCTAAAATCTTCTCTAAGTTCGATGCAAAGTCAGGCTTTTGGCAGGTGAAAATGCATCTTGATTCCATAACTTTGACAGCTCCCTTGGAAATGGACAACCCTTCCAAATCAATAACCTGCAAACACTCCTAAAATTCTCAATCCACCTTTAACTTCTGGAGCCTTCGTGCTCCCCAAATACAATCACCACCAACAAGATAATAAACATTATCTAAGATAATATACATCATCCGTCAAATATTCTAAAATATCAACAAGCCTTCACCCACAACCAAAAATATATACATTAAACTCAAGTATTCAGAGCTACTAGACACTAGCGGAAGTAATAAAACACAGGTAGGTTAAACAGGTAACCTACTGGTGAAAAGTGGTGGAAATACGGGTGACTATGCCTCGTCTCCTACTAGATCCAATCTGAACTCTGTAGACTGGGCATTTTAAAACGAAGGGCCTAGGGGAAGACAATTAATAACGTTAGAGTGAGTGGACAAAAATAATTTAATAACAAAATATTTATGCATTCCTATTTTAATTTCATAGAAAAATATACTGCTTGCGGCAGCTCAAAAGTGCTCAACTCATAAACTGGCAATTTCACGACTAGCACTGGCTAGTCACCAACTCAAATAAAATGAAGCCTCTTAGGCTAAACTATATATAAACATATATTCGTATGTATTTACACTCGTCAGACTCCTTGTATGAATCCTAAAAACAATTTAGAAAAATAGAAATTCATACAAGGCTACAACGCTAGCGTCTAACGCTCACGTTGCGCCATAATGATATTTTTCCTCATTATGACCGAAGAGGACGGTGTATTTACGTGTGGACTCCCTATATGAAAACCTAAATAAACCGAAAAAGAAAATAGTTTTTATTTAGGGCTGTGACACTTGTGTCTAACACTCACGCCACGCCATAATGGTATTTTACCTCATTATGACGGACCAAGCACGTATGGCTAGCTAGCATTTATATACATACTATACTCATAATATCCAAAATATATATATCCACCGAAAATCTCATTTTCGAGATCTCTCCAAAGGAGGAAAAATTGTCAAATAGCCGAGAAATCAATAAGCCTCATAAAAAGAAATAAATGATCAACAAAATCATTCATCGCATGCTTTTCAATTAAAAACAAAGGTCCACTTACAAATTAGGCCTAAGCCTGATGACGCTCTGAGGCTTCTTCTGCTCGGGCCTTCTCACGTCTGGTTCCAAATATATAATTAATTTCCCACTAAAAATCTAATACTTATTCAAACTGACAAAATTAACCGAGAGCCATAACCACACTCATTATTGCCTAACTTCGATATTCTTAAATCGAAACGACTCAAACTTTAGTACCATACTCGGCAGCCGTAAATACAACTTTTTCCAAAAATTGACTTAAATCCTACGGCCGGATTTTACATTATTTAACCACCAAAATACCAAACTTCGGAAATTTCCAAACCTATTCAAAACTCATCCGAAAATTCTACAATTCACTCCATTAAATTCCTCTAATTAGTACACATTTAAAACCATACAAACTCCAAAACAGCGGCGGCCGGAGGCCGATTCTGGCGACCTCCAATGGCTGTGAAATTTTGACAGCATCTTCCTCTCAACATCCCAAACAACTTTCATAACTATCACTAACATCAATTCCAAGCCTAACTAGGTCAATCGAACGAAAACACCTTAAAATCCCTAGAATTTCCTCCTTGAATTTCTCCTTACCTAGCTCAAGAGGGAGTGAGCCTTTTGGAAGGGTTTCTGCACGGGAGGAGAGCTACAAAACCATACCAAGCTTGCCAGGATTGGTGGCCGGAGGAGGGAGTTCCGGCGACGGAGGGCTTTAGGCAGTCGAACCTTTCGGGCGGCAGCTCTCCTTCACGGCGGCGCTAGGGAAGCTCTCGTCGGGCTAGAATGGAAGCTGGGTTGGAGGCCAACCTTTTGGGACCGGAGCGGCGGCAAACGGTGGCCGGACGGCGGCGGAATGACAGCCGGAAAATTGGGCAACGGGAGACTCGAGGAAGAGGGCTCGGGAGGGAGAGAGAGAAGAGGGAGAGAGAAGAAATGGGTTTTGGGCCTCACCCATCCGGCCCAACTCCTCTGTATACAACCCAATTTCAAAAATAATACCCTAATAAAAATTACCTTTTACTAGCTAAAATTTACTATTTTTACCGTCGTTACATTTTTCTCCGACGAATAATCCTCTAAAATTAACCGTCCCTCAAACCCCTTTGGGGACCAATTAAACTATAAATTCAATGACGGAGACGGTAAAATTCTTATTATAATCAAGCTAGTAAATAAGATAAAAATTTACGGGTCGGGATGTGACAAAATCAGCCAATTTCCAGACAATATCCCAAATGCAAAATCTTTGCAAAGATTTTTGGGAGTTGTTAATTTTGCGAGGGACTTTATTCCTCAAGTCAGTAGTCTGACTGCACTTCTCTCTCCAAAAACAAGTTCAAAAAAGAAATGGTCTTTTACGGAAGATGACAGTAATACTGTCAGAAAGATTAAAGAACTAATAAAAAACCTTCCTCCTTTACAGTTACCTAAAGAAGGAGATTTAATCATCTTGCAAACTGATGCAAATGATTATTACTGGGCATGAGTCGTTTTAGCTATTGCTCCAGATACAAATCATGAAAAGATTTGTAAATTTCTATCAGGAAAGTTTAACGCGGCAGAGTTAAACTATTCTACTGGAGACAAAGAAGTCTTTGCCTTAATTAAAAGCATTAAGGGTGCTGAGGCATTCTTAGGAAATAAATTTGTAATAAGAACTGATAATAAAAGAGTTTAAAATTTTAAAAACTACAAATTAACTGATGCTGCTGATAGAGGAAGAGTTTTGAGATGGCAAATATTTTTAACCCAATATGAATATGATGTTGAAATGGTTGCGGGTGACAAGAACTATTTGCATGACGCTCTAACAAGAGAAATGGCGATGTTTGAAAGAGAAGGTCGCAATCCTAGAAGCTGGAAACCGGTATCAGAGGAGAAGAAGCTTTGGGAAAGATACAAGAGCGGTGATAAAACCGTAGGACCTCTCCATGACGGACCAAGTTATCAATATATTGTTTCCTATGGAGCTGCTGAGTCCAGTCAGTCTTCAGACAAGATCAAGCCAAAACCAGATTCTAGATGGGATGAAAATCGTTCAAAACCTAACCTAAAGGATGAAGAGCAATCTATTACTTCTGATGAAGAAAAACTCGCACAAGAGTTCTTGCTGTGTCCGAAAGGACCAGCCTCAACTGATCGGTCTCAGGGTAAAAGACTGGCTAGCTCGTCTCAAACGGCAGATGGTAAAGACATATTAAGTCCGTTCATGGCTGCTGCTTTGTCAAAAAGCAGAAGAGCCCCTTTTAGGGCTAATAAACTACCTTTGGTTACTGGGAAGAAGGTTATTCATGATCAGCCTTTAAAGATCTTTCAAAAACCACTTTTCAGGACAGATAGGCTATTGGCCTTTAAGCATAAGATTATTATTAATAATATTCTGCATGTGTTCTATGAGAAAAATGAAATTCATTTGATTCACACACTTAAAGCTTTAACAAGAGTGTTCAAGCAGAAAATCCAGCAGGAATCTCTAAGGTTCTCTACCTAGAAAATCCTGAAAATGCTAAAATCCCAATATTAGCACTAAAAGAATCTGAATGGTATAGCTTTCATAATCTCTTAAGTGAAGGTAAAGATGTTCTTCCTCGAACATTATCTATAGTTCCTGGCCCATATTATGAGTAGACCTGTAAATGGACCGGATCTTGATCCGGACCCGCTCCGGATCCGTGGTTTTTAAACGGGTTTGGATCGAAAACTAGACCCGTTGATCCGTTAAGGACCCGGATCCGTTAACCCGTTTATTAAACGGATCGGATACGGATCGAGGTTGATCCGATCCGTTAAAGACCCGGATCCGTTTTAAAATAATTAAATAATATTTTTATAAATATAATATTATTGATAAATATTAAATAATATAATAATTATTTAGATAACCTAAACGTCTAAATTGCATCTAAAGTATGATCATTTGATGAAGTTGAAGGTTACGATGCCTATGTTCTTTTTATGCTATTTGCTAAATACATTGGAGGTTTAGTATTTTGAATGTATTAGTTTATTGTTAAGGAGTATTTTGGCCATGTAATTCAACTTTTGATATAAACCTTTATTTTGTTATAATATTTCATTAGTGTTTTATGAAAATTTATGATAAAATTAAGAAATTATTATTTAAAATTTAAAAATATTTATAATCATAAACGGATCGGATTAACGGGTTGGGTATCCGTTAACCCGCCGGATCTGGATTTGGATCTAGCTATCAAAGATCCGGTGGGTAACGGGTCGGATCCGGATCCAAAGTTTATATTACGGATCCGGATACGGATCTACCTAGATCCGGTCCAAATCCGGTCCATTTACAGGTCTAATTATGGGAGGTTGACGTTCAAGCAGAGCACCCTTAAAAACACAAGTTATGGCTTGTGAAAAATGATTTTGTTCATAATCTTTGGACAAAAACCAATGAAGATTTGAAAAGATTTCCAAATATAATAATTGAAGTTGTCAAGAACAATATTAGACCTGATGGATGTATTTTGACACTAAAGTTCATTTCAACTCCTCCAGAGTGGACTGTGGTAGATGGACAGACAAATTATATCTCTCCATATCATCATGTCAGGTTAATTCAAAGTCCAGTTCAAAAACATCGTTACAGGTGGCAATGGTAGACCAAATCAGAGCATCCATTGGATGAAGGCTATGGCTATAGTTATTATCAAAGACGTGGTCTTAAGAGACTATGAGTCAAGTCTTTTGGCAAGTGGAGAAAAAATAATGGTCACTTGCTATAATCATCCTCTACCAGAGAGCTGTGACTTTTTCACAACTTTTATGAAGAAAGAAGTGGATTGCACTCTGGCTACCACTACATGGCTAGAGAAAGTTGAGAAGATGGAAAAGTATAAGATTTCTTATCCTTTTGATTCAGATCTGGACAATGAAGAAGATGACTCTGCACGTGATTGTGAACACAGTGGTCTCAACTCTTCAGCAGGATATGAGGAAGATCCAGAAGAATATCACAACATAGTAAATATGTTAGAAAAGTGAGCAGTTGCCGACGCATCAAAACAAACAACTTTTCTTTCTAATAAGGTAAAGTAGTTGTCGACGCATGAAGCCAAAAGACTTTACTTTTTCAAAAGTAAAGTTATCAAGATAAGGATTCCTCCTGTCTTCCACTAAGTGTAGCTAGGTATGTTTTAATTCTAGTTTGGAGTCCGCTCCTTATATAAGGAGCCTTAGGCGTCAGTAGGCAGGCATCGATCAGAAACTTGAGATAGAAGTTTGAAGTTCTCTCAACTTTTCTCAAGAAGTAAGATAGCCTGAATACAGTCTTTGTAATATAAGAGAGTGAGGTGTGTTGTAGTCATCTAGTGTGGAGTGTCATATTTACAAGTGTTTTATCTTGTAATTATAAGTATGAATAACTAAACAGTCTTTAGCTGTTTACCTAAGAGCGAAGCTCTAGGTTTTGTATTTGAATTTATGGTTGAATAAATAAATTCTACTTGGTGCCCAATATCACGTCAAAAATAAATAAATAAATATATATATATATATATATATAATCTGTTATATTTCTCCATTTTCTTTGTCTGCCAAGTTACTTTATCTCTGCATTAAAATTAGAACATTCCATATTTAGACAGTAGTGATTCCGCCGTACTCAGTAACCAGGTCAACCATGGGTCTTTAGGTGAATCTTCGGCATGTTGAAGACTAGTTTTTTTAGGAGTGTTTTAATTATTTGAGGAGTAATTATAACCCTGTGGTAAAAACCGGTTCCACAAATCACTAATAGGTTCCACTTGTTATATATATACTATAAAATAATAGAAAGGAAATGGGCATGCCATACCGAACGGTACAGCAGCCAATCCCTATATGAGATTACTAGGAAAGATGTTCTGGAAACTTGGCCATAGAACATTCTTTCATAGTGATTCTTGAGGACAATCTAGACTGTATAATAATCAAGAAGTAACTTCGAAGCTAGATGAAAGGATCTCTTTGTCCAGATCCGCTGTTAAAATAACAGAAAGCAAAGAAGCATACAACATTCAACGTGGAGGGTAATTAGGAAACTATGAATTTCAATCTCTCTCTTTCTTTCTTTTCTTTCTTTTTGGGTACGTAATTCAATCACGCTATATATTTTACTGAGGCAACAAAGCTTGGTAAAAGTGTATTATCCTTTTCGTACATCACATATTCATTTGTATTTTATCATTTTGATTTTTAATTTTAGGGTGATGGAAGATGCCATTGACAAATCATACGAGCTCATGATATCTAACTGGGCATTTTTCCAAATTATAACTCATACTCAATTATTTAATTAAGGCTGAAATCCAGGAAATGCAATAAATAAAAAAACAACTAAAAATTTGTTTATACACAGCCCAGAGTCTACTGCCTAAACCAGCTAGGTTGAGACCTAGCGAAATTTTCCCCTTCACCCGACATTGCAGTGAGTAGCGTCAAGTTAGGATCATGTGAGGCTCATTCTCCTAGTCCCACGGGGAGAGAGGTAGTTGCATGCACCGCACTTCCATCACTTTAATTTGTTGCTCACAAGGACAGACTTGAGATTTAAAGACATGATGCTAATTTTAAAAATGATGTTCTCCAACAGTCATATGAGAAAAAATCAACAAAATACAGTCAATAAAGCAGACCAATCTATTTTTCAACACAAAATGACAAAGTAAAACAACATTTGGGTCTGTCAAGCGACACAAATAGTGATCGATTAGAAACTTGAAGTAGAGAGAGACAGACCGAAGAACTTTCTAAGTGAATTTTGAGAGAATAAGTCCCGGAAGAGAGAATTTTGAGCAACCAAATTGTCACACCCCGGATCCGGTGTCGGTAGTTTCCAAACACCTAACCCCGAATCCGAGGTGTGAGCGGGAAAAGTAAAAGAAAATAAAACAATTTCAAATATTTTTTCAGAAATTGTAAAAATAAAAGAAAATAAAACGTTTACAAATAACAAAACCAATTACAAAAACAAAATAGGTCTTGAGATCTAGCTCACTTCTAATCTTCTATACTTCTCGACTCTTGTACACGACAACTAGTCTTCTAGAAACACGTGTCCTCGTACGAACCTGAAGAAGATTCTATAGGAGTGAGCTTACGCTCAGTAGGGTCTAACCTTTTTAGGTTATTCTTAATTACGTCGCACAATCAAGTTATCAAACATCAACCAATACTTTATATATAACGACAATTCGATGCATGTATGCTAATGAATAACTTCCTCAATTACTGGCAATCAGTCCATACATCAAAGACAAGTTAGCCTACACGTCCCAGACCGTGTAATTAACCAACTGGGGGTGACTCAGATGTCTCAAATATATGATCTAACAATCAGTAATATATCACCATCTGTACCTCTTTTGTTAATCATCTTGTTATATTCATGGTCTCCAAACCTGAAACCCGATAAGATCGTTTTATCGATGTTCGCCATCGAAAGAGCATACTTTCCCTGAATTTGTGCACGTGTGAGCTACCCTGGATCTTGGACAACCCATGAGAAAACTCAACTACACAAAATGTATATATTCTATCAATCTCTTTCTCATCTCCTCATAATCACCTTTCTCACCATTCTCACAATTCCTCACAATACATAAAGTATGCAACGATTATCAATACTCATATCATAAACATTCAATACGCGAAAACATCGATCATATAAATCACATATTACACATGCTTTTAACAAAACAATAACAACCAAGAGTTAATCACTCAATGACACACAAAACAACCATTTCAATTATAACTATTTATCAATTTAAAGAAAGGTTCCCCGAGAAAGACACTACCTAGAATCCGAGCTTTAACTCCGACGCTAACTAAAATTAATAACACAACAACACGCTTTCTGAAATTTTTATCCTTCTGCTTCTGGAACTGCAACGTGCCTCCAATTCTCGTACCGGATCCTCATTCCAAGAATGTTGACAAGTCACTTCAAATTGATATGACCATGTCCTCAAAACTACTAAGGACACCCGATCCTTGACCCGCAATTCCTCCCGCCTTCTTCAAAGATTTCCGAATCAAAAGTCATGCGCGCTCATATCATTTTTATCTCAACACTTCAATTCCCTTTCAAGTTTTCTCATATCACTTTCATCGTCACATTCCTATTCAAACTCGGAATCGTCACATTCCGATTCAAACTCGGAATCTACTTTGGACACCCAACATACCATACACCCATAGTGTATCCATACTTTTAGCCTTCGGGTCTTAGACACATCCGAATTACCAAATGCACTTCAAGACCACCTTTACTCACCAACTTCCCTTAACATTATACTAAATCCAAATTTAGGTATAATCACTACCACCACCATTGTGAACACCGAATACTCCCTTCCCAATTTCACACAATCCTTAACTCCAATTCGGCAATCATGCTTTCATCATTATAATGAACTCTCCACTCTCCATATTAATAGAACATGTACTAATAAAGATTTACATACTGCTCCATCATTAACAGAACACATAGAGTACCCTAACTCTTCCCTTTCCTGGAGTTTCAGTCACTTTCATCAACTTAATTACAAATATCAATACCAAAATGAAAAGAACAACATACAGTTCATCATCAATCCTTCAACTCCCTCCGTTTCTGGAATTTAAGCAACATAATAACTTAACTCTGTTCCAATGCTACTGCCAAGCTCAACCAAACCCAGAAAATCCCAACTCCTCCATTCTTAATTAAAACACCACCCTGTACAATAATTGAACACTACCAAAATCCCAGAACTCCAACTTCTGCAATCTCATCCCAAAATCAAAAGTGACTCTCATACAAATTCAGTATACTAACAAATCCGGAAACCAATTCCTTCAACCCCCACCAAACATCACCAAACACTACCAGGACAAGAACTTTAGCCAACGAAAAATTTTCGTCAGCCTGTTAGCTTAATTCGTCGGCTATAGTTTCATCGGGAAAGGGTCGTCGGCGATGACTTTAGCCGACGAAACTATAGCCCAACGTCGGCTATTGTCCCATAGGTAGCCGACGACAGAAGACGTCGTCGGCTAGTCTCTCAGACTTTAGCCGACGAAACAACTCGTCGGCTAGTCTCTTAACTTTAGCCGACGAAACAATCGTCGGCTAGTCTCTTTACTTTAGCTGACGAAATACGCCATATATTCGTCGGCTATAGTATGTAATAAAAAAATAAAAAATAACTAAAGCCGACGAAACAGACAGTATTTCGTCGGCTTTTAAGGGTTTAGCCGACGAAACATTTCATAATTCGTCGGCTAAACCCTATTAAAAAATAATTAAAAATACTATAGCCGACGAATTATGGCGTATTTCGTCGGCTATAAGTCCATTCCAGTACAAAAAAAAATCCGAAATTTTTAAATTACCATTCCAAGCAAGCTGCAAAAAACACCAAAACAATTCCATATAACCAACAACAAGCACATAAAACTATACAATTGATCAACTACACAAAATCTAGATCGTCTAAATTAATATCCGCTTCTAGGAGCTGCTACGGAACTTGCAGCGGCTGGGGTAGCGGTATGGGTGGAGGCATGGGCGGAGGCGGAACTCCCTGGAGCTGGGCAGCTGTAAAGTCCTGCATGTACTGGAATATCTGCCGCTGCTGGACCTACTGGATGGTATGTACCTCGGCATAATGGGCTGCATGCGCGGCATTATAGGCAACATGAGCAGCTTGCTGTTCCCGTAGTCCCTGAAGTTCCGACTGTAGCAGCTGAGTCGTCCTGGTGGTCGTGGTCATGCTGCTGGTCGAGGCTGCCTTTCGTTGAAATCCTGAAGTGGTCTTCAAGACCCCCTCGCCCTTCTTTCCTAGACCCCGGCAGTAGAAGTTGTTTGCTCGCGGTGCGAAGGCTATGCCCATGATCCTCGCCCCAACCGTCGGATCCGAAGTGTCGATCCAGGACATGGCTTCTGACATCTCTTCCTCCTGCGTGTCCGGCCATGTCTCCCTCACTATAGCTTTCATCACCTCGTCACTAGCCTCCCTCACCTTCGCCTAATTGGATAGGAAAAAAATTATTAATTAACATTTTGACATATATATAAGTAAAATTAAAAATTTAAAAATGTAAGATGACTTACAATATCCTCCTGGACGTCAGGATATGCCTTCTCGTACGTATAAACGTACTGGTTAACCTCTGGATGTTCCCTGGCCGCCTCGTCCATGAAGACAGCGAACGGTCTAGAACCGGCACGATGGTTCCTTGTGTTGCATTGCCGGTTCTGAGCGTTCGCCCGGGAAACCGCCTTCAAAGAAAAAACTAAACTATTAGTAAAATATTTAAAAACGCACGTACTTAATGACAAATTAACTAATTAATTTTTTTAAATACCTGTTTACGAGGGTTGTTGAATTCTGATGTCAGAAGCCAACGCCACTCGTACTCTCTGTACTGGAACTCAGCAAGGGTACCAAAACATGCGTTCCCGTGAGTAGTCCAATAGGTCCGCAACTCGTTCTATTAGAAATATTATTAATATCACATACAATTTTGTTTTTTCATTAACTTCCCAACGTACCTTCCCCCATGCACAACGTCCGCCCAGCTACTCTTCAGGTGCTCGGGAACCTCAAACCACACCTGCATTTAACCGTTTATTAGTTTAGTTTTTCGAGAAATCTATAATGTAATACATAATATTATTGAGGCATTTTGTAAACTCGCCGACATCGCGTTGTGGACCATGTCCTTAACCTCCTGCGGGACCTCGCCCCAGTCTGACCACAACATAGAGACTCTATCCCTAATGAGCGCTCCCACGTGGCCGGAGTACGTCCTCGACTTCCCGCCCGATACTATGTCGCCATCCCCGTCAGTACAGATGACAATCCTCCCTGAGGTACCGACGATCTTCTCGAGAGCCTTCCCTGTGACGGGGCCTCTCTTCTTTTTTGCCGGCTTCGCTCCGACGGTGCCTATCACATGATAAACCAAATTGATTATTAAAATCGGAGAATTATAAGAAAACAAATCATTTATCTTTCATTACCTGAGGGCGATACGGCGGACGCGACGGATTCCGTCTCTGTCGCCGATGATGATACCCTCGCGGAAATAAGAGGGGTATCAAAAGGTACGAACCGGTACGCCGTTGATGGAGCCACTGGCGGGGGCAGTGGATAAATCGGCGTCCTTGAGCCATCGATTGCAGGTAAGGCCGGTATCATCCGCGGAAGGAACAGATGAGGCGGCGGCATCTGTACCCCAGATGACCCACTATCCGAAGAAGTAGGACCTAGAGTGGGCGCACGGTGTATCTCAGGCATACGGGGTGTAGACACCTCCGTCTGGGTCTGAGGCCACAACTGCCTCGAGGAATGAGGGACGCCCCACTGCCTCGATGAAGGGGGCACCTCCGGCTGCCTCTGCGCCGTCTACAGAAGGCTCGCATGTCTAGCTGTCATGAGGCCCTAAAATGACGTTTGAGGGTTACTAGAGGTTCCCTCAAACGATTCGGACCTTTGGCCCTTCGAACCCTTCGTCGATCTAATATTACCGCTCATCCTGTTTAAAATATTAATTTGAATCAAGGCCACAAAATCAAACAATGTAAACCCATTCAATTAGTCAACAAAAAAAATATATACAGTTCCTAAATATAAATTTACACTTTCTAAATACAAATATACACTTCCTAACAACACCACAACATTGCAATTGACTGGAAAATCAAAGCAAACACAAAATACTAAATACAAATATACACTTCCTAAATAAAAATATACACTTCCTAAATACAAATATACACTTCCTAACAACACCACAACATTGCACTTGACCGGAAAATAAAAGCAAACACAAAATGAAATGTGAAACAGAAATGTACTCGAGAAAGAGGGAGGGCTCGAGGCTGGAGCAGCAGGAGGAGGAGGGAGGGCTGGAGCAGCAGGAGGAGGAGGGAGGACCGGAGCAGCAGGAGGAGGAGGGAGGGCGACCGGGAGAGGGAGAGGGAGCGGAGGCAGAGACCGGGAGAGGGAGAGGGATAGGAGGCAGAGGAGGCAGACCGGGAGAGGGAGAGGGAGAGGAGGTGAAAGAGGAGGCTAGAGCTTTTCTACTGTCGAGCACTGGGTGTTATACCCGATAACTTTAGCCGACGAAATTATTATTTCATCGGCTAAAGATAATAATATCGTCGACTAAGATAATAATATCGTCGGCTAAGATCAAATTCGTCGGCTAAATCGTTAAAAAATTTCGTCGGCTAACCCTTTGAAATTCGTTGGCTAAACCTTTGAACTTCGTCGGCTATACTACTTTTTATACATTCGGCAAATTGTGATTGTGATGATCAAACTTGAGAAACGAAAATCCGACCATCAGATCTGACCATCATGATAAAATACATGTATGGGAAAAAATTCAACTTGATCCGATAAGGTTAAGGGCTCGATCCGGATGGTCAATCCGTTAAGTCAAACCCCTAAACGCACGGAAAATGTCATTAGACTGTCTAAATTACGTATTTTGGCCAGACCTTCAACTGAAAATAGTTTCAAACCGATGAGACGCAACAAGTCGTATAAAAATTTTACGCAAAATAACCACCAAAGATAGGGTTATAGTATGTAATAGAAACATTTTAGGGCTTAGCCGACGAATACCCTAATATATTCATCGGCTATAGTATGTAATAAAAAATAATAATAAATAAAGCCGACGAAATATTAGGGTATTCGTCGGCTAAACTGATATTAGCCGACGACTTCTAATAGAATTCCTCGGCTAAGATGGTTTTAGCCGACGAAATATACTATAATTCGTCGGCTAAAATGGTTTAGGCCGACAAATTATGGTGTATTTCGTCGGCTTAAGTATTAAAAATACATTAAAAAAACTGAAGGTAATACATGTAAACCATACTCACTTCTTGTTCATACATCACCAAAATTCATATAAAATAACAGAAATATGAATTCAACATATGTAAACTACAAAGGTAATACATTCTTTTTTATTACAAATTAATGTATTACGTCCTCTAAATTAAAACTAAGGCTCGTAATCGGAATCATCCAATGAGTCTTCTTCGGTGTCAGAATTAATTTCTGGTAATCTATGTTTTTCCTCATCGCCAGAGTCTTCGTCTGTTTCTTGATTTGGATCAACATCAATAAGCCTTGGCTCTTCATCACGAATTCGCACCGAACGACCCGCTTTAAAATTATTAAGGCGAACGGTAGAGGAGTTAGGAATACTTATTGCATTGGGCTCTTGATACGCAACATCTTCTTCCTTGTCTTCGGCCTCTCCAAGTGTAGCCGCCGGGTAAATTTTTCGAGGGTGCACAAGGTTGACTACTTTCCACGCGTCACCCTTAGCAATATCATCAAGATAAAACACTTGTTTTACCGATGTGGCAAAACCGAACGAGTCATCTTCGTAAGAACTTGTAGTAGTGTTCACCGATAATATTCCGTACTGATCGGTCTTCATGCTCTGCGGGCTAGTATCAAACCATCTACACTTGAAGAGGTGCACTGTCATGCCTTCACCGTAAACGAGTTCCACCACTGAATGGAGAACACCGTAATAGTCAACTCCATTCCGCCCACCATGCGCCATCACCCCAGAATTCTGTGTTCTCCGTCTGCTGTCTCTCTGTTCACATATAAATTGCACGCCATTCACCTTGCACATCGGATAAACTCTTGACATTATCGGCTTCATCGCTAGAAGTCTTAGTTCGTGCAACCAATTTGGGTGACCATTAAATTGAATATGATTCATCTGCAACCAACCATTCAACTGTAAATATGGATAATTATGCAATAAACATAAATACGTACATAAATATTGAATTACGTACCCAGCCGCCAAAATAGTTTGCGAATTCCCTGTTGTGGTACTCGAGATCACCATGAATGTCTGGACAATATAGATGGATGTCTTTTCAGTATTCAACTTCTGGACAGTTAATCAATACCCACCAGTGGACAATGACTAGCTCATGTGGTTGCAACTTGTAGGAGTCTGGTAAAATTCCATAAACTTCAACATCACTGGAGAGTATGGAAAGATTGAACTTCGGTACATCTACCGGCATGGCTTCGTCTGTTTCCTTCAACGCTCCTAAATACAACTTCATGTAGGTGACGCACTCGTGCGCAATATATGCTTCAGCTATACATTCTTCAGGCGCGGATTTATTAGCCACATAATCTTTGTAGTCTCCAAGTTGCCTATAAATCAAGTTGCAAAATGTTATGATTATTGAACATGTATATATATTAAGAAATTCAGGTGTAAAAAATGTACCTTTCCATGGGATACATCCAAGTGTAGTGTACTGGACCGGTAAGCAACAATTGCTCGGGAAGATGGATCATCATGTGAGGCATGATGTCAAAAAAATTTGGAGGAAATATCCTCTCAAATTTACACATGATATAAATGATGTCCTCTTGCATTTCCCGGAGGTTAGATTTTTTCACTTCCCGTGTGCCTAACTTCTGGAAGAATCTTGCCAACGCTACTAACGGCTCCACCACCTGACGAGGAAGGAACGGTCGAATGAAAACAGGGAAGAGACGTTGTAGCAGGATATGACAGTCATGACTCTTCAACCCGTATATCTTATTGTCTCGGAAGTTCACACACCGGGCTATATTTCCTGCATAGCCTGAAGGATACTTCACACAACTCATCCACCTGAAAATTACGTTCTTCTGGTCAGGCTTCACGGTGTAAGGAGCTTGAGGCATTTTTTTCTTCCCTTCTTTCAACCACAAAAGTCTTCTTAATTGCATTTTTTTTAGATCAATGCGTGCCTTAGGACCGTCTTTCGTCTTCCCCTCCAAGTTCAACACTGTGCCCACCACATTGTCGCAAACATTCTTTTCTATGTGCATCACATCTAGGTAGTGCCTGATCAACAACTTACTCCAGTATGGGAGTTCCCAGAATATGCTCTTATGTGTTCAGAATTTGTACATGTCGGGTCTTTCAGGTATTGTCGCCACAGTATTGGGATGATTGCTGAGCTGCCCAAAATCGTACTCATTAAGCACTGCTAAAATTTCTTCTCCCGTCCATCTTCTGGGAGGCACACCGTGTTCTACGGTCCCATCAAATGCCTTGTCATCGAACCGTCATTCGTGATTATATGGAAGGAAAGCACGGTGACCCAATCTGCAACGTTGCCCGACAACATCCCATGGGCAATGCTAAGGCACTCTGGACAAGCCTTGTATCCCCTAACAACGTTGCCCGACAACATCCCATGGGCAGGAAAATCACTGATGGTACCAACAACCATGACATGCATCTAGAACATCTCGTGCATGTACTTGTCATAAGTGGGATGACCAACTTCCCACAAAAACTGAAGCTCTTCAATCAAAGGTCTCAAATACACATCGAGACACTTCCCTGGATAACCGGGCCCCGGAATCAACAAACTCAACATATTATTCCTTCTTCATGCACATCCATGGAGGAAGGTTGTACGGTACCAAAATCACCGGCCATACACTGTATTGAAGACTCATGTTGCCAAAAGGGTTGAACCCGTCGGATGAGAGCCCCAGCCTCACATTTTGGACCTCTGACGCAAAATGAGGAAACTCACTGTCTATATGCTTCCAAGCCTCTCCGTCAGCAGAGTGTATAAGGGTATCTTCGTCATGCAATTCTCTATCAGCGTGCCATCTCATAGCTTTGGCCGTGTGTGAAGACATGTACAACCGCTCCAACCTATCCTTCAACAAGAAATACCGAAGTACCTTCACAGGTTTCCTATTGCCTGCAGGAGTCAGCTTATACCTGTCAGTGTGACATACCGGACATGCGTCAAGCCCACCAAGGTCATTCCCTTCTGGATCTTTACCCCAGAAGAGAACGCAGTCATATCTGCATGCATGGATCTTGATGTAGGAAAGCCCAAGATCTTTCAGGATACATCGGACCTTACGATGAGTGGTAGGAAGACGATGACCGTGGGGCAGCATCGAAGCAGTGTACTGTAGATAATTATCAACAGCCTTCACGGTCGATTTTGTCTCAACTTTAATCTTCATTACGTCCATCACACTTTCAAGAACGGTCTTCTGACAACCGAGGTACACAGGGGTCTGTTGGAAAGCAAGCAGTTTGTTGTACTTTTCAATACCAGCGGTGTTGACAGCTCTAGGGAAGGGCTGCACCGGGTCAGACATATACTGTCCTTGAGCGCATACACCGCTCTCATAAGGAAACATGTCGTTGATGAATGTCGTTGTTGGATCGTTGGATGTACTGCCCATCTCAGAAAATTGGCCATGATCATGCGAACCCCCTAATGATGTTTCACCGTGATATAACCAACATGTGTATTTCTCCCAAAACCCGTTACTCCTCAGGTGCTGTCATACTTTGTCAATGGAAAATCGATGCATATCGCTGCGATACTGACATTTCGTGCACGGGCAATAGAAAATTGTATTCCCGTTAGCATTAGCCAGCGCATATTCCAGAAAACTCATTACTCCTGCACCATATCTTTTGTCCCATTTTGGAAGCGAAATCCAACTTTTATCTATATCCTGAAAATATAACAAAATATATATGTATAACGCTAGCTAATTATTAATTAAATTTCATGTCATATATAAAATCTCAATTCATTTGGTATGCGTATATATTCTACGTACTACAACTAATCAATAACAAATTAATTAACACACACAGAGATATAGATATATACTTAATAATTACAGAACAATAGGAGATATATATATAGAGCTACATCATCACAAAATCATCATTGACATATATACCATCAACACAATATTATAAAATTAACATATAGAGATAGAGATATACTACTTATGAACAACTTCAGAGAGAGGAGATCAAAGCAGCAACCAAAGCAAGCAAGAGAGAGAGATCAACAGCAGCACAAAAGCAGCAGCAACTCATAGAGATCAGCAACAACTTCATACCATATCAACACAATATATAAATTAATTAACATATATATCTACTATTTATTAACAACAACTTAATTCATATATATTATCAAATCATCAACCAAATCGATCAACACATATATATATACATCCAACATACTCAAAATCAATCAACTCAATCACACTCAAAATCGATCAACTCAAATAAAACTCAATTAATCAACATATATATATATACATATACGTACCTATATATAGCTCCACAAACTAATTATGGACAGATTTCGACAACACCCAAACTTTTTCTCCCGTTTTTTCTTCTCCCATTTTTTTTTCCAGATGAGCTGCTGCTGTCCAGATCTGCAAATATAAAGCACTTTAGCCGACGACAGTTTAATTTCGTCGGCTAAGCTTTTAAAAATTTCGTCGGCTATAGTCTGTGAACTTTAGCCGACGAAATTAAAATGTCGTCGGCTAAAGTTGACGATAGCTGACGAAAATTTAAATTAGCCGACGAAGAAAAATTTCGTCGGCTAACGTGGACTTTAGCCGACGAAAAATTCATTCGTCGGCCTGCTTTTTTAATTTTCGTCGGCTAAAGTCTTTCTTCTGGTAGTGTATGCATGTAGCTATGCATGTAACTATCCATGTAACTATGCATGTAGCTATCCATCTATGTAACTATCCATGTAACTATGCATGTAACTATCCATCTATGTAACTATCATGTAACTATGCATGTAACTATGCATGTAACTATTTATGTAACTATCCATGTAACTATGTATGTAATTATTCATCTATGTAACTATGTATGTAATTATTCATCTATGTAACTATCTATGTAACTATCCATGGACAATAGAAATAAGACATTCAAAATGCATTGTTTTATTAGAGCCAAGTTCCTTGCTTACAAAACAGGTTAAAGCATTGACAACAAGCTCTTGATCCAATGATTTTTTTTTTGTAGTAGAAAAGCTACTCAAATCTTATATACCATGGAAAATGAGGAAAATACAATTCCTCTATCCCTACTATCGACTATTTATTAGGCATAGATAACCTTAAGTACTACTTCTAAGATAGATGAAAAATAAAAAACTCAGAATACAGATGGAAACTTAAAGTACTAAATGAGATTGCTATGGGTGACCTCTCTGTAGTCATAAGACCTTGCCTACTGGATTCTTAGCAACTATATCCTTCCTCACAGATTCACAATGTTCAACTAAGGAGATATGTTTAACATGTAATATTTAAAGTTGTTCACACATAATGAACCATGCCCAAGTAGCTGGTTTTTCCAACCTTAAGGAATTGCTTCGTATCCATCCTTCTCTAGTGCCTCTGCTAAAGAGATGTCACATGTCTTCACAATCTTCCCATTCTCCTATAAAAGAAATAAATCATTTAAATAGTTAGATAAATATGGAAAGAGAATGTAAGTACATTTTAAGCTGCTAGAGAATTAGGACAGATGATGCCCTTCAACAATAATATATCAAGCACTGTTTATGTAGGTTTTTTAGAAAGCCAACCATATGTCACAATCACATGCCCATAAACCCTAAATTTCTCACCTAATTGGAAGAACAACTTATCCCCTGGTTTTAAACAGAAAGTAACAACTTGTAACTCAAACTGATATCCATTCACATATTTCCACTGGAAGGGCGGCTAGACTTACCATAATGTGAATGTGTGTTGGCTTTATAAGTTGTAGAAGTCGTATATAATAAGTATCAGCAACACATAATTTGTTGGAGTCAAAAACCCATTCACATAATTTCTCCTTCCTTTTCTAGTTTTCGGCAGAATGACCTTCCCTCCTTCCAACAGCCATAAGCTATCAATGATCCGCGAAAAGTTCTGGAAACTAGACTCTTTTAGCTTTCCGTTGATATAAGGCAAGGTTCCTAGATCGCTTTGAGCAGCTCGCAATTTTCTGTCAAATTTGATTGAAAATCTGGGCAGAATTATGTATTTCTTAAGGTTTCATCTTTAATGCGCATCTCTTTGCAGCGTGTAACATCTCTTTCCTCACATTCCTTGCTCAAGAACTTGAGAAGGTTAGCCCTCGCTAGCACATCAATGTCCACTGTGGTCTCATCAAGAAAAAACACCAAAATTCATTCACAGACATTTCATCAAGCACTTGGTGTGCATAACCAAATTCAATGTAGTTCTTCTTGTAAAACCAATTCATAAGCATCACAGATCAGTGCCTATTCATGAAAATTTGAACTGAAACCTATCAAATTTAAAGTGCGCCACAATCTCGCAACAAATATGATATTCCTATACGATTCAATCTTTCACATTTCAAACCAATCAAAGAGAGCCAAACCTTAAGGCTCATTGTACTCTTGACCCTCCGCCCGCATCGGAAGCAGCACGTCCTTCAGCACATCGACGTCGTCCTTTGATTTCTTGTAGCTGGCAGCGGTATGGTGTAGTCAACGGGAACCCAGCCCTAGTCAGTGTAGTTGGCAAGGTAGAGGAGTAGCGTTGGAACGATGAAGGGTTCGTCACTGGCGGATTTGAGAGAGAGAGAGAGAGAGAGAGAGAGAGAGAGAGAGAGGAGGTGGTGATCTGAAATTGATTTGGGATTTGGAAGAGAGATGGAAGAGAGTGGATTTGCCTTGAGAGGGATAAGAATTCGACGGTTTTCGTTAGTGGCATAGATCGTAATTTTTTTTATGTTTATGGGCAACGCTTTAAGGAATTTAAATAGGTGTACTGATTTATCATCAATGAATATTTATTAACTGTTTTATCATTTGTTACTTCTAAAAGTACCTTTTTATCATTGGCCCTTAATTTTTTGGATAATACCAACTTTCAAAATTATTAAAAATAGCTCCGATGTCCGAAAACACTTCCGTTAAATCCTATGAATTCGTAACGACGTCTAATTTAATCCTATGGGCTCGAAAGAAAATTTTTGACAAACTAAAAATTTGAAATAATTTTCGAAAGCTACTAAGAATTTAAAGAATAATAGAAATCAAAATAAAAATAACTTGAAAAAATAATTTTCTTTTTAAAAATAGAAAACCGAAATTCCGGGATATTACACAAATTCTTTAGAATTCCAAGACATATTGATTCTCATGCTTCCAATTGTTTGTCTCTATACTTTTTTTTTTATCAGATAAACAACTAATATTATACGACGAGACAACTGATATTTTACGACGAGTCTACTGTAAGTCGAATTCATGACCTCTCACTTATAAGGAGAGACTTATGCTACTAGAACAAACGGTATTGGGCTTTGTGTCTCTATACTTGCGACTTGAATTTATGAATGACTCGAAGAAAAAAAGGAAAAAGAAAACGAGATTTTTTGAAAATTACATACATAAAGTTTGGCCCTCGAAAGTTGGTACCTGAGGTTGCTGCCTCCTAAGGCTTACCTCAAGGAGAAGCTTAGCTCCCCAAAATACACCATATCATATAGATTTTGAACACGAGATACCTCCAATTGGAAATGCTACTCCTATATATCCCAAAGTACAGGGACCAACGAGTGTTTCTAAGGTTTCCTGTCGTCAACAACCTCACCTTCCATTGGCCTTGAGACAACTAAAACCCTAGCTAGCTAGCAGTCTAGCACCTCCGCGGATTTAAACAACCCGGATTTATCCGTTTAAGTTTTCATTTTTTTGGGTCGTTAAAAATGATGTCGGCAGAGAATTATTCCGGAGAAATTTTGCATAACATTCAAAAAAAAAAAAAAGTCCAATCCTCTAGAATGACCAAAATTTCCTTTTCTGATGAACCATTTCCTTTTCAGACCAAAAAAAAGATGGTAGTAGCACATGATCAAATTTAAAAACACAAAAAACTCACTTCTTATATTTCTTGTACAGATTAGGACAAGAGTCCAAGCCCAAAATGAAGTTGTAACAGGCCTCACTCAAGTTTTTATGGTAAAAGACCAAAATGCTTAAATTTTTCAAAACAATTACGCTTCATACAATCCCCCGATCTAGTTCTTTGCCTCTGCAAATTTTATCTTCTCTCTTTCTCTCTCTCTCTCTCTCTCTCTCTCTCTCTCTCTCTCTCTCTCTCTCTCTCTCTCTCTCTCTCTCTCTCTCTCTCTCTCTCTCTCTCTCAACGACGACGTCGACGACAGCAGTGAATCGATGACGAGATTGACGACATCGATGAATTGATGACGATGACGTCGGTGAATCGACGACGAAAGCGGAGGTGATTCGACGACAACAGCTGTGATAGGACAACGGCGGCGGCGCCTCGAAAAGGACGACGACGGCTGAGGAAATTTGGACGCCAATTGGATGCTTTTCTGGGCAAAGGTTTCAATCAATTTGGATCAGAATGGCGTTGGAGGTATTAGCTTCGTATTTGGAAGTGAAGAAAAGTGGAGGCATGAGCTTGGTGGGATTTAGAGTGGGTTTGTGAGAACAAATGAGTTCGATTTGGTGGATTTGGTGGATTTCAAGGGCAAATTTTGTTATATGTGGTCAGATTTGGAAATTGCTTATTATCTTTAATTAGAATTTGATTTGGGATTTGATTTGCTTGTTATCTTTGAAATTTGTGTGATCTAGGAACGAAGTTAGGGGGAGTGGTGTGAGTAATGTTGCTGGTGGTAATGGTGGTTTTAAAATTAGGATTGTGGCCGGATTAGTGTTATTATGTCTGGGAATCGACAGTAGCATCTTCGACAGTAGCAGCACGCTAGCATCGATAGTAGTAGCACGCTAGCATCGATAGCAGCATCACGCTAGCATCGACAATAGCAGCGCGTTAACATCATAGAGTCGGCAGTAGCAGTGTGCTAGCATAAGAGTTGGCAGTAGCAGCGCGCTAACAATCAGAGAATAGCTGGAAAAATACTGCGATAGCACCGGCAGTAGCACTTTTTGATCGGCAGTAGCACCTATTGATCGACAGTAGCACATTCTGTCGATAGTAGCAGCATAATATGTAGTGAAAGGTATTCTGGTAAAATTGTAGTGACAGATGATATGTGCACATTAAATTGTCTTAATTTGTTAATTTTTGTCCGTAACTGTATAAGATAATTTATAAAGAATGTATTTGTAAAATGAATTTAATTAATAACTAATATGTAGTTTACATGAACTATTCCTTTTTTTTTTACGTGAGAGCCCCAGCCTCTTGTAATGAAAGCCATGTGTCCATATGAATCACCTGTTCCCTAGTCCATTTCAAATACAGTAGTCTACCAAATCACCCCACGCAATGACTGATCCAACGTATCTAAAGACTAAATCCACGGTTGAGATTTCTTGTTACAAACAGCTGACCAGTCCTTCTGTCGTTGGGTAAAATGGAAGTTGAAGGAACGAAGGAAGGATAACACTTTAAGGTCGCCAAATGGCATTTCGTGTTCATCATTTGAGTCTGAGCTTACCAACAACAACAACTAGTTGTGTTTCTTCAAAAACCCAGTTGGGTTTTGCCTCGAAACCCAAGACTTTAACATTTGGTAAACCCAAGAGGCTCTTCTTCTCACTCCGTGCGATGGGTTCATCTGCTTCTTCCCCAGACAGCAGCACTCAAGGTATATATCATCACTTTCTTTCTCTATATATATGTTACTATGTACAGTGCTTGATATAACATGTCTTTGGATTTCAAATCAAGCTTTTAGGGTTGTGTGATCCGATGAAGCTTGTAGGTGCTAGGCAGCTTTTCTCCAACAATTGTTATAAATGCCCAAAACAGCCTTAAGTTTTTTTTATTGGGCTTATGGATGTATGAGTTTATATCTATCGAACTAGTTTGGGATGAACTTGTAGTCTTGTACTTATTTTCTCTAACTTATATCTTTAGAACTAGTTTGGGATGAACTTGTAATCTTGTACTTATTTTCAGCTATAACTGTTGCAACTTAGTATGCCTTGTCTAATATTGCGACAATAACTGAAGGATACTTTTCCATACTTGGCCTATGTCCTCTGTTAATCTGCTTATGTATGTTTTCGTGCTTTTGATCATAATTGCTTAGAAACTTGAAATAAGAGTTTATTATAACTTTTGGGAAGGTCATGTTTGGTATTGCTTTTTCCTTGGGAATGTGCACTATTTCACTGGTAGAGTTACTGCTCTGGTTGTATCACTTGTATGCCTAACAGACTAAGAATATTTGCTGAATAATTTCTTGAAAGACTTATTATTCGACAATATTACTTGCCTTTATCAAAGAATCATCTTTTGGAACTGTTGAGAGGATATTCTCGATAGGTTTGTTGAACTGAGCTTAGTTCTGTATTACGTTGCTCTAAATGGATGTTTTTTTATCAAGTGATACAAGAACAAATGAGGCAGCTGCTAATTGTCTTCTAAATAAGCTTCCTTTGTGCTGAAGTTACTCCCTTTAATGGTCAATGTGGAGGCTTGATCCTAATGTGGAATGGAAGTCGTTAAAATTTATCAGTTGTGATAGTTTGTGATAGCTTTTTGTCATAGCTCAACTTCTACACACAAATGATATTTGGCTTGCTATTTTTTATGATATGGTTCCTCAAAAGGAACATCAATGGCCTTTTGGGAATCCTTTATTAACTCTAAAACCTGTTTGTGATTTCCATTAAATGATTATTGGTGACTTTAATTGCATTCTCTCTTTGCAAGAAAAGCTAGGTGGTATCGAGCCTACTAGGTAGGTACATGACTCAGTTTATGGATAATGCTAATTTTTGTGTCTACCCTTTACTGGAAGCCTTTATACTTGGGGTAAAAATCAAGAGCCTGAGTATCGATGAAAGATTCATGACTCAGTTTAGGGCGTTATAAATAATGCTGCTTTTAGTGTCTATGCCCTTTACCGGCAGTCTTTAAACTTGGGGTAAAATCACGAGCCCAGTCCAGAATCTTTGAAAGATCAGATCATGTTGTGGTGCCTTCTTCTTGCTCAACTTACTCCCTCAAGCACTATCTACTGATCTGACCATGTTCCTATGACCCCTATCTGTTCAACTTTGGATTTCATTCCCACCAGTGCTAGAAAGCTTTTGGAATGGAAGCTATATGGCTGAAACATACTCATTTTCCTACTGTTGTGAATCAAGCTTTTTAGAATATTTATACTGCAAACTGCTGGCAAAAGTTTAAGTTTTTTACTTCAAGCTTTCAGCATTGTCTAAGAAAGGAAGCTTTGCATATTAACTTTTAAGCAAATTCAACATGACCTACATGTCTTCAAAGACCCTAATTTTCTACATTGAACCATAACTTGGTCAAGAATTCCATTTGGTCTCAGAGGGGTAGAAACAATTGGCTTGCACTTGGTGATAGTACCACTACTAATTTGCAAACTCGTCCCTTGATTCAGGAAAAAAAAAAATCGTAGTCACTTTACAATTGACATATATAGATGTAGAGCCTTGATCAGATCATACCAGTTGAAGTGCTGCAGAGGACTAAAGTAGAATATATAGAATTTAGTAGTTGATACTGCTGGAGTAAGAGTACATTATAGTTTCCCATGTATTCACCAAAAGATCTAGATAAACACCTTGCACTTTAGTTCAAGCCCCTTCATCCATTGAGATAGAATGAGATTGTGAATGGATGCAAGAGTAGTAATTCCCATGTACTTTAAATATTCAAATCTGTTAAAAAGTTTAACAGATATATCTAATCATACTAGGTGAAAGCCTAACTATGTTAGACCAACAAACTGTAGTTGCATATTTATTTCAGTTAGTACATCACAGTTCTTCTCAAAATAAAAAATGATTAGTAAGACTTTGACTTGAGAGATGAAGAGCATTTGAATTTTTACTAGATATAATTCTTCCCTAACAACTTGCTTTGGAGGATCCATTTGTTTTTTTCTTTTTTGAACAAGTTTGTGGTATCCCAAAGGCTTCCTAGACTCAAGGACTAATCCGCTGGGTGCCAGTCAGCCAACAGGGCATTGCAGCCCCTCCTCGGCCACTTTAGACAGTGTCGGAGTTCGAACCTAGGTTGGGGAGCACACCCAACTAGGCAAGAACCACTAGACTACCATGCAGTGGTTCCATCTGTGTTAGTTGTTCTAAAAATTTCATTCCAGCCTCTCAGTTTCATGTTTCTGTCTATTATTCTATATATATGTTTACCAGAATTTATTAATTTCTATATGTATATTTGTGCTTTCTATTGGAGATCTTCTAACAGCTACTTTACTTCTGACTTTCAACTAATTTAGTGGAGATAACTGGACAATAACGGTATAAGTTTCTTTAGTTGGAGTGGCATTCATGTTACGTTGTTCTTTTGACACCTGTAATATTTCTTGATTCTTGAATGTTGTTGGTCTATGTGAGCAATTAATGATAAGGCACATTATTTTGCCTCAACTCCATACAGTACTATTAACCAAAACTATGAATCCTCACCCTCAAGACAGTATATTATGAAGTGACATGCCAATTCTTTGCATTTTATAGCATCCTGTGTTGTTTGACCAGAGGATTTTGTTCTCAGATGAGATGTTATGTACTTTTAACACTGTTAAAAGTTTTCTGAATATGTATCATATTCTTTCTGTTCATTTTAGTAAATAAGAAAATCAATCATTTCATCATTTGAGTTGAGTTACTACTCAGAAGTCATTTTTGCTACATGTGCAGAGACTGGTGACTATAAATCTGTAAGTAATGAAGAATGGAAAAAGAAGCTTACAAAGGAACAGTTTTACATTACTCGTCAAAAGGGAACAGAGAGGGCGTTCACCGGGTATGGTTCTTAGTTGTGCTTCTCTTCTATGTGTTTGCCTTAATGGTCTTAGTTTGAAAATCAGCTTCTTTAGTTACTCTTTTTGGGGCTTTTGAGGACCTTCTCTGATACCTTTTTGAAGGATGGATGATAACCATGTAGGGTAGATTTTTGCAACCACCAAGAATTTAAAACAAAACTTTGAATATTCTAATTCAGAATTCTGCTACATTAGATTCTTCTGACCTGATGAAGCAGTGATGTAATATGAGGTTAGTTGATTAGGGAATGTGTTAGCTGAGTAGTTCTTTGAGTCTGCCATCTGAGGTTCCTATTCACCTCAATAGTAATTTATGAGTGTATTTTCTGGTGGGTCATGCTTTGTAGAAATGTAGCGTGCAATTTTCTAGTAGCACAAAAGTAGCGTTTAACCTTGTTTGTAGCAATATATCTCTACCAAAAAACCTTGTTTGTAACAAAAGTTTGTATAAAGATTATCCTGAAGTCAGTTTGGCATCCCAACTATGTTGCTTAGTGAGGAAAATGGTGAGAGATCAACTTAATATTATATATTATTTATTTTGGTGTGTTTTCTTTTCATCTTCAGGGAATACTGGAATACCAAAACTCCCGGAACTTACCATTGCATATGTTGTGACACCCCTCTTTTCGAGTAAGTAGTACCCATTCGTTTTCATTGACATAACCAATGTTCTGGAAAGTTTGGTAATGCTCAAATCAATTTGGTGCTCTCTCCATCTCAGATCATCAACTAAATTTGACAGTGGAACTGGTTGGCCATCTTATTACCAGCCTATTGGAAACAACGTGAAGTCCAAGTTAGATTTGTCCAAATTCATCATGCCTCGCCAGGAAGTTCTTTGTGCTGTTTGTGATGCTCATCTTGGCCATGTCTTCGATGATGGGCCACCACCTACAGGAAAGCGCTACTGTATTAACAGGTAAGTAGTCAGTTATCCTATTGTTTTTTCCTTTTCTCTCTATATGTTTAACTGACTATGTAAAACTATCCCTGCAGCGCTTCCCTGAAATTAAAACCAAAGCAGGAGTCAGCTTGAATAAGAATCTTGCTGAAAAGTGACTCTTCTGTTTCTGCCACCCTATCACATATAGTGCTAGTCAGTCGGTTGCAGAAGTGGACGTGACCTCACAAATTTAATCACAGTATGAGACTGAGATACTCATGTTCAGGAGATAAAAAAATGAACGGATGTCCATGTTCATAAAATAGCTACTATGGTTCATAATCTTATATATTTGTATAGATGGTCAATGGAATATGAGTCTTTTAAAGTTCTAATATAAAGAGAATTGTATTCGTATTTTTTCTACTTCATTATTTGGATTCAATTATAGACATTCAAATTTTGAGGTGAAGAGCAGATGAAGGTGGAAAAGCAGCATTGTTAACTACAAAAGACAACTGCAAAAGCAAAAACATTTCATTTATTTATTTATTTTTACTTGGAGAAACAATTAGAGCGTTGCTAAATATCTCATGAACTGCTCTTTCTTTGATGCTAAGAAATGAGAAATCTGCTCTTTCTTCTACTGGTTGGAAAGGTATTCTGGACTACAGAAACCTTCTTCATTTAGGTATTTGTTGGACTATTGGTGATGGTAAGGATGTCAATTTCTGGCTTTTTAATTGGATTTACCCCTCCTTTTTAAACTTGTTCCTGAAAACTTGAATCCTGTCATCAATTTAGATGACTCAGTTGATAAAGTTTATATCACATCGGAATTGGCACCCTGATCTCCATTCTGAAACTATTGCACAAATTGCTGCTGTCCCTTTATCTCATTTTCATTACAAATACCAATTCTTTTTTTTATCCCCTTCCTACTGATTTTGTTAAACTAAATTTTGATGGTTTTGTTCATCATAACAATCTTGTTGCTGGTGATTCATTATTTGGAATGATCATGGTCTTCATCCAAAAAGAAAAAAGAAAAAAAAAAAAAAATCAGATTTCTCTCCGTTGGGAGCAACAGAACATGCAACAATTCCCAACAAAACCTTATGTTGTCATCTTTCCGTGCAAGGATCAAAGATATTCAAAAGTAGGACAATAAATTATACGTGGAAGCAATCCGAGAGCTGAATAGCATACAATGTAATCTCCACCTGGTACTGCTGAATATTACAGAAGTTCATATGCTTTCCCATTGGCAAGAATTATACGCTACACTAAATCAGCAAGCTCACTGCACAAACTGTAAATTAACATCCAAATAACAAATAATCGTAAATACTATCAAGGTGTTACATGAGAGATTTGCGTCCATAAGGCCTAACTCAGTCAAAAATTCTCTCCCCTGTTGAGAACAGTAAAAATACAAAGGAACTGATAATGCAGAGCAGACCCGGAATTAAAAACACCAGTCTCCAGCTCTCTGGACTTGAAAGACTTGAATCAGCAGTTCTAGCAGCTTCAAGAAGCTTGCCAGTCAGATCAACTCCAATAATGCCAGCCAAGGTACCAGCAGTGTTTGAAACTCCCATTACAATACCAGCATATCTCGGGGCAATATCCATGTGATTCACTGCAAAACCAGCCCTCCCGAGTGCCAAGAAACCAAGAGCCACAGATGAACAAAAGACAGCTCCATCAGAAGTTCGGAAGATGGGAATTGACATTAATGCAATAGAAGCAACAATGAAACCAACGGTGTTCAAGAACTTGCGAGTATAAGTCACAGACAGTATTCTCTTGGTGACTAAGTGGTCAGCTACCACCCCACCTATATTTGAGAAAATAAACATGTTGAGATACGGCAACATCTTAGAAGAACCCATTTCCTGAAGGCTAAGTTGGAGGCCTAACTCAAAGTATGTTGGCAGCCAGTTCATCAACACATATAAAGCATAATGGAACGTGAAATTATTAACCACGATTGCCCAAACCGGCAAACTGAGTAAAATTCTCTTCCATGGGATTTTGGCAGTTCTAGTGGAACTTCCTCCATTCTCTACTTTCAACTTTTGGTTTCCTCTGGTTGGCAACAACGATTCCCCAAAACCAGCAGCTGTTGCTTTTGGATGTTGAGAGGAAGGGGGATCACTGGCATACTTGAACCACAGCAAAGACCACATGGCACCTAATGCTGCTTCCGCAAGAAATACAGATTGGGGGCCTCTGTACTTTACAAGGCTTGGAAGGAGAAGCATTCCTGTAGCAGCTCCTAGATACATACCAGAGGTAGTAAGAGAAACAGATCGGGATCTTTCATGTGGGGGAACCCACTGAGCTAGAACCGTGTGGATCGAGGGGAAAATGAACCCTTGTGCAACACCAACAAGCAGCCGAGCAATCACTAGGACAAAGATCCGATTGGGATCTAGAGGAACTAATGCACAAGTAGCTGACCATAACACAAACGAAAGAAGAAGAACCTTCCTTCCCCCAATCTTCTGAGCTGCCCAACCTCCAGGAACTTGTGAACAAGCATAACCGTAATAGAACGTAGAAAGAATAGTGCCTTTACTTGATTGGTTAACCCCTGCAGCATCGGCAGCAACAGTGTATGCAATTGAAAACCCAACACGCTCAATGTAGCAAACAGACGTGCAGACGAAGGTCAATATGACGATCAAGTAGCGCTTGGGAAATTTTACCATCGTCATACTTCACCTCTAGTGACATCTACAAGTACTTACATTGCCAAATGTCGCCAATCTATCCACTTTCCTTAAAAAAATTCAACTACCGCAATCTCATCAGCTGCACCAACTATGAAGATGTGTTCAGATTTCCAACAGCTCACTTTTCACCTTAAAAGAGTGTTCCAAACAGGAAGTGCAGCAGCTTCACTAGTATAACAAACCAAATGTGGTGATAAGCTGACAGAATCTATAACGAAAAAGAAGTAAAGGAAATGTATAGTGCAGCTTTCTGCGATCCGAATAAACATCAAAACAACCAAACACGATCAAGTAGCTAACAATGTATATAGTTTACAGTACTACACAGTACTCTAGACACATGGAAACAGACATTCCAAGTTATACGTGAGAAATGAGGTAGAGAGCATTGACTAATGTGGCTAAAAGATCCAATCTCAAATTTCATCTTTATACACAAAAATCCCCAAACTTTTTTTTTCCAATTAATCTATAAAATCACAGATGATAGGAGCATTTCATTTCAAGATTCAGAAGCAATTTGAGAAATAGCAGATTGACTGGAAGCTTAGATTTGGAAGTTTCGCAACTCAAACTTGAAAAGTGGAAAGAAGAAGAAGAAGAAGGGTTGATGAGAAAGAGTACCAGAAAGGGCATGGCGGAATGGTGGTGCGTTCAAGTAGAGAACCATGGCGGTCACTCTTGAAAAGCCAGACGAGATCTCAGAGCCGTCACCAAGTAGACAGAGACGATTTCGGGGTTAATGGCGTATCTGACTCATCCTAATATTATTTTTATTTTTTGTATTTGGATAAAATAAAGGAGGGTATCGCGGAAAATAGTGGCAGCCTTCACAAGCTAAAGTATTTATTCAAGTATATGTTAAAGGGCCTTATGTTAAAAGTCGTCTTAATCCAGTCTAGCACGAATTGATCAATTATTATGGTCTCGAAACCAATTGCTTGAGTAAGATGTAGATTAAAATGATGTTGGAGGCTAAAATGATGTTGTGATATTTACAAAACAAGTTTGTTAAAAAAATAATAAGAAAACCACGTTGGAGGCTAAAATGATGTTGGAGGGTAAGTTTAGAGACTAAACCAAATATTGCCTAAAACTATTTTAATGATTTGTGTAGCCGAATTATTACTAACAAATACACACATAAGTTTGATTATGATACTCATCTCCCTCTTTGGGTATCAGATTAGGGAGAAATTTTTCAGCGCTACGGGAGGATCATGTAACAATATGACGTGGTCCTACATTCCAATCAAATATTAACACATGGATTTTATTAAAACTAAATTACATCAGCTATTTTGTCAAATACAATTTTGGGTTTTTTGTTATTTTTTAAACCCTAAACTATAAACTCTAAACCCTAGACCCTAAACCCGAAACCCTAGCTACACTCTAGACCCTAACCCCCTAAACCCTAAACCCTAAACCCTAGTCCAAACTCAACAAAGACCCATGAATGTCATTTCATAAAAAATAGAAAACCTTATTTTATATTTTAGTTGTAACAAATTCACATGTCAATATTTGATTGGAATGTAGGACCACGTCATATTGCCACGTGGTCCTCCTGTAGCATCTAAAAATTTCTCCAGATTAGGGGGTTTATAAAGAATCGATTCCTGATAAGCAGGTGAGACCCACACCTATTACAATATCTTGGCATGTTAGTAAACATCGAAATTCACCAATCCCGAAATTAATTATGTCACTCTCAATTTCATTCCAGGTTAATAAACGTATCTATCTCCATAGATACGGGGCAGAATGAATCTTGAGTAGATCAATGCGGGTTTGGTATTATGATCCCCATCTCCATCCTCATCTATTTAAGGGTGGAAAATTATACCTCCATATGTGGTTATATTCTAATAACAAATTTAACATACAAATTTTCTAAACTGCCCTCATATACTTAGGAATGGGCATTTGGAGATTCCCCAACACCTACGCTCCCATTCCCCATCCGCGGAGAACAACCTCGCCATCACTCAACATAGGAGTATAGTACATACTATACCAGATTAAGGATGAACCATGGATAAAGTACCTACACACGATACCTAGAGGGACGAAGACAAGAAAAAGGATGATGCAGCTTTCACAAGAGTTATGGCCACAAGACTTATAACTGTGAGGCATTATTGGAACACTTCGAGAACTTCTAGAAAAAGGGTATTGTTGGGAATACGTGCAAAACTGGTTTAAGGAAAAAGCTAGAGGAAAAGCCAGTAACTCATGAATTGATGTAATTTTTTGGGCTATATACTTACTTCTAACTCCAAACTAAATTCATTCAGGTAGTATGGTATTCTTAGACGTTGTTTTTTTTTTGGGTAAACGGAGAAGAGTTTTTGGCCTTAGGGTTGCGGGTTGCGGTTTCTTTGCGGCATCTCTATGGCTCGCCGGCCAGGAAGCACTTTGCTGGTCAAGGTCGGCAGGGTGATTAGAGGGAGAAAAAGGCCTCTGGGCTGCATCTTTGGTGGGCTGAGCACCTTGGGCTTCTCTCTTTTCTTTCTCTTCTACTCTTTTGTTTGATGGGCTTGATGTTGGGTTTTTGTGGGAGAAAGACCCCTGCTGAACCCTAGCACCGTTTCTCTCTCTAATTCACAAAGAAAGGTACACCAACGGGGTCTGAGGCCTCTATTCGTTGAGAGATGGACTTTGTTTGGGGTGAAGTATGTTATTATTATGCTTTCTAGTAGTTCATATCCATTTTTTAGATATAGTTTTGAGATTGTTATTTCAATTCTTAGATGTAGTTTTTGTATCTGAACTTTGTTGGCTTGAGCGGTCTTGTCTTGTTTGATTGCTTGCGATCGTATGATGAATGATCAATGGGAGAAATCCTTTTTTCTTCAAAAAGGAATGACTAAATCCTCGTCCTCCCTCATGAAGCTTGGACAAGAGCTGTAAAAAAAAAATTGTATCAAGAAGAGCCAAGTCAAGAGAACTTATAATTAACTAAGGAGGCTCTGAACAATACTCCGCAACAAAAGATTGCGATATAGACCTCCACCAAACTGCTCCATCATACACTACACTATATTTAGCACACATATCACCCAAAGCATTTCCTTTTTGATAAACATGAGAAATTCGAAAAATGAGCTGAGAAATGAATTTCAAGCAATTAATTAGACTTGCAATCTCAATCTGGGAGTTGCAAAATGCGTAATCAGTAAAATAATATATGTTTGTAACCAAACATGAGTCCAATGACGGACCGAAACAACCTGGATTGCAGCAATGGCTACGAGGACCTCGACATCAGTAGCACTAGGCAAAGATTAAAATATTTACGATATATCCTCCGATATCTCTATCTTTTGACTGACCGATATATCTTCGAAGTAAATATCTTATCTTTTACCGTATATGCGAAATTACTCCAATAACGTCAAAATTTTCTGATATTTAAGATATTTAGGGTGTATCTTCAATATTTTAGAGAATAATCTATAAAATTTGGTACTTTGGTCATCATTTACGCCTCTAATTCTCATATAATATATGTTCTTGCCTCAAGTTTTGATTTTATCAATTTAAGCACAAGACGCACTGAGATTTCAAATGAATCGCATGAAGGCAACAATCAATATGATACGTTTTATGTGAAGAAATACATGACCTAGAGTCTCCTTCTATATGTAGAAGTTAATGTTTATATATTTTTATATATAAATCTTTGAATAAATATTTCAGAATAAAATATTATTTTTCCGTGCATCCTTGATATTTTCGATATCTTCCTTTTTCAAATTTTTGATAGATATAGAAATACTGACATTTTAATCCTTGCTTGGGGCTACAACTTCTTCTTTTTTTCTTTTTTTTTAAACCCAAAAATAGGCCCTCGAAATATTTGAAAACGTCTCCAAACCCAGCTCTAGTAGGATCACCGTACTAAACACTAAACGATCCATTTGTGGTCACCTTAATCGAACCAAGTGGAGGAGGATCCCAAATCACATGAAAAAAATCTGAAGGCTTAAGTAGTAGATATACTGTAACAAAGACTGAAATAGCATTCATGAAACATATTGTTTGAACGATAGGAGAAAAAAGTGCTTGAACCTAAAGTAGTTCAGCACATGCTCGTCATATCTTATGTTATGCTCTAACCAAATGCACCAAAAAAGATTCAATACCACTATTCTCCAATGAAGCTTCAAGCAGGCTACCGGAAGAATATTAAGGGAGTCCAAATGGAAAATAGAGTGAATGAAATTAATAGGAGAAAGCTGCATTCTAAAGATTTCAAACAACCATCTCCAAATGTCTAGAAGAACAGTACAACCAATGAGAAAATTTTGAACGGATTCTGATGTTGAGCAAAGTTTGTTTTTGTTTTCGCTTAAGCGAAATAAGAGCTAACCTAAAATTTTATTGATATGAAAAAATGTACAAAACAAGGAAGACGAAACCAAAACAAAAAATTTAAGATGGCCCGTCACCTGTTTGATTTTGGTTGTTCCTAAGTTACATTTTCTTTCATTCTTTAGTCTTTTACTATGATAACCCTTTCTAATATCTTTTATTTTACTAAAATTTGTATATGTCTTGTACAATTTGGAGACTTTCAAAATTTGGTGAAAGTTTGACGTCTTCCTTTATTTATTTGTTTTTTGAATAGGTATGGAGCAATAGAAAACCCTCTTAATGAGGACCCTTAAGTTGAGATCTTTTCAGTTTATCTCACATTTCGATCTTATATCCACATCTTGACCGTTCAGTTTATAGGTATTTATAAATAGATCATTTCTTCAAATTTTCAACTATATTGAAAATTGTTAAGACATTCATAAATGTGATTTATCAATTATGAACTTGAACGGTTCATATTTGACAGATTTAGTTCGTACATTAATTTGATCTAGTTTGTTATCTTAACGAACATCAATTTGGCTAAAAATTATAGAAATGATATATTATTATAAACCTAAAAACTGAACGGATGAGATATCAAAATGTGATCGAAAAATGAGTATTTTAAATCATAAACCGAAAAGTCCAAAACTAGGTCTAGTTTTCAAGAATTCTCACTAGAAGGGCTCCCTAGAGTAATATAGTTTTATTCAAAAATAAATAAATATAAACTATAGAAATAAATAAATAAAAACTGACATAAAACCCATACCCGAGTATTCAAAACAGATACCGAATGGGTCTGACAAACCCGACCCAATTGAACCAGATGGCAGGCGTAAACCTAAAACCCTAAAGCAGTGAACCCTTTCTTTCATATATATATAGCCGACTCGGCCCCTAAACCCTCTTCTCTCTCCCAACAGCTCCCCTGTGAGAGCTTTAGACACCGCGCCTCCCAATCTCCTGTAAGTCCTCTTGACATCTCATTTTGTTTGCAGCTTCTTTTCTTTGTTGGCTGTTTAGGTTAAATCATCATGCTGTAGATTTCTTATTGTTTCATTCAAATCATAGCTATCTGGACTTCACTTCATGTTTATTGCTTTGTTCGTATAGATTCTCAAATCTGTAAATGAATTTGTATATATTCTTTATGACCCGGAAAGATCTGGCCGATATCTGGGTTAGTAGGTCATAAGTATTTAAGCATTTTCCCAGTGGCTGATGTCTAGTTCTGGGTTGATTGAGAAATTCTCTGTTTGGCTGTTTTTTATTATGCTTAATTGAAAATAAGATGGTTTAGTTTTTTGGCTTTCGAGTGAAGTTTGGTGTTTAACTCAAGTCTCTTTTATGTAAAACAGAAATATAAGTAAAGATGGTGCAATATAATTTCAAGAGGATGACTGTTGTCCCCAGTGGGAAGGACTTCATTGATATTATCCTGTCTCGTACCCAGAGGCAGACCCCAACTGTTGTCCACAAGGGTTATGCCATTAATCGCCTGCGTCAGTTCTATATGCGCAAGGTGAAATATACCCAGACTAATTTTCATGAGAAGCTCTCTACTATCATCGATGAATTTCCTCGGCTGGATGACATCCACCCTTTCTATGGCGATCTTCTACATGTTCTCTACAACAAGGACCATTACAAGCTCGCGCTTGGGCAGATCAATACTGCAAGGAACCTTATTTCCAAGATTGCTAAGGATTATGTCAAGTTGCTGAAGTATGGTGATTCACTTTACCGATGCAAGAGTCTCAAGGTTGCTGCTCTTGGCCGTATGTGCACGGTTATAAAGAGGATTGGTCCCAGTTTAGCTTATCTGGAACAAATCAGGCAACACATGGCAAGACTTCCTTCAATTGACCCAAACACCCGGACAATATTGATTTGCGGCTATCCAAATGTGGGAAAGAGTTCATTCATCAACAAGATCACTAGGGCCGATGTTGATGTCCAGCCTTATGCTTTTACTACCAAGTCACTCTTTGTGGGGCATACAGATTACAAGTACTTGAGGTACCAGGTTATTGATACACCTGGGATTTTGGACCGACCATTTGAAGACCGCAACATTATTGAGATGTGCAGCATCACAGCATTGGCACATTTGAGAGCTGCTGTTTTGTTCTTCTTGGACATCTCAGGTTCTTGCGGTTATACCATTGCCCAACAAGCAGCCCTTTTTCAAAGCATTAAGTCTCTATTCATGAACAAACCATTGATTATAGTCTGCAACAAGACTGATTTGCAGCCATTGGAGGGTATATCTGAGGAAGACATGAAGCTGGTCACAGAGATGAAATCTGAAGCTATGAAGACTGTGATTGGTCAAGGAGGCGAGGCTACAAATGATGACGGGGTACTCTTGACCATGAGTACTTTGACGGAGGAGGGGGTTATTTCTGTAAAAAATGCAGCTTGTGAGAGGTTATTGAATCAGAGAGTTGAGCTGAAGATGAAATCTAAAAAGATAAATGATTGTTTAAATCGTTTTCATGTTGCGATGCCAAAACCACGTGACCATAAGGAAAGGCCTGTATGTATACCTCAGGCTGTTTTAGAAGCCAGGGCTAAGCAAGCAGCAGAGAAGGAAAAGAGAACTACTGAAAAGGATTTGGAGAATCAAAATGGTGGTGCAGGTGTTTACTCTGCCAGTTTGAAGAAGAATTATATTCTAGCTCATGACGAGTGGAAAGAGGATATCATGCCTGAAATTCTTGATGGGCACAATGTCTTTGACTTTGTTGATCCTGATATTTTAATCAGGCTTGAGGAGTTAGAACAAGAAGAAGGACTGAGGCAGGCAGAGGTGGATGATGATGTTGAGATGGGCGGAATGGAGTTGACTCCAGAAGAGCAGAAGACATTGGCTGAGATAAGGAAAAAGAAAAGCCTGCTGATTCAACAACATAGGATCAAGAAAAGTACAGCAGAGAGTCGACCTACAGTACCTAGGAAATTTGACAAGGACAGGGAGTTCACATCAAAGAGAATGGGGAGGCAGCTGTCAGCGCTGGGAATTGATCCTAGTATGGCAATTAACCGCGCCCGCAGCAGATCTGTTTCTATGAGGGGCCGAAAGAGAGAGAGATCAGTTAACGATGGTAATGGTAGTGGTTCTGACATGGAGGATACACCCCACAAGAAGTTGCGCTCGATGTCTAGACCTCGTTCAAGGTCTAGATCAAGACCGCCTACTGATGTTGTCCCTGGTGACGGCTTTAAGGACTCTGATCAAAAGTCTAAAGCACTAGACAAGGCCCGGAAATCTGTGAAGAACAGAAACAAGAACGCTAGACGTGGAGAGGCAGATAGAGTTATTCCCAATATGAAACCAAAGCATTTGTTCTCTGGAAAACGCTCAAATGGAAAGACCCAAAGGCGCTAAGTAATTCAGGTACGTCATATGACACATCGCTTTTATTTGGTGTATATATCATATATATATAATATTTGTTCTCAGCACCCTTTATCAAAAAAGAAGTCTTTGTGAGCAATGTTCTAACTTCCCTCTGCAAGTAATTAATGCAAATATGGCACTATACATTTCAAGTAGGTTGTTATACTCATGTGTTCATAGTAATGCATATGACATACTTGAACTAGCTCTCCTCTAAGAATTTGAAGAGATTGTACTATATTTGATTCTGATAATTAGTATTATCAGCTAAGCTTTTTGTCTTTTCCCAAGAGAAATGTTTGAAGAGTTGGTGATGTAATGTAGAATATTGAATCAATGTTCTTTTAAGGGTATTGGTTTTCATATCATGATTTATGATTATGTGTGCCTTTTCTAATTGCAGGAATGTCTTGCAAAGAGTGTAGACTTACGCTTTGTTGGAAAAGAACTTTGTTGTTTCATTTCCTGTTCGATAGACTGGAGAATGCGAGATGCGAAGATGGTGTCAACAGAGTTATCATTTTCCCCTTGTTTTATTGTTTTAATACCGGTTGCAGTTTTGGATCAGAGATATGCTCTAATGACATTATTACTAGTACTACTGTTTTTTTTTTTTTTTAACTCTTTGGCTGTGCAATTTAAATTCTGCTTTTATAATTTTGGAGGAATCGTTTGTTTTTATTTATACTATACGTAATGGAGTTGATTTTTTGGTTTTGCTGCTATGTCTAACGCTTGGGGTATTGTGAAAGAAGTTGAGCAAGTTCGACAGAAAGCTATATTATTTCGTGGTTTTTTAATATTGTTCATCTTTTTGGAACTGGTTATAATATAAGATATGATCATATGTTCTGTATCAGAGATTTGGAAGCATCATTCATATGGTCTTACCATAAGCTGAATTTAATCTGTATTCTGCCATATTGCTCATATTATAAGCCGAATTTGATCTTCTCTTGTAAATACTCTTTCTTGTGAATTGTGATACATCCCTAAAGCCCCTCTGCTATGACAGTTGGTCTTTGCATCTTAGTGTTAACATTCGTATTACATCCTACTGTCACAACTCACAACTGCAATTCAGTTCTCTGCTCTAAACAAACTACTGTTAGATAACCACCATCAAAAATTGCAGTATCATGAACAAAGCATTCTCATGTATATCAACCGCAACTATATGCATCCAACCAAATCTGCTCCATGACATGCTTTATTTAGTACCTTTTTATTGTTCTTTAGGTAACTTCGGGTAATTATCTCCTGAATGCTATGAGGTCAGCTGGACACCTCTTATGTCATTAAGGGTTAAGTGACTTAATGAAGTAAAATATCTACTTGAAATGTTCAACACTGTTATCATACATAGATTCTATACTGTTGAAGGAGAAAAGATAACGAGAATAACAGTCTACTCATTCTTTGATAGAAAGACTTATTTATAGGCATTACATAGAGTCTCCCGAAGGATCTAGAAGATCTATCAACTGTAATCTATTCTAACAAGGAAACCGGATTAACCAATCCTACATGTATTAAGGCAAGACACATAACAGAAGGACGGAAATATAATTTCCTTAAACACTCCCTTTTGTGTTGCGTCCCTAATATGATATGGTGTTTATGGTGTTGCCTCGGTAAAAATCTTGCCAAGTAAAACAAAAACGTCATGGGTAAAACAAAAGACTTGGTCGATGGGAAAAAGAGCACAACGCACCAACTACAATTGAAGATAACATGTGATGCATGTAGACTCCCCGTGATGTCTACACAACGACTCCCTCTGATTGCTAACTCAATCTCGGAGTACAGATAAACAGTGCAAGGCAATGCACTTCACATACTTCAAAAGTAGACTTGGGCAACGATTTAGTCATTAAATCCAGCCACATTATCCTTAGATCAGACCTGCTATACTTAGCATTATTTTGATCTTAAAGGAGAAAGTTGCCAAACAACTCAAAACATAAGTTTGCGTTAAAAATCAGATTCACGCGTGACATGACATTCGTGTACTTAAACAATCATAACTTCTTCGATACAATAGGTATGGACAAACCGTATAAAGTTCTAGAAACTAGACACATATAGCTTTCCAACCATGTAAGGTCCATAACCTAGTTCATCTTGAGCTGATCACAAAGGTCTGTCAAAGTTGACTGTTCTGCCAAAGCAGATTCTCGGACAGATCCGTTTTACTTTACAAAAATAGCCATAACTGCTAGGTGTGATCAAATGGTTGGTTTCCCTGAAAAGTAGACACATAGACCTTTCCAATGGTACCAATTTCATCATTTTCCAACGAGCGGGCTATCTTGTAGGTCCCGTGGAAGTCGACATACGAAACTAGGCAGATTCTGATTTCGCATTTGATTTGTCTTTCTGTAGGGATGAATAAGCCTGAATCTTTCATAGAAGGAATCACTGCCATTACATTGGCGTTGCGTGGGCACATCCGACCACTACCTTGATATTCCTTCACACTCATCTAAGAGGGAGCAAAGCTGCTCGACCGCTAGGAAGAGAGTTGAAAGACTAAGGAGAACTTGGCCTTACAAGTTTATAGTGAATGAGATGTCGAGTTGAGTAACAAGTACATGAATGTGCTACCGTACTTAGATGTAGGATTTCTCCTAAGACTTCTTCGTCATATGGATGAAACAGGTCTTCTCAACACTTCGACCGATCAAGGGATACATATAGGCATAACTTCATCGTCCTTTAGATTGCCTTAAGCCGACAGATGAATAAGCATCATCAATAACGGTCCTCACTTTCGAGACCAAGTATTCCCAAGATCCTTGCATTCTTTATTTTGGATAAGTGGTATCTCTTAGTTTAACAAGAGTTCATCACGATTCATCTAGAATTTACACACAAATAGGCATAATTATTTATATCCCTTCCCTAATCAAGTAGATACTTAGCAAATACCATGCAAACGCGCTCTATGGTCTGGAGCCACTTGATTTGGGTGAAAACCGATCTATTCAAGATCTTTATGTACATCTCTTAGTTCCCAATAGAGATAAGTTGACCACAAGCTTCATGTTCAATTTTTCAGAAATTACCAAACTGACAAGGTAGTGGAGTGCAATGACATCCATTACGAGAGTATATCTCATCGTAGTCGATTTCAGAGTGATTGTGAGAGACCTTGCGCCATAAGGTGAGTCTAAACTCTTTGTCTCACTACGCTTTCTAACAAAGACATAACTGATAGAGTTTACACTTAGGGTGTCGGCATTACCTAACCAAAGCACTATCTCTTTGTTTAAACTTGATCGCATCTTTCCATTTAGGCCAATCTACAACGTTGGTATTTTCTCAACGAAGTATGGTTCGATATCAAACTCATTAAACCATGTCATCATGTACATCGGTGTAATTTCTAAGTGTAGAGATCTCTATACGGATTGGTATTGACATTGAGGCGTCCCCCAATGATGACCATAATCTAGAAATAACAGACGAATGAGTATCATTGATCAAAGGATCAAGTAGTGCCAAACTCGCATTCTTCCTTGGCGAGTATTTATCAAACCAAATGGCCTCCCCCTAAACCGTGGGAGCCATGGCCTAGTGACACCATCTACCACTTTTGTGGGGTCACCATGTCACCATCTATGGGCGACGACATGTCCTCTTATCCGGACATCAACATGTCCTTATCTGGACATAAATCCTTGCAGGCATGTTTGCAACATGTATATATGATCTCGTCACTTTAGGGAACTTGATGAGACACAGTAGGGACAAACCACGGCAATTCCAAGTCGTTCTACTTGAACATTCTTGTTCTTATCTCCCCCTAACGACGGGAAGACTGGCTCATCAAAGTGACATAAAAGAGATCGCCTGTCAAGGTCTTTATATAAGCGAACGATAGTCGGAAGCTCATGTCTTATTCAAAGACAATATTCATCAAATAACCCATCATTGTGCGCTTGTGTAGGCGCAATTTGGCTCATACAACATGTGGACGATATAGATTATAGAACGTTAACTCAAACCGTTAACAAATATGCATACCGTTACAACCGTAACATAAAGATTTGATTGATGGTGGGTAAAGATGAATAAGTAAAACTATGACCCTGCTACAATCCGTAGTCGTTGGTCTTACAGGTCCAAAAACAAACTGCTGGCTTCACCGCCGGGACCGGTCAAAAAGAAACCGGTTGAACCGACCGCCGGCATCATTAGACCTTTGTTTTCCATTTCCTTTAACGGTTCACTATTCTCCAAAGCTCCAAACGCTACCAAATTTTGTAAGCAGGTAGACATGGGAGGTAGAATTCGGAAACCGCCAGCCTCGATGACATAACTGGCTGAAAAAGTGCCGAACCGGCCGTCGGAGTCACCAAACATCCGTGAACACTTATATTGAGCGGTTCACCACCTTCTAGGTCTCCAAATGCCACGAAATTTTGTAAATACGTAGACTTGGATGTTAGGAATCCGTGTTCGCAAACAGAACCTCAAGAACCGGTCTAAAAGTTGATGAACCGGTTCACACAATGATTAGTCCGCAAGCTGAAAAACCGAAAATTCTAGGTTTTTTCAACTTTTCAATCATTGTTAAGGTTCCCCATAACATCTAATTGTTATGGCTTGAGTTAAACCATTGTGAGCATCACCATAGCATTATTATGCCTCAAAGTGAACAATGAGAAGCCATCTAGGCCAACATCTTATATATCATTCTTGTATAATCACTCACAGACATTGCAATGTCTTACTTAGTGAACAACGACTGAGCATCTTGTGTATGCTAGTCTCTATATATTTTCTTTAGCGTAGGAGGGCGGTTCTCCTAATTTTTGCTAAAAAAATAGGCTTTACAAAATGAGTAACAAGCATGTCCAATGAGAGATCATGGGAGGTTATTTTGCGTCATATTTGCTTATGAAAGCATGAGTAGTGCCTCAATTGTATAGGAGGATAACGTGAATGACTTTAATACCATCCATAGGCCGTGAGCATTGCTCATGGCTCTTCAAAGTTGTATTTGTGTGATCTTTGATCTCAATGGTTACTTTGCTCAAAAGAAAGGATGCCCCTGAGAGTCTTTAGTCTTTAGTATACGGATCATCAAAACACGTCAAAAATTGTCCCGGACGATTTATGTTAAAACCTACATAAGTCGATGTCTTCATTCTTATCATTGGTGACAATAACCGATTCAATTAACTGAATCTTAGTGACTCATGAATGTTGCGCATTCATTATAGTGATACATAGGAAATTCTCATCAATTCTCACAATGTGTTTACATGTGATAAACGTTGGCGTGAATATCATTAAGTCATAACACGATTCGATTGCTTTCTTATGCATAAATAGCATATGTGACTTGAATCATAACACCATTAGGCATTGAAACTTGAGCATTAATCCGCTCTAATTATTTGTGATGATCTAGTCATCGTAGTCACAACGGATTTATAAAACACTAAATCCATGAATAGTTATCTATTCCTTGCAATAAGCTAAGCACTCAATCTCGCTACAACACATTCATATACCAGAATGTAGAGACAACAGTCTTATGTCAAGACATAGAAACCGAAATATGTTAACAATTTTGATGGAGATTGAAAAAATGTATTGAAATCTTTTAGAGTGCATTATATGACGTGTAATACTACATAGATGGATGAAACAAGGCTTAAAACATGCCAAAACTTGGCAAAATTGGTCGTGAGCACTATATAGGGTGGCGCCGCTGCCAGCGGCCCACTGTTGGATCTTGTAGAGAAAGAAGATGATTTTTCAACATCCAATTTTGAATGACATTTAGCGTAACGTAATTTTCTTTTTGCAAATATGAATCCACTCAAGAGTGTAGAAAACTACTCTTGTTTGTAATGTCTTTACAATTGTATAAGTGTACATTGTGCCACACTTGACAATACAAATCCTCTTGAGATCCAAAACCGATGTGCATTTCGCCACATCATGATATTTAGCCTTTAGAAACGCCACCTTATAATAACTGGTGGTCCAATGTAGTCCAATGTAGTGTCATGTTGTAATGCAATATATTGCATTAACATATAACTTATGTAGATCGAACCATATGTACTAGACAAAATCTGAATATATATGCCAACAATTATAACGAGGTCTTGACCATGAATTTAATTCAAAATATAACGACTAAGTAACTTTAGTCAAATATGTGAGGTGTAAACCTTCACAAAACTTGGGAAAATAAACGGATTTGTAGTCACGTAGACTAATAAACTGAAGTCATATGCTTCATATCTTCCGCAATATACCTTTTTCTTTTAAAATCTGTAACTGTGAGAATAATGTTCTCATCTTCTTCCATATAGTGAGTTTCTTGTTTCAAGAACTCCATATATTTCTTGTACATTGACCATATTATTGTTTTCTTTGCAATTAATGAACAAATGTAGAACCATATCAATAACAAGATTTTTCTTTTACTAGCCTAATCTTTATATGACATGTGGAGTTCGAGGCGTTGCCTCCCCCTCTTTTTTCAGAACGCATGACACAAATTTCGTCACTTTTTTTTTTTAATGTCAAATATGGGGCTCATGTTTCGGTCAATTATTTTAAAACAATAAGATGGAAGATTAACCATTATCGAGATACAATAATTAATTCCAAGTACTGTATTAGGTCAAGACCATAGTTTATGGTAACTCAATTCGATGTAAACTGTGACAAATTCCGTCACAAATCGATGTAACCGTGACAATTTCCATCACAGATCGATATTAACCACGACAATTTATGTCGCAAATTGATGTTAACAACGACAATTTCCGTCGCAAATCGATGTTTGTCTCTTTATTAATCACGACAATATTTCGTCGTAATACCGTAACTTGTAAAACTGTCACAAATTTCAACTTTGATATGAGGGGTCCTAATTCCTTACATCAACCCACGTTATAAGAAATGTGGGGGTAGAAGAAGGCTACAAAGCCCGGCTATGAAATTAAAATTCAAAAGTGGCAACTTTTATAAAATCTTACTTGCTAGTTTGTCATGTAAGAGAAGTTGCCCTTATAATTTTCATGCGTACTTCCACATGCGTGCAGAGAAGTTGCTCTCGTAATTCCATCGCGATCCGTCGCGCGGAAAAATTTTATGAAATGAAAACATATGGTTAAACATATGGTTAGTAATATTCACCATATATATAAAAACTAATTAAAACTAATTAAATAGTTACTATTGTAAATAAACTGTTTTTACTCGTTAGATAAAAAAATTTTACCCGGAGGGGGAAAATTTACCGTTTTTCCCCTCGTATATTCAGTGAGGTAAATCGGGTAGGGCTCTGTCGCCGAATTCGGGTCGAGCAAGACCTGATCGAAACTAGGCTGTTGCGGCTGCCGACCGTGCGTGTAGCGACGCTCGGGGTGGTGAGGGTGGGCGCCGGTGGAGCTCCGAGATCGAGGGGGTTGAGGTTCGGTTCGGTTGGGGAACAGATCGGCTAGGCTTCGTCAAGGGGGGGCTGTTTGAGAGGCGCGCTGAGTTCGTCGTCAACTGTAGAGAGGCGCGCAAGGCTGGGTTTGCAGCTGTGGAGGGTCCGGGTGAAGGCAGTGTCGGGTAAAGCTGGAGTAGGGTTGTCCACGCCGGAGGGGATTCGGGGGTCGCCGGGGAGCTCAGGGAAGGTGGGTGCCCAGCGATGGGGCTTTTTTTTTTTTTTTTTTTTTTGGGTTAGGGTTTTTCATTATCAAGTTCTGGTTAGAACACAGTGCTGATAACGTGTTGAAGGAGAAAAGATAACGAGAATAGCGGTCTACTCATTCATTGATAGAAAGACTTATTTATAGACATTACATAGAGTCTCCTAAAGGATCTAGAAGATCTATCAACTATAATTTATTCTAATAAGGAAACCGGATTAACCAATCCTACATGTATTAAGGCAAGACACATAACAGAATGACAGAAATATAATTTCCTTAAACACATACTGAATTATCTTTCTAGCTTAACATTGACATATACTGACAGTTTGAAGCTCATGTCGATGTGTTGATTAATTTCATATTGTGTACTTTCTGCAAATTCTTAAGACCATACACTACCAGGACAAGCACTTTAGCCGACGAAAAAATTTTGTCGGCCTGTTAGCTTAATTCGTCGGCTAAGATTTCGTCGGAAAAGGTCGTCGGCGATGACTTTAGCCGACGAAAAAAGAAGATGTCGTCGGCTATAGTCCCACAGTTTAGCCGACGAAAAAATGTTGTCGGTTTTTTTCCCAGACTTTAGCCGACGAAACAATTAAGATATTCGTCGGCTAAACCTTATAAAAAAAATTAAAAAAATAACTATAGCCGACAAAATATAGTCTATTTCATCGGCTAAACCTTATAAAAAAATTTAAAAAATAACTATAGCCGACGGAATATAGTCTATTTCGTCGGCTAAACCTTATAAAAAAAATTAAAAAATACTATAGCCAACGAATATAGTATTTAAATATCGTCGGCTAAAGTTGCTGGTTTTTGAAAAAAAAAACTGCAAAAACTTTTGGCCACCTTCAATCACCACCAAACTTTCTAGAAGAAGTCGAAGCCCAATTCTAAGCCTAAACAGGTCAATTGAATCAAAATATAAAAATCCCCAATTTTAAACCCTAAAAACATCAAATCTTCGATTCTCCTCACACACACCGAATCGAGCTACCAAATTCTAGGGGAATGTACTACTAATCAAACTCAACTTATCCATTTATAGAACTCATCAAATGGTGACCTGAGGAAGGAGAAATTCGATCGACACCGAATCCGAACCGACGGAGTTTTGGAGCTCGATTTATCCCTCACGACGGCGCCACTCGATGCACCACCTGTCCAGCAATGAAGTAGAGATGACGGCGAAACTTTTGGGACAAGTGTGGCGGTCTCCGGTGGCTTGACGGCGGAGCTAGGCCGAGAAGAAAATATGGCAGGCCAAATAGACTTCTTACCATCCACCTTCGGTATATAAAGAACTTTAGCCAACGAAATTCTTTATTTTCGTCGGCTAAACTCTTTTGAAAATTTTGGTTGACCGCCAAAAAATTTTGGTTCAAAATTTTGAAAATTTTTCGACTTTAGCCGACGACTTTTCATATATTTTCGTCGGCTAAAATCCTTTGAACATTTTCCTCCAAATTTGGTTTACCGCCCAAAATTTTTTGACCTTAGTCGACGACTTTTTAATATCTCGTCGGCTAAAGTCTATAAATTCACAAAAACGCTCATATCTCCCTTTATATTACGTAGTTTGGTCAAACCTTCCACACGAAAAACTTTCACGTAGATGAGACGCAACCGTCTATATAAAAATTTTGAGACATTTACCTTCCGACGATAGGTCTCCCCATAGGGAATAATAACGGTAAATAGGGTTGACCGCTACTATCGGCACCGAGACTTTACCCGATTTACGTGATTTTTGAACCATAGTTGTATTTCACCATTATGAACACATCTTATTTCACGATATTTTTGATAATTTTGCTTCCTATGTAGAGTTGGTTCACAAAGTTGTATAACCTACTAAACAAGTTATACAACATTAGTGGACACGTTGTGATTCCGATGACTCATATTCACAAACCACAATTCGACCGTCAGATATGATCATTATGACGAAAGATGTCTATGGTAAAAAATTCAACCGGATCCAACAACGTTAAGGGCTCGATCGAAACGGTCAACCCTAATCCATCGTTACTTATCACACGAAAACGCTCATATCTCCCTCTATATTACGTAGTTTGGTCAAAACTTCCACACGAAAAACTCTCACGTAGATGAGACGCAACTGCCCATATAAAAATTTTGAGACATTTACCTTCCGACAATAGGGCTCCCCCTAGTTAATAATAACGGTAAATAGTAGACACGTGATTCCGATGACTAAAATTTACAAACCAAAATTCGATCGTCAGATATGATCATTATGATGAAAGATATCTATGGTAAAAAATTCAACTGGATTCGACAACGTTAAGGGCTCGATCGAAACGGTCAACTCTAATCGGAAATAAGAAAACTGCATTTTGAAGCCTTAAACGGACTCGGATGGCCAAAAAGGCACATATATCATGATAGAGTGATGAGTTTGACTCGTAGGGTCGTTACGCTTTCGGAAAGGTATCACAATAGTCAATCGGACACCAAACGCCAAATCTGCAGCATAGTGAATAATAAGGGTAAATTTCATTGACCGTAACTATCGGCACCGAGACTTTACCGGAATACCGTGATTTTTCAACCGTAGACGTATTTCACCATTCTGGTCATATCTTATTTCACGACATTTTTACGTTTGAAGGTTCTACGTATAGTTTTTTTTCCAGATGAGTTGTTGTCCAAATCTGCAAATATAAGGCACTTTAGCCGACGAAATTATATTTTTTGTCGGCTGAACTTTTAAAAATTTTGTCGGCTAAAGTTTACAGACTATAGCCGACGAAAAAAATTATTCAGACGACGAAATTAAAATTTCGTCGGCTAAAGTTGACCATAGCCGACGAAAATTTTAAATTAGCCGACGAAAAAATAATTCGTCGGTCTGGTTTTTTTATTTTCGTCGGCTAAAGCCTTTCTTCTGGTAGTGATAGGTAGTAAGTACCAATACTTCTAAAGGTTTAGAATAGTGTTTCTTGATGGAGTGCTCGTATGAATACAAAATAGATGTATGAAACTATGAATACATATATTTGGGGTGTTATATTATATGAAATAGATCCACAACTACAAGACTGTACCTTGGACCTTTGGTAGTTATTAGTTAACGCATATCTATAGTTGCAATGTAACCAAATCATACATGAGAATGTACCTTCTTGGACCCTTTGATTCGCCATGTTTCTCCACTTCGTACAGATGCAGGAGCGTACCCTCAAATTGTACATCAGTACAGTTGATTGACCGAAGGTCTCCGTAAAACTTCATGAACCCTAAGGTTATGTTTGTTACACCAGATTAACAAGTATTTGACTAGCTTAGGTAAACAAATAAGCCGAAACCCATGTTTGGAGGAACACGGGACTGAATTAAATGAGTATACGTACTTCCCGCGTCCCTTCAACGCCTTCTTACATAGTCACCCTAATTTTGGGCAGACTACATACCGCATCGCTATACAACGATTTCGACCTACGTCTCTCTTCTTCCTCTCTGCTTCGACTCTCTGTGCTCTCTCTTTACTGGACAGGTAGGATCTCCTCTCTATTTCTCTTCTCTCTCTCTCTCTCTCTCACACACACACAAACACACACACACACATCTTCAAACCCTCTCTGCCGTTTTTTTTCCGATCTGGAATCAAGTAAAGATCGATTTCCTAGAAAATTTGTTATGGGTTGTATGTATTTGATAGATTGATTAAGGATTCGGTGTGATCTGCTATGAATTGATCAATTTCATGGTTGGGTGTTCTTCTTCAATTTTTACACAAGATTGATTTCATTGAAAACTGTTTACGGTTTTATGTATTTGATAGATTGGTTAAGGACTTCGTGTCTGGATAGCTTGATCTGTTATGAATTGATCAATTTCATGACTAGGTGTTCTTCTTCTTCAATTTTAAGGACTCTGAAGCTGCCACATGGACCTATAAATGAAAACACAAAATGCAACATACATTAACAACTAAAGCTAAGTAGTATATTTTCTGGTCAAAATTAAGTCTTATTAAAGGCAACAAATTCAGAAATCATCTAATACTCAGGTAATTATTGGTCGCTAAATTAATATTCATTAACAAGCAAGTAAAAAAAGGACGATAAAAATATTAGGAGACGGAGTAAATATTTTCATTGCCTAAGTATAGCTTAGGCTACGAAATTGTTTTAATTTCGTCGCCTAAGTGTTTTTTTTTTTTCTAATAGTGATTGTTGTCTTGACTAGCGAGGCTAGACGGCTAGTCCATCCTTTTGGTATTTCCTTTTACGAGAGTCATTATGTATCTTTGTTATTATTTTGACTAGCGCGCGTCTGTTTCTTGAGATTTTCTTTAAGAAGATTTTATCAACACTTGCATGCATCGAATTTCTTACGTATAAAAAAAAATAAAAAAATTCTACAATGTGTTAATGCATGTGAATGATGTGATGCATCAACTTTGTAAATTGAGTCCTCAAACTAGTAATATCAGTCCTCGAAGTTGTAAATAAGTCATTAAAGTTGTAAAAAGTTTTAGTTACAACATTAGTAATCATGTGTCCTTAAAATGAGAAAATGTGTACTTAAAATGGTAATTGAGTCCTCAAAGTGATTAAAAAAAAGTTGTTACAACTTTAAGGACTCATATTACAATTTTGAGTACTCAATTACCACTTTAAGGACAAATGAGGACTAATGTTGTAACTATTTTTTTTTACAACTTTAACAACTCATACTAAAGTTTTGCGAATACTTTCCTCCTGAGTCATTCGTTTTCAAATCTCCAGTTTGTAGGACAAATTAGTTGAGGTCGGGCGTACCCAGAATTAAGGCATAGTCAAAATCATAGCTTCCACGTATTATTCTGATTTTAGTTTTCCAATGTATATAGATGAATTAGACATGCTCTGAATACATGTTGGATGGATGTTGTAAATTAGTGAGACATGTTTGAGTTGGCAGAACTTGTGATTGTTGGGAGCAAGCTGGCTCCAAGAGAGTAATGATGGTTTCTTTATAAGTGTAATTATGTTTTCTACAAGTTGATGTTAAAAATTCTTTTGAAATTTTCGGACAGGTTCTTTCTAAAGCGGGCTCCGCAAGGCGTCTTTGGATTTCAGGGTGAAATTCGGGGTGAGTCATGTCATGTGTACTCAAGGAAAGTGAATTTCTCTATTTTGTTGGTGTGTATTGATTTGAAGCAATTGCAAAGATTAGGCAATTGAATTTGCAGTTAAGAAACCAAAAAAATGTAAAACAAAACGTACCTGCGAGCGCAGCCCTTTCGTACGCGCATCGCGCGTACATAAAGACTAGTTATTAATTAAACCAATTTGGCTGATGGAACTGCATTTGGTTAAATTTTTCATAATCCCTTAAATTTTGCTTGATTTATAAAATTTTTAATATAGAGAAATTTAGTAAAATAAGGTAAAAGACGCTTGACGAGAATTTCTGGTTCCAGAGGAGAACGTGAGATATTAGTTGTGAGAGAGAATGAGATGGACTTGTCAGAAAATAGGCTTTAATATTGGTTGAAGAGATCTTACCCGTTGAATAAAGATGAACGGCCAGGATCTTCATTTGAGGAAGTATTAGGAAGCTCTCTGTGAGGAGAGGATCCCGATGTCTCTTTAGAAGTTTTCTTCTCTCCCACGTAGACTTTCCCGCATTATTTAGTTGGAGGAATCGTGGTTTTCTTCTTCTTCGTTCTCTTTTTCTTCAAAATTGGTTTTTTCCTCTCCAGAATTCTAGTGGTATTTTACGGTTAAGCCCATAGTACTTGTAATTTGTATTTCTTTAAGAATTTTCTTTCTGTTGTAAATAATTATTACTTAGTGGGCATTCTTTTAATTAGCTGACTAGGGTTGTTATTGTAATTTAATTTACATCATGGTCTCATCTCTATATAAGAGATGGTTCCCTACTCAATAAGATACACATATTCTCTCATTCTTTTGGTTGTTTCTCTCATTTCTCAATCTATTCTTTTTGTTTTACAACACGTTATCAGCACGAATAGTTCTAACATTGAGTTTAATTTGTTGTTGCATGAAAAGCTCTGAAATTGTTGATCAACCAAGCAAAGGACGATCATTCAACTTGGTTCAGGATCATCATAAAGAAGCAATTAGATTGGTTGGCAAGCTTTGCACTTCAACTAAGATGAAGATCCTTCTCGCTCCGTATTGAGTAAAGTTTTCCAAATCTTAATTCTAATTTATTTCTTCAAGCCATGATTATATGAAAACCTACACCATGAAGCATAAACCATATTCCGTTTATAATTTTGAAATTTGTATATGCATGCTTATTGATTCGTAGTCGCATGTAAAATATTCTCCTTTGATACATGAACCACCAAATTTATATTATTCATCTATTTTGGTTTATATAATAAAAATGTGTTCATGTTTTGATATTGGAAAGAAAAATATGACATGAAAATCATCGAACGGCCGGTAGCCGTTGAAATTAGTGACCATCACATGCCTAGTAGTGCAAACTTCAGATTCGGTATCTTGTTTTCCTGACATTCGAACACATGCAAGAGCGTGATTGCATTTGGAAATAATGCATGTAACCGTTAATGTAGGAACATTAATTTGGTCATTTATACCAACGGTTACATATATGGAATATTTATGCCTGAAGCATTTAGTGATACAAATGAATTAATATTGCTCTTAATGGGTTTCAGTAAAATCCGTACAGGAATGCGTAGCACTGATTATGTAACGTCATTTGTATAACGTCGCGTAGCACTGATTATGTTATTTATGTGTAAATTCGAGTACATGAATGCGTTCCAGAAGTAACGCACGCAACCATTAATTTGGTTGTTTATACTAGACGTTACATCTACGCAATAATCGCCGAAATTATGTCCATCATAATCAATTATGCTAGAAGCGTAATGGGCGGAATTATTACTCAAATTAATATATAAGCGTTATAGTTTTAATCGTTGGTTCGAATATTCTTACCGTAATGGTTAGAAACGTTATGAATTTAATATTCGGTTACGTCAATTTGAATAATTGCCATTATAATTCATTATGCTAGAAGCATGAATTTTGGGTTTAATTACGTAATTATTATATAAACGTTATGCCAGTAGCATTTATCTCATTTATTACTAATATAGTAATACATAATGTTATAAGCATTAATGAGATTTAAACATATACCCGCTACATAAATGATATTTACTATTGACTTTATGTCGGATCTTAATTTAATGTCAATTACGAATTAGAATCATATTCATTTCAATTTGACGTTTATGAGGTATAATGCCAGAATTAATTACACATTTATAACCCCATAAATTGTGCTTGAAGCATTAGGGTTTAATTACGCGATTATTACATAAATGTTATGCCAGAAGCATTCATCCAATTTAATACTTATGTGTAATGCTAGAAGCATTAATGAGATTTAAACTCATTGCCTTTGGTACTTAACCGCAGCATAAATGATATTTATTTAGTAATTTATGCCATATATTAAATGTCGGTTAATTACCAAATTCAAATTGCGTCAGTTTTATTTAATCAATTCTCAATTATGTTATCGTTTATATTGATAATTATTATGAGTATGTAATGACACATTAATGCCAGAAGCAATTAGTGATGCAAATGAGTTAATTTTGCAAGTAAGCACTACGTTATTGACATTTATTGGTTTAGTAAATACCAATTGTATTGCATATACATTATGTCAATGAGAATTAAATTGTTTCCTTTATAATTTAATTTATTTCGGTTTCATATAATTTCTTTCACATTAAGTTTGTCTGTTACGATTTAATAACATATATTGCATTGGTTTATGTTATATTGGTGAATATTAATGATGTTAAATCAGAACCTTAAATCAAGCCTGTATATGCACGAAATTGAGCCAAAAGCTTGATGCAAGCTACAAGGCTAGCATAGAAGCTCGCCATGTGTCGCCATGAGTCTATACAATGATTATAATTCTTCTCAAACTACCAGTTGGATGCGATGTCTAGGCAAGTTCTTTTGAGGCTGTGTACTTAAGTGAGCCTCGCTCCATCACCTCATCATTGCTTACCTGGTCGTATACAATTGGAGTTACCGAAAGGGTTGATTAATAACATTGTATTTCTTGGCAGACCATTCTGAGCCAGTAAGCCCACTCTCCCTTTACGGGACCTAAGAGCCCGGCCAACATACCTCTCAGATTGTGCCCCGTAGACTTGTAAGTATGAAGAGGTTTGTTTCTTTCACTTTAATTAAAGTCAATTCTTTTGGTCCAGCAGAATCAAACAAAAGGAAAATAATCTAATGACACTGGTTTTTTGTACCTAGTCATTATGCATGTCTATAAGGCACTTCAAATATTTTCTCATAATAGTTGTTGTTAATATATTCACCATATATAATATGTGGTTAATTGCCAGAAGCATTTACACATAGTTACGTGACATATTCACTATGCTAAATTAGTAGCATGGAATTAATATCATCAATTGCTACATGATTATAATTTGAAAATATATGTACCTAATGAATCGGTAGTTCAAAAATGAACCATTAGTTCAGAAATGAACCAGTAGTTCATGTATAAATCGAACATGTAGTTTCGATAATTACCCCCTTAAGGAACTTGAAGTTTCATTCTAAAATTCACCAGATATGATCACATCGGTAGCTTTTATCATGTTACTTGGTAGTCTCCAGAAGAAACTATTTGAAGTAGACATCTTCCTTGCCTGAAGCAAATCATAATTAGAGAATATTGAAATGAAAAGGCTTAATGCCCTAGAATCTAAATCAAAATTGATTTGTGTTATCAATATTAAGGAACTGAGCATTCTCGTCTAGCTGATGAGGCAAAATACATCTACGTTTCAGAAGAACGTTATTGAAAGGTAAGTTCATTGAAACCAATGCTTAAACGTTGAAACCACCAGAAAAATGGTGTAATATCTTTGCATAACCTTCGAATGTGCGGCCAAAAGCGTACATTGAATATATTCAAATTTATTAGCTAGTAGCTAAATGATTCGAGCAAATACTAGCTATAGTATTAGAGTTTGATGCACCCAGGAAAAACACATGGTGCACTGTATCCTCAACTCAATTATCACACGAGCATCCCCCTCAGAATAAGGGTCTTGTCTTTAATGACACATTATGTCAAGCTGCTCGTTAAGAATGTTGAATAGTAGACCATCACATGCAAAGACTAGAATATATTCTATCTCTTTATGCACAAGATGCAAGGGAAAATACGTGGACCTATCCAACCACCATACGGACCAATTAAATATTAATGGTTTTGGTTGATGCATCGACGAAAGTGATCAGATGTCACATTATTGTCCACATGAAAATGCTGCGTTTGCTAAACTCTCACCCATGAAATAGAGGGTGTACCACTTGAATTATCCCATAAAGTCTATAAGACTTGATAATGCCGGAGAGTTTACATCGAAGGTTTTCGATGATTATTGCATATCCCTTGGGTTTTGTAAAACATATAGTTTCTTATGTTCAAACCTAAGATGGTCTCGCATATAGAACCTTGGTAATGCGCACCAAGCTTCTACTGTTTGCGTCGGGCTATGCAATCTTGCATGCAGCCATATCGGTCCAGTTGAGGCCCACTGCTACCCGTCTTACTTCGTGTTACAGTTGGTGATTGGGTGTGAACCTGATGATTTTGCACTTACACGTATTTGGGTTTGTAGTCTCCGTGCCAATTGTGCCGCCACAACGTACAAAATCGGGTCTTCAACAAAGGATGGGCATATATGTCGATTATGAACCCTATCCATTATGTGCTCCTAAGAGCCCTTGACATGAGATCTCTATTCCGCTAGATTTGCGGTCGTCACTTTGATGAGACAGTCTTCCCGCCGTTAGGGAGAGATAAGAATGTGAGCGTTCCTGATGAACGACGTGTAGAATGTCTCATCTTCATCCCCAAACCGCATATGTGAAATTGAAGTGCGAAGAATTCTACTTCTAATTGAAGTATAAAGAATCCTAGATCTACGTAGTGTAGCCTATAATATGCTACACACTTCACTAGATCTAGTTAAAGTGACGAGATCATATATACCTGCTACAAACCTGCAAGGATAAATGTCCCCGTAGGACGTATCGTCCTAGTTGGACGAGGTACGGCCATGGCGGCTAACCAGTCATAGTCCCTGCCCAGAAGCGAGGTAGACCATTAGGTTCGAACGATTCTTATCCCTAGAAGAGGGTAAACTTGGCACAAAATGAATCTTCTTGCCATCGCAATCTCAAACCAATTCAACTCACGAGATAAATCCGGATTATGGGTTTGTCCTAGAAGAGACGAAGTTGGGGGACGCTCTAACATTTAAACCCACTCCCGAGAATAGAAAATCTCGGTAAATTTTGTGAGATATTGAATCGGAATGAGAATTCATCGATGATATGTTTGTATTTGCGGTGGCCACCGAATTTATAATAAGCGATGATATCAAACCTTGCTTCGTTGATAGATCTCAAAGAAGAGACGACTGGCTAAAAAGGAAAGAAACAATCCAGGTCAAATCAGATTCCTTAACTAAGAGAAAGGTATTATGGGCCTGTTGTTCCCACACCTACCCATGTTAAACCTATATTGTTTAGATAGGTATTTGTAAGGAAGCGTAATGAGAAAAACGAGATTGTGATATAAGTCTCGTTTAGTGGCGCAAGGATTTTCTCAACGCCGTGTGATTGATTACGAGGAGAAGTATTTTCCCGTAATGGACGTCATAACGTTCCACTACCTTATCAGTTTGGTAGTTTCCAAATAACTGAATAAGCAGCCTATGAATGTGGTAACAACTTATCTTTATGGGGATTTGAATATAGAGATATACATGAAGCTTCCTGAAGGACTTCTGAAACTCAATGCAAATAGTTCTAGACCACAGAACATGTTCTCCATTTGCTAGAGTAGTTCACTTTAGGGGTTCAAACAATCCAGACGGAGTTGGTATAATCGTCTAAGTGAATATTTGCTTGGGGTGGGATATATGAACAAATAGATTATGTCCATGCGTGTTTTAAGGAAACAAATTCCGGGTTTGTAATTTGTGATAATTTATGTCAATGACATGAATTTGAATGATACTCTTAAAGAGATTAAGGAAACTACAAAACACCTGAAATCAGAGTTTGAGATGAATGTCTTTAGGAGACTAAATATTATTTTGTCGACCTGAAGTCGTGCAAAGTGCAGATGGAATTTTGGTCCATCAATCAAATTAAATCTAGAAGATGTTAAGATACTTTGATGAGGATAAAACAAAGTATTTAAGCACACCTATAGTCGTCTGAGGTCTAAAGACACCCGTATTATCATGCAGATAATAAAGAAGAGATATTGAGGCCAGAAGACTCATATCTAAGTACAATAGGTGCATTATTGTACTTGGTTAAATGGCCTTGACCGGACATCTCATCTGATGTGAATTTGTTAGCTAGATATAGCTTTGCGTCAACACGCCGCCTCCGTAAATGGCATAAAAGACAATTTTCCGTTACTTTAAATGTATGACGGAAAATGGCTCGTTCTATCTCTAGGCATCATGGAATAGATCAACCGCCTATGATCCTTGGAATGATGTTTGCCTTGTTAAATATGCTGACACGGGTTATGTAAACCCACACAAGGCTTATTCCCAACTGGTTATGTCTTTACTATAAGGAATACAATAATCTTAAAGGTATATGAAACAAAAACCTCTTTAAATCATGTTGACTATTAAGTTATTCAAGAAGCATGATCAATGTAGTAGTTTTACCTAGTGTGTAGTTTTCAGGGGAGTCAATATTAGGGGGAGTATCCTGAAGCATATTCTTGACCATTGTGTACTCTTTTTGTCCTTCGTCCAGGGTTATTTTGTCCCACTGGGTTTTGTTACCTGGCAAGGTTTTAATGAGGCACACATGTAATTGGTCACCTTGCTTATGCTGGCCTTTATTTGAAATATATGCATTTGCTCATCTTTTCCCTTCGACCACGGGTTTGTCCCACTAGGTTTACCGGGCAAGGTTTTGGTGTAGCAACTATTATGCATCTATCTCCCACAGACTCACATCTTATGATTCAGACTAAACCGCTCCGAAATCAAGTGTTTTGACTATCACTGCTACTTGTGCGTTGTACTCTTTTCTCCTTCGACCATGATTGTTTTTGTCCCATAGGGTTTTTATTACCTGGCAAAGTTTTGACAAGGCAACACCGAAGTACATATTAGAGGAAGCTAATGACAGAGAATACCCAAGGGGAGTGTTGTAAATAATTATTACTTAGTGGACATTCTTGTAATTAGCCGACTAGGGTTGTTATTGTAATTTACATCATGGTCTCATCTCTATATAAGAGATGGTTCCATACTCAATAAGATACACATATTCTCTCATTTTCTTGGTTGTTCCTCTCCTTTTTCAATCTATTTTTTTTGTTTTACAACACTTTCTTTATTTTTTAGATAATTGAAAATAGGCTTCACCGACACAAAACCACGTCAGGGTTCAAAGAGTAAAGATATGTTGCTCGCCGCTATCAATGAGAGAGGCTCGAAATGAAATTTTTATTTTTTTATTTTTTTATGTTTTATGAAATCTTTGTAGATAGGTAATAAGTTGTGGTATGATGGCAACATCGACGTACTTTAATTTGACAATAGCAATATAGGCAGCCATGGGCATCTCAGATATCCTCCTCCACGTTGCATCTATCACTTGTATGACAAATTGTGATCCATTTGTGGTTGAAGCTGTTACTTTATATATACTATTTGGGTTAGTATGTCATTGATTTTCTATGAATGGGAATGATAGATTATTTTCATGGTTTCAATCTTTTGTGTCTGCAGAGGTCATGCTTAATTGCTTATGCAGAAAGGCTGCACCAATACAAAGGTAAGTACGTTATGTTAATTTATGCAGTTTCTGTATTTCAAATTCGATTTCTGAACTTCATGTCTAACTTTTTTTCTTTTTTTTTTTTCTTTCAGGTATTGAAATTTGGATTCCAAAAGGGGTTCAAACCAGGTGAGTAGATATTTGATCTAGTTCGGTTTCTTGCACAAGTAGCCGCAATAACACAAACTAAACTGGAATTATGGTTTTGTCGGCGAGTAAATATTACCCTTTATTTATCCTAAAAAGGAAAAGTAAAATGTATTAACTTCGAACAATAATCAACAAACAAAAACCCAAATATACAATGCATGAGCGTTGTCTATTATACATATGCGCGAGCGTGACCGTTTCATGCGCGCCGCACGATTGACTAGTACAATATATTATCATTGTTTAAGGAAATTATTTTCCTATCCTTCTGTTATGTGTCTTGACCTAATTATTTCCTTATTAGAATAGATTACCGTATTGATAAATATATCATCTATCAATGAATAAAAGATAATTATTGATCGTTATATTCTGTTGGGAACGAAGTGCAAAGAAAGGAAATTGAAGGTAAACTAGATAATACTCATTTCATTCACAAGGTGCAACCGCACTTCTTACAGCATATATAGGCTGAGTACAAAGGATAAGTTCATAGCTGGCAACAACTAGAGTCAAAAGGAAACTATGATGACCTTAACAACTTGGGCTAACTCTCTCATTGGGCAAACACACGAGGCCCAGTGCTGTGTCCATGTTGGTATCCAACATCACTCCCTCCCCGAGATGGTGCCTGTCCGCAGGTGCCAAAAGTTGGAAATTTGGAAATCATGGTGGCTGCATCTTCCCAGGTTGCATCTTCAACTGGAAGTCCTTTCCATTGAACCAACCAAGTTGTAATCCGGCGCTTGCGGTAAGTTCGAGTACCCATATCTAACACTCGTAGTGGTTCCCATACCATCTGTCCATCCTTGTCGAATTGGGGAAGGGTGCCGGAAACTGGAGCTGAATCACCAATGCGTTTCTTAAGCAATGAAGCATGAAACACTGGGTGCAGCCTAGAGTTTGGTGGCAGCTCCAAACGATAGGCCACATGTCCAATTTTCTGCAGGATCTTAAAGGGACCAAAGAACCGTGGAGCAAGCTTGGTGGAGAGACGTTTGAGCAAGGACTTCTGCCGGTAAGGTTGCAATTTGAGAAAGACCCAGTCCCCTTCTGCGAATTCGCGCTCTGTGCGATTCTTATCCGCCATTTGTTTCATTCTATTTTGTGCCTTGGCCATATTAGTACGAAGGTGCTCGATAAGGATATCTCTGTCTTGCAGGGCCTTGTCGACGGCTGCAATGGTGGTAGTGCCTGGCAGATATGCCTCTATTGCGGGAGGCGGATGCCCATACAAGGCCTGGAAGGGAGTCATCTGGATTGTAGAGTGATATGTGGTATTCGTCCACCATTCAGCCCAATGAAGTAGGTCTGCCCAACTATCTGGTTTATCCATGATAAAACACCTCAAATACTGTTCAAGTGTACGATTCACAACCTCTGATTGTCCGTCGGACTGGGGGTGGTAGGCCGAGCTATGGCAAAGGGTCGTGCCGTTCAACTTAAAGAAAGCAATCCAGAATTTTGAAACAAAGACAGGGTCACGGTCACTTACAATGCGTTTAGGCATCCCATGAAGTCGAAAGATATTTCTCAAGAAAGTGTCGGCTATATCAGCTGCAGAGAATGGGTGGGCAACAGCAACAAAATGTGTAAACTTGGAGAGACGATCGACTATGACCATGATGGCATTGAATCCCTTTGATTTTGGCAGCCCCTCGACAAAGTCCATGGATATGTCCTCCCAGTTATGAGCCGGAATTGGTAAAGGTTGAAGCAAGCCAGGTGGGCGGATGGATTCATATTTTTGTCTTTGACAATGGTCACAAGATGCAACATAGAGTTTCACATCCTTTCTAATCCCAGGCCATGAAAAATTGCGTTGTAGCCGCACCAAAGTTCTAAGATAACCAGAATGACCGGCCTGCAAGGAGCCATGAAATTCATGCAAAATTTTTGCGCGCCATTCAGAGGTCTCAGGCACATAAATTTTACCTTTGTAGTATAACCGACCCTGGCGATTCTCAAAATGCTTTGGTCCTGAATTGGAAGCAAGGGCTGCCAGAATTCGTTGAGCTTCTGGATCACGAGAACAAGCGGCATCAAGTTGGAGAATTGCATCAAAAATTGGCGCTGAGGTGGTCTGGATTACCATAAGCTCAGGTTTTCGGGACAACACATCTGGAACCGTGTTAGACTTGCCGGCTTTATACTCGATCGAGTAATTGTAACCCATGAGTTTGGCAACCCATTTGTGTTGCGCCGGTGTGGAGATGCGCTGGTCCATGATGTTCTTCAATGGCTTGTGATCAGTCATGATTGTGAAAGCATTCCCAAGCAAATAAGGCCGCCATTTATCTATGGCAAACATAATAGCGAACATCTCTCTATCATAAGCAGATTGAGCTTGATGCTTGGGAGAAAGAGACTTACTTAAGAAGGCCACTGGATGTTTCTCCTGCTGCAAAACTGCCCCAATTCCACACCCACTTGCATCTGTTTCAATCACGAATGGTTTAGAAAAATCCGGCAAGGCCAAAACCGGGGCAGTAGTGATCGCTTGCTTTAATTTAGAGAAAGCCTTGTCAGCAGCAGGGGTCCAATGGAAGTTGTCATGGCGTAGCATATCATTCAAGGGTTGGGCAATTATGCCAAAATGTCGAATGAAGCGGCGGTAATAGCCAGCCAACCCTAAGAAGCCGCGCAGTCCTTTCACGGTGATGGGCTTGGGCCAGTCCAAAATACTTTGTATTTTCTGTGGATCCATAGAGACCCCTTCTTTGGTAACAATGTGACCCAGATATTCCACTTTGGGTTGGGCTATAGAGCATTTAGACAACTTCACAAATAGTTGATTAGCTCGTAACAACTCAAAAACAGTTTGCACATGTTGCAAGTGAGAGTTTAAATCCGGGCTGAAAATTAATATATCATCAAAAAACACAAGAACACACTTACGTAGGTAGGGTTTGAAAATGTGGTTCATGAGGGCTTGAAATGTGGATGGCGCATTTGTCAAGCCGAATGGCATCACCACAAATTCGAAATGACCATCATGGGTGCGAAAAGCCGTCTTTTCGATATCCTCTTCCCTCATACGAATTTGATGATAGCCCGATCTCAAATCTAATTTTGTAAAATAGCAAGCACCATGTAACTCGTCCAAGAGCTCGTCGACCACCGGAATAGGGAAACGATCCTTAATGGTGGCGGCATTGAGACGACGATAATCGACACAAAAACGCCATGTTTTATCCTTTTTCTTGACAAGAAGCACCGGGGAAGAGTAGGGGCTTGAGCTAGGACGAATTATCCCTTTCTCTAGCATCCCTTGAACTTGCGATTCCAACTCTTCTTTTTGTGAATGGGCATATCTATATGGGCTGACTCGAATTGGGCTTGTGTGAGGGAGTAATGTGATTTTGTGATCGATAGGCCTCTGTGGAGGTAAGGATGTGGGTGTAGAGAACAAATCCGAATAGGCATGTATCAGGTCCAATACACATTTGGGTTGGTTCTGGAGCGGGTCAGGTTTAGGTGGGGTGGGATAAGTGGGATGGGAACAAGCAGATTGGACCAACGCCATTAAAGAGGCGATATCTGTTCGCCGGCCGGAGTTGGTACCTTGGAGAGTATAACACTTCCCTTTGCTGAAGAAGATCATCACCTTATCGGCAAAGTGCCACCCAATGAAGCCGAGGGTACTGAGCCACTTCGCTCCCAGTACCAAGTCACAGCCCTCAACAGGTAACAAAAGCAAATCATCAGTGAAATTATAGCCCTGAATATGCACAGTGACTTCCCGAACGGTCCCAGAGGGACGTAATTGGTGTCCGGAAGCCGATGTAAATCTTAGGGAAGAGTCATGGTGAACCGGAATGCCCAGTTGTGTAGCCACAACCGGATTGAGGAAGTTCGAAGCGGAGCCACAATCAATGAAGACTCGGATTGGTTTCCCATGAATTGTTCCCTCCAATCGCATCATCTCATCTAAGGAGGATTTGGTAATAGCATGTAAAGGCAGAGGCGCCTCAGAATCATGGGTCTGATCATCCAAGGAGGTGCTAGCATCATGAAACTCTAACGACTCATCCCCTTGCTCAACCATTGGGGCCAAAATTGCCATAAATGGCTTTTTGCAGATGTGGTATTTAGAGTAGGGTTCCTCACAGGTGTAGCAGAGGTTCCGTTCTCTTCTTTCCCGTTGCTCGGCTGGGGACCACTGACGGACATGGGTGGAGGAATTTTGTCGTGCAGCGATAGCAGGTTTTGAATTTGGGGGCTGGGTTGTCTGTTGACCGTGGGTGGGATTAATGGGTGGTGGTTGGGTTAGGGAGGGACCACTGGTTGGTCGTGGGTATGACTGCCATGCCGGAAATCTTGAATGTCGGCCAGTAACATTTCGCTCTGCACGCTCCGCCCTAATCTTAGCCTCATAACGCCGCGCTAGCTGGTGTGCGTGAGAGAGAGATCGAGGACCCATAGCCAACACATCATGTCTCAGCTCATTCTTTAGACCGCCGCAAAACATGGGCCATAGATCGGCGTCTGACCAATCTGGAGCACGACACGAAAGTTTTGTGAACTCGGTGAAAAACTCATCGACCGTGCCCTGTTGCTGCAGATGAGATAGCTGAGCTTTGAAATCGGAGGTGTTTCCCGACCCAAAGTGCTCGAGAAAAGCTACCACAAAGCTCTCCCATGTGATGTAAGGCCGGCGTTGTTCGAGGGCATTCATCCAGACGGAAGCATCGGCGCCGAAGTGGGCAGAGATAGCCTGTACACGCTCATGGGGGGGAATGCGATAGGAGCGTATATAACGATCAGCCATGGCTAACCACCCAATGGCGTCTTCGCCGGTGAAGCGGGGAAGGTCAATTTTTGGTGGTTTGTAAGTGTAAGAGTCATGGAAATTTGTATGGGTTTGGAATCTGGTGTTGGTGTTGGTGTGTTGTTGGTTTTGTGGTTCAGAGTGGGGTGGGGTGTTAACAGAGGTGACTGTGGAATATGTGGAGGAAGCTGGTTGTGCCGACGAAGATGATTGGCCCATGAACCCAGAGGGAAAAGGGTTGGTCATTCCTATATCCGACCAAGTGCAAGAAGTGGTTTGGGTTGATGATTGTATGGCTGGGTTAGGCAATGTGCCGAAAGTGAGTGGAGGAAGGGTTGTTAATGGCTGTGAAAGAGGTGGTGATAAGCGTTGGGTCATGGCAGCCAAAAGGTTGTCTTGCATAGCTACCATCTGAGCTGTAATGTGATTTTGAAACGCCGTTTGAGCTTGGTTTAGAGAAAGGGCGAGGTGCTGCATCGAAGCATGGAGCTCGGTGTTTTGGGTTTGCAAAAATTCCACCGTAGATTTGAAAGTTTGGTACTGGTTTTCTGCGATATTTTGGGATGAAGAAGTGTGGGCTATGGTTAGTGGCGGGGAAGGGAGTGGTGGGTCGACTGCTGCGCCGGACATTGGCATGGACGGCGGCACGTTTTGTGGAGTCCGCATCGAACCAGCTCTTGATACCAAATGTTGGGAACGAAGTGCAAAGAAAGGAAATTGAAGGTAAACTAGATAATACTCATTTCATTCACAAGGTGCAACCGCACTTCTTACAGCATATATAGGCTGAGTACAAAGGATAAGTTCATAGCTGGCAACAACTAGAGTCAAAAGGAAACTATGATGACCTTAACAACTTGGGCTAACTCTCTCATTGGGCAAACACACGAGGCCCAGTGCTGTGTCCATGTTGGTATCCAACATATTCTCTCCTACAACAATCATAACTTACCCAAATAAAATTTGTTTTCCTTAAATAATTTTTTTTCTGGTATATATATATATATATATATATATATATACATCAGCTAGCACCAGTAAAACCCTAAACCAAAACAAAAGCCTAAAACCCAAGAGATGGCGGAGCACATACCCGAAGACGTGATTGTTCAAATCCTGCAGCGTTTGCCGATCAAATCCTTAATTCGCTTCACCTATGTTTCAAAGCGATGGCGTTCCATCATATTGTACGACCACCAGTTCGCCACGTCCTCCGCAGACTCTGCTCCGTGCGTGCTTCGTCTTTTTATGAAAGACTCCCCCGCTTCGATCAACTGGATACTTCAAAACAATACCACCACGCGGCCGGGGGTTTCCAAAATATTATGGTTTTGGATACTTATCGACCACTCTCGACGACTACAAAGTTATTGTTAATACCGATCGTGCTGATGACATGCAGGCCGAGATATTCTCATGGAGAGATGGAAAAAGTACTCCCTTATGGTGTCTAATTCTTCCATGCTAGCCTGCTAGGTTTCTTTTCAAGGAAGCCCTTCTAATAGAAGATGCTTCTTTTAGAGGATGTTTGTGATGAGACGACTCCTAAATTAAGTTTTTTTAATTTTTATTATTATTATTAGTATATTTTTAAAAAGAAAAAATGACAACCCATTACCATAGACAGTTGCAAAACACAAAAAAATCACCTTGCAACAGATTTAAACAAATAAGGACATAAGCCCAAGCCCACAATACATAGTATCACGCCATGTCAGCAATTTTTTAGGTAAAATACCCAAAAAACCAATCTTTTTTTAAATATCTACAAAACTGCCACTGCCTCAACTAAAAATATCATAACCAAAATATCTTCTCTCTCTTTCTCTGATTTCATATTTGATTTCTCTCTCTCTCTCTCTCTCTCTCTCTCTCTCTCTCTCTCTCTCTCTCTCTCTCTCTCTCTCTCTCTCTCTCTCTCTCTCTCTCTCTCTCTCAAGAACTTCAAGAAGCTTCTGCTCTACCATTTGAAGAAGCTCGTCAGCTCCGATAAGCTCATCAAGTCAAAAGCTCCTACAAGATCCCCTCTGCTAAGTCCCTCGCAGCTCCGTCCGCTACTGCTCCAGTGAAGAAGAAGCCCGCCGTCGCGGCCAAGCCCAAAAGGAATAAAGAGTGAGAGGCTGCTACTGTTCGTTTTTTTTCTTTCCATATTTGCTCCATGTCCCATTTCCAAATTAGAGTTGGGTCTGTTTGATTTGATTCAATAATGATCATGATTTTGTTTGGGAAACTTGTATTGATTTTAGGCAAATTGGTGTATTTGTTTTGATTATCTTTTTTTGGGTTTTTAAGCACAATGGGAGTTATGCACATAAGGTGTTTGATGAAAGTCCTCAATGAGGTTTTGTTATACAAAACCCTTTTATATGTTGATCATCTAATTGCTACTGATTCAGTAATCATGATGTGGGAATAAATCCATTTTTGCACATTAGAATAACAATTTATAGACAAGATAATCTAATGAAGTTTATATTAATATGTGTTAATTAAGCTACTATTTATTGATTTCACTAAATACATGCTACTGTATTTTCTGAAAGTTGATGCTACAACACTAGCTGAGTCACTAAAAGCTTGCTACTGCTCCACTGGTATTACCTTGTTACTGCATTTTTGGAAATAGTTGCTAGTCTTGCTACCAACTAATTGAGCCACTAAAAACATGCTGCTGGATTTTTTTGAAAATAACTGCTACTACATTAGTTAAGTCACTAAAAGCCTGCTACTATATGTACTAGAAATAGCTTTGCTACTGCATTTACTGGAAGTAGTTGCTACTATATCGGCTGAGCCACTGAAAACATGCTACTACATTTATTGGAAATAGCTGCTACTGTATTTATTAGAAGTAACTGCTACTACACTAGCTGAACCACTAAAAACCTGTTATTACTGTACATATTGAAAATAACTGCTACTTCATTAGCTGAGCCACCGAAAACCTGCTACTACACTTACTAAAGCTGCTACTACACTAGCTGAACCACTAAAACCCTGCTACTACATCTGTTGGAAGTGTAGCTTTCCAGCAAAACATGCTACTACATTAGCTGAGTCACTAAAAACCTGCTACTGCACTTACTGAAGCTGCTACTACACTAGCTAAACCACTAAAACCCTGCTACTATATATGTTGGAAGTGTAGATTTCCAGCAAAACATGCTACTACATTAGCTGAGCCACTAAAAACCTGCTACTACTTCTACTGGGATGTTAACCTTTGCTACTACTTTCTACTAGAAGTTAACCCATGATACTATTTATACTGGAATTAACTGCTACTACTATTGAGATGTTAACCCCTGCTACTACTTCTACTGGAATTAACTACTACTAGTTCTATTGGGATGTTAACCCCTGCTACTACACTGGAATTAACTGCTACTACAATAAGTTATTGAAAACATGCTACTGAATTCCATTTACTAAAATCTCAAAAGGAGAGACTTTTCTCTTCTAAAAGCATATTTAATTAGTGTAGGGTTAGTTTGGTAAATTAAACCATGACATATGACATGTAGAGAAAATATTGTCCTTAATTGTTAAAAACTGTTCTTATTAATTTGTTTAACAACAACACAAGTAGATTTATTTGTGTTTCAAATCTTTTTAGAGGATGTATATGTGATTTGCTATTTAAAGAATGGCTGATGCGGCTGTCTTTAAGGCTTAATTAATGAAACTGTCGAATACAAAAGAGGAAACTAAGCTCCTTATCATCAAAACTCCCAATCTTGGTTACAGAAACAAGTACATTTCTAAAATCACACGCGCGGGTTGATTGTGGGATAGAATCAATATGGTAAAAGGAGTGTTCATCAACCAGGAAGAGAAGCAGTTTGAGACATATATGGTTAGTACTTAGTACTGGTGGCTCGCTACGTATTGTGGACATGGTTATATTTAAAGAGAGAGAGTCTACTTTGGCTCCGCTAAATGATTGATATCTGCAATGTAATTAGGTTAGTTACTTCTCGTTTACCCCAACTTTTCACTACATTGTCATGTTTCATTTCACGTTAGCTGCATTGGATTAGGTTTCATTTGACGCTGCTACTGTCAGCCAACGAGTAAAACGAGCTTCAGGAGGATCATTGTGTTTAAATCGTGTAATTGTGGATCGATCATATCATTGGATGGCCACCCGTAATTTGGATCATTGTGTATAAAAGCAAACAAGCTTTGGAGGCACACCTGTAATTTTGGATCTCAAACATGAAAGTTTGAGTTCTGATCGAGTCACTCTATATAGCTGGCTATCATGTTCTATAAAGAACTAGATTGCCCCATTTCCAATGATTTAACTATGTTGATGGCTGTGGAATTATTCAACCTTTTGATTCTGACAAAAGTGCACTCAAAGTTAGTTACCACTCTGAACTTGGCAGCTAAAAATTTCCTAGTGTTGCACTGCGCGCTATGTGTATTTGCTAGCATTGCTAGCTGGATTGGAAAACAATTTTTTTCAGTTTCGGTCTGATATTGTAGGTAATCCCACTAATGAAAGCCAACAATTAGGACTCCTAGTATCTCTGCAATTGATGCCTTGTCTTCTTTGGATACACCTTTGTCCAAAGAAGGACACCATCTCTTCTTTGGTTTAATTTAATTGTTTTCTTTGATGTCATCTACTTCCTAAAGAACAAGGATTGATAAGTATTTGTGTAGAAATGACTTCTGCTAGAAGAATGTGTATCCATGGAACACTAAAACGTTCTTGTTAAAAGCAGATTGCTGGTGGCTGTTGTTTTCTTGTAACAAATAATAATAATCTCAACCCACACTATTGGAAAATGATTCTTAGCCGACGAAAGGAAAAAAAAAATCCATCGCCGAAGAAAAACTTAAGCGACCAAACAGCTTTCCGTCCTTTAGGATTTGACTTCTGTCGCATAAGGTTCACATAGGAGACGGAAATCAACCCATCGACAAATTCCGTCTTCTAGGATTAACTTAGGCGACAATTCAGCTTTAATCGGCTAAGATCCGTCAAGTAAGGTAATCCTAGACGACGGATAGAGACCGTCGGACAACTTCTGTCGCCTAAGAGCTCTTTGTCGACATATCTTTTTCTGTTGCCTAGGTGTATCTTAAGCAACGAACCTTTGTACTTAGCCGATGGTTTATTTCGTCTCCTAAGTAAAATTAACACTTTATTCCCTGACACAACGTATAACGAATATTCTACCTGGCCGACGAATTTTTGACCTAGCTAGCCAACGGATTTTTCCGTCGCCTAAGTGAAACACATCATTTATTCTGCTTCTGCCAAGAAGAGAAGAGAATGTTCGGAAGTTTGGGAGACAAATTTTTCTCCTGCCCAAATTCATCCAAAATATCAAGCTTCTCCTATTAGTATGTAACCTTATACACTCTCTTTTAGGTATTTTAGGTATTGTAAATGGGTAAACAAAATAGATTTACAATTAAAAATATATAAGTAAGGTGTGAAGAAAATGTGGGGTGAGCAAAATGGTTTGTGAGGTAGTAATAGACGCACCATATATTAATTATGATTTCATATTTATTTATTATTAAATCATTATTTTTTTAATTTTTATAAATAAATAATATATATTAAAACAAAAATCAAACAATAAATAATAAAAATATCTCATGCGACGGAAATTACTAACCATCCGTCGCCTAAAATTATATCTTAGCCGACAGACGCACAAACAATTCGTCGCCTAGGATAGTAAAACTAGCAATTCGTCGCCTAGGATAGTAAAACTAGTGACGAACTCACTGTCTTCTATCACCTAAGTAGGATTAAAACTCCTTCAGCTTTGAATCCTCTCAACGACAAACATTCGTCGACAAAAGTTTATATCGACGGAAACTCCGGTCTGCAAGGGAAGAAAGCGTTCGTCGGTTAGAATTTCTCATAGTCGACGAGCCGCCTTAGTGTCCTGACGACTCTTAGCTAACGGAACTTAGCCGACGAAAATTCCGTCGCCTAGATTCCTAGGAGACGAATAGTACTTCTTAAACGATGGATTCTTTCCGTCGCCTAAGAGGTTCAATATTATATGGAGGTGTCTATCTTTTTGCAAGTAAACTTGCTCTTGAGCCCTTTCCTGACAGTCGATGTCTTATTTTGACGACATGGTTTGACAAGGAGATGCTGTACATAGGTTCGTCAATGAGGGCCATTTCACCTAAATTTACTTTTGTTATAGAAAGATGTTCGATCACTGCACTTTCTGGAACGCAAGAAAGGGATCAAAGTCCTATCCGAGCTCATATGCAAGAATAGGAGGATGTTACACGAGCAGGACAGAGAGGAACAATGTATATACCATAGGGTGCTCTGACACACAGGGCTAAAGAAATGGAAAACTCATGTCGAAGAGTAGCATGAAAGAACAATGTATACACCTTTTTATTTGTTGAAATTGCATACACCTTTTTATTTGTTGAAACTCTGCTTCTCATTGTCTAGGTCTGACTCCAGTTAAGGAGCCAGTGAATCACTCGAGCCTGAAAATGCATTCATACTCCTAGGTAAATAAATGACTAGTGGAAATGCATTCACACAATCATATTCCTAGTTTTCACTTCTGGTTCTCAAAATATTGTAGAACTTCGATTTATCATTGTAATTCAACTTTTATTTACTTTTGCCAATCTTAAAAAAAAAAAAAACGATTTTCTAATATTCAGAAATCGGGACTCAGAAAGAGAACTGCAAAAGATGTATATTTTTGGGGTGTTATATTATATGAAATAGATCCACAACTACAAGAATGTACCTTGGACCCTTCGTAGTTAACGCATCTCAATAGTTGCAATGTAATCGAATCATATATGAGATTTGGTTCTGTGAAAACTAATGGTATTACATTTTCTACAATTTAGTTATCTCTCGGACATTCTAGTTTTAAGTTTTCAAGAGTATCAACACATTTTTTCAACAAGGACTTTGCTTCGCCATTTTTCTCCACTTCATACAGATGCAGGAGTGTACCCTCAAATTGTACATGAGTACAGTTGATTGACCGAAGGTCTCCGTAAAGCTTCATGATCCCTAAAAGGCACTCTGAAGCAGCAACATGAACCTATAATGAAAAACACAAAATGCAACATACATTAACAACTAAAGCTAAGTAGTATATTTTCTGGTCAAAATTAAGTCTTATTAAAGGCAAAAAAATTCAGAAATCATCTAATACTCGGGTAATTATTGTTCGCTGAATTAATATTCATTAACAAGCAAGTAAAAAGGACAATAAAAATATTAAATTAGAAGCACTGAGACAGACAAAAGTAGTAAGATACGTAAGAGGGGGATTGGTAAAGTTTTGCAAACAAATGAGTTAGACAAAAAGTAAACGCATTTGATAAAATTTCTAACAAAAATAGAATGTCGAATGTTTGGGCCTGTGGCCCCATTGTACCACAGAAAAAGAAGTTATCAGGGTCCTTGGATTTAGATTGCTTTTGTATTTTCCATTCCAATAAAAGATGAGCAAAACTAAGAATGAAAAATAAAAAGTTCAATCCATATATATGAAGAGGTGGTTAGGGCAAACTCCATGCATATATTAACTACAAATGGAGATCCATTGCTTCTAAATTTTATTTTAAAGCAGCAGACAACAGGATATGACATGTAATGTGCACAATATACCAACAGAGGAAAAAATTTCACAGACCTGCCCAACTTTAACTGTGCTTATGCATTTGACAACTAGAGGTGCCACTGAGTGAAACAACTGGAAAAAAAAAAAACAATAAGAGAAAAATATAGAAAAATAAATAAATAAATAAAATAAGAGTTTACATGTCTCGTCGAAATATATAAAGGATGAATATTCTCGCCTACCTCCTGAACTAACAAAATAATGTTAGCATGATCATTACTTTGTTGAGGGTCAGCCACAACCTTGTGGACACTTGAACCAAGTTCCTTTATCAATGAAAAGGCAGATATTTTGACTGCCACGAAAATCAATTACCACAGGTTTAGTCTTGTAAGGATGACTGAAACAAAACAAAAAAGAGGGCCGCACCACAAGAGGGTACCTGTCCATGGAAATCGAGGTGACAGAGCAGTAGTCAAGACCTGCATTAAATTGTTCTGTTGTTCATGAATATCTTTTACATTAGCCACATGAATGCAAGCGGTCATGCAGTCCAAAATTTTCTCATGTGGAACATGAACCTGCTCAATGTGATCCTCTTCTGCAAAGAAAGATATGCTCATACTGCTAACCGTACAAAAGCTTAACATCCGATATAAAGAGATAAGTTCAAAGAACAGCAGCCAAAAAATGGAGGACTACAATGAACTTTCACTAGATTATTCCATGGAATACAGTTGACTATGAAACATGCAGAGGCATGGTGATGCTTATTTTCTAGTAGAACCTCTAAGAGTATTTGCTCAGTGGGGATAATCATAGATAATTTTCCCCAGACCTCCGTCCCTTTCCGTACACTACACTCACATTTATTGTATCAGATAGATAAAGTTCTTGTAAAAAAAGTATCAGAAAGTCAAAGTGAACCTCATGGTTATCCATGCATAAAATGAGCACTATTTTTACCAACCTTCTTTAGCACCACTTCCAGCCAAAGTTGCTTTCCCAGAAGCAACGAGAGCGGAAGCATTACACATATCATATAACATTGGAAATGCCTCGTTAAAGAACTCCTCATTACCAAAGGCCTTTACAACCTGAAAACAGACACAAGACGGGAAACTGTGTCAACAGGCACATCAAGAACTTTGCTTATTGTATGGGAAGCAGAAAGCTAATGTGTGTTCTACTAAGGCTCACCAACGAGTTAAAGAACGAATATGTGCAAGCATAAAACTAAACGGTAATTCTGGGGACTGCACTGTACTCTACAGAAGCAATGTATGAAAGCTGAACAATCAACTAGTTTCACAGGAAAATGGGCAGGCCAAAATTAGAATATCGTCAGATTCCGAAATTAGGATGCTCAGGCTGACTAAATAAATAAAGAAACTAGATCAGATTCCGAATTCATTAGAAATTCAATTTCTTGGAAAATCAAACCAATACCACAATCTTGTTTAAACCAAATGACTGGCAACTGGTGGAGAGCGACAATATTCTGCATGCTATTGGAGTAAACATGGATACTTTAACTTGAGTGCATAAAAGGAAAAAGAAAGCAAAAATGATGTATCTTTTCATTCCTTTTCTTTTTCCAGACAGGAAACAATATATTCAGAAAGGATATACCATACGGTTGTCAATGAAAAAACAGTCGGGTTGATCTCCAGGCCAGAATTAGTTTTAAAAAGAACAAGCTCAGCCACATGACTAAATCTGTCCTTAAAGCCAACAAGAATATGGTGCTATACTCAAACTTGAGGGATTATAGAACAATAGATTATCTAAATTCTTTCATGCATTAGAAAAGGAAAAGATGTTACCATGGATTCATGATGGATAATTACCTGTTCCAGACAGGATAGAGCTGCCTCACAATATTTCTTTGCCTTCTTTGTGCATGCTGAAGATACCACCCTCAAAACTTCATTCAGAGTGTGAGAATCATCAGTTGAAATTGCTTTGTGGCATGACACACAAAGTGCAGCAATCGAATATAATAGAGCTTCCTTTCCCTGCCCAGACAATGAAAACACCTATCACTACAAGAAAAATACTCAGCGGGAAAGGAATGTCTCAAATAAGGGAATAGTGCGTAAAACGTCTTGCTTATTAAAAAAAAAAATTGAATCTGTTTTCTACCTCCCATAACCGACCAGGAATCTCTTTCATAAGAGACTGGAGCAAAACATTATAGTAAGAAGCCAAAGATTCACCCAAAACTTCACTGAGCTTGGTAATTGCCTGGGCTGCCTGCGTTGAAGAATGAGACACCGAATATTTATCAACAATTAAATTATAAAGTTGATTAACATGCAATTTCTAAACAGAGAAACTGATGGCAGGGTTAAAAAAGAGCAATAACACATACCTTCTTTTTACTTGCCCAAGAGGATGTTCCAATACTCTCACAAATAAGAGAAACAATTTCTGCCAAGTATAACTGGAGGGCAACACGTTCACTACTTGTATGCTCTTCCCACAACTCTTCAAACAGGCCACAAACATACTTGTCATCGTCAAATCTGTGCACAAGCATGTCAAATTACAAGGCGAATCAATATTATATGAACAACAGTTTTACGTAAACTACCAGAATTTCATTCATACAGGTGTATCGAGTTGGCTCCTTGGGAAACATTAAAAAAAATAAAAAATCAAACGCCATATTACAATTAAACTCAAAACTTCAACTAGCCATTTGATATAATTTCATGTTACGGTCCAAATTTCATAATCTTCAGAAACTTGTACAGACAAGAGTCAGCATGTTCAATGTCTGACAAAACATAAACATCAATGAAATATATGTTAATATTTTATGAAAGTAATAGCTTAGATGTCATGTCTACTCAGATAACTCAGCACTATACTCAAACTCATATGGCATATATTAATTTATAAGATGTTGAAACCTACCCATAAAACAATGAGAAAATATTCTTTCTGGACTTATAACAGTAATAAAAGGAACCAGTATCATCGACACCTTGAAATAAAAATTACTGGCAGTATAGCTGCAAGATATCCATCCAAAATGTCTGAGGCCTTGGATGAATAGCTTTTCAATAAAACTGCACAGGCAACTTGAGCATTTCGGTCACCAGCATGCAAAGCTGCAGTGTCGTCGATCAACTTTTCAGCCTGAGAGGCTACTGTATGTTTTAAAAGTACTGCACAAGCATCAGCAAAGGCTCGTTTTGATGCAGCACTTTTTTCATCCTTCACAACTGGAAACAACAGCCTCAGTAGCTTGCTCGTATATGGTTTAATTTCAACACCAACTTCTTGAACTAGTAAGGTAATAAAGCTGGCAACACCAACCCTGCACCATATGAGTTAAGTGGTTAGAGTATTCCACATGTCATCAATGTTCGGTTTTGAAGTAGGATTTCTTTTGAACTAGAACCGGAAAATGCTTGAATTCTTGGGAATAAACTACAAAGATATCAAAGATAACAATGTAAGCTCATCTCTTATCACAATGTAAACTCTCACGAAAATGTTAGGACACATTTTAACAAGATAAGCTTTTGCGAACCAGTGAACCGTACTAATAAAACTTAACATGTGCAGAAGCAATAGATCCCATAAAAATGCAACTTCCCAGTAATAACTGAATTATGATGCGCACTCTCTAACATCGGGAACTTTGGATGATGTGGCATACCTCCCATAGCTAGAGAACAGGTGCTGTGCGTACTTTAGCTTATATGGGCGTATATCCCAAAGCTATAGAACAGTTGGATATCCTTGAACATAGCCGATAGGTACTACTCAGGACTCGATATTTATTGAGAGACATAGGAAACAGGAGATCAGGAACTTAATGCAGGTCTAGTTTGCAGATATGGTGATTTATAATCCTCTTAAACTCCAATCCAGTGCAACTGTTAGCATACAGATCCATGACCGGGAAGAGCACAATTTTTTGGGGAGTTTAGTGGCGCTGATGATAAGCGCATAAGGGATACTTCGATCTCCACAAGTTCAAAGTGTTTAGAATGTTGAAATGTAAGTTTTTATTTCCTCTTTTTAAACATGTTTCTTATTAGCATGAGAAAAGAAAGAATAAATCCATAGTTAATCAATGTTTAATTTTTAGAGAAGAAAAAAACATGACAAACTGATTGGAGTGCAGCAGATAAATCGTTCCTAATCACGTTCTTATTTTGTGCTACATTAAGTTACAAAGTCAAATACCTTGTATTGAGACCAACCCCAGATCGAACCAGTTGACCAAGACGGGGAACCAATTGATCTAATGATCCTGCATCCACAACTTTTATGCAGAGATCAAGAGTTTCCCACATCGGAGAGCCTTTTGCAATCGAAATTCTCAAACTCTCAAGCTTCTCTGTCTGTATCCCAGCATTTGCTGCATGCAACTGGAAGGGGAAAGGAAAATTTAGAAAGCTATACGAAGACAGAATGAGCTAATTTCTAAACACAGTTTACAAATCAAATCGTGCATACCTCGACGTAATTAAGCCCTTGGTCCTCAAGGCTCGACAAACTTTCCAGCATGCAGCAAACTAGATCAGATAAATGTGGACGGATTGCAATGCCAGCCCCCTAAAACAATCCAAACAATTGTATTGTAATTCAAACAAGAGAAGATTTACCATCTAAGGTAGATATATATATATATATATGGATCCGATCAGAGGCGGACATCCGCATGGGCCTTAAAGTGCGGACATCCCTCCGTTCTCCACCCTCCGGAGCCGATAACGGCGCGCCTCCACCCAAGTGGACTCCAGCAGCGTCCCCGATCACTTTCCCTAACCGGTGAGTCCGTTCTTTTCCAGTTTTCCGGCTAGATCGATCTTGTTTGAAGTTTTGGGTGATCTCGCAGGAAAACTGGAAAAGAGCGGACTCGCCGGTGAGGGAAAGTGATCGGGGATGCTGCTGGAGTCCACTCAGGTGGAGGCGCGCCGGAGGGTGGAGAATAGAGGGACGTCAGCACTTTAAGGCCGGTGCGGACGTGCGCCTCTGATCGGGCCTGGTGTGTGTGTGTGTGTGTGTGTGTGTGTGTATATATATAGGCCAGATATGGAGCGCACGTGCGCACGGAGCTCCGTTCGCCACCGTCCGGCGTCGGCGCGCCTCCCCCCCAGGGGACTCCAGCAGCGTCCCCGATGACTTTCCCTCCCCGGCGAGTCCGCCGAATTCCAGTTTTCCGACGAGATCACCCAAAACTTCAAATAAAGTCGATCTCGCCGGAAACTGGAATTATCTCGCCAGAAACTAGAATTCGGCAGACTCGCCGGGGAGGGAAAGTGATCGGGAAAGCTGTTGGAGTCCCCTGGGGTGGAGGCGCACCGTTGTCGGCGCCAGACGGTGGCGAACGGAACTCCGTGCGCACGTGCGCTCTCTATCGTTTTCGTGTATATATATATATATATATCCTGGATGAAAGAGCCAACCAAAAGGTATAACCCCTTTTTGGTCCACATAGGTAAAGAGTTCAGCTAGCTACTACTACCATGTTCAAAAAGGTAAAGTGGTCAACTGTGCTTACAATGACTAAGGATTACTGTTACACTTGCCAAAAGAATAGAACAGGACATAAGAATTAAGGATTTAGAAAAGGTTTATCGTTCCCTTAAATGGAATTAGAAACAAAACCTTTACCCTTGCTGAGGGAGCCAGCCGCACCTAAATGTAATGGAAGTTTATCATATCATGGAATATTCAGCTTGTTATTTTGTTGGTTGGTTAAATGCAAGGTTCTAGAAAATGCTAGGCGTTAGTCGGACGGACAGCCAGGGACTAGTGCTATGGCATATAGGTGCCTAGTCTTTATTCTACTGAGGTTCCATATGGAATTCGCCTATATTACAACTCCATAATGTATTAATAAAGACTTGACTTTCCTGGAGAAGTCTAGCTTTTGGATCTTCCATTGTTGCATATCATGAGGAAGTCTGTCGATGAGCCATGGCTTGGTTGGTTAATGATGAGGACATCATAGTCAAACCTTTCAAGGTTTATGAGCGAAACAAATGGAAGGAGAAAGCACCTAATCATCCAAGATAATTATCGCACCTGGGAGGGAAACAAAGTCTGATTCTTGAAGTCTCTAAGCTGCCTGTGTCTTTTCATATTTCCATTTCAGTTCAGAAGTCTTAAGGTCTCTTTAAGTTAGTCTTAAATGCGTCAGTTTCAGGAGAGGGTCCTAATGAGTCTTTAATGCTTCAGTTTTAGAAGAGTCTTTAAGAGTCTTTAGTGCAATCCATTTGAGCTACCAGCTCAAGTATAAATAAGTGTAAGGGCTACCTAGGTATGCTATGCTATGTTATATGAATAAAATTATCAGAGTGTTTCTAAGTTTTCCTGTGATGGGATTGGCGTGAAGCCTAGTTTTAGGGTGAGAAGCCTAGATTTGGTGAGAAACCAGGGAGTGATTCCCATGTAAAAGTGTTTTTTGTGTGTATAAATCCCAAAGCTTTAGAGCTTGTTGATCCTGGTATCTAAGCAGTAGGTTTGCTGCATCAGTTAAGGAGTTTAACTGACAAATTTGAGGTCACGGGTTCAAAACCTCACGACATATGTAGGGTGTGTGAGTTATTTAAACAAAACTTAAAAAAAAAAAAAATATATCACGAGGAAGTCTGGCTATTTAAGGCTCTGCTGTTTCTTAAGTTCTACTGCGGTTGCTTTTAACTTCGACAATAAGTATTGTCTATTTGTTCTGCATTTTTTCAGTTACTTGTTTTCTCTGTGGGAGTATTCTGTAAGTGGGCCTCAGATAACTTCTTCCTTTTTTCCTACAGGAAAGGACTTGTCTGGGTTGATGCCAATTGAGCAAATAAAGTTGTTCAGTCTTTTAGACCAAAGTCGATAAAAAAAATAAAAATAAAATAAAAAATAAAAACTAAGAGAGGAAAAAAGCAATGCCATTGTTAGAGAATAGATAACTTTCTGTGCAGTCCAAAAATTTCTCGACAGATCATAAAGCAATGTAACAGGTGAATAGTTAATTCTATAAAGCAGAAGAACAATACTAACCTTTGCAAGCTTCATAACAACCTCTATAGATGCCTTCCGAATACTATCAACTTTACTTAGTATGCCTTCTGTAAGCAAAAAAGGCAGAACAAGATCCATTGCTTGGCTTGCATCTGATACATCAGTTAGGGTGACATCAGAAAGCCTCACTGTCAATGACGTTAACGTACGGCATAACTTGTCGCCAGAATTTCGAACAGTCTCTTTAATATCATCCATGGCACGGAATGCTGCTGACCATAACTTCCTTAAATGCTTCCCAACCTTTGTTCCCACAAAATAGAAAGAATTAGAGCCAATGAAAACCATATTAAGCTTTCATCAATATAGGAATGCAAAGACTAGCACCTACATAGTAATGAACTGAGGGAGCAAAACTGAAATATCCCACAAATAAACACTAGAGTAGGACAGACACAGGCCATGTTTACGAAATCTCTGAGAACTACGAATTCTCTAAGACTCTTTTCCTTTTGTATATATGTCCGGAGTTCAAAGTTTAATCTCCTATTGTTGAGAGAAAAAAAATAAAAAATAAAAGCATGGTGAAACCTTATAGAAGTTAATAAATTAGACCACAGGAAGGAAAACAAATATGTTTCGACCTCAATTTAGACATTTTATAGGGTATAGTTCCTTGACCAGCAGGAGTTCACACGAGATCACCCTATCAGCAGGAAAGAGGTTTTGAAAAAAATGGTTCATAAAGTTGGGATTGCAGAACTTCTTTGAGGAGAAGATTTCTGAATTATCTGTATCTTGAACATGTAATCAATGTAACTTAAATGATAGTCCTACTATTTACACCTAATTGCACCTACTTCAATTTGCACTATAAAAATGATATTAGATCACCTGATCAAACTTGCGGCCCTGGATGATATCTGCAAGGGCAAGACAGGATGCTTCTCGTGTGCGCCAAAGCCTAGATCCACACTGTATTAACAAGTCATCAATAATGAGGTCCAAGTGTTCATCAATGGTCTTCTTTGAATCTTCCACCAGTGACTTCCATATGTGTGACATGGCATCCTAGATACATCATGAAAGTATGAATAGAAAAGTCAATACAAAGATGGATACTTACAAGTCAATACAAGGAAAAATGAATGATGAAATACTATTTGAAGAATATAGGAAAGACACGTTAATAATCATTTGACAATGAGAAACAGATACCACAGACGATGTAGAAGTTATAGAGTTTTTGACTTGTCGGTGATAAGAAGACATAGTTTCTTACTTTAGGAACAATACCGACTTATCTCATACCTGCACATTTTTGTCAGGATCATACTGATAACGAACAAGTCTTGGAATTAAGGACCGCAAGTGTGGCTTCAGAGCATCTCCTGCTTGCTTTGCTATCTTTGAAAAACCAAACGCAGCACCCCTCTTTGAATTCAGAGAAGTTTGATAATTAGCCAGATCCATAAACTTATAAATCAGATCTGGTTGTCCCATCTCATTCGCTACGTTGCACAGCTCCTTGTATGTACTGAGTTTCCCTCCACTAAGACCTTCACCAATAACTCCCTCTTGAAACACTTCAGAGTCTTCAGCAAGCTGAATAACAAAAATCTAAACACCTAAGAATACGAATTGCAGATTGACAGAGAAAGACAGAGACAGAGACAGATGTATATACAAACCTTTATAGCTCTTTTTTTCTTCCCTGAACCTGTCAGAGTGTTTACAAGCGCATTTACCAAGTTTCCTTTCATCGACGCATCACCAATTTCATACACAACGCTCATCCCTTGGGAGGCAAGCTCCTGTGTGAGTTCATTCTGCTCCCCAAGAAGATGTGAAAAAGCCTCCTGCATGCACATAAAAATATAAAATCTCTTACTTCAAGTTACAATATCCATCACATGTCAAAATAAATATTCATCAGAAATGACTGATCTGTATAAACTTTCTCCCCATAATATAAGTGATAGTTTCAATAAATGAATTACATTAGATATTTATGTCAATAATTACCATAACATACCATTCCATAGTATACAAATTGAAGAATTATATAAACAAAGATGAGTTTCATGGTGAATATATGTTTGCGATGGGGAATTCCTGGAAAAAATCGTCGCAAATAGGAAGAAAAAATAGAGTATCTTTGATAATTGAGGAACAGGTAATATAATATAAAAAGATGTTTAACTCAGTGACGTAAAAGTAAGGATACTATACTACCAAACATCATATTCCCATTGATCAACATAAATACCATTTTTCCTTGGTTGTTTAAGATCTTGTGTTCTAGTCAACTTTAAAATGTTATATCCTCAAAGTTATAAACACAACCACCATGAAGATCTTTCCATCAATCTTGAATTTGTAAATTCCCTATCCACATCCACCTTTTGTCTATAGCTCAGTTCTTCTTATGAAAATCTTTGAAATATGATAATGATACTGGTTCCATATTTAGCCCTGGACCCATTACATCCGGGAACAAAGTACCCTGATGTATGATTAAAGCTCTTTCATTTAAGTATTGTAATGTATGAGATGGTAACTGTTTAAATTGAATCCACTGAGAAGGTGAATCAAAGAGATATGAATGGCTAAATGATGACTGAAATTCTGCAAGAAAAAACCTGAATTTCTGGAAGCATTTTCTGAATAGCTGGTTGATGGCCACAATACATAGTAATTGATAATAGCCATACAGTTCCAGCACAGCGATCTTCCTTTCTTGTACTGTATAGAAGTTCATCAAAAAGCTTTTTAGTAATTGCTTCTCGAACCATGGCATCACGATCCTTATTAGCTTCATTCATTTCTATAGGGCTATGTGTTGAGAGAGATAAACTCGGGTCTCCCATGAGGAACTTAGAAGCCATGGAGAGTGAATAATTAGTTTTGAGAATCAAATCCGCAGTCACCGGAACACCACCCCACAGAAACGATAGTGCCTCGCCAGCGGCAAAGAGGATATCCTCAACCTGTGATAATCAACAGTTGCACGGATTAGAGATTTTACTTTTGTATGTGGTCGCAACTCACAACTTGGTATTCCCACCTAAGAAATCAATGCACCAGCCTTTTTAAATTTACATCCACTACCATACATTTTCAGGAGCTTTTGATTGGTGTGCATATTAAAACCCTTGGTAATTTCTAAGTACACAATTCTTGACTAGCAAATAACAAGGATGGATAAGACAACCATTTACATGTTTTCTATATGTGCATATAACTTACCAAAGTACAAATAACTCCACATGCTTAACATATATCCTCACTGGTAAACTTAACTTTGCTTAAAAATTTTCTTTTTTCTTAATAGCTCGCCAAACATAGCCCCATATCATTTATTAAATTTCATGGCATATGTAACCAGAACCAACCTAACAAACTTCAATGGTTTATTAAAAAACATCTTGATTATTATTTTGTTATCCAAGTGGGGGTTAGGACAAAAGGAACTGAATTCCTTTCTGATTGATGGAGAGCCTAACTTAAAGGAAAATTAGTGTATTTGTACAAACCTTAGATCGGGAAAGACTGAATATTAACTGCAGGGCAATATTAAGACATGCAGATGATGTTTCATTGACACAGATGTGGCCAATGGATATAATAATCTTCTGAATTGCTTTGGAGTCATCACCCTTAAGTAGCTTTGTCAATCTTTCTTGTAAAAGCACCAGAATATCAACTGCAGTTCAATTTCTGAGTAATAAAGATCTGTATCTAACGGTAAAGATAACAAATAATATGAGAAAAAATAACTGGTTTACCTGAACTAGACTCAACAATAAGAGAAGGCAATGCAACAACCAGTCCAATATGACCTAGTGCTTGGACCGCTACTGATGCTAGTGTTGCAGTCTCAGAATTAACAACATCGACAAGTAACTTTAATGTAGTTTGAAATAATTCCTCTGGGATCTGCAGAATTGTAGACAAAGTCAGACACAATTACATAAAACAGCGAATAACTAAATATAAAACTAGACGGAACAGAACCTGTACAACTTACAGCTGGTTTTCTAGACATACAATTTGCAGCAACATAACCTAATGCACATAATGCTCCATGCTGAACCTCAAATCTGGTAATATTAAACCAAATCATAAAACGAGAAGTTAAATCAACATAAAAGCGAAATGTTAAAATAGAAAACATTGTTTGCTAATCAATTAATCACAAGCATATAAACATTATTTTTGGTAAAAGATAATGCAACCAACCTTAACTTATTTATTCCCCTTACTGAGGCAATAATTTCAGATATAAGAGCACATGAAGCATCTATAGGAAGAACGGAGGAAGCAATCCCAAGTAAACGTGCAGCGGCTTCACGGGTATCTAAGTCAATATGACTCAATAATTGTTTTAGCCATGGAACTTTTTTTGCATAACGTGAAGCTACCAGCTGTAACCAACTGTGATTTGTCAGATGTGCACATAAAGAGATCAGTAAAATAGGAAATAAGATAAAATGCGGTCATGAGTCATGACCTCTGGTATACGAGATCCAATTGCAATCAATGCATTGGAAGCCTTGGCGTGCAACTCAACAGATCCTTCATATGCCATAGCATGTTCCAGGAGCAAGCACATTGCTTCTACAGACGATTGAAACTCAGATGATCCTTTAATTGAAGTATTATGCTCCAATTCTGACTCGAAGCACTTCAACAAAAATTCAATAATAACTAGATACGTTCTTGAGGGAAACTGAAGCTTCTGATCCCTGGTCTCAGATGATTCTGACAAGTTTGGCTGCTGTGAAAGAATATAATCTAACATGTCTCCAAGTTTGGGGTAATGTAGCTGTTTTATCTTGCTCATACTTGACCCATCATCTTCCACAAGAAAAAGGCCTTCAAATGCAATCTCCCTTCATAAAAGTTAATACTTCACATTAAATATATATTTACAAGAATATTACAAAGATAAAATGCAATAAAGAGGATGTAAATGCAAGAATATTATGGTTTTCTTGTCATGCCTAGCGGTTTACTCCAAAGTGGTCATAGCTTATGGTTTATCTTGTCATGCCTAGCGGTTTACTCCAAAGTGGTCATAGCTTATGGTTTTGGCTTGGCTCTAGTACCATTGGGAGAATATGATTCAGCAGGGGTGGAAGAGGGGGGTAAAGAAAAAAAGAAGATAGAGGGTCTTTGGCTTCAATATGACACTACAAATTGAAAATGTGGATAGTAAAGAAAAAATAGAAAGAATAAGCAAGTTTATGATTATCCTAGAGTTACCGAGAATAGAAGATTTTGTTACCTTATATCCAGCTTAATATCAGCTACCCCAAGCATACAGATATACCGACTTGGACAATGTTGCAACTCAAATAAAGAAGTTGCCCATCTTATAGCGCAGAATCTCACTTCACTTTGTTCCTAGTGAGCAAAAAATAAATTAGATCTCCATGAGGAAATGTATAATGAACCCCTATGAAGAAATATATTCTAATCCTAGAAAATTAGAAAAGAGATCAATTCCACCAACATGCCAGATTAAGATACCTCTTGAGTATACTTGAGCAAAAGAGTCTCCAGATCCTTTAGCACTGTTGAGGGTGCTCCCTGTAGGTTAGATAATTACCAGTATCACTAACTTGTATTATGCATTGCAGTAGTTGTCTCAGGGTAATTGAAAAAGAATAATCATTCAGATACAAATAGAAAAATCATATATGTAAAATCCAAGTGTCAGATATATATTGGAAGCATAACAAGCCATGAAGATAATTACTCCTATACAAGAGTCCATCAACTTTTACACTAAGAAAGGTTAATGAAAAGCTACAAACTCAAAAGATAATAATTTAAAACTTTTAGTTCTTTTGTTTTAGTCTTTCCTGCTCTCTTTTCTAACAGCAAGCTCCATAGATTTCTCCTCTGTTGGGTTTCCAGCCCATGTGTTTTTCCTAAGATATTTCGTCTTAGAGTATGGTGTTCCAATAAGGAAAGGATATCCTTATTGATGATGGTGTACCTGTAATCTTGTTGATTACAGAGAAGGAAGGAGGCATTATTGCCTGCCACTAATAGGATTGGATTTCCTATTTGGTGAAGAGATCTGATATCCTTATGGCTATATAAGGAGGATTTCAGCTTTAGGTTTTGTATCGCAGAGACAAAGACCAAAGTGTGTTCCATTCTCGGTTAGAGGGTGAGAGAGGGCAGAGGAGAGAGATAGGAAGAGAAGAGAGAGTCCTTGTTTTCTTATACTTTCTGGTGTACCAATTATTAATATAGTGGAGAGTGTTTTCTGCCAGTGGACGTAGGCAAAAGTATTGCTGAACCACCTTATATCTGTGTTCTTTGTGTCTTATCTCTGTGGTTGTTTCTCTTGGTTTGCTGTGCTTGTTTGGGGTTCCTTGACATACATAATTGGCCAATATCACAACATCCTCCACTGTCTTGTATCTCTTATATGTAAGCTTATTGTTTCATATTTCATTTTATTTAAAAATGATTAAATTTCATTGAACTGAATGGCTGTTTCCACAATGGCTTGATGTTTAGATAAGTTTGTATTTGAAGATGAGTTGTATATATGGTCCGGTGGATTAATATTTCAAAAAGTGAAAATAAATAAAATAATTAATTAATATAGAAAGATCCTATGAAATTCCAGAAAGAGAGAAACTAGTATACCTTATAAGCAGTGGCAAGAGAATTTGTTGCTTCTTGAATACTAAGGCGAAAATATTGGGTCTCTACCTTCAATGTGTCAAAGAGACGCACAGCCATGTCAGTCGAATCTCTGAAAGAAGAAAACTCAAAATTAAAAAATCTTATCACAATAAGTTCCACATAGAACCCGTTCTTTTATTTGAACATCCATAGTTACTAGATATCGAGTTATCGACTAATAGTAATTCATACAGAATTTTCTAACTAGAAGACAGAAAGCAAAGGATTGAACCTGAAAAGCTGAGGCATACGCTGTGCAAGCAATCCAATAGCTTGATAAGCGAAAGTTCTGGAGTCTCTATGAGTGGCATCTGGGTAGATTTGGTACACCATATCAGAGTGAAATTCGACGACCATTTTAATAAAATTGTAAAAGACATGAATTACGGAACTTAAAAGTTTATGGAGTAACCTGATTCTGAAATTGAAGCAGTGTCAAGTGACTTCAGAATTCCACTCAGTATGACAGGGCCCATTAGTTTAAGTTGATCGATTTTGGACTGCATGCATATAATTTAAAAGAAACAAAAACATAGAGAAACAATTGTTAAGTGACTAGGAAAAACATTCCTGAAGAATATATAAAATAACTTCAAGAGTTAAAATCAATAGGAAACAACATAACATCAGAAGAGGAAAAGCAGAGGTGAAATACATAGAACGTTTGGAATACAAACTATGAAAAATTGAAATGTTTTATTTAAGTTTGCATCTAAGAAAGGACCTTCACAAGTGTTTCAAATTGAACCCAAAACTCTAAATTACTAGATTCCAATATCTACCTAATAAGCCGAAATCAGACTTCTGTAATGTCACCATGAGCAATAATTGAGGTACTGAATATGGTGAATAGAAATTCAGGGCCAAAATTAAAAAGATATATATATATATTTTTCTTCTCTATTTCTAAATTTTCCATTTCAAAACCAAATAGCTGATTACTGACGTGTCAAACTGTAACCTAGAGATGCCTTGTTCAGCATACCTTCTCAAAAAATGTTTTGAAAGAAAGAAAAAAACAGATATGCATCAAATCATGAGGTCCTTACATGTTTAAATACCCAGACAGTGAATTCCATTCCCAACTGCTTCAACCTTGATGTGGTATCACTCCCTATTAAGTTTCAGAATCAACATAACAAAATAAATTGTCAGTATTAGGGCTTTCTATCACATTGCAACACATAGATAACATCCAAATAGAAATGATTATGATCAAGAGAAGTATATCCAGAAAAAAGAGATACAAGAGGGGTCAAAGTTGGAAGCTCGTTGCAGTATGATCTTGACATTTAATAAAGAAGTAGTGGCTGCAGCAGATATCTTCAGATGCAGTCAAGATCACTTAATTAGAGTCAGAGGACTTCTTGTCCCATATGTCATATTTTGTTTCTTTTTCTTTTTTTTGATACAGATGAGAGCCTAATATAGACTTTGTTTTGCCTTTTAATAAATTTGTTTCATTAAATATAACAGAAAGGAAATTACTTTTGCAAGATTGGAGTATAGAGATGGCATCTAGCCACTAGAAAGTCTGAATAATTTCCAAAGGTGATTTTTGGACACTGTTCCTGCAATTTTTGGATTCCTGTTCTACAAATTGTTTCTGATTGAAAGGCAGTGTTGTAATTTCCAAACAAAATATGCACAAAATCATCCAGATATGCATGAGATGGGTGTTCACCTACTTACACTCAGAAAAACAATTTAATCTGATGAACGAATCAAAAAACTTTGGACCTAACTGAAACACTCGATTACCTTTTTATTGCAAATGAGAATTTGGATATAAAAATATGGGAATTCAATATCTTTTTTATCCTGAGGACACAATTTGCATACCATATATGCATCCAAAAATGCACTGTAAAGTTGAAGGGAAACTGTTAGCTGCTGTAATAGACCGGCAGAAAATAGACATCAGTTTTCCTTTCAAAGCCGGACTTGCTGGAGTGACTCTAGATTCAGAACCAACATTGTGAGATGTAGCAGTACCTGCATTTTATTGGCATATAAATGTGTCAGATACGATAAAATAAATAAAAGAAAGTGTACATGATGAATATACATTTTAGAACCCATATATTTCTTTTTAAAGGAATAATCTAACTTGTCTGATGTAAAAAGCCGAAGACTATAGATACAGGGCATGAACTCCATGCATGTATATTAAAGAAACAGACACAAGGTTTAGAATACAAGTACAATAAAAAAAATATCAAATATCTTAAGACAAATATATAAACCAGAAATGGAATGTATTTGATTTCTCCTAAAAAGAGTGTAAAAAAAAAAAAATGAATTTCATTTTTATGAAAATAATCTCTAAACCCCCCTGAAGAGAATGAAGCTCAAAGATGCCCATAACGAACCATATCCCGTAATTGATTCCCATTCCAGCTTCCACAAAGATCCTATAACCACCCAAAAATTAGCCAACACGGCCCCTCTCCTGCCTCTGTAGGCAAGATGAGATGTTAAGCCCATATGCTACACTTCTTTCATTCATTCCTGTAGCACATGAATCTCTTCACAGCAGTAGTCTACTCATTGATTGATTGGCTGGTGGTATCTGATACCACCTCCCTAGTGTGGTATCTGATACCACTCTATCTGTGCTTTTCTAAATAGAATAATTACATCCCGGGTGACAAGAACACTGATTTGCTAGCTATCTGAGGTAAACTATAACTCAAAAAAGCAATAACTTTACAACAGCTAGCAAATAGAAACCAAAGAGCTAAAACGCTCAAAAGCCTGGGAATGATAAGAAAAGGCATGAATTGGACTATTTCAGAATTCTGGAAATTTAAGAAACTGACCCCAACCAGAGCTATAGTTTTAACTAACCATAAAGGTCATCCTATTATGTTACCATTCTGACCAAGAGGACTACGAACAGCAGAGTAGTTCAATATTATCTCCACAAAAGGCCAATAAACAGATACTATTGATATAAAAGGAAGTAAGAATAATCACAAAAGTGAATACAAAAAACCAAAATTCATAAATGGCAACCAGCTTATGTAAAACCAATTAAAATAGATCAAGAGAACTTTATACCCCATACCATTAAATAACAAAAAAAGTCTGTTTATGAGGACTGTATCATCAAAATTAGCACCAGCAGCCTTCTTCTTTACAAGCTCCTCTCCTCTCCTAACGACAGGCTCTTGACTAGATTCAATCAATCATAACAAAATACAAATCCAAATATTAACGGTCTCCTGAAAATATGAAGGGGACTAATTGACATGATATAAAGATTACAGATAGTATATACCAATCTATGGAGGCAGTCAGGTACAAAGGATAAACGAGCTCAGGGGCCAGCTCCATGGCCTCAATAACATTCAAGATCCCTAACTGTTTACATACAACAAAGTGACTAATATGTCCCAATACATGTTTACCTTTAAAGAAGACAGTGACAAGAAAATACTAACACGCACCATGAACAATATGGAATGATTATCGATAAAAAGTTCTGCTGTTCAATTAATACTTCCGTAGGTAGAAGAGAAGTTATATATGTTTCTTTCCTTCTTCTTTATCAGAAAACATGATGAGTTTAGTACAATGTAATAGAGAGACAAAGGGCAGATAACCAGTCCATAGACAAAGGGCTGTGAGAAAGAATTAACAAACTAACAGCTGGAAGAACAAGAGAAACAATCCTCTCAAGCTAAAACCAGTAAGCACACTCAATCCTAAAGATTTTGCACTCTCAAGCTTTTCAGTTTCAATCGATCCATAAGAATCAAGAAACTGAATATCTACACAAAACAATCCCAACAGCAAGCTCTCCCGAGCTTTCATGCCTTTCCCCAGAAGCCTGTAAAGATTACTCAACAGCTGAGCAGATCCCAATGAAGAACACACTTTCCAATCCTTTTGAGATTGGTACAGGTGAGGAGGTATTCCATCAGTTTGGAAGTATGGGAAAACTAGATGAAAAGTAAACCTTTTTCTTTCACCCACAAAGATCCTTAAACACCCCCCCCCCCCCCCCAAAAAGTTTGGGAGTGGACAGAAACAAAAAAGGTTTATTCTGCCAACATCGCCATTTAAGAATTACAAACCTAGGAAATCTGGCAGGGGAAAAAGAATTACCCATTTATTTCTGTCCAAACTCTCATCCAAATAAGAAAAAAGGACTTCCCCTAAATTTTCTCTCTTCACTTCTCTCTCTAACCAAACAATAAAAAACAAGACCCAAACAGATTGCATTTTAGCATTAGATAAACCATCTATAATGTCTAGATAATAATAATTAGTATCTCAGAATAAAGGTTTTCAGCATGTACTCAGCTTACCTTTCTTTTTAGAAGCATATCACTGTTCAATGATTGTTTAGCTGTTACCCGGTTGGCTTGTGCAATTGAAAGTCCTGGTGGGCATTCTCTGTTTTGAAGAAACATGAACAACTTTTAGTTTCAAATTAAAAAAAATAATCTTTAAAGAGTAACTGCTGTGAGTTTTATACAGCTCCATTAGACCTTTGAGATGACTGCTGATACAAGATTGTATGAAGGCAAAATTCGATAAAAATGCTCCTGTCTTGAGAATCAGTTATCAGTCCATACTTTGCAGCAATTTCTCCATCTATTCCATTTGGGTGACATTCACCAATGACCTGAAATGATGTGAAAACACAGTTACAAACAATCATGTCAAAAAGAACCCATGCATTTCAACACTTATTTTTGGATGTCCTTTCCAGAGGTTTCACTGATATTGTTCCCAGTTTTGTTGGTTTGCCATCTTTTTTGTTTTTAAAGAAACAGCTTTTTATTGAAGAAACAAATAGCATGAGCAGACATGAAGTCCACAGAAAACACTAAGGAAGATAGCAAGAGCATTAACCTAAACATCTCAGATGCGATTAGAACGCGAAGTCTGAGAATCCTAGACCACAACAGCTTGCCTATTTAGAAATAATAGAGGAAAGTGTATAATTTTTACAAGCCCATAACGACACCCCAGAACTTGATCTCTCCCACAGATCTTCCATCTCTGCACCACCATATACTTCAAAAATCCTTTTATTTCTTTCCATCCATACCACCCAGCAGCCCCAAAGAATTTTGGCCTCTTTTTTCTTTGCCAAATGAGTTTCACTTGGCAAATCAATCTTCCCTGCCTCCCTAACCAACTTTTTCTATAAAAAAGTAGCCACTTCACAGAGCACGAAAACATGATCGCACTCCACCCTTGGGCATTTCATAGAACACCAGCGTGGAGAGAAACATCAGCCTGGTCTCCTCCCTTGAAGAACATAAAAACTACACCTTAGGAGGAACCCTAATTTTCCAGAGAAAGTTTTTCAGAGCAAAGGCAGGACTGACCCATCACTATCCACCAATTAGAAGCTGTGAAAGGCTTCGGAAAGTGATTTGAACAGCAAGCCTTTTCTACTGTTGAGTTACTGGTTTACCATTTATAGTAATATTAAGCAACAATTTTTTAGGCCAACTCACTTTTGTTTTTTACATAATTTGGCTTATTCTTACAGTTCAAAACTCATCAGGGTTGCCACTACTTCCATGTTTCAATCATGTCAAATTGGTACTCATCAGAGCCATCAATTTTCCATTGGACAAACCAAAATTCCATCCCTATAATATGACCCAGATTCAGATCTTTCAGTGGCACATTGATTAGGTTGAAAGAACTGAAATTATATCTGATATGAACGAATTTGACCTGATAGAAACTCTATGGATATACCCATTAAACTTAAATTATGGAATCCAATGTACAATCGTAGTCAGAATACATGTACAGCACTTATCTCAGCCAAAAGATTGGGTATATACTTTGATCACTATTTAGTAACCTAACTCTATAAAGAAATGTTCCTTTACGCCAATCTATGATTTCAGAACACAAAAATAGAATTAACAACTCTTAGACTTGGACAACAAAAATGGAAATACATACACACTTTATACCCTCCGCGTATTGTATATCCGAGCCTCTTATTTCTTCTTAATCCTAACCTATACGGCATATCTCTCTAAAATAAAAATACAGAGGATAAAACAAAAACAAAACCAAAAAAATTGTGCTACAAGGAATCTTAGAAATTGAGAAAAACCATATCAAACTGTCCGATACCTTCACAACAAGTCTGAGAATAATTTCTTGGTGCTGATTAGAAAGCTTTGAAACTCCCACCAGAAGCATGGGTGACAAATTTTCTTTCTCCTACAACAAAAACCACGAGATATCACTCGATTCAGTTCAACACTAACTAATGAACACAACAACAGCTCTACACTAAGGAGTAAGAACACAGACCTTTGAATCGGCACGATCCATTGCCATTTCCATGTAGAGAATGCAAAAATTCCTGACCATCGGAGCAGAATCAGCTCCGGAGAATATAGTCCATAGTTCAGACAAGGGCAAACCAATCTCCGGTTGATGCTTCACTCGCTTGTTCACATGACTCAGTATTTCCATAACCTGTAACCAAAACCCCCAAACTTTTCAATTCAATTTCAACTCCGACTCTCAAAAATTCAAAACCAGTCCAAAATCTATACAATTTAAGCTTCGAAATTGCGGACGGAAACCCTAACCTTGTTGCGGACGGCGGAGGAGTGAGAGGAGAGGGAGGAGATAGTGTAAGGGAGGAGTTTGGAGAGTAGAGGTTGGAGTTTGGAGTCGTCGGAGAGAGCGAGGCGGGTGAGCAGCCGGTCCAGCATCTCTTCTCTCTCTTCGTCCGATTTGGAAGACGATGTTTCCGCCATTTTCTTTCTCACCAAGTTTTCCGGTAAAACTATTTTTTGACAGACTCACCGGTTGTCGGTGTTTCATGTCTTATGGACTAATAGTAGCTTGTGCAACATTCAATCTATGTATGTATAATTGTATACTGCTCCGTCGAACATTAGAATACAAAAAATACATCTCCGCTCGTATCTGTACTATTAGAAATGAAGACGCTCTTTTTGTGTGTGGTGAAACTTTTTCTTTTGAATTACCTAAAAAATTAAAATAATATCTATCTTGTTTTAGGATATTCTTTATGTGTGTCTTGGTCTTATGCCATCAGAATATGTAGTTAGAATAGAACTATGTAATTCTTATCATTACCATATTAGTACTTTGTAATTCTCTATATAAAGGGCTTCTATCAATGAATAAGATGATGATTCTATATTCTCTTATTAGATATCTTTGTCTCTACACTTTATCATTCATCACATTATCATGCACTTTGTTCTAACCCTAGAGCCAATAGCCCATCATTTGTTTTCTGAAACCCTAAAAAGTGTTTTTCAGCTCCTCTGTCCGACTACAGCCGCCGCTTGTTTTCCCGGTAGCCGTCCGACATCACCGACTGCCAATCCCTTGGCCGCCGCCTACCGACGATTCTTGGTTTCCTCCGACTACAATTTTTGACATCTTCAAGTGTTTGAAGTTTCTAAAGGTATTTCTTGAAACGTTCATATAACTCTACTTATTGAGTTATTAAGTCAGGTGAACTGCTTACCACTTTAATTGACTATATATTATCGATGATCTTTTGTGGCATCATGATCCATAATCTTTAGCGGATTCGATCATCATCAAGTTCTCTAGGCCCTCCAAATTGGTTTGGAATTACCCACGAGACTTGATTTTGATCATACAATTGCAAACGAGAATTGTATAGACGCTAATGCGATAAACGTATTTAGGATTGTCTCCTAATGTGGGGACAACAATATGGATCACGGCAACAGCAAAAAACGCCGTGCCGATGTCTAGAAAAGAGGAGGAGGTGTCGCCGGCCCTAACGGCAATACTCCCGGTCTAGACACTAATTTGTCAAAACTACTCATGACAGCTTATGACAATGCAACCGTTGTGGATCACTGGTTCAAGAGTTGTCGAGCTATCCTTCAAATTATGAATGCATACAAAAAGATTCGGAAAATCAATATGAGGACAAGAATGTCATCCTCATGATCGCGAATTTTGAAAGATTTGGATCTTGCTTTAGCTACCTCTGACTTTGACGTCATTGGCTAGACATTGATTTTCTTTCCAAACTATATGTAATAAGGCGTCGTATCGACGTCCTTCGTCTATTTGGGACCTCGATGTACTCACATTAGCAATAATGAATGCCTTGAGAATTTTTTCGAAGTTATGAAACTATTCTCCTCTTATGGTTCGTATTGATTTACAAACAAGACGTACATTTTTACATCGTCCTTAGAAGCATGGCATATTTACAATCTACATGGTTAGATTGTGCCGTTTTGGTCTCTTCCAAGTGAAGATGACGCACGGCCTTGCATTCTCAAGGAGGATCGCCAACGTGTTTCCGGTTAGTCTTCTAACTTATAGAGGATTTTCTATCATCAATTGTTCAACTAGGCTCATCCGAGCTTAGTGTGATGTCTTAGAATTGTCCGAAATTAAGGAGATAGTGGTTTCAAGGGTTCCTCGCAACCGACCCTCCACGGACATGTCTGGTCATACTGACTTGGAGTTACCGAAAGCTTTTGACTTGGAGTTACCGAAAGCTTGCAAAAGACGTTGAAGACTTATCAAAACCGGACAATCATCATCATGATCGAATCCTCTAGATCCTCTGAGTTAGTTTATGTTCATGTCAAGGAGCTTTTGCTAACTAGTCATGGAGTTTACAACCTTGGAACGACCGAAATGACTTGGTTTTGATCATACACACATCATTTTGGCTAAGGCAAAAGCCTACACGCCACCTGCAAGCTTCACAGCTTCGCACATGCAAATTCTGCGAAAAACAGCAATATGTCCCTTTTGAACAGTCAACTTTGTTTGAGCTTTGTGAACAGTTCCGGACGAACCAGATAGTGAACTTTATATCATTGGAAAGCTCTATGAGTCTAGCTTTTAGAATTTTTCGCGGTTCATTCATATCTGTTTTAACGAAAAAGTTATGATTGTTTTAGTGCGTAAAGGTCATTCTGCGCAGAAATTTTTATGCACTCTCGGGATTGCAACTTTTTGTAGCTTCTTTAAATCCTTCTAAAAAGTTCAAGTGGAACTATTTACTCTCCTATCTACTTCTTTTTGTAGATATGTCTCATAGAGCACTACGCCAATTTTTCCTTCAGACGACCGGCAATGCCCGTCATCTGATTACTTTTTTGCGTGTCGTCTATCGAGCTGTCATCTGATAACGATTCAATCGACAGGCATAATCTGTCGTCTGAGGAAGGTCGACATACTTTATGTCGTCTTAATGAATCCAGGTTCATAACACAAAAATGAATTTGTCGTTAGAAATCGTTACAACGACAGTTCCTTGTGGTTGAAAGAAGAATTAATCAGCAAATAATTGCATTTGTCTGTCGTCTCCAATTTATTCTAACGTCACTTATATGACGTTGAAATGACTTTTTTATCTACCTTCTTAATTTATCTGTCGTCTGTATTCTAGTACTACTATGATTTTCTATCGTTACAATAGTATAAAACCTCAAAACTCAGACGACATACACTATTGTCTTTGTCACATCCCGACCCGTAAAATTTTATCTTATTTACTAGCTTGATTATAATAAGAATTTTACCGTCTCCGACATTGAGATATAGTTTAATTGGTCCCTAGAAGGGTTTTGAGGGATGATTATTTCGGAGAGTTATTCGTTAGAGAAAAATGTAACGACTGTAAAAATGGTAAATTTTAGCTAGTAAAAAGGTAATTTTTAATAGGGTATTTTATTTTGGGGTGTTAAATTGGTGAAGTTTGGTTTTTTTTATAGTGTTGGGCCGGGTTGGTGTGAGTCCCAAACCCATCTTTTCTTTTCTTTTCTCTTCTCTCTTTCTCTCTCCTTTCTCTCTTTCTCTCCCGCGCGCCCTCTCTTCCTCTTCTCGCTGCCGGAAATCCTTCTCCGCCGTCCGTCGCCGTCTGGCCAAGCCAGGCCGCCGCACCACTCCCGTTCGGACCCCCGCCGTCCCCTCTCTCTTTCTGGGCCGGTGACCGGCCGTGTAACGCCGCCGTTCGAAGGAAAACCCGCCGGAGACGCCGGGAAGTTTTTCGCCGGAACTCCCTCCTCCGGCCACCAATCCGGGCAAGCTTGGTACGGTTTTGTAGCTCTCCTCCCGTGCAACAACCCTTCCAAAAGGCTCGATCCCTCTTGAGCTCGGTAAGGAGAAATTCGAAGTTGAAATTCTAGGGCTTTTAGGATGTTGTCGTTCGATTGACCTAGTTAGGCTTGAAATTGGACTTAGTGATAGTTATGAAAGTTGTTTGGGATGTTGAGAGGAAGCTACTGTTAAAATTTGGTAGATTTTGGACGTCGCCGGAATCGGCCTCCGGCCGCCGCCGCCGCCGTTTTTGGGTTTTGTATAATTTTAAATGTGTAATAATTAGAGGAGTTTAATGAAGTGAATTGTTGAATTTTCGATGAGTTTTGAATAGGTTTGTGAATTTCCGAAGTTTGGTATTTTGGCGGTTAAATAATGTAAAATCCGACCATAGGATTTAAATCAATTTATGGAAAAGGTTGTATTTACGACTGCCGAGTATGATATAAAAGTTTGGATCGTTTCGATTTAAGAATATCGAAGTTAGGCAATGATGAGCGTATTTATGGCTCACGATTAATTTTGTCTATTTTATCAATACTGGATTTTAGTTGATAAATTAATTATATATTTGGAACAAGACGTGAGGAGGCCCGAGCAGAAGAAGCCTCGGAGCGTCATCAAGCTTAGGCCTAATTTGTGAGTGGACCTTTGTTTTAAATAAAAAGCATGCGATGAATGATTTTATTAATCATTTGTTTCTTTTGATGAGATTATTGATTTCTCGCCCATTTGGCAATTTTTCCTCCTTTGGAGAGATCCCGAAAATGAGATTTTCAGTGGATATATATGTTTTGGATTTTATGATAATAGTATGTATATAAATGCTAGCTAGCCATACGTGCTTGGTCCGTCATAATGAGGTAAAATATCATTATGGCGTGTCGTGAGTGTTAGACACAAGCGTCATAGCCCTATATGAAAACTTCTTTCTTTTTCGGTTTATTTAGGTTTTCATATAGGGAGTCCACACGTATATATACACCGTCCATTTTCGGTCATAATGAGGAAAAATACCATTATGGTGCAACATGAGCGTTAGACGCCAGCGTTGTAGCCTTGTATGAATTTCTATTTTTCTAAATTGTTTCTAGGATTCATATAAGGAGTCTGACGAGTGTAGATACATACGAATATATGTTTATATATAGTTCAGCCAGAGAGGCTCCATTTTATTTGAGTTTGTGACTAGCCAGTGCTAGTCGTGAAATTGTCAGATTATGAATTGAGCGCTTTTGAGCTGCCGCATGCAGTATATTTTTCTATGAAATTAAAATGGGAATGCATAAATATATTGTTATTAAATTATTTTTGTCCACTCACTCTAACGTTATTAAATGTCTTCCCCTGGGCCCTTCGTTTTAAAATGCCCAGTCTGCAGAGTTCGGATTGGATCTAGTAGGAGACGAGGCATAGTCACCCGTATCTCCACCACCTTTCACCAGTAGGTTACATGTTTAGCCTACTTGTCTTTTCTTATTTCCGCTAGTGTCTAGTAGCTCTGAATACTTGGGTTTAATGTATATATTTTTGGTTGTGGGTGAAGGCTTGTAGATATTTAGAATATTTTCGGATGATGTATATTATCTTAGATAATGTTTATTATCCTGTTGGTGGTGATTGTTTTTGGGGAGCACGAAGGCTCTAGAAGTTAAGGTCGGATTTGGAACCTTTTGACGTGTTTGCAGGTTTCTATTGGAAGGGTTGTCCATTTTCAAGGGAGGTTGTACCGAATTTTGCGGTAAATATTTCCTTTGAGGTGGTCCCCGCACGATTTACTCCGGGTTCAAGGTAAAATTCGGGGCGGGTCGTGTCAATCTTCTTTTACTTTAAGACGACATATAAAAGTCGTTTGAAAGATGTAAGACGTCAAAGTTCATGGGATATCTGTTGTCTAATTTTGACTTGGAGGTCACCAAAGCATTTGCACAAACTAATTTAGAAATCTAGATTCATTCTCATTGCCAAAACCAACAATATTTACAAAGAGTTATTTGTCCTAAGTAGACATATAAGCTATAACACCAATAAGTTATTACTCTAAAATGACTTGCAATATATATTTGCAAGTTCAAAGTCACCTATTTACTTGACCAAAGCTATAACACCTACTAGACATTCTGCGGTTGGATTAGTTCAGTTCCTTCTTTGCTGAAAGATATTGTCCTAGCAGAAGGCTTCAACCACCAAGACATTCTACGGTTGGATTAGTCACATACCTGCTTGTTTTGACAGCTGATCATGTATTCATAGAAAAAAAAATTATTCATAGCAATTCAAGTGTGAGCAAAGCTCGAGACATTTTAACAAATTGCATGTAATGCATGCTAAAAGTAAAGTTGACAATGACACCATCCAGACACTGAAGTTGAGCTCAAAACTCAAAGTTGTTACCAAGTAATCAACTACTGTAGAAGCAATATGATTCAAATCATTTACAATTTTTCAAAATATCTCAGGCGACAAAGTAAACTGAACTCAGGTTAGAGATGTGTATACATGATAAGCTTTGCAAGATTTTCCTCGACCATTTACTCTAATGTTGTTGCAAGCCTCCTTTAATAGAAATCTTCTTGTATTGATCATTCAGCAAACCGAAAGCTAGAAACTCAAATAGAAATAACAAAACTATCAGCTACCTGTTTGGGTTCTATTGCAAATATATAATCTATAACTTACAGCGAACCCTCTTCTTCCTTAATTGTTACAGCTAAATAACAATCCATGGGAATAAATTACAAAATAATAGGTACTGTTTGTGTGCCATAATACTTAATCTTACCTATACTTAACTCCTCGGAGATTGTGTACTGAGTCGGTTGGTGCTGAACTAGTCTCTGCAAAATCAATCAAACACTTACAATAGACTGGTAACTTACAATATGCATCCAAGCTAATTCATTGAATTGATATACGAGGCAGCCAACAAATAAAATAGCAACCAAACCATCTATCATTATTATTGCACATAACAAACATGAATTGCTATAATTGTCAACAAACAGGAACTGCTATAATTGAATATAACCAAAAGAGAAGGCAGCCAACAAAAAAAAAATGAGTAACCAAGCCAACTACAACACCTGTAACCAAAACTTGAATGTGTTATATATATTCAAAATCTTGTAAAAGCTTATATATATCAATAGCATATGAAACTTTATGTTGTTTTCTGAATGGAACTAGGAGCTAGAAAATTATTTAAGCAGAGCTTAATCCAACTAGGAGTAAATTGCCCAAACGGAACTCAACCTTTTAACAGAGAGCTACAAATGCAAACCAAAGTCATGTTAGTGATCCATTGTTATTCATATAGAATTTCATCATAGCAAAGATAAAGTGTGTATATGGAATATAACTTTTCAATTGATAGAGTCACCTCAAGGCCAATGTTGAACAACAAGGCCCAATTAAGATACCAGCTGCCAAGTACTTAAGGCCATGATCACCTACATATAGCAGAGCCAAGAGGACACCCATTAGTGAGCGACACCATTAAGTGCAATATGTTAAATTTCTTCCAGGGTATAAACATATTGAAAATATATGGGTACTGAAGCAATGATTATGCTAACAATCCTGTAGAAAATAAGGTTTTAAACCAATAAGTGAAGCCTTATTACAAGGTAATGGTCCTCCTCAGTAATGCTCCTCAGCAAAACTCACATATATAAAAATAGGGCTGGAAACGGGCATAGACTTGACTGAAAATACAGAAACTAACTAAATCACAAATAAACATGATAAATAGAAGAATGAGAGAAGAATACCCAAAAATCTTGAGAGGCCATTCGAGCATAGGGCAAAAACCCAGATTAGTAAGAAAACTTGCTATTTGAGCAATAATTGAACAAATCAATAATACCCACACCAAAACAAAAACCCGTACAGAGAAAAGAGGTTGGTGTTACCATAGACCAAAATCGAAGAGCCCAAGAAAAACCCAAACTCAAAACGAAGAACAAAAAACCAATTCAAGATATATGAATCGACCCGAACTCAAAATGAAGAGAAGCTAGGGTTTGTATCGAGATGTCTTAGCCCACCCTTGAATCATGGTCAAGTTTTCAATCAAAGATGTTGGAAACCCTAGAATTGATTCGATCTAAGAGACAAAACAAGAGGAAGAAGGATATGAAGATAGATGATATACCTGAAGGCGGTGGATGGAGGTTGAGAGATGGGTACGTTATTCATCTAGAGATCAAAATAGGGACGAAGAGAAGGAGCTGAGAGAACGAGCAAGAGAGCTGTTGTGAGAGTCAATCAGGGAGATAGAATGAGAGTTTGAGAGGAGAGAGTTGGTTTAAGTGTCAAAAAAAGATCTTGCTGTTATGCCAAAAAAAAAGGGATTAGTCAAATATTTATGGTTCTCTAAGATACGACAGTTTTCTACCGTCTTAATAGGTACATATTTATTGTTAAATTTCTCTTGTTTTTGAGATGACAGACATCTCACGTCTCATGAATATGTTAATTTTAACTGTCTGCGTGTTGCTACTTTCAGATGATAGAATTTTAAATGTTTGTCATAAAAATTTATCAGACAACAGTAAAAACGAGTTTTGTCGTCTGATCCATGTCGTATGATTGTAAAATTGGCGTAGTGGAGACAATGAGTGTCTCGCAGATAGTGGAACTTCCCACAACATTCTAAGGAACCAGTAATTATCTCTGGATTTTGTGTCTTGTAAATCTTCTGTGACTACAATGATTGAATCATATCGGTCATTCTGGAAGAGATATAATGGTCTAAATTTTGAGAAATTCTCATGGACATCCATTCTTCCGCTCAAAACGAAGACATTCGGGATCTAGCTTCTCCATCAAGTATGACGCCATGGTTGTAAATGGCGGCACTCGGGGGACATTGACGTCACCCGAACACGGCTCTAACTTTTCAGAGACTGTTCGGTCAATTTCTCAAGCAATTGAGGTGCACCGGCCTTTCCCTCGTTGTCTCATTGGTCCCATACAATGCTCATTGCTCGTTTTGAGAGCCTATTTTTTAGCTAAATTAGGAGTGAGACCCTCCTACGCTAAATGACACAAAAGAGAACATTATATTCTTACATCAAACTATGTAGATAGATAAAACCAATTTACGGACACCTTTTTATGTTTTATGGTGTTGGTTGAAGTGTTAACACACTGGTCACGTGTTACACTATTATCTATGATAGATTCATATTTCATACACTTTTATACCCTTAGATGCATGATTATATGCTTAGTTCTTGTCAATTGTGAGTCATTTACTTGGTTTTTATGTTTTGTAGGTCAAGTTGGAGAAAAAGAGAATTTGGAGCTAAGTGATCTAGAAACTGCCCTGCTATACGTTAACTTTGAGGATTAAACTGTACCTGCTCATAAGGAATCTGGAGGTGAGCCATACACCATTGGAAAGCTACGGATGTTAGCTTTCTGAAGAATTTTGCAGAAGTGGATTTGCATTTTTCTAGAGCAAGTTATGAAGGTTTGAGTGAACGCAGCGCGTGGAGGCAGATTCTGACGAATTTTGTGTTTCTTTTCATGATTCCAATTTGCGAAGCCCAAGTCCATCAATCTTAATACTACAAGGAAAGGAGCTGAACATGTCCACATATTTGGAAGGATATCCTTACATTGACAATAATAACCTTGTGTTATTTGGAGAGAAGAAAGCTATTCCATGTTAGACAAGGAGACCGAAAAGCCCAAATCAATTGGGATTTCAAGAGGAATTAAAGAACCCTAAGGACGTGTAAAACAGAAGAGAGACGCAGCAGAGAGGGGAGACGCAGCAAAGGAGCAGAGGAAAAGAAGAACGGAGCCTCTCCATCTCTCAACCCGAGTTTCTATCTCTTCCATTGTTTCTTCCATGCTATCTTTAATTCTAGTCATGTTTTCTTTGATTATGAATTTCTAAACTTCTAGCTAGGGCTGAGATGAAGCCCCTAGTACGATTAGTCTATTTCTTTAGTTGATTGCTTTGGATTCAATGGATTGCTATGTTAAATTCTCAATCACCGTTATCAATTGAACTTTTATTCAAAATCTTTGCTCAGGATCAATAAGACTTAGGTTTTGTTTATTAGTTATTTGGATTGAAAACATGAGGCTTGATCGAGAGTAGATGTTTTCTAAGGTTCCAAAGAATTTATTTAATCTTGTGATTAGAGAGTTGTAAGTTAAGAATACAAGTGTTTGATCATAGTCGATATTCTTGTTTACATGATTTCCTAGTTCTTTTGTGTTTAATAGAGTTGAACATGTTTTACTTGAACCTGATCATAATGTGAAGTAAATTATAGTTTGGCTACTTGAGTTTTATACGGGATCAATAAGTTAGAATTCATTGTTTAGAAGAACTTTGGCATATGTCCGAGATCAATAAGGCTTATGTACGGAAATCTTTCGCATGCAATCTAGGGAATTCAATTGCTATCAACTAGAGAGGAGGCACTACCAGGACAAGCATTTTAGCCGGCGAAAAAGTTTCGTCAGCCTGTTAGCTTAATTTGTCGGCTAAGATCTGGCTCGTCGGCTAAGATTTCGTCGGGAAAAAGTCGTCGGCGATGACTTTAGCCGACGAAAAAAGAAGACGTCGTCGGCTATAGTCCCATAGTTTAGCCGACGAAAAACATGTCGTCGGTTTTTTTCCCAGACTTTAGCCCACGAAAAAAAATTATGTTCGTCGGCTAAAGTGTCTAATAAAAAATTAAAAAAATAACTATAGCCGACGAAATATAGTCTGTTTCGTCGGCTTTAGAAGAATTTAGCCGACGAAACATGTCATAATTCGTCGGCTAAACATTATAAAAAAATTAAAAAATACTATAGCCGACGAATATAGTATTTAAATATCGTCGGCTAAAACTAAAAAATACTATAGCCGACGAATATAGTATTTAAACATCGTCGGCTAAAGTTGCTGGTTTTTGAAAGAAAAAACTGCAGAAACTTTCGGCCACCTCCAATCACCACCAAAATTTAACAGAATCTTCCTCTCAACATTTCGAACAACTTTCTAGAAGAAGTCGATACTCAATTCTAAGCCTAAACATGTCCATTAAATCAAAATATAAAAATCATCAATTCCCAAGTCCTCACCATAACCAAAGTAATCATATCTCTTCAACTGAAACTCCGGCTGGTTATCTTCATCAGCATTAACAGACCCAGTAACTTCAGCCTGCATCAACATCAAACTCACAACTTCCCAAAACCCAATATTCAAAACTCAAAAAGGCACAAAACTTTAACCTCAAGAAAACTAACCTCTTCTTGAGGGAGGAGCTGGGTAGGCGCTGGAGCAGACTACTTACCATCCACCTCCGGTAAAACTCCTATATAAAGAACTTTACCCGACAAAATTCTTTATTTTCGTCGGCTAAACTCCTTTGAAAATTTTCCCCCAAATTTGGTTTGCCGCCAAATTTTTTTTCGACTTTAGCCGACGACTTTTCATATATTTTCGTCGGCCAGAGTCCTTTCAAAATTTTCTTCCGAATTTGGTTTACCGCCAAAAAAATTTTGACCTTAGCTGACGACTTTTTTAATATCTCGTCGGCTAAAGTCTATAAATTCACGAAAACGCTCATATCTCCCTCCATATTACGTAGTTTGGTCAAACCTTCCACACGAAAAACTCTCAAGTAGATGAGACGCAACCGCCTATATAAAATTTTTGAGACATTTACCTTCCGACGATAGGGCTCCCCATAGGGAATAATAACGGTAAATAGGGTTGACCGCTACTATCGGCACCGAGACGTTACCTGATTTATGTTATTTTTGAACCATAGCCGTATTTCACCATTATGAACACATCTTATTTCATGAAATTTTTGATAATTTTGCTTCCTATGTAGAGTTGGTTCACAAAGTTGTATAACCTACTAAACAAATTATACAACATTAGTAGACACGTTGTGGTTCCAATGACTAAAATTCACAAACCAAAATTCGACCATCAGATATGATCATTATGATGAAAGATCTCTATGGTAAAAAATTCAACTGGATCGGACAACGTTAAGGGCTCGATCGAAACGGTCAACCCTAATCCATCGTTACTTATCACACGAAAACGCTCATATCTCCCTCTATATTACGTAGTTTGGTCAAACTTTCCACACGAAAAACTCTCACGTAGATGAGACGCAACTGCCCATATAAAAATTTTGAGACATTTACCTTCCGACGATAGGGCTCCCCATATGGAATAATAACGGTAAATAGTACACGTGATTCCGATGACTAAAATTTACAAACCAAAATTCGACCGTCAGATATGATCATTATGATGAAAGATGTCTATGGTAAAAATTCAACTGGATTCGACAACGTTAAGGGCTCGATCGAAACGGTCAACTCTAATCGGAAATAAGAAAACTGCATTTTGAAGCCCTAAACGGACTCGGATGGCCAAAAAGGCCCATATGTTATGGCAATAGCAATGAGTTTGACTCGTAGGGCCGTTACGCTTCCGGAAAGGTATCACAATAGTCAATCAGACACCGAATGCCAAATCTGCAACATAGTGAATAATAAGGGTAAATTGCATTGACCGCAACTATTGGCATCAAGAATTTACCGGAATACAGTGATTTTTCAACCGTAGACGTATTTCAATATTCTGGTCATATTTTATTTCACGACTTTTTTACGTTTGAAGGTTCTACGTATAGTTTTTTTTTTCCCCAGATGAGTTGTTGTCTAGATCTGCAAATATAAGACACTTTAGCCGACGAAATTATATTTTTCGTCAGCTAAACTTTTAAAAATTTCGTCGGCTAAAGTTCACAGACTATAGTCGTCGAAAAAAATTATTCAGACGACGAAATTTTAATTTCGTCGTCTAAAGTTGACCAAAGCCGACGAAGAAAAATTTCGTCGGCTAAGGTCCACGTTAGCCGACGAAAAATAATTCGCCGGCCTGATTTTTTTATTTTCGTGGGCTAAAGCCTTTCTTCTGATAGTGAGGGTATGAGTATTAGGTGGTGGATTCAATGCTTTAGTATCTTCATAATCTTTGTTTCAACTCTTAGAAATTTCATTGTTATCTTGTCTTTAATTTCAGTTTTATTACTTTAATTTTCTGTTTTCATTCATCAACATCATAAAATCATATTGTTGTCTCTTTAGGTGTAGTATAATTGGCATAATAAGTTGTTTTAATCAATCCATAGAGGGAACGACCTCGTGCTTGCACTTCTATTCTATACGTGGTTCGTGCACTTGCGAGTACTATATTAAAACATACAACAATCTACTGCTTATACTTCTACGGGCTCACTACCTATTCTTTAAAGAAGTTTATCGGGATATAAGTTGAAGTGTCATGTACCCCATGTTCACATGTAGTTTGGTCTCACCGAGGCTACGACCAAGCAACTTTAGCTTGTCGCTCGAACATTATTGATGCGCACTAAATCTTTCTATTGTGTCTTGGGGCTATACAATATTTACATGCATCTTTACTATTCATCTACGACCCACCGTCATTTAATATTGTTGTACTACAGCTCGTGACTGTGTACCAGGATTGACACGAAATTACAATCCTTGAGCTCAAACAAGATTGAAATGGATCTCCAATCTTTGAGTTCAGCTAGATGTTATTTCTAGGTGCCAAATTGCAATGCCACTGCGCACAATGATGGGTCATTTGAGATGAATAAGGTTGGATATGAACCTCCACCTATAATCTGCTTATGTAGAAACATTATCAGGCGATCTCATTTACTGCTAAATTGCGGATTGTCACTTTGATGAGACAGAATTCCCGCCGTTAAGGGGAGATAAGAACACAAGTGTTCAAGTTGAACGACGTGAATTGTCGTGGTTTGTCCCAATTAAGTCTCATCTTGATCCTAAATGCTTAAGTGTTAAAGTGACGAGATCACATGTTGCAAATATGTCTACAAGGATTGATCTCTTATTAAGAGGACATGGCGTGACCAAAAGTTGGTCTTGACGTCATCACTATAGATGGTGAAATGGTGACACCATATAGTGGCAAAATTGGTGTCACAAGGCCGTGTGGCTCCCCAAAAGGAGGGAGGCCCTTAGGTTCGACACTTTTTCGCACTAGGAAGAAAGCGAGCTTGGCACAACCTGATCCATTGATCAATGATACTCAAATCCGTCTCATGAAATCTGAATTGTGATTATCGTTGGGGGACGCCTCAATGTCAAATCAAATCCATATAGAGATCTCTACAAGTGTTACATTAGTGTACATGAGGACGTGGGATAACGAGTCTACTATCAAACCACCATTCGTTGATGGATATCAACTTAGTTGATTGGCCTAATGGAAAGATGTGATCCAGCATTAACAAAGAGATAGGTCCTTAGGCAGGTGATGCCGACTCCGCAAGCTAAACCCTATCAACTATGCTTTTGTTAGATAGTGTAGTGAGAATAAGTGTCAGGCCCACCCTGAATTTCACCCTGAAACCCGAAATAAATCCTGCGGGGTCCACCTCCAAGAAAGATTTACCGAAAATTCGACATAACCTCCCTTGAAAATAGACAACCCTTCCTAAATAAAACACCTGCAAACACTTCTAAAAGTTTCAACTCCAACCTTATAACTCCTGGAGCCTTCGTGCTCCTCATATATCACAACATCTCCCAATTTATATTTACTAACCTAACAAAAATTCCAAAACCAACAATTAATAGGTTCAGAGAAATTCTAACAGTGAAGGGAAAATAATTATATATCTATAAGCGGAAGCTCTACGATGGACTATGCCTCGACTTCATGTACGCCCGACCTCAATTATACTAACCTGCAAACTGGGTATTTAAAACCGAAAGACCCAGGGGAAAACATTTGAAAATGCGTTAAAGTGAGTAGACAAAAGTAAATTTAAGAGAAACGAGAAATAAAAATCTTTATGTTTTCCCAATTTAATTTCTGTGGAAAAGTTACGCTGCATGCGACAAGCTCAAAAGCTTTTAACTTAAAAATTAACAAAAACGTGACTAGCCTCGCTAGTCTCCCATACTTTGTAATAAAGAGCCTCTCAGGCTAAACTACATAAATTTATATATGTATGTATTTACACTCGTCATATTCCTTGTATGAATTCTATGAAATAAAATAAAGAAAAATATAAATTCATACAAGGCTACGACGCTTGCAATAGGCCATATACGTCATTAGACGACACTTTTCAGACGACACTTTTTGGATGATTTTGAGTTTGTGTCGTTTGATTAATTTTTCGACCATTCAGATGACATTTGTGAAGTATAAGTCGTATGAATGCCATGCTCCCTTCATACTTCTGGATGTTGCTCAATTTGTCTGTGATATGAAAAATTTCAGACGACATATATATGCAGTGTAAAAAAGCAACATTTAGCAACTTTATGGTAATACGTCGGACAACATATAAAAGTTGTCTGTGAAAGAATGCGAAATCTACTTTTAATCCCCTTTTTATGTACTTCATTCAACAACATATTAATGTCGTCTAAAACAACCATAAATCTTTGATTTATACCTCCATTTTGAACCCTTAAATTCACTTATTCAGACGACAAACAAATGACGTCTAACAAACCCATAAAATTGAGTGTACGAACCTTGTAATGTATAACTTCAGACAACATATGAAAGTGGTCTCTCTGACCCTAAAATACTCAATTTATAATTAAATATTGAGTTTGGTTACCTTTTATTGTATTTAATAAGACGACATAAAAATGTCGCCTGTGGGAACCTGATATATAAGTTTGAAAAAGGGCTCAACCTATTAATCTATTCATCAGACGAGGTTAATATGTCGTCTGTATGAACTTGAAATATTCAATTCATTTGAGTTTGGGAGAGGGCGCCAACCGTAATGTATTCATCGCACAACATAAAAATGTCGTCTGGACCTGAAATATTTGAATTTGGGCGCCGGAATTTTCTCTCGCTTTTCTTCAATGTGAGACGGCCATTATATGTCGTCTAAGGTTGTAAATAAGTGGTCAACATAAATTGTGCATATTTTCCAAACGGAAATGCTCTTTTCTCCTCCGACCAAAACTTATATTTTTAATTAGCCGGTACTCAAACTTTTGTTAAGAGTAGGAAAACAGATCTATGTAATAGTTTGGACACTTTGATGAAACGATTATGTACTTCTTGTACGTGGAAGCTATAAGAAAGTTTATGTATATATGAAGTTGACTCTAATGATTGAGACCTATAAGTTATCGAAAATGGATAAATTTTCTTCCACATACATATTTAAGTACTGCGATCATATCCAACGGTCAGATTAGGTAAATTTTGTTTCTTGCATATAGTTGTCTTATAAAGATGTATGTTTACAAAGAACTTAGTAAACATGTTATAGCACATTAGTACGCACGTTGTGATTCAAATAATGGACATAATTTTTTTTTAAGTTTGAGTGTCAGATGTCAACATGATAGTGAATTATGGGTGTAGAACAAAATTCAAGCATTTTCGATAAAGTTCGGATCTCGGTCGATGCGGTCAACGTGAATGGAATCTTGCTTAGTAACTTCAGACGACATATATATGTTGTCTGAAAAATACTTTTAAAAATCAACACTTTTATCTAAACGAAAACCCTCTTATATGGACCGACTAATACTTAAAGTTGAGATTCGTCAATTCTTATACCCTCATTTAGTGTCAACGAAACTATTTTATGTGAACATTTGGACACTTTTATCGACCGATCATATCGCTCCCCATGAGGAAGAATAGGAACGTTTTATGTATAATTGAAGTTGACTCTAATGATCGAGACCTATAAGTTATCGAAAATGGGTAAATTTTCTTCCACATACATATTTAAGTACTGCAATCATATCTAACGGTCATATTAGGTAAATTTTGTTTCTTGCATATAGTTCCTTTATAAAGATGTATGTTTACAAAGAACTTGGTAAACATGTTATAGCACATTAGTACGCACGTTGTGATTTAAATGACGAAAATAATTTTTTTTCAAGTTTGAGTGTCAGATGTCATCATGATAGTGAATTATGGTTGTAGAACAAAATTCATGCATTTTTGATAAAGTTTGGGTCTCGATCGATGCGATCAACGTTAATCGAGTCTTGCTTAGTCACTTCAAACGACATATATATGTCGTGTGACCAATACTTTTCAAAGTCAACACTTTGATGACCAAAATGAGTGTTTTGGTTAATTTAGAATAATGATTGCACGGTCAACCAAGGATTGTCTGATTTCATTTTCACTAAGTGTCTGAACACACCATTTCATTTTCAGTAAGTGTCTGAAAGCCGCCTCTTTTTTTTTTTTTTTTTCTGAAACCCATCTCTCTATGTCTCGACCTCACCATCTCTCTTGCAGTCACCATCTCTCTAGACCTCACCATGCCATCTCTCTGTCGACCTCACCATCTCTCTCGCAGTCACCATCTCTCTCGACCTCTTCATATTTCTCTTTGTCTCTCTCGAACACAACAGCATGTTTTCTCTCTCAATCAGGTAACCTAGTCTCTTTCTTATAGAGTTAATTTTAGGGCTCTATAGAATCTGGGGTTCGAATTTTTTAGGTTTTCGAATTGGGGGTTCTGAACGTGATTTTTTTAGGGTTTCGAATTGGGGGTTCAATTTGGTGTTTAATTGTTTGTTGTTCTTGTTCAGTGACAGTTTGGAGTGAAGTAGGCAAGCAATTGAAGTGGTTATCAGTTGAAGTGGAGGTATCCAAATTGAAGTAAGTCAGTTTGCTCATTTGTTTAGCTTTTTAATTAGAATTCCTGTATTTATTATTGTTCTGCTTGTGATTGTTTATCTTGTTTGTTCAAGTTGTTAATAGTTGAAGTGTTTGTTACTGATTTGAACTAAAAACACTAGACTTAAGCATGACCTCGACTTGGGTAGCTGTTTCAGTCCTCTACTCCAGTACCTAAGTGTTGTAGTTATTTTTCTGTCTTTATGCGCATGTTGTGATTGTGGTTATTATGATGTTAGTACAAGTGTTTATCTTGATCCTCAATTTATTTTTAATGATTGTGATTGGTTATTAAACTAGTTATTATTCCATTTTTATGTGTTTATATAAGATGGACAAAACTTGGATGCTCGCTGATAGGAGATCTTTGAGGTTTCAAACTGGGTTTGAAAATTTCCTCAAATTTGCGTCGGCAAATGCTGCCGACAAATCAAGCATACGCTGCCCTTGTATGAAGTGCTGTAATCACAGTGGATTTACCGTTGCTGTCATCAAGGGCCATGTATATTTTAATGACATCATGACCAATTACAAAAATTGGGACTGTCATGGTGAAGCTGCTGCTATGGAGGGCGATAGTGGCAGAGAGTCTGAATCAGTAGATAAGCCGGAGGATATAGAGGGTGAAGAAAATAAGGGTGAAGAAGATGAGGATGAGGAGATGTCTTGTGACTCAGATGAGTTCCTTAGGCTGGTAGAAGATGGAGATAAAGCTTTGTACCCTGGGTGTACAAAGTCGACAAAATTGAACGCTCTTGTAGAAATGTTCAATTTGAAAGCAAAGCACGGAATGACTGATGGTTGTATTTCCGACTGGCTAATGTTGCTTGAGTCCTTCCTTCCCGATGGGAATGAAGTACCTTGCAATATAGGTGAGGCAAAGAAAACACTAGGTTTATTGTGGATGGGGTATGAAAAAATTCATGCATGTCCAAATGATTGCATTCTATATAGAGGGGACCATCATGAAGCTGAAGTTTGTCCAACATGTACTACTTCGCTGTATAAGATTGGAAAGAACGGAGTTGTGAGGGATGGGGTTGCTGCAAAGGTTTTGTGGTACTTCCCTATAATACCGAGATTCAAAAAGATGTTCCAATCTCCAAGGACAGCTAAGTCCTTGACTTGGCATGGCGATAGGAAAAAAGATGGCATGATGCGGCATCCAGCTGATTCACCGACTTGGAAATTGGTTGACACACAGTGGCCAAAATTTGGGAAAGAACCTAGGAACCTTTGATTAGCCCTTTCGTCTGATGGATTTAATCCTTACACTGCTTTAAGCAACAAATACTCTTGTTGGCCAGTTATTCTGATCACATATAACCTTCCTCCTTGGTTATACATGAAGAGGAAGTTCATGATGTTGTCCTTGTTGATATCTGGACCGAAACAGCCCGGGAAAGATATCAATGTCTATCTACAACCATTAATAGACGATTTGAAGTTACTGTGGCAGGGGGTTGAAGGTGTGTATGACTCTGTGAGAGAAGAGACCTTTACATTGAAGGCAGTCCTATTTTGGACTATAAATAACTTTCCTGCGTATGGGAACCTTTCGGGTAGTGTCACCAAAGGATATAATGCTTGTCCTATATGTGTTGATGAAACCAAACCCATTAGGCTGAAACATTGTAAGAAAATGGTGTTTTTGAAGAATCGCCGATTCTTGCGTAGAAATCATCCATACCGAAAGCAGGCTGCAGCATTTGACAACACGATTGAGAATGAAGTCGCCCCTGAACCATTAAGTGGAGAAGAGGTTTTGGCAAGGGTTGAAGGACTGCCCCGTGAGTTTGGAAAAACTCAAAAGCCTGCCAAGCGAGGTGATCAACCCAGACCTTGCTGGAAAAAAAAAAAAGCGTGTCCTTTGAACTTGAATACTGGAAATATATTCTAGTATGCCATATTCTTGATGTGATGCACATTGAGAAGAATTGTTGCGATGCCATAATTGGGACCCTCTTGAATATTCCTGGTAAGATAAAGGATGGAGCTGCTTGTCGTTCGGACATGGTCGATATGGGCATCAAAACTGACTTGAAAGTGGTAGCTGGGGAGAAAAAGGCCAAGTTGCCTTTGGCTAGTTGGAATTTGCTGCATCATGAGAAAAAAATAGTCTGCAGATCCTTTTTTGGAATGTCATTTCCTACATGCTTCTCCTCAAATATTAGTAATTTGGTCTCCATGGAAGATTTAAAACTGGTCGGTCTTAAGTCACATGACTACCACACAGTGATGTAGTACCTACTCCCCGTTGCATTAAGATCAGTTCTAGAGAAGCCTATTAGGTATGCCATTATTCGGTTCTGCCTGATTTTTAAGGCAATTTGTAGTAAAGTCATAGATGTTTCTAGACTTAAACAAATGCAAGCAGATCTGGTTGATACTGTTTGTTTGCTTGAAAAATTCTTCCCACCTTCATTTTTCGACATTATGATTCATCTAACAGTACATCTTGTTAGAGAAGTTGAATGGTGTGGCCCTGTGTTTTTCCGATGGATGTACCCATTCGAGAGGTACATGAAAGTACTCAAAGGGTATGTTAAAAATCGACATTTTTCCTGAGGGCTGCATGGCTGAGAAGTATATTGTTGAAGAAGCTGTAGAGTATTTAGAAGAGCGTATCCATTCTGAAGGTGGTATCACTGTGGGAATTCCATCGACAAGCAAAGCTGGAAACTACAAACAGAGCATGCCCTTATCACAGCCAACTATCATATCTGTGTACAGAAAGCAGATGCATCTTGCACACCTTTGTGTCTTACAAAATACTGAAGACGTCCAGCCCTACATCAAGTAAGTGTATACATCAGCCTTTTTTATTTTTTTATATTTCAATACCCTTTAGCCTTAAAGTTTTTCAGAGCTTAATGGTTTTCCTTGTTCTTCGGTCTAGGGAGCACAATGAATATTTGGAGTTGATTTACCCAAATAACGTGAAGAACAAGAAGTGGATGAGGGAAAAACATAATGCAACATTTCCAGACTGGTTAAAAGAAAGGGTAAGTGAAATTATATACTATGTGATGGTACAAGTGTTATTTTACAAAAATTGAAAATGTATGTCACATAGGCTTCCTCTTTTTTTAATGAACAATCGTTGTGGCAGGTTGCAAATCAATTGAGGCTGAAATCCGATAAAGTTTCACAAACATTAAGGTGGATGGCTGCTGGTCCCAAAAATGAAGTGCCAACCTATGCTGCTTACCATGTCAATGGAGTTGACTACAACACCAAAGAGAGAGACAACGTTCGATCATTTCAAAACAGCAGTGTAACATTGCTTGCCAATGCAATGCAAGTTGCAAGTGCGAGGGATCAAAATCCATCCGACGGTGCTATGGACTTCTATGGAGTTATTAGAAGTATATGGGAGGTGGACTACTATAAGTTTAGGGTTCCTGTGTTCCACTGTGATTGGGTAGAGAGTACTAGAGCCGTCAAAGTAGACGAACTTGGGTTTACGTTGGTGAAACTGAATAGGTTAGGGCATTTAAACGATCCTTTTGTGTTAGCTATACATGTGAAACAAATATTTTATATTGAGGATCTCCTAGATGCGGAATGGTCAGTAGTCGTGAGGTGCCCGGATATAGACTACCATGGGGTTGATGATGACGATGAGGTTGAAGACACAGATGAACAATCGTTCATTCCAGCAATGCCATCAGTTGACACATTTGATGATGTAGATGAGAATCACCCTACCAGACATATGTATGATGGCAATGAAGGAATATGGATAGATAATAGTAGCTTACCTGATCACGTTAATAATGAATTTGAAGGCAATGAATGGAATGCTAGCTAATAGGACTGTAATCTTTATATAATTGAAGTTATTAGAACAACAGTCTGATGTTTTGTTGGATGTTTTGTTTGAAATGTGATTGATATATTTTCTTTTAACACATAACATTGTTGCCTTAATTATGAAGAGTGTGTTTTTCTGTATTGTCCTATTTTTCTCGACATTATTGTTCTTCTTTTTTAACCTCAGTATGCTAGCTGACCAGTCTTTTTTAAATGGGTTTCAGGTAATGGCACCAGCAAGGAAGGGTCTTAACTCTTTAAGTTCAAAGAAGGGACAAAAAAACGGGCAGCTGCAGAAGTTATTGCTTCCAGAATCAAGGCGACGCGACAAAAGCCGGCTATAGCTTCTGATAGTATTCCAGCAGCGTCTACTTCTGCACAAAAGAATGCAGCTGATATTGCTAGAAGAATCGATGCTGTGCGACAACTGAAGAAGGCTGCAGTTTCCGGTACAACAACCTTGGATTCTGGGAAGACTTTATGTACTTCTCTTCAAGCGGATGCCACCCTTGAGAAAAATGCAACTCTAAGTGATGAAGCAGTGTCAGCCCCGAAGAAGATGAAGTATAGCCGGAAGGCCAAGTCTAGTTCAGTTTCAACCAGTGCAAAGCTGAGAAAGAAGAAAGAACAAATTCCTCATGCGGAAACCCCCAATATTACTGGAGGTCTGCGATTACTCTCCAGACCGATGGTAACTATGACAAGAGTAACAAAGCGACTGATCAGAGGGATCAAGCTTCCCATAGAATCTGATGACAGGGGGACACCAATAGGTAAAAATGCTGCAGATATGCAATCGTACATTGGGGTCTTAGCACGTACGACGATCCCCATCATCTTTGATGATTGGAGGAATGTGGATGATGAACCTAAAGAGAAGATATGGGAAGCAATTCTGGTAATTTTTTTTCATCGACTATGAGTTATATAGGTCTTGACTATTATTTTTCTGGTAATTTCAGTAAAAATAGCATTAGTTATAGGTCTTGACTATTATTTTTCTCTTGTTTTATGTAGGAGGCTTATGTGATCCCTCAACAATGTAGAAGATTTTTCCTTAAATCTGCTTCAACCAAATGGCGGGAATTCAAGAGCACACTGACCACTCACTACGTTATGTCATTCAAGGACAGTCCTGAGAAGTTGGAAAATCCTCTTGATGATTATAGATACATCCCCAAGCTGCATTGGTCGCTTTTTGTGGAAGATAGGGTTAGTGAAGAATTTAAGGTTTGTGAACATGTTTTTATGTCCACCTTGTTGTTTAAGATGACTTACAACCAATAAGATGTTAACATTGTGGTTCGTAAATTCTATGCTTCGCATGAACTACGGGGAATTCAAAGTGCAAAGAGAAAGCTTAACAAGTACAATCACAGGATGTCACGTAAAGGATATGCTCAATCAAGAGTGGAATTGGTAAGTTTTGGTTGATAACAAATATTTTTTCCTTAATCAAAATGTGTTCTACTTCTAACATGATTCTGCTTTGTTATACTGTTGCAGGCTAAGAAGCTGGGAGTTCCAATTGAGATGCTGGACCATGCCAGAATGTGGCTGAATGCACATTCTGACAAGGATGGTAACTTCTCATCACTTGAGGTGGCGAAGACAGCCAAAAGGATTGTAAGTCCTGTTAGAATGACTTAGTAATTTACGATTGTTCAAGGACTATGAAAATTAATATTAGTTGTTTTATGTTGTATGTTTAATGTTAAGCTTTTGTTTCAGGACACCTTAAAAAAACAAGAATCTGAGGGATCACTTACCACAGTTGGGTCAACATATGTCCTCACCTTAGCACTGAAGAAACTAGAGCATCCCGGTAGGGTAAGAGGAGTTGGGGTTTTGTTCGACCAGATGTCGTCTTCGACTTGCCAAGAAAGCAGAAAAGAGGTGGTGGTTCTCAGGAAACCAGGAAAAGTATAAGGCTTATATTGGAGGAGGAGCAAGAGGAGTTTATGGTAAAACAAAAAGCAAAATGGGAGGAGGAAACTGAAAAAAGGATACAAAAACTTGATGAAAAATGGAAAGCTCAGTTTGAGTCACTGTTGGGAAGGTTGCAGTCTACCGGTGTGCAAATCCCTACACCTGTCACACCAACGAGCGAACTCAATTCAGGCAATAGGAGCTGAAATCCCAATTTCGAGAAGGTTCAAATGGTGACGGAAATAAATGCTGAGCTCAACTCGGTCAAGAAGAGATTGGATTTAGATGCTGAGAAGTTCGTGGAGGATGCGATTGACCCCCATGAAGTACCTAGCCCTAAGCAGAATGAAGAAACAACAATGGACTTGGATGAGGTTACAGACTTTGCTCCAAAGGCTGCAAATTATATTACTCTGGTAATTTAACTCTTTTCTCCTTTAACTCCTCTCTATTTCCATCATTAGGCTTTACTGCCAGCTATGAATTAAACGAATAAGATTTAAGTAATTTTTATTTTTCTATTGTTTGTATTAGGATTTGACTTGTGGTGAAAATGAGTGTCGACTGGCAGTAGATACGGTGAAAAATATAGTTGCCATTGCAAAAGTCATTGATGTCGGTGGTGAGTCAAGCAATCAACTAATACATGGTGTGCCATTAGGCGAAAACAACGTGCGCATTTCAGTTATACGGGCTATTGAAGGTGATGACCTGGTACCGATTCCAGTGAGGGATGAGATTTTAACCGTGGACGATGCGGCTCGGAGCTGTGTTGCCTGACCTAAGGACCTGGTTGTTACACATGGAGGAAAGGCTGTTACTGCAACAACTGAAACAAAGGTACTGCAATATATATGTCTGATGTACTTTATTTATGTGCAATTATATTCGAGTTTTTTTGACAATAGTTCATGTTTTAATTCCTCATTTAAGTTGCTAACATGCATTTTCTCTTAATTTTGCAAAACAAGAAACAAAAACGTGGTTATGGCAGGAAGAAACCAATTCAACGCATTCAGGACAATGAAGATCTAGATAATTTGCCCCCGAATCTGTCGAAGGCATTGATTGACTTATGCAATTGGGCAAACACTTTTCTAAAGGAAGGGAAGACGATGAACACTGTGTTTCAAGCAGATCTTTTTGGACATCCAAAGAAAGCATATATATGCAGAGCTGATGTTTACTCCATAGCCCACAAGAAAGAAGTATCGAACGGTGCTCTTTTCTTCTACATGAGGTAAATTATTATACTTGTTTACTGGTTCTTATATTTCATAATGGATTATACGGCTGAATTATGAAGCATGTTTCTTTGTTTATTTTGAAGTAGTTATAATCATTTCATGTTGCAATATGTGTTTGTAGCTACTTACTGACACGACCCACCCTGAATTTCATCCTAAACCCGGAGTAAATCGTGCGGGGACCACCTTCAAGGAAAGATTTACCGTAAAAATTTGGTACAACCTCCATTGGAAATGGACAACCCTTCCAAATCAAAAACCTGCAAACACTCCTAAAATTCCCAATCCACCTTTAACTTTTGGAGCCTTCGTGCTCCCCAAATACAATCACCACCAACAAGATAATAAACATTATCTAAGATAATATACATCCTTCGTCAAATATTCTAAAATATCAACAAGCCTTCACCCACAACCAAAAATATATACATTAAACCCAAGTATTCAGAGCTACTAGACACTAGCGGAAGTAAGAAAACACAGGTAGGTTAAACAGGTAACCTACTGGTGAAAGGTGATGGAAATACGGGTGACTATGCCTCGTCTTCTACTAGATCCAATCCGAACTCTGCAGACTGGGCATTTTAAAACGAAGGGCCCAGGAGAAGACATTTAATAACGTTAGAGTGAGTGGACAAAAATAATTTAATAACAAAACATTTATGCATTCCCATTTTAATTTCATAGAAAAATATACTGTATGCGGCAGCTCAAAAGTGCTCAACTCATACACTGGCAATTTCACGACTAGCACTAGCTAGTCACAAACTCAAATAAAATGGAGCCTCTCAGGCTAAACTATATATAAACATATATTCGTATGTATTTACACTCGTCAGACTCCTTGTATGAATCCTAGAAACAATTTAGAAAAATAAAAATTCATACAAGGCTACAACGCTGGCATCTAACGCTCACGTTGCGCCATAATGGTATTTTTCCTCATTATGACCGAAGAGGACGGTGTATTTACGTGTGGACTCCCTATATGAAAACCTAAATAAACCGAAAAAGAAAGTAGTTTTCATATAGGGCTATGATGCTTGTGTCTAACACTCACGCCACGCCATAATTGTATTTTACCTCATTATGACGGACCAAGCACGTATGGCTAGCTAGCATTTATATACATACTATACTCATAAAATCTAAAATATATATATCTACCGAAAATCTCATTTTCAGGATCTCTCCAAAGGAGGAAAAATTGTCAAATAGCCGAGAAATCAATAAGTCTCATCAGAAGAAATAAATGATCAACAAAATCATTCATCGCATGCTTTTCAATTAAAAAAAAAGGTCACTCACAAATTAGGCCTAAGCCTGATGACGCTCCGCGGCTTCTTCTGCTCGGGCCTCCTCACGTCCTGTTCCAAATATATAATTAATTTCCCACTAAGAATCCAATATTTATACAAAATAGGCAAAATTAACCGAGAGCCATAACCACGCTCATCATTGCCTAACTTCGATAATCTTAAATCGAAACGACTCAAACTTTAATACCATACTCGGCAGCCGTAAATACAACCTTTCCCAGAAATTGACTTAAATCTTACAGCCGGATTTTACATTATTTAACCGCCAAAATACCAAACTTCAGAAATTCACAAACCTATTCAAAACTCATCCGAAAATTCCACAATTCACTCCATTAAATTCCTCTAATTATTACAGATTTAAAACTATACAAAACTCTAAAACGGTGGCGGCTCCGCCAGCAGCGACGGCCGAGGACCGATTCCGGCGACCTCCAAATCCTATGAAATTTTAACAGCATAATCCTCTCATCATCCCAAACAACTTTCCTAACTAGCACAATCACCAATTCCAAGCATAACTAGGTCAATCGAACGAAAACATCCTAAAAGCCCTAGAATTTCCTCCTTGAATTTCTCCTTACCTAGCTCAAGAGGGAGTGAGCCTTTTGGAGGAGTTGCTGCACGGGATGAGAGCTACAAAACCGTACCGAGCTTGCCCAGATTGGTGGCCGGAGGAGGGAGTTCCGGCGACGGAGGGCTTTAGGCAGCCGAACCTTTCAGGCGGCAGCTCTCCCTCACGGCGGTGCTAGGGAGGCTCTCGTCGGGCTAGAATGGAAGCTGGGTTGGAGGCCAACCTTTTAGGACCGGAACGGTGGCGAACGGTGGCCAGACGGGCGGCTGGAAAATCGGGCAGCGGGAGGGACTCGGGAGAGAGAGAACCGGGAAGAAAAAAGAGAAGAGAAATGGGTTTTGGGCCTCACCCATCCGGCCCAACTCCTCTATATACAACCCAATTCTAAAAATTAACACCCCCAAAAAATAATACCCTAATAAAAATTACCTTTTACTAGCTAAAATTTACCATTTTTTACCGTCGTTACATTTTTCTCCGACGAATAACTCTCCGAAATAATCGTCCCCCAAAACCCCTCTAGGGACCAATTAAACTATATCTCAATGTCAGAGACGGTAAAATTCTTATTATAATCAAGCTAGTAAATAAGATAAAAATTTACGGGTCGGGATGTGACAACTTGAATAAAGTGTTAAAGCAGAACAAGATGGAGGATATGATGCAGTTTGTCGACTCTGATAAAGTCAGTGCAATTGGAAGTGGAACTCCCACAACGAGTTCTCGTGATCTGTCTGTTATGTACAAGAATGGGAAGCCTGGGCAGATCTATTTGATTCCATATAACACAGGGTACGTAACAATGAACTAGATTTTGTGGGTACAAATGATTTAGTGCTTAAGACAAACATCTGGGATGACATTGTATGTTATTGCATAATCAACACTGGACCTTGACGATTGTGAACCCGGAATTGGAAACCGCACGCTATATGGATCCACTGAAAAGGTGCCTGGATGGAAGTGAATGGCCTGCTATTGTCACTGAGTAAGTGTGTGCTTCTTATATGGTCTAGCCTTTTAGTATTACTCATTGATCAGTTCAGCCATGAAGATGCTAACTATTATTTTTTCTGTTGGAAGCTCCATAAAAATGTACAAAGGCCTACTGAAGAAGCAGCCTGGAAAGAAGAAAGCATCTCCTTAGAAGCCTATACTTGTAAGCACTTTAAAATTTGGTAGTGTATAATTTTACAGTATAATTTGATTTTTGTTACTGTTTGATAAGCCTGATTCATAATTTTCAGGGTGCTCCGATACAAAAAGATGATGTGAGTTGTGGATATTACGTCATGCGCTACATGAAGGAAATTGTGGAGGACAACAACATTGACCTTGATAAAAAGGTACTGCAATTTTGTAGATTAATCATGACCTACTTATAAGTGATGGACATTGGTGATTTAAGTTTTATGAATTAGCTAGCTCTTGGAACTAGTATGTTTATGTAAACCAATAGGATGGTGAGATTCAGGAACCATATATAAACTTTATATATACTTGTGTCTTCACATTTATGTATTTATATGGATAAACCTGGCAGTGGAATGGATGCGATTATATTCTAACTATACATCAGCTATTTGACACTCTTTTTTTTTATTGGCACTTTTTATAATGTTGACACTATTATTTAGTTAATTTATGTATTTTCTGATGATACGTACACTGGAAACTCATTATATATGTTGCATTTGCTTTCAGTGGGGAACTAGGGCTGGTCTGACTTACACAGCCGAGGACATCGATGAGATTCGAGGAGAGTGGGCAGAGCATGTGCTACAGTTTCCGGACCAGTAAAATCAGACTGGATGTTGGTTTATGGTAGTATAGCTCATACATAGGTGTGCTGCTTTACTGCATTATAACTTTGGAACATGATAAATAGTTATGACTAATATGCCTATTTTGTGGGTCTGATGCCAACTAGGTAGCTAAGTTATTCTATGTTGAACAAATTTACTTATGCGCGCAAACATATATTTTTGTTTATATATGTTGTGTACTTGGAAATGGCTACAAGGCTTTTGTTTAATTTAAGTAGTATGATCTACAAGTTTAATGCAGCTTGATTTCCTTATGGTTCATAATGTGTAAAGTTTGATTAGCATATATGGTTTAGAATGCACAGATTTTTGTACCAAATTGAAGCTGTTTTACCATATGAACAATACTTTTTGAGCCAAAACAGACAGGCAACATCATGCAACCAAAGGCACAAATGTGTCGTCTCGTACTAAATCAAACAACATATGTAAACTCCCAAAAAACATGATAATGTAGTGCAATTGAGCATTAGACGACATATTTTACATAATCAAACTCTATTAAAATGTCGACTTAGGGTAGGAAAAACTTACTTGCTATCCCTCAACCTACATATATATGTGGTCCAAATGTCATGTAACAACATAAAACAAAAAAAATTGTCGATGGATATAAGCTACCTCAACACATATATGTGGACTGAGAAGGAGTCACAAGATTAAACTTTTGTAATTCTTCAATCAGACGACAAAATCATAACAAACTATGATAATGCTTCATTCAATCGATAGTTAACTATGGTAATACCAAGTCGAAAAGTAAAAATATGTGGTATGAACACAAATGCAACTACAACTAAATGTCGTATGATAGAAGCACAAAAAAAATTTCTAATAGTTTACAATGTGAAACAACAGATAAGTGAGGTTAGATCTTCTATATAACCACATATATCACAAGTTTTTGACGTTGTAAGCTCACACACTTAACACTTAATTGAAGTGTGATTTGATAGAAAAATCCAATAAATCAAATTATTCTCCAATCAGTCCACACTTATATGTGGTAGGTATACAAAACAGACAACATTTGATGTGTCTTGTGTGATATGATATTATAGTTTTTGGATGCTTATTCAGTCCACACTTAATTGTGGTGTGTTTACTGAAATTTTTCAATCTTCACTCTTCTCAGACGGCATAAGATGTAGCGTTTCAGACGACGGAGAAACACTTAACTGTGGTGTGTTTACTGAAATTTTACCTCATTATGCGGAAAAGACGGTGTATATATACGTGCATATTCTTTATATAAATTCTTATATTTATATAGGGCTACGACGCTTGCGTCTAACGCTCACGTCGCGCCATAATGAAATTTTACCTCATTATAACGGAAAAACACATATGGCTAGCTAGCATTTATATATACATACTATCCTCATACATATCCATATCCATATATCCACCGAAAATAACTCTCCAAAATAATGAAAATTGTCAATCATAAAAGAAGCAATAAATATATGACTCCACCGAAAATCTCATTTTCGGTAACTTTCCAAATAGCGAAGTTAACAATGAAAATAAGAGCATTTACTTCCAAAAATAACTTCACGAAAATAAACAATTCCACAAATTGATATTCAATAAAATCATTCATATATTTAATATGAAATCACCGCATGTTTATTATTTAAAACGAACGTCCACTCACAACTTTAGGCCTAAGCCTGACGTCGATCCGAGGTCTCTTTTGCTCGAGCCTCCTCACGTTCGATTCTCCTCACCTAGCACGAATCGAGCCAATTTCTTTTGAGGGATTGCTACCCTAGATGAGAGCTTCAAGATGGGACAAGGATCGCCGGTTTTGGCGGCCGGAGGATGGAGTTCTGGCGAGAGAGCAACTGAGCTTCCGACAGGGACCGGAGCGGTGGCCTAGCTTGGCCGGACGACGGCGGAGACTTTCCGCAGGAGAGAGAGAGAGAGAGAGAGAGAGAGAGAGAGAGAGAGAGAGAGAGAGAGAGAGAGAGAGAGAGAGAGGGAGGGAGGAGGAGAGAGAAAAGAGAAGTGTTTGGGCTTTTCCCCCAAACCGGTTTCCTAACCCACAACACCTTAAAATCCAACTCTAAAATAACACCACAAAATAATACCCTAATTAAAATGACCTTTTTACTAGCTAAAATTCACCCTTTTTATCGTCTTCAAATATTTCACCCACGAATAATTTCTTCGAAATAATCGTCCCGAAAAACACCTTTAGGGACCTTTGAAACTATAAACTCATTAATGAAGACAGTAAAACCTTCAGTACTAGAAAAAAGTTCTTAGGCGACGAAATTTTTTCGTCACCTAAGAGCTTCTGTCGTCATGTAAACACTAAAATGACGAAAATTTCGTCACCTAAGAGTCGTCATCTAAGGCCGGTGGTTAGAGCACTCAGGGAAAATATGAATTTCATCATCTTAGTGATAACTAACATGACGAACATAGTTTCGTCGGCAAGATACTTAGATGATGAAACTATTTTCATCGCCAAGCTACTTAGCTGACGAAAATAGTTTCGTCGCCAGTCTACTGAGCTGACGAAAATAGTTTTGTCGCCAAGCTACTGAGCTAACGAAAATAGTTTCGTTGCCAAGCTACTTAGCTGACGAAAATAGTTTCGTTGCGAAGCTACTGAGCTGACGAAAATAGTTTCATCGCAAAGCTACTGAGCTGACGAAAATAGTTTCGTCGCCAAGCTACTTAGGTGACGACAGTTTCGTCACCTTAGTGCTATTTATTTTTTATTAAATTTAATCATTAAAAATTATTAAAACCACATTTAATATTAACAAAAAAAAAAGTCTCAATATTGGCCAAAGCAGCACCTGGGCAGTAGCAAATATATATATATATATATATATATATATATATATATATATATATAATCAAGTTCATATACAACTAACTTGATCAATATAGACTTGTTCATACAAAATATATACTACTAGAAAATGAACTAGTGACTATGAAACAAAGTCAATTGAATCAATGCCTCCATCATCATTGGGCTGCCCCTGTGGTGGGACTGCTGGCTGGCATACGCCGAATTTGGTGAAGAGAAACTGCTCACATTGTTGAAGACGTGCCATGATTTGTATGTTCTCTTCCTTAGCTTTTCGGGCTTCCTCATTGGCTTTCCGGGCTTCCTCCTTGGCCTTTCGGGCTTCCTCCACAGCAATATCAACAAGTGCAACTCGTTGGGAACGTGAAGTACAGCTCCTATCGGGCCCTTGACTCAAACCATAACTGCCTACTAGTCCCATGCCTCGGATCTCGTTCATGTTTCTATGTCCAAGAGATTCATTTGACAAGATACCCATAAATGATGATCATTGCTTCAAATAAATCAGACTAATTGGATCTTTTGTACATATTGAAATATCATTCTATGAATCCGATATACTTCTGATGTGAAAGATTAAGAAAATGAAAAACCAACAAGCAGCTCCGGATTCAAAGATCTCAAGAAACATCATCCAGACAAACAGCTAATGTAGGCAGAATAAGCTCCAGTAAACAAGATATCGTCCATGTGATAATGATGTTTTGTTCTTCTAGTCCTACAATTCTAATAGGGATGGGATAACAAAATTAGGCATGCAAATCATATATATATGTCTGTCATTCCAAATCCAACTTATCAGTTCACTCATAACTCATTTCCACCGGTATCATCTACAAGCTAGCCCTTCAAACACATAAAATGATAAACAAATGGATGTCTATGGTGGAAGATAACAGACTGTCAACACCCACACCATCTCAATGTATAATAATATCATAGCTATCCCCCCAATCAAAGCATATTAATTTCTACAGCTCAAGATCGATACACTTATGCACATTCTGAAGTCAGACAAAGAACTAACATTGGCTAAAAGCTCACTGACTCCTACACAAGCAAAACAAAATCCTTCCGAAATATACACATAATCCATGAACACCGTCCTAATAAAACGCAACTTGGTGTTATCATCAAAAACATGACTTTATGATAATAATAACAACAATACTTAGAAACCAATATCCAAACCAATACTCATTCACTACACAAAACCTAGAAACCAATATCCAAAATTTACTATACCCAACTAGAAAACCAAAAGGTTAAGAGGCAGAGATGAGTACGGGTGAGGAAAATTACCTCCTTCAGGACGTGGTTTGCGTCGAACACTGATCTTAGCAGATGACTGGCCAGTCCGATGATCATCTAGGGAAGGTTCATCGACATCGGGCAGTGGTGGAGGAAGAAGAGGTGCAGAACTTGACGGAGGCGCCATAGGCCGAGAGGGGACCTCTGTGGGGCGTCGATATTGCTAGGCTACCTCCTGCATCAGTCGCTGAGACTATTCCGCTTGTCTCTTCCTCTTCCCACTAGTCGGCGGCATAGTGGATGGATGTGGCACAAGGGAGGAGGAGACGGCTTGGAATCGAAGGAGGAGACGGCGATGTGGAGGAGGAGACGGCTTGGAATCGGAGGAGGAGGAGGATACGGATGTGGAGGAGGAGGAGGAGGATACGATCGATTTAGTGATTTGAGTTAAGCTAGACTCGTTGCCCGGCCTCTATCTGGGTTTACAAACCAAACTCAGCCCACGAAAACAGCCTATCTCGTCACTTAAGTGAAACACAAAGTTTGGCCCAAAAAATTGGCAGAAGTTTGACCCGCCAAATATTAAGAAGTTAGGTGATGAAACCATGAATTTTCGTCATCTAAGTGAACCAAATTTCTTTCTACCATTTTCAAATTTTGGGACTTAGTCGACGAAAACCTAAAAAGTAAAGGTTTTCATAGAAGTTTTGGAAATAATGAGGTATCTCCAGCTCAAGAAATAGTTTTGATACAAGGATTTTTCTTTTTTTTCCTAAAAAATACATTTGACAATACAACACAAATGTCATTAAAGAAATTATAAATTAAAGAGTGATATATATAGAACAGATGGCGATAAAGATTGAAGAACAGATTGATCGAAACAAGTCTAAACCCGGTCTGCTCTAGATTTGGCGTTCGATGTCCGATTGACTATTATGATACCATTCTGGAAGCGGAACGGCCCAACGAACCAAACTTGTCGCTTTACCATGATCTATGGGCTTTTTAGGCCATCCGAGTCCGTTTAAGCTTTAAAAATGCAGATTTACTTTTTTTGAGGCATTATTTTTAATAGTTTGTTTTGGATTTGGTTTTCTTTTAATCCATGAGTTTTTAGGTTTTGATGTTAGTTGCCCTAGGGTTTATTTGCTCCTATATAAGGAGCCTTTATCACTTGTAGTCGTTAGCTTTCATATTAATAAAAAACCTTGAGTTTAAAGTTTAAAGTGTTACACACTCAATTTATGTCATATTAAAAAATACCACTCATTAAAAGAAATTAACATAAGTCAGACGTCATTGACATCATAATCCTCATCCTCCGTATCATCGTCCTCTTCGTCTTCGTCTTCCTCTTCATCCTCCTCATAATGCGGCTCTTCATCTTCGTTCTCATCTTCATCCTCCTCATTGTCAACATGTGGGACTTGAGATCCAAGAATTGTAATGAACGGATTCCTGTGTACGTAGTGGGGGTCATTGTTGATGTGAATAGTCTGTGTATCTGGAATATAACTGCTTAACTCTTCTTGATATGGTTCTGGCGCCTCTTCTTCATCACATGCTCCTTCTGCATCCCCTTCAAGCGTAGATGCACTCCATATGTTTCGGTGAGACATCACATTTACCACTTTCCAATCCCCACCCTCTTTCGGATCATTAAGATAAAACACTTGTTTTGCCATGGTGACAAGAATAAACGGTTCACTCTCATACCAGCTTGTGGATGTATTCACTGATAAAAATCCATGATCCATCTTCGTACTCCTCGGTAAACTTGGGTCAGTGTTGAACCATTTACACTTGAACAACAAAACTGGCATACCAGCTCCATATAATAATTCGACAATGGAGAGTATGATCCCGTAGTAGCAAATTTCATCCCCCTCTACCATGACCCCATAGTTTTGAGTGACCCGCTCTTCATCCCGGTAGAATGTCACAAACTTAACACCGTTAACAAAACACCCCCCATGTACATTGTGATGTTGCGGCTTACATGCCAAATTGTGCAACTCCTGTGAGTAATCAGTATTGTTCTCTCGTAAAAGTTCTTCCATCTGAAAAAGAAATAATGAATAACTCATAAGTGATGGGACTATGTAAACAATATCACCAATAAATAATAAAATGGAGATTGAACTTACCCAATTAAGAAAGTAATCAGGAAAAAATCTCTTGTGCATCTCTTCAGCTCTATATGGTTGTCTTGCTATGATTAATTCCAAATGTTTCTTTTTATAGTAGTCAACCTCAGAGCAGTGGTCCAGCACGCACCAATGAGCTTCACGGAGCTCAGCTTTTGTTAACTTGTACGAATTTGGTAAGTTACCAAATGAACGTACAACTTCTGAAACAACTGAAAGATTGAAGACGTTTGTGGATGACTCCGCCTCGGTTGTGTTACTATGATATAAGTCGCAGTAAGTTACACACTCATTTAAGAGGTATGCGTTCGCTATTGACCCTTCTGGTTTTCCTCTGTTGCCGACATATTTTTAGTACTCCCCAAGTTGTCTAAAATTTACGATGTTATTATTGTGCAAACAATAAAATGTAAATGTAAACTTGAGATAAAAGTGTGCAATGTACCTTTCTTGTGGGAACATCTAGGTATAGTGTACTGGACCAGTAAGCAGCGCTTGTTCTGGTAGGTGGATCATGATGTTGAAGAAAGCAGGCGGGAAAATCCGCTCCAACTTGCACATGATGTAGACAATGTCCTCTTTTAATCCAAGGACATCTGACTTCTTTAGCTCTCTAGCACATAACTTCTGAAAGAATCTAGACACCGCTACTAATGGCTCTACCACATCAGGACGCAAATATGGTCGAATTAACACTGGAAAAAGACGTTGTAGCATGATATGACAGTCATGAGTCTTTAATCCAAATAGTTTATTCTCCCCCACTTTTACACATCGAAATATATTTCCTGCATAACCATGAGGATACTTAATAGCTTCAAACCATTTGAAAACTTTCTTCTCATTAGCCGGATTAATCCTGTAATGTGCAAGAGGCATTGACCCCGACGTTGTTAGCCACAAGTGAGGGCGTATGTTCATGAGTTGAAGATCTTTGCGCGCCTTCACAATGTCCTTAGTCTTATCTTTAAACCCGAAAATTGTTCCCACAATGCTGTCACAAACATTCTTCTCTATATGCATGACATCAAGGCAGTGCCTTATTCTCAATTTCTTCCAGTAAGGCAATTCAAAAAATATACTCTTGTGCGTCCAGTTCTCCAATCTAGAAGGACGTTTTGGATTCCGAGCTAACACGTCATGATCACTGCTAAGACGTCCAAAATCAAAAGAGTTCAACATGTCCAAAATCCACTCACCAGACCGCTCTTGGGGTTTTAAACCAAACTCTTGCTTCCCATCGAATGGTCCAAATCACTACTGCTTTCATCCTGAATGAAGTTTGACTATACTAGTCAAAAGTATGGACGCCATTTTCCCATAATTCTTTTAACTCGTCAATCAATGGTCTCATGTACACATCAAGACATTTTCCTGGAGAATAACGACCTGGAATTAACAAAGTCAGCATACTAAATTCCTTCTTCATACACATCCATGGAGGTAGGTTGTACACCACAACAATAACAGGCCAAATACTATAAGACAAATTCATGTTTCCAGTAGGATTAAACCCAGCTGTTGCAAGTCCAAGTCTTACATTTCGAATGTCTGCTGCAAAATCAGGAAATGATATGTCAAATGATTTCCAAGCCTCCCCATCTGCAGGGTGTCTGAGAGTGTCATCATTTTTCTTCGTTACCCCGTGCCATCTCATCTTTTCTGAAGTGTGTGAAGACATGTACATACGCTTCAACCTAGGAATCAATGGGAAATAACGAAGCACCTTCTTTGGAATCCTTTTCTTCTTAGATGAAGAAGATGATGACTTCCACCTCGACGCTTTGCACACTAGACAGTAATCCAGGTCTTTGTTGATGACACCATAAAACAAAACGCAGTTATTCTTGCATGCGTCGATATTCTCATAACCGAGGCCAAGATCTTTCAACATACTTTGTACCTTATCAAAGCTGTGGGGAAAGTTGTTTCCTGGAGGAAGCAATTTCTTGATGTTCACCAAGTTACGGTTGAACGACACATTCGACCAATTGCTGTCAACTTTGGTTTTAATCTGTTCAATGATGGCACCCAAGACAGTTACATTACACCCAGGGTACAATGGGGTCTGTGCTTTAGCAAGCAGCCTGTTATACTTATCGTAATCATCATTGTCAACATTTGAAAAAACATGGTCTGCATCAGTGGTATCGTAAACAACCTCTTCCTCATGTCTTATAGCAAATGAAGGAAAAGCATCATGTATAATGTTCATAGAAGGATCCACATAAGGGTCGAAACTACTACTGGATGAGCCAGCATGCTGAAAGTGGCCCGCTCGGATTTCTTCCAAGGTAAGTTCATTATCTAATGTTTCACCATGTAGACTCCATGTAGTATAACTATGCATAATACGTCTTGTATTCAGGTGTTCGTGGATTTCATAAATCGTCTTCCACTTACTATTATAACATTCAACACACGGACACCTGTGTACAGTTCTGCCATCAGCATGTTCAAGTACAAATAACAAAAAATCTAGAATTCCTTGTTGGTATTCAAGGTTCCCCCGGTCGTACTGCATCTATCCCTTGTCCATGTCCTGTCATATATATAAACAACAAATAAGCAATAGTAGTTCAAAAAACACAACAACAAAAACATGTATTCGATCACTTGATCTTCACCTTATGCCTCCGGTTAGGGTCCTAATCCCATTCAGGAGAACACAATTTTGTTTCTAAGTTTGTAATTCTTGTCTTTTCGATTTCGATGTGGGAAAATTTCGGCAGCATCTCCCTACAGTCCCTCTAATGCATAAATAACTATACCTAGTATGCACTTGAGGAACGGGAATGAGAGACAGTGTCGAAACATATACCCACAACTGAAAACGAAAAGACAAGAACAACAAACTACATAACAAAATCATGTTCTCCTAAACTGTCCAAAAATGGGACAATTCAAGAATCATTTTGTCAAACACAGTTGTGACAATGATGATTCTCAAACGGGATTTCTAAGGTTCAAATTTAGGTGAATGAAAGAATATAATCTTATATTCTTACATTTGATTATCACAAAATAAACACAACATATCATTTGAATGCACAAATAAATTTCACAAAACCAAACAATTAAGTATATTTACATATATCCCTAACATAATTAAATAATTTTCTCAAAACCTAATAATTAATAGTAAAGCATATATATAATCAACAAATTAAACTAATTAACATCTAATCAATACACAAATTAAAATAACTAACTTTAAGAATCAACAATTAAGAATCAACATATATCAATCAACATTAATCATCACCCAACAATTTTAACAACATGCTTGTGACCGGAATCTTCGCCGGAAAACTCATCGGAAAACATGAAAAAATATGGTGGAGAAAGAGAGAGAAAGAGATTATACCAAATTATAAATCAATGAATAGGTAGACAAATGTTTCAGAGACTGGCATGGATTTGAAGGGCTTCACACCGGGTTTTGAAGATCGAAGCAAATTTTGAGAGAGAGAGTTCGGAGTGTTTTGAAATAAGAGATGCAGATCTGGAAACGCAGCAGGGTATAAAATCAAGTTCAGTAAGGTGACGAAATAAATACTTTCGTCACCAGAGTAACCTGTTACATGACGAAAAACTATTTTCGTCACCTAAGAGAGAACACTTTAGTGACGAAAAAAGTTTCGTCACCTAAGTTCAAAAGCTTTGGTGACGAAAATTTATTTCATCACCTAAGGGAGAACCCTTTTGTGACGAAAATAACTTTCGTCATGTTAATTATATGTAAGGTGACGAAAATAATTTTCGTCACCTAAGAGAGAACCCTTTTGTGACGAAAATATATTTCGTCACCTTACATATAACTTACATGACGAAAGTTATTTTCGTCACCTAAGTGAGTTCTAAGGTGACAATATGAGTGATGAAATATTATTTCGTCACCTTACCTGACTTAGATGACGAAAACTTGTACTGAGGTGACGAAACCAATTTCGTCACTGAAGTGTTCTCTTAGGTGATGAATTATAAATATTTCGTCATCTTAGAACCTTTTTCTAGTAGTGTTACTTCTACCGGCGAGCAGGTGGTGTGTAAATTGAAGAAGTCTCTCTGTGGCTTAAAGCAATCTCCTAGAGCTTGGTTTGGTCGGTTCACTAAGTTCATGAAGGGAATTGGGTATCGGCAAAGTAATTCTGATCATACTTTGTTCCTTAAACATCGGTGTGGCAAGGTGACTGCTTTAATCATTTATGTTGATGACATGGTATTAGAGCGGGTCCCTCTCCAGTTGTGTCTCCAATGAGCCCGGGTTGGTTCTTTCAGGGGTCATGACCCTGGTTTGGTTCTTTCAAGTTTAGGGTTCTTTCAGTTGTTATTGGGAGTTTAGAGTTCTTTCGGTTGTTATGGGGCTCGGGTTCAAGTTTGTTAATCAGTTTCACGTGCAGACAAGTTATGTTGCACGTGAGAGGAAATGTTGGAGAGGAGAGATCCCACATTGGAAAAGTGACAAATAAAATATAATTCATAAGTGGGTGAACCATTCCTAATTGTACCAATGCCTTTTATGATTAAAACTCAATACCTTAAAGGTGGTTAAGTTGGGACAGTATCGGTACAAAAATGATCCACGGGCCACGTTTGTCGTTGTTTGACAGATTCTAGCTGAATACTCGATTTTAAGAGTTTGGTGTTTATCATATCACAATCAACATAAATGGAATTCTAATCAAATAAGTGATATATTCTCATCTATTAACAAGAAATATTTTCTTAATAAATTTCTTATTAAACAGAAATATATCTTTTAATTGTTTTTTGTTTATAGATTATATTAGGTCCAAACGTATTTTACAAGCTTGTGTATGAGCCAGCGGTTGAGGACTACAAGTTGTACCCATCTTGTGTGATCAAGGTCAAAGCCGGTTACGGGGCAAGTACCATAATGTTTGATTCTTAAACTTTATATATTCATATAGTGTGAAACTGAATGTGGTACTCGTATATCCCCAATTGTGTTTGTTTTGACGCAGTGTACGTATATATGTATGTACATTACTGGAAAAAAGAACTTAGGAGACGGAATTATTTCGTCTACTAAGTGACAGATATGTCCGTCGGCTAAGATCCGTCGCCTAAGTGTTGTGAGGTAGGAACTTAGGCGACGGAACCTGAAATTTCGTCGCGTAAGTGGTTCTTAGGAGACGGAATACTTTCGTCTCCTAAGAACTTAGGTGACGGATTTTATTTTTTAATAAAAAAAAATTATCCACTTAAGAGACGGAATAGTTGAATTCCGTCGCTAAAGGCTGAAAAAGAATTAAAAAAAAAAAAAACGTCACCGCAGTAAAGTTTACTGCCCCCCCAGTAAACTTCTACTGCCCCCCAATAAACTTGCAAAAAATAATTCTCTTTCAGTTTCAGGGGCACAACACACAACATATACCAAATCTTACCTTAATAAACAACTTTATTGGCCTCTAGTGAAGCCAATAGAAGTTTACTGCCCCCCAATAAAGTTCTACTGGGGGTCAGTAATGTTCTACTGGGGGTCAGTAAACTTCAATACAGTATCTCAATTTCAATTTCATGTCAATTATACACAACATATACCAAATCTTACCCTAATAAACAAATTCATTGACCCCTAGTAAACCTAGTGGAAGTTTACTGCCCCCTAGTAAAGTTCTACTGGAGGTTAGTAAACTTCAATACATTATCTCAATTTCAATTTCATGTCAATTATACACAACATATATCAATTATTACCTTAATAAACAAATTCATTTACCCCTAGTAAACCTAGTGGAACTTTACTGCCCCCCAGTAAAGTTCTACTGGGGGTCAGTAAACTTCAATACAGTATCTCCCTTTCAATTTCATGCCAACAATTTGCCCCAAATACACCACCACCACCAAATCAAAAACAAACTATTAAAAATAATTACTGAAAACAATTAAATACGCATTTTGGAAGCCTAAACGGACTCGGATGGCCTAAAAAGCCCATATGTCATGGCGAAGTGACGAGTTTGGTTCGTTGGGCCGTTCCGCTTCCAGAAAGGTATCATAATGATCAATCAAACACCGAACGCCAAATCTGGGCCGGGTTTAGACTTGTTTCGATCGATCTGCTCTTCAATCTCTATCGCCATATGTTCTACATCACCGGTGGTGGGTCGGCGAGAAGGCAGAGGTGGAGGGTGCGGAGGTGGCCGGGTGATGTTGAAGAGGGTCTTGACGACGTTGAAAGTGGTGGTGTTCAGGGATAGTTAAGCAAATGAGATAAAAGATATTTGGACAGAATGTAGAAGTTGAAACTAACACATGCTGTAAAATTCCAATTGTATATATGGTTGGTAATGCAGTTAATTTGGACCAGTAAAGTCTACCCAAACGTTTTTCATCGATGCAATTTCATCCTCATCTCAGCTGCTCCATTTCTTCTATTCTCAATCTCAAGCAGCCTCTGCTCCGAATTGGGTCTCGGGCTGATGAACTTGGTCAGGCGCGTGAAGGTCTTAGCCGCGACCTCATATTTTCCTTCTAAAATGGCCTATGCGGCCTCCATCAATGACCACTTTGAACACGTCAGCGTTGCCGAAGACGCCATCGAGGAGGATTATGTTGACGATAAAGTGGGCAAAGGTGAAATCAGCTTCTGAGTCATCTGATTCGCGCCGATCAGATTTCGTATTCTCTCGGACCACTCGCTGTTGGTTTTAGTAATAAACGAATCGCCGTCACCGACGTCCTCCTCTTCCTCGTCATCATCAAGGAGCTACTTCTCCAATTCCTATAGCCTATGGGTGATCATCCGAGAGAAGACACCACAAATGGATAAATCATGCGTGAAAGACGAAGGCATGACATACCTATTGGATGTCGAAGTAATTGAGCTTGGGCTCCGAGGAGGAGGTGGAGTCGCTCGTAGTGTGGTTTGACGTGGCGACACCGGCCATGATGCGAAAAGGATGAAAGCTATACAAAATAATCACAGATTGGTAAAAGAGCTTTCTCAAGAGGAAAGGGTACATGCATGAGAAATATGTACACAAGAGAATGAGTCTGTTACTTCTAATCCTTTACCAAATGAAGAACCTTCACGTGGCTGAGTGTGCTTAACACACACGCAGCACGCCCCATCCTTGCCTTATTGATGTTAATTTCAAATTTTGCTTCTTTAGTTACTCTTTTGGAGTTTTCGAGGACCTTTTTAGATATCGAAGGACGGGATGCAAATTTGATCCCCACCCATACTTTCCTATTCTTATCCTTATTTATCTAGTTGAATGTCACATGTCATATCTTTTAATTACTTTAATCATGGTTTACAACATTTATGTATAACAATATATTATATTATCTTTTACTTTAAATCACTCTTTTCTTCTTTTTCTTTTTCTAAACAAAATAAAAAAACCTAACAAATTTAAAACTCTTCAAGATCGATCAACAAAGATATATAACGTCTGGATGTTTTTTGAAAGAATAATTACCAAGTCGACATATTTGAAAATACCCTCTTAGATCATAGAACAATCTCACACTTGAAAAAAAGTGATTGAACTACAAGTAGTCATCTCCTGTATATATAGATTGCTATTGAATTATCGATTCAAATAAATATGTTCTTGCATATACATACCAGAATTTGCAGTAGCATTCAAACACTAAAAAAAATAAAAATTGGCACTAACAGAAATGCTAACAAAAAATTAGGAGTAGCATTCAAACGCTAAAAAAATAAAATTGGAAAGCGATATAAGGAGAAGGAAGAAACCCAGTGACCTGAGTCAATAACAACGACACTAGGAGGAGTCCTAATAAATTTGTTAGACTTTGTTAAATTGTTTAGAAAAGAAAAAAAAGGAGTAATTAGAGTAAATTTAGGAGATGATTCCCAAAAAAAAAAAGTAAATTTAGGAGATAATATAATTTGTTGTTATAAATGGATGTTGTTAACTATGGTTAGTATGATCAAAAGATAAGACATGTGGCGTTCAACTAGGTGGGTGGGGAAATATGAGTGTGGAGCAAATTTGCATCCTTAGAGGATGGGTACTTAATCATTATGAATAGATTCTTACTTGATAAAGTAGTGAGGCTTTTTGTATGCACTTTAATAAGGAATTTATTAGCTGATTAGTTCTTTGACTCTACCATCTCAGGTTCTTATTCACCTCTAGATGTATGTGGGTGTAATTTCTGGTGTGTCATGCATTGTATAAATGTAGCGTCATTTTTCTAGTAGCACAAAAGTAGGGTTTAACATGTTTTGTATCGAAATTAAGTTTGTACAAGGATAACCTTCAAAAGTCAGTATGAATCTAGCTAGTCGCTTTGGAAATACCAATGCATGTCAGCTCTCTCTATTTCAGCTAAAGTTTATAAAATGATTCTAGAGATAAAATCTCAACAGTTTATGAGAGTATATACATTGATGATATATTTTACAATGTTGCTCAATGAACTATAGAGCACGATAATATCGAACCACGCTTTGTTAGAGAATGTTAACAAATAACATATTAGCCTAAATAAAAGTGGGCATAATTAGATTCTCCAACAAAGAGACATGTATTCTAAACAATAGGATGCAAATTTACCAACCACCCTTGTGTGGTTGTGCCCACCCATCTAGATTTTTGTCATAGGTGATAAAGTAGTCTGGGTTCACATCCAAAACCAATTGGCAATGGATGAAGTGGCCCAAACTCTTATAAACTCACAGGTAAAGTCCATATTCCTGATGTAGGATTGATATCTCAACACGCCCCCGCATGTGTGACTAATTTTTAAGCCTAACACTTGGACAACATTTTGGGGTGACGTGGAGTTCGTGTGGCCATTGGGTTTCACACTTGGACGTGGGTAACCCGCTCTGATACCATGATAAAGTAGTCTGGGATTCACATCCAAAATCAATTGGTAATGGATGAAGTGGCCCAAACCCTTATAATCTCACAGATAAAGTCCATATTTCCGATGTGAGATTGATATCTCAACAATATGTCCTTTCTTCTAACCATCTTTAACCATGGTTGACTATATAACTCCAATAATAAATTCTATAATTTAATTTCCTTTAATTATAATTTAACATTTTGACTCAGCTTAGAAAAAACAAATCAAACTAAATCGCTGTAAGTTTATGACTCGTTTTGATGAGTAAGAACAAGAACAATAAGAAGAAGCTCATCAGAGCAACCACTCTCCACTTAAATCGATGACCCTCCCGTTCTTGCTCCCCCATTTAATCCCGACTGAATGATTGGCATTATTAGAACAAAGTCTTTGATATTTGTTATATGAATCTGGGCAAAAATAAAAAGTATGAATCTAGGCATTTGAAATCATTTGTAGTTGTGCTATATGGCCATAATGTTGATTATTGTTGTTTTTGGTGATGAGACAAAACATTTGAGTTTCATGAATCAATGATTATCTCCTCTGCGTCTGTATAATGATATATCCAAATATAATTTTTCAAGCACAACAGCACAAGATCATCTCTTTTGTGTTGTATTTTACCAAGTTCCAACAGGACCAGACGAATTCAAAAGCAATGAACATCCACAATAAATAATATTGGAAGCTAAATATAAGAAAAGATCTCTCTCTCCTTCAAAAAAAAATAAGAAAAGATCTCTCAGTTTTTTTTTCCTAGTATGACTTCCTTCGAAATGAAAGATTATGAGTAGAAGAAACCCAGACCTCAGAATATGAGGAGGCCCGAGTCCTAGAGCGATCAAGCTTGATTATTTTTTATTGAGTCAAAAGTTAAAACTAAGAGAAATTTTAAATACACACCTTTAATCTCTTAATACACACCCTTATTATTTTATATTTCACATCATATTCTATAGGTATGTTTAATTACAAAAACATCCATCAATATATTATTAGGGAAAAAAAGAAGAAAAAAAAAAGAAACTTCCTCTTCCCTAAACCTAACTCTTCTCCACTATTACTCTCCAAAATTCATCACTTGAATTTCTACTACTATCGTAACCACATGTACTATTTACTGATTCATTTGTTTTTTTTATTTTTTATAAACTTTAGTTTTTATCTTGCAGACTAAAAACTAGTTTTTATGCTATTGTATTTCTACTAGTTTCTTAATTTTGAAAAAATTATGTATGAAAATTATTATTTTTTATTCAAATTCTAGCTGATCGATATCATATTGAAGTTCAGACCAAAAAAGAGAAAGAAAAAGATGTCATATTGGAGATTTGAAATTCGAATATAATATTATTCTTTTGATTATAAATTAAAAAATATCAAGAAAAAATTTCTAATCTGATAAAAAAAATCTAACAGAAAATAAAAGAGAATACGTAAAGAGAGTTATGAAATAGTAAATATATAATAATTATATTAAATAACAGATTGTTATTAGTTTTAGATATTAAAGGTATTTTAGGCAGTTTGAGATGTGTATTTAGTATAATATTAAAATGAAAAACTAGATAGGTAGTGTATTAAGTAAGAGGTGTGTATTAAAAGATTAGGGGTGTGTATTTAAAATTACTCTAAAACTAAAATTAAAAGAAAATAGAATTATAGAATTATTATTTTTTGAACATGAATTCTTATTGTATTTTGTTAACCATGGTTAAACATTGTTAAAAGAAAGGACATATGGCAGAAATCTAGGTAGGTGAGCAAATAGAACTCGACTTCAATGACAAGTTAAGGTGATCACATCCAATGAACATGAGAGACGTGTCCATTTTAAAAGGCTTGACTGCAATTTAAGGACATAACATGAGGGTTTTGAGTATTTGACATGTTTACTTATAATTATTGTTGACACTTGTCCATCTCTTATTAGTATTTTTCACTCAAAAATGACCATAACTGGTCATCCAAGTTATTTCCAGACAAATAAGGGTGGTCGGCAAATTTGTATCCCTAAACAATATGTACCAATCTGTCCAATTTGATCATACTGAGGAAAAATACCCGTTTCCGGTACTTCAAAATTAGAACATTTCAATATTTGCGGTAACATTAACACAATCGGATCCAATCAGGCAGAGAAGAGAGGGAAATGGCAGGGAGACAAATGGAAGAAATACAGCGGAAGCTGGCGGTGCTGAACTATCCCAGAGTGAATGCGGCCGCTCAGTCCCTCCTCTTCGCCGGGCTCGAACGCTACTCTCTTTTTGCGTGGCTCTTCTTCCGGTATATACATTTGCACCTTTTCCTTGTTGCCCTTTTTCTTTCTCATTCTTTTGTCCTTCATTTGCGCACAGCTTGCTGGGGGACAAGTCACCCTTCTCCCACCAAAACCTTCAAGGCGACGAAGAGACTGCCCGCATTCAGTGTAAGCCTCAAATTCAATTCCAGTTTATTGGGGGTGCTCGGTTGGTTATTTCTACTGAATCTGAGTTGAGAGTTTTAGTTGATTAATGTTTTAGGGTCGTGTCTTTATTTGTAATAAGGGTTTAGAGGAGCCATGTGATAGGGTGAGAGAGCTGAAAATACTCGAAATAGCTATGCACAGCGTTCGGGTTTATGGATTCCTCTTTTAGACCACTCTTTTTACTATATTAGTTCTAATATATAGTTCATTTCTAGAGCGGTGTCCCATTTTAAAATTAAAGTGTGAACCTCCTTATTTCGCTCACTTTCAGGTCGCATTTTCACATCTCAACCGTACAATGTCTAGAACATAATGTGTATATCATTCCTGCACAGTTTCATCTAATTTAGAGATTATTTGGGTACCGAATTAGATTAAATAAATCAACAAAACAAAAGATGTCCAAACAGAACCGTTTGTGTAAATCACGATTACGGAAGCTCAAATGATCTTCAAATTGGATGAAACTTTGCAGCAATGATCTACACACTATGTTCTAGACATTGTACGGTTGAGATGTGAAAATGTGACTTGAAAGTGAGCGAAATAAGGAGGTCCACACTTTAATTTCAAAGCGGGACACCACTCTAGACTACTCCTGCTCTCTCATTATTGCTGGTTTTGTACTTTACCTTTGTGTTGCTTTTTATTGAAAAATAGTCGTAAGATTTCTGTAAATAGTTTAGGCATTAGTTCTCTAATTTTTCATCGCGCTTGATACCAATACGGGCAATACCCTATTCTGGTATAGTCTGGACTATCTTCTTTTTCAAATTCCAAATTTATAAGCAAGGGAAGTATATGATGATGTAATTGATCCCAAATTTCGACCACATTTCTTCCATTCTTACTCTAATAAGGGATGACCTCTGTTTTGCAGATTTGGCAGAGATTGCAAAGTTTTTGGGTATTACTAATACAATAGACACAGAAGCAATCCAAGTTAGTTATCTCATGTCGATATATGAGTATTTTTTTTGGCAGATAGATGATTTATGGGTGAAACTGATTTCATACTGTTTATTTCCGTATTAACTGCATTTTACGTGTGTAAGTACTCATTCAATTTGTATCAAGTTATCACTATTTGGCCATGCACTTATGCGTTTAATTTCTAAATTTTTTAAACTAGTGCTAATACGGATAGTATCACAGGTTGAAATGCCCTCCGTGATCAAATCTTTCATATTAGTCAACCAAATCCTCTAGTCAAAGATCAATCTCCATAGAAATGTCCTTGGGAACAGGTTTCATTTTCATTTATCCTTGTAGATCAGGACAAACATATAATGCAATAGAAGGTACACTAGACAGCATAGTAGGAAAGATTAGTTAAACGTTTGTTGCAAGCGGTGCTCTATGCATCTTATTGGGACTCTAGACTAGAAAAATATAGATGGAATCATAACTTCAATTGGATCATCATGATTTCTGCATCTTGTTGGGACTGTAGGCAAGATTTTGCTTTCTGAGTTTCTCAACTTTTACTAGTGCACTGCCTTCTATTGCAGGGACGAGGAAGCTATGAAGATCGTACTGAAATGCTTCGTCTAATTGTAGATCTTGTGGAGGCAAGCATGTTTGCTGATAATCAAGAATGGAGGTAATGATATTACTCAAATGTTGCATTTGGCAGAAATTGTTTGCTTGATATAGAAAATGCTAGGGTGTCTATAACTTCAAACACCATTTGCCTATAAAAATCTGCCGGCGATTTGTCTTTTGATTCTAATAACTAGTCTAGCCTGAGATCTAGTATTACCGTTGATTTTTGCAGTATTGATGAGCAGGTAGCAAAGGATATACAGCTGATTGATTCCATTGCTGAAAAGCAAGCTCAAATATTCTCTGAAGATTGCAAATTGTTTCCTGCTGATGTTCAGATTCAAGCTATATATCCATTGTAAGAATGTCTATTTGGCCATTTATGTTTCATTTCCTTCCTGAATTAAAAGAATAATGGCTTCATTTAAGTCTATAGCACCATATGTTTGAACCAGAAAATCATAAAATATATATACACTATATATTTTTTTTCATATCATAGGTAAATTTGATATGCCTTAGATTCTCAGTTTGAGGATTTCTAGTGTAACCCTTATTAAGCACCGACAGGATTCCTGGTAAGGAAGTCTACCTTGAAATCAGTATTGACTAAAACATGATGGTAGCAACCATATATCTGGCAAGGAGGCTAGATAAGCGAACTTTATCTCACTGGTATTGAAAGACAGATGACTGTAGTTGGGTGCTACACTAACTTGTTTGGTAGATTCATTTAAACAGCAATTATTAAGTCAATTATTGAATGGTTCCATAACGGATGGCATTGGTCATGAAAGTTGTAGCATCAATCAGCACAAATAAAAGCACTCCTATAATAATCAACTTATCATGAAACATTTTTACCATAAAAACCTATGTAATACAATCCAAAGTAGTTAGAAACTTAGAATAAAAGGCTAATGAGGCAACTCAGGTGAGTATACCACTGAAGTTAGAATAACTTTCTCCATTAAATATAGTAATATTTTTATTGTTAATCAAAGTTCATTTGCAGACCTAATGTTTATGAGCTGGAGCAAAAGCTTTCAGAACAATCAAAGACACTCTTACATCTTCAACAAAAGGTTGATGATTTGGCATCAAAGGTTTGTATGTTTCCTTTATGTAGAAGTTCTCGGTTTGGACAGTATTGATTATTTGTTTCATCTCTTGTATTCTTGAGTTCTCGTTTATTTGTCAAACCGTAATGCTTCTGTTTTAAGTATTTTTTTCTGCTGGAGCTGAGATTACTGCTGATCAGTGGCGGATCCAGGATCCGAGTTTCGTCTAGGCGAATAAAACTGTAACAGTTGCTAATACCAAATTTTTTTTCCGATACATTTCCCTATTGTCAAACTCAATTTTCTTAGGAGGGGGAAAATTGGGGGAGGTTGGGGGTGTTGTGGGGGGGATGGGTTGTGTGGAATTATGAAGGAAAGTAAAAAAATAAAAAAGGAGGGAAGACAAGAAGAAGGAAAGTAAGAAATACTTGTAGAAAGCGGGATAATATTGTACGAAATCAAAAACAAAGAAAAGAAAATGCAGAGGAGAAAGAAAAAAGGTAAGGAGCAAGGAAAAACAGGGGGAAGAAAAGGTGAGGAGTAAGGGAAAAGGGAGAAGAAAAAGGGGAGGGGAGAAGAAAAGGGGGAAGGGGAGGACTTGGACCAATGACCTCTTGTTCCATAACTTAGCACCCAGCCAACTCAGCTAAGACAACTTTTTTGAACATATAGCACATGGCGTATGAAGTACTGAGGGAATTCTTGTCCATGCTGCAGCCCATAAATCCCACCAAGTAGACCCACCACCGCTCCTGATGATTGCTGCTGCAAATATGCCAAATTAGTTTATCAGTCCAGTGGACTTAATGTCCATTCTTTCGTAGTAGTTCATTTCTCCAATGCAATTTTGTATTCTATCAACAAGAAAAATTATGTCCCATCTGTGGTATATAGTTATCGCTATTATATGTCAGTTTTTCTTTTGAAAAAAAACTTATAACTCAAATTACGAATAAATTCATCTTCATTTTGAGAAGTTGTCCCGCCCATTGTTGTTTCTCCTTTTGATGTTAGCCCCACTACTGTCATCCCCTCTACCATAGACTCAAAGAGTCAGAGAGTTACACAAGGGTACTTGAGTTTTATCACTCTCTAACACATAATCTACCTTGTTACCTTCCTTTTCCTTCTGAAGTCCAATGATGCCCAAAGATTCATTTTCATTTTAGCACATTGGTTTTAAGATTCTTTTTGTTTTTTGTGAACTTCTTTGTCCTCCCCCCCTCCCCCCCCAACCCAAAAAGCCTCAAGTCCATCTGATTACCGGTAATTAATGCTCTTGCAATTTTGGGTCGCCTGGAATCTTATGTACTAAACGTTTTTCCCTAGTTGTTATATTTAATGCTTTCTTTTTCTCGTTGTGGTAAGTAACTCTACTAATTGCAGCATGCTTACAACCCACATGAGGACTATGCAGAGGTGGAATCCGCATTGCGCTCCCATTTGGAATCTTTTCTGGAAACTGCGAGATCATTCAATATGATTTACACCAAGGTTTGGTCTGCTTTCCCTTTAATATACTGCCTTGGAAATCAGCTGTTGCTTTTATGTTCATATATCTTCAATTGTATATTATTCAACTGATAGAAATTGGGCACTTGTGTTACTGAGAATGTCACCATGATGAAGGTTATACTTATACTCCTTGGTCTGTTCCATATTTACATATCAGTTTTGGTTGGTGCAGGAGAAAATCTTTTCATGTGTGTTTTCCTGTTCCTTGCTAATTGAAAATTTCACTTTTTAGCTTCTTCAATTGGATGCTACTGTTTATTTTGATGTGCTAGAATTCAAAATACCTTTTTCTTTTTTGATGCGTGTGCAGGAAATATGTCCCTGGACACACATGATGGAGGTACCGCAGCTCCATGGGTTCGGGCCTGCTGCCAATCGCTTGTTGGAGGCATATAAGATGCTTTTTAAGGTACTCATTGACTATGAAATTGTATGTCCTTTAATTTCTTCATGGTACATTATGCAGTGTTTTAGACTAATACTACAACATGCGTAGCGATTTTGTGATTAATTTCATATACCACCACTAATATAATTTGATGCTTTGTAGATATAAGAGACGTAACATTTACAGTTACAATAATTTAATCTGTTTGTCTACCTTTTTATACTGTGATATCTGTGTTTTCTATAAGTATCAGCCAAGAATTTCCAAAGTTTCTGAAGTCTTCAGTTAGTAAAACTTATTCCTCCTACTAGTGAACTTTATAAGGATAAAGGTGGGTATCCATGTGAAATATTAAACATAGGCAGGTTGGTCTCTTATGCATGATTGCTGGTGTAGGATCTAGGCCTGAGGGACGTTGTTGAAAATGGTTGGGTGAAAACTAGCTATAAGTTGTTTGTACATGTGACATTCTGCTTGCGCATGCAGTTACCTGAGAAGTAATCATCTTTCTTTTTCTGGAGGCATATTATTGGTCCAGTAGAATATTTTTTTTCATTAGTATCTAGGAAGGAATCATGGCAATAGATTTCTTTCATTACCGGGCCGTCTGTTTTTGTTTGTTTTTGTTTTTGTTTTGTTGTAACATCAATCTTTGGTCTCTTATGTTTGTGCTCATCATATTAATGCCTTTTCTTGCTGTCCTATGCAAATGCTGTGGCGGTTAATCACGTATTTACATAGACTTGGACTGATTTCAAATCTAAGTGGTATTTCTTGAAGTTTTTCATATTGAATAGGAAAAAAAGAAAAGAAATTTGTGCTATAAATAAGTGAACTGAAGGGAAGGAATGTGAAGGAAAGAGAGAAGGAAGAGGTGGAAAAGTTATTGGTTTTGGGAGTAGGAGGGGGGAATGGAAGAAAAACGGGAGAGGTACTTCTCCTTCAAACGGGGAAAGCATTTCCTTCTTTATACACAGAAAATGAAGACTACAAACAAACTGCAATATGGTAACCAAACAAATTCAGAATGTAAGCGTATCTTGTCTCCTATCACTAGACAGATAAATCTATTCTCCCTATCTCTCCACGAATGTTCTCCATTGGTTTTCTTCTCCTACCATTCTCTTTCTTGCTATCTACTTGGTATCACTTCCTGGTGACCTTGTCTGTGTTTGTTTAGACTGTAGTAAATATAAAGTTTTAGGTAGTCATAGGCGTGATTAGTTGTTCATGGATTACTCTATGTATTTCTACACTGGAACCTTATCAATAGACTTGTCTTGACGCTGCTTGGCTTCCTTGTTTTTGTGAGGAAAAAGAAACGTGAAAAGAGCATTACAAGAGAATTTTAGTCATCAAATCTATCTTTTACATACTTATAAAGTTGTTGTAGTTGTTACTGGTACTGGAGGTGTTTGTTGTTCCTGTTCATTGGATATAGGCAGAGCGCTAAACCACGTTATCTTTTGCTGCTTCCTTGCTTTTTGTTTTTTCATTAGATCCTAACATTATTATGAATGGTGCAAAATGATGCCGCACATTTACAAGGCATGGCCATGAATTTATAATGACGTATCTTCCTCTTTTTTTGTTTGTATTCATTGCAGTTTTTAGGGAACTTGAGGAATCTTAGAGATTCGCATGCAGCGGGGATCATCTGACTCAGTTACCAGTGAGCCCTCATCTGTGACGAGAATAATCTCAGAATGTGAATCTGCAGTGACATTCTTTAATCGTGACCTTGGGATTCTTTCTGCTTCGGTTGCTAGAAAGCAAGGTGAGGATGTCAATTTGTGTTGAGGTCATTGTTGGGGCGTATGTGGCTTGGAAAATCTAGTGTGTTGACCGTTCATAAAATGTATTTTGATTCATGTATTGATAGCACGTAGTTGTTGGTGCAACCATTTAGCCACTAAATGTTTACACTGAAGCCATGTTGATGTAATTGTGACATTTGATCCCTTCAGAAATAATCATTAGACTTTGACAAGGTTTTTTTTTTCGATGACATGAAAACAATAACAAAAACAACAAATTACAATAAAAAACCAGGAGTGACATCTCTTTTCCAGCTGATCTAAATGGAACGCTAGGTACACAAATAGGGGTAAACAAAAAACCAAACTAGTGGAGAACCAGCAGTAAGCCCTAAGGATGCCACTTTGTCCGCAACAAATTAGCCTCACGAAGGACATGACAAAAATAGCAGGAATGGAAATGAGATCTATAAGCACCTTGCAGTCACCTTCGACAATAACATGAGTAAATTGTTGCAACCAAGCAGTGTGAAGTGCTTCTTTTAAGGCGGTACTTTCAGCCAAGAGCAATGTATTTTAACGGCTGCCGTGAGAGGGTTAACTCGAAACACGAAACCAATAGCTGCTCTATTGCTTTGAACAGTAGCATCAAAATTAATTTTGATATACCCAAGATCAGGAGGATGCCAACCAGAGAACTGGCATCAAAGAAGTACTGAAATTGGTGGGAGTTGAGCGACCTAAATATTTGAGTTTTGCTCCCTTTTTGTTGTTTATTTCTTATTACAAAACCACGATACGACGCCGTTCGCTCTCTGCACGCTTTAGCCAAAAGAGCCAAAACGAGCTTTTGTTAGTGATCCAGAGAAACTGAACCAGAAGTGCACGACAGATCAAATTCCGTCGTTTTTGAGTTCGTCATCATCACCATTCGAGGTCGTAGATTTCTGAAATTCCCTCCTTGTTTTAAGCGGGAGTATCCCAGCCAGGTCAGTACGGGTTTCCAAGCTTCAATCTTTCATTTCAAATTCTCTCTTTTTAGGGTTTCCTTCAGAAATAGTGTGAGAATTTTAAACACAAAATACAAGAATGACAAGCAATTGGGGATTCCCCAAGTTGGTTTAGGATTTCAAATCCAGTAATTCAGCTGAAAGAACAAAGCTTTGTTCTGTTTTAAGAACTAATTTAAGTGGTATAAAAAAGGATTGAAATTTTCATTGATTTGTGTGTTCATACATAACCTGTTTATTCATGTGTCTTTGCTGTGAATTACCCAAGCAACTTGTATAGGTTTATTTAGAATTAGCAACAAGTGAACTGAGTTGCAGTATATAGTTTCTGATTTCTACATATTAAACTGAAACTGTTAAGTCATGATTGAATTGAAAACTGTTTTAGTATATACTGATACTGTGGGTTGCTTATGGATCTAATTCCAAATGTTTTTATTCTGTATAAGGGGAACGAATGGGGTCGAGTGGAGATCCGGGTCCAGTTGATAAGTCTGTGCTTTATGATCAAGAGAACCATATTTCTTCAGCAATTTGGGAGGGGCAGGTTAGATATTCTCGACTTCACATTTTACATGTAGTTGTTAATGTTAATACATTGATTCTGTATAATGTCTCCAATGCAGGAGCGTAATGTGCTTAGATGTCATGAGCACACGTCAATGCTTGAACAATGGAGGCTTACACCTAAACAAATTGAGTTGGTTGAGAAGGCTGGTTTTGGATACTTCAGAATGATTCCAACAATTAGCCTTGACAATGCACTTGTCTCCGCGCTTGTTGAAAGGTGGAGGAAGGAGACAAACACATTTCATTTGCCTGTTGGAGAAATGACCATAACACTTGAAGATGTTGCGCTCATACTTGGGCTACCGATTGATGGTAAACCTGTTATGGGGGTAACTAGGCCACCTGGGAAAATCTATGAAAATTTACTTGGGAAAGTACCAGAAGACCTAACTGGTGGAATGTTGAAGCTAACTTGGTTGAAAGAGAGATTTTCTAAATGTCCTGAAGATGCACCGATTGAAGAGATTGAGCGTCATACACGTGCTTATCTACTATATCTTGCTGGCTGTACTATATTCTCTACAACAACTGGGAATAAAGTCTCTGCCATGTATCTCCCATTGTTTAAGAATTTTGATGAAGCTGGAAAATTTGCATGGGGTGCTGCAGCATTGGCATTTCTCTATAGAGCTCTTGGTAATGCCTCCCTTAAATCACAAAGTACCATAAGTGGTTCTTTGACACTCTTGCAGGTAGGCATGTTATTATTTCCCTTTAATACCTGAAACAGCTTAAGTTGTAAAGCAGAGGGCTGTCATTACTTGATCACAATGGTTTTCAGTTAAAATGTTGACTCTGATTATACATTTATCCCTTTCTAGTGTTGGAGTTATTATCGCCTCAATGTCGGTAATCCAAAGTTTAATCAGGAGCCAAATGATGGTTTCTTTCCTCTCGCACTTCGGTGGAAAGGTAGAGCTACTGGACCAAGATCAAACAGTAATATTGTTACCTACCGCAAGGCCTTGGATTCTCTTCAACCTTCGAATGTAAGTCGAATAGATATGTGGTCAGTTTCTGTTGTGAACTTGTGATATCCCGCTAATTAGGACATGATGGCACCAATTAATATGTTGATGACATACAGGTTAAGTGGCTCCCCTACAAAGATTTGAATTATTCACCCGAACTGGAAGATATTAAGGAGAGTTTGATATTGCGGGCATCAGAGACCGTGCTTATATGCTTTGATAAGGCTGAAAGACACCTTCCTGATCGTTGCCTTAGGCAGTTTGGCATGTTTCAACCGATACCGAAAGATGTACGGCGATGGGAGAGAAAGATTCGATTTTCTGATCAGGGGTTAGACGAGACAAAGGAAACAATTTTGCAGCTCAAAGGGAAGAATCAAGCAGAGCTGAAGGAATGGATAGACCGTCGACGTCGTATCATCCCATATGAGAAAATTGTGGATGAAAGTATGTACATGGAGTGGTACGACAGAATTACCCGGAAGTTTGTGGGCAGGCCTGAATCTTTAGAATCTGAGTTTCAGAGAATGGTAAGTAAGCTTATGCTTAATTGATCAGTCCAATTTACATGATCATTTTATTGACAATGCATACTTGTTTACAGAACTTATTTTATTGACTATGCATTCTTGTTTACAGGTTACTGCTATGAGAGAAATTGCAGATGTAGCAGATTCATTATCGAATGATGAGATAGGTTTCCGAGACAGGCAATCCCTTGATGAGATCAAGAACACTGCACTCAGTAGCCTGATGGATGTGGTTGAAGACTCAAAGAGGAGTAGACGTAAGATAGCCACAAAACGTAAAAGGGAAGATGATCCAAGTCCAACTACTGGCTAGGATGTAGCACTTGATGTTTGGATGCACTGAGAGTTCTTTCATGAACTGCATAGTTTCTATCAATTGTGTCTTCTGGAATCAAGATGTCAAAAAGTGTCTATGTACTAAACTACTGATGTGTTATTAGCATTTGCAGGTAAGTCAAAGTTCACTGTCACAGTTTTCATGTTTATATTATGTCTTTGCAGCTCAAAGTTTACTACCTCCGGTGGTTTTTTTTTTTTTTTTTTTTAAGCTCAATCGTCGTTTGAAACGCTTTTAACATTTTTATTATCAATTATTTAAACCACTTTGGGCTGTAAACCTTTGGCGATTTACTCTACACTCGAGACTTTTCTTAGTATCTTCCCCATTTGTTGGTATCGCCATGACACAGTGTTCATCTCTCCAAGTAATTGAATCAGTAACACAGAACTGAATATTGCAGAGAAATTGTGGATTTTCTGATGTATTATTAAAAATACTAAAGTGCAGTATGCATTATGCATCAAAGTATTATTTTTCAGTAGAATAGAAACGCAAATCGTTGTAGTAGTTGCGAATCCATCGTGCGATGATCCCAAGTTCTATGTTCCGCTGCAGAACTAACCATCTGGGATCGTTTATCCTTGCAGGCAATATGTCCAAGCAATGAGAACCTACAGGCATATATGCAAGCACCTTTCAAATATCATCATTCATTCCATCATTCATTCCATTTATTCAGAGAAACTCAATAATTGCCATTGTTTAATTACCTTGAGATGTTGTCACGGCTACTACGCTGGGCGATATATTTGTCAATACCCTGTCATAAAAGCAACAAGGAGCTATATTATATTGAATCAAGTGAAATGATAATGAGCATGTATATCGAAACTATTGAAGTTACCCGGCAGCACTAAAAGGATCACGGCGGCCATTTGAGAAGATGATGTTACTGGCAAACTTCTCCAAGGTCATCCTAATATGCTACATTATGAACATTAGAAGAAAAAGAAAAAGAGGTTAAGGGTTGCACTTTCATTTCCTTCATAATATCCAGCCATTTACATGCTTCTGTATGTATTAAGATACTTACATGCCCTCCATAATAGGTTGTGATCCAATTGGGTCTCAGGCGGGAACCTTGATATAGCTGGCGGCACATTCGACTGTAGGAATCGACATCAAATGGTTCTGCCTGGAACATAGTCTCGTTTGTTTCTCGACCAATTGGCATTAGAAGTTCAGTACATGCCTATAATTTTTAGATAGTGATCGATTCAATTTTCGCATAAGCAGTTTGGTTAGAAGCACATAGAATTTTTCATTAGAAGTTCAAGTATATGCTCCCTGCATATTCTATCTCTCGGAAGCACGTAGTAATCTTTCTTTCTGTCAAATGCAAGAAAATACTGCATTACCTGCCATAACCAGTTCAAACCATTAACTGTATCATCTGATGGGCGAAGTTCGCTACTAAGTTCCAAGCATCGACCACTATTCTCTCCTGGACGAGTTAAATTATTAACAGCCGAGGCGATTCGATCAATGGTATCATCTCCTCTTGCTGCTGCTTCTTCAATACTGTTGCAGATCTGACTGACTGGATATGTTGGAGGGTCATCATACTGAGATGCAGTTATATATAGGTTCTCCAAGTAGGTCTTTAGCTCGAGTTCATCTCCATCCTCCAAAGGTCTAGTTACCAAAAAAAACAAATATAATACATCAAGAATATGCCACCAAATTTGACTTCTAACCAAATGTAATACATCAAGAATCTTACTCGCAAGTTCGAAATTTCTCAGTGAGCATGTCAAGACCATTGTCTTGGTCAAGAACCATTCTATCGATCTCAGACCATGATTTCTTTATGGTATTGTAGCAACTCTCACTCGCTTCCTGCATGAATGTTCTTTCAAAGAAAGTCTGATCATGCACTCAGACAGAAATAATAGCCCGGAACTTATTCGAAGTAAAGAAGAAACACCCTTAATTCTCACCCTGAAGTTGTCTGAGACCACAGAATGAAACCCATCTGATGGTGTAATGTCATCGAAGTAAAGAAGCGGGGCGGAAGAGGCCAATGCCCCCATAGCAATGTGCGGGTATTTGAGGCGAAACCATGCTGCAAGCACTGATTGATCGAGATACAGAAAGTTCATGTGGATTTTGTCAAGCAAGTAGGCAAAACTTAGACAACCAATAAAGCATAACCTTTGTAAATATATAGTGAACATGCTTTTGTTGTTCATGGTTTATATCTTACTTCCACCATAAGAGCCTCCAATGACAATTACTGGAGAAGCCTCGGCGGATAAATTCCTCTTCAAGTGTAGTATAATATCTGCATAATCGGCTAGAGCTTGGCCGGAATTCAGGTATCCTAGACTGGTAGTATTGTATATATCTTGCATGTTATCTCTAGAAGGAATTGATTTCCCATAGTACCGATGCTGTGCATAGAATGCAAGTGCTCAAAAAGTAAGTGACCTACTAATTAACTGTTTAACAAGTTAGGTAAGAATTACATCTAACAAATTAAAACAAGAAGAATAATTTTTATCCAGTTAACAATTTGGCTTGAGGAATGGACGTCGTTCCTGTTACTGACCTCCAAATATACCATTAGAGCACCAAATTTTTGCGCATTGTCGGTGAGAAATCCGATGGAACCGATACTTTCTTCCAAGGACTCCTCCCCACCAAGGTAGACGAATATAGGAGCGGCTGCAAGGGCACCTCTCCAATGCATAGAGCTTACCATGTAACGCTGCAGAAAGGTGGTATAACTCGCTGGCTCGTAGCTGAAGTGGTCTAGTGTTTGAGCATAAAAGTATGTCCGGAAACGGTGGCGGACGGCAACAGAGTTGCTGTGGTTTCGAAAAGTAATAGGTCTTTGTAGGATGCTGAGCCTCGGTATTTTTCTCAAGGGAGGAGAATAGCAAGAACTGATCATGAAGGTTGAAAAGAGGAAAATAAGTTGTAGTAGCCATGGAAGGTCAAGAGCTTGGATTCTTGGACCTCTGCTGGCCATTGAGCGATGTATGAATGAGAAGATCTGTTCCTGTATGGTAATGGAAATTCGTAATGGTGCCTTCGAACTCTTTTGTACAGGGGTAAGAGATTTTTGTATCTAATTGGTTTGACACACATAATGTGTGCGAAGATGAAAATGTAAAAATAAAAATTACATGAAAAGATTGGAAGCAATATTGGTTTGGATCACAGGAAGGGGATTGATGGTATTAAAATGCTCAACTGTTATAGATGGGCCAGCAATTTTAATTTTTAAGGTGGAATGAGAAGAGAAGAGAAGCTTGATCTCCTGCAGAAACCAGCAACACGTACTTCACCTGTTCGTTTAATTTAGAGTTCTCTACTGAATTAAAAACTATGAATTTTTCTGCTGAAGTCGAGCTCCAAAAGGATAACTGAATTACATGAACAAGCACCAGTGCATCACAGGTCAGCCCCAAAGAATCATAAACGTCGATCGGCAAATGACAAGGGATCTGATCAAAGGCAAAGGCAGCGGACCAAGGGCCATCGATCAATCTACCTAGCTAGGGTTTTTTATCCAAATATATAGTACGCATGCAGTGGCAGTAACATATGTTAGATTTTCTGGTAATCGTGATAAACCGAAAAGCTAGCCAAGAAGAACTGTTATGAGTCCTTTTCAAGGTAGCTGTACAATTACTTAGGTTATTAACATGATATATGAGAGTAGTATAAATACTTAATGAATTATGGTGCATTAATCAAATACACTAGCACTGCACAGCAAGCCTTGTGCAGTGAGCAGTAAGGCGATATGCAGTGGAGCATGGAGTCACTGTTGAAACAACATGGTGTTTGATAATTAGCAGCATGGCTTCTAATAGGATTTCTTACTTTATCAATCACTGGAGCATGGCTTAGCAACATGTTGTAAATGGCTTTGTGCCTTTGTCCACACTGTTTTCAGTTTTAGGTAGGATACGAATAGTGCCTTGAATTCTCTATATATACACAACAATGTAAATCAACAATGCACATTCATATATATTGAGAGAAAATTGTTCCAAATGCTTGTGCTTTTCTTAATGATATCAGGGCAGAAACTTTTCCAATAGGATTTGCATAGACTTTTTTTTTTTTTTTTTTAAGAAGAGATTTGCATAGACTTTAGATTTCTAAGAACAAATGACTCAAACAAATACAAATTTTATTATTTACTCTCTTAGGTTACATTGCGCTAAAATCTGAAAAGTAGTGCTAGAGACACCAAATATTTATACTAAGAATGCGGCTATTGGGACCTCCAAATTTGCTCACTAGACCTCATTCTATTTTGAATTATCAAATGACATATACATCCTCATACACAATGACTATTAAGGACAATAGTTATACAAGAAAATAATATATTTATTCTCTTTAGACTTTCCAATTCAATAATAATTGATTCCATTCTTTATTATTTTCCTTATATATTTTTGTTTTCCAATTTCTTTTTTATTAAAGCATATATATAGTTTATAAGAGCTAAAAAACTAATCAATATTGATCATGTGACATAAAATTTTGTATTATCATACATGTTGAACGCATATACTTGCAAGGTGCATAAATATTTTTACAAATTTTTTTTAATATCTATCGATTATAGAAAATATATATTTATTAAAATAATTTATTATGAGGTACAAAATAGAGATCAAATTATTCAAAAGAAAAAAAATGGAGAAAAAATACACGTATAAAAGAGAAAAACAATTAAAAAGATATATAGAATAGTTCATGATGAACATTTTCTTGCATGAAAAAAAAATCAAAAAATGAAGGTAGGGATAATGGATGTTAAAAAACAAAAAGGGGGGAAAAAACAAAGAATGAGAGCTCTATTGAGTAAATAAGAGGTAATTAATTGATTGAAATATATGTTAATAAATAATTAAGGTTATGTCAGGAATTTGAAATGAGGTCTAGTGAGCAAATACTTATATTGGAAAGTAAAAGGGAGGTGTAGAGAGAATGAAAGGTATAATGAGCAAATTTGGAGATCCCAATAACCATACTCTTATACCAAAATCATATAGTTGACTCTTATGAATAGAGCCTTGTATTACTTGACAGGAACTATGGTGTTTCTTACTGAGGGAAAAAACAGTTTGGCAATTGTGTATACTTTAGGTCTTCTATGGTGTTTAGTTTCTTGTCCAAACGTATATGCCCCAAATTCTGTTTGACCTTTGAATTTTATGACATCAATGAAGTTTGATTTTATGTGTGCTGATGAATGACCAATCATAATCATGATACCTTTCCTTTGCAGTTCAGTTTAGCAGTTTTAATTTGGTTCTATACTTAGCTTTTGTTGTCAAGTTCATGTTGGTAATGCTTCTCCGATCCCTTTCTCTTTTTTTTTTTCTTCTCATTACTTGTCTTAAATTGTTGCCTTTCCTGCTTGTGTTGTCTCATAAGACAAGTTTCTTACAAAATTTGATGCGGATTAGGTATCGAGAAAAAGTCTCTAACAGTCACTCAACCAGACACCAGAAATAAGGAGTAGTAAACTCGTAGAAAATGACAAATCTATTCCACAAATCAACTGATATAAATCATAAAATATAAGCTATCTAATAACTATTACAACACCCATGCATGCATATTTATATGGTTTACAATACTTGAAAAATAAGTAGGCTCAAGTTAAAAACGAAAGCTAATTAAAAGTAAATCCTATTAATTATAAAATAATTCCCTAAAACTATCTCAATAACGAAATATCAAAGATTACGAATTTATAATTTAATATTGTCTTATATGCTCCTGTATTAGACTCCCTTGGTCAGTTGGTTGGAAAGAATTCGTCCTCGAATTTGAACCATTGATTGTAGAAAATCCAGACAAAATCTTCCATTACTTCAAATCTGTCTTTGACAAATTAGCTTGTAATTGAATTCTTTCTTTCCAAATAAATAAATATAGTAAACTACATATTAGTTACTGACCAAATTTCAGTTTACAAATACATCCTTTACACATTATCTTATACATTTAAGGACAAAAATTAACAAATTAGGACAAAGTAATATTCACATGTCATATGTCACTACATATTTTACCAAACTACCTTTCACTACATATTCTACTGCTACTATGGACGTACTACTGCCGTGTCAACGAGAGACATGCTATTACCGTGTCGACATGAGACGTGTTACTGCCGTGTCGACGAGAGACGTGCTACTGCCGTGTCGACCGGAGACGTGCTACTGCCGTGTCGACCGGAGACGTGCTACTGCCGTGTCGACCAGAGACGTGCTACTGCCTGTGTCGACCGGAGACGTGCTACTGCCGTGTCGACCGGAGACATGCTACTGCCGTGTCGATATGAGACGTGCTACTGCCGTGTCGACATGAGACGTGTTTCTGCCGTGTCGACATGAGACGTGCTACTGCCGTGTCGACTAGAGACGTGCTACTGTCGTGTCGACCATAGACGTGCTACTGCCGTGTTGACATGAGGCGTGTTATTGCCGTGTCGACCGAAGACGTGTTATTGTCGTGTTGACCAGAGACGTGTTACTGCCGTTTCGACCGGAGACGTGATACTGCCGTTTCGACCGGAGACGTGTTACTGTCGTGTCGACTAGAGACGTGTTAGTGCCTTGTCGACCAAAGACGTGCTATTGCCGTGTCGACCGAAGACGTGCTATTGCCGTGTCGACATGAGACGTGCTACTGTCGTGTCGACGAGAGACGTGCTACTACCGTTTAGGAATGTGCTAGTACCGTGTCGATGAGAGACGTGCTACTGCCGTGTCGACATGAGACGTGCTACTATCGTGTCGACATGAGACGTGCTACTGCCGTGTCGACCGGAGACGTGCTACTGCCGTGTCGACCGGAGACGTGCTACTGTCATGTCGACCGGAGACATGCTACTGTCGTGTCAACCGGAGACGTGCTACTGCCGTGTCGACGAGAGACGTGCTATTGTTGTGTCGATCGAAGAGGTGCTACTGCCGTGTCGACATGAGACGTGCTACTGCCATGTCATTTTGAGTAAATTTATTTGAAAAAGGGGTATTTTAGTCATTTTGCCTATGAAAGTCTAAATCAGATTTGGTACCATTAGTTTGGGCTTGGACTTATGTCTTAATTTGTACAAAAAATATTAAAAGTGGGGTTTTTATGTTTTTAAATTTGGTCATGTGCTATTATGTAATTTTCTCAAATAAATACTTGAAATACCTTCCTTTTCTTGACTTGGAAAATCTGCTCATCATAATAAATTTAGCTAACCCAAAATTGCTCTCACATTTCTTGACACGATTAACAATTTCAACTAAATCTTTGAGAATCTCCATAACAATTGCATTAACTCCAACAAAGTCGACAAGTTTATGCTCAGTATTAATCCAAAATACGGACTTTAGTGTGCCTTCATTGTCGTCTTCATCTTTGTTTCTTTTCCTACCGTATATGAGATCATCCTCGATTGAGCCAATATGCTTGTTATAGAATTCCTCCATTTCATTCAAATCTTCTTCCAAAATACACAAACCATTATCTTTCCATGAGCATGAATGGTTCATGGTTAATTGCAAATTAACCAATAGTCTTGTCATTTGAATCATGAAGAGAACTAACTGATGCAGAGGTAACCACTTGACCCATAACAAACAAACTTTCACCTTCTCCTTCAAGTTGGTTTCCCATGCAAATATTTTTGCTAGACTCATCACAATTTCTAGCAATTGAAGGAAAACAACATCTCATTCGGTCATCCACACCACCATCACAGATTTCACAACCTTCATAACAATCATACCTCAGTGGTTTATGAAAACTGGTTTTTCTTTTTCTGAAAATAATTTCTCAACAAATAGAAAATTAAAGATAATAGACTTACACCAGAGTAGTTGAAAGTGTCCCTCTTCACCCGACTCACACAACAGAGCACAACGATGAAATTGGCCAACACATATCTCCCTGTCGGAACCATCACCATCTTGGTTGAAAGTTTTGATACGATCAATACGTTGATGATAAGTGGTAACGTTTCTCTCCCCATCGGAAACCTAACGATCCAGTCGTCGAGTTTCGATGCGATCAATACGTACCGTAAGTTGTTGAAGCATCCTTTTGAATTCAGCCATGTCGTTGTTGACGTCACGGCCCTCCATTCTAAAACCTCTGGCTCTCTGCCCAACCTGAGACATGGAATCCACCAAGTAAGGAGTAGCAAACTCATAGAAAAGAGCAAATGTATGCCACAAATCAACTTATTTAAATCATAAAACATAAGCTACCTAACAACTATTACAACACCAATATTTATATGGTTTATAATACTCAGAGAATAAGTAGACTCAAGCCAAAAAGAAAAGCTAATTATACATAAATTTTATTAATTCTAAAATAATTTCTTAAAACTATCTTAATAACGAAATATCAAAGATTACGAATCTATAATTTAATATTGTCTTATATAGTCATGCATCAAAATTGAACTCTGTTTTGGTGTAAAGTCAATTTGGAAAACAAGCTAGAAGTTAAAATATAATTATGATCGAGTTTCATTCACTGGATTACAAGGCTCTAGAAACAAAATAGCAAGAGAAAATGCTACATAGCTCCTGCTACATAGAGAAATTTCCATGACAACTAATACTGACCATATGGTTTTCTTGATTGACACTGGTATTTTATTTTGTTTGTTTGACATGTTTTTCAGTTACAACTTAGGATTAATTATAAAACATCACTCGAACTATAATGTTATTTTGCATTTTCATACTTAACCATAAAAAACTTGCATTTTCATACCCGAAGTTTCATTCAGTTAGTATTTTGATACCCTGACCACTGACACCGTTAAATTTGAGGGCATTTTCATCATTTCAATAAATGTATCATTTTTTACATTTACATTAATAAAATAATTTATTTTTTAAGGTTATCAAATACAAATAGATCGAACAATTTACTTTAGCAAAAATATTCAAAAAAAAATCCAAAATTAAATATTTATTTTTACAACAATAGTGATAAAAGTTAATAGAACTCTTATATGTGTGTGTGTGTATATATATAGAGAAAATTACATAATAGCACATGACCAAATTTAAAAACACAAAAACCCCACTTTCAATATTTTTTGTACAAATTAGGACATAAGCCCAAGCCCAAGCCCAAGCCCAAACTAATGGTACCAAATCTGATTTAGACTTTCATAGGAAAAATGACTAAAATACCCCTTTTTCAAAAATAAATTTACTCAAAATGACACGGCAGTAGCATGTCTCATGTCGACACGGCAGTAGCACCTCTTCGATCGACATGGCAGTAGCACGTCTCTCGTCGACACGGCAGTAGCACGTCTCCCGTCGACACGACAGTAGCATGTCTCTGGTCGACACGGTAGTAGCACGTCTCAGGTCGATACGACAGTAGCACGTCTTATGTCGACACGGTAGTAGCACGTCTCTCGTCGACACGGCAGTAGCACGTCTCTCGTCGACATGATAATACCACATTCCTAAACGGTAGTAGCACGTCTCTCGTCGACACGGCAGTAGCACGTCTTTGGTCGACACGGCACTAGCACGTCTTCGGTCGACACGGCAGTAGCACGTCTCCGGTCGACACGGCAGTAGCACGTCTATGGTCGACACGACAGTAACACGTCTATGGTCGACACGACAGTAGCACGTCTCTGGTCGACACGGCAGTAGCACGTCTCTGGTCGACACGACAGTAGCACGTCTCTGGTCGACACGGCAGTAGCACGTCTCATGTCGACACGGCAGTAGCACGTCTCATGTCGACACGACAGTAGCACGTCTCATGTCGACACGGCAGTAACACGTCTCCGGTCGACACGGTAGTAGCACGTCTCCGGTCCACACGGCAGTAGCACGTCTCTCGTCGACACGGCAGTAGCACGTCTCATGTCGGCACGGCAGTAGCATGTCTCTCGTTGACAGGGCAGTAGTACGTCCATAGTAGCAGTAAAATATGTAGTGATGGATAGTTTGGTAAATTATGTAGTGACAGATGACATGTGGATATTAGTTTGTCCTAATTTGTTAATTTTGTCCTTAAATGTATAAGATAATGTGTAAATGATGTATTTGTAAACTGAAATTTGGTCAGTAACTAATATGTAGTTTACTAATATATATATATATATATATATATATATATATATTTGGAGTTACATGTTAAGCAAAACAAAATAAAATAAAATAAATTATATCATCGAATATTGATGGAAATTTTATCATATTTTATATAGACATGGTATATTTAACCAAAAATAGATTAAACATGTTTATATAAAATTTGATAAAATTTCCATCGATATTCGATATTTTCTCGATATAATTTATTAATTTATTTTATTTTGTTTTGCTTAACATATAACTCCAAAAATATATATACATACAAGAGTTTTACTAACTTTTATCACTATTGTTGCAAAAATAAATATTTAATTTTTGGAGTTTTTTTTTTAATATTTTTGCTAAAGTAAATTGTTTTATTTATATTTGATAACCTCAAAAAATAAATTATTTTGTTAAAGTAAATGTAAAAAATTATATATTTATTGAAATGATGAAAATACCCTCAAAATTTAATAGTGTTAGTATCAAAATGCTAACGAAATGAAACTTCGGGTATGAAAATGTAAGTTTTTGATAATTAGGTATGAAAATAAAAATTGCATCATAGTTCGGATGATGTTTTGTAATTAATCCTACAACTTATAAAGGCTTAACTTTGCCGAATCCTTGATATTTTAGTTAGGATTAAGTCTGACGAGAGTAATATTCTACAACTAGCAATTTATTTATTTTCAAACCGACCCACTTACCATCTATTATTTGATTGACTAATCCTTTATATTGGAACGGGTCAAGAGTCAAATGTTTTGGTAATTGGGGGATGAACCAAGATAATTTTGAATCAGAGTCTTATATTTTTGCTCATCTCTCATCGTAATAATATTTATATTTATTATACGACCATTAACTAAAATATCCATGTGGTTAACTAATTGGCGGGCTTGGGAATAGTCGAAGCCATACTATCAAATTATCTATCGAGCCATGAAAAGGTTCAACAAAAGACGAAAACAAATCCACTATCTGTTTTACTTCAAGCAATACGTGGTTTAACCCCAGATATAGTAGTAAAAGCAAGACGTGTAGGCGGATCAACTCATCAAGTTCCCATTGCAATAGGATCCACAAAAGGAAAAACACTTGCCATTCGTTGGTTATTAGGGGCATCTTGAAAATGTCTACGTCAAAATATGGTTTTCAAATAAAGTTCTGAAATAGTGGATGCTGTCAACGGGAGTGGCAATGCCATACGCAAAAAGGAAGAGACTCATAGAATGACATAAGCAAATAGAGCTTTTGCACATTTTTGTTAATCCATAAACAGGATCCATATAGACTCATAAAATTCTCATTACCATGATTTTTACATTTGTTGATCATGGCATTGAGAATTTTAAGGCTGAAAAAGGCTCTCCCAGCCTTTTCAGGAACACTTGCACGTGCAGCTGTACTTCCTTCTTGATAAGTTGATATTATTTGGGTGACAATGTATTACGGCCTTACGTACTCCATCCCTTAAGTTCTACTCCATATCTTTACGACCGAAGTTTATATTTAACCATAAGAAATAAAGTTAGCCATGGCCAGAGGCGTAGCCAACTAGGGGAAGAGGGTTCAATTGAACCCTCTCACATTTTAGAAAAATTTAATTAGTTATAATGAGTATTGGATATTAATGGAATGTAACATATAAATATCGTGATAATAATTTAAATTTCATGTACGATTTTTTTTTCTTTACAAATAAGCTAAATGGAAGCAGAACATTAATATTTACCGTGTATTGACATTATCTCTACGAAACAAAACATTCTTTTCAATATTTATCGTGCATGTTCAATTTAAGAATTGATGTAGAACAAAAATTAAGTTTGCGTCATTTGTTTTTTTTTTTTAACAAAATTATGTCAGTAACTGAATATAAATTTAACTAGTTAGTTAATCTTGACCCTTCTAAGTGTGAGTTCTGGCTACGTCACTAGCCATGGCCATAGTCAATCACCGCCAACGTCTCCCCTTCTCTGTCTTTCTGTTTAGTCTCCAATCAATCAATCACCTTATCGACAATGAAAGCCAGCTTTCACCGACCACCAAATTTGACGTCGATCATCACTTCTGTCTTTGTTTTCCTTTTGTATTTAACTACGTACTCAAAAGCTAGCTCTCCAAAAGTTCCTTTTTTTTTTTTACAGGTAAAGCCATACGGCAATTTCATTGATACTCAAGCTAGAATGACACGAATACACGTCTTCCTTTGCCAAACATTTGGGCAAGTTAAGGACTTGGCATGCTAGCACCATTCATTACAAAGATTCCGTTCACTTATTTCTAGCAGAAAAGCAAGAAATACTAGACACACAAATGCTTAGGTTCCTAACAAAAGGAAATATTGTAAATAGACTAGCTAAATACTTAGACTTAGACTAAAGTAAAAAACCTTAGTCCAAATTTAGGCCTAAGCACCCTTAAATGGACTCAGCCCAATGCCCAAAAACACAGGGTAGCCCTGCTTGCATCCACCAAAACCCTCTACCTTCAACACCGCCGCAACACCGTCGAGCACGTCGCCGCCATGACCACCGCGAAGCCATATAATCCTCCATCCACATCGTTACGCACTGAATAAGACAGATCCAACATCTTCCTCGCCATGACTGCACGCCACAACTCCTTTCATCAATCTGCTCCAATCCGACTTGCTTTGCCGTCGACGCCCGGAGGACCCAAGAACTTCAGAATCGTGCCACCGCCGCGACTCAAAGGTTGGAAGAGACAACCACCTTCCATGTACAAGTCTGCAAGCCGAGATCCCTTTGCTTCAAACCTCAAGCCAAAAACCATAGAAGAAAACTTACTTGGCAATTTGTAGATCCCGTCCGGCAGCCACAACTCGACGTCGCCAAGGCCCAGAAGCCGACCATTGGCCACCGGACGAGATGGGTTCAAGAGTGGAAGCCGCCGCTCTTAGGGTTCGGGAGGAGAACTTTTTTTCAAAACGACTAGGGTTGTTTAGACTAAAACAACCTCTCCAAAAGTTCCTTAAAACCTTCTATACGTAACCAATAGTCCACAATCTGGCGATTTTACTTTCTCGCATGCCGAGTCCAATAACATAAAAAGGGTTAAGAAACCCAAACATGGACATAATCCGGATCCGGACGTCGGTGCATGCATGCATGAATTGATAGCATTTCCCAAATTTTGTGGTACGTAAATAGGTTGAACTGGATGATCAGGAAAAGCTAATTGGCATTGTAATTTCGACTTTGGCTGTTCTCAACATCTTGAACAGCAAAAAATAGTCAAGGCTATCAAAGAAGCTGGAATATAACTTAAGGTCATCGATTTATGTTATTTAATATCTCTCAACCAATTAGTTTTATGAAAAGCTAGCTACCATATAAGTTAAAACTATAGATTCTTGGTTTTCATCATCGATCTAACTCAGAACGTTAAGCTAGCTGGGAAAAATAATGAAGGAAAATAAATCAAAACGTTAAATACTAGACTGATCGATCAGTAGACTTGTTCAAAAAAAACAAAAACAAAAAAAGAAGACTGAGCAGTAGACTCCACCATCTATGAACATGCACAGGCCACAGCATGCGCCATGCGGTGTGACAGATCTGCATTGGCCTCAACATGCCTTAATTTGCCTCAAACCGTAGCCAGTATTCATACTCAACTACCAAAAAAGAATTAACAAATTAAAAAGTCCAATAACTCTAAGCTGCTTGGAAATTCTATAAGGTTGGATCGATGATGCTTCAACATGCATATATATATATATATATATATATATATGCTGGTTCAGAAACGCTAAACCTACGCAGCATCCACCACCAAAAATAACAGATATGGCTGGAGAAATGAACAAGATACTGATAATTGGAGGCACAGGGTATCTTGGGCAGTATATGGAGAAGGCAAGCGTTTCTTTGGGGCATCCAACATATGTTTATGTACGACCAATCAAACCCACCAGTACTGATTCTTCAAAGCTTCAGTTGCACAACGAGTTTGAAGCCATGGGACTCACTCTCTTTCAAGTAAAGTTGATCACAATCTCTCTCTCTCTCTCTCTCTCTCTCTCTCTCTCTCTCTCGCCACACGTTCCAATATACGTACTTCGCAAGCCAGAGTTTTCCATGCACTGCTACGTTTTACCTTTTTGATAATATGAAGCAACAACCAGAGGTAAAAATACATACCTTCACAGCCGAATAATCCCAAAGTAACATGCAAAAGGGCAAGGGCAAATCAAATGGCAGGAAAACTGGACGGAGACCAACCATCTGCCGCACCAAGACCCTGAATTCTGATCCGGTACGCACCCCAGCAGCTCCCAGCCCAAGTCCCCGATCACCCATCACAATCCCATCGGCCGCTCTCGAAGCACCTAGCTTAGGGTTGCTGCGTGGAGCGCCTTCGCCCTTTTTTCTGTTTTTGTTTCATTGTGTGGGGATGCGAAAATTGGAAGTTGTTTTTCAATTCGGGCAAAAGCTAGATGGATTGTTAACAGAAGGGTGTAGATGTAATTCATCTGATATTGTAAAACCAGTCTTTACTTAGACCGGTTTGAGGGAAACAGTGTAACTTCAATTAACTGGGTAAAACGATTATGTATTCCAAGACTTCGTGTCTATTCTGGGAATCAAAAAGAAAGAAACCATGATCATCAGATGAAGACGAAAACAAACAAACAAAAAGTGGGGAAAGGGTTGATGACAAATCGGTGGCGTTGAGTTAGAGGACGAAAAGGGAGCTTTCACCAGACGGTTTGAGCTGGGCCGGCCAAAGTGGCGGCGGCGACGACGGTGGAGGAGGTGGCGTGGTAGAGTTGAGTGAGATGAAGAACTTGAAGACATGCTTCGAAGTACTGAACAAGGACAACTACCACAAGAGTGACAAGACTATCGGAAAGCAGATCGTCTTTGATGAAGACCTTCGAGTCTTCGGCAACGGGGTGTGCATCCTCTGTCTCGTCGCCGAAATCGACCAAGAAGTTGTGGGACAAGATAAATCGTCTCTGATGAAGTACTACTGCTCCTTCATTGTCAAAAAATACGACCCATTGGTCTACAATCTCAATCTCCTGAATCCAACAGTTTGATTCAACTGATTTCAAACACTAATTAAACCATCAGTGGAAAGAAATGAACGAGATTTCAAACATAGATTACATAGGTACGGGTCCGACGGCGCGTCTCGATCGAAATCGATGTGGACTGAGTTCATCTACCACGTGTCGACCCGCACATCATCTTCCTCGACGAGCCGATCTCCGACCTCTAACTGCACCTCCATCATCGGCTAGAAGCCTTGACGCGCTAAGGGAGAGAGACTTACGGCATTTGACACAAAAGCCCTCAAGGTTTTTAGTTTAACGAGTATTTTACTGCTGATGGAAGTTAAATAGAAAATTTACGTAAATGTCTTTCAAACTCGAATTGTGTGGACGATATTTAGCCATGTGCTTGAGCCCACTACGGCGTACAATACTGCTAGCATAGTTCAGCGCTTCCCTTAAATTCGTTTTTTCAATTTAGAGAAAATACAACACCTATCCGTGATATAAGAAAAGATAATTATATTAATTTATATCAAATCGGGCCCATTTGTAGTATTTCTGGAGATATAATAATCATGAGCCACACTTGTTCATTACCCACAGTCCACTCCTTTTGTGGCAATACTTATGTTGCTATTGCTCATATCTGTAGTAGTGGAAACGCTAAACCTAGCTAGCATCGACCACCAAAAGTTACAGGTATGGCTGGAGAAATGAGCAAGATACTGATTATTGGGGGCACAGGGTATCTTGGCCAGTACATGGTGAAGGCAAGCATTTCTTTGGGGCATCCAACCTATGCTTATGTCCGACCAATCAAACCCACCAGTACTGATTCTTCAAAGCTTCAGTTGCACAACGAGTTTGAAGCCATGGGACTCACTCTCTTTCAAGTAAAGTTGATCACAATCTCTCTCTCTCTCTCTCTCTCTCTCTCTCTCTCTCTCTCTCTCTCTCGCCATACGTTCCAATATACGTACTCCGTAAGCCAGAGTTTTCCATGCACTGCTACATTTTACCTTTTTGATAATATGAACTGTAGAAAACCCAAAACATAACATAGTCCAAACTAGAAGGGATTATGATTTGGTTTCATGGGTGGTATTAGCCTATTAGGATCAATTTAAAGTTATTCACCATAAACAAAAAAAAAAATGAAATTGAAATTTTAGTATGAAAAGGGAGTTCAAAATAATATAAATCAACAATGCATGGTTGCTTCAAACGTTTACTAGAGGGCATTATTTGTCTAGTTTACGTAGATGAATTATCTGTTTGGTAAAATTGTGAAAGTAAAATAATAACAATATTCTCTCAGTTCGTGGCTATATAAAATCAGTTGTAGTGTTATTTATGATAATCTCTCTATTGTCTCTGCATATTGGTGTGTGTTCATGAATAAATTAATGAATCGATAGAATTAATTTTGTGGAATGTATATTTGCAGGGTGAACTGGATGATCATGAAAAACTAGTGGGGGCATTTAAACAAGTTGATATTGTAATTTCGACTCTGGCTGTTCCTCAACATCTTGAACAGCTCAAAATAATCAAGGCTATCAAAGAAGCCGGGAATATAAAGGTCATCGATTTAATTAACTTCCTTTCAAGTCTCAATCTTGGGTTTTATGAAAAGCTTACTACCATGCATATAAGTTGAAACTTAAAATCCATGAATTTCATCATCGATCTAACTAGAATACATGATGTTGTTCAACCAGAGATTTATTCCCTCAGAATTTGGAAACGAGGCAGACAGAGCAAGCGGGCTACCACCTTTCGAGGCTATGCTTGTCAATAAAAGGAAGGTTAGAAGAGCAACGGAAGGAGCAGGAATTTCATACACTTTTGTGTCTGCAAACAGTTTTGCTTCTTACTTTGTTGATTATCTACTTCATCCTCATGAGAACCGAGACGAAGTCATCGTTTATGGCAGTGGTGAAGCCAAGGGTAACGAGCTCATCAAGTCAAGATTGTTTCTATTACCATGTCGTATATGATTTACTAACTGAGCCTAATTTTGATGTGTAGCCGTGTTCAACTATGAGAAAGATGTAGCCGCTTACACCATAAGAGCAGCAACAGATCCGAGGGCAGCCAACCGGATCTTGATTTGTAGACCGCAAGGAAACATTATATCTCAGTTGGAGTTGATATCATCATGGGAGGAAAAGACAGGACGCACTCTTAAAAGGATCCATGTCCCAGAACAAGAAATTATAGAGCTCTCTAAAAGTATGAAACCTAACCTCTTGCTCCTAACTTTGCTTCTTTTCATGTTAAAATACATTTCAGATAACAATGGTAATTAGCCTCACATGTTTGTGGTAACTAATGATGTATTTTCTTGTACTGTGTCTGCTAACTGCTTGCAGCACTTCCTCACCCAGACAATGGACGTGCATCGATCCTTCACAACATACTCATCAAAGGGGAACAGATGAACTTTGAACTCACAGACAACGACCTTGAGCCCTCCAAGTTATATCCTGATCACAAGTACACTTCCATCGATAGCTTTCTTGACATATGCTTGGTTGATCCTTCCAAGATCAAATTAGCATCGGTGTAATAAGTTTTTATGGCATTTGCTGGAAGAATAATTTGTTGAAGCTCAGGGTTTGTGCGTTAAATCTGTTTTGGATTTAATAGTCTGTGTGAATTGTTGACTTGAGGCCCCTCACGGATACATGCCTTCTCTTGCCAAACATTTGGGCAAGTTAAGGACGTGGCATGCTAGCACCATTCATTACAAAGATTCCGTTCACTTATTTCTAGCAGAAAAACAAGAAATACTAGACACACAAATGCTTAGGTTCCTAACAAAAAGAATTACTGTAAATAGACTAGCTACATACTTAGGAGTGGGCCAAAGTAAACTCTAGCCCACCTTAGGAGCTTGCTTAGTGATTGACAAACGAGCCAACAACTAACAAAACTATTGCAAAGAGCCAAAAGACACAACCCACCCTTAGTAAGCCCGAAGAAATCGGCCCAAAGACAACAAGACCCAAAGCCCAACGCCGGTTGACCTCACGCCGGTTTGTACCGTATCTGTAAAATCCGGCGCCGCCATCGCCATCCTGATATGTGAATCATCCAAGGACAATCGCCACTAACTTCAGTCGTCCAAACGTCCGCCTTCCGACCACCGAACGCCATCATCGCCGCCATAGTACCTTCGATGCAAACAAAAGAGGATGCCGCAGCAACCGTAGGAGCACAGCGTCGCCGCACCGACCACCGCTGAAGCCAAAATCTGCAAGATCACGTATCCACCACCTACAAGCTTCTTCCTTCAAGCTCCCCTGAAAATCTTGGATTTAGATTTCCCGTCCGGCAGCCGCAACAAGGCTGACAGAGCCCAGAGACTCGCACGGGATCGTGAGGTGCCGGACGAGCACAGTTTTGCAGGAGGAGGTGCAGTCGCTACTCTCTCTGATAAAACCTTTTTTAGGTTTTTTTTATTCTGTGAGTTCAATGATATACACAATGACAAAAAAATACTCATCCTATTAAATATCCCTCGGTGTGAATAACTTTCTAACTCACACTGAATTCTGTTGCAATTCATAACCTCTATTTACACTGATCTTTGATTCAGTGTGGGTAAGTAATAGGATTTAAAAAAAATATATTGTAAAATTTATTAGCAAATACATCTACTATCAACCTTTTTTTATATAATACTGAACATCCACTACCAGGACAAGCAGTTTAGCCGACGAAAATTTTTCGTCGGCCTGTTAGCTTAATTCGTCGGCTAATCTCTTAGCCGACGAGACTTCGTCGGCTATAGTGTCGTCGGTAAAGGGTCGCCGGTACTTACTTTAGCCGACGAAACCATGTCCCGTCGTCGGCTATTGTCCCATAGCTAGCCGACCATAGTCGACGTCGTCGGCTAGTCTCTCAGACTTTAGCCGACAAAACAACTCGTTGGCTAGTCCCTTACTAAAACCGACGAAATCACTCGTCGGCTTAAGCTAAGGGAAAAGCCGACGAGTTGATTCGTCGGCTTTAGTAAGGGACTAGCCGACGAGTTATTTCGTCAGCTATTTCTTACTAAAGCCGACGAAATAACTCGTCGGCTTTTTCCCTTAAGCCGACGAAAAGCTTAATATATTTGTCGGTTATAGTATGTAATAAAAAAATAAAAATAACTAAAGCCGACGAAAATGACCGTATTTCGTCGGCTTTTAATGGTTTAGCCGACGAAACATTGCATAATTCGTCGGCTTTACCCTATTAAAAAAATAATTAAAAATACTATAGCCGACGAATTATGCAATGTTTCGTCGGCTAAAAGTCCATTTCAGTATAAAAAAAAAACTCAAAATTTCTAAATTACCATTCCAAGCAAGCTGCAAAAAACATAAAAACAATTCCATATAACCAACAACAAGCACATAAAAGTATATAATTCAACAACTACACAAAATCTAGATCGTCTAAATTAATATCCGGTTCTAGGGGATGCTGCGGAGCTTGCGGCGGCTGGGGTAGCGGTATGAGCGGAGGCATGGGCGGAGCCGGAAGTCCCTGGAGCTGGGCAGCTGTAAAGTCCTGCATGTACTGGAACATCTGCCGCTGCTGAGCCTGCTAGATGGCATGTACCTCGGCATAATGGGCTGCCTGCGCGGCATTATAGGTTGTCTGCGCGGCATTATAGGCAACATGAGCAGCTTGCTGTTCCCGTAGTCTCTGAAGTCCCGACTGTAGCAGCTGAGTCGTCCTGGTGGTCGTGGTCCTGCTGCTGGTCGAGGCTTCCTTTCGTTGAAATCCTGGAATGGTCTTCAGGACCCCCTCGCCCTTCTTTCCTAGACCCCGGCAGTAGAAGTTGTTTGCTCGCAGTGGGAAGGTTGTGCCCATGATCCTCGCCCCAACCGTCGGATCCGAAGTGTCGATCCGGGACATGGCTTCGGACATCTCTTCCCCCTGCGTGTCCGGCCATATCTCCCTCACTATAGAACTCGTCACCTCGTCACTAGCCTCCCTCACCTTCGCCTAATTGGATAGAAAAAAAATTATTAATTAACATTTTAACATATATATAAGTCAAATTAAAAATTTTAAAATGTAAGATGACTTACAATATCCTCTTGGGCGTCAGGATATGCTTTCTCGTACGTATAGACGTACGGGTTGACCTCTGGATGTTCCCTGGCCGCCTCGTCCATGAAGACAGCGAACGGTCTAGAACCGGCATGATGGTTCCTTGTGTTGCGTTGTCGGTTCTGAGCGTTCGCCCGGGAAACCGCCTTCAAAGAAAAAACTAAACTATTAGTAAAATATTTTAAAACGCACGTACTTAATGACAAATTAACTAATTAATTTATTTAAATACCTGTTTACGAGGGTTGTTGAATTCTGATGTCAGAAGCCAACGCCACTCGTACTCTCTGTACTGGAACTCAGCAGGGGTACCAGAACGTGCGTTCCCGTGCGTAGTCCAATGGGTCCGCAACTCGTTCTTCCACTCCTTGTACCTACAGATACAACAAAAATATTAGAAATATTTTTAATATCACATATAAGTCCTTGTTTTTTCATTAACTTCCCAACGTACCTTCCCCCATGCACAACGTCCGCCCAGCTGCTCTTCAAGGGCTCAGGAACCTCAAACCACACCTGTATTTAACCGTTTATTAGTTTAGTTTTTCGAGAAATCTACAATGTAATACATAATATTATTGAGGCATTTTGTAAACTCACCGACATCGCGTTGTGGACCATGTCCTTGACCTCCTGCGGGACCTCGCCCCAGTCTGACCACAACATAGGGACTCTATCCCTAATGAGCGCTCCCACGCGGCCGGAGTACGTCCTCGACTTCCCGCCCGATACTATATCGCCATCCCCATCAGTACCGATGACAATCCTCCATAAGGTACCGACGATCTTCTCGAGAGCCTTCCCTGTGACGGGGCCTCTCTTCTTTTTTGCCGGCTTTGCTCCGACGGTGCCTATCACATGATAAACCAAATTGATTATTAAAATTCGACCATTATAATGTAGTAAATCATTCATCTTTCATTACCTAAGGGCGATGCGGTGGACGCGACGGATTCCGTCTCCGATGATGATACCCTCGAGGAAATAAGAGGCGTATCAAAAGGCACGAACCGGTACACCGTTCATGGAGCCACTGGCGGGGGCAGTGGATAAATCGGCGTCCCTGAGTCATCGACTGCAGGTATGGCCGGTATCATCCGCGGAAGGAATAGGTGAGGCGGCGGCATCTATACCCCAGATGACCCACTATCTGAAGATGCATGTACAGGAGTGGGCGCCCGGTGTATCTCAGGCATACGGGGTGCAGACACCTCCGTCTGGGGCTGAGCAAACAACTGCCTCGAGGATTGAGGGAAGCCCCGCTGCCTCGATGAAGGGGGCACCTCCGGCTGCCTCTGCGCCGTCTGCATAAGGCTCGCATGTCTAGCTATCATGCGGCCCTGAAACAACGCCTAAGGGTTGCTAGAGGTTCCCTCAGACGATTCAGACCTTTGGCCCTTCGAACCCTTCGTAAATCTAATATTACCGCTCATCCTATTTAAAATATTAATTTGAATGAAGGCCACAAAATCAAAAAATAACCACTCATTCAATTAGTCAACAAAAAAAATATATACAAATATACACTTCATAAATAAAAATATACACTTCATAACAACACCACAACATTGCAATTGACCGGAAAATAAAAGCAAACATAAAATACAAAACAAATATATATATTTCCTAAATACTAAATACAAATATACACTTATTAAATAAAAATATACACTTCCTAAATACAAATATACACTTCCTAACAACACCACAATATTGCAATTGACCGGAAAATAAAAGCAAACACAAAATAAAACTAAAGCTCAGAAATGTACTCGAGGAGGAGGAGGACGGAGCAGGAGGAGGTGCACTGTCGGAGCAGGAGGAGGTGCACTGTCGGAGCAGGAGGAGGAGGAGGCCGGAGCAGGAGGAGGAGGCCGGCCGGACAGGGAGAGGGAGCGGAGGCGGAGGCGGAGGCGGAGACCGGGAGAGGGATAGGGAGCGGAGGCTAGGGCCGGGAGAGGGAGAGGGAGCGGAGGCGGAGATCGGGAGAGGGAGAGGAGGCGGAGACCGGGAGAGGGAGAAGGAGAGGAGGCGGAGACCGGGAGAGGGAGAGGGCGAGGGCGGCGACCGGGAGAGGGAGCGGAGGCGGAGGAGGGGAAATTCGGAGAGGTAAAGGAGGCGGAGGCGGAGGCTAGGGCTTTCAACCAGATGAGCGCTGGGTTATACCCGAAAACTTTAGCCGACGAAATAATAACTTCGTTGGCTAAAGATAATCATTTCGTCAGCTAAAATAACAATCTCGTCGGCTAAACCTTTGAAACTCGTCGGCTAAACCTATGAAATTCGTCGGGTAAACAATAAATTTGTCGGCTAAACCTTTGAAATTCGTCGGCTATATAACTTTTAATACATTCGTCAAACTGTGATTGTGATTGTGATGATCAAAATTGAGAAACGGAAATCCAACGGTCAAATCTGACAATCATGATAAAATACATGTATGGGAAAAAATTCAACTTGATCCAACAAGGTTAAGTGCTCGATCCGAACGGTCAATCCGTTAAGTCAAACCCCTAAACACACGGAAAAGGTCGTTGCACCGTCTAAATTTCGTATTTTGGCCGGACCTTCAACTAAAAATAGTTTTAAACCGATGAGATGCAACAAGTCGTATAAAAATTTTACGCAAAATAACCACCGAAGATACGGCTACTCATAGGGAGAAAGAATGAAAAATTTCATTGACCGCAACTATCGGCACCGACACTTTACCAGAATACTGTGATTTTTCAACCGTGGACGTATTTTACCATTCTGGTCATATCTTATTTCACGACTTTTTTGCGTTTGAAGGATTTACGTATAGTTTGTTTTTGAAACACAACATTTACTTAACACTTGGTAATTAAGTTATACAACATTAGTAGGCATGTTGTGGTTATGATGATCAAACTTGAGAAACGGAAATCCGACGGTCAGATCTGACAATCATGATAAAATACATGTATGGGAAAAAATTCAACTTGATCCAACAAGGTTAAGTGCTCGATCCGAACGGTCAATCCGTTAAGTCAAACCCCTAAACGCACGGAAAAGGTCGTTGGACCGTCTAAATTTCGTATTTTGGCTGACCTTCAACTGAAAATAGTTTTAAACCGATGAGATGCAACAAGTCGTATAAAAATTTTACGCAAAATAACCACCGAAGATACAGCTACTCATAGGGAGAAAGAATGAAAATTCCATTGACCGCAACTATCGGCACCGACACTTTACCAGAATACTGTGATTTTTCAACCGTGGACGTATTTTACCATTCTGGTCATATCTTATTTCACGACCTTTTTGCGTTTGAAGGATTTACGTATAGTTTGTTTTTGAAACACAACATTTACTTAACACTTGGTAATTAAGTTATACAACATTAGTAGGCATGTTGTGGTTATGATGATCAAACTTGAGAAACGGAAATCCGACGGTCAGATCTGACAATCATGATAAAATACATGTATGGGAAAACATTCAACTTGATCCAACAAGGTTAAGTGCTCGATCCGAACGGTCAATCCGTTAAGTCAAACCCCTAAACGCACGGAAAAGGTCGTTGGACCGTCTAAATTTCGTATTTTGGCCGGACCTTCAACTGAAAATATTTTCAAACCGATGAGACGCAACAAGACGTATAAAAATTTTACGCAAAATAACCACCGAAGATACGGCTATAGTATGTAACAGAAAAAGTTTAGGGTTTAACCGACGAATACCCTAATACATTCGTCGGCTATAGTATGTAATAAAAAATAAAAAAATTCATAAAGCCGACGAAATATTAGGGTATTCGTCGGCTTAGATGGTTTTAGCCGACGATTTCTAATATAATTCGTCGGCTTAGATGGTTTTAGCCGACGACTTCCATTTCAATTTGTCAGCTATAAGTCCTTTTAGCCGACGACATCTAATATAATTCGTCGGCTAAGATGGTTTAGGCCGACAAATTATTTTGTATTTCGTCGGCTTAAGTAAAAAAGTACATACCCTAAAACAGAAGGTTTAAATCATACTAATTTCTTGTTCATATATCACCAAAATCCATATAAAATAACAGAAATATGAATAATTTATATGTAAACTATAAATTAAGGTAATACAATCTTTTTTATTATAAATTAATGTATTACATCATCTAAATTAAAACTAATTAAGGCTCGTAATCGGAATCATCCGATGAGTCTTCTTCGGTGTCAGAATTAATTTCTGGTAATCTATGCATTTCCTCATCGCCAGAGTCTTCGTCTGTTTCTTGATTTGGATCAACATCAATAAGCCTTGGCTCTTCATCACGAATTCGCACCGAACGACCCGCTTTAAAATTATTAAGGCGAACGGTAGAGGAGTTAAGAATACCTATTGCGTTGGGCTCTTGATACGCAACATCTTCTTCCTGGTCTTCGGCCTCTCCAAGTGTAGCCGCCCGATAAATGTTTCGAGGGTGCACAAGGTTGACTACTTTCCACGCGTCGCCCTTAGCAAGGTCATCAAGAAAAAACACATGTTTTATCGATGTGGCAAAAACGAACGGGTCATCTTCGTAAGAGCTTGTAGCAGTGTTCACCGATAATATTCCGTATTGATCGGTCTTCATGCTCTGCGGGCTAGTATCAAACCATCTACACTTGAAGAGGTGCACTGTCATGCCTTCACCGTAAATGAGTTCCACCACTGAATGGAGAACACCGTAATAGTCAACTCCATTCCGCCCACCATACGCCATCACCCTAGAATTATGTGTTCTCCGTCTGCTGTCTCTCTGTTCACATATAAATTGCACGTCATTCACCTTGCATATCGGATAAACTCTTGACATTATCGGCTTCATCGCTAGAAGTCTTAGTTCGTGCGACCAATTTGAGTGACCATCAAATTGAATATGGTTCATCTGCAACCAACCATTCAACTGTAAATATGGATAATTATGCAATAAACATAAATACGTACAGAAATATTGAATTACGTACCCAGTCGCCAAAATAGTTTCCGAACTCCATGTTGTGGTACTCGAGATCACCTTGAATGTCTGGACAATAAAGATGGATGTCTTTCCAGTATTCAACCTCTGGACAGTTAATCAATACCCACTAGTGGACAATGACTAGCTCATGTGGTTGCAACTTGTAGGAGTCTGGCAAAATTCCATAAACTTCAACATCACTGGAGAGTATGGAAAGATTGAGCTTCGGTACATCTACCGGCATGGCTTCGTCTGTTTCCTTCAACGTTCCTAAATACAATTTCATGTAAGTGACGCACTCATGCGCAATATATGCTTCAGCTATACATCCTTCAGGCGCGGATTTATTAGCCACATAATCTTTGTAGTCTCCAAGTTGCCTATAAATCAAGTTGCAAAGTGTTATGATTATTGAACATGTATATATAAGGAGGGGAATTCAAGTGTAAAAAACGTATCTTTCCATGGGATACATCCAAGTGTAGTGTACTGGACCGGTAAGCAACAATTGCTCGGGAAGATGGATCATCAGGTGAGGCATGATGTCAAAAAAATTTGGAGGAAATATCCTCTCAAATTTACACATGATATAAATGAAGTCCTCTTGCATTTCCCGGAGGTTAGATTTTTTCACTTCCCGTGTGCATAACTTCTGGAAGAATCTTGCCAACGCTACTAACGGCTCCACAACCTGACCGGTCTGAAAACAGTCATATGACAGTCATGACTCTTCAACCCGTACATCTTATTGTCCCGGAAGTTCACACACCGGGCTATATTTCCTGCATAGCCTGAAGGATACTTCACACAACTCATCCACCTGAAAATTACGTTCTTCTGGTCAGGCTTCACGGTCTAAGGAGCTTGAGGCATTTTTTTCTTCCCTTCTTTCAACCACAGATGTCTTCTTAATTGCATTTTTTTTAGATCAATGCGTGCCTTAGGACCATCTTTCGTCTTCCCCTCCAAGTTCAGCACTGTGCCCATCACACTGTCGCAAACATTCTTTCTATGTGCATCACATCTAGGTAGTGTCTGATCAACAACTTACTCCAGTATGGGAGTTCCCAGAATATACTCTTATGTGTCCAGAATTTGTACATGTCGGGTCTTTCAGGTATTACCGCAACAATATTGGGATGATTGCTGAGCTGCCCAAAATCGTACTCATTAAGCACTGCTAAAATTTCTTCTCCCGTCCATCTTCTGGGAGGCACACCATGTTCTACGGTCCCATCAAATGCCTTGTCATCGAACCGTCAATCGTGATTATATGGAAGGAAAGCATGGTGACCCAATCTGCATATCTTGTTGCAATGACTGCTGCTCCCCTCATCTCTAAGGCACTCTGGACAAGCCTTGTATCCCCTAACAACGTTGCCCGACAACATCCCACAGGCAAGAAAATCACTGATGGTACCAACAACCATGACATGCATCTGGAACATCTCGTGCATGTACTTGTCATAAGTGGGATGACCAACTTCCCCCAAAAACTGAAGCTCTTCAATCAAATGTCTCAAATACACATCGAGACACTTCCCTGGATAACCGGGCCCCGGAATCAACAAACTTAACATATTGTATTCCTTCTTCATGCACATCCATGGAGGAAGGTTGTACGGTACCAAAATCACCGGCCATACACTGTATTGAAGACTCATGTTGCCAAAAGGGTTGAACCCGTCGGATGAGAGCCCCAGCCTCACATTTCGGACCTCTGACGCAAAATGAGGAAACTCACTGTCTATATGCTTCGAAGCCTCTCCGTCAGCAGGGTGTATAAGGGTATCTTCGTCATGCAATTCTCTATCAGCGTGCCATCTCATAGCTTTGGCCGTGTGTGAAGACATGTACAACCGCTCCAGCCTATCCCTCAACGGGAAATACCGAAGTACCTTCACAGGTTTCCTATTGCCTGCAGGAGTCAGCTTATACCTGTCGATGTGACATACTGGACATGCGTCAAGGCCACCAAGGTCATTCCCTTCTGGATCTTTACCCTAGAAGAGAACGCAGTCATATCTGCATGCATGGATCTTGATGTAGGAAAGCCCAAGATCTTTCAGGATAAATCGGACCTTACGATGAGTGGTAGGAAGACGATGACCGTGGGGCAGCATCGAAGCAGTGTACTGTAGATAATTATCAACAGCCTTCACGGTCGATTTTGTCTCAACCTTAATCTTCATTACGTCCATCACACTTTTAAAAACGGTCTTTTGACAACGGGGATACACAGGGGTCTGTTGGAAAGCAAGCAGTTTGTTGTATTTTTCAATACCAGCAATGTTGACAGCTCTAGGGAAGGGCTGCACCGGGTCAGGCATATACTGTCCTTGAGCGCATACACCGCTCTCATAAGGAAACGTGTCGTTGATGAATGCCGTTGTTGGATCGTTGGATGTACTGCCTGTCTCATAAAATTGGCCATGATCATGCGGACCCCCTGATGATGTTTCACCGTGATATAACCAACATGTGTACTTCTCCCAAAACCCGTTACTCCTCAGGTGCTGCCATACTTTGTCAATGAGAAATCGATACATATCGCTGCGACACTGACATTTCGTGCACGGGCAATAGAAAATTGTATTCCCGTTAGCATTAGCCAGTGCATATTCCATAAAACTCATAACTCCTGCACCATATCTTTTGTCCCATTTTGGAAGCGAAATCCAACTCTTATTCATATCCTGAAAATATAACAAAATATATATGTATAACGCTAGCTAATTATTAATGAAATTCCATGTCATATATAAAATCTCAATTCATTTAGTATATATTCTACGTACGTACTGCAACTAATTAATAACAAATTAATTAACACACACACACACAGATATATATATATATATATATATATATACTTAATAATTACATAACAGTATATATATATATATATATATAGATATATATATATATATACATCATCACAAAATCATCATCAACTCAAACAAAGCATCAACAACTTCATACCATATATATCAACATAATATTATAAATTAATTAACATATATATATATATATAACTACTATTTATTAACAACAAATTAATTCATATATATTATCAATTCAAATCATCAACCAAATCGATCAACACATATATATATACATCCAACGTACTCAAAATCAATCAACTCAATCACATTCAAAATCAATCAACTAAATCACACTCAAAATATCGATCAACTCAAATAAAACTCAATTAATCAACATATATATACATATATGTACCTATATATAGCTCCACAAGGTAATTATGGACAGATTTCGACAACACCCAAACTTTTTCTCTCGTTTTTTCTTCTCCCGTTTTTTTTCCCAGATGAGCTGCTGCTGTCCAGATCTGCAAATATAAAGAACTTTAGCCGACGACAGTTTAATTTCGTCGGCTAAGCTTTTAAATATTTCGTCGGTCATAGTCTGTGAACTTTAGCCGACGAAATAAATTATTTAGCCGACGACAGTTTAATTTCATCGGCTAAAGTTTACCATAGCCGACGAAGAAAAATGATTCGTCGGCCTGGTTTTTTAATTTTCGTCGGCTAAAGCCTTTCTTCCGGTAGTGATCATATCAATTACAACAGTATATTTATACATACCAAAAATTTGATCTGAAATTGCACAATGAACCTACTAATAAAGATACAAGGAATGATTACATGATAACAACCGAAAAAAAAGAAGCAATGATTACATTGATGAATCCAAGCATTAATCGTTGCAGCTTTAGCATGTTTAATTAACAAATTTGTTGAACTGCAAAGGCATTACCATAAGATTGATGAAACAAGGATATGAACATTATCCACAGTTCTAATAACAAAATAGTATAGTTGAGAGTGCATTTTATAGACACATAAGTGGATATGAACATTATCCACAGTTCTAATAACAAAATAGTATAGTTGAGAGTGCCTTTCATAGACACATAAGTGGATACCTTCTCATTCTTTGTAATCTGTTCTGATGAGAGGAAACACAAATCGGAGGTGAAGTTTTTACTGATTTACTACTAGAAGAAAGGCTTTAGCCGACGAAAATAAAAGAAACAACCCGACAAATTGTTTTTTTATCGGCTAACGTGGACTTTAGCCAACGAAATTTTCCTTCGTCGACTAATTTAAATTTTCGTCGGCTATGGTCAACTTTAGCCGATGAAATTTTTAAAAGTTTAGCCGAAAATTTTTTAAAAGTTTAGCCGACGAAATATATAATTTTGTCGGTTAAACTGCCTTATATTTGTATAAATTTACCAGTGTTAAGTAAATGTTCCGTTTCAAAAACAAACTATACGTAGAACCTTCAAACGCAAAAAAGTCGTGAAATAAGATATGACCATAATGGTGAAATACGTTTACGGTTGAAAAATCACTGTATTCTGGTAAAGTCTCAGTGCCGATAGTTGCGGTCAATGCAATTTTCTATTCTTTCTCCTTATGGGTAGCCCTATCTTCGGTGGTTATTTTCCGTAAAATTTTTATACGACTTGTTGCGTCTCATCTACTTGAAACTATTTTCAGTTGAAGGTCCGGCCAAAATACGTAATTTAAACGGTCCAATGACATTTTCCGTACGTTTAGGGATTTGACTTATGAGATTAACCGTCCGGATCGAGCCCTTAACCTTGCCGGATCAAGTTGAATTTTTTCCCAGACATGTATTTTATCATGATGGTCAGATCTGACAGTCGGATTTTCGTTTCTCAAGTTTTATCGTCACAATCACAACATGTCTACTAATGTTGTATAACTTGTTTACCAAGTGTTAAAGTAAATGTTCTGTTTCAAAAACAAACTATATGTAGAACCTTCAAACGCAAAAAAGTCGTGAAATAAGATATGACCAGAATGGTGAAATACGTCTACGATTGAAAAATCATGGTATTTCGGTAAAGTCTCGGTGCCGATAGTTGCCGTCAATGCAATTTTCTATTCTTTCTCCTTATAGGTAGCCCTATCTTCGGTGGTTATTTTCCGTAAAATTTTTATACGACTTGTTGCGTCTCATCTACTTGAAACTATTTTCAGTTGAAGGTCCGGCCAAAATACGTAATTTAAACGGTCCAATGACATTTTCCGTACGTTTAGGGATTTGACTTACGAGATTAACCGTCCGGATCGAGCCCTTAACCTTGCCGGATCAAGTTGAATTTTTTCCCAGACATGTATTTCATCATGATGGTCAGATTTGACAGTCGGATTTTCGTTTCTCAAGTTTTATCATCACAATCACAACATGTCTACTAATGTTGTATAACTTGTTTACCGAGTGTTAAAGTAAATGTTCCGTTTCAAAAACAAACTATACGTAGAACCTTCAAACGCAAAAAAGTCGTGAAATAAGATATGACCAGAATGGTGAAATACGTCTACGGTTGAAAAATCACGGTATTTCGGTAAAGTCTCGGTGCCGATAGTTGCGGTCAATGCAATTTTCCATTCTTTCTCCTTATGAGTAGTCCTATCTTCGGTGATTATTTTCTGTAAAATTTTTATACGACTTGTTGCGTCTCATCTATTTGAAACTATTTTCAGTTGAAGGTCCGGCCAAAATACGTAATTTAGACGGTCCAATGACTTTTTCTGTGCGTTTAGGGGTTTCACTTACGGGATTGACCGTCCGGATCGAGCCTTTAACCTTGCCGGATCAAGTTGAATTTTTTCCCAGACATGTATTTTATCATGATGGTCAGATCTGACAGTTGGATTTTCTTTTCTCAAGTTTGATCATCACAATCACAACATGTCTACTAATGTTGTATAACTTGTTTACCAAGTAAATGTTCCGTTTCAAAACAAACTATATGTAGAACCTTCAAACGCAAAAAAGTCGTGAAATAAGATATGACCAGAATGGTGAAATACGTCTACGGTTGAAAAATCACGATATTTCGGTAAAGTCTCGGTGCCGATAGTTACGGTCAATGCAATTTTCCATTCTTTCTCCTTATGAGTAGTCCTATCTTCGGTGATTATTTTCCGTAAAATTTTTATACGACTTGTTGCGTCTCATCTATTTGAAACTATTTTCAGTCGAAGGTCCGGCCAAAATACGTAATTTAGACGGTCCAACGACCTTTTCTGTGCGTTTAGGGGTTTGACTTACGGAATTGACCATCCGGATCGAGCCCTTAACCTTGTCGGATCAAGTTGAATTTTTTCCCAGACATGTATTTTATCATGATGGTCAGATTTGACAGTCAGATTTTTGTTTCTCAAGTTTGATCATCACAATCACAACATGTCTACTAATATTGTATAACTTATTTACCAAGTGTTAAAGTAAATGTTCCGTTTCAAAAATAAACTATACGTAGAACCTTCAAACACAAAAAAGTCATGAAATAAGATATGACCAGAATGGTGAAATACGTCTACAGTTGAAAAATCACGGTATTTCGGTAAAGTCTCGGTGCCAATAGTTACGGTCAATGCAATTTTCCATTCTTTCTCCTTATGGGTAACCCTATCTTCGGTGGTTATTTTCCGTAAAATTTTTATACGACTTGTTGCATCTCATCTATTTGAAACTATTTTCAGTTGAAGGTCCAGCCAAAATACGTAATTTAGACGGTCAAATGACCTTTTTCGTGCGTTTAGGGCTTTGACTTACGGGATTAACCGTCCGGATCGAACCCTTAACCTTGTCGGATCAAGTTGAATTTTTGCCCTGACATATATTTTATCATGATGGTCAGGTCTGACGGTCGGATTTTTGTTTCTCAAGTTTGGTCATCACAATCACAATGTACCGGATGTATAAAAAGTACTATAGCCGACGACATTATTGAAAATTCGTCGGCTATAGTTAATAAAATAAAATAAAACAAATAAATTGAAAATATTAAAAAAAAGTACTATAGCCGACGAATGTCATTAATTTAGCCGACGAGATTCACAGGTTTAGCCGACGAAATAAAAATTTCGTCGGCTAAAGGTATAGGGTATATAATTAAACCCAGTGCTCGACAGCCTCCACAACGCTTTAAAAAAACCCTAAAAAACCCACCACCGCCTCCTCGAGCCCTCCACAGCCTCCTCGAGCCATCTCTGTTCTGCGGGCCAACGCCAACCCTCGCCGCGACCAAGGCTCTCCGGCCACTCCTCTCTCCGAAATCTGCCGCTCCACCCCGGACAATTCCGTCCCCAATCGGCCCCCCACCGACACTCTCGCCCCCTGGGCTCCTCGCCTCTTCTTCCTCGCCAGGTACTGCTCAATTAGGTCTCTCGATTCTCTGTTAGGGCTTAATTTTGGAACACTAACATATCTTATTCATTCTTGCAGCTGGTGGATTTGGATGTACTCAATCTTCATCATATTCTTGAACGCACATGGTAACATGCTCTGAATCCTCTTATTTTTTTCAATCAGATCCAATTTTTAGTAAACAAATGTAATTCTGATTTGGATAGCTAACGCTTATTCATCGTGTCTCTACAGGATTTTACAATTATCTATGGGTACCATTCATTCCTTTAGTGGTAAGTAACTCAAATTGACTCAATCTTAACATGCTCGATCTAGTTATTACGATACGAGAAATGTTATTTGCATATACTTAGCATGGCGGTAGATATATGTGAGCAATGTTCATATGCTTTGGTGTATTTTTGTGCAGATGCTATTGCCTAGTGACCACTTTTTCTGGTTTGGCTGGCCTAAATTTCATGTTTTTTTTTTACTAGAATGGACTTATAGCCGACGAATATTTCGTCGGCTATAGTATTTTTAATTTTTTTATAGGGTTTAGCCGACGAAACATGTCATAACTCGTCGCCTAAACCCTTCTAAGGCCGACGAAACAAACTATATTTCGTCGGCTATAGTTATTTTTTTATATTTTTTATTACATACTTTAGCCGACAAATATCTGTTTTGTCGGCTAAAATCTCAAACTACGGTCGACGAAACATTTAAGATATTCGTCGGCTAAATTCTGAGACAATAGCCGACGACGTCTTCTGGTGTCGTCGGCTAAAGTCATCGCCGACGACCCTTTCCCGACGAAACCATAGCCGACGAAGGCTCATCGGCTAAGATCTTAACCAACGAATTAAGCTAACAGGCCGATGAAACTTTTTCGTCGGCTAAAGTGCTCGTCCTGGTAGTGATTCTCTCCTTGTGGTACTCTAGCTACACCTCTATAGGTTGAAAAGCAAGATAATCAAAGTCACAACTATAAAATTTGTCTCAATTCTATCCGAATACAAAACCATGATCACGAAAGTACCCAATCCCTTGGTGAGAATCAAATAACATTGCAAAGAATTTAACCACAAAGCTGTTGAGAACAGCACAAAGTTGGTAAGTCGGTAATTGCAGAGTTGAGAAGATCATCAAAGATATGTTTTTCTAGTTTTTTTAGAACAGAACTCAATTATGTATAGGCCAGAAAGGATAACAATAGGCGGTACAATCCTATAGACAGTGGCGGATCCATGATAGAAATGTTACTTGGACTAAATGTAAGTTGCACAAAAATTTCAAAAAATCTCGATGGTGCGAGAAATTTTTGTTAATAAAAAAAGCACACACACATAGATATGATATTGGACGTAGTAAGCATTTATAAAGAGAACTAAGGTCATCAAGCAAGCTCAATAACAATAGACCAGAAATGGTAAACTTGTAGCTGATTATTAGAGGACTTACCAAACAAGTGATCATCAGAACTTTACACATCCATTTAAGGGAGTCTTGCAATAAGTGTGTGAGCAGCATTAGCAACATTGATCATGGCATAGATTGACTTATTGATTTTACTGCTCTCAACATGATTAACGCACTCAATGCTCTTCCTTCTTGTATCTTCATAACCTATTACAGATAGTTTCAAACAAAGTTCTATCAATATTATCAAAACCCAAAAACAACTGAAAAACTTATAAGCCTGAGGTTAAAGATATACAACCTGCGAAGTCAATAACGTTTAATTTGCTGGTTTACGAGAAAGTTCCATTGGTCCCTTTGGTGCTGGTTTACGAGAAGCATACCCACTACCATACAATTTGCTAAATTCTGACATGGACGTGCTTCACAAGCACCTCGACAAAGATGAGATGATAGGCGAGCAATATTATTGTACATCAATACAAATCCACTCAACTACTACCATATAGTGATGTCAAATCTCACCTAGGCTTAAGCATTCAGATCATTATTGAAAAATATACACGAATTAACCAATTCGCTTCAAATTATACAATTCTCCTTTATCATATTCATAAATCATTTTACAGTTATGTCCAGAGACCAGGAGACTATAGATAAATAGAAAAGTTCACCGGCCTATTAATCTTCAACACAAATTATAATCTTGAACTCTGTTCTAATGTATTCACAAAGATTCTGAATCCTGCACTTTCATTATCACTCTACACAACATATATAAAACAATTCCAACCATAAAAACAACTATGTTCTAATGTATTGAAGACAGATCAGAAACACATGGCTTGGTATCTCTATGAAACACATGTTTTTCTAGTTATCCCTACATATTCACCATCCCTTGCCAAATCAAAAACCCCATTAATGAGCATTTCCACACACCAATTGATTAAATCAAACAAGATTAAAACTGAAAACTTGAAAGTTGTTACCGCAGAAACAAGCAGTGACTATGGTGAATCTAGCAACACAAGTGGTAGATCTGGTTGGGAGGCCGACGACTTTCCGGCGATTGGAGACCAACCCAGTTCCAGCACCGAAGATACCGGCGAAGAGAAGATAAAAAAGACATGGACAACAGACTTGGTCAGAACTCGTTGATGGCCAACAGAGATGGGAATTTGGGAAGGGAAAGATAGAGAGCGGCCGGTTTGTAAGGAAGAGGAGGCAATAGGAATATTAGGGTTAAATGGGGGCTATAGCCTATATGGTTTTTTTTTTAATACATACAAAAATCCGTGGGATTTCTTTGAATTGTTACTATAATCTGTGAGAAATACAATTACACTCTTTGATGGGATTGAACATATATATTAGATATTTTACACGATGAAAGTGTGTATGCTGAGTTCAAACAAATATCCGTATCAAATAGTATCAGTCATAAACTTCTGTTATTTTATAATTAATTTAACAACCAAAAATCATAAAATATTTTAGGTTTCACACTGAAGTTTGTGTCTAATGTTTTTTCACACAAATTTATATGCTTATGGTTGATGCATAAATGCTAATAGACCCTACCATTACGTATTTCACACGGTTATATGTTTGGATTGGTGTTTCACACTGATAACCGTGGCTTTTAGTAGTCTGTGTGTAATAAATCTGTATGAGTTGAATTTTTTCTAGTAATGAGTTGTAAAAGGAAGTAAATCACCTATTCCCATTTTTCCTTGTTCCAACCATGTGCCATGAATAATGCCTCGCCACCTGTCTTTTCACTAACAGCAACTTAACTCTGTTAAGTTGTATCGTTTGTAATATTAAGAGAGAATTTATTCGCCATCTGCTTCGTTCTTCAGTCTTCAGTCTTCACCTTCTTTCTAGAAAATCCTTCACACTTCAGCCATGGTATTCAATGAATCAAGACGCAATTTCATTTCATTCCTTACTTCTATCTCTAAATACCCAGATCATACTAAATTATTGATTATACTCAAGGCCCTCACCAACAATAGTAAAAACCAAGTCTGTTTGATTAAGAAATTCATAAACATGATTATTGCTAAAGAAGTCCAGGTTTCAATCACAATCTAATTTTAGACCAGGTGGAGGCAAAAGAGATGGATCAAAACCTAAAGTATTGTTATACAAAATAGATCGTTTCCTTATAACCCTGGATACCAACAATTCGATGTGCCAATGAACAACCCAAGAAACCTAAAGATTTGATTTCCTTACAACCAGTAAATTAAAAATACATTACTTGGAATCTCATGTGTAAAAGATCGATTACCCAAAAGCTATAACCTGTTGAATAGTCGCCGGCGTGTTCGCTCAGCCTCTTGGATTTGGGGTTTATTTGAATTGATGAGGGCACCCAATTAAGGTGGATGTTGAAGGCGGCCATGTCTGGCGGAGGAAAGAAGAAGAATCGTCAAAGAAGAAGAGAAGAAAAAAAATGGAGAACGAGATTTGATGGTGGAAAATAATTTCCGCGCAGAATGACCTTTGCGCACTAAAACAGCCATAACTTCTTTGTTTTTTTAGTAAAGTTAACAGAGTTAGTAAGGTGTTAGGTCAGTGATTATGTGTCAAAGTTTTATTCGCGGCACAGGGTTGGCATTGGGTAAATGGGTACATGTGATTTACTGCCGTTGTAAAAGGCTTGATATAAGCCATTGTGTTTCAGTTGAATAATACAAAGCTTCAATCTTCCAATTTGGTGTGTGTGTTTTTATGCAAAGAGTAAACACTAAACAGGTTTCAACATAATTTACATATAAGCAAAATAACCAAAAATCCCCCTCAAATAGCCAATATATATGTAATTATAGGTGGTTAACCATCAAACTAATATTTTTCTTGAGGTAGCTGCCAAAACATCACAGATAACCTCGCCATGAGCCCTTATAGAGATCGTCGGAGATCTCATAAGTCCACCAGAGAAGTCGCCCGGACCTTTATTGCTCTTATTCAACGAGAATGAACATATATATATATATATACAGTCCCCTTCTAGAGAGGGATCCCTCTTTGAAATTAAAGTGAGAGACTCCTTATTTCGCTCACTTTCAAGTCGTATTTTCACATCTCAACCGTACAATGTCTAAAACACAGTGTGTAGATCATTCCTGCAAAGTTTCATCAAATTTAAAGATCATTTGGGTACCGAATTAGATTAAATAAATCAACAGAACAAAAGTTGTCTAAACAGAACCGTTCGTGTAAATTACGATTACAGAAACTCAAATGATTTTCAAATTTGATGAAACTTTGCAGGAAGGATCTACACACTGTGTTTTAGACATTCTACGGTTGAGATGTGAAAATACGACTTGAAAGTGAGCGAAATAAGGAGTCCCTCACTTTAATTTCAAAGAGAAATCCCTCTCTGGAAGGGGACTGTATATATATATATATATATATATATATATATATAGTACAAGAATACTTGTCACGTTTTGAACCAAAGGGACTAATAAATCGTATATATAACAATAGGGAGCGATTTTAATGAGAACCATTTGATTGAGGGTTAGATGAGGACTTTCTCGTTAATGGTTTATTACACCAATTATTAATCACATTTTTTCATTTCAACCGTTTAGTTTTTATGTCTATATATATATAAGAATATCACTTATACAAATTTTCAGCCAAATTGATAATCGTTAAAGAATCAAACTAAATCAAAGCAATGGATGATCATAATCTGTCAAACATGAACCGTTCAAGTTTAAAATCAGTAATCACATTTATGAATACCTTGACGATTTTCAATTTAGATGAAAATTTGTGTACATGATCTATTTATATAAATCTACAAGTTAGACGGTCGAGATGTGAATATACAATCGAAAAAGGGGTGAAACGAAGAAGTACTCAACTTAGTTGTCATCATTAGAACCACTCCCTACACAATAGTAAAACCTCGATAATTTTATATTCGATAAATTAATATATTTTGTCGGTCCTGAAATAAAGATTTAATGTAAAATTGATTTCGATAATTTAATAACCTCAATTAAAAAATACTGTTTACAGGTCCCAACTTTAGCAATCTACTAACTTTAGTCTCTCTTTTTTTAACCAAGGACGTAAATTTTATTCAACCCAAACTCAAGTGTTTTAGATATTGGCTAAGAAGCCATGAATCCCAGGCAGTATTGGACCTGCCCATCTCCTCGTAAAACTAGAAGCCAATGCCAACTTTGTGACTATATGGGCCACAGAATTAGCATGTCTATTTACATGTATAAAGATCCAAAATGACCGGACCCAGATGGAACTCCACTGCCAGTTCGCAAGCCACACGGCCATCAGCAGCCTCTACAAGTTCTGGCGAAGCCGTATGCTCAAATTTATAACAAACTCCACCCAAAATTGTACCTGTATAGTCCCTCACAATAACCCCAATCCTACCACACTTTTAGGCGAGGATTGAAAAATTGAAATTTTTGCCGACATATCGGCGAAATTTTCGTTTTTCTCAATCAACAATAGTATCTTTACTTTCCATAATAGTTTCGTACGATATTTTTGAAATATCTCAATATTTATGAAAATCTCGGGATTTTAGACGAAATTCACGATATCCTATTAATAAATAGGCCCAACTCTTCATATCAGATCATTAATTCTGCCTAAAGTGTCCAAATTCGAAAAATCAGCTAATGTGAATCGAACCTTGATCGGTTCAATGGCATCCAAGCTCCTCAACCAATGTTGCATAGGTGCTATTTGATTAATACAAAAGACGTTTTGATATATAACCTCTATATATTTCCAGATTCATTTTACCATTTTTTTTGAAATTTTATTGAAATTGATACTTTCCGATATTTCCGTCGAAACATCTATTTTTCAGACGGTCGAAATTTTCATGATTGTCAAAATTTTAGTCCTTGCTTCGAGGCAACATCAAAAGCTCCACTGATGGAGGAGGAGTCCAAAGCTTAGGGACTCGAATCCTGGCAGCAGATTGGGGCCTCTCCGACTGCAATAGTAGAACATAGCTCCTTGTTTGATAGAGAAGTTGACTGAGAGACCGAACCTTATCCACCCAAAGAATCTGGTTTCTTTCCTTCCAAACCATCTAGAGAGCTACTAGTAACAACGAAAAATTCACCTTAGAAAGCTGTTGAGCACACTCATGAAGCCAATCCAACAGAGTCAGAGATGAATGAGTCCCTCCACAGACTTGCCTCAGTTCCGGAAAGGACTTAATAAAGTCCTTTACAAAGCAACAACCCCTACTAACATGCTCAATAGATTCCTCCCCCCGAGTTACAGAAAAACAACCATTTTCAACATTCACTCTTTTCTTCAATAAGGAAGAAGAAGTGGGTAAAATTGAAGAACAACAACGCCAGATATGGGACTTAACTTTACCTGGGACTTAAGCAAACCATATCTTTTTCCAGACGTTAAACGAATCAGTAGAGGTCGAAGAATTAGGGGACTCATGCAGCAAATGTCGTGCCAAGTGATAAGCGCTCTTTCACTACTAGAAAAAAAACATTCCACACAGATTTATTTCTCACTTTTTAGTTAAACTCATTGATATTCGTGAGAAATAAACACTTATACAGATAATCGTGTGAAATAATATTTATTGGGCCCACGTCACTTTAGACAGTCATAACAGTAACAAAAATTCGTGTGAAATTGTATTACTCACAGATTACTGTGTGAATAAGAAATATAATATTATCTGTTTACACAAAATACCGTGAGTAATATATTTCTCACACATTTCTGTAACAATAAAGTAATAGTCTATTTAAAACAATTAAGTTTTTAACTTAAATATTTACTATTTTCCGTAACAAATGATATTTGTTACTGATATTTGTGTGAATTGCGAAACACATCATTTGTTACTGATATTTGTGTGAATTGCGAAACACACAGTAGTCCGTGTGGAATGTAGACACTGTTATCTGTGTGAAACAATGATTAAAAGATAAAACAACCGAGCACTCGGTCGAAGTAGAAGTTTGTCGTAGAGAGAGAAGTGATGACACGCGTTTCACGTGCCAGTTTCCCGAGCATTGGAGCTCTGCTAGGGTTTCTGCTCTTCCTCTTCGTCACAAGTTGGGGATTTTGTCGAGGGCCTCCTTGGCCTGATCCTCCTCCGATCCTTATCTTCTCGAGCCGCCAATTAGCTGATTTCCATGGATACCCCTCTCCTGCCTTTCTTCTGGAGGTAGAGTTTCGAGTCTCGTTCGACCAAACTGATTTGGGGATTTTGCTGTTGCTTTCTCTCTCGGGTACGTGAGCTTTGCCGATTCGATTTCCACCCCTTGGTTACTTATGGAGATCTCCAATAATAATCGGGAATTACTCAAGCTGTGGTCCTGAAGAGGATTTCATGGGTATTGGCTACCCCGGAAGACGATGATAGCTGCAATAACGGGTATAAGGTTAACCCAAGGTGTGATTCCTTTCAGAAACATTCTATAATTCCCATATAATTCCCATACTTGATCTGATTGAGGTAAGAAGATGGGCCCAGGTATGCTTGTCTTTCATTTCAATCTCCATGGAGAATCGTTCCTTTTCCTCTTTTCTTATATATGCTAAGATGCTCTTGAGTTTAACTTCCTTCAATTGGGCTCTTTGGCATTTCGCTGGTGCAAGGAAACATGATTATATCCTTCATTATCATCGGTACTATCTTATTCAATTAGGTGCACTTGAGTTAGTATACTACTCTACTTGTTTGTTTTTGGCCAGCAATGGCAGAAAGGCAAATGACACCTTTAGTTTTTGTTTGATTGTGGTCTTTGAACTTACAAGCTTTAGGAAGAGGATTATTAAGTTATTTTTTATCATGAGCGATGCTGTTAGTACTATTACTAGTAAAGCGAATGATAACAATTATGTGAGTGATTGGAAGCACTCTGACTGTTGGATGTTTATCAGGCTTGGTTCCTTATTTCTTCAAAAATTGATCACTGTTTTGCTAATCAATATGATTAATGTTTGTCCATTATTCATGATGGATGAAGTGGAATTGTCTGCGGCCAGGCATAGGGAGATTGGCCTCTCCAACCCACTTCCTAATATGTTTAAATGAAGATGCTCATCTGGAATAGCCGAGGAAGTTCTCGACCTGGTTAGGGTTTACATTAGGATTATTTAATGTGTTTGCTGAATTCTGGAATCCTTGTTCTATTTTTATGATTTTATTTGTTGTAAATGTCCAGGCAATCACCTTTAGTGGAATTAAGTAAGGTGATCTTCTTTTGGGGGATGTCAGCACTCAGCTCAAGAACAAGAACATGACTACTGATGTTGAAGTTGATACCAATATTTCAAACGTAAGTTCCAGGTACTTCTAGTTATTTTTTTCTTCAATAAATCGAACTTTGGATTAATTTGTAGTATTATAATCAAACTTTGAAAAGAAAGTAGAAGGTTTTGGTGCTGAAGAGTCAGCTCTTGGCTGATCAGATAGGATAATTTCATTTAATATGGTAGTGGTATCTGACAAATGTTAAAACTTCTGTAGTCTTGGAGGGTTATATGTACTAGTATATGTTGTGGTCTACTGAATCCCATTCAACATGATTTCAACTTAGTTAGTCTTATTCTTCGTGTTGGGAGTGTGTGATTGAATATGTATATTTATAATAGTTGATTATAAGGAGCTAATGAAAGGCCTATGGCACCTGTTCCTTTAAACAAGGCAATAGTCTTATAGTCTAATAGTTAACTGCATTTAAGCGATTTCTTGTATACTGGTAAGTTAGATACCTAACAAACAGTTTGCAATTTGATGCAGCTTGGTGATTGTTGGGTGGATTCTTGTTACTTGTACATTCATCTTGTGTGGTGCATTTCTCCTCATCCATAAGTATGTACCACTTAACTGATCGACCTCGTTTCCAAGTTACACCTCCCTATATTAATTGAAGTTTCACTTTAGCCTGCAGTGCAACATATAGATGTTAATTTCAGCTCCATTCTATGTTAGATGTGTTTGGATTTGAATGCGGATTCTACTCATTTTAGCAAATCTATAATATTCCAGTTGATACATGAAATTGATTGATATCCTCGAGTAATGTAGTCTTGTAAGCAAGTTGTGTCCATATCAGAGACTGATATTTTGCTATGTGCGCATATATGCAGTGTGTTTGCAGATGCATGTGTCTCATGGATGAGTGGGGTCAAAAAAAACCAACTGCTTATACTTCTTTGGATGACTTCCTTCCATGTGTGGATAAAGATGTAGCCCAAGGCATGTTGAATGACACCAAGATGGCAAACTATGCTGCTATTGGAGTGGTTAATCAAATCGTCAATATGGCAAATAGTGAACCTAATTCTGGTGATAGCGGTTCCCATTGAGTTTCAATCAATCTGGTCCTTTATTACCACAAGTCTGCAACCCCTACAACGAAGATATATCTAATCAGACTTGTGCTCCGGGTGAAGTGGAAATGCAAAAGTACCCAAGGTAATAACTAACAAGTCCTCCTAGCTAACATTTAGGATTTTACCAATTTATGAGTCTATGTTGTGTTACACTCTATGAAGTAGCATTATATGAAAGCAAGTGACTTGAAGCTTTATGTTTCAACTATATATGCAGGAATGTAGGAGTTGAAGCTCAAGGAAGCTGAGCAATTGAAAGATGACAAAGTCAAGCAAGTAAACACATGTTGGTGGAGATGCTGACAAAGCAGGTGTTGGGTTAGCACTACATCTTTTGAGTTTGCTAATCTCTTTCAGATGTTGAACGATTTTAAGCTAGTTAATTTCATTTGCAGTTCTTGTTTCTCTTTATTTGGCTTTGCAGCTTTTATAATTTCATTCAAGTATACTATTGTTTGTATCTTCAGTGGGTTGTAAAGAATTCACATGTATTGTTGAAATATTCAGTAAAAAAATTGATTGCAGATGAATTTCTTAAATATTTGCAGAATAATATTTTTTTTTGAATTCCCATCACTTTTCCACACTGAAATCAGTGTTAAATGTCTTCCACACAGAAGTGGGTTAGAGAATGGTTTAGGGTATTTCTTACAGATATCCGTGTGAGTTGAGAAGTTGTTCACACAGACTATATTACATTAAGATCAATTATGTCAGTGGATATGTAATGGGACCCACGTCAACATCTCTCACGAACTTTTTTATCTGTGTGTAATGAGCATTAGTCCCCTCTCCAAACAGCACGGATAGCCATTTCGTGAGTGTAACGTGACTAATAGCTTGTTCTCACTGAAATCCGTGTGAGATAGTCTTATTTTACACAGATTAAAATCTGTGTGTAGCTTTGTTTTGCTTGTAGTGTTTGTTGTGAACCTTCATTTTTTATCAGTGTAAAATGAGCTTGTCTAAAGCTATCTTGTGACATAATTTCCAAGATAACCTGAAGATCTGCATCCTCAAAATTCAACCCGGCAGACTAACCCGCCCGTTAACCGCACGCTAACAACCCGCCTATTTCTGCCCCATTACAGTTTTACGCTAACAGGTTGACAACCCACTGAGAACCCGTTAATTAATGGGCGGAAACGGGTTACCCAACGGAACCGCCTAACCCGCTAAGAAAAAAAAAATAAAAACAAAACCACTTCAATTCGGTGTCGGAGCTGGTATTGAAAATAGATCCCTTCTCCTCAAGCATAGCCCTGAGGGCGCCGTAATTGACCAAGTTGCCATTCTGCGCGACCCCGACGGAGCCGAAGCGATAGCCTGCAACAAAAGGCTGGACATTTTTAAGCATAGACTGACTGGCAGTGGAGTACCTGACGTGGCCGATAGCCAAGTCGCCAGACAGCTGGTCGAGCTTGGACTGATTGAAGACCTCCGAGACCAGCCCAACTCTGGTAATGGACTGGAGGAGGTTGTCGTGGACGCAGACAATGCCGGCGCCTTCCTGGCCGCGGTGCTGGAGGGTGTGGAGGGCCAGGTAGCAGAGGCGGGAGGCTTCAGGGTCGCCGTAGATGCCGACGACACCGCACTCCTCGCGAGGCTTCTCGTTCGAGGAGGAGGAGGAGGAGTTGTCGTCGGAGATTAGGGTGTGGGAGTGGGCGGTGAAGGAGGAGGAGGAGTGGGAGAGGGAGAGGGAGAGGGAGGAGGGTTTAGGGTTTAGGGTTTTGGTGGGGAAAGAGAAACAAGGAGGAGGGTGGAGAGGGGTGGTGGGTCTGGAGATGGAGGAAGAGATTTTGATGGGGGAGGGTTTGGCGGCGGTGGCTGCCATTGCCATGGGAGAAGAGAAGACAAGCTACAAGTTAATCAAATATGGGTATTTGATTTGATTAGAAAAAAAAATATTAAAAAAAAAGAAAAAAAACATCTTAACGGGTCTTAACGGGTAACCCGCGAACCCAATGGGTTCAACCCGTTATAACCTGTTAGCTCAATGAGTTATAACGGGTTGAACTCATTGAACCCACTAACCCGCCATGGCCCGCCCGCTAACCGCCCAACCTGCCCATTTGCCAAGTTGACTCAAAATGCTCTTCCAATGAAGAAACATTCCAAGTTCGATTCTTATTTATAAAGTCACATACCTTATGCAGTCTGTCATGCATCTTACCAACAACCCATAGCCTTAATGATACATTTCCAACAAGCCGAAGAGTTGGTAGCAATCGGAGCAGACCAGAAATCAATAGATGGAAAGTACCAAGCTTTCAATAACCTGCTCATAAGAGAGTTAGGGTTTTAAACAATCTTCCAACCCTGCTTGGCTAGGGTTGCCAAATTATGAGCATACAAGTCACGGAAACCCATACCTCCTTCCTCTCTGGGTCGACATAACTTCTCTCATGACATCCAATGAATCTTATGATTCTAATCTTTACTACCCCACCAAAACCTAGCACACATCTGATGGAGCGTATTACAAAAAGTTTTGGGTAGCAGATTTATAACTACGCGAGATATTGATGTCTGACTTCGGTGAATGTTTTAATTTGGTTATTTCATTGATGATATTAGACTATTAGGAAAATTCAGTTATTTAATTTGGTTATTTCAATGTAAAGTCGTGCACCATATACAAAAAAAATATTAAATTGAAAATTCAGTTATGATATAAGAGGGAGTTCAAAATAGTATAAGACAATGGTTGCCTCAAATGATAACTAGCTAGAGGGCATTATTTGTCTAATGTACGTAGACAAATTATCCCTTGGGTAATTACTGGTGCCAAATTGTGAAAATAAAGTTATTCTCTCAGTTCGTGGCTAAATAAAATCAGTTGTAGTGTTACTTATAAAATCCCTCTATAGTCTCTGCATATTGATGTGTGTGTGCATGAATGAATAATGAATTGATAGCATCAATTTTGTGGCATGTACAAGGTGAACTGGATGATCATGAAAAGCTAGTGAGCACTTAAACAAGTGGCGGATTTAGGATCCGAGAGCTGTCTAGGCTAATTCTACGAGCGTATAATATTACTTTTCTTTTGGTTTAAGACCACTAAGGGCGGGGAACTAAGTATCCTACAAGGTGGTCTCATTTCAAACTCATCAATCATATATTTATTATCATTGTTATCATCATTTTATTTTTTTAATATAAAATATCATCATATTATCAAAAAACTCTAGATTTGCTACTGTATATCAAGAAAAATGAGTAATGCCATAATCTGATACAGAATGAACAAAAGCGCAAGAGCTTACAATTTACAAGTCCTCATCTTTCAATGAACATATATCAGATACAACTAGATACACACAATGAAACACCCAAATCAACATCTTCCGCATAACATTCTCAATGCTTCTCCAATACCCCATTACTATTAAATGGTACATGAATACATGATTAAAGCCACAATCCCTCTAGTCCCAAATTCTCAATTGAGCATAGCAGAAATTGAAACCCCCAATTCGGGCATTGCGAAAAAAACCCAATTTGAAATTGAAAGAGTAATGAAGAACACTAATGGGTGTAAAAGAGTTGATACATGCTGGGTTCTGAACGACATGGAAAAGTGAGAAATGGGAAGACGAGAATGGCAGTGCGACTACGTTTAATTATTGCGGTAGTGCGGCTATGGGAAGAGGTGAACAACTACCAAATGTTTCTGGGGCTGTAATTGAGATTCTTCCCTCCACATAGTGAGGGATCACCAACGACACGTGCATTACACGCGCAAACAGAGTTTGGCTGGAAAAAAAAAAAAAGCGATCTACAACTGCTGTCCACCACTGTAGAAAAACTCTCGGTGACATTCCGATGACCCAATTGAAATCCAAACTCAATTCCCAACAAACCCAGCCTAATTCCAAAGTCGAAACCACCAAAAACCAACTCGATTGCTTCCAATCCCAATTCAAAGCCGAAGATAATCTGGCGCCGGCAACAACAAACACTGCCTCGACCTCCCCGTCATCTCCTCCCTCCTCTCTACCCTTACCGTTGTCCATCTTCAACTCCAATTCATTCTCCCAATTCCCAAATCGACACCAAAACCCTAAACCAGACCTCGATTTTGAGCTCAAGATGGGAAATTCTTACTGTTGCTTATGCATGTGCTTCTCGCCGATCCCAGCTTCCACTTCCTCAACCCCTGGGGCCGTCAATAGGTCCCGTTCTTCTTATGGGTGACGATGAATAGAGGGCACGCTGGAGGAGAGGGTTGAATTGATGACGGATTTCTCAGAAAAAGCCATGGCTGCATTTTTGTTTTTGAATCAACGATTGATTGATGATGGTAACATAATTTATTGGTGTTAGTCGAAAGTAAAATTTGACTGAAACGAGTGACTGTAAATATGCCACGTTAGATGGTGATCCTTCACTCTGTGAAGGGAAGAATTTCTGGTAAATATATGTATATATACCTATACTTGAGGGATTTTGGCTGAAAAAACTGTCAGGCTTGAGGCTGTATAGGGTTGTGTATCCGCCGGTTACAAGTTGACATTGTAATTTCTACTTTGGCTATTCCTCAGCATCTTGAACAGCTTAAAATAATCAAGGCTATCAAAGAAGCTGGGAGCCTGCGAATATAAAGGTCATCAACTAATTGAGATCCTCTTCATACAACTTTAATTGATGGTTTTCATCATTGATCTAACCGGCATACATACCATTGTAAAACCAGAGATTCTTTGAATTCAGAACCGAAGCAGACAGAGGAAATTCGCTGCCACCTTTCGAGGCTGTACATGTGAATAGAAGGAAGATTAGAAGAGCTACAGAAGCAGCAGGAATTTCATACACTTATGCGTCTGCAAACACTTTCGCTTCTTACTTTGTCGATTTTTTACTTCATCCACATGAGAAACGCAAGGAAGTAATTGTTTATGGCAGTGGTGAAGCCAAAGGTACTAAGTTCAAGTCAAGGTTGTTTATATTCCTATGTCTGTTATCATTTACCGGTTGTGTTTTAATCTATTTTTGATGTCAAGCTGTGTTAAACTACGAGCAAGATGTGGCCGCTTACACCATAAGAGCAGCAACAGATCCGAGGGCAGCCAACCAGATCATGATTTGTAGACAGCAAGAAAACATTGTATCTCAGTTGGAGTTGATATCAGCCTGGGAGAAAAAGACAGGATGCACCCTGAAAAGGATACATGTCCCATAACAAGAAATTATAGAGCACTCTGAGAGTATGACCCTAACAGGTCCGGCTCTGTGTGCTGGAGGCTGTAGGCGAAATTTTTTTGAGGCCCCATATTAAATGCTTGGCAAAAAATCAATATACTATATAAAGATCATTTTTAATCATTCATTATATATATATAAAATAATTAAGAAAATAGTTATAACTTTGTTCGAATGAAAAAAGTTTTGATGAACTACGTTACGATAAGGGATCAAAAATTATAAAATAAATCTTATTATACTAAGGTAATAGAAATTGAACTGTATCAAATAAAATTTAAAAATGAAAGAGCTTAATTTTAAGGTGTAAAAGATATGAATTAAAAGTATAAAGAGCTTAATTTTAATACAAACTCAAAGAAATATATAGTAAAATAAAAATATAAAATGAAAAATGTAAAAATATATAAATAACCAAATAAATGAGAGACAAAAAAAAAGCTAAATTAAAAAAGATGAGACCTGTGGGACTCGATCCCTGAACCTATTATAAATTAGGTGTACTACTTACCACTACAACTAACTCATCTATACGAAGCATGCTTACACCATATGTAGTATATAGAAGCCCCCTGTAATTGGAGGCCCTAGACCTGGGCCTTGCCCGTCTTGCCCCAAGGCCGGCCATGGACCCTAATCTCCTAACTTTCTTCCTAACATATCGTAACAGCTAAAGAGTATCACAAGATTGAGATGATTATGAAATTGGTCTGTAAGAGAGGAATTGAGTTTAGTAACCGAGTATGTGGTGGAATGAGCATAAACAATGGTTAGCTCCATGGAGTGCTCTTTCCAACTTCTTAATTCTTATATTTGTAAACATGTTTGGATGCCTTAATGGTATTGGAGTTCATACTAATTTGAAACTACATCTTTGTTGCACTAATGATTTCTTTTCCTATGCTGTGTCTAATTTGTTTCAGCTCGCCCTCACCCAGACCACATCCAGCATTTTCATCATAGGGGAACAGATGAACTTTGAACTCACAGACAATGACCTTGAAGCCTCCAAATTATATCCCAATTACAAGTACACTTCTATTGATAACTACCTTGACATTTGCTTGGTCGATCCTCCCCTACATCAAATTAGCAGCATTGTAACAAGTTTTTATGCATTTGGTGCAAGAATTGATATTGGCGTTATTGCTGTAAGGATTGATATTGGCTTTAATGCTGATTGTAATAATTTTTTGAAAAAGGCTAATAGCTACATATACATGTAAATCCCCGCAAGGGTTAACCGTCAAAGTAATTGAATTTGTTGAGAACATGAAGCAGGAGATGAAACGGCAGCATTCAGAAGCAGGAGATGAAACCGCAGCATTCAGAAGCACAACATTTGGTTACCCGGTACAATTTAGATAAAAACATAACCAGAGCAACACCCGGAGTGCTATCAAGACATTGAATTTAAAACAAAGGGCCAGTTCCAAACAGCCACCAAAAGGAAAGTTTCACAAAAAAATGCCAGCCATGGTTTAGGGTGAAAGAAATAAGAGCAACATGCCACTCTTACATACAGTGAGAAACTTATTAGAACGACTTTGTAGAGAAGTGAAAGAAACTCATCTCATCCACTTGTATGCCCAAGGGAACGTTTCACTAATCTGACTGGGATTTGACAATAAAATTCTGGCGACTGATGGGGTTCATTACAACGGGAGGTCCTGCACTGCGAGGCCAGGCCTGGAATTTCTTGTCAGTTTCTTCCCACCATCCCTTGTTTGAAACAGTTCCGGGAGTAGTACCTGTTTATCAAGTCAAGAACATTTAATCTGAATAGAAATTTCACCATGAAAAAGTTCATCAAACTCCTCCACCAAAATTTACCTCCAAATATCTTTTTGTCAGAGATAGTGGTGTCACAAACATATGCAACTCCAAAGGATGCCAGGATAGATCCTATGATGTACTTCACCGACATTTTTCAACTGCAACAATTAAGAACATAAAGATATGCAATAATGAAAAGAAGACATGCCCTAGCCAAAAGCCGGTTGTATCAAATATATTTTGATTTTAGGGACCGTTTAGTACCTAGGATAAGACAGGATTATTATTAATAATTGTCATGGACTGTGGTGGCTCGACTAAACTGCACTAACACTCACCTCAGTTTTGTTAACTCAGCATTTTCTGGTTGTGTTTTTCTATGAAATAAAGAACAAATAGCTATTTCTCTTTATTCCATCATGTCTTCTTTTGAGAAATGAAGAATAAAAAACTAGCAGGAAAAAAAACAACAACAAAAGAAGAAGCACGATGAGACCCAAAAGTCAAATTTCAATAACTGATAGTCAGATACCAAGCTCAAACCAAAGATGAATTACTTAGGATCCATCTTGTTCTCTCTCTATTTAATTCACAATTCAACCAACAAAATAAATAAAAAACTAGACCGAATCAGAGACCAAAAATAGACACCTCCACAGAGTGTCTTCCTCCTTAATCAGGTTCCACAGATTGGAGCGGTTTTCTGCTGCTAAGTTATACTAGGTTCAAAAGTGAAAGAAAGAAAGAAGAGCAAAACTTTGAAGTGTTGTCATGCTCAGCAATTTTTTTCTTTTTTCTTTTTCAAGAGATATTTACAATTCTGGATTGAGCAGCTGGTTTTGGGTAAATTTTATTTGATTTTTGCTGATATTACTTGGTCTTATCGTGAGTATGCCTTTTCAAAGTCTCTAGATAAGGCAGGCTGAGGGGGTTGAAATCATAACACGGTGCTATCTTTTACCATTTCAGTTAGTACTTGTGTACAACAAACATAGCCCAAAGCAATCTATAATTCGTATTTCAAATCGTACCGGGAAATCCTAATAGTGACAAAATGGAGATATCATGTAGAACAGGTTTTTATGCCAAAGTTGGTGATTTTAAGTGTTTACCCAACTTAGAAATCAGCTATACCCTGTAATATATACATGGTCAAACATTGTGCCGAATACAAATGAATAACTATGAATATTGGCCAAACCAGCATCAGAAACTATCACTATAAAGAAATAGAAATGTTGACAATCAAATGACAACACAATCTTGAATTATATCTTCTTGTTATGTACTAGATCTAACTTATACCCCTCATATTCATGTACAGCACCAACAAGAGATGATACAAAGTCTTGGACTAACTGGATAAGAATTCAGGCCCAGCTTTAGTGTTGTGCAATAAACATACGGCAACGCAAGTCATTCAAAGGCACAAAAGCGAGGCTAGAAAGAAGAAAACTAAGGGTATATTATTGATTTGCATGACCACATGAATAGCAAAAGAATTATTTGCATAAGCATTTTATTAACAGCTCCATAAGTACTTCTGTAAGCTTCTTGTATAAATTCTAGACAGATTACTTGAGTCAATTGACGATCACCTAATCCAACGAGGCTGCTATTTTCAGATGCACGTCAGCTGAATGTGAATGGTCACATTACAAGCAAGCCTCTGGTTACATTACATGGGATTCACATCCTGTTCTACATTTTCTTATCACACCAATAGAAACAGATATTTCTGAGCAAGCCATTTCGAAAAGAAAGGGATTCTAGAACCAGGATTTGTTTCACCACCTATTGCAATCCAGAAGGATAAGGACCGCAGCCGTCATTCCAAACCCATGTTATCTACAATTAGAATCCTTCAAGTTAATGTCGATACACTCTCCTTTCAATATAATCCACATCATTTCTCCCCAAAAACGACATCCATTAGAGACCAGACTTAATACATAAAAGAGTCAAGTTTTTTATCTTCAATCAGAAACACAAAATTAGAGTCAGTAATATTGATTACATCTATATCCAAAAAAAAAAAACTGAGAATGAGTGCAGCTCCATAGAACTGAAATTAAATTCTCATCAAATTTCGAATAACCGGAAGCAGGATACCCAGATCAATCGGATACTATCACAACATACAAACCAGAGATATATGAATCTGAGAATATCGTAAACACAGAAAGCGAAACCCTAGATTCCATTAGCAGGTATTTATATATAAAGAGAGAGATATACAGCGTGAGGTTGTTCGATTGAGAATGAAAACTTACATGAAGCTGGAGAAATCGAAGCAGAAATGCAAATGGGTGGGAGGCTCAAAACGACCAAGCTTGTGAGACGGAGAATAGTAGAGTCGAGTAATTGCAGATTCAATATATAGTCTGGTGAAATCGGGCCCAGCCCAGTTGCCTTATTTTCTGAATTTTGTTTTGAAAATAGGCTCACCAACCCTAAATCTAGAGATTTTTAGAAATTAGATGATGCATACCCAGTAAATTTCTAAATAAACCTAGCAATTAATTTTTTAGACCTAAATATCTAAATTTATCAGGAGTCCTTTTAATAAAGACCTTTAAATTAAAAAATAGTTAAGAACTTTTCGGTTTATCCTACTTTTCGATCTTAGAGCATTTTCAACAGATTTCTCAAAATTTCTCTATAATAGGGAAGCAAAAGTCAATGCCTCAAGCAATTTTTCTTCTCCAACTCCAACAAATATTTCATGATTATTCCTCAAATCTTTCTATAAAATTATAGAGTTTGTTGCAAATATGGAGAATTTGAGTTTCTTTCTCCTCACATTCCCTATTTTAGAGAAAGTTTGAGGAAATCTGTTGGAGCAAAATGTTGGAATGGACTTAGCATTTTAAGTCCCAAGGCATAACAACTTCCATAATATATGTAGAATAAATATTATGGGATTAAAAACACATTATCATGATATATTTATTTAAATAAAATAGTTAGATAAGTAATAAAATACAATTGAATTATCTTATTAAACAAGATAATAGAGATCGACTAATATTGTTTTTTTTCTAATAGAACTCAAACTCTTTGGGATTAAGATCCTCTCCTTGGCTGGCAGTTGTCCTTGGTTATCCTTAACTTTGAATCTCATTCGTCCATTTAAAATCCTAAGGTTTAAAACCATGACAGCTCAGCAAGTTCCCACTAAAACTCATTAAATGAGACATTCAAACGTCGTTTCTATGTCGACGGAGACGTTAAAACGATTGAGTTCTCTTTCTCTTCCTTTACTTCTCCGCCTTCAGCCGTCTTCTAGTTCTTACCTTCTTGTCATCTCTTCCTTTGTTCCTGGGGGATATTTGTTTTCAAATCGGGATTCGCACTAAAGCTCAAATCGGAAAATACCCACCAAGAATTGTAATCCAATTTGGGATGCAGTTGAAAGGTTTTGTTGATTACCGTAGGTGTAAACCAGAAATAACAAGAACAGCAGCTGAAAAGCCCGACCAAGTGTTTGTTGATTCATGCCCACCAAGTGTTTGTTGATTCATTCCTTTCGATTGGGTTTTCACTTTGGTTTTTTTATTTCGAATGGGCGGCGCTGAAAGTGGCGACCTGGGTTGGCAGGGTTGCAGCTTCTCTGTTTTCAACCCGGTCGGATGGCCGTTCGGATGAACTGTTGCCGACGAGGTCGTTGGAAGTGGGTTTGTGGTTGATTTGGACTTGGAGTTGGTTTCGCTGAAGCTTTTGATGACGACTTTGCTTCGGGAGCGGCGGCGGGCCGGCCACCAGAGACGGGAGCAGAGGCGGAGCAGGCGGGGAAAATGGCTTTGGGTCAGAAATTTGTTTTGGGTTGTGGGTTTGTTGGAGAAGGAGAAAAAAGATGGAGTCTTTGAAAATGAAGAAGACTCTGAGGAGTTGGGTTTGGCGTGAATTTGTTGAAGGAAATTGCAGGTGCTGGGTTTCTTGCACTCAGATGAATGTTGGGGGAGACGTTAAACTGTTGAAGGAGAGATGAAATAGATAGAGATGTAACAGCGTTAAGCATTGATATATGTGGAGTATTAAAAGTACTGTATTTATTATAGAGTTTGCTGACGTGGGGTTTTATTAGCCTTTAGATTTTTTATCAACGGCTGATAATAAAAGCCAAGAATAAACAAAGACACCTACCAACCAAGAAGAGGATCTTAATCCAACTCTTTGATGGATAAAGTTGGAGCTATCCAAAATGCAGTATATAAGGAGGTCCATATACATACTCTAAACTACGTCAAATACGAGTCTCTTCATTAGAGTTTTGGTAATTGAGTGCTGCATAAAAATCACTTATCGACTACGATAAACATGTAGTATATGATCTTGTATGAGTTGTATCTATATATGTGTTTATGCTTAAGTGTCATGTGGTATCAGAGCCACCAAAACACTTTCATAATTCATTTTACATATGATCAAAATTTTTACATAAGTCTTCTTCAGAATATTTTCCGCAATTAGTTGAAGAACAGAATGTAAAATAGAAAGAATTTGGACTCTTAAGATGTTTGACCCGAAAGCATGTACCCGAACCGTTTTATCAGAACACGCACATCCTATTTGATCCGAAACCAAAAACATGAACCTGTTTAAGCTGAAAAACTCGATCGTTGCTTGCCTTGCTTCAACGATCATTTTTGAAATTCTAGCCCAGGTTCTGCGCATGCTCTTCTTGATTTCAAGATACTCTGTTCAAATTAATAGTTAAGAGTATAGATCATTGTCGATAATCCCTTTGCAAGAAAATAACTAGGGATCGAATTCGTATTTTATTTTTTCTAATGCGTGATCCTTCTTTTGATGCGAGAAACCAAAATTGGGTTCTACTATTATCTTGGGAACGAAAGCAGAAGCCGTTCGTTTAAGTCTAGCAGGAAAACACGCTTCATTTACGGAGTCTTATCTCTGTACAACAATCTCAAGGAAGAAGCCCGATATGAATCAAATCATCCTCAAAATTTGGTTTGGTCAGAAATTAGATTTTGATAATCTCAAAAGGAACTAGTGTGTATCAATGTTGTAAGTTCATTACATTCTTGTTACTACGGGTTTAGACATTAAAAGTGAACTTATGATCTTGTCTTCTGTATATACTAGTAGACTGCTTATCTGGTCAATTTTATAGGCTGGCACCTAAAAAAATAATACTCTCTTAGTATTGAGGACTGCTCATACTTGAGGTCTCATTGATCTGTTTTGGCCAAGAAAGTATTACAGCTGATTCTTAAGTAAGATAAATCAATAACATGAATTGATATATATATTTTCTGAAGAACGTATGAAATAGTTATGCTATCAGATAGAGGTAATAGCATGTATGCTATCCAATAAATAGATGTTGATCGATGACTGGTTTTGTATATAGATCTTGGTATAGATATTTACTTTGGGTATGACATAGATATTTACATAGGGTATGACTATAGACTATATGACTGATTAGATGAACTCATTGATATCTTGCTAAATGCCAAGTTAGTCATTACATGGCCATATCTACCTTGTTTTCATGAAACTGTGGCTAAATTTTGAGACTGCATGGAATTTTGTTTTGTGCGTGTTTATGTCTAGAAACAAATGTCAGTTATAATTAAAAAAATTTTTGATTCATGTTAGCATCTACTTGAAGTTTGAATTTTTGATGGATCATTGCAGGACTTGTAATCCTTTATATATCTCCATGATTGCATATACATGAGCAAGAACATGTTCTAGTCATACTTCTTTCAGAGATTTACATGATAAAATTTGCATGTCAAACTTAGTTCTGCTTGTTAGTAAACTGTTTTATTACCTACAAAAGTATATATGCCATTGTCATCCATAAAATGCAGGAGTTGCAGATTACAAAGATTTTCTCATGACTTGTGAATTTTTTCTACTGTTTTTCAGTTCATAAACATGTATGCACGTCTTCTTGTCCCATAACAGCTCCTACATACATAAGTACATGTATAATGTGCTAGTTTTGTTTTTGAATTGTGAATAATTTGGGTAATTTTACATTATGGACGGGAGACAAGTGCATGGCTCAGATGATTGAATAGAAGATAGTTTAATACTGTATTGTTCTGTACTTGTGATTAGTATTGTGCATATTGAATCGTTGACTAAGTTAATGTGGACCATAGGCAAGAGCCAACTTTGTTGAATATGAGGATGCATATTTTGGTATCAAAGGATACTAGCTGATCATTTTGATGGAAACAAGATTTTATGGAATAATTTTCTTATTTGTGGTCTTTTCCTGCTTAGGTGATTGTATTCTTATATTTGCCTATACTTCTTGGTTGACAATTGTTTACAGGCCTTTAAAGTTGTCCCTCTTATAAGCATGATTATATTCTTATGCCTTCATACGGCTCAAAAGGTGGTCAAAGTGTTGATATATGTAGTTGTGTGTGTGTATATATATCATATATACATACATACATGAATGTTTTTCAGTTCTGATTCAAGGGAAGGAAAATGGTTTTGGCTTTGATCAAGCTGGTGTATAGCCAGATAGCCATTATATTGTACATGATTGTTGGCTAGCATTACAACTCTGTTTTGTATCTTTATTGATGTTATGTATATATCAAGTTTCAATTGGTTAGTTCTATATATGTTCTATTTTGGTGCTGCCAATCAAGAACTTGTCTTTCTGAAAAAATGAGCATTGAATTATATATCCTTTCTATTCAAATTGTATCCTATTGGAATTTGAGTTACAGATGAGCATAACGAGTTAAAATTTAACCATTTTGGTTCAAATTATTTTGAAACCCAGCTATGATACACTGGTAAAGGAATAGCTATATTTACCTGTAATGTATTGAAATGCAGAAAACTTGTATTGAGATCCCTTTTAGTTCACTTCTCAAAGTTTTTATGGTTGTTGTTTAAATATTGAATTATTTCAGCTGCATAATTATATAGAAACGACTTTCTTCATGTGTGTGGGTCTGTATGAGACTGTCAGATTGATATATAGAATAATATTCATATTGTAAACCTACTGGATGTACATAAGTTGGCATATACTTGCTTGATCCTTAGCATATATTAACATGCAGGTTCATGAGGGTTAGACAATAAAGTTAAATTTTTAGCTAGTAGCTAACTATTTGTTTATGCAAATACATGGTTTTTGATATAGAATATTATTGTTCCTAGCTACTTGATCATTATTCTGATTTTCATTTTGGATATTGGGACAAGTATCAAGCTCATCTAAATATGTACAAAGGTTATTGTTTTGGACTACAGGCATCTATTGACAATACTATATTTAGATGCCAATATGCTTTCCTAATCCAGCTTTATGAGAGTGTGATTGTAAGGATAATGAAGTGAAGAATTAAGGCTAAATCTGTGAAATCCTATGAAGTTTTTATACAAAACACAGAAAAGAGACATGCATAGAGCTTTATTTGAAATCAGACTACAGAAATTGCTTGGATACTATATGGGATTGTATTTATGCATCTACTGCTGACATGATTTACCAGAAGTAAGGTATGTTTTCAAGAACTCTTGAAAATATTTATAATTGGTTATCAAGTGATACTTAAAGTGTATCTGGGATGTACATGAATATTTCATTAAAGCATGCTGCCTTGGAATTTTATATAAGGATATTTTGTGATGATCACATGCCGATAGATATAGTGATATATTACCTCAAATACTTTTGTATGATTTAGAATGTCTTGCATATATTGATAACCCTCGGTTACTTATTATTCTAATTTGCCTATGTAAAATTTTGTAACAAGCTAGAAGATATCTCCCCAATATCTCCCCAAATAAGGCTTGTAAATAAGGCTTGTTAGTTTTTCATTAAATTTTACTTTAAGCATAGTTAGTGTGTTTCTTCAAGCCTTGTGCTCATTGAAATACATGAACCAACTGTGGTCTTGGATTCTTGGGATGTCTTAGTGGTGGTACATGTTGCACACAGAAAACCACCACTAGGATTTCTCATTGATTATAAAGGTTATAAGATCAAGAAAATTGTGTTGTGCATATTAATTTCATGACTGTATCTCCCACAGGAGGTTTAAACTTTACATGCATTTAATTTGCACATATAGGCTATACAGCACATCACAAAATTGATTAAATACATTTGATTTGCCTAGATCTTTTCTTATTACCATACATGTGTTGACTGCTCTTAGCACTCTTGTCTATTTTGTTTTACAAGTCTGGTTCGATTTATTTGATATATGTGTTGCATTGATACCTGTTATGAAGCGCTAGGAGCATCCTGGTATGCATCTGTCTATGTTTTGAGATTTTATTGAACTTTGTTTCGATTCAATTGCAAGAACCCTAGATGCTCTCTTGGGGGGTACTTAAGCTTTAGGATAGATGCCCATATGAAACTTATCATATAGATTTAGGTGTTGGAAAACCATTGTTGATGAATCTGAATTGAGTGAAATGTGTTTGTAGTCTATGTATGCTACTGAACTCTTATGGAATTGTTTCTGGTTTGCCTATACCTACTATATGATGTTTGATAACATGTAATTGCTTATGTGATTCTTGGACATAAAATGACTGAAATAAATTCTCCCTGGTTGAAAAATTTATGTCTAAAGGTAACATAAGTAAAAGACTGAGTTTTCTTATGAGATGAAAATCTCATGGATATGAGAATGAAGGTAATCAGTCACTGTTTTAGAATCAAAATGAGTGTTTTAAATTTCATAATGCACACAGCATAGTTGTTTATGATACTCTATTTGGTTATAAAGACACTAAAACAAGAAACTTGCATAAAGTTGTTTAGAATACTTTCGTATCATCCACAGATGGCTTTAAACAAAGTAATTCTAAGCAATTTTTATGGTTTTGTATGTCATGTGTCAAGTGCAAGGATGTATAGTTGGACATTTTCTTTTTGCCATACAGGTATTGACTTGTCTGATTATAAAACGTACTTTCACACATGATAGGACATTAAAGGAAAATAAGGAATGACCAAGTGCTTTGCCACACAGGTAGCCAAGGTTACTGAAAAGAAAGTATGCATAAGGAAAATATCATCTAAATTGATATACATTCTGCATTGTTTTGTATTGAATGTATATGAACTATTATGAATTGATATGGACTATAGTCTTGTTTGTGATTCTGGTTTTGTTTTACAGTAGTTAAACTTTAGACAAATATTTTCTGTATATATTATATATAGGGGGAGAATATTTTATATATATAATATATAGGGGGAGAATATTTCACAATTCAAATGCATGTTATTTTACTATAAGGGCATTTGTCTTTTGGAATTGAGCATATTCATGAATCACTTGATTATTTACACTTTGTGGTTCTCACTATAGTCCATTATGGATTTTCAGATAGCTAGAGAACAGTGGGAGCATTGTTTACACTGCTTATTGTTTATTAGTTTTCTAGACTAAATATCTTGAGCTTAAAAGCTTGGCATTCTGCCACTTTTGTTAAAATGAATAAGTTCAGACTTTTGATTACAATAAGGTTATTGAATTTTGAAATTCATGTTTTGAGCATTAAGCATGCTATAAGAATTGTGATAAGTGATTTTGCTTATAAAGAAATTATATATATATATATATACAGAAATGATCTGGAGCGAACGTGCGCAAGTGCGCACGGAGCTCCATTCGGCACCGTCCGGCGCCGGTGCACCTCGCCCTAGGGGACTCCAGCAGCGTCCCCGATCACTTTTCCTCCCCGGCGAGTCCGCCGAATTCCAGTTTTCCGGCGAGATCACCCAAAACATCAAATAAAGTTGATCTCGTCGGAAACTGGAATTATCTCGCCAGAAACTGGAATTCGGCGGACTCACCGAGGAGGGAAAGTGATCGGGAATGCTGCTGGTGACACGACCCACCCCGAATTTCACACTAAACCCGGAGTAAATCGTGCGGGGACCACCTCCAAGGAAAGATTTACCGCTAAATTCGGTACAACCTCCCTTGGAAATGGACAACCCTTCCAAACCAAAACCTGCAAACACTCCTAAAGGTTCCAACTCCAACCTTATAGACTTCTGGAGCCTTCGTGCTCCCCACAAATCACAAGATCTTCCAATATAGATTTACTAATCTAACAAAGATCCTATAACAAACAACCACATATTCAGAGCAACTCTATTTGAGAGGAAATAAACTATAAATAAATAGAAAAGAGAGCGGAAGCTATACTATTGACTATGCCTCTTCTCCATGTACGTCCGATCTCAACTATGCAATCCTGCAGACTGGGCATTTTAAAACGAATGGCCCAGGGGAAGACATTTAATAACGTTAAAGTGAGTGGACAAAAATAATTTAATAACAAAATATTTATCCATTCCCATTTTAAGTTCATAGAAAAATATACTGCATGCGGCAGCTTAAAAGTGCTCAACTCATAGACTGGCAATTTCACGACTAGCACTGGCTAGTCACAAACTCAAATAAAATGGAGCCTCTCTGGATGAACTATATATAAACATATATTCGTATGTATCTACACTCGTCAGACTCCTTGTATGAATCCTAGAAACAATTTAGAAAAATAGAAATTCATACAAGGCTACAACGCTGGCGTCTAACGCTCACGTTGCGCCATAATGGTATTTTTCCTCATTATGACCGAAAAAGACGGTGTATATATACGTGTGGACTCCCTATATGAAAACCTAAATAAACCGAAAAAGAAAATAGTTTTCATATAGGGCTATGACGCTTGTGTCTAACACTCATGCCACGCCATAATGATATTTTACCTCATTATGACAGACCAAGCATGTATGGCTAGCTAGCATTTATATACATACTAAATTCATAAAATCCAAAATATATATATCTACCGAAAATCTCATTTTCGGGATCTCTCCAAAGGAGGAAAAATTGTCAAATAGGCGAGAAATCAATAAATCTCATCAGAAGAAATAAATGATTAATAAAATCATTCATCGCATGCTTTTTATTTAAAACAAAGGTCCACTCACAACTTTAGGCCTAAGCCTGACGTCGATCCGAGGTCTCTCCAATTTGAGTCTCCTCACGTCCTGTTCCAAATATATAATAAATTTCCCACTAAAAATCTAATATTTATACAAAATAGGCAAAATTAACCGAGAGCCATAACCATGCTCATCATTTCCTAACTTCGATATTCTTAAATCGGAATGACCCAAACTTTAATATCATACTCGGCAGCCGTAAATACAACATTTCCCAGAAATTAACTTAAATCCTACGGCCGGATTTTACATTATTTAACTGCCAAAATACCAAACTTTGGAAATTCACAAACCTATTCAAAACTCATCCTAAAATTCCACAATTCACTTCATTAAACTCCTCTAATTATTACACATTTAAAATTATACAAAACCCCAAAACGGCGGCGGCTCCGCCGACAACGGCGCCGGAGACCGATTCCGGCGCCGTCCAAATTCTTCCAAATTTTAACAGCATCTTCCTCTCAACATCCCAAACAACTTTCATAACTTTCACTAAGTCCAATTTCAAGCCTAACTAGGTCAATCGAATGAAAACATCTTAAAAGCCCTAGAATTTTAACTTCGAATTTCTCCTTACCGAGCTCAAGAGAGAGTGAGCCTTTTGGAGGGATTGCTGCACGGGAGGAGGGCTACAAAACCGTACCAAGCTTGCCCGGGTTGGTGGCCGGAGGAGGGAGTTCCGGCGAAAGGCTTCCCGGCGTCTCTAGCGGGTTTTCCTTCTCTTCGGCGGGTTAAAGGCTCGGGTGCTAGGCTGGGGAGGGAGAGGAGGTGGCGGGGGTCCAAACGGGACTGGTGCGGTAGCCTGGATTGGTCGGACGACGGCTGGAGTCCGGCGGGGAGAGAGAGCTAGAGAAAAAGAAAAAGAGGAGAAGAAGAAAAGAAAAAAAAGGAGATGGGTTTGGGCCTCACACCAACCCGGCCCAACACCACAAAAATACCCAACTCCACCAATTTAACACCCCAAAATAAAATACCCTATTAAAAATTACCTTTTACTAGCTAAAATTTACCATTTTTACCGTCGTTACATTTTTCTCCGACGAATAACTCTCCGAAATAATCGTCCCCCAAAACCCTTCTAAGGACCAAATAAACTATATCTCAATGCCGGAGACGGTAAAAATTCTTATTATAACCAAGCTAGTAAATAAGGTAAAAATTTAAGGGTCGGGATGTGACAATTCTCCCTTCCTTATAAAAATTTCGTCCTCGAAATTTACATACCTGTCATTCCTCTGATTCCCAAGTAGCTTCTTCTACTTGATGACTTCTCCAAAGCACCTTGACAAGTGGAATTATCTTGTTCCTAAGCACTTGCTCCTTTCGGTCGAGAATCTGAACCGGTTCCTCTTCATAGGACAAATCTCTCATCAAACTTCTCAGCTGCTCTTGCAGCACATGAGAGGGATCGGCAATATACTTGCGAAGCATGGATACATAAAACACATTATATATCTTGGATCACTCCGGAGGCAAAACTAACCGATACGCAAGAGAGCCAACTTGATCTAAAAACCATATGAACCAATAAATCTCGGACCAAGCTTACACGTTACCAAAATGTACCACCCCTTTCCAAGGAGGCAATTTCGAAAACACCCAAACCTTCACTTGAAACTCATGGTCCTTCCTGCGGACATCTTTATAACTCTTCTGGTTACTAAGAGCTGTTTTGAGTCTACCTCTGACTCCTTTAACCTTTTCATTTGAATTCTAAATTATTTTAAATCTTCTCAAAGACTCTAAATCCTTCGTTGAACTACCACTAACGTTTACACGTAAGTGAGTTCAGTGATACAAGTTCCAGAGTACGAGTACTTGTAGGTATGCACACTATTTCTTGTGCAATGAAAAATCATTATCACCATCGGGCTCAAATCTCCTAACGTCACGCAACAACCTCGTCAATGCGCTGCTCACAAACTCGACGTTGAAGCTCACTTGTTAGGAAACTAAGGTTCACGTATTCCCACATGCTCATAGTGTCAAAATTAAGACCCGCTAAATGAACAGATTTAAGGATGCACACACTGAAGAATTGCAACAATCACTTCTAGTACCGAGACACTTTGCAGAGTTTTTCGTGGAGTCAAAGCTCTTGCAAGTCCACAAGAAAATCTTGCTCTGCCTAAGTGACTAGTCCACTAACATATGATAACCTTGATTCTCGAAACGACATTATGAAGAGATCAAAACCACGTCACATAGGTCTCTCCACCAAAACTATTACATTACTATTTTGAGTACTCAAACTAGCAGCTTATGGGAATACCAGTTCTCTCCTAATTCTGTTATACCCAATATTCTCTTCACCCCAGACCAGAAGATGATCTGAAACATGATTATCATGCGAATGGAATATTTCGATTACATAAAGCTGCAACATAAACAACTTATATATTGCCAAAACATGTTCCATATAAAATCCAATTTACTAAGTCACTAGCATGGAAGATGAACAAATCCCCAAGCGGAGTATGCCAAAGAAACTCCAACTGCAAACGAAGTAACATTAGCAAATAGACTTCGTTCACACTTAACATTAATATTATGTCATTGAAGACTTGTATCGACTAATTCAATACAACTTTCCGACTGAAAGCACTATGAACACCCATCCACGCTTCTCCAATAAATCCTTTCATCTACAGCTATTCCAGATAACATAATATTCAACTCTAATAACCACGCACTTTAAGATATAAAACTTTCCTCTGGACATTCACGCCACACCAACATTCCTCACTTTTCCATCCTAGCGACCAAGGTCGCTAAAAATTAGCATTACTAAGAACTTCCAAAGATCTCAACATATTTAATCCATTCCCGACTGTTGTCGTAAAGTCAAGGTGACCTCAACTCTTCTGCATCTACTTTATTATTATAATTTCAAGGTGAAATACACTTACCATCTTTATAAAACACTCAACAAATCCGAAGATCGAACTTCAATACCTAGAATTCTGAAAGAATCCATAATGACTCCACGATTAAAATAATATAACCGACAATTGATACTCAACGCTTCAGAGCTTGCTAGCAATTCAAAATATTTAGATATACCATTCACTTTCTTCAATTCTCTTGCTATGACACAACAACAAGCTTTTCACAACGCTATGCTCAATGACTCTTGCAAAGCCAACAATCCAAGGAAGATAATCTTGGATTCTTATATTTAACGCCTTAGCCGGCTTCAGCTAAACCACAATATAGACGAAAGTCACCCAAAAATCTTACTATTCATCGACTGCTAATAACCTCATTCTCCAAAATGCTCTGATTATACTCTTTGATATGAAGATTCCAATGATAAGAAACATATCCTTGATTAGAGCTGTATGGCCAAAACATGCGCCACCATACCATAACAAGCATTAACCAAAATAATCCCAACCGACTTTCTCTACGGACAAGGTAGTTGGAAATTTGATCATCAATCAAGACTTCTCTAAATTGATAGCCTTTTTATTAGCCACAAATCCCCCGTGACTAATTAACCCAAAAATTAGAGTCCTCAACAACTCGTATAGGTACCTCTTTGAATGACTAAAGGTACCTCCGCATCACTTCAACCAATCCTTACCTCAAAATAATACACCACTATTTCGAACTTTCTTTCCAACTATTTTCTCCTTCTACAAATTTCGCACAAGATGTTCACCCCAACATCTTAATCGAAACCCAATCAATCATTTGTCAAATGAAAGGAATGCTACTACGCATAAGAGTTCCCAACTGGAGTTTCTAACTCGCAATTAAACTCTAACAATTATGATATCAACTCAATAACCCTTGAAAAAAGCATAATCCATACACATTTTCATTACTCAAAGCATAATGATTACTCAAGAGGTCGGCGTACATAGGCATAGTCCTGAAGATATAAACATTTATGGCACAACAATGTCCATAAATAAGACAAGAATAACTACATCACAAACTTAATCAACACATAGTGTCTAAAGCATATAATGTTAATAGATCCGTCGCGATCAGACCATCACTCTATAGACACTAAGTATGACCAAGAATATGAGGTAGTACTAAAACGAGAAAGGAATCGAATAACCTAGTGCTCTGATACCAACTGACACGACCCACCCGAATTTCACCATAAACCCGGAGTAAATCGTGCGGGGACCACCTCCAAGGAAAGATTTATCGCTAAATTCGGTACAACCACCCTTGGAAATGGACAACCCTTCCAAACCAAAACCTGCAAACACTCCTAAAGGTTCCAACTCCAACCTTATAGACTCCTGGAGCCTTCGTGCTCCTCACAAATCACAACATCTCCCAATATAGATTTACTAATCTAACAAAGATCCTATAACAAACAACCATATATTCAGAGAAACTCTATTTGAGAGGAAATGAACTATAAATAAATAGAAAAGAGAGCGGAAGCTATACTATTGACTATGCCTCTTCTCCATGTACGCCCGATCTCAACTATGCAATCCTGCAGACTGGGCATTTTAAAACGAAGGGCCCAGGGGAAAACATTTAATAACGTTAGAGTGAGTGGACAAAAATAATTTAATAACAAAATATTTATGCATTCCCATTTTAATTTCATAGAAAAATATACTGCATGCGGCAGCTTAAAAGTGCTCAACTCATAAACTGGCAATTTCACGACTAGCACTGGCTAGTCACAAACTCAAATAAAATGGAGCCTCTCTGGCTGAACTATATATAAACATATATTCGTATGTATCTACACTCGTCAAACTCCTTGTATGAATCCTAGAAACAATTTAGAAAAATAGAAATTCATACAAGGCTACAACGCTGGCGTCTAACGCTCACGTTGCGCCATAATGGTATTTTTCCTCATTATGACCGAAAAAGACGGTGTATATATACGTGTGGACTCCCTATATGAAAACCTAAATAAACCGAAAAAGAAAGTAGTTTTCATATAGGGCTATGACGCTTGTGTCTAACACTCACGCCACGCCATAATGATATTTTACCTTATTATGACGGACCAAGTATGTATGGCTAGCTAGCATTTATATACATACTAAATTCATAAAATCCAAAATATATATATCTACCGAAAATCTCATTTTCGGGATCTCTCCAAAGGAGGAAAAATTGTCAAATAGGCGAGAAATCAATAAATCTCATCAGAAGAAATAAATGATTAATAAAATCATTCATCGCATGCTTTTTATTTAAAACAAAGGTCCACTCACAACTTTAGGCCTAAGCCTGACGTCGATCTGAGGTCTCTCCAATTTGAGTCTCCTCACGTCCTGTTCCAAATATATAATTAATTTCCCACTAAAAATCTAATATTTATACAAAATAGGCAAAATTAACCGAGAGCCATAACCATGCTCATCATTGCCTAACTTCGATATTCTTAAATCGGAATGACCCAAACTTTAATACCATACTCGGCAGCCGTAAATACAACCTTTCCCAGAAATTGACTTAAATCCTACGGCCGGATTTTACATTATTTAACTGCCAAAATACCAAACTTTGGAAATTCACAAACCTATTCAAAAATCATCCGAAAATTCCACAATTCACTTCATTAAACTCCTCTAATTATTACACATTTAAAATTATACAAAACCCCAAAACGGCGGCGGCTCCGCCGGCAGCGGCGGCCGGAGACCGATTCAGGCGACGTCTAAATTCTACTAAATTTTAATAGCATCTTCCTCTCAACATCCCAAACAACTTTTATAACTTTCACTAAGTCCAATTTCAATCCTAACTAGGTCAATCGAACGAAAACATCTTAAAAGCCCTAGAATTTCAACTTCGAATTTCTCCTTACCAAGCTCAAGAGAGAGTGAGCCTTTTGGAGGGATTGCTGCACGGGAGGAGGGCTACAAAACCGTACCAAGGTTGCCCGGGTTGGTGGCCGGAGGAGGGAGTTCCGGCGAAAGGCTTCCCGGCGTCTCCGGCTGGTTTTCCTTCTCTCCGGCGGGTTAGAGGCTCGGGTGCTAGGCCGGGGAGGGAGAGGAGGTGGCGGGGGTCCAAACGGGACTGGTGCGGCAGCTTGGCTTGGCCGGACGGCGGCTGGAGTCCGGCGGGGAGAGAGAGCTCAGGAGGAAGAGAGAGAGAAAAAGAAAAAGAGGAGAAGAAGAAAAGAAAAAGAAAGGAGATGGGTTTGGGCCTCACACCAACCCGGCTCAACACCACAAAAATACCCAACTCCACCAATTTAACACCCCAAAATAAAATACCCTATTAAAAATTACCTTTTACTAGCTAAAATTTACCATTTTTACCGTCGTTACATTTTTCTCCGACGAATAACTCTCTGAAATAATCGTCCCCCAAAACCCCCCTAGGGACCAAATAAACTATATCTCAATGCCGGAGACGGTAAAAATTCTTATTATAACCAAGCTAGTAAATAAGGTAAAAATTTAAGGGTCGGGATGTGACAACTGGAGTCCCCTGGCGTGGAGGCGCGCTGTTGTCGACGCCAGACGGTGGCGAACGGAGCTCCGTGCGCACTTGCGCACGTGCGCTCCATATCCGGCCTCTATATATATATGTATATATATATAGGCCGGATGAGGAGCGGACGTCCGCACCGGCCTTAAAGTGCTGACGTCCGTCCGTTCTCCACCCTCCGGCGCCGGCGATGGCGCGCTTCCACCCTAGAAGACTCCAGCAGTGTCCCCGACCACTTTCTCTCCCTGGCGAGTCCATTCTTTTCCAGTTTTCCGATGAGATCACACAAAACATCAAACAAAGTCGATCTCGCTGGAAAACTGGAAAAAAACGGACTCGCCGGGGAGGAAAAGTGGTCGGGGACGCTGTTGGAGTCTTCTGGGGTGGAGGCACGCCGTCGCTGGCGCCAGAGGGTGGAGAACGGACGAACATCCGCACTTTAAGCTGAGTGCGGACGTCCGCTTCACATCCTCTATATATATATATATATATATATATGCTACATCATTATGCATGTTAAAGGAACACAGGAAAATTTTCTTTGAAAGTTTGTGTTAAGGTTCTTGCATACAGAACCAAGGAATGGACTGCTTTGCTTAAGTGTTTGATTTTCACCATTTTCATCAAGAAACACTTTGGCAATTATATCATCTCTGATTGGTCATGTATTACATTTAGAGTTGTGTTGGTGGTCTTTAAGTTATTGTGTTCAATGAATGCAATTTTTTTGGAGATCCGACATTTCTCTTTTGTAATGACAGACTGATGATGTTTGTATCAAACATGTGAAATTTTAATCTCAAGTGCACAAAGGAACAATGTTATATCTGAACTCAATATGGATTCTTGTTACAGACTCTAATGCTAGTCCAAAAGGGAGAATGTTGGAATGGACTTAGCATTTTGAGTCCTAAGGCATGACAACTTCCATAATATATGCAGAATAAACATTGTGGGATTAAAAACACATTATCATGATATATTTATCTAAATGAAATGGTTAGATAAGTAATGAAATACAATTGAATTATCTTGTTAAACAAGTTAATAGAGATGGACTAATATTGTTGTTTTCTAATAGAACTCAAACTCTTTGATGGACAGAGTTTGAACTATCCAAAATGCAGTATATAAGGAGGTCTATATGCACACTCTAAACTACGCCAAATACGAGTCTCTCTCCATTAGAGCTTTGGTAATTGAGTGCTGCATAGAAGATCTCTTATCCTTGGAGCTCTCGGTCTACATCATCAACTACAGTAAATAGGTTGTATATGATCTTATATGAGTTGTATCTATATATGTGTTTATGCTGAAGTGTTTTGCTCTTGTGGTTATAGTATAACACAAAACACTCAAAATCTTCTTTAAAATGGAGAAAATCGAGAAAATGAGGAAGCTGTTGCAGATGTTTTTATATCCACATCTTGACCGTTCAATTTATAGGTATTTATGAGTAGATTATTTCTGTAAATATTCAGCCATATTGAAAATAGTTAAGACACTCATAAGTGTGATTTACAATTATGAACTTGAACGGTTCATGTTTGACAGATTTTGTTCGTCCATTAATTTGATCTACTTTGTTACCTTAACGATCACCGATTTGACTGAAAATTTGTATGACTGATCTACTCATATAGACCTAAAAACTAAACGGATAAGATGCGAAGATGTGATCGAAAAATAGGTATTTTAAATCATAAACTGAAAAGTCATCAACTAGTCCTCAACTTAAGAGTCCTCACTAGAAGGACTCCTTTAAAAACAATAGAAAAATAAGAAATTATTAGGGCCTAAAGGGCGGGTTTTTATGGCCGGGTCGGACTTGTCCCTAAATGACTCAATAGGGTAGGGTAGCTAGGGCCGGGTTTCATTTGTTTGACCCTTGCTCTACCCTAATTAAAAATGGAGAGCCGGGTAAGGCTTGGACCCTATAGGGTAGGCCGGGTTTTAGAGCAGGCTAAGGCCAAAAGGTCAAATGATAAGGCCTACTCTTATGAATGATCTTAGAGAAATTTATAAAAAATAACCTCTTTTCAACCATCAAATTGATAATTGACCTGTTTTTATAAAATTTTGAAATCTAACCTTTTTAGAGTGTGAAAAGACTTGACTGCCCAAATTACAATTTTTTTTGATTTTTTTGTTTGTTTGAAACAGAGAACATATATTTCTTAATTCTTTTTTCTTGTGTACAAGGCATGAAATCAAAAGTAAAATGGATAGTAGGTAATGATGGTATCACAGCCAATGCATTAAAGCTTAAAGAAATGGCCATGGCTCAGTGGAGTACCAATGAAGAAGGATCTTCGGGAAGGAATTTGGAACATGTTGACAAAATTTCTAGAATACCGAAAACAAGTATTGAAAACTTCATTTGTTATCAAATCAATGTGAAACTAGGTCTTTCTAACCAAAATATATAGGGTGTGTAGATTTCTCATGATGAAGTGATTGTCGGCTTTACGATTTCAGAAAAACATATAGATCATTCAGAAAAACAACAAACCTGAGAGTTGCATAGATTTATCCCATAAACAATAACAAAAAGAGAATTTAAAATTATCACTATCCCGATAGAGTCTAAAGGGTGTTGTTCCCATCCGCCCAGCTTTCACTCTAGTTTAAGTACCCAACAACCTCTTCTTGGGTGAAAATTTAGGGTGTGTTAGAGGAATCTCAGGAAAATGCTTAGGCGAAAGATACGTTACGAAAGTCATTGATTCTCTCTCAAGTCTATTGGATTTGCTCGGTTCAAAGTGTGTGGTGAAGTGTTAAGTGTTCGTATTTAAAGCTGCCTTTGTAGTTTTCAATTTCATTTCCAAATACCAAATGCATGTAAACCACTGTACATTCGATTTCACCAGATTTTAGTTTTCTTTGAGCTTCAAGTGGTGAAGCTCGTCTGCGGCTCTTGTCGACAGAGTAAGAGATTAAGTGCGGCTGAGACACACCCTTGTTGAGAGAGAGAGATAGAGAGAGAGAGAGAGAGAGAGAGTAAATCTAAAAGAAGCTGAGGAGATCTGAAAGAAGTTGCAGAGAGAGAGATGAGAGACTGGAATGGTAATTTGGTCAGTGAAAATATAGAAAAGATGAAAGTTGGGCGGATAGGGACTGTGCTAAGTAAACGAGTCTAGTTTAGTTAGTACCGTGTTTGATGTTACTAGGTACTAAAATAAATGAGCTTACATAACACTTTATTTTCATTCTGACCTATTAGATGGTGTTCTTATGGGTACTCAAATATGTCATCCTTATATAACACAATCTTTTTAAAACATAAACCAAACAAACTACCCTCTAATATCATGTAACACCAAACATAGATTAATATTAGTACGACACCCTACACAAATACAAAACAGTCTTAAAAAAAATAGTCCCAAATATAAACCTTACACTCTGTACGGGGCTAGTGGAAATTTTAAATTTTCTTTTTGTTAGGTTTAGGGATAGTGAGCATATTTCGAAATTTGTACTTTGTAGGCTTAAATTTGGGAGTTGCAAGTATCTTACAAGCTCACCGAGCACTGAGAAAGAGCCGTTCTTCATCTTTTTCTGCTAGCTCTCTTACTCCACGCCTACCAACATCTCAACTCTCCTCAGCCAGCAATCTTCTCTCTCTCTCACTTCCCCATATCTCTGCACTGATGCTCGCCTTCCATAGCTTCTCTGGGATATCTTCATTTCGGGTTAGGGTTTCTCTGGGCTACGGTAACCCCTACCTCCCTTCCATGTTCTGAGGTTTCAATTCCACTCCTTTCTCACAAATTTTCAATTTTGGGTTTTCTTTCTGTAATTTAGTTTCTTTTAATTTTACTCATTTTAGAGTTGGGAAGATGGCTGAAGATGAGAAAATGGTTGAAGAGTTTAGGAACGAATCTAAAGCTTCGGAATTGGGTGCTCAGAGAGAAGATGAGGGAATGTTTGAAGATGGTGGGGTTGAGAGGAAGGTTGAAGATGGTATGAATGAGGCCGAACCATTCGAATCAAGTCGGAGAGAAGATGGAGTTGGAAATGATGAGCTGGAGAAGGGCGAAGATGGTCGATATTATGAGTTTTGTGTGGGTGATATTGTATGGGTTGAGACGAAAATGAAGACATGGTGGCCTGGCAGAATTCATGATCCTGTAGATGCATCCAAGCTGGGGATGGTTAGTGATCAAGAAGGCTATTTACTAGTTGGCTACTTTGGGATGGGACATGTTGCTTGGTGCGGTCGACACCAACTGAAGCCTTTTGTGCAGTTCTTTGAGCAGATTTCAGGGAAAAGCATGGCTAGGATTTTCGTTAGAGCCGTAGAGAAAGCCCTTGAAGAGTTTGGTGGCCGTGTTAGATTGAATATGACTTGTGCCTGTGTATTGAAACAAAATCGACTGTCGGTTGATGATGCAGCATCTGAGGAAGGAGTAATAGTTCCTGACCGCATCTGTGGTGAACTTGGTGAATTATCAGTTACTCATTTTGATTCTGTAGTGTTCTTGTCACATCTGAAAAGTCTTGCACGGGTTGTTTCCAAAGTTGGCACACTTGATTTTATTGTTATGCAGAATCGATTATCTGCCTTCTATAGCTCCACAGGGCACTATCAGCTTCCTATGCATCTAATTCAGGAAGGAAATGATGCTGGAAGCAGTGCAGATGGAACAACGCTGAACCAAACAGAGGAAATTGGTTTTCATCAAGAACAGAATGATGACAATGAAGGTTTTGCAAAGGTTTTTGGTGGGGGTAGTGCCGATAGAACTTCCATCTCAAGTTCAAAGGTTAGAAAGAGAAAGATGAAGTGGGGTTCTGAAATTGAAGAGACTGGTCTCCTAATATCACCAACAGTGAAAGAGAGAAATGCTTCCGGTATAGGATATGGTGATGGCAGAAATGAAGGAGTGATTGAAACTGGCGCAGAGTCTAGAGAGCGGAAAAGGAGTAGGTACTTGTCTTACCCATTCGTAAACTTGGGTCAGATAGGATCATCTGCAGGTATTGATGATGGACAACCTTCAAATTTTAAAAGCCCCAGTGATAAGTTCTGGAGGAAATGGTATAAGAGGTTTACCGGTGTGAGTAACATACCTGGTAATTCATATTTGAAAAATACATCTTCTGCTGAGTTGCTTTCTGAATTCTGCTCTGCTGCCATCAACTGCCAGTATCCATTTGAAAATAAAGCATTTGATTCAGTTGCTTGGTTTATATCTAACTTCAGGATATCTGTATTTCATGACGAGCCTATTTGTGAAACCTATAGTAAGAACATGGCTGGTCAGGATGAGGATAAATATGCTGAATCTTGTCTGTTGGAAAATGTTGACCAGATTGAGGGTAAATCTGAGCCAAAGAAAAGAAGTAAAAAGGCTGTTTCGAAGAATGCAGAGGGTGAAGACGCTGCCAACACCTCAAGTTTAGTTCGAAGCCCTGCAACTGCTGTACAGGGTATGAATGTAAACATTGGCAAGAAAAGGGGACGACCAAAGTTAGGGAAATCCAAGACTAAATCTCTTTCTGGGATGCCACATATCAATACCAGCATTGCCCCTGATGGGCAAAAGGTACAAGATTCTTTAGCTGTTGGACCTCTGGTGCCCTGTGATAAGCTTGAACAAAAGAAAAGAGAGAAGGCGGAATGCGCAAGTCAAGCTAGTTTGCAGACTAAACAAACAATTGGTATACCTGATTTGAATGGTAACACTGTTATACCTACCGTTCTGGTTAATTATCAACAGAGCATTGGTCATGCTGCTATTGTAGGTAATGTTAAGCGTGAAAAGAGATTGGGGACTGAAGCTGCTTCAGAGCATTCAAAATCCAATGTGGCTCCTGGCTTAGTAGATGCCAATGGAAACAATTTGAAACCTGGTACATTGGTTGTTGATCTGGGGATTCCTGCTCCAGCTTTTCCATGCCTGGACTCTAACCGGGTTACCGGCTTGCTCTCAGCTGTAAGTAAACCTGCCCCGAAGAAGAGAAAGAGAAAGGAGAAAGTAAATCCCGGGATTCCTGTACAAGCTGACAGTGTTCCAGATTTGAATGGAAATGGTACTGAATGCCTTGCACCTCCAAGTAAACCAGAACGGAAGAGGAGGAGGAGAAAAGGAGAAGCTCTAGCAACTGCTCTCCTCTTGAGCTTCGCCCCAGGAGTTCCAATGCCTTCAAAAGATGATTTGATTTCAACATTTTGTAGGTTTGGACCCTTGAAAGAATCGGAGACACAGTTCTTAAAAGATCCTAGTAGTGCACAGGTTGTGTTCATGGAAAGTGCTGATGCTGGAGAAGCATTTCAGAGTTTAGAGAAGAACAACCCTTTTGGCACAAACCTTGTTGGTTACAAGCGCTTTAATCTTCCATCAGTTTCCAAGGTGTTGGCCACAAGCCTAGCGTCTCCGCCTACAAAGAGATTGCTGATTCCTGTACAATCACCTGCTAAAGGACCTTGCCTTGACGTCATAAGGCAGAATCTTCAGATGATGACCTCAATGCTGGAAAAGTCGGGTGATACTCTTTCTCCAGAGATGAGAGCCAAGCTGGAGTGTGAAATAAAAGGCCTCCTACAGAAGGTGAGCTCCACAGATGGTTCTTCCTCTGCTTGATTACCTTTTATGAAGGTTGTCGATGTAGTGACCTTTTTGGGCAGGCTCTTTCGGTCATTTTTTGATGCTAAAAAAACCTCTTTGATAGGAGTGGGAATGAGCAGCGACTCATTTGCATTGGAGCTGCCATGTATGTCTTCTTTTAGCCGGTGAATGATCAGAACCATGTATTCTGGATCGTCTTTGTAACTTTTTCAGCTGGTGAATGATCAGACCTTGTGTACCTCTATTAGTATGAACCTCTTTGTTAAGAACCTCTTTCTAACTTCTTTGTTTCAAATTTTAGATCTGAGTAAAGCAATATTTGTTTATGACTTTACTAGTCACTTGGTAAGGCTCCTGGAGCTCATACTTATGTGATGACTGTGATATTTCTTAGCGCTTAGTTGCACTCTCTCACATGAGTGGAACATAACTTATCCAAGTATAGTGGTTCAAGAAATAGAGTTCGATATGGTAACTTTGTGTTGTCTGATTACTTGAACTGTTGGACAGGGATACGTTTCTTGTTTTTTTTTCCTTCTTTTTTTCTTCTCATTTTCTGTCTAAATTTTCATTATTTGTAGTCTATTGTTGTTTCTAGTATTCCTGTCCTCCCCTTCCCCCTTTTAACCATGAGTTGTATTGATTTAAACTTTCTGTTCCTTGGGACCTCCCTTTACAAGAAAGGGAATTGATTAGATTCAAATACAGTTTATGTGTATCTCAGATTCATATAATTCTATTATAAATTTTCATTTAAATTTCAAATTTTGGATCTGTTTTCTATCAATATTCTTGAATAATGGTAGTGTCCTTCTAAATTTTGTATGATTATGTATCAATTTGTAGTGCGAAGTTCAAATGTTCAACAACTCATAAACCAAAAATGTTAAAAGTTTCTTGAGGTAACCATATTTAAAATACTCATGAGAGGATAATAGTTTACAGATGAGAAATTACTAAGAGCATCTTTAGCGATGTTAGCCATTTTAAAATTAAATTTTAATCAAATTAGCTAAAATGTCATTTTGGCTAGCTACTTTAGAAATGTGGCTGTATCAATACTCTCCATTTTAGCTAGCATTACATCAACATTATTCTTCAAATAGAAATTAAATAATTTAAATATATTTATATATCACATAAAATATCTTATAAGGAATGTATTAAATTATAGCTAGCCTCATCTGAGTCATCTTATTCTCTATATTTAGCTAGCGAGATAGCTAAAAGTCATAATAGCTAAACTTTAGTTAGTCTGCTGGAGCTTTGAAAATATCAAAAAAAGCTAAACACACTCTCTAAAATAGCTAAAAGCTAAAATAGAGAGTTTGCTAAAGTTTCTCTAACTAAATAAGAATGACAAATTGCATATCATAATATCTTATAGCAATCTGCACCATACCAGGGGTTGTTCTCCTGGGCGGCATCAGTTTGTGTGTTTTATCATTTTGAGAATGTTGATGTTGTTGATGTAATTATGTACCATCTTCTCCGCTTCACTTCTTTTCGATCATATTATATTTTGATCGTTTTTTTTTATTAGACATTGTATTTTGGTTGTTGTGAAAGGATAATTAATTATACCATTATAGAGTTAAGGTTCCAATTTGCTGTGTTTGAAATTTATTACAGCTCCTGAGTTATAAGACCGATCTTATGTGATCAAGCACGACCACATACTTCATATTCATGGTTTGAGTTGGCTAACTTTCAATCCTTATGTTTCGCTGACACCAGCCAAGTTTTACATAGGTATCATTCTAGCTTGGTGTTTTGACATTCGGCCTGCCGGAAATTGCAATAGCTGTGCTAATATATCTATTGGTTAGGTTAAGAAAGTAACATGGTAGGGTTGCTTCGTAGTGTTAATGTCTGAGATCAATTAAATTAGTTAATTTTGGCTATGTCGATAAGCATCATCCCATGTTTTGGTTTCCCTTTCAATTTTCCCTGTTAATTGAGTTGATGGATGTTTACTTTGTATCTATGTTTTTTTTTTTTTTTTGGCGAAATGAGAGCATATTAAAACGAAAGATAACAGAACAAAGGGACAAAACCCCCAAAGAAGAAAAAAGAAGCTAAGGAGGGCCTGGGTACCCATCCGCCACTAAAACATTCATAAGAGAAACTGGGGGATTAATTATCTAATTTGCAGGACAAGAATCACACAAGACAAGGGCAGCAAGATGATCTGCTGCATGGTTCGCTTTCTTGCTGGTCTAAAGCCAGCTGATTTGCTGGGTTGAAGAAAGATACCGGGCTTCTGAGAACAGGTTAGCAATTTTCCAATCCTTTGGGGGAATATTTGACTTGAAGGTATCGATTAGGATTTTTGAATCAGATGCGAAGATTACCGAAGTTGAAGGAAGAGAGCTGAGGAGATTGAGGCCATCACAAATTGCAATCAATTTCGCTGCAAGAGCAGAACAAGCATAAGCTTTTCCGGTGTGTCCCAAGATGATGGAACCTGAGCTATCTCTCACTAAAACTGTAATTCCTCCAAGATTTGAGTCGGCATTCCAGGCTACATCCGAGTTGATCTTGATGTTGTTCGGCGGAGGGGGGGTCCAGCTCGTTACATGAAGGCGAGAGGGGGGCTGATGAAGTTTTGTATTGATGGGTTGTGATTGAGTGAATTCCTGGGCAGAGGAATGTGCACGTAAGGCTGTCTGAACTGGGTCATGGTTCTTGTGATTAAAAACACAATTGCAGCGACTAGTCCAGATTGCCCAGAGTAAGAAGGAAACTTGGGTCAGGAATTCTTGAGGAGCATGAAGAGCTTGAATGGTTTCCAACCAGCCAAGAAGAGAAGACATAGACTGAAGAGGAACCTGGTACCCAAACGGGTGAGCAAACCAAGTTGTTGTTGCCCAAGTGCAAGAGAAAAGGACATGTTCAATAGTTTCTGGAAATAAGTTACAGATGGAACATATGGGACTTTTGGCAATATGTCTTTTATGGAGGGCCTCTTTTGTAGCCAAGATGTTGTGGATTGCTCTCCAAAGAAACAATTTGATTTTAGGAGGTGTCCTAATTTGAGAGATCCATTTCCAGGTCTGAGGAGAAGGCGAGTGAGAGTGATGAGGATGTTAATTGAGAGTAAAGCTTTTCCTTGAGACCAAGAGATTGTAACCTGACTTCACTGAATAGATGTCATTGGTGGAATGTGGCCATATTAGCTTGTCTGGGATTTGATTGCTAATAATCTGAATTGAACGGATCCTTGATTCCATTTTTGGGGAAATGAGATGCTGAATTTGAGATAGATTCTAAGACTTTGTTTGCCAATTGATCATGGAGCTGATCTTTGTCTGAAGAGGACAGTTTCCAGTATTTAAGGGAGAGGGACTTGGACCCGGAATCCATGAATCAGACCACAAATTAACCGAATCACCATTGCCAATATCCCAGCAAGAGCCAGATTTAATGAGATCTCTGCCAACAAGAAGACTTGCCCAGAGCCATGAAGGTGATCCACCTTTTTTTGCCTCTAAAATGGAAGTAGTAGGATGGTAAAGTTGTTTAATAACCTGTGCTGAAATAGAGTTTGGGAACTGATGGAGTCTCCATACTTGTTTTGCAAGCAAAGCGTCATTGAACTCTTGAAAATTTCGGAAGCCAAGGCCACCTTCAGCTTTTGGTAAACCCAAACTATCCCAAGCTTTCCAATGAACACCTTTAGAAGCGGAATTTCCCCACCAAAAATCACTTAGAGTGGAGTTGATCTCTTTGCAGGTTGAAAGAGGGAACTTGAAACAAGACATGGTGTACGCTGGGATTGCACTAGCTACCGATTTAATTAGCACCTCTTTTCCTGCTTGGGATAGAATAGATTGCTTCCAACCCGCTACTTTCCTCGAGATTGCTTCTTTCACAAAACATAGAGTTTTTCTCTTTGATCGACCCCAAATTGTCGGAAGACCAAGGTATCTACCAGGATCATCTACCACCTTCATGTTAAGAACTGAACTGATGAGGTCAATTAAATATGGAGGGGTGTTGGGGCTGAAGTAGAGAGAAGATTTCTCTGTGTTTATCCGCTGACCGGAAGTAGTACAGTAAGTATGTAGGATATCAGATAAGTGCAAGCAATTATCCAGCGAGGTTTTTAGGAAAAAGAGAGAGTCGTCGACAAAGAGCAGGTGGCTAACAGGAATCTGTTGAGGACCCAATCTTACCGGTCTGATGAGGTTTGAAGCTATGGTCTTGAGAAGCATTTTTGATAGGACATCATTAACAAACAGGAACAAGAACGGGGAGAGTGGATCTCCTTGTCTGAGACCACAAGAAGGAGTGAACCAAGGCCCTGGCTTGCCATTGAGAATTATAGAGTAGTTTACTGAAGTTACACAGCTCATCACCAACTTGACCCAATAATCAGAAAAACCGAATTTTTGTAGAACCTTCTCTAAGAAACACCATTCTACCCGATCATAAGCTTTATTCATATCAAGCTTAAGACCGAAGGCACCTTCTTCATTAGATTTTTGTAATTTCAGATGATGATAAACTTCATGAGCTACCATAATATTGTCTTGAATAAGTCTTTTGTTGACAAAAGTTGATTGATTTGAAGTAATCAACTCAGGCATGAACACTTTGAGTCGGGTAGCAATAATCTTGGACAAAATCTTCTACGAGAAGTTGCATAAAGCAATGGGCCTGAAGTGAACTGCATCTGTGGGAGGGATCAACTTTGGGATCAAGGCAATATGCGTCTGATTGAGGTTTTTGATCAGATTGGAGGTACTTTGATGATGGTGAGCCAATTGATGAATCACCTCCTGAACTGTTTCCCAGTGATGATGGTAGAAAGTACCTGAAAAACCATCAGGGCCAGGGGCCTTGAGAGCACCCAAATCAAAAACAGCCATCTTTACTTCTTCCATGGAAATGGGGGCCTGTAAGGAGTTATTCATTTCAATACTTACTATCGGATCAATAAAATCTAGAACTTCTTCCCATTGTTGAGGACCAGAAGAAGTAAATATATTCTTGAAATGAGATAGAAAAGTTGCTGCTATTTCTTTCTCTTCATGAATCCAGGCTCCTGCTTCATTCTTCAATCTCAGAATTTTGTTGAAATGCCTTCTTTGAAGGGTTGATTGGTGAAAGAATTTTGAATTTCTATCACCAGCCTTCAACCAGCTGATTCTCGATCGTTGATGCCAGTATAATTCATCTCTTCTCCACAAAGAAGAGATGCTCTCCATAATTTCCTTTGCTTCTGGCGCAATATCCACATTTTCAGAATCATATAAAGCTTCAAGGTCTTTGACAAGGGATCTTACTTGTGCATGAGAAGTTGGGAATGCGATTTGACTCCATTTTTTCAAATCTTGGCAAGAAGCACCAAGGTTTGAGTAAGGTTCTGCATTAGGAAAGCCATATGTTCATACTTCCAGACCTCCCTAATTAAAGGGATGCATTATGTATGTTCATACCAAAATTGCTCATAACGAAAGAGAGGCTTGCCTTTTATTTCTGAAGGGAGAGTATCAACAAGAATGGGTCTATGATCTGAGCCAACCTTCGGAAGATGAAAAACTTGAGTTCTAGTTTGATTAGAACACCATTCAACATTTGCCATTGCTCTGTCTAGCCTTTCTTTAATGTAGACCCTTCGATTCCTCATTGCAAACCAGGTGAACTCTGGACCTTGAAAATTAAGATCCCTCAGCTGAGCATTTGAGATGAAGTATTGGAACAACTTTATCCTCCAAATATCAGGAGGGGCACCTCCCCACTTCTCAAAGGGCCATTGGATTTCATTGAAGTCACCAACACATAGCCATGAAGAGGAGAGAGGAATGAAACGAGTGTACATTGAACGCCAGAAGGCATTTTTTTCATTATCATGAGGATTGCCATACATGAAAGTAATCTGACAAACGAAGTCTTCAGAAAGGAAAGTTACAACCGTGTCGATAAAATTTGGGGAAAAATCGACAACTGAAATAGAGATTGAAGCATCCCACAGTAGAGCAAGACCTCCTCCGGTATGAACCAGGTTAACAACAAAATAGTCTTGCATCTTTAGTTTCTTTTTCCATTTAGAGATTTGTTCTTCCAGTTGCCTCGTCTCCATGAGAAACAGGATTTGAGGAGATTGATTTTTACACAATCTTCGGAGTGCTTGAATCTTCAGGGGGGATTCAAGGCCCTGACAATTCCATGAGATTAGCCTCATGGTTGGTCCGTGGCTGCCCCCGGCCAGCCACCACAGCCTTCATCCTTATCCTGCTCAGATAGATCACTGAAATGGACATTGGGAGGGGTTGGAATTGCAGTGTCTCCATGACGACGAACCTGAACTTGTTCTGCCTTGTGAATCTGCACTTTGTACAAGGTTTCTCCATCAAGAATATTGGTATGAAACTGAGCTACATTTGCTTGAGCATAGTGGGTTTGATCATGACTCATCACTTGCTTCAGCCAAGCTTTTGTCTTTCCTTTTCCTCTTCTCCTGTTTGATCTTTTACCACAAACTCGATTACTTCCTCTAGAGGAGCTAGATTGATTATTTTCTTCATCAGAGAAACCAAGGCCCGGGTTAAGGATACTCCCCTGATTGTGTTGACTAATGAGACATGGGCGTTTGGTATATGAGGGCTCATCTGCTTCAAAGATACCTCTTTTGAGGTTGAGGGTTTCGAGGGTGGATGATATGAAGGTGATTGTGGAGTCAACTGATGGAGGAATTTGGAGATCAAAGGGGTCATGAATTTTTGGTGAGGGGATGTTTGGAAGTGAGAGAGTCTCTGGGTTGGTGAAACTGGGGATTTTCCCAGCGATATGAGGTGGTGAATAAGCATAACCATCAGGTATTTGTGTGGTAGTGGGATTCTGGATCTGGATTTGTTCTGTAAGACTGGTTGGATTTGGGCTTGGGTACATATTTGGGTATGGGTAATTGAACGGTATGGGTTCAAGGAGGTGAGGTGGGGGATCAGATGGGCCAGCAGCAAACTCATCAGTGTAAAGGGGGCAACCAATTCGATGCAACATGTGCGTAGCCTGGTACTCAAGAAAAGCATCTGGAGCCATGTTGGTAGGATTTTGGCTCACAAAAGGATTTGCTTGCCTCCATTTGTTCATCAAAAGCAGTAGATCGCTCTGTAATTTGCATGTTGAGCTGATAGTCTGTGACTAGCTCTTCAGGGCCCATGTTCACTTGACTCATCATATTGGAATTTGCCATTCTTTGGAGAAGATTAGGATCATGGTTATCTTGGACTCTAATACCTTGGTGGAAGTGAGGAATGATGTCGAAACCTGGTGGAGGGATCAGTTGATATAGGCTAGGAGGATTGATAAACACTTCATCGTGCATGAGATTTGGAGCCAAAACAGGATGCTCTTGTCCTAATCCATGTTGAAAATGGTTTGCATTAAACTCCTGCATGGCATGTTCTGCTTCCATCTCCATCGAAGGTTCTACTGGAGCCACGTTATTCAAGATTCTAGGTGGAAGAATTCGCCTTGCAACTCTAGCCCTCATCCAATCACCATACATGAAGTTGCTTTGATCAATAGATCGACCATCGATCTCTTTCATTTGGGAGCAGAACCTAAAGTGTGCCCCAGACATCCACAGTAGTAGCAAAAATCAGACAAACGTTCATACCGGAATTGAGCTTTGAGACTGGGGTTGCCTTTATTAAACCGAAGATTTGTTCGCAGTGGTCAACGAGAGTCAATTTGAACTCTGATTCTCAGAAACCCACGATATCCTTCTGGGCTGTTAGGATCTTCCGCCTCCACTAGCGTTCCCAATGCACTTCCGATGGTGGTCGCATTTTGAAGGGATAGATGGTGACGGGGCAGGTTGTGGACTTGCACCCAGAATGCTATCATGTGTAGAGGGAGATCCTTTAGACGTGCTTCATGTGGCCAGGTGTGAATGCCAAAACTGCACCCCATGACTGACCAAGGACTGCGCTCTCTCAGGATTTGGGCAGCTTCCACATTCTCTTCAGTGATTGAGTAGGTATGGTATGCCTGTATTGGCTCTAAATGGGTCCAACCTATCTCCTGCCAAGCTTGGCGGAGCATCTGAATAACAGTTGTAACATTGAGGGCTTTGTCAGACACCAAGTATCCGACCAATTGAGGAGGGGCCTCTTCCAGTTGAGCAAGATCCAGCAGCTCAAGCTCAGCATCTTCGTGGGGTTGGCCATTTTGATGTTAAAAGGTTGAAAGTTTGGAAGTGAGTTGGGGTATCCTTTCTCTTGGAGCTTGCTATATATTTGAGCTATATCACTACCAGGACAAACACTTTAGCCGACGAAAAAGTTTCGTCGGCTTGTTAGCTTAATTCGTCGGCTAAGATCTTAGACGACGAGCCATCGTCGGCTAAGATTTCGTCGGGAAAAGGTCGTCGGTAATGACTTTAGCCGACGAAATTTTTTTTTCCGTCGGCTATAGTCCCACAATTAGCCAACGAAAAACATGTCGTCGGTTTTTTTCCCAGACTTTAGCCGACGAAACAATTAAGATATTCGTCAGCTAAAGTGTGTAATAAAAAATTAAAAAAATAACTATAGCCGACGAAATATAGTATATTTCGTCGGCTAAACCTTATAAAAAATTTTAAAAAATTTAAAAAATAACTATAGCCGACGAAATATGCAGCATATTTCGTCGGCTAAACCTTATAAAAAAAATTAAAAAAAATAACTATAGCCGACGAAATATGTCATAATTCGTCGGCTAAACTATATAAAAAAATTAAAAAATACTATAGCCGACGAATATAGTATTTAAATATTGTCGGCTAAAGTTGCTGGTTTTTGAAAAAAAAAACTGCAGAAACTTTCGGCCACCTCCAATCACAACCAAAATTTGACAGAATCTTCCTCTAAACATTTCGAACAACTTTCTAGAAGAAGTCGAAGCCCAATTCTAAGCCTAAACAGGTTAATTGAATCAAAATATAAAAATCCCCAATTTTAAACCCTAAAAATTTCAAATCTTCGATTCTCTTCACACACACCGAATCGAGCTACCAAATTCTAGGGGAATGTAGTACTAATCAAACTCAACTTATCCATATATAGAAATCACCAAATGGTGACCTGAGGAAGGAGAAATTCGATTGACACCGAATCCGAACCGGCGGAGTTTTGGAGCTCGATTTATCCCTCACGGTTGTGCCACTTGATGCACCACCTATCCAGCAATAAAGTAGAGACGACGGCGAAGCTTTTAAGACAAGTGTGGCGGTCTCCGGTGGCTTGACGGCGGAGCTAGGCCGAGAAGAAAATCTGGCAGATAATAGACTTCTTACCATCCATCTTCAGTACAACTCCTATATAAAGAACTTTAGCCGACGAAATTCTTTATTTTTGTTGGCTAAACTCTTTTGAAAATTTTGGTTAACCGCCAAAAAATTTTGGTTGAAAATTTTGAAAATTTTTCGACTTTAGCCGACGACTTTTCATATATTTTCGTCGGCTAAAATCCTTTGAAAATTTTCCTCCAACTTTGGTTTACAGCCCAAAAAATTTTGAAATTTTTTGACCTTAGCCGACGACTTTTTTAATATCTCATCGGCTAAAGTCTATAAATTCACGAAAACGCTCATATCTCCCCCTATATTATGTAGTTTGGTCAAACCTTCCCCACGAAAAACTCTCACGTAGATGAGACGCAACCGCTTATATAAAATTTTTGAGACATTTACCTTCTGACGATAGGGCTCCCCATAGGGAATAATAACGGTAAATTGTAGACACGTTGTGATTCCGATGACTAAAATTCACAAACCAAAATTCGACCGTCAGATATGATCATTATGACGAAATATGTCTATGGTAAAAAATTCAACAGGATTCGACAACGTTAAGGCCTCGATCAAAACGGTCAACTCTAATCGGAAATAAGAAAACTGCATTTTGAAGCCCTAAACAGACTCGGATGACCAAAAAGGCCCATACATCATGGCATTAGCAATGACTTCGACTCGTAGGGCTGTTACGCTTCTGGAAAGGTATCACAATAGTCAATCGGACACCAAACGCCAAATCTGCAACATAGTGAATAATAAAGGTCAATTGCATTGACCGCAACTATCGGCACCGAGACTTTACCGGAATACCGTGATTTTTCAACCGTAGACGTATTTCACCATTCTGGTCATATCTTATTTCACGACTTTTTTGCGTTTGAAGGTTCTACGTATAGTTTTAGATCTGCAAATATATGGCACTTTAGCTGACAAAATTATATTTTTCGTCGGCAAAACTTTTAAAATTTCGTCGGCTAACATTTTAAAAATTTCGTCGGCTAAACTTTTAAAAATTTCGTCGGCTAAACTTTTAAAATTTCGTCGGCTAAAGTTCACAGACTATAGCCGACGAAAAAAATTATTCTGCCGACGAAATTTTAATTTCGTCGGCTAAAGTCCATTTTAGCCGACGAAAATTTTAAATTAGCTAATGAAGGAAAATTTTGTCGGCTAAAGTGGACTATAGCCGACGAAAAAATAATTCGTCGGCCTGGTTTTTTTATTTTCGTCGGTTAAAACCTTTCTTCTGGTAGTGTATAGTCGGGTTGAGTTGGGTTGAACTTCTGATCAATCTGATTGATATTTATATAGAATTTTCCAATGCAGCTGTGGTGCTCTCTGGGTACTATGGGAGGTGGGAAATGGCTTGAGAGATCATAAATGGTGAGCGGTGGAGATTTCTGGGGATTAAACATCTGTCTCTGTGGTATGAGACAAGCAAAAGGAATTTGCAGGATTTTTCCAGTCAGTTCAGTGATTTCAAACGAGTTGTATCTGTTTTGCATGGCATCAAAGGACAGTTGGAGATTGTAGCTAATCATATAGACTAACTAGTACGAACAGGTGGGGGATTCTTATTGGTTTGGGTAGGAGGCGGTGGTGGTTGATTAAAAGTTTCACTGCTGTGTTTCTAGGGTTTGAACAAGATGTTTCTGGGTATAAATTGAAGTTTTGGGCGGTTGAAATGACGTTTTGTAGATGGATAAGGATTTGTTGGGGTGGTACCTGGCCACATAAATGGGATTGAAGCTTGTAAGGGATGAACTTGGGGGTGGAGATGATGATTAGTTGGAGTTTTGGGAAGAGGGGGATGAGATGAGCTCAGAGAGAGCTGGGTGGGAAAGCAAGTAGATTCACTATTCTAGAGTGAGAAGCTCTCAATTTTAAAGAGAGAAAGAGAAAGAATTATAATTGATCTTCCGAACTCTAATATGTTTACAGGTTGCTCGTGGGCAAGTTGTGTTATTAGGAGTTATATATTGGAGTAGGTGTGATCAATTAAATTAGTTTCATTATTTATCTGTGTTTTTGCTTATGTTTATTATGTTCTGTATGAGCTGGGATGACAGTTGATGCATATAGTCCACTACTTGCATAGTTGTAAATAGTCACCTTTGCTTCATCCCACTTACTTCCCTTGTCTCTCCTTGCATGTAGGCTTTGATCTTATTTTTAGTTTCACATCAAGAATTTGACATGAATTAGGGTTGGTAATAATATGTGGCTAGTTGATGTAGTTTAGATTGTTGTTGCAGGTTGTGTGCAGCATACTCGGACGTGTTTTGTTCTGCATAGAGGAAGAAGAGTAAGTCTGAATTTGGGGAAGAATGGGACAGGGAAAGCGAATGCGAGGGCCAGGTTAGTACTATTGGTGCTATATTGACAGTAAAAACTTCTCTTCTGTGTAAGAGATTCTGATTCGACGTTTCAGAGATAGCTAGGTCTGCTAGAGTTAGGACATGTAAAATAGTTGTTTTGATTGGTTGGATACAGTGAGATTCAAATAGTAAATGTTCCTTCAACTTAGTTAGCAGTGTTTCTTTGATTGGTTGGATGTTTCTTCATATTGTTTTTCCAAGAATGAACCATAATCTATCCAGGTTTAGCACTTCCAATACTGCAACTAAGTGGGCTGAATGACTTATTGCTTTGATATTTTGTTTTTACAGATAGTGCATCATGAAATATGGGATGACATACACATCAGTACAGCAGCTATACCCTAAATCATAAACGATGTTGATTGTTATCACTAAAATCCATCTGGCTCAAACTTCATGTATATAATTTGAAGACTGGCGAAGCTAAATGATTTTTGTTATGATTATAATCAAATTTTAGCAAACTAGAATTGGCTAATTGATATTATTAGGGAGGGTGTATTATGGAAACCAAAATAACTAAATTCCGTGATAATCATTAGGCCAGAGCAGCCTAGCAGGATCAGTTGCACACCCCATGAGTAACCCCTTCATGCCACATTGTGGTGGAAAAACAAGGACTGCATTGAGATGACGTCGTGATGCCGTATCCGGTGCTCCCGCTTGGAGATCTTAAGACCTTCACGTTTCGGTCAGTTGGGAGGCCAAACAATTTTGTACACTCAGGCTCCATGTCCTCCATTAGCTTGGTTAGAATTCCATGTCCTTTCAAATGGAGAATACCCCATGTCTCACATGCCTGGACTATGAGTTGCAGGGCATTCAGATCTGTGAGGTTGACAAAGGGTATGGTTAACTCGTCGTCGGAATGGAACCCATCGGAAGCTTCAGGCCACACGAAGGAGTCCAGAACTGTCTTGGCTGAGTCAAAGTCAAGTGGGATGATAGGCTTATATCAAGTAGAGTAGTAGACAAGTAGTTGTGGTGTTTTCAGTGCCTAATTTGGGAAGTTTGGACCCATGAGGTTCTTTAGAAGTAACCATTCAGATGCGCACAACATTTGAAACCTGGATGTGAACTCATGATCACTGTCAAAAAAGATACACACTCTACTGAAATTAGATCAGGGATCTTCCAAGGTGCCGTTACTATTACAGTTAAGAAGGTTAGATAAGAGGAAAACTTCCTACAGTTAATTTGGTTATGAAGGATGACGAGCCCCAATGTAATCCAGGTACCGGATGTCAGGCGCTTATGTCTTGAAAGGTAGAGGACAATGCAAAGGGAAGACTGCTCTGCTGTGTTGCCTTGATGACATTGAGGAATTTTCAATATCTCGAAATGGTGATCTTTTCAGAGCATGGGGAGCAATAGGTGTTCTATTGGTGCATGAGTCCCGTTTTTCCCTACTCTCAAGTAAAACCTCCCTTTGCTTGCTGCTGTATTCTTTGGTACAATGATTTTCCTTCAAGTGACAAATCAAAACCCGTTTTTCCATTTCATTCTGCGGATCCCAGGGATTAGGTGAGGCTGGTGAGCGATTCTCCTCCTTTAATTTTTTTTTTTCACCTTTCCTCAAGCTATTTAGCTCTGCATGGAGTGATGATACTTGTTCTTGCAGCCCCCTTGCTTTGCTTTCAGATGAAACAGCTTTCTCCCTCCATTCTTGCACCTAGACAAGAGAAGAAACAACTCAAATTTTCAGGACTTCTCTTCCACAACTCAAATTTTCCAACCCTCCACCACACAGTAAACCATAAACATAGACAGATGATACAACAATTCCTAACATATTTCCTTTTCCGGAAATGCATACTCATATTCACACTTGTGAGTAAATTGTGGTTGTTCATGTTGTACCTACCCCAGAAGACAGTGGCCTCTTTCATATAGATTAATGTAAACTATTTATTTTATTTTTTCTGAAAGGAAAATGTAAACTATTGAAGATACACAATGACTCTTACAGTGGACGTCAGGGATTGGATGTGATAATCAGAGTCTAGGGCTCGATCTTCCCAAAAGTCTCGAGAGGCCTGCAGTTCCTCAATCTCCTCCCTCACCAGCCCAAGCATTTCCTGCATCTGAGACCATTGCTCTGTCTCAGCTCGTACTTGTTCTACTATCCTTCGAACAATAGCCTTGCAGCGTCCAGAGCATACTTTCTCATCATGAGATTCTTTCTCCTGCAGAACAAATTGTCAAACAATACAACTTCATTAGGCATTAAAATTGATATAAATATACAAATGATGCAATACATAGTTTAATATAAATATACAAACTTTTGATATGTTTACCTTCTCTACTAAAAGTATTTGGAAAAAAAAAAAAAAAACATCAGTGGAGCGTTTGGATTCGAAAGAAAAAGAAAGCATTAACCTCAAACAGAAAAGTAGATTTTTGATTTTTAAACAGCTATTGTTCCTTGTTTTAGAGTAGGTTATGAACTAAGAACCATAAAAATAAGAGACGAATGCAAGAATTTTCCGTGTAAAATTGTTGTACCAAGGAAGAAGACAAATCGGTGGATTCGATTCTCTTGGACGAGGAGGCAGAACTGGCAACAGAGTTGTTGGCTGTAGAAAGCATTGAACCATACTCCTCCTTCATCCTCTTTAATAGCATCCCATTTGACAACCCCTCCATTCTCCTTCTCAGAATCTCCACCTGCATCGTCTTTTCAATACAACTTCATTAGGCAGTAAAATTGATATAAATATACAAATGATGCAATACATAGTCTAATTGTTGAGACAGATTCAAGGCTAGAACGAATTTGTTAACTGTGAGTACAACTCATACAGCCTTGGTCTGTGAAGTTGAGCAATTGAACAGCAGCTTTAACAGCTCAATAAGACTAGTTTGAGAAAACACAGTTCTTACATTGCTTTTGCCACTTGAAACTAAGTTGTCATCAGTTCCTCTATAGCTTGGTTTGATTGACAAGCTAGCTTCTGCCATCTCCTGGATCTCCTTCACACATATTTCATCCGATGTTCCTCTAAACTTCTCTAACCGTCTTTGAAGAAGACAAGATTGTTTGTCCAAGTTACTAGACTTCCTAACCTTCATGCCCTTGGCTCCTAAATTCCTTTGCAACTTCTCTAGCTTCTGAACCAGTCGCTGAATCTCTTCCTCCAAAACCATAGTTGCATTCCTTCCTTCACTAATCTTCTTTCTCCCCTGGAAACCAATCACAATAACACATTGTCACAAATCTAACCATATCAGATACCATATTCTAGACCAAAGATCCAACATATCACACTCTCCTTCATCACCAACCCCAAACGTGTATTAAGCACATGGTGATAGAAAAACTAATAATATTCCACCCCAAACGAAAAGTCCATATTTTATCGTTTTGCCTTCCCTCTAATCTTGTCACGCTAATGGAGTCATCACAAAGCAACCCAAAACTGAAATTAGCTTACATCTTAGAAGTATCTAAAATTCGAATTTGAGGTACTAACAGTTCTTCTTGAACAAACAAGTAGAACCCATTTTTTATTTATGAGGAAACGAATTTCAAAACAGAACAAGAATGAGAATAAAACAAGATACAGGAATCAGAAGGAAAAAGGAAAGACTCACAGAAACAAGGCTGTGCACAGCTGAATTAAGAGTCCTCTCCATTTTAACTCTGATCCTCTCCATCTTCTTCACCACAATCTCCTTCTCCATCCTCAACAAATTGCACTCTGCCCTCAACATCTCCGCCTGAAACCTCCACTTCTCCTCTTCCGCCACCTCCACGTCAGCACCGCCACCCTCCTCCTCACTGACTCTCTCTCTCCTCCTCTCACTCTCCACAAGCACTATTGGAAACCCATCTTTGGAAAAGACTCGTTCTTGGTCAAACAGAGCCACCAGCTTGCCCTTGTTGTCCTCCACCGAAGTGGGTGGGGCTGGTTTTCCATGAACGGCGGCGACGCCGCTCTTGGGTATTCTCCGGCGAGGCCTACGTGGCAAATGAAGGATCTTTGGGGTCGGTGGGGCTGGTGGGTAAAGCCGTTTCGGCCTCCTTGTTGCTGTTACTGTCGTTATGAAAGACATTGACCAACTGAGATTCTGAAACTAAAAACTAACTACAAAGTGGTTTCTTTTTGGGTTTGAAAATGAAAGCTTTGGATGTAGCAGGTAGAACTACATGGCTAGAGAGAGAGACGTTGTGGGTTATAGAAGAGAGAGAGAGAGAGACAGGGACTGAGGGAGCGTGCCACCTCGTTCAGAGCAAAGAAACAGACAGGGATTTCAAATGAAAGCTGCTGTTGCATTTGGTTTTAAGTTTGCAAGTTTGATCTTCGTTTTTGTTTTTTATGGGTAAAATTTTGATTACTATTTTTGCTCTTCTTGGACCTTGAAGTGAGTACATTTGCCAAATATTTAATGACCACTTTGTCTTGTCCTTGTCCTTCTTGGTTCTACAGAAATGCGAAAATTTTTTAGTAAAATTGAAATATTTTAATTCTATTTTTTAGTAAAATTGAAATATTTTAATTCTATTTTTTAAACTGTAATATTTTAATTCGGCCATGTACGTCACATTACATGTATATATGTTAATACTGTTAACAAAATTGAAACCCGAAAAAAATAGTCTCAAGTGTTTCTAACTAAGAATGTAAGAACACTAAGTTGAAGAAGATGTACTCTTATTATGGGGTTTTAATTTGATCGGATCAAAAATGAAATTGAAAGAAAAGAATTTAGGGTCACTAATCTTTATTCGATCTTCTCATACAACGATTTGAGCACTTACACATTAATAGTGCAAGTACATCTTGGTGCGTAGAATCCGCTCCCACCAATAAGCCAAAACTTCCATTTGGTTTGAATACTCGACCTCTATCACAACTTGACAACGCTCAAAATCAGTCCATTAAGTTTGTATAACGCTCAATATAGTCGTTTACACGAATTCGACTCCCTTCCCATGTCGAGCATCTTCAACTGTGTTAGTTCCCATTAGCCATATAATGGCCTTAAATTCTTCCTTTTGGAGGTAGAAGTGATGAATCTATAGGGAGTCTAATGAAAAATGTCTAATTAAGTATTAAAAAGATCTCAACAGCTTCTTCTCAATAAAAAGAAAATATCACATGTAATAGTGCAAATTTGTTTCCTTTAAGAAAAAAAAAAATTTGTTTTGTCCGAAAATAATTAGAGTTTGATCTGAACTTTTGAACTGAATTTGTCAATAGTGTCGTTTCATAATGACAAATGTTATAGATGATTGTAACAAGTAATACAACATTACATGAGGATTAAGAGGGAATTAGACGTCCTGAACATTACTACTCAACTAAAGGTGCATCGTGATTCCCTTGCAAGAGTTGGAGAAGTCGGACACATTGTTCGATTAAGGTGATAGCATCTAGATTTTTTTTTGTTTTTTTTTATGAGAAATTTATTTTGAATAACTTGAAAACATCGAATACAATAAGAAGAGCATACAGTGGCCTCATTAAACCAAACAAACATACCAAGAAGAGTACCACACTCCTATGAACTCACAACCGAGCTTCAGCATCGACTAAAGAAACTAAACACTCACGCGTCATTTGCCACCAATAAGTAGGATAGGGAAGAGATAGGGCAAGTTTCACAACCTCATGGGCTACTCTATTGCATACTCTTGGAACAAACCCCCAGTTGCACACCTCAAAAGAGCTGATCAAAGCTTTTGCCTCATCCATGAGAGCACCAGCCTCACTAAAATCTTCCACAGACTCATTCAGCCCTGTAAAAACATTCAAGGCGTAACCTTAAATTTCCAAATGAGTGAAACCAACATGGGCACATAAGTATAGACCATGGACTAATGCCAGCACCTCAACCGCATGAGGACTTAAATAGCCTGTTCGCGGCGAGGCCAACACCCCCAGACAAGTACCATTCTCATCACGACATACTGCTCCGGTACCATAAGTCCCAGTTTTCGCATCCACAGCCCCATCTATGTTCAGCTTCACTACTCCACTTCTTGGCTTGACCCAACTAACCACACCTCTCTCTCTACTGACAGATTTCCTACGCTGACTTTCATCATTGCCCTTTCTATTTGCTCTCACCCACAACTCCCACCAAGAAGTAATAATATTGAACAAGTACTCACCTGGGATTGCCTCTTTACCACACCATCTCTTATTTCGCGTATGCCAAATATGCCATAAAATCACACAGAACCATTCTAGCTCTTTCTCGACAGCAACAGAAGTAACATGTAAGAATAGCCCAAAAACATCTTTCTCATGCCACACTTTACAGACATCCCGTAGAAAAGTCTGCTTCCACACTTTCTCTACCCAACTGCACTCCCATAACACATGAAGAGCAGTCTCCTTAACTCTACCACACTGGAAGCACCTCCCTCTTTGGCTTACGATAGCATCTAGTTAACATCAGTGTGAAAGTCTTGAATTTTGAATATGTTTGTGCTATATATTTTGCTAGTTTTGCTAACAATTGACATATGCCAACGATCTACTATGTTGTAATGTCGCTATTAAAGCAACTTTTACATAATGGATTCGTGTTCATCTTCACTCATCTATACCATGCGATTGCTTCTCGTAGTTGTTGGTAGTATAAGTTGGTTTTGCTTTACCTTGTTGTCTTGGGAAATGATTTGTACCCAATGCCTAGTTTGACGGTGTGATCATCAGTGGCGGATCCAAGATGAAATTGTTACCTGAGCTAATTATAATAAAAAAAAATATTCAACCCATCTCGACAGTGAAATTTTTTTTGTTAATTTGAGTGTCGCAAACAAGACAATCGAGGTCGAGTAAGTCGCCGATTAAGATGGTCGAGTAACACGCTAAAACGACTGAAATTGGGCGGTGATGAGAATTTGAGAGTAGCGAATTAGCAATCAAAAGGCTGGGGAGGTGGGGAAACGGGCAGGTAGATGGTATTTGTGAATTTGAGAATTGAGATTCAAGAGTTGTTAATGTCTAGCCAAAACGACATCAACTTAATTAATATATAGTACTATACATGCATTCTACAAGATAGTCGTAATTCACGTAGACATATTCCGATATCAGATTCTTTCTACGATTCAATATCTCAACAAAGATCAAAATATTTTGTAACCTTCTTGAACTTTCATATCCCCATATCAAATCTTAACCTTTGATAAACCCTAACTATAGAATGCGACTAAAAGCTTGCATAAGTCACTTATATACTCACTGATTAGAGATGAATATAACAATTAGGTCCTATCATTCAACATCGAATTCAATTTAGATGCAAAAGATAAAAATGTATATCCATTTTTTAGATGTGAATAAATTTTTTATTTTTTTTTCCTGAAATTCTCACATGGGCTTAAGCCTAGGTGAGTCTTGCATTAGATCTGCCACTGATGATCGTCGTTTGAAATAGTATCGGAGCTAGACTCTTTTCCCTAAAAAAATAAAAATAAATAGACGTTCGTAAAACCCTTTCTCTTATTTAGTGATAGTTAAATTTTATTTTATAAAAAATGAAGAAGAAGAAGAAGAATATAAATCAAAAGGCTACATCACTCCCAATTTAACGTAGCATTTTGATTTCTATTGCATGCAGTTGGATTCAAAACTATGTATCAAAGTTATCCATTTCAAATATTTGTGTCATGTCAATTTCGACAATATTTCTAAATGAAAAAGGTTTCCAAATTGGTGGCACCACACCTCTTAGGCTAGGCGACGATCGTTGTGTCGGTGAGACCGTGTCAGTGGGCAGTGAGAGGACTCGACATAAGTGTTGGCATTCGGTGCGACCATTCTGAGGTAAAGGATTTTTGATTCGTCTTCCTTGACTATGGTGGTGCTTGGGTAATTTCTAGATTGTTAGTGGTTGCTTAGATCACGACGATTTGGGATTGTGTTGAGGTTCTTAGCTATTTTGGTTTGGTTCAAGATTGATCGAGTGGCGGAGGTTTAGATCTTCGGGGGAGCGGCAAATCGAGTGGCGGTAGGTTTTTCATCGACTGTGATTGTTAGGCCTTGGGGGCAGCGGTGTTTTGTTTTGAAGAGGTTGCTAAAGGATGGGGAGCCAGTGATTTTGTCAACGATTAACTAGGTTTCGTCGACCGGGTTTGAGAAGGAGGTTTGGCGGCTTCAGGCAGCGGATCTCGAAGACCGGGCGGGTCAGACTTGAGGAAGACACCTTCATGGTGGAGGAGCATTGGAGGCCACCAGAGTGATGATGGACGGTGCAATATTCTTTTATGCTTTTTGTATTATGAGGAACCCATTTCCTATAACTTGATTGCAGTGACGTCGTTATTAATATAGTCGGAGCCCGACTCATTTTTCTTTGAAAAAAAATTTAAACAATGCTTCTTTGTCTGGTAGCGGGAGGAAAAAAAAAACCAACTAAAAGAATCGGATTTATATATCTATTCTTGCATTGACCATAGAAATAATAAAAGAACGACAATGGAATTATTCATGAGTATTCAAGTTAATGTTGAGAGGTAGCATCTTCAATCTGAGGTAGCATGCCTCTCCTCATGGCTACTCGGCTTTTCCCTTTCAGTGAATTTTACTTTGGGTCTGTTTCTCGATCTATCTCTGTTGATCCCAACCCACTCTTCTCCAGATCTATCCATATTCTTCCTATCAAACCAATTATTTTCGGCTAGCGGCCCATATCACTTTCCTTCCGCCGAAACCTATCTTTATGGTTTCCATGCGGCTCCTTGGAGCTCAAATCAAAACGGGGTTTGCCCGTTAGTGAAGCACCTGGTGATGCTACAAGAGTCTGTACATCCTTTGGGTGTCTGTCTCTTTGATCCCTTTGTGGATTTCACCAACCTTTGTGTTCAACCAGTTCCTATGGTTGAATTTGTGGCGGAAGATGTTCTCCGATTCGGAGATGGTTTGAGGGATCGATTATCTGAATTTGCACCTGGAGATCTGTTTGTTGAGCTCTCTTTGATTGAAACTGGTATGGGAGCTTTTACTGAGCATTGGATTTGGTCTGATCGTTTATTTGGTTGTTCCGGCCATCATGGCGACGCGCCGATCTGCTATGGTCAGCAAAGAGCTACTACTGTGGTTTCCTCCTTGCTGCTGCGAGGGACTCGGGATGGTCTGGACTCGCCTGGTTTGAGTCCTCTTCTCATGCCTATTATTGTTATTGTAATCTGGGTTTGGGTTCTTACCCACCCTCTCTGTTTAGTGTCTGTTTGTCATGCTCTTTGTTTAAACCCAGTGTTCTAGTCTTGTAACCTTGGTTTGTTTCAATGCTAAGTGCTTCTACTCGCCAAAAAAAAAAAAAAAAAGTTACTGTTGAGAGAGAGTTGCAGATACCAAGGCGGGGGTGTCTGTTGTAGCGTCTGTTGTAGCTTTGAAATCAATCACACACTGTCAAAGCAAATGATTAATGAATGAATTGGTCCGTGCCGTTGAAGTTCATGCGTAGCGGATATTAATGGATTCTCTTCCTCGTTCGTGATTTTTCTGGGCTTTATTATCTTCAACGCTCTCTGCTGATCTCTCTCTCCGAGTCTGAGTCAGTCTCTGTCAGTCACCTACCTCAAATATACGAATCATGTTCATTCCTGCTAATAGCATTGATCACATTAACCGCATCCCCTGCTAATACTCAGTCATTTATATGTTCAATTCTTTAATTATGTGTTTTTTTTTAATATTTTTGTGTTTTAAAAAATAAAATGACATGTGTCTGTTTAAAGTTTTAATTCTAGTGCTTTCTTAATTTACATATCCGAGGTGTATTTCGAACTGAAGTTATAGCGTAATCATATCCAATAGTGAATCAGAATGTAAAATAACAAGATTGGATATTTTATGTGTGAAATCTAAACATGGTTATTATAGGTATGCCATCGACCTAACATAGACTTGAGCGTATTCATACCATCTCTTGTTGATTATGATACTATATATGACTCGTGGCCGTATCACTTATGCGGAATTTGAAAAGATATTTCTTTCTGTATCTCTCTAGAAAACCCAAGGTTAAAAAGTAGAAGTGAAGAAAGTATCATTTGTTCATCTGTTCCCTAATACTTCCAATTCCAATTCTTGAAGTTATCGAAAATAGCTTTCTTTCTTCTACGAATGACTAGCAAGCTTCCATGGAAGGCCGAGGGAAAAATGTTCTTCAACCATTTGAAGAAACCTGGTTTGATCTAGCTTATCAAACAGGAAAAAAATTTCAACTTCCAAATCTCTCTAATTCTACCTATCCCAGTGATAAACTGATATTCTTACAAGATCCAAAGCATCATAGTCCTAGTACTACTGATAATTGTTACCAATCAGAGAGTGATCCATCTTTTGCCGGAAACAAGATGTCCTTGTATTCAATCATAGAAATGGTGTCTTCAATCACCAATTATGGTCCATCAGTTGATGATCAACAAGTTACTCAAACAGGTAACCATTATAACTTCTCTAGATCTAATAGTTTTCTTATCTCTAAAGGGCTTAGATACGAAAAAACAGTTCTAGGAAATTAGGAGTTTTGTGTTGTTAGCTTGACCGACTCACCATCCACCAATATTTTACAAAGCAATACGACTAGTTCTCTCATATTTGCCAAATTAAATAGTTTTGGCTTAAATATCCACAACCGTTCTATACATGCATGCCAATTTATTGCATCGTTTATAATTGTGCATTATTTGCTAACTTTAGATGTTCTTCTACTTTTTAATTAGGTGGTTCTCTTCCTCTAAAAAGCCAAGAAATCAAATATGACATCATTGTATCTCCATTATTTGTCTCGAATGGCTCTGGTGTTCAGTGGAGTCAGGTGGTTCAAGGTCCTATTACAACTCACAAATCTGAAGATAGTGCAAATAAAGGTATTTGTCATGGTCCTAATCCCAATGTTAGCTATGCAACAAGAATCGAATCAAATGAGCCTATCTTCTTGGAATGCCACATAGGTGATACCAATGATCCTCGATCTAGTCTTTGAAGTCTAGAAAAGAATTTAGCCCTTTCAAATACTATTTGTTTTGGTGAAAAGTACAAATGTAGTTTGTGAAATAAGAATTTCTGAAGTACTTGTCCTATGCAGACTATATGTGGTATCACTACAGGAAATATCGACTTAGCCGACGGAATCTTATTAATTCCATCGGCTAAGACACTCTTCACCGACGGAATAAGAACCGTCGCATAGGGTACCACATCCGTCACCTAAGATTTCTTAGGCGACGGAAAATAACTGTCGACGTCTTCCGTCGACTAAGCTATTCATAATCGACGAAACACTATTCGTCGTCCATGTTCCGTCGGCTTAGTCAACCCTAGGCGACAAATATCTTCCGTCAGTATGGTTTCGTCGGCTTAGATCTTCTTAGTTGTCGAAAATTGACTGTCGACATAGTCCGTCGTATAAGATTGTGTAGGGCGACGAATAATGTTTCGTCGGTATGACCAGTCTTAGACGACGAATAATGTTCCGTCGTCTGAAATTTTCTTGGGCGACGACGTAGATTCCGTCGAGTAAGAACTACTTGGGCGACAAATATTCTTTTCTTAGCCGACGAAGTTTTCCGTCGACTAAGAATTTGAATTATTGCCTAACACAAAGTAGAACGAATATTTTTTCCGACGCCTTTTGTCCTAGGCGACGGAATATTCCGTCCGCTAAGTTTACACATCATCCATTTATACACCTTTTGCCCAGAAGAGAACGCAGAAGAAAGGCATGGTACCTAGCTCCCCCCCTTCATCGGAATATTCATCCGATCCAAATGTAGTTTTGGAAGCTTTTCTTCATGAATTTGATCGATCTTTAAGAGCCGCGCGCTTCGATCTCGATCTCCTAATTGGTAACTATTTTAATTAATTAATCTACTTTCTTCTTTTAGGCATATTTTCCTGCGAACTTTCGGCGACTTGCCGGTCCAATTTTGATGGATAATTGTTGCTTACTTGTATGTTTAATATAATTACTGGATATGTGTGTATAATATGTTTGTACATATAATATTATATATGCATGAAAACTATATAATATTATGTTTGTATATATATCTAACTTTTGTGTGTATAATTTTCAAAGATATATATATATATATATCTTTAGCTTTTGTATGTATGATTAATTAATAATTATGTGAATAATATGTTTATCAAATTTTTGTTTTCATTCAAATCGTTTTGTGTATTCGATCATATGATAAAAATAAAATGATGAATCATGTAATTAAGAATTATAAGATTCTTATACATTCATCATTATATATTGTTACCCTTATAAATCCCGTTCGAGAACCATTATGTTACGACTGTGTCTAACAAAATGAGTTTCGAATTGTCCCATATTTGGACAGTTTGGGAGCATATGACATTGAGATTCCGTTTGTTGTTGGTGCGTTTCGTTTTCGGTTGTGGGTATATATATTTCGACAAGATCTTCCTTTATTGTTCCTCGAGTGCATTCTAGGTATAGATATTAGTGCACTTGGGGAACTGTAGGGAGATGCTGCCGAAATTTTCTCACATATGCGAATTCGAAACTCCCCAACAACAAACGAAATCACAATGTCATATGCTCTCAAACGGGATTAGGGCTCTAACCGGAGATATAAGGTGAAGAATATTATTGGGGTAGTAATTAAACTCTCAAGTATGTAAAATGATTGGAAAATTATGCTCATGTAAAGTGTGGAAAATTATTGGGGGTCAGTAATTTTCTGTATTTCTTGATACAACACATCTGCCTTTCTTTATTTTCTTCCAGTTTGATACTTGGATGTTTGTTTTACTCTTTTCCAGGTCTTTTCTTTAATCTGGAATGCTTCCAGTTTTTGTTATGCTCATATGTTCAAGTGTGAAAAATTATTGGGGGTCAGTAATTTTCCTGACCAGAGCAACCAAAGTTTATGGATGATTGTTATTACTTAGATTTTTTTCAACCATCATCTAATGACATAACGGGGTAGTAAACTCTCAAGTAGGGAAAATTATTGGGGTCAGTAATTTTCCTGAACAGAGTAACCAAAGTTTACTGCCCCTAATAACCACCCTGTAACAAAAAAAACTGAAACTGACAACCAAAGATAAATGAAACTAACAGAAAGATCAAAGGAATAGACCAAAATTACTAAAAGAACAAGTCCCTTTACTGAAATTCAAGATCATTCATATGTTCTTGCAACACTACCAAAATACTACATATTTTCACATTTTGAAGATCCTACATCTAAAGTGCCACTAATCTTTTTTCTATATTGATGTCCATGAACTTTAGCAAGATCTTCTTCCTCATTTCATTACCACCATCTTTTATCGGTTTTTTACTATGACATAGGCTCTCTATAAAGTGGAGCAAAAATGGTCCACAGTCTGACCTGCAATGTATTAAGAAATAGTGTTACTAAATTTTTCACCCCAATAAAACAGACAAGTAATTTCTGACCCCAATAAAACTCTTTAAAGGAAGTTTAAAGGTACTTAGGATGTTTTCTTTTGCTGCGGGCAGGATAAGATATCAGTCAGCTTGTATCTTGCTTGATAAACGTTTTGGTCCAGCATCCATCTTCTTGTTCTTTTCTCTTCAGCACTCATCATCGAGTAACCATCAACCACTATTTCTTGGCTGTCCTGCTTGTCATAGTTTTCCCTCAATTCCTCAGGGTCCATGCCTTGGCTAAGAGGGTATTTGGTGGAATCATATACGCGTTTGATGAACACCATAATGTGCTTCACCTGTTGGTTCCAACACACAAATAAATTACAACTCAAACAAACTAAGAGAACAAGCAACAAACAAAAACCAGTAGAAGTTTACTGCCCCCCAGTAAACTTCTTACCCTAATAAATCAGCTACAACTCACCACTACCATTGCATTCTGAAAGTGGTTGTTGGTGTCGGCAGAGTAATCTTTTGTTGGCGATAGCATTGAGTTCAGGTGATAGAAGCATCGAGCTTTGTTGTCAATCAGGACCAAGATATAGTGGTGGCTGACCCCGTGATGTGCCGGAATGAAAACCAGGTCCTTACTGAAGATGGACCACAGAGGATTAATAATGGAAAGCTCTATATCCAATTCATTACATTTGAATTCCCCCTGTTTTCCTCCTCCAGCTAGGAACTCCTTCAGTTTTTGTTCATGTACCACCGCCGCACGCTGTATTTATAAAAGCAAGTAGTAAGATTGTGTTAACTGAAAAAAGTAACGGAGGAGACCGCGGTGCTGCGGCACGCTGCTATTTCAGGTTAGACTACTTACCGCTGCCTCTATGTCTAGGAATCCGACCGAGACATTCTTCTTTTCCATTTCCTCCTTCAACATTGCGAGGTACACCCTGATGGTCTGCATGTACAACATATATAAGTCACAAATAATTACAACAAAGAATACATCTTAGGTTACTCAAATATCAACTTTATTGCGATTAGTAAGACCAGTAATTTTTTCTCACATTAGATGTAATCTCTCATTCTTCAATTATTTTCTTCAAGTCATATTTGGTAATGTCAATGATACCATCACAACACTCCCAATACCGAAAACTGTGCAGACATAAATAAGTCATAAGCAAGTCAAATCAGGGAACTAATTATAATGTTATATATATATATACTAGGGAAGAATAAACTTACTCATCATTCTCGTCCTTGTTCAAATCAAACCAGTTCTTATAGTGATTCGCCACCTTTTCATCCATCAATAACAATACGATTTTGGACTTTACGTTCCACCTTTTTGTTCTTTTTGCTGGCTTTAGCCCTTCAGGGGTGTCATACTCCCATTCTTCTTCTTTCCTCTTTTGTGCCCCACGCTTCTTCAGGTTGACGTTTCTTTCAATCGAACCAGTCTCCACAGTTTGTTTTGAGCCCTTCTGCTTGACATATTTCTTGAGCCCTCCTGCTTGCTGTTCTTTATTCTTCAAGCTGGTTGCTTCATTCATTTTTTTTCGGCCATTTCCACAGCTTGATCAACAAGTTTGTCTAGTTTAGACAGCTTGACATCGGTTGTCACAAGTTCATCGTCTTCTGGAAATATCTTTCGCAACGGAACTGGTTCTGCTACTTGTTCAAAAAACTACACAAAAGAAAACACACAAGTTATCTTCTGCTTAATGAAGAAAACACAATATTTATTGGGGGTCAGTAAACTGATTTCTACTCTTACCTCTTCAGTTCCTGGTTGCTCCTCTCTGCAGTTATATTCTTCCTCTTCAACCGGCTTTGACCAATCCTCCTCCTCCTCCTTCTCCTCAATTACACATATTATCTACTTTGTCTGAGCATGTTTTGCCCCCTTATGCAACTGTTTCTTGAGAGTGTTGATTTCATTTTTGTCTGCCCTCCTTTCTTTCTCTAGCTCAATGATTTGGCTGTCTGCTTTCTTTAACTTGCCGAGCAATTCAGTGTTTTTGTTCACCAATTCTTCATTTGCTTTGGCAAGTTCTGTCAGCTTCTTCATCATATCTTCCATCGGCAGCTCCTATACACGTTATAACAACGAAATCGTTACTGTTAAACAATTATATACAAATAAACAAGTTTACTGCCCCCCAGTAAACTTCTACTGGGGGTCAGTAAACAACAATACATTATCTCCCTTTCAATTTCATGACAATTACACACTTAATATACCCTAAGAAACAACTTTATTGCCCCCTAGTGTGTAAAGTAAAAGTTTACTGCCCCCCAGTAAACTTCTACTGGGGGTCTGTAAACTTCTATACATTATCTCCCATTCAATTTCATGACAATTACACACTTAATATACCCTAATAAACAACTTTATTGCCCCCTAGTAAACACAGTAGACGTTTACTGCCTCCCAGTAAACTTCTACTGGAGGTCAGTAAACTTCTATACATGATCCATTTTCATTGCTAATAGTTTTACTGGGTGTTAGTAACCATTCAAACTTACCCAATCAATTGTCCTTGGTGTTCCATTGTCATCTTGCAGCCGCTTATCATTACCGGAACTCGTTTCCTCCTCATCCATCCATGGACCTTCTATTATGAGTTCCTGTTTTTATAAGACACAAATCAGTTTAATTTAGTTTTTCAAAAAACAAACAATACAATGCAATATATTTTTTTTAATTATAAAAATGGCTATATAAATAAAATACCATTACCTCTAGCAATTCAGGTCTTCTCAAATACTCCTTTTTTTATGATCTCTTGTATTGACCATCTTAGAAATCTGGGAGTCTCCTTCTCTTTCCTGATAATCCGCTTCTTTATTTTTGTTTTCTCAAGGAACTAGTATAGAACCAGAAGGAGGCATCCGTTCAAAACTCTTGGCTCCCCCTTTATGTGCTTGTGAAGTCCTTGGTGCAAGAATTCTAATACCTTATGTGACTAGTTGTATTTGTCGATGCCTTCAAGGTCTTCACGCTTGAGTATCAATTTCCATTCAATGTGGTTCCCACTTCTGCTGAAAAATAAAGCTGTCCTAAGGTACATTATAACCAAAGAGGCTATCTTCCTTGGATCCCCTTTCTTCTTTTGAATCTTCCTAAGCTCTTCCATTAATGTGTCATCAATAACCTTTCTAGTGCTTGTTCTTCTTGTTTGCTTTCCAAAGACAGCAGAATCTGCCACATTCTTCTTACTGCCCTTCCAGTATATCTGGTCTATTGTGATATCTACATCCGAGCCTTCTTTGGTTATTCCAAAACTTGAATGCACGTCATGCTCCGTAATTTCAATCTCCGTGTTCCCAAATATGAAGTTTTTATTGTCACTGTTGTAGTGCCTCATTAGGATCTCAAAATCAGATTCAAACTTCTTCGCTTGATCCTCCTCAACCTTGTTCAATCTGAATGCTTCAATTATTTCCCGAAAACAAGTGTTGTTTATCAACTCCAATGATTCTTCTGGGATGCTCTCCTTGTATCTATACATTAACATATAAATTGATGTCAGTAAGCACTTTTGCTGCACTTGTTTGATCTTGGTCAAGTCACCTTCTCCTCCTTTTTCCTTCTTCTTTCTTCCCTTTTCTTCCTCCTTCTCCTCCTCCCCTGAATCTGTCTCCGCTTGTTTTCTTTTTCTACCTGTTGATCTTCTCTGAAAAAGATACTTTTCTGTTTCCCCTCTTCATCTTCAGTGTAATCATCATCTTCTTCTTCTTCAGCAGCGGCACCCTTTTGGACCTCTTTTCTCTTTTTCTTCGACTTCATCTTCTGTAAAACTGAGCCTATATTTTTTTCTGTCCTCATAGAAGCTACAGATTCTTGAACTGAATCCTCTTCGGTATCAAAATTCACAACTAAAGGCCTTGAACTTCTTCTCATCCTGCATATAAGTAGTAAAAACTTGCATTTATAAACTGCATATGCAAAAAATAAAGTTTACTGCCCCCTAGTAAACTTCAACTGGGGATCAGTAAACTTGCAAAAATGAACTCCCTTTCAATTTCAGAGGCACAACACACAACAGATACCCATTATTACCCTAATAAACAACTTCGTTGCCCCATAGTGAACCCACTGGAAGTTTACTGCCCCCCAGTAAACTTCTACTGGGGGTCAGTAAACTTCAATACAGTATCTCCCTTTCATAATCATGCCAATTATATACTCATTCTTACCCTAATAAACAACTTCATTGCCCCCTAGTGAACCCAGTCCAGTAAACTTCCACTAGGGGTCAGTAAACTTCAATACATTATCTCCATTTCATAATCATGTCAGTTATACACAACATATACCCATTCTTACCCTAATAAACAACTTCATTGCCCTCTAGTGAACCCAGTGGAAGTTTACTGCCCCCAGTAAACTTCTATTGGGGGTTGGTAAACTTCAATACATTATCTCCCTTTCATAATCATGCCAGTTATACACAACATATACCAATTCTTACCCTAATAAACAACTTCATTGCCCCCTAGTGAACCCAGTGGAAGTTTACTGCCCCCCAGTAAACTTCTACTGGGGGTCAGTAAACTTCAATACATTATCTCCCTTTCATAATCATGTCAGTTATACACAACATATACCCATTCTTACCCTAATAAACAACTTCATTGCCCCCTAGTGAACCCAATGGAAGTTTACTACCCCCTAGTAAACTTCTATTTAATAAGAGTAAATAACAATACAGTATCTCCATTTCATTGTCATTCCAATTATACGCAGTAAATCAGAGAATGGAGCTTCAATATCATTAGATAAGTCCAAAATAAGCCTAAATGCAATAAAATAAAAAATGTACCTGTTTTTATGGTTTTCCCGAGCGAGGTCGAGTGAGAGCGATTGAAGCAGATATCGACGCCGATATATACAACGCCGAGATTGAACCACAGATCAACTTCGATCGACTGAGAGTAGGGCAGAGAGTGATTTCCTGCTCAACTGGGATTTATCTGCGGAGAGCGACGGAGTGGACAGATATTTAACGAGAGAGCGACGTGGCCTGATCGATGGAATCACGGAGATCATGAAGACACCTAAACCAGAGATCGTTATCGAGTGTTAGAGAGAGATAGAGAGAGTAGGAGAGCTGAGAGTTCGGTTGATCGTGGAGAGTGGGAGTCTGGGAGAACGTGTTAATTATTTTTTTTGAACATGAGAGAGAACGTGTAATTAATTAATGTAATAATTAAGGGTATAATATTAATTGTTAGAGGCATTAAAATATTAATATGGGTTACTCAACAGTTTTTTCATTGAAATGGACTTTAAAATCCTTGTTTTTGAGTAAATATTTATTTTCCCAACAAAGTATATATATATTTATATATATATATATATTTATATATATTTCCTGTTGATTTTATTCACGATTTTTTGATTATATACTTTTGTTTATTGTTATTATAGTGTATAATATGGACAAGAGCTGGATGCAATTAGGGAGGGGGTCCCCAGTTTATATGAGAGGCATTTTTGATTTTCTTGAGTTCGTGCGTCTACATAGTCCTCCAGACAACGTTATTCACATATATCCGTGCAACAAATGTCTCAATCGGAAATCAGTAACATATGAAGACATGTATTCTCACTTGGCACTAAACGGTATTTGTCCTAGTTATACCACATGGACATGGCACGGAAAAAATCAAGTTGAAATGCCCACACTTGTAGAAATTCAAGCACAACATAATCAGTAGGCATGATCTTCCAATGCTAGTTATGGGGACCCTGCTGTGATGAACCTCTTAAACGATGTCTTCCCGTTCGCCGCCTCAAGATATCAGCAAAATGTTGTTTATGACAACAACCCTGACACCTTCCCTAATGTCTCCCACGTTGACCACAACAGTGATTATGATAAGTACAACAGGTTTGTACGGGAAGTACAAACCCCATTGTATCCTAGTAGTGAGCATACTGTGTTGGGTACCGTCATTGAGCACATGTAGATAAAAAACAAGCGGGGAAAGAGTAACATATGTTTTGATGAGGATATTGCACTTATGAAGAAAGTGCTTCCCAAAGGTAATAGTTGTCCGGCAAATTTCGACCAGGTAAAAAGGATGTTGGCTGACCTCGGTCTTGATCACCAGAAGATAGACGCTTGCGTCAATAACTGCATCTTGTATTACAAAGACAACAAGGATGAAGTTGAGTGCCCACACTGCTACGAGCCAAGGTATGAAGCTTCCACTTCATCTAAGCAGAAAAAGCCCATTCCTAGGAAGGTTCTTCGTTACTTCTCGTTGGGTCCTTGTCTGCAGCGTCTGTACATGTCTTCACATACGGCCAAGCATATGAGATGGCACCAAGCAAGGCACCAGGGAGAGCAGAGGATAGATCCGGATAATCTCCCACACCCCCGCAGACGGGGAGGCTTGGAAGCACTTTGACCGTTCTTTTTCTGAATTTGCTGGAGACTGTCGAAATATCAAACTCGGACTTGCAACAGACGGATTCAATCCTATTGGAAACATGAATTTGTCTTACAGCATTTGGCCTGTGATAGTATTTCCGTACAATCTACCTCCCAACATGTGTATGAGGAAGGAGTACAATTTTCTTACGCTTATGGTACCTGGGCCATATTCTCCAGGAAAGTGTTTGGATGTGTACATGAAACCATTAATTGACGAGCTGCAAGAGTTATGGGAAAATGGACTTCCTACCTTTGACAGACATGGTCAATCTTCATTCATGATGAAAGCAGCTGTTATTTTGACCATCAGTTATTTTCCAACTTACGGGATGTTGTCTGGCCAACAAACTAAGGGGTACAAGGCTTGCCCGATATACATAGATGACGTCAATTCTACATGGCACGCCGACAAAATTTGTTTCATGGGATCTCGTAGACATCTTGACGAGGATCACGAGTGGCGGTGGGATGCTGAGGCATTTGATGGGACTGAGGAGCATAATCTGAAACCCCTAGGGAGGTCTGGTGAGTGGATTTTGGAGAGGCTTAACCAACACTGGTTCGGATATTTGAGCACCAGTAAAGAAGTAACGGACTTGAATCCTTCCACGCCTGATGAGTTTAAGTATTGGACGCACAAAAGTGTATTCTTTGAATTGCCTTACTAGTCGACCTTGAAAATCAGACACAACTTGGACGTCATGCACATAGAGAAGAATGTTTGTAACAGCGTTCTTGGAACAATTCTGAATCTCAAACATAAGAACAAGGACACCCCCAAAGCCCGTGTTGATCTTAAGATGATGGGTATACGCCCCAGCTATGGCTAGTAGAGAACAAAAAAACCAAAAAGCCATAATACCGAAAGCAGGCTACACAGTCCATCCTCAAAAGAAGGCGGAAGTGTTTCAGTGGTTTGGAAACGTTAAGTATCCTCACGGGTATGCAGGGAATATCGTTCGATGTGTTAAGATGGGGGAAAATAAGATTAGTGGGTTGAAGACTCATGACTGTCATGTTTTGTTGCAACGTCTTCTTCCCGTGGTCATTAGACCGTATTTGCAGAGTGATGTGGTTGACACGTTAGTGGCTTTGTCCATGTTCTTTCAAAGGATATGCGCTAAAGAGCTTAAAAAGTCTGATGTTCGGTCATTGCAAGAAGACATTGTGTACATCATGTGCAAGCCATAGAGGATCTTTCCCCCGACTTTCTTAGACATCATGATTCACCTCATGATCCACCTTCCCGAACAAGTGTTGCTTACTGGTCCGGTACAGTATACCTGGTGCTATCCAAATGAGAAGTATGCACTCATATTTATTCTAATTAATCATCCTTTCAAATTAAGATAAATGGTATTTTAAATATTTATTGTAAGAATTGCATATTTGTTTTGCAGGCAACTGGGGGATTTCAAGAAGAAGAACAAAAACAAACGTTTTCCTGAAGGGTCGATCACGGAGGCATACATTCAGGCTGAGAGCGTAACTTACTGCAGCGCATATCTCAATGATGAAGACACAGTGGGGGAATCATTTGGAGCGGGTAGTAGCCAGTAATTCAAGCTATCAGTTGTTTCAAACGATGTTGAACCGTACGGCAGGTTAAATAATTTGAAAGATTAAGTAATGATGAGATCAAAGAGGCTCATTGGTCTGTCCTTCAACATTGTGAAGAAGCCGAGCGATACTTCAAGAGGAATTTGGAAATGCAGTATGGTAATGAAGTCATACACAAGAGAGATTTTCCTAATTACTTCCCTATTTGGGTACGTACCTTTCTATCGATCTCTATATATGATGTTACATAAATTAAATATATGTTGCTTTTTGATATTACATAATGTAACAATGTTGCTCTTAAAATTATTACAGATGATGCACATTCAACAGGAGTTTCCTGCTTCTTACGACCCGGAGTTGCACTTGTTGGCTGGAGGACCCCAAAGCCACAGAGTTTGTGCTGGATGTTTTGTGAATGGTGTTAAGTTTGTGACGTCAGAACAAGATGAAGGCCATGTCACCCAAAACAATGGAGTCATGGTTGAGGGTCTAGGTTTCAACTACTACGGGGTTCTTGTTAGTGTCATCGAACTAATCTACGGCAACCGTATGCCAGTCGTGTCGTTCAAGTGTAAATGATTCAATACTGACCCAACCAGACGGAGGAGTACAATTCTGGATCGTGGCTTGTTATCAGTGGACTCAAACAGTGTATGGTATGATAATGAGCCGTTTATTCTTGTCACCATGGCGAAACAAGTGTTTTATCTTGATGATCCGGCTATGGGTGAGGGTTGGAAAGTGGTGCAGGTGATGTCACATAGGAATATTTAGAGTCAGCTACACTGGGAGGGGATGATGAGAGTGGGCCCACTGAACCAATAACAACTGATCAACCGAATGAACCATATCAAGAGGATTCTCCACATGTAGTCCCTGATACTGAGGATATTCGTGTCAGTAACCAACACGTTCAATACGGCAGAGCGTCGGTTCAGCTAGCAGTAGCAGCCATCCTAACCCCATGCCGGCTGAGACAGTACCACCAGGGGCTCCCCCCTTAATCGTGCGGCGCCCTACAGTTGACAGTTGTTCAACGGGATCTCAATCGGCATCTGTAACCGCACCCAAGACTGCAATCGCACCTGAATCTGCAAGACGCATCGTCGGCAGCGCTCGAATCAAAGTTAGAAGCCCAACAGGAAAGTGTATTAATTTACTGCCCCCTAGTAAACTTCTACTGGGGGTCAGTAAACTTCTACTGGGGGTCAGTAAACGTCTTCTGCCCCCAGTAAACTTCTACTGGGGATCAGTAAACTTCTACTGCGGGTCAGTAAACTTTCAGTACAATATGTCTCTAGAAGTTTCATGCCACTTACACACAACATATATCCTCTTATATATTAAGTATATATCATAATGTAATAATGTATTTTCACATGTTAATTGTAGCTCCGGCCCCGAAAAAGAAGCGGGGTTTTTGTTCTGGAAAGAAGGCGGAGGATATCATTCAACAAACGGGGCAGAAGATCAAGCTATAGTATTGAGATTTTTTGAGTGGCAATACTATAGCTTGATCTTCTGCCCCGTTTGAGGGGGATAAACAGCTTGGTGGCACATGATATCGGTTGCGCCATACAGAGTCTGGTGGGAATGAGGGCAAGCACGTTCTACGACCTTGATCAGACTGAGAAGTGGAAGGTGTGGAATGCAATGTCGGTAAGTAACTGAAAAGTATATGAAAAGTAAATTTACTTAATTACGTTTGTTTGATAACATATATATAATTGCTTATAATTGGAAGGCATGAACTGACTGAATTGACATCTCTTTGTTGATAAAATTTCATATCTAAGGATATGTTTGCATAAGACTGAGTTGTCTTATAAAGTGAAAATGTTATGGATATGTGTAAAGTATTGTGTGTTGATATGAATTGAAACATGTGTTTTGTGATAGTAATTGGCTGTATTAATTTATTTTATTTTATTTTTCAGTGCTTAACATGAGATTTTTTTTTTATTTCTTACTTAGCCGAAATACGAGTGAGATGAAAATGATGAGCCAATGTTCAATTGGATACTGAAGAGGGCACATGAGAGGTACAAGGACTGGAAGTACCAGTGTCACAAAGCTTATCTGAAGGAAGGGCCCTCTGGCATGCTAGTAGATTTCATTGGGAGAGAGGACCAGTAGGAGTTTTTATGCGAGCACTTTGAGTCAGATGCTTTCAAGGTGATTTTTTTTAATTACCTTCATTGTTTCCCTTGTATTTTATTATTAGCCCATTCATGTATAGTTATGTATTTATAACTTGAAATGTGAAATGTGCAAGATGTTAGAACTAATCTATTTAATATTTTTTCGTTTATATATTAGAGACTCTCCTTGGCAAACAAGCGGAACCGTGGGGAGAAGACTATGCACCACCACACGGGGTCTTCTCCTATCATCTACACAATGGAAGAACTCAGAATACAAGGCGAGCAGCTTCCAATTATCAAAGGTTTTGAGAAGACCTATGTCAGGGCCGGTGATGAAGATACAACCAAGAAATATGTAAGTGTCTTTCCTTTTACTAGAATGTAAGCTTAGCAAATGGTTCAAGCATGTGTAAATCCGGCTATTGGTATATATATGAGACCATTAAGTTGAATGTAGGCACTGTCCAATTAGAATGTCATGTTTTCCTGCTTCTTCCAAAACAAAAAATAAGTGTTATTATCATTGTCATTAATTAAGATGTATAGTTTTAGGGAGCAATAAAGTTGTTTACTAGGGAGCAATAAAGTTGTTTATTAAGGTATATGTTGTGGCCATGCAACTGAATTGTAAGTTTACTGACCCCAGTAGAAGTTTACTGGGGGGCAGTAAACTTCTACAGTCATTACTATTGGGAGATAATGAATTGCAAGTTTACTGGCCCCCAGTAGAAGTTTACTGGGGGGCAGTATACTTCTACAGGGTTTACTAAGAAGCAATAAAGTTGTTTATTAGGGTATCTGTTGTGTGTTGTGGGCATGAAACTGAAAGGGAGATAATGAATTGCAAGTTTACTGACCCCCAGTAGAATTTTACTGGGGGGCAGTAAACTTATTCTGGGTTTACTAGGGAGCAGTAAAGTTGTTTATTAGGGTATCTGTTGTGTGTTCTGGCCATGAAAATGAAAGGAAGATAATGAATTGGAAGTTTACTGACCCCCAGTAGAAGTTTACTAGAGGCCAGTAAACTTATACTGGGTTTACGAGGGAGCACTAAAGTTGTTTATTGGGGTATCTATTGTGTGTTGTGGCCATGAAATTGAAAGGGAGATAATGAATTGCAAGTTTACTGACCCCCAGTACAAGTTTACTAGGGGACAGTAAACTTCTACTTGGCTTAATGAGTTTACTGACCCCCAGTAGCTTATTCCCTGTTTATTATGCAACCAGTAAACTTTATTATGGAAATGTTGAGCTGCATGTTTTGTTTATTAATTGATGTATTTTAAATGCAGAATGACATGGTTGATGAGGTCAATAAACGAAATGATGCATTTAAGGAACAACATCCTGACGCGACGGAGGAGGAGATTATGGAAAGTGTTCAGTCCTAACAAATTGAGGTGTTGGGTAAGGTGCTCAAAACTCGAAAATGAAAGGAGATCAGAGGGATGGGACGAGGAGGCGAGCGAGACTTGAGCCTTTCTTCAAATGGTTCCACTTCAAGAGGTGCAGGAGCGCTATGAGCAGAGACTAAAGGAATCAGAGGAGCGTGCCCAGCAGCAGTTCCAAGAGGTCCAGTAGTTTGCCCAACAGCAATACCAAGACGTCCAGCAGCGTGCCGAGTCTATGTATAGTGTTGTGCAGTCCCAAGTTGTAGCCATATATGCGCACCTAGGTATGCCACCTCCTCCTCCTCCACAATTTCCTCCTCCTCAATTTTCTCCTCCTCGACAAGTTTCCCCACAAAACAGCGATGATAGAGGCGACAACGTGTAGGATTGGACAACAGTGCCCCTTAGCATTATTCATAGTTTAGCTAGATTGTATGAACAATTTTCTACCTAGTTAATTCATTAATTATTTTGTACGTATATATGAATAATATTTGTCCATCTATCATCACTATATGAAAAATGGTCCAAATCCATTGCTTCCGGTATATATTGTTACTGTATAATGATCAATATATCTGTGTTTGATTATTGTTACTAATTTGTAATTTTTGAAAACAGTTAATAAGGTAAAAAAATAAAAAATTCAGTGTCTTTTTTCACCATAAATAAAATAACTTAGTCGACGGAAACAGTAACCTTCGTCGCCCAAGGTAAATATCTTCAGCGACGGAAACATAAATATTCGTCGTGAAAGATATTTACCCTCAGTGACGGAACTGAAACCTTCGTCGCGCAAGAGAAACAACTCAAGCGACGAAAATTACAACATTCGTCTACCAAGATGAAATACCTAGGTGACGGAAATAGTAACTTCCGTCGCTTAAGAACAACAACCTATCCGACAAATACAAAGATCAATCGTCGACTAAGAACTATTTGGTATTTGTCGGATTACAACTTTACCGACGACTTTTTCGTCGCCTAAGAACAACGTAGTATTCGTCGGCAAACATATATACCGACGTAGTTCCGTCGGCTAAGAAGAATTTTGTATTCGTCGGGTATGAATTTTTCCGACAAAAGTTTTTCGTTGATAGAGACACTTATCGACGAATAAATTTGTTGACAAGGCATGTCAGAGTTTGTCGGGTTGGATTGTTCTTAGTCGACGAAAAACTGCAGTTCCGTCACGTAAGTGTCTACCTCACGACACTTACACGACGAAACTTAAACGACGAATGATCGGTCTCCTAGAATCTTAGGCGACGAATATTTCTTCTTAAACAACGGGTTGGTTTCGTCGCCTATGACGAGATTTCCTGTAGTGTATCAACATGCAAGGGCTGAAAAGTGGAGAGCGACTAATCAGTCAAAATATTCTAGCGCATAACTACATATATAGGGTTGCACTACCAGGAGAAGTACTTTAGCCGACGAATTATTTTCGTCGGCCTGTTACACTAACTCGTCGGCTAAACTCTTAGCCGACGAGGCTTCGTCGGCTATAGTGTCGTCGGGAAAGGGTCCTCGGCGCTGACTTTAACCGACGAACCCATAGACCGTCGTCGGCTATTGTCCATACTTTAGCCGACGAAGAATTTGGTCGTCGGCTTTTGTTCATGAATTTAAGCCGACGAAACAGACTCTATCTTTCGTCGGCTATACTCCCAGACTTTAGCCGACGACGGTTTAAGTCGTCGGCTATACTCCCAGACTTAAACCGACGACACAACACGTCGTCGGCTATACTCCAAGACTTTAGCCGACGAATATCTCAGTTCCGTCGGCTAAAGTATATAATTAAAAATTAAAAAATAGAGCCTCTTTCGTCGGCTATAGTGAGTTTAGCCGACGAAACATGCCATAATTCGTCGGCTAAACTATATAAAAATAAAAATAAAAATACTATAGCCGACGAATTGTGGCGTATTTCGTCGGCTATAACTCCATTCCAGTATAAAAAAAAATACACAAAATTTTTAAATTACCATTCCAAGCAAGCTGCAAAATACACCAAAACAATTCCATATATATAACCAACAAGAAGCACATAAAACTATATAAGGTATCAACTACACAAAATCTAAATGATCTAAATCAATATCCGGATCTGGGGCCTGCTGGTGAGGAGATTCCGGCAGCTCAGGTATGTCTATAGGCGCAGGCATGGGCGGAGGTGGAAGTCCCTGAAGCTGGGCAGCTGCTAAATCCTGGAAGTACTGGTACATCTGCTTCTGCTGGGCATGCTGGGCGGCATGTAGGGCTCTAGTATAGGATCTATATTCGGCGAACTGGGCGGCATGAGCGGCAGCCTGAGCGTCAGCATGAGCAGCCTGAGCGGCTTGCTCTCTCCGTAGTCTCTCAACTTCCGACTCTAGCTGAGTCGTCCTGCTGCTGGTCGAGGCTGCCTTTCGTTGAAATCCTGGAGTGGTCTTCAAGATCCCCTGGCCCTTCTTTCCTAGACCCCGGCAGTAGAAGTTGTTTTCTCGCGGTGGGAAGGCTGTGCCCATGATCCTCGCCCCAACCCTCGGATCTGAAGTGTCGATCCGGGAAATGGCTTCGGACATCTCTTCCTCCTGCGTGTCCGGCCATGTCTCCCTCACTATAGCACTCATCACCTCGTCACTAGCCTCCCTCACCCTTGCCTAATTGGATAGGAAAAAAATTATTAATTAACATTTTAACATATATATTAGTAAAATTAAAAATTCCGTAAAAATGAAAGATTACTTACTATATCTTCCTGGGAGTCAGGATATGCCTTCTCGTACGTATAGACGTACTGGTTGACCTCTGGATGTTCCCTGGCCGCCTCGTCCATGAAGACAGCGAACGGTCTAGAACCGGCATGATGGTTCCTTGTGTTGCGTTGCCGGTTCTGAGCGTTCGCCCGGGAAACCGCCTTCAAAGAAAAAAGTAAACTATTAGTAAAATATTTTAAAACGCACGTACTTAATGATAAATTAACTAATTAATTTATTTAAATACCTGTTTACGAGGGTTGTTGAATTCTGATGTCAGAAGCCAACGCCACTCGTACTCTCTGTACTGAAACTCAGCAGGGGTAGCAGAACGTGCGTTCCCGTGCGTAGTCCAATAGGTCCGCAACTCGTTCTTCCACTCCTTGTACCTACAGATACAACAAAAATATTAGAAATATAATTAATATGACAGACAGTTTTGTTTTTTCATTAATTTCCCAACGTACCTTCCCCCATGCACAAAGTCCGCCCAGCTGCTCTTCAAGGGTTCGGGAACCTCAAACCACACCTGCATTTAACCGTTTATTAGTTTAGTTTTTCCAGAAATCTACAATGTAATACATAATATTATTCAGGCATTTTGTAAACTCACCGACATCGCGTTATGGACCATGTCTTTAACCTCCTGCGGGACCTCGCCCCAGTCTGACCACAACATAGGGACTCTATCCCTAATGAGCGCTCCCACGCGGCCGGAGTACGTCCTCGACTTTCCGCCCGATACTACGTCGCCATCCCCGTCAGTACCGATGACAATCCTCCCTGAGGTACCGACGATCTTCTCCAGAGCCTTCCCTGTGACGGGGCCTCTCTTCTTCTTTGCCGGCTTCGCTCCGACGGTGCCTATGACATGATAAACCAAATTGATTATTAAAATCGGAATCGGAGAATTATAACAAAACAAATCATTCATCTTTCATTACCTGAGGGATCGGACGCGGACGCGACGGATTCCGCCTCCGATGATGATACCCTCGCGGAAATAAGAGGCGTATCAAAAGGCACGAACCGGTACGCCGCTGATGGAGCCACTGGCGGGGGCAGTGGATAAATCGGCGTCCCTGAGTCATCGACTACAGGTATGGCCGGTATCATCCGCGGAAGGAATAGGTGAGGCGGCGGCATCTGTACCCCAGATGACCCACTATCCGAAGAAGTAGGAGCTGGAGTGGGCGCCCGGTGTATCTCAGGCATACGGGGTGCAGACACCTCCATCTGAGGCTGAGCAAACAATTGCCTCGCGGAATAAAGGAAGCCCCGCTGCCTCGATGAAGGGGGCACCTCCGGCTGCCTCTGCGCCGTCTGCAGAAGGCTCGCATGTCTAGCAGTCATAGGGCCCTGAAACGACGTCTGAGGGTTGCTAGAGGTTCCCTCAGACGATACGGACCTTTGGCCCTTCGAACCCTTCGTCGATCTAATATTACCGCTCATCCTATTTAAAATATTAATTTGAATCAAGGCCACAAAATCAAAAAATGCAAACTCATTTTAAAAATGTAAAAAATATATTCACTTCCTAAATACTAATTTTCACTTCCTAAATACTATTTTTCACTTCCTAAATACTATTTTTCACTTCCTAAATATACACTTCAAAATAAAAATATACACTTCCTAACAACACCACAACATTGCAATTGACCGGAAAATCAAAACAAACACAAAATACAAAACAAATATATACATTTCCTAAATACTAATATACACAACAATATACACTTATTAAATAACAATATACACTTCCTAAATACAAATATACACAACAACACCACAACATTATATACACAACAACACCACAACATTAAAAATAACCGAAGCTCAAAAAAACGTACTCGAGGAGGAGGAGGGAGGACCGGAGCAGCAGGAGGAGGAGGCCGGAGCAGCAGGAGGAGGAGGCCGGAGCAGGAGGAGGCCGGCCGGCCGGAGGAGGAGGAGGAGGCTGGAGGAGGCCGGAGGAGGAGGAGGAGCCGGAGGAGGAGCCGGAGGAGGCCGGCCGGAGAGGGAGAGGGAGCGGAGGCCGGCCGGAGAGGGAGAGGGAGAGGGAGCGGAGGCCGGCCGGAGATGGAGAGGGACCGGGAGAGGTCAAGGCGAGGGCGAGGGCGAGGGCGAGGGAGAGGGAGAGGGAGAGGGAGCGGAGGGAGAGGGAGCGGAGGGAGAGGGAGAGGGAGAGGAGCGGAGACGGCCGGAGAGGGAGAGGGAGCGGAGGCCGGCCGGAGAGGGAGAGGGAGAGGGAGGCGGAGAGGTCGAGGGCGAGGGCGAGGGAGAGGGAGAGGCAGAGGGAGAGGGCGGCGACCGGGAGAGGGAGCGGAGGCAGAGGAGGCGAATTTCGGAGAGGGAGAGGAAAACGATGGAGGCTAGGGCATACAACCAGTCGAGCTGGGTTATACCCGAAGACTTTAGCCGACGAAATAATAATTTCGTCGGCTAAAGGTAATAATTTCGTCGGCTAACCTTAAACTTTAGCCGACGAAATAATAAATTCGTCGGCTAAACACAAACTGTTTATACATTCATCAAACTGTGACTGCTGCTCGTGATGATCAAACTTGAGAACGGAAATCCTTCCGTCAGATCTGACCATCATGATAAAATACATGTATGGGAAAAAATTCAACTTGATCTGACCAGGTTAAGTGCTCGATCCGGACGGTCAATCCCGTAAGTCAAACCCCTAAATGCACGGAAAAGGTCGTTGGACCGTCTAAATTTCGTATTTTGGCCGGACCTTCAACTGAAAATATTTTCAAATTGATGAGACACAACAAGTGGTATAAAAATTTTACGCAAAATAACCACCGAAGATAGGGCTACCCATAGGGAGAAAGAATTGAAAATTGGATTGACCGCAACTATCGGCACCGAGACATGACCGGAATACCTTGATTTTTCAACCGTAGACGTATTTCACCATTCTGGTCATGTCTTATTTCACGACTTTTTCACGTTTGAAGGTTCTACGTATAGTTTGTTTTTGAAACGGAACATTTACCTAACACTTAGTAAACAAGTTATACAACATTAGTAGGCATGTTCTGACTGTGATGATCAAACTTGAGAAAATAAAATCCGACGGTCAGATCTGACCACCATGATAAAATACATGTATGGGAAAAAATTCAACTTGATCTGACCAGGTTAAGTGCTCGATCCGGACGGTCAATCCCGTAAGTCAAACCCCTAAATGCACGGAAAAGGTCGTTGGACCGTCTAAATTTCGTATTTTGGCCGGACCTTCAACTGAAAATATTTTCAAATTGATGAGACACAACAAGTGGTATAAAAATTTTACGTAAAATAACCACCGAAGATAGGGCTATAGTATGTAACAGAAAAAGTTTAGGGTTTAGCCGACGAATACCCTAAATCATCGTCGGCTATACTATGTAATAAAAAAATATAAAAATTAATAAAGCCGACGAAATATTAGGGTATTCGTCGGCTAAGATGGTTTTGGCCGACGACTTCTACTATACTTCGTCGGCTAAGATGGTTTTAGCCGACGACTTTCATTTGAATTCGTCGGCTTTAAGATCTTTAAGCCGACGAATTCCTTTTCAATTCGTCGGCTTTAAGTTCTTTTAGCCGACGACTTCCTTTTCAATTCGTCGGCTATAAGTCCTTTTAGCCGACGACTTCTAGTATTCTTCGTCGGCTAAGACGGTTTTAGCCGACGACTTTTAATTTAATTCGTCGGCTAAGAGAGTTTAGGCCGACGACTTATGTTGTATTTCGTCGGCTTAAGTAAAAAAATACAGACCCTAAAACAGAAGGTTTAAACCATACAAATTTCCTGTTCATATATCACCAAAATTCATATAAAATAACAGAAATATGAATTCAACATATGTAAACTAGAAATGAAGGTAATACAATCTTTTTTATTACAAATTAATGTATTACATCCGAAGAAATTAAAACTAAGGCTCGTAATCGGAATCATCCGATGAGTCTTCTTCGGTGTCAGAATTAATTTCTGGTAATCTATGTCTTTCCTCATCGCCAGAGTCTTCGTCTGTTTCTTGATTTGGATCAACATCAATAAGCCTTGGCTCTTCATCACGAATTCGCACCGAACGACCCGCTTTAAAATTATTAAGGCGAACGGTAGAGGAGTTAGGAATACCTATTGCGTTGGGCTCTTGATACGCAACATCTTCTTCCTGGTCTTCGGCCTCTCCAAGTGTAGCCGCCCGGTAAATGTTTCGAGGGTGCACAAGGTTGACTACTTTCCACGCGTCACCCTTAGCAAGGTCATCAAGATAAAACACTTGTTTTACCGATGTGGCAAAAACGAACGGGTCATCTTCGTAAGAACTTGTAGCAGTGTTCACCGATAATATTCCGTACTGATCGGTCTTCATGCTCTGCGGGCTAGTATCAAACCATCTACACTTGAAGAGGTGCACTGTCATGCCTTCACCGTAAACGAGTTCCACCACTGAATCAAGAACACCGTAATAGTCAACTCCATTCCGCCCACCATGCGCCATCACCCCAGAATTCTGTGTTCTCCGTCTGCTGTCTCTCTGTTCACATATAAATTGCACGCCATTCACCTTGCACATCGGATAAACTCTTGACATTATCGGCTTCATCGCTAGAAGTCTTAGTTCGTGTGACCAATTTGGGTGACCATCAAATTGAATATGGTTCATCTGCAATTTACAATTTAACATTGTAAATATAGATAATTATGCACTAAACATAAATACGTACATAAATATTGAATTACGTACCCAGCCGCCAAAATAATTTGCGAACTCCCTGTTGTGGTACTCGAGATCACCTTGAATGTCTGGACAATATAGATGGATGTCTTTCCAGTATTCAACTTCTGGACAGTTAATCAATACCCACCAGTGGGCAATGACTAGCTCATGTGGTTGCAACTTGTAGGAGTCTGGCAAAATTCCATAAACTTCAACATCACTGGAGAGTATGGAAAGAGTGAACTTCGGTACATCTACCGGCATGGCTTCGTCTGTTTCCTTCAACGCTCCTAAATACAACTTCATGTAGGTGACGCACTCGTGCGCAATATATGCTTCAGCTATACATCCTTCAGGCGCAGATTTATTAGCCACATAATCTTTGTAGTCTCCAAGTTGCCTATAAATCAAGTTGCAAAGTGTTATGATTATTGAACATGTATATAGAAAAATTGGATTGAGGAATTCAGGTGTAAAAAACGTACCTTTCCATGGGATACATCCAAGTGTAGTGTACTGGACCGGTAAGCAACAATTGCTCGGGAAGATGGATCATCAGGTGAGGCATAATGTCAAAAAAATTTGGAGGAAATATCCTCTCAAATTTACACATGATATAAATGATGTCCTCTTGCATTTCCCGGAGGTTAGATTTTGTCACTTCCCGTGTGCATAACTTCTGGAAGAATCTTGCCAACGCTACTAACGGCTCCACCACCTGACGGGGAAGGAACGGTCGAATGAAAACAGGGAAGAGACGTTGTAGCAGGATATGACAGTCATGACTCTTCAACCCGTACATCTTATTGTCCCGGAAATTCACACACCGGGCTATATTTCCTGCATAGACTGAAGGATACTTCACACAACTCATCCACCTGAAAATTACGTTCTTCTGGTCAGGTTTCACGGTGTAAGGAGCTTGAGGCATTTTTTTCTTCCCTTCTTTCAACCACAGATGTCTTCTTAACTGCATTTTTTTAGATCAATGCGTGCCTTAGGACCGTCTTTCGTCTTTCCCTCCAAGTTCAGCACTGTGCCCACCACACTGTCGCAAACATTTTTTTCTATGTGCATCACATCTAGGTAGTGCCTGATCAACAACTTACTCCAGTATGGGAAGTTCCCAGAATATGCTCTTATGTGTCCAGAATTTGTACCTGTCGGGTTTTTCAGGTATTGCTGCAACAATATTTGGATGATTGCTGAGCTGCCCAAAATCGTACTCATTAAGCACTGCTAAAATTTCTTCTCCCGTCCATCTTCTGGGAGGCACACCGTGTTCTACGGTCCCATCAAATGCCTTGTCATCGAACCGCCAATCGTGATTATATGGAAGGAAAGCACGGTGACCCAATCTGCATATCTTGTTGCAATGACTGCTGCTCCCCTCATCGCTAAGGCACTCTGGACAAGCCTTGTATCCCCTAACAACGTTGCCCGACAACATCCCACGGGCAGGAAAATCACTGATGGTACCAACAACCATGACATGCATCTGGAACATCTCGTGCATGTACTTGTCATAAGTGGGATGACCAACTTCCCACAAAAACTGAAGCTCTTCAATCAAAGGTCTCAAATACACATCGAGACACTTCCCTGGATAACCGGGCCCCGGAATCAACAAACTCAACATATTGTATTCCTTTTTCATGCACATCCATGGAGGAAGGTTGTACGGTACCAAAATCACCGGCCATACACTGTATTGAAGACTCATGTTGCCAAAAGGGTTGAACCCGTCGGATGAGAGCCCGAGCCTCACATTTCGGACCTCTGACGCAAAATGAGGAAACTCCCTGTCTATATGCTTCCAAGCCTCCCCGTCAGCAGGGTGTATAAGGGTATCTTCGTCATGCATTTCCCTATCAACGTGCCATCTCATAGCTTTGGCCGTGTGTGAAGACATGTACAACCGCTCAAGCCTATCCCTCAACGGGAAATACCGAAGTACCTTCACAGGTTTCCTATTGCCTGCAGGAGTCAGCTTATACCTGTCAGTGTGACATACCGGACATGCGTCAAGCCCACCAAGGTCATTCCCATCTGGATCTTTACCCCAGAAGAGAACGCAGTCATATCTGCATGCATGGATCTTGATGTAGGAAAGGCCAAGATCTTTCAGGATACATCGGACCTTACGATGAGTGGTAGGAAGACGATGACCGTGGGGCAGCATCGAAGCAGTGTACTGTAGATAATCATTAACAGCCTTCACGGTCAATTTTGGCTCAACTTTAATCTTCATTACGTCTATCACACTTTCAAGAACGGTTTTCTGACAACCGGGGTACACAGGGGTCTGTTGGAAAGCAAGCAGTTTGTTGTACTTTTCAATACCAGCAGTGTTGACAGCTCTAGGGAAGGGCTGCACCGGGTCAGGCATATACTGTCCTTGAGCGCATACACCGCTCTCATAAGGAAACATGTCGTTGATGAATGCCGTTGTTGGATGGTTGGATGTACTGCCCGTCTCAGAAAATTGGCCATGATCATGCGGACCCCCTGATGATGTTTCACCGTGATATAACCAACATGTGTACTTCTCCCAAAACCCGTTACTCCTCAGGTGCTGCCATACTTTGTCAATGGGAAATCGATGCATATCGCTGCGACACTGACATTTCGTGCACGGGCAATAGAAAATTGTATTCCCGTTAGCATTAGCCAGCGCATATTTTATAAAACTCATAACTCCTGCACCGTATTTTTTGTCCCATTTTGGAAGCGAAATCCAACTCTTATCCATATCCTGAAAATATAACAAAATATATATTTATAGCGCTGCTAGTTAATTATTAATGATGAAATTTCATGCCATATATAAAATCTCAATTCATTTAGTATATATTCTACGTACTACGTACAACTAATTAATAACTAATTAATTAACACACACACATATCATATTAACACAATAATATATATATTAACACAAATTAATTAACAACAATATATACACAATTAATACAATTAATATATATTAACACAAATTAATTAACAACAACTTCATACCGTACCATATCAACACAATAATATATTATAAATTAATTAATAACATATACATATCTACTAATATTTATTAACAACAAATTAATTCATATATATTATCAATTCAAATCATCAACCAAATCGATCAACACATATATATATATATATATATACATCCAACGTACTCAAAATTAATCAATTCAATCATAATCAAAATCAATAAACTCAATCATAATCAAAATCGATAAACTCAAATAAAACTCAATTAATCAACATATATATACATATACGTACCTATATATGGCTCCACAAACTAATTATGGACAGATTTCGACAACACCCAAACGTTTTCTCCCGTTTTTTCTTCTCCCGTTTTTTTTCCCAGATGAGCTACTGCTGTCCAGATCGCAAATATAAAGCACTTTAGCCGACGACATATTAATTTCGTCGGCTAAACTTTTAAATATTTCGTCGGCCATAGTCTGTGAACTTTAGCCGACGAAATAAATTCTTTAGCCGACGACGTTTTTTTTTCGTCGGCTAAAGTTTACCATAGCCGACGAAAATTTCAGTTAGCCGACGAAGGAAAATGTCTTTTTTTTTTCGTCGGCTAAAGCCTTTCTTCTGGTAGTGTTGAGTAATTTGGGAAGAGTGTACTCTTTTTCCAAGGAGATCGAATTCTATGGTTGTTATCTATGACGTGCAATATTTGAGAACCTAAATAACATTATTGAAGATATGTAAACTCCTCCGCTATCTTATTTTTAGAAGAATGAGTTGTTCGCCTAAGATTGACCGGGAAATTAACTAATAATGTTGTTCTTCTAATGGATGTTGTGTATGAGTGTTTTTATATATTTATTTTTATATATTTGATATGTTTCATAAGAACAACCAAAGTAGTGAATGGATTAACTCAGTGAACATGGTCTAAATAATCTCGTCTTTAAATTTAATGTAAGATGATCTTATTGTCAAGTTACATCTTTTATTGTCTTTCCATACTTAATTCCATAGTACTTATTTATTTTTTTATTCTTTTTTCTTAGGTTGATGAATTAATTTATATATGTACATATGTGTTGATGAATGTTGGTTTACTACATTTATTTTTCAGATTTGATTGTAAGAGATTGTTCTAAATATTTACAATCAAATGTCTGACCATTCATCTTTCGAGAAGTTATATGTTATATCTTAATGGTATATGGACTTATCACGTAATCCCTACCTCTTTATAAAGGAGGCATATGGGATATAATAAGACACTTTCACCTCTTCTTACATTCTGTCTTTCTCCTTTCTATCTACGGTATTCTTTAGTTTATAACACTTATTAGCATACTTTCGCTCATTCGTTCCATAAACTCCATGACGATCTATAAGATGCTGATGCGACTTTTGTTGCTTTTTATCCATACTTACGATCTATGAGTTCTTCCATAATTTGTTTATATATATGCTTTGTTCATATTGCTCAATTATATGTTTACAATTGCTTATATTAGTGAGCCTGAAGTTTCACTAATAATAAGTTTCGAGATTATGAACCTGAAGTTAATATTACATTAGACTTGCAGTTCTAATTGTTTAAGTATTAACCTGAAGTTTTGTACATATACATGTGATTCATTGTTCAATAGATTCAAACATGAAAGTTTCAATATTGACATATATTATGAACCTAAAGCTCTAAAAAAAATTAGACTTTGATGGTCTAGACATTTCTAACAAGAATTATTTGAGCTGGGTCAGTCATGCTGAAATTCACTTCAAGGCTGCCATCCATGGAGATGTCATTGTAGTGGGTAATAAGGCATTTGGACAAGATCATGCAAAATATATGATTCTTTTTGCGTCATCATCTTGATAAGAGTCTCAAATACGAGTATCTAACGGTGAAAGATCCGCTTGAGTTTTGGTAAGTATTGGCTGATCAGTTTGCCACCAGAAACTATTGTTGTAACAAAAGTCTCACCCGGTTTCGATTCATAGATTCGGCCATGCCTTATACATTGGTTGACCTTCAACCCTAGTGTGTCATACATGTTGCATCACCTCTTTACAACCTTCATGACATACCTAGAAACCTTCAAAGAAAAAATGTCGATATACCATGTCTAGTGGAATTGGCAGAAGAGAATATATACACCCCAAACAATACAAGAACATGATCCCTATGAAGAGTCACTACAACAGAATGGCCTTTTAGCGACAAAATTTTTTGTGAGAAACTTATTTTCCTCGATAAATGTCACTTTTTTCGAGGGATATATCGTTTCCTCACTAAATATCATTAAATTTTCTACGAGGAACATATTTTCCTCACAATAAACCACATTTTACGACGAAAATTTTAGTCCCTCACCAAAGATGATCATAATTTGGTCTCTTAACTAGCCTTTTTATTAACGAGGAAATATGAGATTTTGGTTCATCGTAAAATGCACATTTAACGAGGAAATAATGATTTCGTCGTTGTTTTTTTGGCGGAAAATAGAGGAAAACCCGCCAAATGTAACAGCAACAAAAGTATGGTTTCCTCGCTAAAAACCCATATTCTACGAGAAACTTGTTCCTCGTCAAAACAACCAATTAGCGAGGAAATGATAGTTTCCTCACTATTAGTTTGGCAAAAACTGTACAATACCCGCCAATTCAATGGCGACAACTTTAAGGGTTCCTCGCTAAATGTTTCTGTTTTACGAGGAACCGTTTCCTCGTCAAAAAGAATAAATTAGCGAGGAAATAAAAGTTTTCATGTTATTAGTTTGGTGAAAAAGTGTGTAAGACTTGCCAAATTTAATGGCGACAAATTTAAGTCTTCCTTGCTAAAAGTATATGTTTTACGAGGAACCAATTTCTCGTTAAAAAGAACCAATTAGCGAGGAAATAATAGTTTTCTCATTATTAGTTTGACCGAAAAATGTGCAAGACCCGCTAAATTCATTGGCAACAGTTTAAGGTTTTCTCGCTAAAAGTTTGTATTTTATGAGGAATTGTGACCTCGTAAAAAAGAATCAAATAGTGAGGAAATAATAGTTTCCTTATTATTATTTTGACTGAAAAATGTGCATGACCCGTCAAATTCGTCGGCGACAATTCAACGTTTACTCGCTAAAAGTTTTTTTTTTTTTACTTGAATCATCATTACCTAAATGCCCCTTATTAATATCCTACAACAATTGCATTATTTTTGGAGCATAGAAAAGTAAATTAAATAATATAAAGAAAAATCAAAAGTAAAAGAAAACTGCTTTTACTTCTTCTTTTTTTTATTTTTTTGGTCTTTATTATTTTACTTGTTTACCCCTCATTAACAAATAGTATATTGATAAGAGGCATGTAAGTAATTTAATTATATAGGATGAATTTGATATCTTTAATCATTTTCTTAGATATGTAATTTTTCTATAATTAAAATTTTAACTAATATATTTTAGCATACTTGTAAGCCCATATGATAGACCTAGCGCACTACGATCCATACCAAAGTAATCGGCGTTTTAGCTAACACGAGCCCTTGCGCGAATGTGTAGAGGCACTACTGTACCTGCACACTCACTGAAGGGTCTCAAACCCAAGATAGCAAATTTACGATATGATTTTGATTACCTCATTTGGATCCGCTTGAATGAATTGTTTTTGTCAAAGTACATCGTTGATTTTTCTTTAAGCAAAACTCTCCTCACTGAAATCTTTCTCGAAAGGTTAGGATCCCCCATGATAAGTTATTCCTCCTCGACTAGATATTCATGTCCCACCTCTGTTACATATTTCTACCATCACTAGATTTCCAGTCTTGACCAGATATTACCACCTCGATTAAATATCCTTACCATGAGTAGATATCTCCAACTTGTCTGCGTTCCAGGTGATACTGATCAAGTGGAAGTGCACTGTGTGCACACCCCAACATGGCTTATATTCACACAAGGATCTCAAACTCAAGATAGCTAATTCCTTATGACTGGTTATGTCTCAGTTGGATCCACAAATCTTTTCCAAATAGATTATGCCTCGAATAGATTGTATGCTAAAGAGATAGTACTTATATGATTTTTCTTAAGAAAATATCTCGTCACTCAAATCCACACCTTAAAGGGTTTAGATCCTCCTTGACAAGTTATGATCGAACTAATGAACATATGTATACAAATGACAATGCACAATATGTAACACAATCAACACACTATTCAATAGAGCTTAGACCATCCAAAATGTATCTTTTCTTTTGGTGACAAAATGCACCTGATTTAAACAACTAAGTTTAAATTATGACAACTAGTATTTAAATAAAAAAATAGCAACAAATTGATGATCGTATAATTTTTTGCTTACTCTAAACCCTATTCCCTGACCCCTAATCCGCAAACCGTTTAAGAATTGGAGAAAAAGAAAAAAAGCGGCATATTAATGACCAAAGGCGGGGAGACAAAAAAAGTGCGCCAATCCAAAATTTTTATTTTATCATTTAAGGAAAACAAAGATAAGATCGACGAAAGATTTATAAATTGGATGAAGGGGAAAAACCCTATTCTCTCTAAGCCGAGAACGCTCTTCTCCCTCAAAACCCTATGCGTTGGCGCCTGAACAAATGACATGTCCGACGACCCATCCTCGTGGCTGCGGTGTCGGACAGGCCGGAATAGACCGAATGACCAGTCAGTGTGAAGGCGGCGTTGTGGGTTTGTCAGATCGTTCGTGCATAGGTTCAGTCGATGTTGGATTCCTCGGCGGTCGGGCGGGGATAGTGTTGTCTTCTCAACGTTGAAGGGCCGACAACGGGAGGTGGTCTCGCCTGGTGGTGATGATCCGGTGAAGGGTCGGATGAGATCTGGGCTGAGATCGGATCGGTTCCTGATCCGAATTCGTATGTTTGGAGCTGTTATGTGGAAGGGGAAGGTTGGGAGAGGCGATGACGCTTGCTGCTGTGTTGGGGAGGACAGAACGATGGGGAGACTACCGCCGATTGCTCAGGGAGGCGGAGGTGGAAAAATATGCACTCAAGGTGTTCGACGAAATGTCTCTAAAGGTATTAACATAATTATTGTGTCCTATTATCAATCTTACATGAATGTGACAATACTTTGTTTAGAAAAGTTATTAATTGGAAGCTTTGCACATTGCTAACACATTAGTTCCCCTTTACGATGGTTTTCTAACTAGTAATATAGAGTAAAGAAGTACTAGGCTCATAGTTCCAAGATTGTCTTGAAGAATGCTCTTCCTTTTGGGTTTTGGTGTTAGTGGAAAGTTAGAATTGTAAGTTATTCGTGTTTGCTTCTAGATTCTAATTAAAGAGAATGCTTTGGCTTGTGTATGAAGTATGAACAATGTTGCACGAAAGCTCTCCAGTACTATAGTCTTTGTTTCTATACCAAATCACAATGTAAGGTTTAGTGCTTTATGGTGGTATATCAATGCATGAGGCATTACATGACAGTGGCCTTTTCTTCATCTACTGAATCAACCTTCTGTGCATATTGGTTCATAATATTTACACATGTGGCTTGATAGTGGTGATGTATGGCTTGATAGTGGTGATGTATGCTTTTGCTATTGCTACAATTATTTGGCATTGTCTTTATATATAATTGCTCTTCTTTACTTTCTTTGTTCTTGTTTTGTGTACAATTTAGTCTATCTCATACCTGTATATGTTTCAGTGAGAAAAATTTGCCAATCTGCTATATATGAGCACAGCTTTAGACTGAGTTGTTTCTGCGAAGCATTTGCGTATGTGAAGTTCACATGCACTATGTGTAGCTAAAGATTTATTTATTTATTTATTTTTGAAACATGTGTATCTGAAGTTTAATTCATCATCTTCACATCTTATTTGCAGGTTCTGATTTGTAAGTGGGCTCCTCGTGCATTGATCTGCAGGTGCTAATGAACCTCTAACAAAGAAGTTTTGTTTCATTAAGTAGAAGAGATTCCAGGATTTGGTGAAGTGATTAGGAGGATACCAGAAGAAGAATTGAGGAGTTCAGTCATTTAGAACAGGAGGATACCTAAACTCTGTTGAATCAGTATGTATATAATTTTGATTACATATTTTAATACTTTGAGGTATTAGTTCAATTTTAAATATATATTTCTTTTGTCAAAGTATCTTTACTTTCTATAGTGTTATTCTTCATCATTGAGAATGTCTAAAGTGTAAACAATATGAGAAAAATGAATTTCCTTGCTATAAACCATATAACTTATATCGATTAATCTAAAATTCCTCGTTATTGAGTATCTTTGGCGAGGACATCAACCATTTAACCTATTATGACAAATTTAAATTTTCTCGTCATCAAGTTCTCTTAACGAGGAATAATTTTCACGTGGAAAAGATATATAAGGAAGAAAATAAATTTTCTCATTAAAGATTTTATTTATGGTGAGGACAAATTTCCTTGTTGAAAGGTACCTACAACGACAAAAATGGATTTTTTTGAACTTTTATTAAATATAATTTAAATATTTTTTACATATCATTAGCGAGGAAATAGTAATTTAGCGATGAAAAATGTATGAGATTAAGTGAGGAAAAACATTGAGTTTAAAGAATAATAGCGAGAAAATAATATATTCATCACAAAAGATTTCGGGATAAATATTATTTTCCTCGTGAAAACTTTTCTTGACCACCGTACCGTAAGAAACTAGTGACCAAAGTATTTTCCTCGCTAAAACACTACAACGAGGAAATATCAGTTTTCAACGACTAATTTTTTCCTCGCCAATGAACTTTTCTGTTGTAGTGAGGCTAGAGGTGAGTAACCAAAGAAGCTGGATAGATATCCAACCACGTATTAATTAGTAGCCACTGCCCTATCAATCCGACTTCGAATGCCACCAGCACACCAAGTAAATGGTTCTCCCCGAAATCCTAGAGCCACCAACTTCCTGTACATAAGAGCATCCCGGAAACCCTACATTTGAGCCCTTCACTACGAAGAACACCGCCCCTCTTTCTCATTAAAATCTCCAATGGTTACCCAAGGAAGATCAGACTGGTCGCGCAGCTGACGAATCATCAAATCCCATGAGAGATGACGGTTCACAGAAGCCGAAAATTCATAAAAACCTGTGAGCCTCCATGTTACCCCTCCCGAATCCACATCTCGTACCTCTACATCGATATAATTTTTTGTTTTGTATCTGAACGATTTATCCAAACCCGTCTTTTACAAAAGAGAAACAGCCCCTGGCTGTCCAGTGATCCACACAGTTTCACAGTTAGGAAACCCTAATTGGAGGCAAAGCATATTAATATAATCCCAGTCATGAATCTTTGTTTCACTCAAAAAAGGAAAAACAATCAAAAGTTTCTTTTAATGAATAACCCTCCTTAGCACACTCACGCATGCGTCGTTGTTCAGACCCTTGAAATTTCATGCAATGATCTCCCTAGGAAAAGGTGAAACTGGTGCTGCGCTTAAACCCAAGCAGAGCGCTCTTCACGGCCAGTTTGGCATTGAGTTTTGTAGAATGAAATCACCTATAATCACTATTTTGAAAATAATTTTCTGTTTCGTAATTTTTTATTTTTTTTAATAGAATCTTATAAGTTGCATATCTAAAAAATTTTAGCTTAAATAACCACGATTTTAAAAAGCAGGTTAGAGTTTTATTTTTAAAACTGAGTTTTAATAAAATAGAGTATGTCGAATATTGGAGGATTGTAGAGACTTTATGCATCGTTTTGATTATGTTACTATCCGATATGTGTTTCGTGAAGCAAACAGTGTGGCTCATAGATTGGCTCACTTTGCAACCTGTGATAGATTAATAGAGGTTACCTTACCCGGGGTACCTGATTTTATTCAAGATGTCCTCTATGAGGATAAATGTAATGTTCTTAATATGACACGAGGTAGAGGTTCTGTGTCCCCCTCGATAGCATGAAATTCTATTAATATTAATAACAGGCAAGGAGCTGAGCCTTCTAAATAGGCTGAGTTTTCCCCGTCCCATTTTCAAAATATATATATATATATATATATATATATATATATACATATACAGTTTCTATCCAGAGCGAAGCTTCGCTTTGAAATTAAAGTGTGAAGTTCTTTATTTGACTCACTTTTCGGTCATATTTACACATCTCAATCGTTGAGTTTATTGATACTAATGTATAGATCATTCGTGTAAAATTTCATCTAAATTGATGATTGTTAAGGTACCGAATTAAATTAAGTTAATGAACGGACCATAAATCTATATAACCAGAACTGTCTGTGTAAATAACGATTACGAAAACCCAAACGATCTTCAAATTTGATGAAACTTTGCATAAGTGATATATGCATTAGGTTCTACAAATTAAACGGTGAAAATATGGAAATATGACCGAAAAGTGAGTCAAATAAGGAACTTCACACTTTAATTTCAAAACGAAGTTTCGCTCTGGATAGGAACTGATATGTATATATATATATAATAAATATGTATATATATAATAAATATAATAAATATGTATATATATATATATATATATATATAGATATTATCAGGTCAAAATATCCGTATTTATTCAAAATGTACGGATTTTCTTAATTGACCCACTTTTAGATCATATTTTCTCATCTTAACCATTCACATTGTAGGTATATATGAATAGATCATCTCTATAAATTTTCAGCCAAATTGATAATCGTTAAAGTATCGAAACTATATGATTATAATGAACGAACCAAATATGTTTAACAAGAACCGTTCGTGTAATTCATAATTTTGAATACCTTAATGATTATCAATTTGGCTAAAATTTTGTAGAGATGATCTACTCATATATACTTAAAAGATAAATGGTTGAGATGAGAAAATATGATCGAAAAGTATGTCAATTAAGGAAATCCGTACCTTTTGAATAAATACAGAGGTCCGTATATATATATATATATATATATATATATATATATATTATTCTCACAACAATACCAAACTAAACCTACGTGAGTTTTTAGTATATCGAATTTACTTGTTTTAGCCTCATTTATTTTTTGTTTTAGCCAACTAGTTTGTCTAATGGCATGGTAGAGACGTAGAGTCAAGGAGAGGTTATTTAACATAGAAGCTTTGGAGAATTAATCTTTACTTCCAGAAGCAAAAACTGTACACTTGCCAAAAATTATATCTGATTGATCCTTGCGGCTTGCCCTAATTTATTGAAATTGGTTCTTTCTGTAGGAGGTCAGAGAACTAATCCTCCCTCTCGTTTTCACACTGTCAAAATGTAGCACAAAATCTCATAATGCTTTTCTGAATAACTATTTGCCTGCTAACTGATGAAGTGATGGTACAATGTTAAAGATGGCCCAACTCACTTACTAGTTACTACTTACTACTACTTTTATGGAAATATATTCAAATATATGAGAAGGCCGGTTATTGGGCAGAATTGATGGTGTTCAGACATGGATGAACAGATGATGATATTTTCCTGCAGAATTTGGAGACTGATCTCATCAAGCACTATGAGTATACCCAAAATTGTGAAGCAAAAATCTCGAGAGAAATGGATTAAAGGGGATAACAGCATTATTAAATTCTTCCGTATCACTACTATGGAAGGAACAGGCTAGGATTTGCTGGTTTATTTGACAATGAATGGTGTGTGGTGTGAGGATCCTGTTGTAAGTTTTGACATGCCACCTTAAAGATGAAGTTCCTAGAGCCTTTGCTGCTTGTATCATGGAGTTTCAGAAAAAATAGATTTTACCATTATTTACTCGAAATAGAAGTTTAGGCTGTTTAGCCTATCATTTAGACGAGTTTAAACATCGTCTACCTTGAAGTCCACTTTTATACCTGATACCGTTTGGTTGAGTGACATTTATAATCAAGAACTCGACTCACTTTCTCACAGACTATTAGATGTTTTTACTTTCTACTAGTTTTCACTCTTTGTGAAATTCATTTTAAACAATTCCGACGATTGTACTAGCCTTTTGTAGCTGAAGAGTGACAGAACCAAGTGTTCTTAGGAAGGATAAACCAGACAAGTGGCAGAAATCTATAGGTGGCAATATCTTTGTAGGATAAGGAAATGGATGATGATTTTCTTAGAAGCACATACTCTTATGTCACTTTTGGACTTTAAACTAAGCCAGAACACACTACACTCATAGTTGCATTTGAGATTGAGAAGCAATAACTTCAAGAGTACCAAGAAAATAGACCACACAGTGCAGAAGAGATGGCTTCCATGACCATGACAGCCTCATTCCTAGCCTCAACCATCACCAAACCTTCAACTCCCCGCCGGAGCCTCATTGTAGCCAAGGCCTCAAGAGCCCCAGAAGCCGAAAAGGTCACCGTGGAAATGAAGCAGAGCAAGGAAGAGAGCAGCAGTGGGAGGAGGGATTTGATCTTTGCTGCTGCAGCTGCAGCTGCCTGCTCCATTGCCAAGGTTGCTATGGCTGATGAACCTGAGCGTGGGACTCCGGCAGCTAAGAAGAAGTATGCTCCGGTTTGTGTCACAATGCCTACTGCTCGTATCTGCCGCAAGTGAGAAGATTTCAATCAATGTTGTAATATATCTGTAGAAGCTGTGTAATCTGCTATTGTATCTTTTCTTGGCACAATCCTATTTATCTGGTTTCTTCCTCCTTCGATAAATGCATGAGAAACTCATGTGAGAATGTCTTTTACTTGAAACAATATTCACCACGTCTGCATCCTTGAACCACCAAGTTCAGCAGCTCTCTTTAATTTCTGTATGTAACCCTAATGGTAAGCATTACAGTAAAGGAGACTGCACAAGTCTCAAAGACTTCACAACCGCATCCAAATGGTGCAAGATCATTATGGACTAGATGAAGTTGGTTCATAGTTTTGCTCATTATAAATTTAAAATCCATCTTTACCTCCACAGAGTCCACAAAACTCTAATCAACTTATCAAATCCAGATAACAGCAGTCAATTTACAGACAAAAGCAAATTGTTATAGGAAATAAAAGAGCCAGTCTTGTTAGTGACTCAAAATTTCTCTATATGCATAGAGAACCCGGTTCCGGGTTGACAAAAATTCATGTTGGAAGCACTCATTATAAATGCAAAAGCAGCAGAAAGAGCCACAGACAAAACAGACGAGGGAGTGCATTTGATCGAATTACCAATTCCATATCCTCCTTTTGGCTTGGAATGCAAACCAATAAACCACAGCATTTGCTTCCCCTCATAATCCAACTTCAGCTACATTTTTGAAGCAATTGTTGATGCCCTCTAATTTCTTTGATACGAGGATAGATTTCCCAGATGTTGCAAGACATTGGCCTTCGAAACTCCAGAGATTTTGCTAGTACCAAACCCACAACTGCTAAACCTTCAGGAACCAACGCTAAAGAAGACAACGATGGTGAAGAAATTCCAGCACTGTCTCTAATAATCATCCCAATTCCTGCCATTTGGAATCACAGACCCAGTCTCCATCAGTCTACTTTGACACTACCAGATTCAAGTGGATTCCATCTGCATTCATCACTGACGAATGAGGGGCTTAACCAGACACAGCTGCAACAGATGGTCAAGAGATTCCAACACAGCAGCTCCAAGGCAATTCGTGATCATATACAGCTTCACAAAAAGCTTCCCAGATATGCCATAAAGTAAAAGGATCCCGACCTAGTGACTGATTCGTTTTCTTACTTAGCATGTCAAAACCGAACATTCCAAACAAACCAGGGATCCAAGGTAGTAATAGAAGCAAGATTTACCTTGTGAGGCAAGTAGCTTACCCCCAGGAATGCCAGTAACCCATCTATCTGACCATGTTCTAAATTTTTCCTCATTCAAGACCTGCCATGTCGCATGCTCCACTCCCAGGGGGCTCCAGAATCCTTTACAGCATATAAGAAGTTAGGTCCAGGACCTTTTCAACTCAGGCTTTGGAAGCTGTGTAGCGTTCCAGCTGCACAATAACTCATGTTGGAACTTGGAAGCATGAAAGGTGCCTCTTCAGAAGACTACAGTACCATAATGTATATTTTGGATGAGAATCGATCCAAAATATGTTGCTCATAGTCAAGAAAAGCTGGGATATTTTTATTGGTACTAAATTGACACAAGTTCAAACCAAAACTAGGATACACATACAAACTCAACGTTCAAGAAGAATAAAAGCAAGCAAAACTTTGATACAAAATAAAACCAAACCTAGTATCCCATTTGTTCCTACTGTTACCGAATAGTAACAGCTTCGAGAGAACAAAGACATTGTTCCTATTGACCTGAGCTACGAGCCTGGAACCAACACCATTGCAGAACAGTTTCCATGGCATACTCATTCACTTTTCCCATTTTGCTGGGAAGCAACAAAATTGCGGATAACATCCATGGCTAACTGATGAGCAGTCTTATCCTGCAACTTTGCAAGTTGATCAACTGCTTCATATGTCTCCTTATCAGCAAAAAGCTTCAGGTTGTAACGTGTTGGTGCCACCTCTGGACCTTCCCATTTGTCAACCAACTCTTGAAGTTTTTCAAATCCCTGTAATATAATACAAACCAGATCGACAACCAATTAATTTCCACACACCGAAAAACTCTTCCTACATACCATGTTGAGGTCCAAAATTTTGAAACCAAACAACCTTGATTGAAAAAACCAAAATAACACATTAGAATCTTGCTTCACCACTTACCATACGTATTGTGAAGTCGCCGAATGATTCTTTAGCTTGTCGCTTTCGTTTCCAATTATAAAACAACGGTTCAAAAACTTTTTCCAGGTCTTGAACCTTGACCTTGTTCATGAAGCTTTTTGCTATTGAAGTTTGATTGGGTGTTCCTCCAAGCCATATCTATATAAATACAAAATGCAAAAAGGAATACAAGGTTAGTTGCTTTCTCAGTACTCTGCATTTGAGCATGACCGCAATAGTGGCAAATTAACCTGGCAGTTGAAATACCTGATAGCTGTTCGGACCATCACCCACTAGTCCTAGTTCAGCCATGTATGGCCTAGCACAGCCGTTGGGGCAGCCAGTCACCCTTATAACAACAGATTCATTGTACTTTAGACCAACCTGAAATAAAAAAAATGTTAATTGTTATACCCGTACTGATTCTTTATCCACACAAAATTTTAAAAATTCCCATAATTATTACTGCTTTCTAATTTCCCATACCTTCTCAAATACCGCTCTAACTCGCTTAAGAATATCAGGTATTCCCCGTTCAGCTTCAGTTATTGCCAATGGGCATAGAGGGAAGGCCGGACATGCCATCGCAGTTTGGTTAAGGGGGTCTACATACCTAGGATGCTGCCAGAATAAGAATTGATCAATACAACACACAATACAAAGATCACAAAGAATAATAGATATGCCCTCAAGGAAAACATGATCAAACAGATAGTTGTCTGCACAACTCATACAAACAGATGGTCACTAGACCTTGAGATCCTACAAGTTTGCAGAGCAGACCCTACACTATATTACTCAACAACACCGAGAACTAGGAAAGACAAGCTATACACAATAAATTATCTCAAGTCTCGTTTTCCTTCTGTCATTAAGGAAATGAAGATTCCAATTTTCTTTCCTTCATTAAAAATGACAATAAGCTCCATTCTGTGGAATTAGTAATACTTTTCATCTTCTACGGCCAAAAAACTGAGGCTATTTCTTTGGTCTGTAAAAGAAGAGAAGTATGATTGGAACAACAACAACTCAGTATTACAAAAGAAAGGGTCAAGAACTCCCCTCTGAAAGCTAGAGAAATCGGCATGAACGAGATACCTAAATGATATATATATATATATATATATATATATATATATATATATATATACGAAAACGATGTGAAGCGAACGTCCGCACAGTCCTTAAAGTGCGGACGTCCCTCCGTTCTCCACCGGATGGCTCCGACGACGGCATGCCTCCACCCCAACGGACTCCAACGACATCCCCGACTACTTTCTCTCCCCGGCGAATCCGCCGAATTCTAGTTTTCCGGCGAGATCGATCTTGTGTGAAGTTTTGGGTGGAGGTTGTTGCCCAGACCTTCAAATCGATCTCGCCGGGAAAGGAAAGTGGTCGGGGATGCCGCTGGAGTCCGCTCGGGTGGAGGCGCACCGTCGTCGGAGCCGTCCGGTGGAGAACGGAGGGACGTCCGCACTTTAAACCCAGTGCGGACGTCCGCTCCACATCCGGCCTGTGTATATATAATTCAAATCATAGGAGAGAGAGAGAGAGAGAGAGAGAGAGAGAGTAATACCCTACAGCTTTCTAATCATAGGAGATGGAATAGAAAAAATAATTCAAATCATAACAAGACAGAAAAAACATAGTAATGAAGGTTTCCCTATTACTTTCGTGGTTTTCATGCTGACATTTAGCATGCTAACTTAGCCTACTACAATGAGCAAGTTGGAGTTCTGAACCAGTCACACTTTGATGGGAAACCCCAAATTTACTTTACATATCACACTGTTACGTTGCTTTTGCATATAAACAAAAATTACTAAAACATATATTTAATCCTCAAGCTCCCTCAATGACAAGACTAATTTATCAAGAAGTCTATGGTACATGACATATTGTTGCATCAATAGTATACCAACTTCTTACAAGAGTAGACGAAGGGCGAGCTAGTTTACCAATACATGGAGTGAGTCTACCACTATATCCAACCATACTACTCAATGTATACATACATTAATGTACCATACACAAACAAAGTTTAAATTATGCCCACATAGTAGATAGCATGATATTCATTTCCACTGATTTGAAAAAGTTATGGTGGTAAAATACACTTCACAAGATAGGAAGTGATTAGCTAGCAGCCACAATTTATATAGATCTTTGATGAAGAGAAAGTAAAAAGAAGACTTTACCAGCAGACCGGCCTGTGCAAGAGTTGTGGTGATGGGACGTTTCCATGCATTGCGAATATCACACAATATAATATTCTGGTTGGGTGTGAGCCTTATGCTCAAATTATACTTTGATATAACCTCTCGTAATGCCGTCTTCATCTTTCCCCCAATCCGCCCGTTATCAACATGAAGCCCACAGAATAAACTGCCATCACCCTACCAATTGACAATATAAACAGTCAGAAAAATCAACTTGTGAGAAGGTACTGAAGAAGTATGATGTATAGTTATAACATACCTGCTCATGCCATCCCAAGTAACTTTTAAACTCCCACTCTGGCAACTTGCGGAATGGCTCAAATTTCTTTTGGTAATAATTGTCTTCAAGTTCTCTTCTAAACTTTTCAATTCCCCATTCACTGATCAAATATTTCATTCTACTATACCTACGATCATCTCTTCTGCCATGATCTCGTTGCACTTCTACAATAGACTTAATTGCTTTTAGAATATCCTCTTTGGGAACATAACCCAATGGTTCGGCTAGACGGGCAAATGTGGTCTCCATCCTATGTGTTCTTCCCATACCACCACCAACCTGCGGAATAAACTATAAGAAACAATGTTCATGTGAAATAAGCTCTATGGTAAATCTTACAGACATAGATCATCTTACATAAATATTGAACCCTTGAGGCTCCCCATTATCATCAGTAACAACCACAACGCCAATATCATTGGTGAGAATGTCCACCGAGTTATCTGTTGGCACAGTGACTGCAATTTTGAACTTCCTGGGCAAGAACTGTGTTCCATAGATGGGCTCAGGGGAATCAGTGAAGGTTTTTCCATTAGAGTTATCGTTTCTGGCCTTGGTTACTTCAGGAGGTTCTGCTGTCAGGAACTGCTCTCCATCCACCCATACATCATAGTAAAAACCAGACTGAGGAGTCAGCAAGGCCGCAATGTTCTCTGCTGTCTGCTGTGCGAAAAGGTAATCTTTTCTTACAAGTGGAGCAGCAGGAGCAAGTACATTCCTATTAAGATCACCACAGGCACCAAGAGTTGAACCCATGCTTCTAATGATGCTACCCATTACTGTCTTAAGGTCCTTCTTCAAAACACCATGGAGCTGAAATGTTTGTCTGGTGGTCAAACGAAGGGTCCCAATTCCAAACTGATCGGCAAGATCATCCATTGTCAAGTACAGTTGGTTTGACACTTTCCCACAAGGATTCTTGGTACGGAGCATAAATGAGTAAGACCTTCCACCACGTTCATCTCGGTTGTATTGTTGATAGCTCCCATGAAACTTGATGAGTTGGGTAGCAGCTTCATTTATATTGGGAGCATCCGTCAAAATCTCTTCATTAAGTGGGTATCTAATAAAGTTGCTCTGTTCTTTGAATATCTCAACCTTGCTCCGCTTTGTTGCAGTCTCAGGCTTTGCAGGCTGCAATATACAGAAATTATGAAAACAAGGACTTTACGCACCGAGAACTGACGATAAATAACAAAACTAGCTTTTAGTATGTTCTAATTAATAAATCAAACTTCCAACACATGGTTAGTCGAGGCACTTCATGTCAAACTGTCAAACTATATTCCCTAAGCAAATTACAAAACTCAAAAAGGCATAACGGCAGTTAGTCAGTCCAGGCAGTTCATATCAAACTCAGAAGCAATGGTGCAAGAGTGAAAGCTTCTATCAGCTAATTCATCTAAAGATGCAGATTAAGCATGTGCAGGGCAGAAAATCAGTAGGCAAAATCGCACATGACCAAGGATTTCTAAAAATAATAGGCATATAACCCAAACACAGAACAAACAAAAAGAAACCTCCGTAAAATCCTCCATTTTTAAACGAGGTAATAATATATTCACCCGGCAGTGAGAAAACACAAGAAATATGCAGAAACTCGTCCCGAATTTGAGAATGAAGAGTAATCAACAACGCTTTAAAACTCACGCTAACAGAAACTTGGTTCATTCTTAGCCACATTTACCTTCAGCACAGTGAAATCTATGGGAACTAAACCAAAGCCAATTAACCCAAACAAGCAAACAAATATGATCAAATTTCGCGGCGTTTTGATTGAATCTCTCACGAAATCAAATAATTTATAATCATCTTCTACGTTCCCATACTCAATAAACAGTGACATTAACCTAAAGTCAGAGAGTATCAGAGGTCAGAGAGAATCAGATGTCAAAAACGCACCGTAGAGACGGCTCGGATGAGGGAAGAGCTCCGGGACGAAGCCGGGAAGAGACCGACGTGTCTGCCTCCGGTGAGAGCGAGCGAGTTCGCTGACCTCAGCCCCTGGTACCTTCCAATCTCCAGCTTGGGCTCCCCGAGCACCGCTGTCGTAGTCGTCGTCGTCATACCAGTCAAAACGCCGCCGTTTTCAGAGGAGAGAGAGAGAGAGAGAGAGAGAGAATCAAAGAGCAATGGAGTTGTGTGTTGTGAGCGAGTGTGTGGGGGATTTGAGTGGTGAAGAATGAGAGAGAAAACAACGCCTTTTGCTTCTTCTTTTTTATAATTATATTCTATTTATAAATTTATTTATTTTATTTTATTTTTGGATGTTTTGAATATTTGTCGTAAGGGCTAACTTGGGGTGTCACGTGCCATCCAGGGGTACAACTGGGTTTACAAAACCCCAAACAGCGCGTGGAGTTTATCTGGCGGGCATGAAATACGGAATTTGGATACCTGCCTGGTGAAAGGTACATCGAACCTGGACGGATTTTGAGGGGTAGCTTTCTTACCGAGGCCCACATGAGCTGCGGCTATTTTAAAAAAAGGAAAGAAATAAAAACAACAAGTTTAGAGGCGCTGCTACCCAACAAAACAAATCAGAGGCGCATGGCAAGCCCCACTTTGTAAAGATGCCAAAGCCAAACTCGGATTGAGTTTGGAGAATGGAGACCGCTGGTTTGGTCAATCCTGCTTCAAATAAGTTTTTTTTTTTTTTTTTTTTTTTTTTTTTTTTTTTTCAAATGGAGTAATTTATCAATTAAAGGACGAGCCTGACTATAAAGTCTACAATCGCGAGGCTAAAAACTCCTACAAAAAAAGAGCGTAGGCTCTTAACTCGATCAAACTAGAAAAAGTTAGAGAACACCGACAACTTGTTAATCAATATGCCGAAGACACGACACTCGAATACAATAATACCAGCAAATCTACCACATCCTCAATCCATGCTCGCTAACGTCATCGTCACCATCGTCGCCAGCAGCAACAAAATAGTAAAGAGTGCTAAATTCGAGCGTTGATTCCACAGTAAATAATATCAATCGAATCCCAATGCACATATCATATTGAAACCCTTAATCATGGGGAGTAGTTCCCTCAAAACAACACGAGCAATCCACCACGAAAAATAAGTCATAAGGAAGATGTGGCTGACAAAAGAGGACTGAGAACCAGAGCCCATAAGCAAAACCAAAGAATTCAAAACTGTGGGATGATGGAACCAAAGAAAATGTCAAAATGAGGGATAATGAACCCACGTATGATCACTCATAAATAGGTAAATACGAAATTACACTTTAAACATGTAGACACACAAGCTCTCATGTTGGTTTACGATAATTGACGAGTTGTTTGAGTTTCAAGTGACTAAAACTCAAGACACAAGAATCTGGAAAAAAAAAAAAAAGGTTGGGATTGTTTGACAAGCAACTTGTTAAGCACTAGAGTTGCGAATAGAGAAAATTTCATTCTTAATATTATAGCTAATATTAAAAGTAGTTAGACTTAAGGTTGGGTGTATGTCAGTGAGTTATGGTCTGATTGGTTAAGTAGTCATGGTTCAAACCTCATTGATATGTGTGGGTGGGTGAGATCTCTACTACAATAAAAAGAAGTCTTCAACAACTTCACTGAATTATGAACTTTCATAATTCAATTGAAACAAACATAAGGGTTATTCGTGTTTTGAAATAATACTTGCAATACATATATGCAAGAGTGAGGTCGAACCCACATGGAATGTATGAAAATAAGAAAAAATAATCGACTCAAATTTAATTTAACACTAACCTTATTGAAAGAAAGTTGATTGTGAGGTAGAGCTTAATTCTAAAACAAAACAAAGAGATAAAGATTACTTTGATGACGAAATAACTAAAGTATCGGATTCTACTATATCACTCGATAAGTCTCTAAATATTATTTACTAATTCCTAAATTAGGAGTAGCAATCTAAAAATTAATCTACTGTTTTCTCAAGATTTAACAATAAAGCACACAAAAAAAAAAAAACAAAAGTAGGCTCTTTTTCGCTTTTTAATTATGAACATCAAAGCATCACATGTACACAAACTTATTGAAACAATGTCATTTGAATGACAAGAGATCAAAGCAGTTTATTTTTTATATTTTACAAAGCTAAGCATGGATTAATAAAAGTGACTTACACACTACCAATCACACTCCGGCCCATCTGTAATTCCCATATTTCTGATTTTCTCAAAGCAAACAGAACTTGATTAACGATAGATGATGCACGTACAGTTAAACCTATAAGCTCCCCTGAAACATTGAACTTTTGAAGAGCTTTTCTCTTTCTTTTTTGTTCGAAAAAATTGTACAGTAAAAGAACTATTTGTTGGACTACTAATCCAACTGCTTTTCATCGACTATTGAAGCTATGGCTTTCAGAGTCCACCAAAGAAGAGCAGACAAAATATCCTCAAAACAATTAATTAGACTAGAAGAGAGAGAAATTGTAATCCTTACGTACTAGAACAAGGAACCTTAATAACCAACATCAGCAGATAAATCTTAATAGTTACCTTTTGGTTAAAACAAACAGGAAAATATAAGAGAATTTCAAAACCTGCACAAGCTGAATTATTTTCAGCATACCCCTTCCTGATAAGCAGATGCTGGTTACTGGCCTCCTGAAACCACAAAACAGCAACATAGAGTAATCGAGCCATCATCACCATCCCCTCCATCTCTTCCATCTGCGGGACAGACCAAATCATCATGGCAGGAACAAATTTCTGGGCCTGTTGGTTTATATGGTAAGCTCCTCGGACATGGAAGATATCTCCCAAAACTCGATCAGTTTGAAGTAGTTTTGGATAAGTATCAACTGTTTCCAGAACATGAGTTCGCACATCAATAATCATCATTGCTTTCACTTTTCCATTCTTGATCTTCAAACAAATCTTCAGGGGGGTCATAAACAATCATATCTGGAAATAACTCCACAAAGTCAGCTTTCACCTTCTCTCGCAATTCTGGGTATGGAAGAAACCCTTTTAATATAACTCTAAACGCCAGTGATATAGGGGGTTCAGGAGATTTTCTCATTTCATCGTATATAACCATTGCTTCCAAGGGCAATTCACTTTCTAGGAAAGCCCTGATAATATCCCCAAAAGTATGTTGATCAAACAAAACTTCTTCCCCCTTCAAATCTTCCCAAACTTGCTTTGCTTCATCCACCTTTCTATTTCTTGCAAGCATCATAAGCATGTCCCTGTAAAAGAACATGTCTGGCCGATACCAAATCTCTTTGCGCACTACATCGTAGATCTGAAAAACGCAATATGCAAGTAAACAAAAACATTGAATATAGTTAGCCACCCAAGCACATTTTCTTTCGCCAAAATGAAAGTAATAATTTCTGATGAAACTACCCTATATGATTTCTATATGATTTACAGTTGTAGTCACTGAGAATAAGATTTTATACCTTCATAACAAATCCATTTTCCAAACTTTCTTTCAAGAAGAAACTAGAGGAAAAGAAAACATAATGAAAAAGAAATAAATGAAAAGGGAAGAACTAATGATGATTAGAAAGGTTATATGGAAAATCTAGCAATAAAAGTATAAGCTCAACTATTTCGTGCTCTCATTCGCTTGTTAGTATACTTTTACTGCTTTGTTTTTCCTTTCAATTTTTCCCTTTTCTTTCGGCATGTTTACTTGTCCATGTCAGCACTGACATGGAAATTATAACTAAACTTTCGAGCATTGAAGTCACACAAACAAGATTGAGACTTACAGAACTATCCCTAAACTCTGAAGAAAACAGCCAGCTACAAATTCACTCCCAGAACTGATCTAGATTCTCCCCCAAGCATTCCCAAAAGCTCTTGATTTTCACCCAAAAGAACTACTATCCTAGTGCCCTTGACACAATAAACTCTCATAAGTCAATTAGAGACAGGACTCAACATTGCCTCCAGTCAACCTTTTCCAGAGAGCCAAGGCAATCGTTTAATGAAAAACATTCACTCTCAGTACCAGCTTTCCACAGCAGACACCAATGAGGTGATAGGCAAATGCCGCAAGTAATAGATTTTCCAATCTGAACCATTTTTCACATATATTCATCCTCGAGAGAGCAACAAACTAGCAACCACATCTTCTCCAAAGCTTCTACTCACTGCCAAGGCTTTATCCCCCATCCTACAGAAACCATTGGCAATGAAAATACATAAAATGGCTCTCCTTGCCTTAATACCCTTACCCTTCTAACTTGAACCATCGCAAACCCCCCTAAGTTGCCTTATCAACCTGAACTGGATGACATTCCAAATCATTAAACCGTGTCTTTCAACATCTTCTCTTGTGTGACTTATTATTTCTTAGTCAATAAAAGGATTTCTAACAAAACTTGCCATTTCATTGAACCAAACATAACCTTAAGAGTAAATTTGACAAATGTTCACGTGAACCACAGTGAAAGTAGTCTTTCGTCCATTGGCTATCCTAGGCTGAGAGAATTCATAAGTTCAAGATCGTTACACATTCTAAGTTCTGAACCAATTTCCCAAGGGTTAAGTTTTCGCTTTGCATTCCAATATATTTTAAACCCAATATATTTTAAACCCTTGCAATCAAGCATGCTATAGAGACATTTCTCTACCTCCATTCGTAGTTAAATAGTTAACCAAACAAAGCACACTTCTTCAGAAACTACATATAGAATAATAGTAAGAATTAGAATAATAAGTAACAAAGAGAACAAACCTTCATACAGAGGAAGACCTGGTCTTGTCTCTGAAACTCGGCAAGAACAGCCAGAAGATCAGACTTGAGCAACCGGGACACCTGGGAGCGTATGAAGCGATCGAGGCGGAGGGGGTGAGAGCAGAGCCTTTTGAGCTCCTTAGCGACAATGAGACCCTCCTTGCCCATCTCTTTCTTGCGCCTCCATATCGAGAGGCTAGGGCTCGACGCCTTTGACTGCCCAAAGAAACAACTCCGTTGTTGGTGCCGGAAATCGTCTTCTTGTTGTGGGAAAATGTGGTGGGGTAACAATTGTAACGATAAATCACGAGATGATGCAAGGGTTCTAGCTGAGCTTCTTCGTAGAATATTGGAAGCCAGGCGTAACATTACAAAATGTTTAACTCCAGCTAAGAATCAGATGAATCTCAAAGCACTGACCTCCTGAAAATAAGTCACTACTCCTTGGACACATGCTCCATGTGTGCCGATTGGATTTTCAACTGTATACTAGAAAGTAAGACAGCGCCAACTGAACAATACAACAATCAGCATGTTAAATTCCTAATAGACAGAAATATGCAAATTGATAATACATAGGCAGGACGAACCCTACTGATCTTGAAATAAGAATCTGAACAATAATCATGATCAGAATCATTAACTTTTCAATCACAATTAATTTGTTTTAAATGAATCTTCAATGCCCACATATTCTCAGTCATATCCAACACATAAGTACAAGAAGGCTTACCTGGAACTAAACTCAGAAAGTATATGACTAGAGGAAGATAGATGACAGAGATGGCTAGGAGATCGTATAGGGGTAGTGTGCTTCTCAGGGTAATCGTGTAATCTGTCTTTGGGGCGGTGGTACTAAGACGGACTATCTCAGATGAGAAAGGATTAAGAAGTAGAAAACAAGGAAAGAATCACAAAATCCAGATGAGCAACCAATACCGGGTGCTCTGGAAATTATACCAAAATCTCCTGTTGCGAAGGGAAAAAGTACCAAAATCTCAAAATTTAGAGGTTTCTACTCTCATCTGGGTTGTTGTGGATTGGACTTTTGGACCAGAGGAAAAGAAAAAAAAAACAAGGAAGAAAGTACCAAATCTGGAAAAGCACAAGAAAACCAGTAAATCAGAAACTCAGAATGTGGACCAAAAATAAGAAAAATCAACAAATAATTCAGAAATAGAAACCTGAAAAATGGCTGGTCTCTATACACATTATTGAGGCATATGTATGGTTTTGCTGAGTTGTTGGGGCATTTCCCTATATAGTATAAGGGCGTACAAGCAGCTTGCACTGCTGGACACTGAGTGCTTATCTAGTTACTTATATTTTTGTCCCTGTGTCCCGTTTAATCACGAGATTGCCATCTACCCTCGCCTTATCACGACTGGCCGCTCTTTCTGCCTGTCATTCGCTCTTTCAGATTGCAATCAACAGCTCTCTTGCACCGCCTCTCGATCGCCGCCTCTCAATCAACAACTTTCTTGCGCTGCCTGTTAATCTTGATTCGTTTCGTTCTCCTTCTCGGTGAGTCTTCCATTCCTGTTATCGTTATCGTTTTTTTTTTTTTTTTTTCAAAATGGAGGTCTGGGGGTCTGGGTTTTTGGAATTAGACATCAGCAGCTATTTTCACACCCTCGACTTATATCGGCTAATCCCAATCTTTACAGAAGAAATCCGTGTTTTTTATTTGGCTGGGTTTTACAGTTGCAGGTTTGGTTTTGGCTGGGTTCTTCAGGACCAGTCCTTCGCCTTTGACTCTCTCTCCAACCGCTGGCTCCTCCTCCCCTCCCCTCCCCCACCTTCCCTTCCCACTATCACTACTCCCACGCCTCCTTCCTCGGCGCCGACGGCTTCTTCCTCGTCACCTCCCCCATCTTCACCTACTCCCGCATCCTCAAACATTTCTGGCGCCCCACCTCCCCTCTCCACTTCTCCCACATCAACCCTCTTCCTCATTGCATCTACCAGGTAATGCTTCTTAAACCCCAACTGTCTTCTTCCTTCATAACTCTACAAACCATTCTAACTTTATGGAGTTTACTTTATTTTTCTATGATTTGGGGACTTTTTTCTTCGGTTTCATGCTTTAACCATTATCAAGTATTAAGGTTAGAGTGGCTAGAGCACCTGGGTTGTTAACAGAAATGTAGAAAGAAACAAATGCTTTAATCATTTGGGTATCTGATGTTTATTGTTTAGTCATTTTAAATGTATAGTCTTGCTTCACTTTATACTGGAAATCGATGGGTTCTTCTTTCGAATGTGTTTTGGTTTGATTATTTTTTTTTTCCCTGCTTTGCAATTGGTGTTATTGGGTTTGGTATTTAGGTGGTGTTGTAAAAGGTTTTCAAAATGTTTCCCCTCTGGTCTGCCTCTCTCTTGCAGTTTATAGCTCCTGCGGAAGAGAGAGAGAGAGAGAGAGAGAGAGAGAGAGAGAGAGAGAGATCAAGTGCAATTTTAGGTTATATTGAGCTTGAACGTTATTACACCCTGCAGAAGTTTGGTTACTGTATCATTGACCTTTAGACTGTGTTATTGAACCTTCATTAATTCAATGGATTCTCATAATGATGAAGATACCATCTTTTACTGAATTTCCTTTGCTCTGTAACCATAGGTAAACTCTAACAGCAATATCCTGAAAGTTAGAGACCTTGAAGTTAGGTTTGGGACTAAGTATCTTCATTCATATCTTTCAAGTGAGTTCAGGGAGTTCTATTGTTCGATAGGTGTGTCTATGTTCAAGTGAACTTCATGTTTATTTTTATTATTTTTTGTTTTTTGTTTTTTACTGTTTCTGCTTATATTTATTGTGTTCTTTTGTGAGCTGGGATTGGGTTTGGTGTTGTTTGTCCTCAATGTTTTAGGCATTGCCTGAGGTCGGGGTGACAGGTATTTATCAATATTACGGTCTGACCTATATGTGTGTGTGTGTGTGTATACATATATGTATGAACAGATTCACAACTAATCTGTTTATTTGGTTTTCATGTACGTAGCTAATATGTTTGTGCTTTGTGTAATTAGGTGCGGCTATAGTTTCTGACAATTTAAAAAAAAAACGGAGTTGGGTGATTGTGATCCAAAGAGTTGCAGGTATGCAGGCAGTTATCTATAGAACTAAAATGTGATTAGTATATTTTTGTACCATGACAACTAATTATATGATTACCAGTTTCATTTTGGTTAATCGACCAATAGTTGCTGCAGTAGAGAAGGAGGAGCTTCCATTTTAGCAACTGTTTATGGATCTAGGTTAGGTGTTGGGGATGCTTGCCTTTCGTTTTGTGATTAATTCTGACTATTTAGAATTCATGTGGCCATATCCTACAAAACCACCTAAACTACCAATGTGTTGAACAACCTTAATTATATTCATCCATTCTTTAGTAAGCAATTATTTTAGTCTTCCACTATTAGTATAATATTAGTGAAAACATATAATTCTACCAAGTATTTGCCAGTCTCAATTTTAGAGGAAGAAGCATTTCTAGCCGAAACTGTGACCTTTTTTTTCCTTTATGTTCAAATTCGCTTATTGTGTATGTGAAAATGGGATGATCTCAATTTTCGTGTCTTCCAGTTGTTCATTGTTATCTATGTAAAGGTTTTGTGGTTTCTTGCAGAATGTTTAGTCTTTTACTTTGATATTATGATAGTGAATGTTAACTGATAGATGATTGTGATCATGGACTGATTGGTTGTGTGGTAAAAACTTTGTCTTTGTCATTGTCAATTGATATATGTACAAGAATTGTAACAAAAAAAGAGCTGCGGTGTACGAGTTTGGTTATTATTCAATTTTCGGAGGTCTAACAGACACATTTTAGATATCAGTTTTGTATGTAATTTAGAGACCATTTTGCCGTCTTTGGATTTTATTTGAACAGATCACTGAGGCTATACGGTCTGTTAACGTGTCCTTATTACATCTGTTATATATCAATATGATGTCTTATTTTCCATTTGTTGTTGCTAAAGTTCTGAGTCATTGCTTTTCAGATATGCCGCCTAAATTAAGAGCTTCCAAGAGGAAAGATTTTTTTCCGAACACATGTGCAACAAGAACTTACAGGTCATGAGACAGCAGCTTTGCACTGTTATGAAAATGAGGACACAGGTGGATCCAGACAATATAAAAAAAAAAAAAAGGGGGTAATCAGGACAATCCTGATTATATTGACATATGCGGTATGAATGATTTACCAGGTATGAATGACAACATATAGTTTTCCAAAAAGGTTAATAGTTTACCTCAGTAGCTTTTTAAATTTTCCTGTTGTTTGGTGTTTGTTCATATCAAAATATAATAGATATGTTGTCATCTCTTTCAGTATTTTAGTGATGACAGATCCTGCGATTACATAAATTAGATATCGAAATGTATTTTTTTTATGAAAGCTTGCAATTTCATCTTTCATTAATTGTGGAAAACGAATGAGGCTTTCTACATTTGTTTGCTGATACATGGAAAAAAATCACTCAGACTAAATGAAAACAAATGACTGTGTCATATACTGTATGCTAGGACTCCCTCATTTTTGGTAATTATGTTATTTACTAAATATGATTTGTTATTTTCCATCTGTCATTTGGTTATGTCAAAATATAATAATTAGGTTGTCATCTCTTTCAGTATTTTAGTGATAACAAATTCTGCAATTTCGTATATTAGATATCGAATCATATTTTTTTATGAAAGTTTGCAGTTTCGTCTTTCATTAAATGTGGAAAACGAATGAGGCATTCTGGATTTGTTTGGTGATACATGAAAACAAATCACTCAGGCTAAATGAAAATAAATGACTGTGTCATATATTGTATGTTAGGACTCCCTCATTTTCGGTAATTATGTTATTTACTAAATATGATTTCTTACTTTCCATCTGTTGCTAAAGTTCTGAGTGATTGATCAAATGTGACCTAAATTTCAGTTATACCGCCTAAATTCAGGACTTCAAAGGGGAAAGCCATTTTGCAACCTCCGGAACATGCGCAACAAGAACTTATAGGTCATGAGACAGCAGCAGTTTCACACTATTATGAAAATGAGGATACAAGTGGATTCAGGCAATCTAAAAAAAAAATGTAGGAGTAATAAAGATAATCCTGACTGTGTTGACATGTGTGGTGGGAATGAAAGCATACCAGGTAGGGATAAGTCATTGACGTATACAGTTTTACATTGATTGTAATGGTTATTCCCTAAAAGTGTTTATATTTAAAAAGTGCTTCTGCCAGATGTTATGTCACAAACTTATCCGCTAAAAGCCTCCGAAATTATCCTACATAATATCTTACTAATAACTGTTTATGTGTTACAGGAGAAGCCGGTATTCTGCAGTGCTTCAATCCGAAAATTCTCACCAAATGGATGGTGGTATAGGAGCTGCTCGATCACTGGCTGTTACAGGATGCTGCACAAAAATGAGGAGAAGGACAATAAGTACTTTTGTCCACTGCATGGTTTTCAGAACCCGCAACCATCGTATGTATTTAAATTCAGCAGAAGCGCTTTTTAGATTATAATCACCATCCAATCATTGGCAAATATTGGAGTTTGAATTACCTCAAAAAAAAAAAAAAAAAAAACTGGACGTCCAAGGAAAATGGTGAAGAGTGAAATAACTCTTTCCTTTTTGCTCTGCATGCAGTTATGTGGTCAGGATGACAATTGAGGACGAAGAGAGCAGGCCACTTTAACTTTGATGGGGAGACAGGCTCAATAACTTTTCAAAAATAGTTGTCAGCAACTGCTGGAGAAGAGGTTCTACCCAACTGAACAATCATTGCCTGAGGAAATTGTAGACACAGTGGGGCAGACACACCTATTTGAAATCAAGCTAAAACCTGATCACGGTTTCATGGTCAGTGGCATCGCTTCAAGCAAAGATGCAGCAACCATAACAGTGGACCTCCCACGGACTGAAAGAAAAAGAACAAATGAGTTGGGCTTGACAACTCTTTCTAAAAAGGAACCGGAGAAGAAGTCCAGGAGGTAAACCTAATAAATTGAGTAAAATATTGATTTAAGTTTATCGTCTTTTCCGCTGCTCATCATTACTAATATGTCAATACTAATTAAAAACAAGGATTCATGAGAACAAGGAACTCACTCATTTCTTCTGTCCATGTCACATTATCAAACAGGGAGACAGCAGAAGAAGCATCATCTTCTTCAAGCATGACACCTGATAAAACAAAGTTTGATTGGATATCAATCTAACAAACTCACTTTTTTGGTAACTTTTGTTGAAGTAACATCTTCATCAGAGACTGCCACTACAACTTTTCTTCTTTTGTGACAGTAGTCTTCTGACTAGAGTTTTTGTAAGGCGCTGATCGTTGCAAGAGCGTTATTTTGTAAACGGCTCCGGACCCGACTCCAGTGTATGGTATATGCTTATTTTTGACAACTGAAAGGGGCTTCTAAAGGTTTTGTCTACAAACATAAACATTGCTGCAATGTATGTGATGTACATTACTGTGTTGTTATGTATTGTGTTATCGAAAGAGAGCTTTTGTGGCTTTCCTTACTGGGATATATGTGACGTTAGTGTGCAGCAATGTGTTGTGATGTGATGTAAAGTTATCAAAAGGGAGCTTCTGTGGCATTTTGTGGCTTCTGTTCTGTTGGGATTTTGTTTTTTGTTTTTCAAAATTAAAGGTCTGATCGTTGTTCCTTTGTTTTGGTTTTGATCTGCAGGAATACGTCATATGTCTGTCACCAGAGGCATGCTTTTACCTTATAACTTATAATAACAAAGCAATTGGATGGTTTTCTATACTGCCGGTGTGAGGAGAGGCATACCTATACCCCAAATTATAAGATAGTTTCATCTATATGTATCCAATTTCGTAGAATTCTTAACAGAAGATGGTTCTTCATGTATCTTTCATGTTCAATTTCAACTGTTTTATTCCATTTGCATTTCCACTTCTACATATAATTTTTTTGCAGTTTCCACTGTTTAAAGTGTTGCCTTAATTATTCATGCTCTCCACAATGAGCCCTTATATATATTTTCCTTCCAGCTGGTAAGAAAATATATAATGAATGAAACTGTTGTGCTCCATTAACAAAGACAACGTTGCAAAAATAAGCGGCAAGCCGCGGGCATCATCCTTGTTGGAGGTATAGAAGGTACGAAAAAGCATTCTAGTGCTAGCGTGCAGCGGTGATTCAATAGGTACTAGGCTTTTTCGTCATTAGTTCTTCCCTTTTCATTTATTTCTTTTTCATTATGTTTTCTTTTCCTCTAGTTTCTTCTTGAAAGAAAGTTTGGAAAATGGATTTGTTATGAAGGTATAAAATCTTATTCTCAGTGACTACAACTGTAAATCATATAGAAATCATATAGAAATCATATAGGGTAGTTTCATCAGAAATTATTACTTTCATTTTGGCGAAAGAAAATGTGCTTGGGTGGCTAACTATATTCAATGTTTTTGTTTACTTCCATGTTGCGTTTTTCAGATCTACGATGTAGTGCGCAAAGAGATTTGGTATCGGCCAGACGTGTTCTTTTACAGGGACATGCTTATGATGCTTGCAAGAAATAGAAAGGTGGATGAAGCAAAGCAAGTTTGGGAAGATTTGAAGGGGGAAGAAGTTTGTTTGATCAACATACTTTTGGGGATATTATCAGGGCTTTCCTAGAAAGTGAATTGCCCTCGGAAGCAATGGTAATATACGATGAAATGAGAAAAACTCCTGAATCCCCTATATCACTGGCGTTTAGAGTTATATTAAAAAGGTTTCTTCCATGGGATCCCTTTGCATGCCTTGAGGTATGCATACCTCGCCTAGTTGGCGCCTAGGTGACAATGGCTCTGTTAGATGACTGACTAATCATGTTAACTAACCCCATTAACCCCGTTAACTAGCCACACTAACCCTGTTAGTTAACTCGTGCTAACCCCGTTAGCTAACTTAAATTTTAAATTTTGGGGACTCTAACCCAACTGAATTGATCTCAATAACTCTCTCCCTCAGATTCCAACTCCCAGTTTCAAACTCAGACCCTCTCCCTCTCTTGAATTTTGTCTTCTCTCAAAGAGCAACCCAAAAGCAACATTACCCCTAAAATCTCAAGAATCTGAATCCCAATCTCTCTCTATCTTTCTCGTCTTGCATCCACATCCGAACCGGTCAATTCTAAACCCTCGATTCCCCTTCTGAATCCCTAACCGTGCCCCTTAAAAAGAAGACTGACCCTCTGACTCAAGGGGTTGATCAGAGCCAGAATTTAGGGGTAGACGAGGGAGGTACGAGAAGGAGTAGTAGGCTCCAGGGTCGTGTTCCAAGCAGCAGCGAAAACACATTCTCCGACTGTCGGACCGCAATTATTGCAGGATCGAAATCGGCGGCCAATGAAGCAAAACCTAAACGAGGAAGACCCTCCAAAAAGGGGGCATCCAACAGAACTGTGGCAGCGGATCGATGAATGAATCTACAGTGATTGGCCAGATTACAAAGTTGGGTCGTCGAGACCCGAAATCGGGGAAGGGGCAGAGGAATCGGTTCATGTTGAGGAAGTGGTACCTCAAAACCATATTGAAGTTCACACTAGGGCTGTTTTCGAGCCGGTCCGGGCCCAAAAATATGAAACCTGAGCCCGAGACCGAAACTTTCAGGCCGGTCCGTGTCGGTTGTTTTAAAGGCTAAACCCGATAAAATCGGGCTTAGTATAGTCGGGTCGGTTTTTCGAGTTTTCCGGGTCTAAAAAAGGGTGTATGAATGTTGGGGGTTTTGAGAAGATTTTGGATCGATGCATAGATAATATAAAGAAGGTTTCGCCGGAAAAGAGGGGTTCGAGGAATACAAAGCAGAGAAACTGAGAAAGGGTTCCAAGGGCTCAACGATTTCTAAAGTTGAGGTCGCGACAGGAGGATCTGGAGTTATGGGTTGTCGTTTTGGATCCGTATGTGGTGGATATGGCCGATGGGATCTGCGTGGAGGACACGCGGTTGGCGATACAGTGGTGAGGTTGAAATCTGCAGAAGTTAAGAAACTATAGGAAGGCGAGTTTGGTAAGGCATGTACATATCTAGGGGAAGAGATTGGTTGTGGTGGAGACAAAGAAGGGTAACGATGTTGATTACTTGATTTGGTGATTGAAGATAGAAGGGTGATTTGGTGGAAGAAGGGTGATTTGTTGGAGACAAAGAAAGGTGAAGTTGTCACCTGTAAATTGGTTTAGGGGGAGCGGATTGTTGAAGACAACAAGGAGCGCACCTTGATGTTATCATCGTGAAGAAGGGTTTCAGGTGTACTTTCGGTTTTCGGTCCGAATCGGGTTCTGACGTGTGGAACTCGGCTCGATCTGGATGTGCTGCAACCGGTTCGGGTTTAGCCCGACCTGAAAAACTTTGTCTTGAAACCCGACCCGATCGGTCCGGGTTCAGTCCGTATCGGTCCGGGTTTTCAGTTTTCGAGCTAAAAATGACAGCCCTAGTTCACACCACTCTGCGTGTTGAAACCGAGATGCATGTCAATGAAGATGTTATGCAGAGCAGAAAGGACGGGAGCTTCATCTCTCCACGTAAATTTGTTCATATTGGGAAGAAGAGGAGGGGCAATCATGGTTCGAGCTTGTTCAATTTCATGTAAGTATATTCTAACTGGTGTAAATTTTTGAGAATTTTGATTGAGCACGGGTTGTGGGTTACTAATCTGATGTGAAGTGTATCAGGACATAAGTAGAGTAGGTTGGTGTAATGAGTGTGATAAATTGTAAACCTCTTTGTGAAACTAGGATGCTTGGGTCTTGAGTAAGTCTACCTCAAACTAGTAAACATGTTTACCAATTTGATTTATGAGAGCTATTTGGTGTGAATGTCTGAGAATTTTGATTGAGAATGGATTGTGAGTTAATAATCTGATGTTAAGTGTATCAGGACATAAGTATAGTAGGTTGGTGTAATGAGTTTGATAAATGTGTGAAACTAGGATGCTTAGGTCTTGAGTCAGTCTACCTCAAACTAGTAAACATGTTACCAATCCGATGTGAAGTGTATTAGCACAGAAGTAAAGTGGGATTTGACTAAATTATGTCTTTAACTTGTGACTTTGTTAGACTGATGATAGTTTTACAAAGGACATGATTTCCTTGGTTCAATTACTATTTGTTTGTTTTAGTAGCAGCAACCTATCTATACCAATATTCTGGAACTACCTTAGCCTTTCTTGTTTGAATGTGTATATATTGGTGATGTTTATTCATCAGTCTATAGGTCTTAAATTGTGACTTTGTTAGCTCTTGTATTGTACATAAATAGTACAAGACTCCTTTTATTAACCTGGATGTATTTGGTATTATGCAGTAACATCCAACACAAACAATCACATCCGCAACAGAAGTTAAGCACGGTTAGTATTCTTTGGAAGTTGTTGGTTACATGAAATACTAATCTTGATGTATTTCCTTTTGATGCTGACATGATAGATTAATTATGTTTCAGGTCCGCTTGGAGTTATCCCAGCAGTGGAAAGATCTTCCATTGGAGGAGAAGCAGATGTACGTGCCGGAGGCATATCCATTGGAGGACGATGTTGGGACTGAGGATTATGTGGATCTGTTTAGCATAAAATGTCGATGTTCTCCAGAACGTTTCAAGAACTTAGTTTCTGGGTTTAGTGATGAGCAAAAGGCGGCGTGTAAAGCACTTGGTTTTGGTGTTTTACTGGAGATTGCTGGGAAGAGGCTGCGCAAGAGCACAGTGTATTATCTTGTGGAGTGTGTAGACCCTGCTGAATGTACTATAAAGATTCACGGGAAGACATTGAAAATCTCTCCCAATGACTTTAGTCGAGTGATGGGATTGAAGAATTCCGGGAAAGAGGTGGACTTTGTTGGTCCTATTAAAGATAACTCTGACCTCATGAGTATAGTGCGAGAGTTCTCTACAAAAGAAGGCAAATCAATGATGGTTTTGAAGAATGTGGAGAACTACTTGAAGAATAAAGAAGCACCGGTGGATGAGAAGTTCAAGTGGCTATTTGTGCTTTACACAATGTCCACAATCCTTACCCCTTCTGCCTCCCTAATGATACCACAGAAGTGGCTACTGCCACTGAGGGATACGAGCCTCATATGCACATACAACTAGTCTGAACACGCTTTCAAGTATTTGATGAAAGGAATTAGTGAGTTCCAGAAGATACCCCAAGATACGCAAACCTCCAATAATCCACAAGGGAGGCAGACCTACATCAACGGCTGCGTCTTTTTTTTGCAGCTTTTTTACTTCGACTGCGTGGTGGCACCTAATCACTATGTGGACAGGTCAATGTACCCAGTTAAAGCTTGGAGGGATAGACAGGCCGACAAGGTTATGGCTTACACCAAAAGCAAAGGCGGGTTGATGTCTGCCTAAATAGAGGTGCCTAAGCCCGGTGATCGTGTTTGTGGAAGAAGTGAAGCAATTGATGAGGGATTGTCTCATAGGGTGGCTATTTTGGAGGAAAGCTTCAAGGAGTACAAGGCTCAGACATTAGAAAAGTTGGGGATGATACTGTCTGTGCTGGAAAAAATGGCAAGTAAGAATGTGAACTCGGGCAAGGATGCAACAGTAGCAAACCAACAAAGCCCTTCAAAAGCTGCTACACCTAACCCCCCCACCAATGCTTCATCTTCACCTTCACCTGCCAGAGATGCTCCAAACAAGGAGGTAAACAAAAGAAAGAGAAAGCATTAATGGATTCCGGTCTTTTTTTTTTCTTGTTGTGTGTTTTATGTTCTAGTTGCCTAATGGTTGAAGGAAGGACAAAAAGGAATGCATTTCCTTATATTTGTTGTGTGTTGTAATAGTATTTTTTTTTAATTTGAATGCTATCACAGCATCTCCTTTTCAATGTTGTAAGCATGTCTGTAATAATTACAGGTTGAACTCTATGTGCATTCTTCCTTCCTTTATCAACTTATGTGCATTATCCTTCCTCTTTATTAAAGGAAGGAAAAAAAAGAATGCATTTCATCCTCATATTTGTTGTGTTGTAATAATATTTTTTTGAACTGGAATGCTCTCACAGCATCTCCTTTTGAATGTTATTAGCATGTTTGTAATAATTATAGGTTGAACTCTATGTCCAGAAACTGTCATTTTAACAGCGAAAATGTGTGCTAACATAACAACTCATTTGGTCTACAAACATAGTTGTTGAAGTCTACTTTTACAGTGTCTTGTTTCTGTGTAAAGAAAAGAAGGTTTACATGTAATTTGGGTAGGTGTGAGTTGTTGTTTCTTATGTGGATTATTTGCCTTCTCATAATTGTGTGCTTAGTAATTCACCTAAATTTACATAAAATTTACATTAATCCTCTTTTTAGGTGTCACCGAAGCTGCCGACAAAGAATTCTACACCCGTGGATATTTCATCTGAATCATCCGTGATCAGTCCATGTAGGTATATCTTTAAACCAAGTAAGGTTTCACAGAGTTATAATATGGGGAAGAATGTTGAGAAACAAAGGGATGAAATAAATGATCTTACTGACCCCTTTCAGAATGTTGAGAAGGAGGCCTCATGCTTGAATGTTGAGAAACAGAAGGTAATTGATCTTACTGACCCCTTTCAGAATGTTGAGAAGGATGCCTCATGCAAGAAAGTTGATAAACAGAGGGATGAAAAAATAATTGATCTTACTGACCCATGCCAGAATGTTGAGAAGGAGGCCTCATGCAAGAAAGTTGATAAACAGAGGGATGAAAAAATAATTGATCTTACTGACCCCTGCCAGAATGTTGAAAAGGAGGCCTCATGCAAGAAAGTTGAGAAACAGAAGATTAGGGAGTTTAAGTTTGATGTTAACATGGATGTGGATGACGAAGCAGTCCTGGACTATGTATATAATGGAGTTGGAAGTGAATTGATTCTCGCTGAGTGCAATGGTCAGAGTTGTAAGAGGAGTAGTGCCAAGACTCTCCTACCGAACACATGGCTTAACGATGAGGTTGTGACCATATTTGCCTCTTATCTACTAGCACGGAGCACTGGCAGCAATGTTTATTTCCACACTTTTTTCAGCAAGAAGCTACAATCATACTGTACGTATGAAAAACTGCTAGGAAAAGTTCCTACTCCAAAGAAGATGTGGGTAAAAAGTTACAGTAAATACCTTCCTCATTGCAAAAAGGTTAGTTTGCAGTTGTTTTTATAAGCAATATGGTTGAGTGATATTTGGATTTTGTATGATGTCTCACATTATGATTTTTTTTTTAACAGATGTTCATACCAATCCATGACTCAGATCATTGGTATCTCTTTGTTGTGCGTATAGATAACAAGACAGGAGAATACTGAGATAGCCTTGGAGACAAAAAATCACGCATGGATTGCTATAAAGATATTGTAAGTCACACTAAGCCTGTTGTGGTCATAATCCCGTTAACATTGTATACTCAGTTGCATGGTTATTCTTTCATTATGTAACAGCTGAAAGTCTTTGACATTATTTTCGGCCTTCTTGTGAAGAAGACCAAGAAATTTGAAGATTTTCCTATTTTTAAGCCGCCACAATCACTACTAGGACAAGCACTTTAGCCGATGAAGTCGGAAATACCTTAATCAAAGAGCAGCAGGATATTAATTTGATCCAAGCGGTATTTGTTGAAATTGAAATACCTTAATCAAAGAGCAGCAGGATATTAATTTGATATTAATCAAATGCATATGGATCATCAGCATATGGATTCAGAGACCCTTCTGAAAACAAGTCACCAAAACAATTCCATATAACCAACAACAAGCACATAAAACTACATAATTCATCAACTACACAAAATCTAGATCGTCTAAATTAATATCCGCTTCTGGGGGCTGCTGCGGAGCTTGCTGCGGCTGGGGTAGCGGTATGGGCGGAGGCATGGGCAGAGCCGGAAGTCCCTGGAGCTGGGCAGCTGTAAAGTCCTGCATGTACTGGAACATCTGCCGCTGCTGGGCTTGCTGGATGGCATGTACCTCGGCATAATGGGCTGCCTGCGCAGCATTATAGGCAACATGAGCAGCTTGCTGTTCCCGTAGTCTCTGAAGTCCCGACTGTAGCAACTGAGTCGTCTTGGTGGTCGTGGTCCTGCTGCTGGTCGAGGCTACCTTTCGTTGAAATCTAAGTTATTTTCTCGTAGTGGGAAGGCTGTGCCCATGATCCTCGCCCCAACTGTCGGATCCGAAGTGTCGATCCGGGACATGGCTTCGGACATCTCTTCCTCCTGCGTGTCACGCCATGTCTCCCTCACTATAGCACTCATCACCTCGTCACTAGCCTCCCTTACCTTCGCCTAATTAGATAGGAAAAAAATTATTAATTAACATTTTGACATATATATAATTAAAATTAAAAATTTAAAAACGTAAGATGACTTACAATATCTTCCTGGGCGTCAGGATATGCCTTCTCGTACGTATATACATACGGGTTGACCTCTGGATGTTCCCTGACCGCCTCGTCCATAAAGACAGCGAACGGTCTAGAACCGGCATGATGGTTTCTTGTGTTGCGTTGCCGGTTCTGAGCGTTCGCCCGGGAAACCGCCTTCAAAGAAAAAACTAAACTATTAGTAAAATATTTAACAACACGTACTTAATGACAAATTAACTAATTAATTTATTTAAATACCTATTTACGAGGGTTGTTGAATTCTGATGTCAGAAGACAACGCCACTCGTACTCTCTTGTACCTACAGATACAACAAAAATATTAGAAAAAATATTAATATCACATACAATTTTGTTTTTTCATTAACTTCCCAACGTACCTTCCCCCATGCACAACGTTCGCCCAGCTGCTCTTCAAGGGCTCGGGAACCTCAAACCACACCTACATTTAACCGTTTATTAGTTTAGTTTTTTGAGAAATCTACAATGTAATACATAATATTATTGAGGCATTTTGTAAACTCACCGACATCGCGTTGTGGACCATGTCCTTAACCTCCTGCGGGACCTCGTCCCAGTCTGACCACAACATAGGGACTCTATCCCTAATGAGCGCTCTCACGCGGCCGGAGTACGTCCTCGACTTCCCGCCCGATACTATGTCGCCATCCCCGTCAGTACCGATGATAATCCTCCCTGAGGTACCGACGATCTTCTCGAGAGCCTTCCCTGTGACGAGGCCTCTCTTCTTTTTTGCCGGCTTCGCTCCGACGGTGCCTATCACATGATAAACCAAATTGATTATTAAAATCGGAGAATTATAAGAAAACAAATCATTCATCTTTCATTACCTGAGGGCGATGCGGCGGACGCAACAGATTCCGTCTCCGATGATGATACCCTCGCGAAAATAAGAGGCGTATCAAAAGGCACGAACCGGTACGCCGCTGATGGAGCCACTGGCGGGGGCAGTGGATAAATCGGCGTCCCTGAGCCATCGACTGCAGGTAAGGCCGGTATCATCCGCGGAAGGAACAGATGAGGCGGCGGCATCTGTACCCCAAATGACCCACCATCCGAAGCAGTAGGACTCGAAGTGGGCGCCCGGTGTATCTCAGGCATACGGGGTGCAGAGACCTCCGTCTCAAGCGGGCAACCCTCAGACGTCGTTTCGGGGTCTCATGACAGCCAGACGTGTAGCCCTTCCCTCAGACGATTCGGACCTTTGGCCTTTCGAATCCTTCGTGGATCTAATATTACCGCTCATCCTGTTTAAAATATTAATTTGAATCAAGGCCACAAAATCAAAAAATGTAAACCCATTCAATTAGTCAACAAAAAAATATATATACACTTCCTAAAATACAAATTTACACTTCCTAAATACAAATATACACTTCCTAAATAAAAATATACACTTCCTAACAACACCACAACGTTGCAATTGACCGGAAAATCAAAGCAAACACAAAATACTAAATACAAATATACACTTCCTAAATACAAATATACACTTCCTAACAACACCACAACATTGCAATTGACCGGAAACTAAAAGAAAACATAAAATGAGCCTTAGGAAATAGAAATGTACTCGAGGAGGAGGGAGGGCTCAAGGCTGGAGCAGCAGGAGGAGGAGGGAGGGTCGGAGCAGGCGAGCAGCAGAGGGCGACCGGGAGAGGACGGCGACCGGGAGAGGGAGAGGGAGCGGAGGCGGAGCCCGGGAGAGGGAGGGAGCGGAGGCGGAGCCCTGGAGAGGGAGAGGAGGCGGAGACCGGGAGAGGGAGAGGAGGCGGAGACCGGGAGAGGGAGAGGGCAGAGGGCGACCGGGAGAGGGAGAGGGAGCGGAGGCGGAGACCGGGAGAGGGAGAGGAGGCGGAGGAGGGGAAAGAGGAGGCTAGGGCATTTCTGCTGTCGAGCGCTGGGTTATACCCGATAACTTTAGCCGACGAAATTATTATTTCGTCGGCTAAAGATAATAATATCGTCGGCTAAGATAATAATCTCGTCGGCTAAGATAAAATTCGTCGGCTAAACCTTTGAAATTCATCGGCTAAACCTATGAAATTCGTCGGCTAAACAATAAATTCGTCGGCTAAACCTTTGAAATTCGTCGGCCAAACCTATAAAATTCGTCGGCTAAACAATAAATTCATCGGCTAAACCTTTGAAATTCGTCGGCTATAGTCCTTTTTATACATTCAGCAAACTGTGATTGTGATTGTGATGATCAAACTTGAGAAACGAAAATCCGACCGTCCGATCTGACCATCATGATAAAATACATACATGGTAAAAAATTCAACTTGATCCGACAAGGTTAAGGGTTCGATCCGGACGGTCAATCCGTTAAGTCAAACCCCACGGAAAAGGTTATTGGACGGTCTAAATTACGTATTTTGGTCGGACCTTCAACTGAAAATAGTTTTAAACCGATGAGACGGAACAAGTGGTGTAAAAATTTTACGCAAAATAACCACCGAAGATAGGGCTACTCATAGGGAGAAAGAATGAAAAATTGCATTGACCGCAACTATCGGCACCGAACTTTACCGGAATACTGTGATTTTTCAACCGTGGACGTATTTCATCATTCTGGTCATATCTTATTTCACGACTTTTTTGCGTTTGAAGGATTTACGTATAGCTTGTTTTTGAAACGGAACATTTACTTAACACTTGGTAAACAAGTTATACAACATTAGTAGGCATCAATCACTACTGCTCCCCTCATCGCTAAGGCACTCTGGACAAACCTTGTATCCCCTAACAACGTTGCCCGACAACATCCCACGGGCAGGAAAATCACTGATGGTACCAACAACCATGACATGCATCTGGAACATCTCGTGCATGTACTTGTCATAAGTGGGATGACCAACGTCCCACAAAAACTAAAGCTCTTCAATCAAAGGTCTCAAATACACATCGAGACACTTCCCTGGATAACCGGGCCCCGGAATCAACAAACTCAACATATTGTATTCCTTCTTCATGCACATCCATGGAGGAAGGTTGTACGGTACCAAAATCACTAGCCATATATTGTATTGAAGACTCATGTTGCCAAAAGGGTTGAACCCGTCAGATGAGAGCCCGAGCCTCACATTTCGGACCTCTGACGCAAAATGAGGAAACTCCCTGTCTATATGCTTCCAAGCCTCCCCGTCAGCAGGGTGTATAAGGGTATTTTCGTCATGCAATTCCCTATCAGCGTGTCATCTCATAGTTTTGGCCGTGTGTGAAGACATGTACAACCGCTCCAGCCTATCCCTCAACGGGAAATACCGAAGTACCTTCACAGGTTTCCTATTACTTGCAGGAGTCAGCTTATACCTGTCAGTGTGACATACCGAACATGCGTCAAGCCCACCAAGGTCATTCCCTTTTGGATCTTTACCCCAGAAGAGAACGCAGTCATATCTGCATGCATGGATCTTGATGTAGGAAAGCCCAAGATCTTTCAGGATACATCGGACCTTACGATGAGTGGTAGGAAGACGATGACCGTGGGGCAGCATCGAAGCAGTGTACTGCAGATAATTATCAACAGCCTTCACGGTCGATTTGGTCTGAACTTTAATCTTCATTACATCCATCACACTTTCAAGAAAGGTCTTCTGACAACCGGGGTACACAGAGGTCTGTTGGAAAGCAAGCAGTTTGTTGTATTTTTCAATACCAGCAGTGTTGACAGCTCTAGGGAAGGGCTGCACCGGGTCAGGCATATACTGTCCTTGAGCGCATACACCGCTCTCATAAGAAAACATGTCGTTGATGAATGTCGTTGTTGGATCGTTAGATGTACTGCCCATCTTATAAAATTGGCCATGATCATGCGGACCCCCTGATAATGTTTCACCATGATATAACCAACATGTGTACTTCTCCCAAAACCCATTACTCCTCAGGTGCTGTCATACTTTGTCAACGGGAAATCGATACATATTGCTGCGACACTGACATTTGGTACACGGGCAATAGAAAATTGTATTCCCGTTAGCATTAGCCAGCGCATATTTCATAAAACTCATAACTCCTGCACCATATCTTTTATCCCATTTTGGAAGCGAAATCCAACTCTTATCCATATCCTGAAAATATAACAAAATATATATGTATAACGCTAGCTAATTATTAATGAAATTTCATGCCATATATAAAATCTCAATTCATTTAGTATATATTCTACGTACTACAACTAATTAATAACAAATTAATTAACACACACACACATATATATATATATATATATACTTAATAATTACATAACAATTATAGATATATATATATATATATATATATCTACATCATCACAAAATCATCATTGACATATATACCATCAACACAATATTATAAATTAATTAACATATATATATATCTACTACTTATGAACAACTTCATAGATATTATATCAAATCATCAACCAAAGCGATCAATATATATATATATAGATATATAGAGATAGAGATAGACACACACACAGCCAACGGACTCAAAATCAATCAACTCATAACAATATTATATATCAACATCATCACAAAATCATCATCAACTCATATATATCATCAACAACTTCATACCATATCAACACAATATTATAAATTAATTAACATATATATCTACTATTTATTAACAACAAATTAATTCATATATATTATCAATTCAAATCATCAACCAAATCGATCAACACATATATATATATACATCCAACGTACTCAAAATCAATCAACTCAATCACACTCAAAATCAATCAACTCAATCACACTCAAAATCGATCAACTCAAATAAAACTCAATTAATCAACATATATATACATATACATACCTATATATAGCTCCACAAACTAATTATGGACAGATTTCGACAACACCCAAACTTTTTCTCCCGTTTTTTCTTCTCCCGTTTTTTTTTCCAAATGAGCTGCTGCTATCAAGATCTGCAAATATAAAGAACTTTAGCCGACGACATATTAATTTTGTCGGCTAAACTTTTAAATATTTCGTCGGCCATAGTCTGTGAACTTTAGCCGACAAAATAAATTCTTTAGCCGACGACATTTTAATTTCGTCGGCTAAAGTTTACCATAGCCGACGAAGAAAAATTTTGTCGGCTAAAGTGGACTTTAGCCGACGAAAAAATGATTCGTCGGCCTGGTTTTTTAATTTTCGTCGGCTAAAGCCTTTCTTCTGGTAGTGAATGTCCTAAACAAGAGGGTACTGATGACTGCGGGATCTTTACAATCAAACACATGGAGCAGTATGGTGAAGAGTGGTGGACCGAGGTATGTTTTTCATTTATACTAGAGAATTTTAATGGTAATGAGTCGCATGGGCATTAACTTCATTGACTCACATGCATTGTAGTATAACTCAAAAGAGGTTCGCAAAGAGCTAACCTTGAAATTGATAAGGAACGGATACAACAGCAGATGGCAAATGATGTGTAGAAACATCAAAAAAAGATTAAAGAATAAGAAACTGGAAAACAAGATTGAAGAGCCTCAGAACAATCAAGAGGCTGAAAAGCGCGGAAGCGCGGAAAGAATGTACAAGTCCTGAAGCAAGTGAAGATTGAACCGACCGAGAGCAACACAAACAGAAAACCACAAGTGCACGGAACTGTAAAATCTCGCAACAGAACCGTAAAACCTCGCACCAGAAAGAGTAATGTCCAAAGTGTCCGCCGTAGCCGTTGGTAGAACCCATGTCTCCTTATTGTAAAACCTCATCCTCTCACATGCGATGTGTACTATATTACTATGTATCAACTACTTTATTATGTGTACATTATTCACATGAAATGTGTACTTTATCACAACGTAACTACTTTATTATGTGTACTTTATTCACAAGAGATATGTATTTTATTACATGATTCTACTTATTTCACAAAGATTCCATAGTTTGCTTATTTACGAGAACGGGTCTACTTTTTTTGCGAGACAAAAATGGTTTACCTATTTACGAACAATAAGCTACATGTTTTGTGAAGGTGGTGTACTAGTTCTTCGAACCTTGTACTCACACTACGAGTAGACCAAATCTGAAGTGTCCAGAATTCACACACTTGAAGAATTCTTGATAGGTCTACCTGTTTACGAAGCCTGGTCTGCTTATTTACGAGCACGGGTCTACTTTTTTTGCGAGACAAAATGGTCTACCTGTTTACGAACACTAACCTACATGTTTTGTGAACGTGGTCTACTAGTTCTTCGAACCTTGTACTCACAGTACGAGTAGACCAACTCTAAAGTGTCCAGAATTCACACACACTTGAAGAATTCTCAATAGGTCTACCTGTTTACGAAGCCTGGTCTGCTTATTTACGAGCACGGGTCTACTTTTTTTGCGAGACAAAATGATCTACCTGTTTACGAACACTAAGCTACCTGTTTTGTGAAGGTGGTGTACTAGTTCTTCGAACCTTTTACTCACAGTACGAGTAGACCAACTCTAAAGTGTCCAGAATTCACACACTTGAAGAATTCTTGATAGGTCTACTTGTTTACGAAGCCTGGTCTGCTTATTTACGAGCACGGGTCTACTTTTTTTGCAAGACAAAATGGTCTACCTATTTACGAACACTAAGCTACCTTTTTTGTGAAGGTGGTGTACATTATCCTTGATCATACATTCTGGAAATCAAAACCAACACAAGATAGAGGTCTTAACAGTTCCCAGTTCTTAAACGAAAAACATAATAGACATAATATCATATGGAGCTAGTTTTACAAAACACATAACATGTCCTTATAGTTCATAAACGAAACATATAATAACTTTCCGAAATTAAAGACAACATTGAAATTTTTTGAAAATTTAATAACTTTCCGACGAAGATTCATGCGCATCAACTGTTGGCAGAGGAGTTAGAAGGGCCCCCTCGGGCCCCTTGTCTTCGGGGCGGAATGCCAAGACACTGATTCTGCGATTTGGAACTAGTTCTAAAACGACAAAATCTTCACTTTGGATCCTGCACAACGCCAAAAAGGTGTTCCACCCGGTGCCGAACTCAATATAGTTTCTGTTTGTGTGAGTAAGCTGCACGACCGTTTTAATCGCCGGCGCCGCCTTCAGGTGAAACTCAAACAGACCCATTCCGACATCAAGAAGTTGTTTATGGAATGTTCAGTGAGCATTGATCTGTGTATAATAACATGCATAAAATAATAAGAACACTCTCAAGACAAACCACAATGGAACTTCAATGCAATAGTGAAAGTTGAAGAAAGTTACCATTGGGCGCTCAGAAGCATGGGTGACGCGCCTAAAGAATTCAGGTCGGGGTCCTCTGTAAAATCCAGAGGCATGGCTCAAGCAAAGGGGGACGTCGACGACAATGTTTCCATCCGAGTAAAATGCCCTAACCTTGAATTGCATGTCTCCCATGTAATCCACCACAAGGTAGGCCTCAGAATCGTTTTGTATAACGTCGTTCACAAATACACCCCATCCTCTGCGCAACTGAACCCAGTCATGGCCCCGTTTCACAGAAGCTGGCCAGTCTTTTCGATAACCGTCTAAGTAGATAACACCTTTTTTTCGACATCACCGACCATGTATTTGTCGGAAAATGACCAGGGTATCTCCTGCAACGTCAAACAAATGATTATGATTGGTAGATGGTTTAGTAAAAAAAAAAAATGCAACCAGAGTATAAGATAAAGAGCACTCGTACCAATTTAGTTACATTGACCCCCTGCTTTGTTAACCTTGGCTACGAACAGAGGAAGAGAGGAAGCTGTGTTTGCCATTGACAAGTTTGGCTTGAAAGGTACTATCTGGTCTGCTGGAAACTGGAATTCTAATGAGTGATAGCGGTTTGGTAGAAAACTTTCACTCAAAGGAGGTTTAAAGGCAAGCGAAAAGGCAAGGTTGCATTAAGCCTTACCCATTCAAATAGTCAAGCCTGTTTACGAAGCGGTAATAATAAAGCGGTGACCAACTCGATTTAACCGATAAGACGTCTTGGGGTTTGATCAGACGTCTTGGGGTATGATCAACCGTCTTGGAGAATTGGTAAGTCCACTTGTTGAATGACATAGGTCTACCTAAATCATGGCAATGTATAGGAAAATCATGACCTTAGCAAATTCCAAAAAATAAGGAAAATAAATTGTAAAAATTGTAAAATAAGTCCATTTGTTGTATGACATAGGTCTACCTAAATCATGAGCAATTGTATAGACGTGTTTCATGCTAGTTAAGAAGACGTGATCAAGAAAGGATATCATGCAAAGAGGTCCTAATTGCTTTGAAGTATATAACTGGGATTACATTCCTTACTCGTGGCATCTGATGATGATTACATTAGATATGGTGATATGCACGTATAAGATTGAAGAGTCACACTTGGAAACAATATCTTTACTTAGAAGGTGCTTACGTTGGAAGATATCCAAGAATTACATTTGAGGTAAGATAAGGAAGGTCTCGTCCTTAATATATCCCATCTCCGTTGATCTAAACCCGTTAAGTTAGGGTTCCGGGTTTGGGCCAATGGACCAATGGGCCAATGGGCATTGTTTATGGTTCCTCAACCTTGTGCGATGCAGATGAAAAGTAGGGTTTAGGATTGACAGCTGGGATAGATGTGCGGTGCAGGCCAATTTATTGCTTTGATGTTTTTTCTTACTTTTGTGCAACCTGGTCTGAACTCCACTTCTTCATGAGGAAGTGAAACTTGTACACCAATACACATAACAAGTGATTTTATTGGTAACACCAATATCAGTACATAAAATACATGAAACAGGTAACACCAATATCAGTACGTAAAATACGTGAAACATGTAACACCATATCAGTATCATTGTTCTTGGTTCATTTGAGAGTTAACTTGATACGGAACAATACTACAAAACTATCAGTACTAATCTACATTAGGGCTTAGAAGCCTAAAAAGGACCTACGATCCACTTACATTAGGGAGCGTTGATAGTTTTCTTAATCCATTTCCAGCACTAATTGAATTTTCTCCTCACCAAGTCAATGGTTAATTCCATGCGAATAGTGTGCGAATCAAACTACATTATTTTAGAAAGTCCATTTTAGATTCAAGTACCATCCGGCCATACAATTTAAGTTTAAGATTGAAAGAGACATTTAGTTACCTCATGCCACCACTCTGATCCATAGTTCTGCATGTATCTGATTGTAAAAATCCCACAATCAGCTCCACCGTCTTGTTCTGGGGAATGAGCTGGCTCGTCGAGGGTGAAGTCTGCAAACTTTTTCTTCTCCTGCCCGAAGGGTTTCGTAATGAATTCCACACTTCCGTAAATCATGTCAAGTGCTAGGAGCTGCAGTCATTAAACATTAGGCACAATCCCAATAACATAAACAGAATACAAGGATTAAGAGTCATTAATTTTGTTTTGTTTAGATTAAAACATGATCACTCACAACGGTTTTGCACTGATTCTTCTGTCTCCTGCTACATCCCAAGCTATCCCACACTTCAGCTATTTGGACATCAGGACGCACCACCAACAGGTACCAATGTTTTATGTCGTGCATGGGTATGAAAATCTGTAAGAATAATTAAACATGAACATATAGTTTATGTTTGATCATCTCAATGACAAGCGAAGCCAACTAGTGACATACCTTTTTGCATGTAGGAATGTCATTGTCAAATCTTCTCACACCCAACTCCTTCGAACTTACACCGTTGACAACATGTCTTGAAGATAGCTGTTTACTGTACTGCATCGTCTTCCGACAGAAGTAGGTTGTAAAGTAAACGCTATCGCCTCCTCTACGTTCTTGCCATAGATAGTCAGCAAACAATGTTATAATGTCGTCATTGACGAACCCATCAGGTTGGAGTGTCCTCACATAATCTCTAGTGGTAAAGATGCCGCCACTAGCACTATCAACAATGGTTTCGCTCAGTTGCAAGTCCGTCTCTGTGTCGTACACAAAGAAGACTCTGAAGGGGCTCGTCTGCGCCTTGTCAGAATATTTGTGGCATTTTTTTGGCGGAGTGTCTCTTCCATATATAGGTTCCTGCCAGAAACACAATGTCGACAGCTCACAAACTACTTTAATCGAACATTCCCACAACTAAATTTCAATGTAGTCCATGCAAAAAAGGACGAGACCGTAAACATTGATATAAGAGTCACAATGGATCAACTCACAAACTACTGCAAATCCACAAATTCATACCTGACTTTGTGAGCCATCTCGGGGCCTCAATGTATTCACTGGAGGGGCACTTTGGGGAGGGTGTTCCGCATTCTGTGTTTGAGAACTTAGACAGCTCAGTAAACTCAGAATTTTGTCCATCTTGCTTGTGACCTCAAGGTCATTTGGATCTTTCAAAGAGGAATGAGGAGCAACCGAGCCAACATCAAGTTTACGACGCTTGACCACCTTTAGAAGGAGTGCTTTCCACCGTCTCAAAGCCATATCTCGCTCCTTTACGATACTTCTTCCTTTCTTCGCCGTTTTCGGTGGCATCTTCGATCGAAATTATTGATTGAAGGGGTAGATTACCGTGATTTAGGGTATGGGTATACGAGAGTTAGGGGTTTCAATTTGGGGGTACAAGCCAGCTAAGGATTGCGAGGATGAAACAAATCGTCAAACTATCGTCAATCTGGGAAGGAGAAGTGGATTATCATAGGTACGGCTGTACGGAAATTAGAGGTTAAATTTAGGATTCCAACATCATCATGCAACACAAAGTGGGCTGAAGATGATATGGGCTGATAGAGTTTTCTTTTTGCATGTTCTTGACATTGATGGGCCGGCCCATCAGTTCACATAGAGCCCAGTCCGCCCACCCCATAGGTGACTGTTGCTGGAATCCCCAAAACCATTAATGGAAGTCGGGTTCCATTCTTCGCCGTCTCTGACCAAAAAAACCCATTCCTTCCCTTAATCCTCGAAATCCACCTCTCAATCCTACTTGCTCAAAAACTTCCATACTTGCATGTTGCTGCAATCACGACAATCCATCTCTCGATCAATCATTTGGATCAAACATGCCACAGAAAAGGGCCATAAATGGAAGAAACATCCAAGAGGAGCGAGAAATGGCTATGAGACGGAGAGAAGCATTTTTACTAGAAACGATCAAGCGAAATCTTCAGGCTAAATATGAGTCAATTAATACGCCTACCCCTATTGACGCGTCACCCAGTGTTGCCGAGGTTGATCCTTCTCCGTCTGTGAAAGATCAAACGACGCATGAAGTCACAGGTAAGATGGACAAAATCCTAAATCTAATGACCTCTCTAATTTCTCAAACACAGTATGCGGAAGAGCCTCCCCAGGCATCCCCGGAGAAGAAATTGAGGCCCACCTGAGAAGGACTGATGTGATGATGGTTTATGAATGTAAGTTAGATTTAGGATGTTAAATGTAGATTAGTACTCTTAAGTCTGTACGGTTCCCATTTTGTAGAGCTTGTGTGTTCCTTTGAGAATCTTGGTGGTACTGGTAGTACTATAACTTGTATATGATCGATCCCATGATCGATTGCCAAATCCTCTTTCGGAAAACATGTCCTTTGTTGAAATGCCAAGTCCACTAGTTTTATGCCAAGGTCTACTAGTTTTATGTAGAAGTAGATTTCCTGAAGTATTATAACAAAGTAGAGTATGCATTCAAACCCCAGATACTACAATTTGATAAGATAAGAAAACGCATCCAGCATTCATTTTTCCTTGTGCTTATGCACTTACATACCAACAAAAAAAAAGTACTTCATAACATCATAACACATAAGCAATACTCCCACAAACGTCTACATTCGCCGGTGAATGCTTGATTCTGGATCTCTGCAAGCCACGTTGATACGCACACAGCCACGTCTGTTAAATATGGGGAGAGTTGCATCCCTTATGGCCTCCAACTCCATAATAGATTTAGTGAGATGTCCCAAGGCAGTGTGGATTTTGATAAGTTGCATGTTGATTTGAAAAACATGTTGTGTAAGTTCTGCAATCTTCTGTTCTTGGAGAGCAAAACGGTACTCGAGCTGATGAGTTTCCCATGGATTGTAGTTTCTACCACGAGTTCTTTCGTTTCTTCGAACCATGATATCCTGCACAGTTATGAAGAGAAGTTAGATATGTGGGAATCATTGTTTGAAGCACTGTATTTATAGAGGAATGAAACTAGGGGTTAAGGTACCAAAGAGTCACGTCTTGATTAGAGGAGTGGCCTCTTCAAGATGTTGAAAGGATTGTTTTTTTTTTTTTTGGAATATTTTTTATGAAACGAAAGGATTGCAGATATAGTGGGTACATGGAATGTGAAAGCGGTTTTCCTCGGCCTTAGTGTACTGATTTTGTTGCTCAACGTTTCACATGATTTTAGCATACTTGACATGATTTTAGCTAGCTCAGTCCCCAGAACAGGAGGGTGGAGCTGATTGTGTGATTTTACAATCAAACAACACTATGTGTCAGAGTGGTGCCATGAGGATTCAAAACTCTCTCTTGAAATAATTTTACTCTTGAATCGTAAATTCCAAACAACACTATCTAATAGTTCTACTTTTTTTCATGAATATTTAGTTGCAAATTAGTACACTCCCGTTCATAAACAGGTATATTTACCGAGTTAGTGAAGTCAAGATGGTCTACTTTTTTTGCTCAACGTTTCATATGATATTAGCAGACTTGACATATAAAATCGGTTTTACCTATGAAATGAGATGTTGGTAGGTTCTTCAAACTTGACATATCGTTGCACGAAACGACTAGTCATAAACAAAAACTGAATTGAAATTCAACCCTAATTCCTTCAAAACCACAATCGATAAAGGGGACTGGCTGATAGAATATTAATTAATCACTACCACAAAATGATTTCCAGAAATTGTGACCGAAACATAACCGATGTTGAACAAACATAACCAAAACATAAATTGTTACAAACTGATCAACACTAAATCAAGGATCACGCCGACTCCTCTCCTCTCCCTAGATTACTTTCGGGCTGCCTTATTGATTCGGTCTTCAATATTATGCTTAATTGCATTGACAGATGAAGTTAACATGTGAATCTGAGCTAGGACATCTTCAAGGGCAGCAACGGCGTCCATCATTGTCATGGGGCGTGAGGGTGGGGGGCTAAGAGGGCGGTGTACATATCCAGGTATCCCTTTATGAGTCCGCCGTACGAATGAATCAAGCGATTCTGATGGTTTTTCATGAGAATGCGAGGAAGATGACGAGTCCTTGCATACATAAATTCATAAATTAATTGAGAAATATATTCATACACCATTTCAGGACAGATAAACAGATTTGCAGACTTATACATACCGAAATAGCTTTCCCTTTGCCTTTATGGGATGGTGTGGGGGAGAGCCTAGCCCTCTTAGATGATGTGCCTCTCTCAGAATACGAATGAGAAGGCGAGGAAGATGCCGAGACCTTGCATACATAAATTCATAAATCAATTGAGAAATCTATTCATACACCATTTCAGGACAGATAAACAGATTTTCAGACTTATACATACTGGAATAGCTTTGCCTTTGCCTTTATGGGATGGTGTGGAAGAGAGCCTAGCCCTCTTAGATGATGTGCCTCTCTCAGAATACAAACGAGAAGGTGAGGAAGATGACGAGTCCTTGCATACATAATTCATAATCAATTGACATTCCAATTTAGCAACAAATTAAGAAAGCAATAAACAAAGGAAGAAAATAGAGCAACCAGTATATACCGCAAGAACGGGTGTAATGCACTGAACTGCAGCTGAAGATGAAGACCTTGAAGGTGAAGCACCATGAGAGGGGGAGCTATGGCTGATTTCAATCACCGGAGGTGAAGCACCATGAGGGTAACGAGGAATACCGGTCATGGGAGTGGTCAGCTTTTGTCAGGCCATGGCTTCTGAAACGTTCGTTCACAATTTGGAGTTAAGAGAGAAGAGAACATGAGTTGCAGAGAATTTTACGTAGGTGCGGTTTATATTGCTTGTTTAGGGTTAGGGTTATGTGTTGCGTCTAAAACCCTTTCAGTTTCAATACAAAATTCGAGATGAATGCGGAAAGTCCCGCTAAATGAAAATGAAAGGGAGAATGAAAACTCTAATTTTTAGGCACTAAATGCCCACCTATCCAAGCCCAAATTTCAAATTTCAAACGCGTGAAGGAAGATTTTGGAAAAAAGAAATTTCGAAAATCACGCCTACTACACAAATAGAGAGACAAGTGTACTCTTCTATCGAAGTCAAGGGTAATAATTTCCGGTTTTGACTGTGCTTATGCTTACTTTATCTTGCACACAACCCCTAACCCCTAAACCCTAAACCCTAAACCGTAAACCGACATTGGTAGCGAATATGTACAAAGTGTTCCAGATACTATATAGAGACTAAATCAAACATTACAAACGACATCTGAAACCGTACATACTTTAAGGTGATGTTAGCTCTAACATTATAAACATCAAATGCTATATACACGATAGGTGACGTTAGCTAGATCATCATAAGCACTATATACATGAAACTCAAGAACTAAAGTCAAGCATTGTACTAGTATCGATCACAACATATATAAGCATAATGAAGATATAATTGTGATCGAAGTGGAAATCCTGATACAAGTAGGAGTTTACAATATATAAGCGTGTTCGATCAAACTTTAAAGGTCACACTACCTAGAAGTAAATGGAAGTAAATTACAGTCTGATCTGACAAACCTCATATTACTAATGAAACCTCTACTTACAAGTCAACAAAACCTCTAGTAATTCAAATCTCAGTCTAGATCAAGAAAATGCGCTGATGTATGCGGCAGTAAGACTCAAAGATAAAGGATAAATAGACGAGCATTTTTAAGGAATTCATCCCTCAATGGTATAGTAGTGAAATTGCCTTCTTCAACTCGCTTTCCAAGGAAGGGATCATTCAATATCACATAAACACATGCCATAATTAACATAAACACATGTCAAAAACTCCTGAATCAGGGGCGAACTGAAATTCTTGGAATCAATAATTTCCTTGAGGCGGTTAATTAAGCTCCTCAAGAGCAATATCCCAGTTTTGCATCAGTATCTCAGCTGCCAGCTTTCCCCACAAAGCACTGAGACTCCTCTCGCTGTTGGTGCATAAAGCCCTGTACTGAAACAAATAATCAGCAGCACCATATTAGTTACCGCACTCAAACTGAAATTTGGCATACTGATACAATGCGGGGTTAGGTCGTGCTCTGCCATCTCTCTCTCTCTCTCTCTGAACATATATGATTTTGCGGCATATATAAGCGTAGTGAACATATAAAATGAATTTTATATGGGGGTCCATCACATATATAAGCGTAGTGAACATATAATAAATCATGGGGTGGAAATCCCATAACAAGTAGGAGATTAATTACAATGTGCTTCTCGACACTAAAAAGCTAAAATGACATTTATATGGTCCATCAGGTATATAAGCATAGTGAGGCTTCATCATCATAAACCCTATACCCATTGTACACTACAGGTGACTAGAGAGATTGATCATCATAAAATAACCCTATATAAATGCAAGGTTACTAGTGCTTTATCCATCATCACAAACCCTAATCCCAAATAGGAATAATTTCCTTGTTGGTTTACTGGAATGAATTTTGCATTAAATTCCGTGTGCTTTTATTAACATATAATAATCCATGTATTTATGATAATCATTAATTATGTCCATTGTAATAATTATGTGCATCATTACCATCTACTTACATCAATATATTTCAGTTTACAGCCTATATTCATGCAAGGTTACTAGTGCTCCATCATAGTAAACCTTACAATAGTGGATGATAATTGTTCGACAGTATTGAATGGGCTACTTTTTCTACAAAGACGTTCTACTCTTCGTTTATGATAAAAGCATGATACAACGTAGACTTTTTGGAGATGTGTTATTCATAGTGTTACTTTATCAGCTCTACATTTATTACATAATCATCTACTTCTCTTACGGACAGTTTCTTTACTTCATGTAGACTTTCTGAAAAAGTGTCCTACAGCGAGATAGACCATTCACAAAGCAAAAACAAAACAAGAAAATCTAAATTCACGTTGACATTACTGAAAAGTAAAATGAAATGCCAAACACAGAGTACAAGAAATTTGAACTACAACTATAACTAAGATCGGCACCTATATCACCAGAATAAGGAATCACTCCTCAGATGTGGGGGAGGCGACTCCTTTTTTTGTTTTGTTTGGGCATCTACGGTGTGTGTGCCTGGCTCCTTTGCACGTACTACAGTGAATAGTTTTCTTTGTAGGTGTCGCAACTGAAGGAGGAGGATCATTGCTTGTTCCCGTAACATTTTTGTTTGTCTTCTCAGCTTTTTCTTTCTCTTTCCTAACATCACATGTTTGAGTATTGTGTCCAGATCGTTTGCAATAACCACATGATCTCTTTGCAGGTGTTGCAACTGAAGGACGAGGGTCAGTGTTTCGTTCGTCATTTTCATTGCTCTTCTCAGCTTTTTCTTTCTCCTTCCTAACATTACATGTTTGACTGTTGTGTCCAATACCTTGGCAATAACCACAAGTAATCAGTCGTCTGGGAGCCTCAGTCTTCTTGTCATTTTTTTCTCTGCCTTTGGTCCTACCGGGATAGGGTCTCTCACAACATTACCTTTCATGTTGCTGGGTGTGGCCGGAGCTTGAACCTTTTCTTTTTCTTTCGCAAAACCTTCCACAATTGATGAGAGTCTACTGATCTCCTTCTGCAACATGTTGTACCCTGCATCTGTCTTTGAACCATAAAAGCACAATTGATTGCATTCGGCAGTTAGAGCACCATACCTGCTCATTTCCAATGCTTTTCTAGGCATAGATTGATCCAAATAAGGGATCTTACACACAGTTCTTGCGTCCTTTGACCATCTCTTGATGATCAGTGACTTGTGAAGCTCAAAAATGTGTTCGTTTTTCATCACCGTGAACATGTGACGACATGGTACTCCCCTGTACTGAAACATTCTGCAAGAACACACCATAATCGGGTCTTTTGCACTGTCAGTCTCTTTCTCAGGGTGGTAAACAACAGTGTGGTCAAATTCAGGCCTTTTATAAACTGATACCTTGTAAACACGACTATCATCTTCATGACATTCTGCTCCTTGCTTTAGTGTAATAAAGCTCTCTTTCTTGATCTCTCTTACAATCCACTTAAACACATCATGTGTGAATATAGAAGAGGCTTGTATCTCCAAATCTACCCAGTGAGTTACGGCACCAAGAAAGGAATTCATATTGATGAATTCATCCCTTTCTTGATTGTGTCTCAGTTTCATAAGTAATCTGTACACCAACGCAACAAGCTCCACAAGGGATTTCCCTTTACCAAGCACCCTCTTGAATTCTTTATTCATGCCCTCACACCTTTGTGTGCTTCTCATTCTGGCCATAAATATGTCACCGAAGAATGCTTGACAAAACTTGTCTCTCTTTTCATACATATTCTCGATCCAAATATCGTCATGGAGATCAAGTTCGTCAATTATTTTCTGCCACAACCTTTCAAATTACTCAACCGTCTGATACTTCCTCACGCATCTGTTAAAAGCCTTCAACTTTTGCTCAGACTTTAAGTGGGTAAAGGCATTTTTACCTATGTGCCAAATACATAGACGGTGCCTTGCTTCTGGCATCACAGTTTCAATTGCCTTACGCATGACCTCGTCACGGTCTGTGAGTACCGCCTTTGGCATCTTCCCGTTCATCGACTCCAAAAATGTACGAAGCAACCAAGTGTATGTCTCCTCAGTCTCATCCGAAATAAGGGCAGCACCGAAAATAATATTACCTTGATGGTTGTTCGACCCAACAAACAAAACCAATGGCCTGTTGTAAACATTGGTTTTGTATGTGCTATCGAATATCAGCACATCCCCATAACACTGATAATCAACAAATGAATGCCCATCTCGCCAAAAAATGTCCACTAACATGTCTTCCAAATCTGTAGTGAATATGCATATGAAGTGTGGGTCTTTTGCTGCCAGTGCTCTCATGTAGGAAAGCGCTCCTTCGGAATCACTCTCAAATGGGGAGGTCCGTCGTTATTGGTCAAGCTTGTTGTAGAGGTCCTTCATGGTGAATCTCACTACCGAATATCCCCCAGCCTACTCCACCATATACTCATACGTGTGACATGGTCTGATTGAAACCCTTGTCATTGTGTTTGTCAGAGCCAAAGCTGCGTCGTTGACATGACGATGAGCACGAACGAATGCAATCTGGTTCCCAGTAGCTAGTTCATGATTATGCTCTGGAACGAATATCTTCACCATATAAACTCTACTCCCATCATTGTAATTGATCCGAAATCTAGCTTGGCAATTCACCCTAGTCTATTTTCGAGGAGTACGACTCAAACCATCTGCTTCCAAGTACTTTTTACCTCGAGTCCCTTCCTTGCAGCAGACCCACTGCCTCCACCGAATCAAACCGTTAGACTCTCCCTTGTCATCCTTCCTACATCCAAATCCAACTGTTGCTGAATATGCATAGTAGAATCTCTCTGCATCATCCACTGTTTCGAAGGTCAAAGCTCGCACATCGGCGATCGTCAAGCATCCAAATCCGGGAACATCTACTGCCACATCCTCTACACCCTTATTCGGCTGTTTTTCATTCTCAGACGCATCCATCGCTGGTTGTACTTGTGTTTCGACTTCAGTATCAGTATATACGATTACTTTCTTAATAAGATGTGTATTGTATATAAAGTAGAAAATTACAAAAAAATAGTAGACCTATTAAGCAATGACGAACCGCTTGTGTTATATTGATTGATCTACTCAATTACATGAGTTAAACTACTTCTTTCATGAAACAATCTATGAAATCTATGATTCACATGTTATCTATGATTCACAAATTACCTCTTTTGAATGAATCATGAATCATGACAATAGAAAAGAAGACCTAAAATAGTAGTGTTTTCTATATGAAGCAATATGTACAAGATTCACAAATCAAACAAGGGAACTGAAAAAAGGTATCAAACAAACACCATGAGACTATGAAACTGAAACAAGATCATAAAGAAACAAAACTCACCGAACTGGGCGAAAGAGGAGAAGATTCAGCGCGATAGGAACGTCTGATTGTCGATCAGATGGGATCGATACTGATACTGAAGAGACAGAGTCTCGATCAGATTGAATAATCAAGACTCTCGATGAGATTGAAGGATCAAGAGTTACAGAGAGTGAGTCTAGGTTATAGAGAGCCGCAGATATAGAATGAGCAAGATTGATTGATCAAGAAAGAGATAGAGAGAGAGAGACAGAAAGAGACGTTGAGAGAGAGACAGAGAAAGAGCCGTTTAGGTTTAATGATCGAAAGAGAGAGAGAGAGAGACAGTCGTCTAGGGTTTTGGAATGTTGTTTCGTTCCGTCAGAGAAGTCAGAGAAGAACGCACGTCTATGGACTTTGCCTCCGTCTGTGGATGTTGCCTCCGTCCGTCTGTTGCGTTAACTTTGTATGGTTAACGTGACTGACTGAGGTCTTCCATTTTTTAAAGCTGTTGTCCTATGTGGACTTACGTGGACTAATATAATAATGACACTTTGCAAGGTATTAATACCCCAAGGCACCTAAGTCTTTTCCTTCTTCCATACCCAGAATTGCGAGAGAAGGTGAAAGCTGACTTTGTGGAGTTATTTCCAGATATGATTGTTTATGACCCCCTGAAGATTTGTTTGAAGATCAAGAATGGAAAAGTGAAAGCAATGATGATTATTGATGTGCGAACTCATGTTCTGGAAACAGTTGATACTTATCCAAAACTACTTCAAACTGATCGAGTTTTGGGAGATATCTTCCATGTCCGAGGAGCTTACCATATAAACCAACAGGCCCAAAAATTTGTTCCTGCCATGATGATTTGGTCTGTCCCGCAGATGGAAGAGATGGAGGGGATGGTGATGATGGCTCGATTACTCTATGTTGCTGTTTTGTGGTTTCAGGAGGCCAGTAACCAGCATCTACTTATCAGGAAGGGGTATGCTGAAAATAATTCAGCTTGTGCAGGTTTTGAAATTCTCTTATATTTTCCTGTTTGTTTTAACCAAAAGGTAACTATTAAGATTTATCTGCTGATGTTGGTTATTAAGGTTCCTTGTTCTAGTACATAAGGATTACAATTTCTCTCTCTTCTAGTCTAATTAATAGTTTTGAGGATATTTTGTCTGCTCTTCTTTGGTGGTCTCTGAAAGCCATAGCTTCAATAGTCGATGAAAAGCTGTTGGATTAGTAGTCCAACAAATAGTTCTTTAACTGTACAATTTTCGAACAAAAAAGAAAGAGAAAAGCTCTTCAAAAGTTCAATGTTTCAGGGGAGCTTATAGGTTTAACTGTACGTGCATCATCTATCGTTAATCAAGTTCTGTTTGCTTTGAGAAAATCAGAAATATGGGAATTACAGATGGGCCGGAGTGTGATCGGTAGTGTGTAAGTCACTTTTATTAATCCATGCTTAACTTTGTAAAATATAAAAAATAAACTGCTTTGATCTCTTGTCGTTTAAATGACATTGTTTCAATAAGTTTGTGTATATGTGATGTTTTGATGTTCATAATTAAAAAGCGAAAAAGAGCTTACTTTTGTTTTTTTGTGTGTGCTTTATTGTTAAATCTTGAGAAAACAATAGATTAATTTTTAGATTGTTACTCCTAATTTAGGAATTAGTAAATAATATTTAGAGACTTATCGAGTGATATAGTATAATCTGATACTTTAGTTATTTCGCCATCAAAGTAATCTTTATCTCTTTGTTTTGTTTTAGAATTAAACTCTACCTCACAATCAACTTTCTTTCAATAAGGTTAGTGTTAAATTAAATTTGAGTCGATTATTTTTTCTTATTTTCATACATTTCATGTGGGTTCGACCTCACTCTTACATATATCACTACCAGAAGAAAGGCTTTAGCCGACGAAAATAAAAAAACCAGGCCGATGAATCATTTTTTCGTCGGCTAAACCAAGCCGACGAATCATTTTTTCGTCGGCTAAAGTCCACTTTAGCCGACGAAATTTTTCTTCGTCGGCTAATTTATATTTTCGTCGGCTATGGTAAACTTTAGCTGACGAAATTAAAATGTCGTCGGCTAAAGAATTTATTTCGTCGGCCATAGTCTGTGAACTTTAGCCGACGAAATATTTAAAAGTTTAGCCGACGAAATTAATATGTCGTCGGCTAAAATTCTTTATATTTGCAGATCTGAACAGCAGCAGCTCATCTGGAAAAAAAAACGGGAGAAGAAAAAACGGGAGAAAAAGTTTGAGTGTTGTCGAAATCTGTCCATAATTAGCTTGTGGAGCTATATATAGATACGTATATGTATATATATGTTGATTAATTGAGTTTTATTTGAGTTGATCGATATTTTGAGTGTGATTTAGTTGATTGATTTTGAGTGTGATTGAGTTGATTGATTTTGAGTACGTTGGATGTATATATATATGTGTTGATCGATTTGGTTGATGATTTGAATTGATAATATATATGAATTAATTTGTTGTTAATAAATAGTAGATATATATATATATGTTAATTAATTTATAATATTATGTTGATATATATGGTATGAAGTTGATGATGATTTTGTGATGATGTTGATATATAATATTGTTATGAGTTGATTGATTTTGAGTATGTTAGATGTATATATATATATATATGTTGATAGATAGATTTGGTTGATGATTTGATATAATATATATGAAAGTTGTTTATAAGTAGTAAATATATATATATATGTTAATTAATTTATAATATTGTGTTGATGGTATATATGTCAATGATGAATTTGTGATGATGTAGATATATATATATATATATATATATATATAATATTGTTAATTATGTAATTATTAAGTATATATATATATATGTGTGTGTTAATTAATTTGTTATTAATTAGTTGTAGTACGTAAAATATATACTAAATGAATTGAGATTTTATATATGACATGGAATTTCATTAATAATTAGCTAGCGTTATACATATATATTTTGTTACATTTTCAGGATATGGATAAGAGTTGGATTTCGCTTCCAAAATGGGACAAAAGATATGGTGCAGGAGTTATGAGTTTTATGGAATATGCGCTGGCTAATGCTAACGGGAATACAATTTTCTATTGCCCGTGCACGAAATGTCAGTGTCGCAGCGATATGTATCGATTTCCCATTGACAAAGTATGGCAGCACCTGAGGAGTAACGGGTTTTGGGAGAAGTACACATGTTGGTTATATCACGGTGAAACATCATCAGGGGGTCCGCATGATCATGGCCAATTTTATGAAACAGGCAGTACATCTAACGATCCAACAACGGCATTCATCAACGACACGTTTCCTTATGAGAGCGGTGTATGCGCTCAAGGACAGTATATGCCTGACCCGGTGCAGCCTTTCCCTAGAGCTGTCAACACTGCTGGTATTAAAAAATACAACAAACTGCTTGCTTTCCAACAGACCCCTGTGTACCCCGGTTGTCAGAAGATCGTTCTTGAAAGTGTGATGGACGTAATGAAGATTAAGGTTGAGACAAAATCGACCGTGAAGGCTGTTGATAATTATCTACAGTACACTGCTTCGATGCTGCCCCACGGTCATCGTCTTCCTACCACTCATCGTAAGGTCCGATGTATCCTGAAAGATCTTGGGCTTTCCTACATCAAGATCCATGCATGCAGATATGACTGCGTTCTCTTCTGGGGTAAAGATCCAAAAGGGAATGACCTTGGTGGGCTTGACGCATGTTCGGTATGTCACACTGACAGGTATAAGCTGACTCCTGCAAGTAATAGGAAACCTGTGAAGGTACTTCGGTATTTCCCGTTGAGGGATAGGATGGAGCGGTTGTACATGTCTTCACACACGGCCAAAACTATGAGATGACACGCTGATAGGGAATTGCATGACGAAAATACCCTTATACACCCTGCTGACGGGGAGGCTTGGAAGCATATAGACAGGGAGTTTCCTCATTTTGCGTCAGAGGTCCGAAATGTGAGGCTCGGGCTCTCATCTGACGGGTTCAACCCTTTTGGCAACATGAGTCTTCAATACAATATATGGCTAGTGATTTTGGTACCGTACAACCTTCCTCCATGGATGTGCATGAAGAAGGAATACAATATGTTGAGTTTGTTGATTCCGGGGCCCGGTTATCCAGGGAAGTGTCTCGATGTGTATTTGAGACCTTTGATTGAAGAGCTTTAGTTTTTGTGGGACGTTGGTCATCCCACTTATGACAAGTACATGCACGAGATGTTCCAGATGCATGTCATGGTTGTTGGTACCATCAGTGATTTTCCTGCCCGTGGGATGTTGTCGGGCAACGTTGTTAGGGGATACAAGGCTTGTCCAGAGTGCCTTAGCGATGAGGGGAGCAGCAGTCATTGCAACAAGATATGCATATTGGGTCACCGTGCTTTCCTTCCATATAATCACGATTGGCGGTTCGATGACAAGGCATTTGATGGGATCGTAGAACACGGTGTGCCTCCCAGAAGATGGACGGGAGAAGAAATTTTAGCAGTGCTTAATGAGTACGATTTTGGGCAGCTCAGCAATCATCCCAATATTGTTGCGGCAATACCTGAAAGACCCGACAGGTACAAATTCTGGACACATAAGAGCATATTCTGGGAACTCCCATACTGGAGTAACTTGTTGATCAGGCACTACCTACATGTGATGTACATAGAAAAGAATGTTTGCGACAGTGTGGTGGGCACAGTGCTGAACTTGGAGGGGAAGATGAAAGACTGTCCTAAGGCACGCATTGATCTAAAAAAAATGCAATTAAGAAGACATCTGTGGTTGAAAGAAGGGAAGAAAAAAATGCCTCAAGCTCCTTACACCGTGAAGCCTGACCAGAAGAACGTAATTTTCAAGTGGATGAGTTATGTGAAGTATCCTTCAGGCTATGCAGGAAATATAGCCCGGTGTGTGAACTTCCAGGACAATAAGATGTACGGGTTGAAGAGTCATGACTGTCATATCCTGCTACAACGTCTCTTCCCTGTTTTCATTTGACCGTTCCTTTCCCGTCAGGTTGTGGAGCCGTTAGTAGCGTTGGTAAGATTCTTCCAGAAGTTATGCACACGGGAAGTGAAAAAATCTAACCTCCGGGAAATGCAAGAGGACATCATTTATATCATGTGTAAATTTGAGAGGATATTTCCTCCAAATTTTTTTGACATCATGCCTCACCTGATGATCCATCTTCCCGAGTAATTGTTGCTCGTCGGTCGAGTACACTACACTTGGATGTATCCCATGGAAAGGTACGTTTTTTACACTTGAATTCCTCAATATATATACATGTTCAATAATCATAACACTTTGCAACTTGATTTATAGGCAACTTGGAGACTACAAAGATTATGTGGCTAATAAATCCGCGCCTGAAGGATGTATAGCTGAAGCATTTATTGCGCACGAGTGCGTCACTTACATGAAGTTGTATTTAGGAGCGTTGAAGGAAACAGACGAAGCCATGCCGGTAGATGTACCGAAGTTCAATCTTTCCATACTCTCCAGTGATGTTGAAGTTTATGGAATTTTGCCAGACTCCTACAAGTTGCAACCACATGAGCTAGTCATTGCCCACTGGTGGGTATTGATTAACTGTCCAGAAGTTAAATATGGAAAGACATCCATCTATATTGTCCAGACATTCAAGGTGATCTCGAGTACCACAACATGGAGTTTGCAAACTATTTTGGCGGCTGGGTACGTAATTCAATATTTCTGTACGTATTTATGTTTATTGCATAATTATCCATATTTACAGTTGAATGGTTGGTTGCAGATGAACCATATTCAATTTGATGGTCACCCAAATTGGTCGCACGAACTAAGACTTCTAGCGATGAAGCCGGTAATGTCAAGAGTTTATCCGATGTGCAAGGTGAATGACGTGCAATTTATATGTGAACAGAGAGACAGCAGATGGAGAACACAGAATTCTGGGGTGATGGCGCATGGTGGGCGGAATGGAGTTGACTATTACGGTGTTCTTCATTCAGTGGTGGAACTCGTTTACGGTGAAGGCATGACAGTGCACCTCTTCAAGTGTAGATGACGGAGAACACAAAATTCTGGGGTGATGGCGCATGGTGGGCGGAATGGAGTTGACTATTACGGTGTTCTCCATTCAGTGGTGGAACTTCTTTACAGTGAAGGCATGATAGTGCACCTCTTCAAGTGTAGATGGTTTGATACTAGCCCGCAGAGCATGAAGACCGATCAGTACGGAATATTATCGGTGAACACTGCTACAAGTTCTTACGAAGATGACCCGTTCATTTTTGTCACATTGGTAAAACAAGTGTTTTATCTTGGTGATATATGAACAAGAAATTAGTATGATTTAAACCTTCTGTTTTAGGGTATGTACTTTTTTACTTAAGCCGACGAAATACAAAATAATTCGTCGGCCTAAACCATCTTAGCCAACGAATTATATTAGATGTCGTCGGCTAAAACCGTCGTCTTAGCCGATGAAGAATATTAGAAGTTGTCGGCTTAAACCGTCTTAGCCGACGAATTATATTAGAAGTCGTTGGCTAAAACCGTCTTACCCGACGAAGAATATTAGAAGTCGTCGGCTAAAAGGACTTAAAGCCGACGAATTGAAATGGAAGTCGTCGGCTAAAACCATCTTAGTCGACGAATACCCTAATATTTCGTCGGTTTTATTTATTTTTTATTTTTTTATTACATACTATAGCCGACGAATGTATTAGGATATTCGTCGACTAAACCCTAAACTTTTTCTGTTACATACTATAGCCGTATCTTCGGTGGTTATTTTGCGTAAAATTTTTATACGTCTTGTTGTGTCTCATCGGTTTGAAAATATTTTCAGTTGAAGGTCCGGCCAAAATACGAAATTTAGACGGTCCAACGACCTTTTCCGTGCGTTTAGGGGTTTGACTTAACGGATTGACCGTTCGGATCGAGCACTTAACCTTGTTGGATCAAGTTGAATTTTTTCCCATACATGTATTTTATCATGATTGTCAGATCTGACCGTCGGATTTCCGTTTCTCAAGTTTGATCATCATAACCACAACATGCCTACTAATGTTGAACTTAATTACTAAGTGTTAAGTAAATGTTGCGTTTCAAAAACAAACTATACGTAAATCCTTCAAACGCAAAAAAGTCGTGAAATAAGATATGACCAGAATGGTAAAATACGTCCACGGTTGAAAAATCACAGTATTCTGGTAAAGTGTTAGTGCCGATAGTTGCGGTCAATGGAATTTTTTATTCTTTCTCCCTATGAGTAGCCGTATCTTCGGTGGTTATTTTGCGTAAAATTTTTATACGACTTGTTGCGTCTCATCGGTTTGAAACTATTTTTAGTTGAAGGTCCGGCAAAAATACGAAATTTAGACGGTCCAACGACCTTTTCCGTGTGTTTAGGGGTTTGACTTAACGGATTGACCGTTCGGATCGAGCACTTAACCTTGTTGGATCAAGTTGAATTTTTTCCCATACATGTATTTTATCATGATTGTCAGATCTGACCGTCGGATTTCCTTTTCTCAAGTTTGATCATCACAATCACAATCACAGTTTGACGAATGTATAAAAAGTTATATATAGCCGACGAATTTCAAAGGTTTAGCCGACGAATTTCAAAGGTTTAGCCGACGAGATTATTATTTCGTCGGCTAAAATTTTCGGGTATAACCCAGCGCTCGTCTGGTTGAAAGCCCTAGCCTCCGCCTCCTCTCCCTCTCCGAACTTCCCCTCCTCCGCCTGCGCTCCCTCTCCCGGTCGCCGCCCTCTCCCTCTCCCTCTCCCGGTCTCCGCCTCCTCTCCTTCTCCCTCTCCCGTCTCCGCCTCCTCTCCCTTTCCCGATCTCCGCCTCCGCTCCCTCTCCCTCTCCCGGCCCTAGCCTCCTCTCCCTCTCCCGGTCTCCGCCTCCTCTCCCTCTCTCGGTCTCCGCCTCCGCTCCCTCTCCCTGTCCCTGTCCAGCCGCCTCCTCCTCCTCCTTCTCCGGCCTCCTCCTCCTCCTGCTCCGGCCTCCTCCTCCTCCTGCTCCGGCCGGCCGGCCTCCTCTTGCTCCGGCCTCCTCCTCCTCCTCGAGTACATTTCTGAGCTTTAGTTTTATTTTGTGTTTGCTTTTATTTTCCGGTCAATTGCAATGTTGTGGTGTTGTTAGGAAGTGTATATTTGTATTTAGGAAGTGTATATTTTTATTTAATAAGTGTATATTTGTATTTAGTATTTAAGAAATATATATATTTGTTTTGTATTTTGTGTTTGCTTTGATTTTCCGGTCAATTGCAATGTTGTAGTGTTGTTAGGAAGTGTATATTTTTATTTATGAAGTGTATATTTAGGAAGTGTATATTTGTATTTAGGAAGTGAAAATTTATATTTAGGAAGTGTATATATTTTTTTTTGTTGACTAATTGAATGAGTTTACATTTTTTGATTTTGTGGCCTTGATTCAAATTAATATTTTAAACAGGATGAGCGGTAATATTAGATCGACGAAGGGTTCGAAGGGCCAAAGGTCTGAATCATTTGAGGGAACCTCTAGCAACCCTCAAACGTTGTTTCAGGGCCGCATGACAGCTAGACATGCGAGCCTTATGCAGACGGCGCAGAGGCAGCCAGAGGTGCCCCCTTCATTGAGGCAGCGGGGCTTCCCTCAATCCTCGAGGCAGTTGTTTGCTCAGCCCAAGACGGAGGTGTCTGCACCCCGTATGCCTGAGATACACCGGGCGCCCACTCCAATACATGCATCTTCGGATAGTGGGTCATCTGGTGTACAAATGCCGCCACCTCACCTATTCCTTCCGCGGATGATACCGGCCATACCTGCAGTCGATGACTCAGGGACGCCGATTTATCCAATGCCCCCGCCAGTGGCTCCATCAGCGGCGTACCAGTTTGTGCCTTTTGATACGCCTCTTATCTCCGCGAGGGAATCATCATCGGAGACGGAATTCGTCCCGTCCGCCGCATCGCCCTCAGGTAATGAAAGATGAATGATTTACTACATTATAATTCTCTGATTTTAATAATCAATTTGGTTTATCATGTGATAGGCACCGTCGGAGCGAAGCTGGCAAAAAAGAATAGAGACCTCGTCACAGGGAAGGCTCTCGAGAAGATCGTCGGTACCTCAGGGAGGATTGTCATCGGTACTGACGGGGATGGCGACATAGTATCGGGCGGGAAGTCGAGGACGTACTCCGGCCGCGTGGGAGCGCTCATTAGGGATAGAGTCCCTATGTTGTGGTCAGACTCGGGCGAGGTCCTGCAGGAGGTCAAGGACATGGTCCACAACGCAATGTCGGTGAGTTTACAAAATGCCTCAATAATATTATGTATTACATTGTAGATTTCTCGAAAAACTAAACTAATAAACGGTTAAATGCAGGTGTGGTTTGAGGTTCCTGAGCCCTTGAAGAGCAGCTGGGCGGACGTTGTGCATGGGGGAAGGTACATTGGGAAGTTAATCAAAAAAAAGGACTTATATGTGATATTAAAAATATTTCTAATATTTTTGTTGTATATGTAGGTACAAGGAGTGGAAGAACGAGTTGCGGACCCATTGGACTACGCACGGGAACGCACGTTCTGGTACCCCTGCTGAGTTCCAGTACAGAGAGTACGAGTGGCGTTGGCTTCTGACATCAGAATTCAACAACCCTCGTAAACAGGTATTTAAATAAATTAATCAGTTAATTTGTTATTAAGTACGTGCGTTTTTAAATATTTTACTAATAGTTTAGTTTTTTCTTTGAAGGCGGTTTCCCGGGCGAACGCTCAGAACCGGCAACGCAACACAAGGAACCATCATGCCGGTTCTAGACCGTTCGATGTCTTCATGGACGAGGCGGCCAGGGAACATCCAGAGGTCAACCCGTACGTCTATACGTACGAGAAAGCATATCCTGACACCCAAGAGGATATTGTAAGTCATCTTACGTTTTAAAATTTTTAATTTTACTTATATATATGTCAAAATGTTAATTAATAATTTTTTTCCTATCCAATTAGGCGAAGGTGAGGGAGGCTAGTGACGAGGTGATGAGTGCTATAGTGAGGGAGACATGGCCGGACACGCAGGAGGAAGAGATGTCTGAAGCCATGTCCCGGATCGACACTTCGGATCCGACGGTTGGGGCGAGGATCATGGGCACAGCCTTCCCACCGTGAGCAAACAACTTCTACTGCCGGGGTCTAGGAAAGAAGGGCGAGGGGGTCCTGAAGACCACTCCAGGATTTCAACGAAATGCAGCCTCGACCAGCAGCAGGACCACGACCACCAGGACGACTCAGCTGCTACAGTCGGGACTTCAGAGACTACGGGAACAGCAAGCTGCTCATGTTGCCTATAATGCCGCGCAGGCAGCCCATTATGCCGAGGTACATGCCATCCAGCAGGCCCAGCAGCGGCAGATGTTCCAGTACATGCAGGACTTTACAGCTGCCCAGCTCCAGGGACTTCCGGCTCCGTCCATGCCTCCGCCCATACCGCTACCCCAGCCGCCGTAAGCTCCGCAGCATCCCCCAGAACCGGATATTAATTTAGACGATCTAAATTTTGTGTAGTTGATGAATTATATACTTTTATGTGCTTGTTGTTGGTTATATGGAATTGTTTTTGTGTTTTTTGCAGCTTGCTTGGAATGGTAATTTAGAAATTTCGAGTTTTTTTTATACAGAAATGGACTTATAGCCGACGAAATACGTCATAATTCGTCGGCTATAGTATTTTTAATTATTTTTTTAATAGGGTTAAGCCGACGAATTATGCAATGTTTCGTCGGCTTTAGTTATTTTTAATTTTTTATTACAAACTATAACCGACGAATATATTAAGAGTTTCGTCGGCTTAATGGGAAAAGCCGACGAGTTGTTTCGTCAGCTATAGTAAGAGACAAGCCGACGAGATAACTCGTCGGCTAGTCCCTTACTAAAGCCGACGAAAAAACTCGTCGGCTTTTCCCTTAGCTTAAGCGACGAGTGGTTTCGTCGACTATTTATTAAAGGAACGCCCTACCGCAGGTCATTTATTTTTATTCCACCAATGTCAAACACTACGGCATTACCAGCTAATGCGAGATGGTACCGTGAATCAATGAAGCACATAAAATCCAAATAACATGCAAACCAAGCAATCAAAAATAACCGATTACCCAAACAGAAATTCCTACCGCAGGATAAATATTGACAACTGGAATAGGCAAAAGGGGGTTAAAATTCACTTAAAATTCCAAAACTGATGAAGGATAAAATGTAGAGATAAAGAGGTAGCAAGAGAAATCATCATCTTATTCATTGATATGAGCCATTTATATAGGGAATTACACAATACCAATATGGTAAGGACAATGAATACATAGATCTAGTCAAACTACATATCCTATTGGCATAAGGTCAAGACACACATAAAAAATATCTAGAAAGATACAGAATATCCTAGAACACTCCCCCTTGTGCCGCGTGCTGATATGTTGATAATGCTGATCTGTTGCCTCGTCAAACCTCGTCAAGTCACAAAAACCCTGTGGGAGAAAAACTGAACCTTGATCGTAGAAGAAAAAGAGTACAACGCACCCTTCACATCTGATAGTGACATGTATGCATGTGCTAAACTCCCCCTGAAGTTCGCACCTCCCCCTGATCTTTACATCAATCATATGGCTCTTCCTGATTCTTACTAATCATAGAAATTTCAATAACTTAGCATGTCAATGCTCTTTAATCATGTCTTCAATTGTGGCATTAGGCAATGATTAACTAAATCATGCTGCATTGTCCTCAAATGATCTTTTACACTTAAATCTTGAGGAGAAGGCCGCTTGTGAACTCAAAACATAAATTCATGCAGGAAATCAGATTTCCACGCAGCATGACCTTCAGTTACTAGAACAGCCGTAACTTCCTCTAAGAAATACATATGAACGAACTGTAAACGGTTTTGGAAACTAAACTCATTTAGCTTTCCAACCGTATATTACACATGTTCTGGTTCGTCAGGAGCTATTCACAAAGTCCTGTCGAAGTTGACTGTTTTGCCAAAATCAGATTCTCGGACAGATTCGTCCTACTTTACGAAAACGGCCATAACTCACTCAATATGATAGGTATGATCAAATGGTTCATGTCCCTGGAAAGTAGACATATAGACCTTTCCAATTGTACTAATTTCACTATTTTCTAGTGAGTGAGATTTCCTGTAGGTTCCGTGGAATTTGACCTACGAAACTTGGTAGATTCTGATTTCGCTTTTGATGTGTCTTTCTTATGTAGGGATAGAATAAGCCTCAACCTTTCATACCATTAAGTATTAGAAAAAGGAGTTACTGTCATTATATTGGCGTTGCGTGGGCGCATAGCTACACTTAGCTTTACAACTTTTCATAGCGAATGAGATGTCAAGTCTTTTGTATTGTGTTGAGTACATTGATGCGTCTTATTGTACTTAGATGGGAACTCCATCTCTTAACACATATTTGTCATCTTGCTTTAGACAAAACAACGGATTTCTCTTTAGAGCAAAAATCTTGACTAATCATGGGAGTATATGTAGGCCTCGCTAGTTATAGAGTGCCTACGCCGATTGATGGAAAATCTTCATCAATATAGTCATCGAGTGCCTTATCAAGACCGTGTCTTCCCAAGATCTTTTTCTTTGGATGTTGATACATATTGGCATCTCTTGATCCATCAAGAGTCCATGTAAATCCAGAATGAACACGTAAAGGCATAATTCACCATATCCCTTCCAAATCAAGTAGAGTCCATGTGTGTTTCAATACATTTAGCAAACGCATGCTCCTGTGGTTTGGAGCCACTTGATTCGGATGAATGAAGTCCGTTTAAGACTTTCCTGTATATCTCTGATCCCATAGAAATGTTATTATGACCACATTCGTAGACTGCATGTTCAGTTATTCAGAAACTACCAAACTGACAAAGTAGTGGAGTTCAATGACATCCATTACGAGAGCATATTTCATCGTAGTCGATCTCAGTGCGTGTTAGTGAGAGACCTTGCGTCATAAGGTGAGACTAAGCTCTTGTTCTCACTACGCTATCTAACAAAGGTATAGTTGATAGGGTTTAGCTTGCGGTGTCGGCATCACCTGCCCAAAGACCTATCTCTTTGTTAATGTTGGATCGCATCTTTCCATTAGGCCAATCAACTAAGTTGATATCCATCAACGAAGGGTGGTTCGATAGTGGATTCATTATCCAATGTCTTAATGTACACTAGTGTAATACTTGTAGAGATCTCTATATGGATTGGATTTGACATTGAGGCGTCCCCCAACGATAATCACAATTCAGACTTCATGAGACGGATTTAAGTAACACTGATCAATGGATCAGGTTGTGCCAAACTCGCTTTCTTCCTAGTGCGAGAATATATCAAACCTAAGGGTCTCCCTCCTTTTGAGGAGCCACACGGCCTTGTGACACCAATTTTGCCACTATATGGCGTCACCATATCACCATCTATATTGATGGCATCAAGACCAGCTCCTTTTGGTCGTGCCATGTTCTCTTGATAGGACATCAATCCTTGCAGACATATTTGCAGCATGTGATCTCGTCACTTTAACACTTTAAGCATTCGGGATCAAGATGAGACTTAGTGGGGACAAACCATGACAATTCACGTCGTTCCACTTGAACACTTGAGTTCTTATCTCCCCTTAACAGCAGGAATATTGTCTCATCAAAGTGACAATCCGTAATTTAGCCTCGGTGAGACCGTATTGCGTGTGAACATGGGGTACAGGACACTTCAACTTATATCCCGATAAACTTCGTTAAAGAATGGGTAGTGAGCCCATAGAAGTATAAGCAGCTAAGCAGTAGATAATAGTGTAACACGTGACCAGTGTGTTAACAACCAACACCATAAAGCATAAAAATGTGTCCGCAAGTTGGTTGTATCTATCTACATAGTTTGATGTAAGAATAGAATGTTCACTTTTGTGTTATATAGCATAGGAGGGTCTCACTCCTAATTTAGCTAAAGAATAGGCTTACAAAACGAGCAATGAGCATTGCAAGGGGCCAATGCGACATCAAGGGAAGGCTGATGCACCTCAATTGCTTGAGTAATTGACCGGACGACCTCCAGGTAGTTGGAGTCATGTTCGAGTGACGTCAATGTCCCCCGAGTCACCACCATGTTTCATGGTGATGCTAGATCCCAAATGTCTTCGTTTTGAGCGAAAGAATAGATGTCCATGAGAATTTCTCAAAATTTGGATGATTATATCTCTTCCAGGATGACCGATTTGGTCAAACCAAAGCTTATATGAGTCGGTGTCCTAAATATCATGTTTGGCGACAACATGGAATTCGATACTCGAATCGTAGTGACATACAATCCACTAAATTAACTCATAAACTTCTCTAAGATGCATTGCAATCCGCATTCATGAAAAGGTATACACAAAAGAATTCTTGTTCATTCTCACAATGTGTTTTCAAATGAAAACTATTAGCAGAAATGTCTTTAAAGCTCAACATGGTTCGGTTGTCTCTCAATGCATAGAGGGCATCTGTGACGTTGATCATGGTGCCATGAGACATCAAGATTCAAGCTAAACTGCGTCCCTAAATGACCGGTATGATTCAATCATTGTAGTCACAGAAGATTTACAAGGCACAAAATCCAGAGATAGTTGCCGGTTTCTTAGAATGTTGTGGATAGTTCCACTATCTGCGAAGCACTCAACGTCTCTATGAGACAGATCTACAAAATAGAGTAGATAGGAGAGTAAATAGTTCCACTTAGACCATTTAGAAGGATTGAAAGAAGCTACAAAAAGCTGCAATCTCGAGAGTGCATAAAAATTTCCGCGCAAAATGACATTTGTCCATTAAAACATCCATAACTTCTTCGTTAAAATAGATATGGACAAACCGCGAAACGTTCTGAAAACTAGACTTGTAGAGATTTTCAATGATATAAAGCTCACTGTTTGGTTCGTCCGGAGCTATTCACAAAGCTTAAACGAAGTTGACTGTCCAGAAGGGACAGATTGCTGTTTTTCGCAGAATTGACATGTGCGAAGCAATGAAGCTTGCAGGTGGCGTGTAGGCTTTTGCCTTAGCCAAAAGTGACGTGTGTATGATCAAAACCAAGTCCTTTCGATCGTTCTATGGTCGTAAACTCCATGACTAGTTAGCAAAAGCTCCCTGACATGAACATAAACTAACTTAGAGGACCTAGAGGATCTGATCACGATGATAATTTTCCGGCTTTGATAAGTCTTCAACGTCTTTTGCAAGACGGCAATTGGTTTAATAGCGTTGGGGGGGTCCAAAATCAAAAGCTTTCGATAACTCTAAGTCAGTATGACCAGGCATGTCCGTAGAGGGTCGGTAGTGCGAGACACACTTAAAACCACTATCTCCTTAATTTCGGACAATTCTAAGACATCACACTGAGCTTGGATGAACCTAGTTGAACAATTGATGATGAAAAATCCGTTATAGAGTAGAAGACTTAACCGAAAACACGTTGACGATCCTCCTTGAGGATGTAGTGCCGTGAGTCACCTTCAAAGGAAGGGACCAAAATCGGCACAATATACCATGTTTCTAAGGACGATGTAAGTGTACATCTTGAATGTAAATCAATATGAACCATAAGAGGAGAATAGTTTCATAACTTCGAAAAAATTCTCAAGGCATTCATTATTGCTAATGTGAGTACATTGAGGTCTCAAATAGACGAAAGACGTCGATACGATGCCTTATTACATATAGCTTGGAAAGAAAATCAATGTCTAGCCAATGACGTCAAAGTCAAGGGTAGCTAGAGCATGATCTGAATCTTCAAAATTCATGATCATGAGGATGACGTTCTTGTCCTCATATTGATTTTCTGTACCTTTTTGTATGCATTCACAATTTGAAAGGGCTTGACAATCTTGAACTAGTGATCCGAAGATCCACAATGGTTGCATTGTCATGAGCTGACGTGAGTAGTTTTGACAAAATGGTGTCTAGACTGGGAGTGTCGCTATTAGAGCCGGCGACACCTCCCCCTCTTTTCTAGACATCAGCATGACGTTTTCTGCCGTTACCGTGACCCATATTGTTCTTCCCACATTAGGGGATAATCCCAAATAAGTTTATCACATTAGCGTATATACAATTCCCGTTTGTATGATCAAAATCAAGTCTCGTTGGTAATTCCAAACCAACTTGGAGGACCTAGAGAACTTGATGATGATCAAATCCGCTAAAGATTATGGATCATGATGCCACAAAAGATCATCGACAATATGTAGTCAATTAAGGTGGTAAGCAGTCAACTTGACTTAATAACTCAACAAGTTGAGTTAGATGGACGTTTCAAAAAACGCTTCATAAGTGCATTCCACAATACTTTGTGGTCATTACTTTTTGCACAGATTGTCATTGAAGACTTTTGTCGATGTGGCGCGTCAAAGACTTTGAGCGCATGAGATGTGAAATCTCGGCATCTAGGCTTGTTAGCCTGGGGGTCAAAACATGTGGTTTAATCTTTTCCAATGAAAGGTTCCACAGAGACCAAGTGAAGATCCGCCTTAGGCATCTAGTACATCAAAACTCAAAGGAGCAGAATGTTACGTACATTGCTCTTGCATACAAAACCAAGCTGTTATGAGACTCGATAGAGGTCACAAACAATGCTTTTAATGGTTTGTCCTTCGGATTGATCACACACAATCCGGAAAAGCCGCGGGCCGGGAAAACGGGCGACGGCGGTAGTCGGATAGAGGATCCGAAAAACACTTTTTAGGGTTTCGAAAAATAAATGGTAGGCTATTGGCTTTAGGGTTAGAACAAAGTGCATGATAACGTGATAAAAGATAAAGTGTAGAGAAAAAGAGATAGCAAGAGAAATCATCATCTTATTCATTGATAGGAGCCATTTATATAGGGAATTACACAATACCAATATGGTAAGGATAAAAAATACATAGATCTAGTCAAACTACATATCCTATTGGCATAAGGTTAAGACACACATAAAGAATATCTAGAAAGATACAGAATATTCTAAAACAAAAACGAACTTTGTAAGGAAAATATCTAACAAATTAACATTATTATCACTTAAAAGCATGATCGATGTAGTACTCTAATTCCTAGTGATTTGTCAGTGTGTTTGACTTCATTTTCATAGTTGACGCATGCCATGCAAACAAAAGAAAAACCAATATATGAGTTTTAATTACCGAAGGATTTCTATCATAAGGGCATTTCCAACTATTAGTCTATAACCCAAACCTAAATTCAAATTTTAGGCCAACCAAACCTAAAAATATTCATATGGGTTTTATATCTCTAACCCATGAAGTCAAGACCCAAACCTATTTTGATTTTTATATCATTGTTTAATCTTAAATGGAGTAAAACTCAAACATATTTTAATCATTAATTGTTTTATATTGATAAACTATGATACTAACTCACACCCACTCACTCATTAATTATAGGTTTTGGTCTTATTTGGTTGAGTCAAAATAAGACACAATTTAGGTAAATCATATTCTAGCTCAACTTATATTATGGGTTGAAGATTAAATTTCACAAAACTCAAACATATTATAAATTTTAGACCAAGAGTTGAAGATGGTCTAAGAACATAACATGATTAACGTAATGAATAACCACTTAACAATGTGTGCAAAATCTAGCAGAACTGAACCCACAAGAACTATTAGGCTTCTTCCAGCAGATAATAAACTTAAAAGACGACGACGACGATATGAAGGAGAGAATCAGGGCTTTGGTTTGTGTAATATTGCGTTGGAAGAAGAAGCAGAGGAGGTCCTTCCACTATCAACTGGACCAGGTTTTTTTTTAGGAAGGACCGGTTCCTTAATTCCTTTCATTCATAGTATTGCATTAAATTTTTTTTAATTACTTTGTATTCAGTTCCCTTTTTTTTCGATGAGAAGAAACAAATTATAAAGAAGAGTTCCTAAAACAACCTAAGTTAAGAAAATTAAAATCAAAAGCATGAAGAGCAGAAGGAGGTAGATTGTTATGCCAACTAGCAACAATTGAGGTGTGTCCGTGAGTAGTAACCGCATCGGCTAAGAAGTTAGCTTCTCTCCAGATGTGCTGGAAATCAACACTTTGTAGTTGTCTAGCCAGTATCTTGATGTCTTGAACAATAGTGTGTATACGCCAAGGAGTATGAGTCTTGTTGTTGATAGAGTTGATGAGTAATTTTGAATCTCCTTCAACATTTAATCTCGTGTATCCATGTAGGATCGTAGCAACCAAACCGGCTCTTAAAGCTAGAGCCTCTGCAAGCAAGACATTTGATTTGCCAAGATTCTTTCAAGAAGCTAGAATAGGATATCCTTGATCATTCTGGAAAACAAAACCAACAACACCATCATTTGAAGAAAGCACAGAACTATCAAAATTCAGGATTCCATTTGATAACAATATCATTGTGTTTTCTCTGAGATTATAATTTAAAACTCGAACAATAAGTTTTCAGTAGATTTGCAGCAATGAAACAAATTTGTATAGTGTATTCAGTTCCTTTTACGTTAGTAAAACGCATGACTTGTATATAGATCATATCTAGAAAATTAAAATGTAAACCTCATTTTTTTATATTGCTCCATTGATTTATTTAAATCTAAGAGAAATATTCACCATCAGTCCTTAAATTATATTGCTAACTAGATACCCAAACTCTCAAACAAATCAATGTGATACTTAAAAACTTATATTGACATACATGTGGTACGCCGTCCATTTTTCGTGACGGTTTCGTCAGATTGATGACGTGGCAAACACATGCATGTTTAATGGACAATGAAATAGAATACCTAAACACAATACGTGTTTAAAATACCCCAATGCGCGATACTTCAATATTTTTGAAAATAAACATATTTTACTATACCAAAAAAATAGTAGATTGGTTCAAAAATAAAAATAGTAGATTGGTTCCAAAATCAGAAAATGAGAAGAAAACAATTTAACCAAGTTGCAGGACCATTCCCGACCAAGTATTTAGAAATCTCTCCCTCTCCCTCTCCCTCTCATGCTCATTGTTGATCAACTTTTCTAACAGTGGTTGTGGAGCGGTAAAGCAACAAATAGTTTTTGCTTGAAAGCTGATGAATTTCGATATATATTTGAGAATGACCTCGTAATTTTATTAAAACCTAAACCTACCAAACACAAAAATTCTATGACATTAATATCAAAAGGGTATTTTTGTGACCAACTTTATTTCTATTCTGATTACTTATTTCTCATTCTTTGAACAAGTAAACGTGCAATTAGAATGATTCAATTCTCTTTCACATTCTCAATCCCGTTGAGGTTTAGTAAACGACCCCTTAGTATGATGTTATTCACACACCATATTTTGTTATTCACACACATTACCTATTATTATATTAGTATAATTTCAATTTTATTTACAAACTACCCTATTGTATATACTTCATTTTTTTTAAGTACGTCAAGCAATACTGTATTAATTACTAGGAGGCTAGTTATACAACTTTGATATCATATGTTCAACTTTATTGACATATGACATATGTAGGGTTGACATATGACATATGTAGGGTTTGTGAGTTATTAATAAAATATTTATATAAAAAAAAAAAGTGAGTATGGAGGAGCCGCATCTCTTTTTTTGGTGCTTGCCTAACGTTAGGTTATGATTCCCATCAAGGGTTTAGGCGATTGCTCCCTTCCAAAAAGAAAATGCCAGAGATTGGGGCACATCATTATCCACAGTCGGAGCGCTTTGCAACATTTCATTGATTTGGTTCATTAAATTTCTTGTACTCAGATACGAAAATTACTCCAATATTCACCATAAAAAATCGCCTCATACTTCTCTCAGCATTGCGCTTTGTTCTTTTGGCACTGAGCACTTAAAACAGTTAAACCAAACAAAGGGTACTTCATGGCTTATTTCACCCATATGAACAATACAAAGACAAGAAATGAATTCACAGGTGTTCCCATTCAGCAGTCAGCACCATTTGAAATGAGCCTCTTTTTCCAGCCAAAGAATTATCGTTATAGTTTCCATCTCCCCTTACGCTTCAAGAAAGGATCAGACCCAAAACACCTATCACATACTTGGATTGTACGGTTGATATAGGAAGGAAAGAGAAACCAAGTTCCTCCGACCAATACTGACTAGGAAGAGGGAAAGGCACCAGAATGACCATGTGACATACTTGTATAGCCAGCTTCTCATTCAATGGAACTTGGTAGAGCCTTTGTCCAATTGTCCTAAGATGCCTCCTCCAGGATGAGATGAGTGATGAGAACTTGCTGTAGACCACATTTGAGCATTATGAGCACAAGCATGAACTCTTTTAACCTGTCATGCAGCGACTGGAGGGGCAGCGCCTGAGGGAGCATATATGAGACATTGCAGCTTGGTAAGCCCTTAATGGTTGTGGTATGAGGATTTCATGGACAACCAGAGTTGGCAGAAGAAATAGCAGACAACAAACATGTATAACTTCCCCAAAATAAAAAGTGCAAAACCAGAAAGACCCATTTCAAAATAAGAGTGGCAGCTAGGTTTTGGTCATCATGCTAGTATTTTGAAACAATACAAATGAAACAAACCAATAGCTTTTACATTATAAAACATGTTCCTCAGAAAGTTTTCGAGATAGCATATGGAGGATGGTACATGGTGATGCAATGTAATTATTAAAAACAACTGAGTCTTTCTTTGTCTTGAGATCCATATGAAATCTCAGAACAGTATCAACTGACATGACCCATCTTCAACATCATATGCAAGCAATAATATGGCACATATTTGAAAGACCCATGACGCTTGATTGAAATATTTACAACCACATACTAAGGTTCACGATCTCAGAAACTAAAACTAACACAAATTGGCATGTTCCCTTCAACTGTCCCAAGATTAATAAATCCTAAACATAGCTGGTCTAATTGACCCTCTCCCCAGTCCTACATGTCACCATTTCTCTCAAGAAAAAGGAAAAACACAATCACAAGCCCAAAAAATGGAAGGAACTTTTAATTCTGTAAACATCATTTCATTGCAAATATATGTAGATTAATAAAAATTAAATTAAAATAAAATGAAAAGAATATTGGTTTCATCTACCCTCATTGGTTAACTGTAAAGACCCTTCACGCATCAACTTCAAGCTTATGCTATTGAATCTTTCCCTTGAATATTGTCTGGATGCTTTTCTCCAATCTGTACCAGACTTCATCATAGCGACAAACTCCTCATAACTTATGCGCCCATCCTGCATGATGATACGGAAGAAGGTTGTAGTTCAAGGATGCATGCACATAGGAAAAAGGAAATAAACTCTAATCTTGCCAACTGAAAACATTTTAGAGGCCAATAGAATTTTGCATCACATGATTTATAGTGTCATTCCTATTTAGATTATTTTGATGTTTGTGCTGGTGAAATCACTGCACTGCGCACAAACACATAACTGAACAACTCTTGGGGCTTTTTTCATTTTGGTGACTGAATCATCATAACACAATTCACAGAAAAGCAAAGAACAGCTAACCCCTTCAATCAGCTCATGCTTCCAGAGATGGAACATAAAGAGTGACCAAACCACTGTTCTTAGAAAAGAAGAAATTTTTCAAATTAACAGCAATTCAAAACTATCGTCTATGGAATATCAATAAGCAACAAGATTATTATTATTATATATATATATATAACACACACACACACACACGGGAGAGTCCACGTATAATAAAACAAAAACAGGCAACAAGAAAGGAAGTCACTCAGGACGATTCGGCTACATGAAAATAACAAATACATGACAAGGTATTAAAATGGGAAGGCATGAAGAATATTCAAAAACCACTAGAAGACCATCAAACTATGAAATATGATATATCATGATTCACAACTAGCAAGAAGGTAGGACCTACAAATCCTGTGACGGAATAGAACCCTGGATTCAATCCAAGGCAATAGTCTCTTTCAGTTAATTGTCTCTTAAATGAGCTATGTGAAATGAAAGCAGTAATTGTACCTTATCTGTATCCACATCATGCATAATTGCATGGATAACTTCCTCACCGCCTGCGTCAACATCATCATTTAAAGCATTTCGCAACTCTTCAATTTCTATGTAACCACTTTGGTTTTGATCAAAGAACTCAAAAGCTTTACGTAGGTGCTCATCATTGGCCATCTTTTTTAGGTGAACCGAAACTGCCACAAACTCTCCATAATTCAGAGCTCCATCGCCATCAACATCAGCCTGTAAGTGTGAGATCAATTAGTAATTTCTAGAAACCATAAAACAAACTCACATAAGCTGAATCAGCACACAGGAAAAACTACAGAAAGTTAAAGAATCCCCCAGTAACATTCATATTTGAGCTGTATCATTGCAATTAATACTTCAGCTGCATATTAGTTTGCTATGGAAGATTCAATATGTCGCAAAGTTTATCCATTTTGTCATAAATTTCTTTTATATCCAACCCAAGCTTAAAAAGGACAAAGGACAAGTTGGTCAGGCACAAATTCATGCAGAGTTGAGCAATTATCTTCCAATCCCAGGTTAAACAAAAAGTATGAAGTATAAGTTAGCAAAGCACGAATATAATGCTTACAGCTTCCATTAGTATTTTTAGATCTGGGTCAGGAATCTGCTGGCCGAGTTTTTGTATTCCACTTCGAAGCTGATCCAGAGATACCTTGCCTTTGTTGTCAGCATCCATCAGTTGAAATGCCTCCTTTATGCCAGCTACTTCCTCAACCGACAAATGCTCAGCTATGACCTGCATATTAGATATTCAAAAGTTCGAACATCAAATGACAGAAATTTTGATGCGTATAAGAAGAAAGGCCAACTTCCTCAAAAAGTACAAGGGACCCAACAATACAAGTGAACAGATGTAAATGCCTTCATAATTATGGCAGACATCAAAAGGAAAAAAATAAAAATAAATAATAATAATAATAATAAAAGAACTTACCCCCAGAGCTCTCTTTTTCAGTTTGTTCATTACAGAAAATTGTTTCAGCCTCGCTCTCACAGTCTCACCAAGTGGAACATTTGGGGCCTTCTTGGCATTTTGTATCCAAGGATGATCTGCACAAAAAGAATTGATTGGAAGTTGTAAACGGAAAGCAATAAACCTTGACCGTTGCAACAATATCTCTTTGCCATTATAACAGATCAGATTACTCTAATTACCAAGTACTCCTTGAGCTGTCAGTCGCTTCTTGGGATCAGGATCGAGCATTTTTGTTACAAGGTCCTTTGCATTATCAGAGACTCTAGGCCAAGGATCTCTCTTGAAATCAATGACAGAGCGGATAATTGCTTGTGCAACTCCTTGTTCAGTTTCTACAGCGAAAAAATTCAAAATTATCAGTAAATCTAGAACAAACAACGAATAACAGCAAGCACACTTGATTCATTATCATTTTATATAAAATATATCCTGAGAAGCAGAAAAATTCAAACTGGAGAACACTATCTACTACCTCCTCTTCTTCAAACAAGAAAATCAAATACATGCTCCTATTGTAAAAGAGTCGATAAGAAACTACGAATACTGGAAACAGAGACACAAACCTGCCCAGAAAGGTGGAACACCACAAAGTAAAATGTACAGGATTACTCCGGCACTCCAGATGTCAACCTCAGGACCATAATTGCGCTTCAGAACCTCTGGAGCCATGTAGTACGGACTTCCGACTATCTCATTGAATTGCTCACCTGCACATTGAAACCTTTAGTTACATTTGTACTCAACATAAGCAGATAAAGAAATGTACCAATTAATTCTAAAACATGAACTTCCGAGAACTAAGGAAATATCATTAAACATGGAAGAAGGAAGCAGTGCAATACCAGGTTTGAAGAATACAGACAACCCAAAATCAATTGCTTTTAAGGCGGCTGATTCTTTCTTATTTGCAAACAGAAAGTTTTCTGGTTTGAGATCGCGATGCATTACTCCATGCTTATGACAGCTCTGCATAGTAAAATGTATGTCAATAGACCAGAATGTGTCACAAAGACTGGAACATGCACAATAGCAGATCAATAAGATCAGTAGCCCATGACAACAACCACCGACTAACAGATGATTGATTTAGAATAAAATAGATCAAACCCTATCTATATATATATATGTAGAGAGAGAGAGGATCTAAAGAGGACCTCCTTACTTTAAGAATTTGAGGATTTCTACTATTTTACATTAGTAGATGACTTCTTTTAACGATCTCAACCGTTGATCCTCTAGATTCATATGCAAGAAACATGTCTATAAAATTTCAACTAATTCCATAATCATTTGGTCATTCATTGATGTAAACAATTGTAGGCCGTTAGATAAAATTAAAACGAATATTGTGCTAATCAAATGGTTAAACGTTTTTCATTTTGGCTAAATTTTTGTAGGATTTATGTGTGGGTAAGTAACTAGGGAATGGGTGGCTTTGATTGTCAAAATACATGCTAGAACTAAAAACATCCTTACTTTAAGAGTTTAAGGAGGTCCTCTCTAGATCCGGACTCTATATATATAAAGCAAGATCAACTTATCGTACAATAATAATGACAAAGGATAACAGAATAAAGACAGCAAGATAGTACACATACTACTATTTACTTTAAACATAAACCACAAAAAACTCAAAACAAACAACAGAATGAGAACTGAGTCCAACACTCTCAACTCACAAAATGTACATCATTACTTGATTATGTAAAGTCCATACACTAGATAACAATAAGAAGAAGCACCACAGACTTAAATGGTCCAATTCAAACCTATAGTAACGCATATACAAAAACCAATTCTGCATCGATAATGTACAATAAATCACCTTTCCCCTGAAATCTACAAACAGCAAACAGTGATCCACAGAACAAAAACATAACAAACCAACCGGCATAATATAAGGCAAACTGTATCATATCCCAGATGTATAAGACCATATTCCAAATTAACACAACATAAGAACAATAAAATCCAACCTGAACAATTTCAACAATTGTCCGCATTACAGCAGCTGCCGCACGCTCTGTGTAGTGACCCCTAGCAACAATGCGGTCAAACAGCTCGCCTCCCTCACACAACTCCATCACAATGTGAACCGCCTCGTCGTCCTCATAAGTGTCCTTCAATGACACAATGTTGGGATGCTGTGGCAGATGCCTCATGATCTCCACCTCACGTCTCACATCCTCAATATCCACAGCAGTCCTCAGCTTCTTCTTCGAAATCGATTTGCAGGCGTATTTCTCACCTGATGACAAATCTGTGCACAGATAAGTGACACCAAATTCTCCACGGCCGAGCTCCCTACCCAGATCATATTGAGCCGAAATGTCTTTTCCGGTTGGGTCTTTCAAAACGCACAGCCTGTCCCCACCCTCATTGCCATTGGCACCACCGAAATCAGTAGCAAAGGGATTTTGCTTCTTTTTTGTCTTCTTATTGTTCTGGGCACCGTTACCGAGACATACACAGCAATTCCCCATCAAACAGAACCCCCAAAACTCTCAGATTTCAGCAAGACCCAATTCACCAGAAACGTTTATAAACTCTGAAACCTGAACACAAATTCAGAAATGAATCAGATAATCCAAAATTTCAGCTCCAAGATACAAACTTTCTGTTCTTCAAGAACCAAATTTAGAAACTGTGATTTGGGTTCTTGATAGTTTTAGAAACCCAATTAGAAATGCACACATACAATACCAATGGAAGACTAAAGATCAAAACTTTCCTTAATCCTAATAGATAAAGATCGAAACTTTATTTATTTTTTTGGGAAAATTCAAATTTAAAGGAGACCCAGAAAGGAAAAGGAGACACTGAATTTACCTTAAAGCAAGAAACGAAGGATTTTAGGAAGGACGATTTGAAGGTGGTGTGAAGAGAACGCCATGGATTTGCAGAGAGAGATAGAGAGTCAAACCTCTTTCACAGAGACTCTTCTATTTCTCTCTCCAAACAATCCTTCCTTTTTTCCTCTTCTTCTTTTTCTCTCTTTCTCTCTTTAAATCCAAAATCTGTTTTGGGGAGTCAAACCACCAAAACAAAACACAAAAACAAACCTCTCTCTCTTTTTCTTTTTTTCTCTCTATCTCTCTGTTTCTCTCTCTTCCCAAAATATACAGCTAACATTTACATTACAAGTCACAGGTTCCTCTTTTTTGTTTCTGGCTTTTGGTGTTTTTCTCCGTTGCTACCGTTAGATCGGTTACCCGTAATGAACTTAAAGAGAAATGAATCATTTGGGGGACAAATCCATCTTAGCTTATTTTTAGTTACAACGGAGTTTGGGTTTTACGTAACAGTAAAATCCACTTAGGTTGGTTTTTTTTGACAGTGGAAGGTAAATACACATACTTTTTTTTACACGTTTAACATCAAAAAATTTTAAGTATATTAAATAACTAAAAGAGGTTTGTATTAATTAGATAATATTATTGAAAACTTAAAATACACTACATCTCACTTTAACGTTTTATTCTCTCTACATAAATGAAGTTTCAAACTTAAAACTTGACAATAGACATATTTTTAACCGAATTGATCGAGGATTAATCATGATCTCATAAGCAAGAGCTTAATGATTCATAATAATGGATTCTCCCAAGCAGATGAAGGTTTTTGGTTGGCTTCGACTATGCAAAGACTTAGAATGACAATGTCTATCCTGCAAACAAGTGGAGTATCCATGACTTGAGGTTTTGAAGCAGAAGAGATTGGTGATCTAGTTTGGCATCTGTTTTGTAATGATCTAAAACATGTTTGGGTGCAAAACGTCCAAAATAATGAATATGTTAAAAGATTCTACATATATTAATCCATCTTGGTGGAGCAGTTTAAATGCTATTGAGTTTGCAAAGAAAAAATAATCTTCTCGTTGTTTAGCAAGGAGAGAGAAAATTTTTATTTTCTTTCTAAGTCAAGATGATATAAAAAAGGAATGAATGTGTATTTAGAAAATATATATGGTAGTATTGTTATATTTTGAATGAGGGTCATCTACGAAGTTTAAAGATATGTATCTAATAAACTGTTAATATTATAAAATTATTTAATGGTGTATTAAGTGTAAGATGTGTATTTAATATTTAATTATGTGTGGATAAAATTTCTTACAGTACTATTGAAAAAAAAAAATAAATAAAAACTTTACAAGCAAGATTTACAAATCCCACAAACCGGGTGTAACAAAGAGAGCAAACAAGATAAACATAGAAACAAAATCAAACAGCCAATCGTTATCCAAACAGCCAGCAAACCATGCAGGAAAAGAAGACATCAATACGATTATTGCCACGTATAGAAACTCCTAGTGACACAGAGACGTCACCCACTTAGCCGGAAGCCTGGAGAATGCCGAAAACTTCCTAACACGAGAAGGCCGCACAAGGTTCGGCTCAATTGCAGAACAGGAGAAGGAAAAAGCTTGTGCCAACTGATAAGTGGTCGAAAATGCATATAAATCATTGTCAGTGCTTAGCTATTTGGTATATTTTTAGCCTAACATGATCTAATTAATTCATATTCTTTGATTTAATAGGATTGATGTTGGATGATGGAACTGAGCAGTTAGAAGCCCAAAGAGTTGCTGGACGTGAATTGAAGGTGGATGTCAAAGTGGTGATAAGTATATAATTAACTTGAGGGAATAAAGAGCCCAACCACGTGACCTATCTCTCCCATCATCTCTTCTTACTGAAGATACCTTCTGTCTCTCAGAACGCAGCTTTAGTCCTCCTAAATCTCCTCAAGGCAGTAGCCTTCAATTGGGGGAAAAGTGAAGCACGGCGAGAAGATATGAAGAGCTCAATTCAATCAAGATTGATTCTCTTCATGAATTGGAAGATTTGGTCTGCGTGAAATCAGGAGGATCTACTCGGGTTGGATATCGACAAAGGGTTGGCTGCCAGGAATATAAAGGAGTTCAAGCAAATGGCGCCGTTCTCTCCCCTCTCCCTCTTCTTCGGAATCCCTCAACCTTAGTTGTACTCTCGGAAAACTCAATTTTTATTGCTTTTCAATATTCTGTTATGGAGAACTAACTAATCTCCTAGCTAAGGCTGGCGGAGAAACCTTGGATTGTTTATGTAGTTTTTATTAATTCGAAACAACTGGAACTTCAATGCAAATTCAGTTTTTGGATGTTTAATTTTAATTTCTGCTTTTACTTTTTAGTTCGATTGATAGGTATTTGATAATCTATTTCATAAGTTCAGTCATGCTTTTTCTATTGTTTGGTAAAAATATCCATGCTTTTGAGACTAAGTATTTAGCATGTTGATTGATGATTTCGGTAGAATTGAATCTTGATAGGTTGTTGCCATAGGTACAGTTATGCTTATGAAATTCCTATGAAATTATTGGGTTTATGTGCTTGAACAACTTTAACTGAATTCATCTTTAAAGTCAAATTTCTTGAATAAGTTTCATAGAAAAGAGTCGAATTGATATAATTGCACAAGTGATTTACGATGGAACCTCGAAACCTTAGTGTCTCTCATTATTGAATTCTCTCTCAATTAAACTCACAATCGTTTTCTTTTTCAGTTCATTATTTGTGTACTCTCTCATTGCTCTCGGCGGAAACGACACTCGTACTTCCGAGTCTATACTACTACGCGACTCCTGCACTTGAGATTAGCGAGCACCAACAACGCCACAAACTGATTCCCTACATGACACAAAGACGTCATGGGTACTACAACCAAGAGTTTTAAACAAACCAAATCTCATTCAAACTGTGATTCCCCAACCTCAAAACCATAAAAAACATCATGTCACACCATTAGCATAACGCCTGACAAAAAATTGCCAGACAAAACTATAACAAAAAAAAAAACAAAAGAGAAAGAGGAAACGAGAGTAGCAGCCACGGAATTGCATACGTATCGTTGTATGACATACGATACAACACCAAATTCGAAGTACCAAATCGGTGAACTTTCATTGAGAATACCGATTAATGAGAAAGATAAGCATCTGAAGTGTGATGAATTTGAGAGTGGAAAAGGAGGAGAAAGAGAGGGATAGGTTATCTAAGATCGAAAGAGTAGGAAGATATGGGCATCGATGATGGGAAAACGATAGAAAAGCAAAGGGAAAACAAGCATGCCACCACCGGGGTAGAGAGCGACCACGAAAGTCGGGAAGGGTAAAGGATTGCAGAGGAAAAGGAAAAGAGAAGCGAGTGCCTCTCTCTCTCTTCTAGTTCACTTAGGTTTTTTATTTATTTAATTTTTTTAGAAATAGATAAAAGATTACAAATTAAAACCCCTAACACAGACTACACCTAGGGAATCAAATAAAGCTTTCCTAGCTACAACAAGAAGATCAAATTGCCAGACTTGTGCTACCAGGCGGTGTCCTTCCTTTGCCGATGCATCCGCTACAAAATTTTGTTATCTTTTTATGTGTTTGAAGGCTTTGACTAAAACCAAGGCAGCTAACTTCTTTATATCCATAATTAGAGTGTGTAGCTTCCAAGGAATGGATGAGTTTCTAGTAATGCTACCAATAACAATTTTGAAATCACCTTCAACAAACATATCTCGGAAACCATGGACATAGGCAGCAATGAGTACTACATGAAGTGTTGAAGCTTCTGAGAAGAGTAAATATGAGTTGCCAAGATTTTTGGATGAAGCAAGGATAGGGTTGCCTTCACAATCATGAAAAATAAAGGCTGAGGCTGCTGATTGGTTAGAAACTTTACCATCAAAGTTAAGTTTTAAAGAACCGGCAGCAGGTGGTCCGTGGTTGCTCTAGTTCACTTAGCTAGGTTGGTTTAGTTAAGGAAACAAGAAAACCAACTGCTAAGCCTTAAATAGACTTATAAATAACCCTACAATCACAATAAAATTATCGATGGTAGTACAGGAAAGTAGGGTGTCTCCCACAGAGGATTGTGCCTCAACAATTGCAAATATGATTTTAAAAAACTGAACAGACACTAGACAAAGATGCAATTAAAAACTATAGCTAGACTCAATGAAAAATTACGAAATTAAATTTGGAGAAACTAGACACACTGACGAAGATACAAAAAATTTAGGGGGAAACTGTGCAGTTTTGCTATGCTAACAAAAATCAGAAAGACGACGGACAAAATGATAAAAAAATAGAAAACTAAATTTGGGGATTTTGGTTTTGAAAATCAAATAACGAAAACTAGCTAGGAACTACTTCTCACCACTAGACAATGATTACACCTATAATGTGTTTACTAACATGTTCAATTCATTCGGATATCCTTACTCAAGCTAAGTCAATGATGTGTTGAACTTAACCTATCAATCCTTCTTACTTGGTACGTTAAGAGAATGATGTTTTCAAGTTAACTTAGCATCTTGAATGGAGCCTAGAGTGATGTTTTCGCACAGCTCTCACCTAGAAGTCATTAAGGTCTAAAAAATTATGAATAAGGCTAGGTAATGTCGATACTGATGTTGTCTTAATCTACCTAGACATTGATTTATGTGAATGGGCTCAAGTCACTCACTCGCTACTCTAGAATGCAAGTAGACATGATGATCATACAAAACATTCATAGTTTTATGTTGGGGTTGCGACTCAAAACTAATTCCTTGTCTGTTTTGGATTCTTTACTTCTGAAGGTTTTGGGTAAGTTATTCTAGTGTATCTAGGATTCTTAGAGTTTATCCTTAGGAGTAAAGGTTTAAGATTCCTGCTATGGTTCTAAATCCTATTGTAAGTCGGACTAGTTGAGAGTCTATAAATAGGACCTTAGATACATAGTTTTAGGTGTGGATCAATTGAGAGTTTAGAGTATTTGAGAGTTGCAAGCTTTGAGAGCTTGGGTGATTAAGAGTTCTCTGTTGAGAATCTAGAGTGTGAGGAGAGAGGTTATTTGAGGGTGGAAGAACCGTATTGTTCTTCAGATGTAATCTTCTTCTCGTTTAGTGGATCCACCATCACCATCACCGGAGGACATAGGTCAACTGTTTTGACCGAACCTCGTTAATCTCTTGTGTTCGCTTGCATTGGTTTTGGTTACTGTCTTCATTCAGTTACAATCTTGGGCTAGGAAAATCGGAAGGTGACTCGGATTTCCTTTCACTTTACAACCTAGCATGCATACTAATGTTGGCCACCATCAATAAACATACAAAGTTGATCAATGATATAATGATAAACCAATGAATATCCGAAATCCATGGAACAAATTAAATAAATGCCAACTTCATAGTTACACCATGTCTAGGGCTTGAAAGCAACCCTTAACTAAGGGAAAATTAGTTACTCATCATCTTTAAAAACACACAAAAAAATTTCATGAGGTTTGGAAAGAAAAGAAAATATTAAAGATGAAAAACAAGGGAAACGATCGATCTTCTAAATCTGAGAGATCGATCTTTTCTGGGCTCCAAAATTTTTTTCCTTCTCCTTGAGTTGCTTGACGGCTCCCTCTTCTCTTGTGCGTTCAGACCTTTTTTGACGTCTAGAAACCCTTATTATTCAGCTTCATGACTCTTCAATTTGTTTCCTTGTGGATCTTTAACTTCTTGCTTCAAAGCCCTTGTCTAATGGGTGCATTTGCTCTTATAACTGCAGCCGTATTTGAATTCAAAATCTCTTACAAACTTATGCAATAGTAATATAACATATAAACTATCATATTGTTCTAGGATATTCTTTATGTGTGTTTTTGCCTTATGTCAATAGGATATGTAGTTTGACTATATCTATGTATTCATATCTTTACCATATTAGAATTGTGTAATTCCCTATATAAAGGGCTCCTATCAATGAATAAAATACACATCTTTCACGATTCTCTATTCTCAGATTACTTTCACGTCATCACGTTATCAGCTCTTGGCTCAACCCTTGCGCTAATAGTTTTTCCCCAAACCCTAAAACCCAAAGCCGAAAACACTCGGCCCTGCCTCGGCCACCGCCGCCGCTGCCGCTGCTGTTGCCGCCGTCTCCCTCCAACTGCCGCATCCCGACCGTCTACTCCACTGCTTTCTTCTCGTCCGATCAAGCATCCAAGTTTTACGGTACGTTTTCTTTACAACCCTAAAACTCTTCCAAGTTCAAGAACCTCGGGGGAGATAAAATGCTTTCTCTCCTTCCTTCTACTCCATTCTATACTTGGGACGGTGTCTTTGCAAGTTTAAAATCCCGGTTGTCCTCCCCGGGTCCAAAGTTGTGTTTGATCAACTTTGGTTATTGCTATTTTGAAGGTGTCTTTGATCACCTTCACACAAGTTTTCCGGGTCGTGTTTGATCGACTCCGGACATTTAGGGTTGTGTTTGATCAACCCTAGAGAGACAAACCAATATAAAAGCATTGTATTTGAGTATCCTTTTGGGTCTCAACAGAAAACTAATACGACGTGTTCTCTCTTGTATGCAGATGGACCGAGGCATTGAATTTGACGTCATCGACGCCCATGGTACCGAGTACCATCATTGGGTCTCGGACATAGAGCAGACCTTCATCGCTAAGGATCTGACCGAACCATATTCCCCGATCCAACTCAGAAACCGCCTCACAAGAGAACAAAATCTCAAGCGCTCATGTTCCTTTGTAAGCATATCGATCCCACACTGCGCAAGCAGTATCAATCAAAGCATGATCCAAAAGATTTGTGGGATGCACTTGCCGAACGCTTCGGCAATATCCATTCGACCATGCTCCCATAACTAATTGCTCGCTGGGATGAAATCCGACTTTTGGATTACAAGAAGGTTGACGACTTCAACAGGGATATGCTTTGCCTATAAGCTCAATTGATCTCATGTGGAGTCGAGAAAAGTGATGCCGACATGATTGAAAAGACTTTCTCGACCTTCCCTTCAGCTGCTAAGATCCTAATGAACCAATATCGACTTGAGTTCACAAATAAGAGGATTACTATATTTAGTGGCTTAATGACGCAACTCCTTATGGAAGAAAAGAACAACATGATCAATGATTAGCATAATTTGCGTCTTGTAGGCACCCGGAAAATTTCAGAATCTAATTACAACAGCAAACAGAGTCAGAAAGCTCCGAAACGTAAGGATCAACATCGGAATGAACCTTATGCACGTGGGAATCAACACCACTGTGCCTCTGGTTCTCGGGGACAAGATAGTGACTTTAGTGACCATACCAACACATGGTGTCGAGACATCGGTGCCGCCGGCCCCAAGGGCAGCGCCGCCCCTCCTCGGAAGCAGCATGTTCACTCTTCCTCTGCCTCTAATGGTCAATGCAACAGATGTGGGTCCAAGGACCACTGGTCTAAAAGCTGTCGTGCTCCTGCAAATGTTGTTGCCGCAAAAAATACAAGGAATTGATGGAAGTCAATTCCACTGAAAACAATGGAGTTGAACATAATGTTACCTTCAAGGTCGCAGACCCTAATGGACAATGTTCTGACTTAGATGCCCTGACTTTGACGTCACCGGCTAAGATTGTTTTCTCTTTTACAAGTCATGATGTAATAAGGCATCGTTAGCATGCCATGCTTAGTTTTCTTCTCAAATTTTTTTTGAGACCCTTATGTACTCTTTTCAGTGCATTAATGAAAGATTATTTCTTTTTGGTTCTTCTTGTCTCTACATGGTTTGAATTGATTTACATCTACCTTAGAAAACACGGCATCAACGCCGTCTTTGGTCTCTCCCTTAAAGGAGGTGACGTACGGCGCTGTGACTCTCAAGGAGAGTTACTCACGTGTTTTCCGGTTCAAGTCTTTTACCTATAGCGGATTTTTCATCATCAATTGTTCAACTAGGCTCATCTAAGTTAGTATGATGTCTTAGAATTGTCTGAAATTAAGGAGCTAGTGGTTTAAGTGTGCCTCGCACTACCGACCCTTCACGGACATGCCTGGTCATACTTAATTTGGAGTTACCGAAAGCTTTTGATTTTGGATTCCCATTACGCTATTACCCCAATTGCTGTCTTGAAAAAGATGTTAAAGACTTGGCAAAATCAGATCAACATCGAATCCTCTAGGTTCTCTGGACTTGGATTTGATCATCAACACGTCTTTGTGGCTGAGCATACGCCTCCATGCCACCAGCAAGCTTCAAAAGCTTTACTAATGCCAAATCTGCGAAAAACAATAATCTGTCCTTTCTGGACAGTCACTTCATTTGAGCTTTGTGAACAGCTCCACACGAATCAGACAGTGAGCTTTATAACATTGGAAAGCTCTACGAGTCTAGTTTTCAAAATATTTTACGGCTCATCTATATCTATTTTAACGAAGGAGTTATGACTGTTTTAGTGCGCAAATGTCATTTCTACGCGAGAAATTTTCAGCACTCTCGGGATTGTTGCTACTTTTAGTTTTTTCAATCCTTCTAAATGGCTCGATATTGACCTATTTACTCATATATCTACTCTCTTTTGTAGGTATGTCTCTTGGAGAGATCGAGTGCCTCGCAGATAGTGGATCAACCCACACAATTCTAAGGAACCAGCAACTATTTCTTGAGTTAGTGTCTTGTAAATCATCTGTGACGACAATGATTGGATCTTTTTCTGTGATCCTCGGGCGTGGAACCGCTCGCTTTTTTCTGCCTCATGGCACTATGATCCATGTCACGGATGCTTTTTATACCCCAAAAGGGCACCGAACCCTGTTGAGCTTTAAGGACATTCACGCTAATGGCTTTCACTTGGAAACTCATTGTGAAGATGGAACTGAGTTCTTATGTATAACTTCTCATGAATACGGACGTAAACGTATATTAGAGAAACTCATGAGTCAATCTAGTGGTCTTTACCTTAGTACGATTCGGAGTATTGAATCTCATGTAGTCGCCAAACAGGATCTTTGGGACTCTGACTCATACAAGCTTTGGCATGATCGACTTGGTCATCCTGGAAGGGACATGATGATCTGAATTCTGCGTAATTCTCATGGACATCCATTCTTCAGATCAAAATGAAAACATTTGGGAAATGATATCACTATGAATCATGGTGGTGACGCCATAATTGGTCACCACTGCCCAATGGGGACTTTGACGTCTCCCGGGCTCCGCACCAACTTCCTGGCTGCCGCCCGGCTGATCACTCAAGCAACTGAGGTGCGTCATTCTTCCCTTGATGTGTCGTTGACTCTTTCAAACGCTCATCGTTTGTTTTGCAAAGCTTGCTCTTTAGCGAAAGTAGTATCGAGACCGTCTTACGCTAAAGATAACACCGAGAACATTTCATTTCTACATCGTATCCAAGGTGATATTTGTGGACCCATCCATCCTGAATGTGGACCATTTTCATACTTTATGGTTCTGGTGGATGCTTCAACGCGTTGGACTCATGTCGCGCTCCTGTCCACACGTAATGCTGTATTTCCAAAACTCCTAGCACAAATTATTAAACTTTGGGCTCACCACCCGGATTATCCAATTAAGTCAATTCGACTGGATAACGCTAGAGAATTTACATCAAAGACTTTTGATGACTATTGCATGTCTATCGGGATTGAAGTTGAACATCTCGCACCCCATGTTCACACGCAAAACAGTCTCGCCGAAGCTACCATTAAGCGGCTTCAGCTTATTTCTCGAGCGTTGGTAATGCGCACCAACCTCCCAATTGCGTCATGGGGCTATGCAATATTGCATGCAGCCTTACTTATTCGTTTCAGACCCACTGCCAAACAACCATTCAGTGCGTACCAGTTGGTCACTGGATATGAGCCTGACATTTCGCATCTACGCATTTTCGGTTGTTCGGTTTATGTGCCAATTACGCCTCCACTGCGTTCTAAAATGGGTCATCAGAGACGATTAGGTATCTATGTTGGTTATGAATCTCCAACGATTATCAGATACCTCGAGCCATTAACAAGTGATCTTTTTACCGCAAGGTTTGCGGATTGTCACTTTGATGAGACATTCTTCCCGTCGTTAGGGGGAGATACGAACAAACGTTTCATGTGGAACGGCAGGAATTGTTGTGGTTTGTCCCCACTCTGTCTCATTATGATCCCCGCACTTCACAGACTGAAAGTGAAGTGAAACGTATTCTCAAACTTTATAAAGTAGCAGATACGATGCCTGACTCTTTCTCCGAGGTTGCGAAAGTGACAAAATCAGATATACCAGCTGCAAATGTTCCTGCTAGGCTCGAAGTCCCTAGAAAGGGCACGACCATTCCCGGGCTTGGTACTGCCGCCACCGTCACTGCCACCCACGGTGGAGGGATGGAGGCCGTGGCTCCCCGAAGGAAAAGGGGGAGGCCACCTGGTTTGGTTGACACGCGTCCAAGAAAGAAACGGACCGACAAAGCACAAGTCAATCCTTTGATCATCGATGTTGAGAATCCTTCACACGAGATCATCTCTGATTACAGTTATGTCCACGAATTGATGTTAGAATCCATGGGGGACCCTTCAGGGTCAATGTCAACATCAGAGAACATAGAGATCTCCATGTGTTATGATAACACTTATGAATTGATGAACCGGTCATCAACCCATGTCGATGATATATTTGCTTATTCTGTGGCTCATGAAATCATTGAGCACGATGACATCGAACCACGCTCTGTTGCAGAATGCCAAAACAGAGCAAATTGGCATAAATGGAAAGTTGCAATCCAGGTAGAATTAGACTCTCTAACAAAGAGACAGGTCTTCGGCCCAGTAGTGCTAACTCCGCCGAGTGTAAAGCCTGTTGGACATAAATGAGTTTTTGTTAGGAAGCGTAATGAGAAGAAATAGGTACTTCGATATAAGGCCCGCCTTGTGGTGCAAGGTTTCTCACAACGCCCTAGGATTGATTATGAGGAGACTTACTCTCCAGTCATGGATGTCATAACTTTCCGCTACTTAGTCAGTTTGGTAGTGTCCGAAAAACTTGACATGCAGCTCATGGATGTGGTTACGGCATATCTCTATGGGGATCTAGATTCAGAGATATATGTGAAAGTGCCCAATGGCATTACGTTACCTAAGTCAAGTGACTCTAAACCACGGAGTGCGTATGCTATAAGGTTGCAACGCTCACTTTACGGATTAAAGAAATTCGGGCGAATGTGGTATACTCGTCTAAGTGACTACTTGATTAGGGAGGGATATAAGAACGATGAACTATGCCCGTGCGTGTTCATAAAGAAGAAAAGTTCCGGATTTGTAATAGTGGCCGTTTATGTCGATGACATGAACATTATCGGTACTCTTGATGAAATCAAAGAGACCGTGGCTTATCTAAAATCCGAGTTTGAGATGAAAGATCTTGGGAAGACTCATTTTTGCCTAGGTCTTGAACTAGAGCACCGAGTCTGTGGAATCCTTATCCATCATTCTGCATATGTCTAAAAGATGCTCAGGCGATTTAATATGGACAATATGCATCCTGTCAGCACTCCCATGATTGGTCGAAGTCTAGATATAACTAAAGATCCATTCCGTCTGAAAGAGGATGACGAAGAGGTCTTGGGCACAGGGGTTCCATACCTTAGTGCAATAGGCGCATTATTGTACTTAGCTCAATGCACTCGACCAGACATTGCATTCTCAGTCAACTTGTTAGCTCGATTTAGCTCAGCGTCAACCCAACGTCATTGGACCGGAGTTAAGAACATCTTTCGATATCTTAAGGGTACCATTGACTTGGGACTGTTCTTTCCCTACACTGATTCAAGAAGGACAGAAGATGGTCCTATGGCTCATGGAAAACACGGCACCGATCCACCAAGGGACCGGACCGCCGCCATGAACGCCGCCGGCACGGCTGCTAGACACGGGTCCAATGCTGAGCACGCCACCGCCACCTTGTCATATGCCGAGACACCCAACAATATGTTGGTGGGTTTCACCGACGCCGGATATTTATCCGATCCTCATAAATGACGTTCTCAAACTGGTTATGTGTTCACCATTGGGAATACAGCGATATCTTGGAGGTCTACTAAGCAGACTCTAGTGGCGACATCTTCAAATCATGCAGAGATTATAGCTTTGCATGAAGCTGTTCGGGAATGTGTTTGGTTGAGATCAATCATTAAGCACATTAAAAGGACTAGTGGATTAAGTTCTATAACTGATAGACCTACATGCATTTATGAGGACAATGCAGCTTGTATTGAGCAAATGAAGTTAGGTTACATCAAGGGTGATAATACAAAGCATATTTCACCTAAGTTCTTCTACAACCAACATCAACAGACGTTTCTCAACATTCAAGTGAACCAAGTTAGTTCCGAAGGAAACGCAACAGACTTATTTACTAAGTTCTTACCTAAGTCTACTTTTGAGAAACATGTGAAAAATATAGGCATGCGTCCGCTATCAAGTCTCTCTGAATAATGTTCACATCAGAGGGAGTATCATCTCAATGAAGCAGGCTGGTACGTTGTACTCTTTTTCTCCTACGATCAAAGTTCAGTTTTTTTCCCACCAGGTTTTTGTGACTTGACGAGGTTTTTGACAAGGCAACAGATCAACACCATCGACATATCAGCGCGTGGCATAAGGGGGAGTGTTCTAGGATATTCTTTATGTGTGTCTTTGCCTTATGCCAATAGGATATGCAGTTTGACTAGATCTATGTATTCATATCCTTACTATATTGGTATTGTGTAATTTCCTATATAAATGGCTCCTATCAATGAATAATATACACATCTTTCACGATTCTCTATTCTCAAATTACTTTCACTTCATCACATATAAGTGTATTAATACAAGGTCATGTAATATGCAGGTTTAATACAATGTCAAAGTTCTAAAGCAATATAATTGATTTCAGGAATTTCAAATAATCATGAACTCAATTGCATTTATGAGGATTATACCCTTTACTAGGTAGCCTGTGGAAGTAGAGGGACTGTTCTTGAACGTTATACAAGCCTTCACTGAACTTTGATCAGGGTGTTGTTCACTAGGGTCTCCATCAGCTCTTGGATTGCACTCTTTTGAATGATTGTTCTCATAGTACTGTCACTCGAGACGAGCAGGACTTTAGACAAGTAGTTACATCACTTACATGCCTGTTGCTTATATATCACGAGATGGCATGCATTTAAATTTCATTCTACTGCAATTTATGCTTTATATTCTGCAGACCAGTTAATCAGTAGTGGGAATGATGAATAACTACTGTTTACTTTTAGGAGGCTGGGATTCCATAAAAGTCTAACAAAAAAATGAAAAATTGTACACTGGTGGGGTTTGTACATTGCTTCTTATGTAGGATTAGCGGTGCTGCATCTGATATGATGTAGTTTGAAGCCAACTGGTGAATATCAGGGACTAATAATTGCACAGATGGTATACAGGGGAAGAAGATAACACCTCAAGATTTTACGCGTCCACTCTCATCAGTTGGAAAATGGTGTTTCCTCACCCTAAGAACAGAATGATCTGTACTGATTCAGGTTTTTCTGCTAACCGGATGTGCTATCTGGTTGCATACCTACTTGACTAATACCTGATGCGAAATATTTACACACGGTTTATATTTGATACAGATCTGTATATCCTTCTGAAAGATAAAACTTTCGTTTTTGCAGAAATGTTGTTTATACAAATACAGTTCAGTCAGTAGTTGCTTCCAAAAGTCTATCAAAATATAGAGTTGAACAGTCATGGCAAGCAAACTCATAACATGCAACACATAACAAAATTCAGATTCATATATCTAAATGACAAAGTAAAATTGAGCATGTTCCATAGACAGGGTTTTACCAGATGGTATCAGAACAGAGGGGATTGGTTTCAGACTTATTTCCCTTTCTAATCAATTTTGCAAATTCACAGTATTAACATGATTACATTAACTCTTCTTTATCTTCTGTGTGGATTCTCAAAGAAACTCATAACAGAAGTTGTTTACAAGATTCACTGGAAAGGATTACCTCATCACTAGCGCTGACCATTATATCGGTACAGCACAGAACTGCTAGTTTGGGATTTCTCTCTCAAAACTTGTGGTCCGCACATCCTCTGAAAATCCATCAACGGATGGCTTTACAACAGTGTAAAAGAACACATTATAGAAAATTGTGAAAGCAAGGAGAGCAACAGCTGTGTATGTAAAAAAATCTCCTGAAAATTCCTCCGCTGCTTCTTTTGTTTGATTTCTTGTAAAATTCACAGAGGGAGCTGCAGTCAGTTGAAGAAAGTTGCTGTCAGTGATCTGCTTAAACCATATCAATTAGTTTCATTACCGTTAATTTCCTAATAATCATGAATTATGACACTGCAAATCCTACTAGCCCTTCACATATTAAAAATAATAGATCAACAAAAATTGAGACTGTTCACCAAGAAATAAACCAATTTGACTGAAACATGCCGTTGGTCTAAGTAACACAATGTTTATACGTTTGAATGTGTCCAATCTTAACCATGAAAGCCAGAAAGGTACCAGCATAACCAAGCTATAAACTTCTAACAAAGCTGTTTCACCAATCCACATACAGCTTAGCCTCCAATTGAAATAAATGGAATGATCATCATGATTCTAAGATCGTATAGCTACAAAATAATAGAGGGGAAGAACAACATGAACAATGTAAAAGCTTGGTGAAAGAGAAAGTACGTACCAGCTTCTTTCTTGGGTCGAGAGCGAACTTGTTTCTGGGTTCGAGACTGGAACTGCTGATCAAGATTTCTAAGGGCTTCTCTGGCCTTCTCCGGGTCAACTTCAAACTGCTGTGACCCCTCCTCCTCCTTCACCGCACGAACCACCATTCCTATGCTCTTGCCACGCCATGCAGGCACTAGAAATAGCTCGTTGGTGAAAGAATGAGGAGGAAAAGGTAGTAGTGATAATGGTGGTGCTTCACTGCGGAGCGAAACACAAGGAGGAAGCATTTGTGGAGAAGAATCAGATAAAATGCCTCACTAGGCACCCTACAGGACCAAAACAGCTTTATCCTACACTTCAAACGACCCTGCGTTTCATTTCAACAAAAATAAAAATTAAAAACGACGTGGCGTTTTGACTTTTGTTTTGTTTTCTTTTTCTTTATTTAATCTATTTAATAATTTTAATATTTAGTCGGTCTCTTTCTCAGAATCTCAGTACTATATATTTGGTAAACCCCGCCACCACTGCAACACAGCAAAGCTCGTTGATCTCCGAGCCGTCCGTACGATTCCCGATCATTTTTTTTTACCATTATGCCCTTGTGCTTTCTCCTTTCTTCTTCTCCTTGACCAATGCTCGCCGTAGCGCCAACCACCACTTACCTCACCGTCCCCACCACCACCCTCCGCCGTCCCTCCTCCGCTCCCAAGCTACCCTATCTACCCTCCGTCGCCAACACCCGCGCCCGCCGCCGTCAACTCGCCGAATGCCGCGTGTCTTGCTCTTCCTCCTCCTCGCCTCTTTCTCTAAACCCTGACCCTTCCTCTTCCCACAACCTCCTCCAAAACCTCGCCAAAATCCTCGCCGGCGCCACCACCGTCACCCTCGTCCTCAACCTAAGAAAATCCCCCGCCTTTAACGGCGGAGGCGGCGGAGGAGGCGGAGGAGGCGGAGGAGGAGGTCATGGCTCCAACGGCGGCGGAGGGTTTTGGAGGAGGCTGTTAGGGCTGCATGCGGCGAAAGCGGACGAGCCGAACGACGAGTCGTGGGACTCTCACGGCTTGCCGGCCAACATTGTCGTCCAGCTCAGCCGGCTCAGCGGCTTCAAGAAGTACAAGGTCTCGGAGATTGTGTTCTTCGACCGGAGGCAGCGGAGCGCCGTCGGCGCCGACGACCCGTTCTACATGTATCTAACCCTCCGGCCCGGCGGCGTCTACACCAAGGCGGAGCTCCAGAGCGAGCTTGAATCCCTAGCCAATTCCGGAATGTTCGACAAGGTTGAGTTGGAAGGCAAGACCAACCCGGACGGCACCCTCGCCGTCAGCGTCTCCTTCACCGAGAGCATATGGCTGGCGGCGGACAGGTTCCGGTGCATCAACGTGGGCCTGATGGGCCAGGTCAAGCCCATTGAGATGGACCCGGATATGACAGATAGGGAGAAGCTGCAGCAGTTGAGGAACCAAGATAGGGAGTACAAGAGGAGGATGGAGATGGCCAGGCCGTGTATGGTGCCGGCCTCGGTGCAGAGGGAGGTGGTGCAGATGGTGAGGGAACATGGGAAGGTGACTAGTAGATTGTTGCAGAAGGTTCGAGATCGGGTACAGAAATGGTACCAAGATGAGGGGTATGTGTGGGCTAGTGTTGTTAACTTTGGGAATTTGAATACAAAGGAGATTGTGTGTGAGGTGATGGAAGGTGATATTACAAAGCTGGTTGTTCAGTTCAAGGATAAGCTTGGCAATGTTGTTGAAGGGAAGACTCAGGGTCTTGTGGTCAAGAGAGAATTGCCCAAACAGGTACTATCGTTGTCTTATATAGTTGATTACTTGGGTCACAAGCATTGAATTGAAGGGAATGCTTACAAGTTTGATAGGTTAAATTGTCGATTGGTTGAGTTATTGTGGTTAATGTTGACCTGATTTACAGCTTCGACCAGGTAATGTGTTTAACATAGAAGCAGGGAAGCAAGCTCTGAGGAACTTAAACTCCTTGGGATTGTTTTCAAACATTGAAGTGAATCCAGTAGCGGATGAGAAGAATGAAGGAGGGGTAATTGTTGAAATAAATCTTAAAGAACATGAACACAAGACTGCAGATGTAAGCACAGAGTGGAACATTGTTTGTGGACATGGGGGCTATCCCACTTTGGTAAGTGTGAAACAATTTCACTACCCTGTCTCATCAACCATGAATTTTTTGGGAGTTTTCAATGTTGTGATTATGACTGTTTTGTATTGCATTTGTGTATGCTGTGTGTTCAGGCTTCACTGCTACCTGGTGGAACTGTTACATTTCAACATCAGAATCTTAACGGGTTGAATAGGTCTCTTATTGGTTCAGTTAAAACTAATAACCTCTTTAACCCTCAGGTTCAGGTCATCTCAATTCTGATCTTCTTGTCTTGATCATTTATGCCTCCCATGGCCATCTTTATGTCTATGGATGATTCAATATATTTACATGAATTCATTTATTGTTTATGGTCATCTTATCTCAGGATAATCTTGAGTTTAAGCTTGAGTATGTGCATCCATATCTGGATGGTGTGGACAATCCCCGTGATCGCACTCTCCGCGTAAGCTGCTTCAATGATCAAAAACCGAGTCCAGTCTTTACTGGTGGGCCAGGGGACGATGAAGTTCCCCCTGTAATGGTTGATCAAGCTGGCATCAAGGCTAATATAACAGAGGTGCTTCTCACGATTCCTTTTTCTTTTTGTGGGTGTTGAAAGTATCTACTACATTTTAATTACAAAAACAGAGGTCCATCTCATTGTCTTTTTGAGTATATTGATCTGCTTATCAGTATATAACTCCATTGCCTATGTCTACCAGAATTTGAGCCGTCAGAGCAAATTCACTTATGGTCTTGTGATGGAAGAGATAACCACACGTGATGAACAAAACCATATACTTTCAAATGGTCAAAGAGTGTCGCCCAGTGGAGGTGTTAGTGAAGATGGACCTCCAACAACTCTCAGTGGTACCGGCATTGACCATGTGGCATTTTTACAGTCAAATATCACACGTGATAACACCAAGTTTGTGAATGGAACCTTAGTTGGTCAGAGGAATGTGTTTCAGGTAACCTCAATGATATGAAGTTGCTTCTGTTCATTTTATACTGCAGTTGGGAAATAAAGAATAGTATTTCAAATTTGAAGCCATACAAATTCTTTTCAAGTCTCTGCGTGTTATCAGTTTCAAGAACTTATGGTCCTGACCTGAACTTCTGGTTTCATTTGACAAATGACCGCTTGCTCATCTTTGTTCTATTAAAAGCACACCAAATTCTACCTTGATGTTATTTTCGAGAATTATGATTTGCACTTTTAGTAATCTGTAGGGTATCAGGATTTTTCTTTTGAACAAGTAGATGTTACTTCAAGTTAAATGGTGGCTGTTTTGCCTTATCCATTACTTGCTTATTTACTGGGCTAAGGCTAACACTGTTTGTACAAATTGCAGGTTGACCAAGGCCTTGGTATTGGCAGCAAGTTTCCATTCTTCAACCGCCACCAGTTATCATTAACAAGATTTTTCCAGCTGAAGGAAGTGGAGGAAGGTGCTGGAAAACCACCACCACCTGTGCTTGTACTTCATGGTCACTATGGTGGCTGTGTTGGAGACCTTCCAAGTTATGATGCATTTACCCTTGGGGGTCCATATTCTGTGCGAGGTTACAACATGGGTGAGATTGGCGCCGCTAGACAGATCCTCGAGGTAGGGAGCTACTTCAAAACTTGAAACAATTCTTTGTTTATTCGGTCTTCCCCTATTTCTTTATTTAAGTGAATGTACTGTGAATTAGTTTGCTCATATAGGTGAAGAAACTGAAGTTGGTCTATCACTTGTCTGTCCTCTCTTGTGGTTTACATTCACTTGATTGCAATATTCAAAGTGACTTTGTTGTTACGTATTCTCGTAGAAATAATGACTGAAGTGCCAAACATAGCACTTTGAGTTTGCTTTAATTTTTTGCGAACAGAGTTTCTGTTGTCTCTTGTGTCTTCGACTGCATTAACAATCAGTGGTGGAATTTCTAATCTAGTCGAAACTAGTGAAGCTAAATTGTTCTTATAAATCAGTTCAGTTATTATGATATATGAGCTTAAGGTGTCTCTTGCCTTCATCATTGAGTGTTTGTATGACTTCAGTTAACAAGTGGTACTCCTGAGAGGTGATAAATCATTTTCTGGTATGAAAATTCATTACTTATTATTTGCATGCTTGTTTGCAGTGTCATGGATCCCTCTACGCAAACTGATCTCACAGTTATAACTCTGTTTATGTGTTTTAGTCTTAGAATTTGCATTCATCTTAAACAACTTGATTGATCCATGCTTCTGAGTTGTCATCGCTTGTTGTTCTTTTTCCATTTTTGTCATTTGATTGTTTTAGGTTATTCGCAGATAAGGACCAACAGGGAAGTAATGAATGAAAGGAGAAAACTAAAAGAAACGGGTCTAAACTACTAGCATCACAACCATTAAAGGTTTTAGTAACCACACCAAGGGTAGTTTGCATAACACAGACGGAGAGAGCTTTCATGTCTTACTGTCCTTCAATATTTCCGCGGAAAAGCTGCACAACGTTGTATATACAGAAACCCCCAAAAGTACACAAACCATAAGAAAAATCCTAGCAAACAAAAACGAGAAATTAATTCTAGTATTGATAATGTTAAGAAAATAAGAGCTTGCCCAAATCTAGTGCTGCAAGACTGCAGGAAGGTCCAAGGTCATAGCATTATTTGGGTGATAGGGGGTAGGAGAAGTTTAAAATTTACCCTTGATGTCCACTATGCGATGCTGTTTGCTCCTGAAAATATTATCAACTTGATGGTGTACATTATTTCCTTTTGCTAATACATGTAAACACATGTGATGATGCATATATGAAAGTTACAGCAATGACATAAGCATCTGTACTGTTAGAGGGGAGACAGATAGCTAATTTGTTTTTCTCATTTTTTTTATCTGCAGCTTGCAGCTGAGCTACGGATACCAGTTAAAGGTAAAAATGTATATGCATTTGTAGAACATGGCAATGATCTCGGAAGTTCAAAGGATGTCAAGGGTAACCCAACCGAGGTATACAGGCGAGTGGGTCATGGGTCATCATATGGTGTTGGTGTCAAGTTAGGTCAAGTAAGAGTGGAGTATGCTGTGGATCACAACTCTGGCGCAGGCTCAACATTCATCCGATTTGGTGAGCGATTTTGAGCTGGGACAAGTTTCTCAAGTTTGCTGTTAATAATAATGTCTTTCAGGTTTTTAAGACTAGTCCGGTAATCCCTTGAGAACATGATGTTTTTTTCTGCTCTATCTTTATGCTAAGCTTGTATGTATATATAGATATATTTAGTCGCAAAGGAATCCCAAGATTATGATGGTTTATGGTTATTCCATTTTTCGTGGGTTAGCTGCGATATGCGATGCTTTGCAAACTGTTTAACATTGGGCACGTACTTGCATGATTTCTGGGAATAGGTTATGCATCATCTTACACAATGTTTATAGATGCACTACTTTTTTTATACACTTGAACAATGAACATGGAGTTCTCCCAACATACTACCAATCAGACGCATATATAGTTCTTCTTTAACCATTTTTCAAGGTACATAACTCACTCTTCTATTACGCCGCTCCCTTTCCTACGAAAACCCTAAGCTCTGCTAAGGTTTCTTTATCGTCGACTAGCCATCCTCGACAATACCTCTATCTCAGCCATGTCTGACCCAAATTCATCACTGATGTCACTCTCTGCTCCATTTTTGGCTGCTCATGTCAATTTTGGACCAGCCGGAGTGGCTGCTCTTGAGGTTTCCCACTTATTCATGGTGGGGCGCCTTCTCACGCGATGTCCCAATGTCGTAGGCTTGATGGGTACGATGCCATCCATCTGGAGGCAGCGATCTGGCTTGCAATTTCATTAGGAAGGGGACCGTTTTGTGTTCCAGTTTGATCGGGAGGCAAATCGAAACAAGGTCCTTCATGGAGGGCCTTGGTTCTATCAGAATGTTATGCTGGTTCTAGTGCAATATGACAGTATATCAGCAGTGGTGTATCCTCCTCTCCACTCATGAAACATGGGTCACAATTTTAGGGTTACCTTTTCTGTTGCGGAACAAGAAATCTCTACAGCTGATCGGCCAATCCATTGGTAAGGTTCATTGCTGTGATAATTTGGCTTTGAGTCGCAAAGATGAAAAACAGAAGATTCATTATTGTCTATGGATACTAGACAACGCTACAGGTTTTATCGCAATTATCAATTTGATTATGTGAATGTTGATGTTGAGATTGTTTATGAGAAAATTCAAGGCCTTTGTAAGGCCTGTGGCCTATTTCAACTTCTTGTTGAGGGTTGTGACAAACTGTTTGTGCGAGAGGAGGAGGCTTTGCATGGTCTCCCTGTTGCAGCGATGGAAGGGTTGAGGACCTGAGGCTGCATCGAAAGCAAAGAAGCATAAAAAAGAAGCTTTGTAATTGGCTGCTAAAGTGAAGGCTTTAGTGCGGGTGTAGCCGCCAAAGAAACATCTACTAGTTAATAAGAACTTGACTGCTAGAGTTCTCAAAGCTAGGCAGGAGGTTTTGTTGTTCCCCCACTGGTTGAGCAAGAACAATATGCAAAACGGGGACGCAAGAGAACAACAAAGCGCCCCTCTTATTCAGCTGGGTAAGAAGATAATTGAAGCGGCCATGGTTCTGAGCCCGGAAGTAGCTGAATTAAACTTGAGCCTTCCTCAAAAATTGGGTTGCCTTGTGGTGACTCCCCTAAAGAAGAAGTGTGGGCGACTAAAAGGGTCCACAAACAATCCTAAGGAGGAACCATATCGTCCTCTTCTCAAGGGTAGAAACAGACTCCTGAAACTATTAGAAGAGGATGATATGGTAGAGGAAGTAATTCCCTCTACTGATTCTTCTATTTCTGCTCCAGAAGCTATGAAAGTGGTTGGAAAGGAGGTAGCTATACCTCCAAAGAAGAAGCTCTCAGCTGAAGCTGCTCTGGTGGAGATGGAGAAGGAGGTAGCAGAAGTGGTGAATTCTACTTATGGTACTATACATGCTTAATTTTGATCGGGAGATCGACATGAATATAAGAATTCTAATGTTACAGTTTATTACGTTTCGGAGTTTTTGATCTTTATTTTCTTAGTTTTATCTTCATAGAAGGTGAATGTACTTGGAGTGAGTATTTTGGTATGTTTTGTGTGAGGATCGTACTAATATATTTATTCTGCATAATGACTTTTTCTGACAGCCCTTTAGATATATCATTTTAATACTGTTCGTTGAGTTTCATTAATAGATAATCTCTCTTTCAGAAAAAGAAAATGAAAAAGACGCATAGTTCTTTCAAATAAAAAAGCAGAATGGACGCCAAGCAACTTCATCCAAGTATGAAGAGGTTTTCAGTTGCACCTCCATGAGGTGCCCCATGCCATCATAGTTTATAAACACAATTGGAGCATTGTTAAAAACTTGTGGTTGTCCTTGTTAACCGGATCAGAGAATGAAAAGAGATCATAATGATCTTCCCCCATTTATTGTATTGGTAGTTGTTTCTTAACAGAAGAATATTATCATTCCATATCTCTTTTTTTTTTTTTTTAATTGGGTACATAACTCAAATGTTATAACTAGTTTTTTTGTAAGTTGAACTCACAACCTTCTACTTAGTAAGAAGATACTTTTTCACTAGACTAAATGGTATTGAGTCATATGTCTTTGTTATTATTATAGATTTGGGAGTACATTTCAACTTTTAACTAGCTAAAATCTTATAAATGTACATATTTTATGTTGCGATTGTTTTCTAAAAAATGTCACTCTCATCTCTCTCATTTGCTTCATGGCGCCGCCTAGGTTTTGGCCTAGGCTTGGCCTTGAAAAATTGTCGAATCGTCCTCGATTCATCCATTGGATGCGGCCATGGTCGTACTCTAACATGCAGGGTGCGGTGGCTTTCCGTTCTTGTTGGTCTCTGTTTTGGAGTTATATGAGTTTGTTGTTGTTGCGACGAAGTTTTAGATATGGTGAGGGCAGGTCCTTTCAAGCAATCATGGTTGCTGGAGTGGGTCATCGGCGACCATGGTTGATATCGACTAACTCAAGAGACACTTGAGCCAAAAACGCGCGACCTCAAGCAAAGCAGGAAGCTCCTTGCAGGTGGTAAGGCCACTGCTCGGATCATCATCTAGATGTGTGAAGTCTGAATTTAATAATGATAGTTATATCATAAAGCTAGGTATTTTGGTAATTTAATAATGAAAGTTTGAATTATTGGTTCAAGGCTTGGATATATTAAGAGTGAGTCGGCTAAGGCTGGTGTTGATGTTGATGATGTTGAACCCTTACTCTTCAGGGTTGGTGGTGCTATTGTTGACCTCTTCAGGGTTGGTAGTGCTATTGTTGACATCGGTGATTTGGATGGCAACACTATGTTAGTGGCGTGTGGTGGTAACGTAATAGGCTTTGGGCTTGGTTTGCAGTTAAGGTTGCTGAGCTGGATTTGGGCTTCAAGCCTAGTTGTTTGCTTTAGGCCATGTTGGTTTGAGCTAGTATTTCTTTTAGACTTTTTTAGGCTAGACCCCAGGGATACTCTACATAGGGTGGTTCTTGGTGATTTGAATAAGTTAGGGCGGCTCCTTTGCCCTAATATGTCATGGTTACTCAATTACTTTTTGAACTTCAAGGTTATAGTTTGCGGTATAGAGATTGCTTAGATTTGTTTAAGTAGTATCGTATGGTTCACTTTTTAAATTGTAAGCGAGGACAAATCGTGATCATGTTGTTTATCTATATTTTATCAATTTATGGCTCGACATCCCCTTTTAAAAAATATGTGTACTTTCTCCTCTCTTTTCTTGGTTTAAAAAATCTTTTAAAAAATAAAAAATAAATAACAAATCAAGCAACTATGTACAGAATTCATGGTGATTCTGATCAACAAAAAGAATTCATGATGATAAAAAAAATGTAGAATTCATGGACAATAAGCATAAGTACGTGATGCCATCAAAACCCATATTATCATTCAGTTTTATAGGTTAAGATCCGGTTATTGTTTAACTATGTTACGAACAACTCATAAACATCTTGAACTCTTTTTTTTTCAAAGAACATCTTGAACTCTCTTTGATCGTGTTATATATGTTGATTACGCATATATATTCTATCTCTTTTTAGAAAAAAAAATATATATATATATCTATTTGTTCTTTCAGTTTTTTTTCTTTTCAATTAATAAAAAAAAGTTCAATTAATATTTAGTGAATAAGTGGGTATTGTGAATGAGGACATTTTAGAAAGTTTGAGGTTGTGTATCAAAGAAAATAATAAAATAAATTTTTTTATGGTGGTGTTTTAAGTAAGAGATGTTTATCTAATATCTAGCAACTTATGAATAAAATTTAGAGAAATTTTAAATACACACCCCTAATATCTAAATGCACACCCCTTACTTAATACATCACATATCAAGTTGTTTATTTCAGTATTATACTTAATACACATCCCAAACTGTCTAAAATGACCTTAATTTATAAAATATTTGGTTATTTAATATAATTAATATATATTTACTATTTGGTACCTCTTTTTACATATTATTTCGTCTAATTTTTGCTAAAGATTTTTGGTTATCATCGTTCAATTTATAATTAAATGATTATTGTTATATCCCAACTCTAAATCACCAATACAAGTTTTCAAAATTCACAAACTAGTACAACTGTAGAAGTACAGTAACTATTAAACATAAATAGCTAGTTATTCGATAAAACATGTCACGATAAAGATGCAGTACTTGACAATATGATCTGCAAGATCAAACTAATGCTGATAAAGATATAGTACTTGGCAATATGATCTGTAAGATCAAACTAAAACTGATGCGGATATCAAAAAAAAAAAAAAAAGACAACCCAAATGAACTGTGGAGAAGAATTGAGGTTATGGGAGAAGACGTGTATTCGACGATTGTAGGGTAGAAAACGTTGAAAAGAACACTTCTAGCGTGATTTTTTTTTTAATAATAGATGTATGTTTTAGTCATTTAGCTTACCTATAAAATCTTAATAGAAACATAAAATAATAGAGGTGTGTATTAAGAGATTAAGGGTGTGTATTTAAAATTTCTCTAAAATTTATCAAAGACGAAAGAAGAAGAGGGTAAAGTAACGATGACGCTGTAATTAAATATTAAGTGAAAGGTAAATGTAAAAGGTCAATATTGTTTGTTGTATTGATTCCTTTGAATCACAGAGAAGCGAAAATCAGAAAAGAGAAAAACGAAATGAAGAAAGCAGGAGGGGCCGAAAAGAAAAGGGTGCGAAGGTCCTCCGCTTCTGTTCAAAACGGCGGCCGCGATTCCAACTCCGATACTCCTCCTAGGGTTCGTCTCTCCTTCTCTCATCCCTGATCTATTCCCCCAATTCATTTACCCTTTCCTCTTTAAATTTATCCCTGCAATGTATGAATTCTACTGCCCCCAATTTGCAGCGAATGTTTGGGAAATTTGAGATTGGATTTCGAGGAAATCTTTCGTCTTTAGTGTTGGGTTCTTCAGTTTTCTGCAGGTTGTGAGGTTTTGCATGTAAAGCTTCTCACTTTTTGTGTATTGAAAGCTGGACTGCGATCTCCCATTTTTGTTTTTATAGAAAAAAAATAAAAATAAAAAATTGTGTACCCAGCAGAGGAATGTGGTGTATGTAAGCCTCTGCAAGATGCATCATGTGTGTTTACATGTTAGACCTAACATTGAAGCATGCCCGGCTTTTATGAGTTATAATACTTAGTGCTATGTTAGCAGTTAAAAAACGAGATAGGAGTTTCACGGAGAAAGAAGCTCCTGAAAGGGGTGCTCTTCATTGATCAATACCCGTATCTGTACTATAAAATGTAGCGTAATTTAGAGGACCGCAATCTGTACTTAATATCTGCTTTTGCTTTCCAGCATGAAAAAACTGTAGGTTATGAAGCCTTATCATTAGAGAGCATAGCAATAAGAAGATTCAATCTTTTAACATGAGTCCTTATATTTCTCAGATTCATTAAAGTACTTTATACTATGATAGAAATGATTCGCTTCATTTGAACGTTGAAATTGTATTTCTATTAGATTTTCTTTGGCCAAGGATGCAAACTAATTTAGAGTTTTTTTTTGGAAAACATCTAGAGGGAAAATAACATTGAAGTCGGATAATACATGGGAACGATGTTAAGTGATGCTGTTATAATCCTTAATTATTATATGTTTATTTCTTTTCTTTTTTTCCCTCTCGGATGAATCTAGATAGCATGCAAAATTGAAATTCTAGGTGAAAATAAGTCCGAACATAGCTCTAATGATCAGATCTCTAGGTATTTTGCATTGTAGACTTGGAGTTTACCTACATAGTCGGACTTCAATTGCATTTTAGTTTTGTGAGTCTAGATGAGCGTCTATGCGTCATGATCCCTTCTATGTCCCTTGATTATCTCAACTTTAGGTAAGTAGTGGTGCCCAAGATTCTGTTTTCAACTTCTCATTTGAATTTTTTTGTTTCCAGGTTTGATGAAATGTCTGTATGCAATGATGTTGAACTTTTAGTAGGAAAGCTGTGTTTTGCAAACTGGTTCAGAGCCTGCTTATACATTCTTTGTTTTATGATTGCTACATGATTTTTCTTTCAGAAACAAGCAGCCAAGCAGGATGAGTTCCAGTTGTTTGCAGAGAAGGTGAGAGACCATAAGGATTTGGAGTCTAGGTGGGCTGTTCTACAGGAGACACGTGTGGAATATTTCAGAGGGAAGGATTTTGTAAGCTTTTTGAGAAATCATCCCGAGCTTAAAGACATTCTAGGATCAGATAGGAATTTAGAAGCTGAAGATATTGCCAATATCCTACTGAGAAAGAATCTTCTAGTGAGGTGTGATCGTGTTGTGAAAACTGTTCGTCCTGGGAAGAAAAAACTTTCTACATGGCCTGCACATTTGGAGATCTTTTCCGTAAGTCAATCTTGTGATTTCTAAGAACCAAATAACTTTGTGGCCTTGGAAAGCTTGAGCTTCTTGTTTTCTTTTCATGTTAGTTATAGCCTCATACCATTATATTCTTACATTCTGGAATTCTACAGTTATGACGTTGGCAATATGCACCCATGTATAATATGCTACTAGTTAGACCGGGTTCTCTTTTGCAACCAGTTAATGAGATCAATTGGGAGCTTTCTGTTTTAGTATATCTGCATTGTCTATCTACTCATCATAAAGTTCATGTTCACAACATGCACATTTACTTTATATTTGTGGTCATGCTGTGATATTAACTACCTCTTATTTGCTGTGATACTCTTAAAGGTCATGCTTACAACATGCACATTTACTTTGTAATGTGGTCATGCTGTGATATTCAACAACTTCTTTGCTGTGATGCTCTTACAACATGCCCATTTATTTTTCAATTGTGTTCATGCTGTGATATCTGGTTACCCCTATTTTTTGCTGTGATACGACGTTAATAGCGGATGCTTGAGAATGGGTGACTCCCAAAGTGCTGTTAGAGTAGCTGTTGCTGCTTTAGGGTGGGTGATGGAGAGAAGGTAAGGTATTGGGAAGAAAGTTGGGTGTGAGTCATTTTGAGAGATAGTTTTTTATCCTCGTCTTAATCTATCACCGAAGTAATTTTTACCGGAAATTAGTGACCTGGAGGTGGAGGATTTTACAATGTTATAAACCTTATAAATGTTCTGAACAGATGAGACAGAAAAATTGTGGTGGTATTCTATTAAAATCTTTTATACGCATTTTGGACTATTGATTTCTTACTTTGTGAAAACATGCAATTTGGATAGCCAAATCACCTTCTGATACATGGGTGCATGGTTGGATAATTGCTGGTTCGCTGATTGGAGGGTTATTGGTAGGGTTAATGTGTGAGAAGCCTTAAATATTTTGGAGTAAAGGAGGGGATGTGCCTGGAGAGAAGGAGCAGGCCTCTAATAATGTGAAGGAAAGGGGATTTATCATGTTTGGAATGGGATTATTATATTTCTCTTTTTGTTGCTGCTTTAGTCTTGATTTTAGTTGTGGTTTTCTTTAGCATTGTTTTATTTTTTTTTTTACTACCTGTTGTGTCTTATCTGATTTTGATTATATTTCTTTTCTGTGTCAACCCCTTCTGTTCCTTCTCCCTGTTGTGTAATCTTTCCTTTTCAATGAAAGTCATGTTTAAAGAGAAGAAAGACTCTGTGTGCTGTTTTAAGTTGTCCTTGGATCAATGTAATTTGATTATTGTGTTCTTATGCTGTATCTATAATTTCTTTTATATTGTTAACCTGAAAATGTGTACTTTTATTCATATGTGAATTTAAATTTTTTGGTGCTGTTGTAGAACATTGGAATCATGAATGGTTGAAACTTGAGACAACTTTGTGTGCCATCTAAATTTAATTACTGTATTTATCCTGCTTCTGTGTGGCTAGTAGCTCCTCTTCATGTTTTTTTATGCACCATACATATTAATTCTTTGACTGCTTTTGCAGGAGCAAGGATTTTCTGAGAATGATGCCTTCTTTGCATGGACTTTTGTTAAACGGCGGCCTCTCTGGCAGACGCTTCTCTCATTTTTCTGGCCTGTTTTGACATTGGCAATTTGCTTGTTTCCTGTATATCCCCATCGGTGCAAGCTACTAATACTCTACTCATGTCTTGGGGTCCTGGTGCTATTCTTTTCTCTACTTGGTTGTAAGTGCCAATACTCTTATTTATCAACATCTTCTACGTGAACTTCAAATCTTTGCCACATTTTATTGTTTTATCATCACTGGTGATTAGTTTTAAAGGTAGGTTCTTACATTTTCATCCCCATTGAAAAAAGTTGTATTTATCTATTACGCTTGGTGCAGTGTTCTGTTTAGCAACCGAATTCTACTTTATTGAAACATTGATTGCATTAGAATTATTGATTTGAAGCTGCTTTACATATCTGTGAAAGTCAGGCTGTACTAGATCAGTGGCTTGTTTGTAAAATGTCTTTGCATTGTATAAATACCTGGTTGTCAATACTTTCTTGGCTAATATTATTCGGTGAATATATTTGGTTCCTCATTCTAAAAACAACTATGCTATCAGTTTGATGTTGCCTTTAAGTCGCTGTTTCCTTCAAGGAATTCAGTCTGAGGTATTGCCAAGGCCAGATATAACTTTCTGGTATCTTTCTTAGCTATCTGTTTTTCAAGTTATTAGGTTGCCCTAGAAATGTGTTGTAGGCTTGTAGCTAACTAGGGATATAGAAGGTATTGTCACTTCGTTTCTTGGGGGATTGGAAAGTAGGAAAGGTGAATGCTCTTAGCCTTTAGAGCTTCAAGCCTGTATTTGAAAGATTGTTTTATTAATAACACTGTTAGCAACTTAGTTCCTTCCCTTTTTTTGGAAATGTAGTTCCTTCCCTTTCAAGGCCTCTTGTTAGGTAATTTATGTTCCCACTTATAAGCCCTAAGTCTGTCAGAGTGCATTGAGATCAGGGTTGTAGCTGATATGACTTGCCCCCTCTACTTGTAAGTTTTGTTGTCTCTTTCACTATTTGTTTAGGTCTTAGCTGTCTATTAGGATGAAGTTATTGTATACGAGACAGCCGAGACTAGTCAATGTCTCCTTTTAGATGATGGGATAGGAACTAGTGTGGTTGTCAAAATCTACAACAAGCACAGTTACATAGTAGTTCACTTGTGACATCCTTACTCCCGTATCAAGAGTCATGCATCTTGCAACGTAGATGTTCTGTACTAGCTACTGAACTTGGAAAAGAATATCAAGAGTTAAACTCTGGTTCGTAAGAATAAGAGAGAGACAAATATATACCTAGAAAAGTGCAGTCACTGCTATAGGAATTTTGTTGCGTGATTCAACCATACCGTCTTTGATAGTGGAAGAATCTTGCCTCTTGTCTAGTTGGTTTTATTTTAGCTTTTGTCGTCATCCTTACCTAGAGTAGAGTGACACATCAATATTCATGTCACTGTTGGATCTTTCAGTTATTTATTGTGCACCAGAAAATTTCTAAGATGTAGGTTTTCTTTTTGACCTGCTTCTCCTGGCTGTTTCTCTGATCTTGAATTTCTCGGTTTGGTATGTCAAGACTCGAGAGTCCAGATTTACTTATATAAATGATTGTTTCAATGATCTTTTCTTTGTCATATTCAACAATGAACATAAAGCATTTCATATATATTTAAACAATATTTTGCCTTGTATGGGTTATATCAATATTTCTTTTTAATTTCCAGTGAGGGGCGCAATATTTGGTGCTCTATACATTATCTTGGGGAAGAGAGTTTGGTTCTTCCCAAACATTCTCGCCGAGGAAGCTACTTTGAGGGAATTGTTCCGTTTCTGCCCCCAGAAAGATGAGGAGGAGCGACCGAAGTGGACAACAAGGATGTTCTATGCGGTACTTGCGGTGCTGGTCATATTGCTGATGAGGCACCATGCCCCTGATGAAGCTGCCAGAGCCAGGTCAGTTCTGAACCTACTTGTTTAGCCTGATTGGTAGAGTCAGGCCAATCTAGTTTCATTGTTTTGCAATAATGTTGAATATTAGAGCCACAATATTATGCTTCAAGCTAGCTAGTGGCAAAAAAAGGTCGAGATTTAGAAAACAGCTAATATTTTTAAAGCCTTTACCCTTTATATCATATAGTATTTTTCTTGGGCCTATTGGAAATCCCACTTACTTGCCTTTTGGTATTGCCAAACATACTAATTTGTGAGTGTATTATTGTCTGCAGGTATCAGAAACGTGTATCGAATATAATTGATGATGTTCTTGAGTGGGATCCACGATTGGCCCTTTCTGGGATGATGGAGAAGCAATCTTTGTTTAATGAGACAGAGCCAAGCAATGCTCCTGATGAAGAGGTGACACCACCGGATGGGGTGGGTGCCAAAACTATTATAGAGCAGGATGAGGAAGATGTTAGTGAAATCCTAGATGTTAGTGATGAAAACCTAGACAACAGTGATGAACAAACACATGATCATAAATGATTATAAACTATGCAATACCTAAAGAACACAGATTGCACCTCTTTGCCCTTTTCCCTTTAAATTGGAGTGTAAAACAATATGTAACAGACAATAAAGCAGTTAGTTATAAAGTGTGGTCTTTTTATTGGATTCATTAATGACCCTTTACAAACATATTTGGAGAATTTTTATCAGTTGACCCTTTTACTGGAGGAAATTATCCAATAGTATTATGCAGTACACCAAAATTACACCTACCTTAAGAGGGTTTTGAGTGATCAAGGGAGCCTAACGCTTTGATCCTTGAAATTATCACATTTTTCAGTTGTATGTAGTTTCTGCAGGGCTTCAGATATCACAGTGACTTGTGCAGTTCCTATTATATGCAGACTGCCTCTTTACAAGTTTCGACTTTTTGTAGAAACTTGTAATGTAACAAAACACATTTTGTTAACTGAAAGCTTGTAGGCTGTAAAGCTGAGGTGGATTAGGCCGCAATCTTATGGACATTGCCTGCCATCAAGTTGGAAATTAATGCTGAATAATCGAGGTTTGCCATTTCCTTTGAATTAGAAAGACATCACAGTCCTACCCTTATCAGACAATGGGTTGTTGAGTGTGGTGCAAAGCTAAAGATTTTCTCCGTTTAGTTGTCCATAATAAGTTTTTTTTTTTTTGTGTGAAGAAAAATCTATTATAGACTGAAGTCTTTAGGGCAACAGAGTTTACAGTCGTTTGATCAAAATCAGAGACTACCATTAAAGATACATGTCATGTGATATCTTGATGCTTTAATTACTGGCACTTTGTTCCCCACACCATCCACAAGCCTAGGAACTTACAAAAACTTAACAGTTGCTGATTTTATTTCAGTATTAATTTCAGGCGTAGAACACTAGAAAAAGAAAAACATAGTGCAAGAAAAATCCTTGTATGAAAGTCAAATCATCCTTTTTTTTTTAAGCAAGCTTCTCCTCGCAGCTCCGTGTTCTTCAACAAGCATTTCTTGTATGGGAACCTGCTGCTTAAGAGAACTGCTCGAGCTGATCGTATCCATGATCACTTCAAGCATAATATATTGAATCTTAGTGTACAAAATATGCGAATAGCATTTGCAGTCCTGCATATGTTTCTCTCGTGTCGCCCTTCACCCCTACTTTCAGCTTCAAAAGTCAATGTGATATGGCAACCGGTGAAGGTTCAAAGTTCAAACATGATGTAAACCACAAATGAACAAGGAACATTGAAACTGAAAAGTTCAATTTCAGACCTTCGTCCTCCCGGAAATAGGTGTGACGAACATAATACACAAGATGGTTTGACCATTAGCCTAAGATACTACTACTTTAGACTTCCCAACTTTGATATGTACTTAAAATTACTGAAAAGTGAAAACTATCTGTACACTACGAAAAAATGGGAAGGGACGTAGTGAAGCAACAAACAACTTCACAGAATCATCTCTTGCATTTTATCCACGACATAAGAAAAAAGCCAAGAATGAATTGCCTCGTCAACAGATAACTGTTGTTTTTGGGGGGGGGGGGGGGGGGGGGGGGCGGCGGGCATCACGCCTTCTCTCGAAGGAGTCGAAGCCTCACTCCCGGCATCCACCTCCCATGGATTCACTGGATGGCAAGACGCCTTTGTGAACCCTGATTTGATGATATACTTCCCCGTTGCTGGCCCATACGGTCTCCTTCATCACCTCTTTTTCCCGAATATGTACGATACAATGAAGCCTGCAAGCCACCATGAGTCTGGTAGCAGCCACTACCATTTACATAATTGTTAGTGGCATATGCATCATGGACTTGGGGTCGACTAGCTTCTTGTTGACTGATGGAAGAATTCCATGTTTCTGCAGAATCTGAGGGTAAGGGTTCCGAGCCTGATGAACTGGCAGACTGTGATGAATGTGATGCCTTTTCTTGGCCACCGGTCTTTAAAGTATCACCATTCGTCTTCTTTGCAAAACGTCCTCCAGTACCTCTTGCCCTTCTCATAGCATGTTGATGTCGTGATTCATGAAGATATGGCTGTAGAAAGTGACATTTCATATATCAACAACTCAATCAACTGCAAACACACACTCATATTCACAGCCATATTAACACCAACAAACTGCCCAAAATACAGTCTCAATCTTTTATATCAATTTCAAGAGTGAGATAGCAAAATATATTTATATACACTACATATCAGTCATCACACCTTCAAAATTTAAATCTCCATATAATTATCCTGACCATTGCAAAATAAATAAACCTATAATTATTGCAAAATCACTGAATATGCGGATTTACATATATAACAGAACCAACAATACTGAATGAATTGAAATCTGATAGGTACAAGAGTTCATTCCACAATTCTCACCTTTCAAATAACACAAGCAGGACCACTTGCAATGAAAAGAAAAAAAAGACCGAGACACAGGAATAAATCATTAAAACCTAGAATAAAATTACCTCATTGAGAAATAAACTACAAATTTCGTTTACTTAATCCAAAGAGTCATGTAGCAGTTTATTTTTAGGATAAGTAGAAGAGTTGTGTATCAGTTTTTAAAGGTCTCATAAGAAATGTCAAAACTTTTTCGGACCCTAGTGTACAGTCAACATCAATTGGTGCAATTCATGATAGAGAACAAGTGTGTCAGTGCAGTCAAATTTTTACCTTTCTGACTTTAATTAGCTTCTTTTCAAGTTCTGCTTTTGCACGTGCCTGTCTTCGCCGTAGAATTCCTTGGTATTGTTTTGCATTGACATATACAGGCTCCTGTGCCATCTCTAGGGGCAAAGGCATTCTAGCATGTGGCATTCCAACAAAAGGAGGATAACCCTGAGCAATAGAGATAGCATTAGATATTGAAAGATTTAGAATTTGCAGCTTTCAAATCCACCTTTTATAGCAAAAATCATTACTAATTACTGTTACTATCACCCACCACCAGAATGATGTAGCACAAGGGAAAAATACGGTAAGGCTTCAGATGGTGGAACATTTCGTACTTAAAAGACGTAGAGAAAAGGAAAAGAGAAAGAAAAAGAAAAACACTTTCATTGTGGCAAGGACGACTCAACATCAAACAGAAAAAGATATAAAAGGGGCCAAGCCTATCAACAACACTACACTTTCACTCATCCATTTTTTTATTTGCTTTATGAGAGCTGGCCTTATTTATATGATTCACATAAGACTCTGGTAGACGGCTAGAAATGTCAAGCCTCTCATTGAACCAAACAAGGGTCTTCTCTATTCATTAATTAATGGGAAACGTCAACACTAAACGTAGCTTTCTGAGACCCGACACCACCACAACAATCCCCCCCCCCGTTTTTTTTCCTGAAGATAAAAGTTTTCTCATTTACTGCGTTCTTGATAACTCTTCCTGAACTGTTCAATTTTTTTATTATATATTTTTTATCAACCAAGCATCCCCTTTCTTGATAACTCTTCTAGAACTGTTCAATTTTTTTATTAACCATTCATGGGTTCTCTTTTGGACAGAAAGGACTTGCTTTTAAAGATTTACATTTGGGACAACAATGATATATGAGAAGACATCTAGAATGCGAAACTGCGATCTCTAACTCACATACCATCTGGACTTCCTGGATTAACAGTGATCTTGAAAGGTGTTTGAGGGAATAAAAACTATATCCTACAATATTTTTTTTCTAATCAAACTAGATCCCGCAAAGTTGCCAATGCAGATTTCCGGTTTAGAAATACAAGTACGAAGACAAGAAGTAATCACCCTGCAAGACAAACCTTAACCACATTATTGCTGATTAGACACTCTACACCAAAGGAAAGAGGGAAATTGCTACCCTCTGATTAATCTATAAAACCATTTCGCCATTAAAATTCCAACCAAAGAAATATTCCCATAAATTCCTAGCTTTCCCTTAGTATGGAATTTTCCAAAAGGGTAGAGAACTCTGCATCGGCAGAGAATTCACAAGGCCAAAGCAAAAAGACTTTGAATCACACAATACGAAAGATACGAAGTCATCCCTGATGGGCACCAAACACATACAACAACAATAAAATATTAAAAATAAAAGTTATAATTGAGAAATAAGAGAAAGAAAAGTATTGAGATAAATGGATCTAGGAAATGTAACGGAAAATCATTTAGATAATCAGTCAGCTCCAAATCATGTCATCCTACCCATTCCCACAATAAGACAACTGTGTGATAGTGTGATACAGCAATGAAACTAATTCAACTACTACAAACAACCAGCATCGGAACTTTCAGATCCATTAGAAGCTGAAAAGACTAATATATAAATACAATACAAAAACACACACACACACACACACACACACATATATATATATACATATATAGTTCTATATCACTTCCAAACACACACACACACACACATATATATATATACATATATATAGTTCTATATCACTTCCAAACACACACACACACACACACACATATATATGTGTGTGTGTATATATATATATATATATATATATATATAATTCTATATCACTTCCAAAAAGTGATTCGTTAATTGTACAGAATGTTCATTCTCATTCTAATTAAAGATAGAATTGATTCACATACCAAAGGCTGATGTCCATAAGCCGCCATCATCCCTGCGTAGTATGGATCCTGGTAAGGATTTGAGGCACAAGCCTGAAAAGAAATGCAGGAAAATTAAAAATGCATCAATATGTTCTGAACTTTTAAACACTACACAATCATGCCATATCCATGAGCCATCAGTACACTCGGTATGACGCAAATCAGATCATAAGTATAGGACACTTACGATAGAGTGACCGATTAGTTCAAGCTGTGGTGGATGAGTAACGCCTTCATCATGCACAGTAGGAACAGTGGACGAATCAAGCTGCAAATCCTGGTTTTTATTTCCAACTGGAATTGAAAACAAGATTATTGTAACTGGATCCTTCTAAAAGCAAGGTGAATTAACAGTCGATGAAAGTGCTACCTGACAAAGGAGATGTCAAGTGTGACTCTTTGGCATTATCATCATCCTCATTTGACCCATCATCAGAAACAGATTTGTCATCACTGGATTCTGAATGACTCTTTGGGGGCTCAAACGAAGATGAAGTGGAAACATTTCTCCCTGTCACAGTTGGGGAGGTGGGGTTATACCCAGTACGCCACCAAGGTTCTGAAGAAACAGTGGATGGTGGAATGGTATGATGATCAGCAGGTATTCGATTTTCAGTTTCGGACTTTGGCTGCATGCCTTAAATATCCAAAGTTCTATACAAGAAACATTATTTCAAAGTCAGTAACTATAAATAGGAGAAGGATAAAATCCCTAAATTCTATTTACCAGTGCTTAAGAACCGGTGTTCCAGGTCATTACAAACAGGAGAAACTAAATTCGATTTTCAGTTTCGGACTTTGGCTGCATGCCTTAAATATCCAAAGTTCTATACAAGAAACATTATTTCAAAGTCAGTAACTACAAATAGGAGAAGGATAAAATCCCTAAATTCTATTTACCAGTGCTTAAGAACCGGTGTTCCAGGTCATTACAAACAGGAGAAACTACATAAGCAACATAAGGGCATTTAGCCATAGACAAAACCAAAGAAGGTAAGCCGAAAACTAAACTACCAAAAACTGGACAAACTTTGGAGCTTGACAATTCAGTTAAACTTAAAAGTAGTCTTCTTCTGACTAGGCTTGCAATACAGCCTATAAACACAACCCGACAAATTTGCCCAGAACAAGAACTTTATCATACAGGTTTCCAACAACAGAACACAACTCAAACAATAATCAAAACAACCCGATCACAGAATGTAGCACACCCAGTATTTTAACTTTGTTTTCAGTTAAGGACGTCATAAACTCAACTAATCAAAGATCAAAAACTTGTACGAATCTTAACGGAGCACAAAACGAGATCAAATTTTAACAGATCATTAAAAGCTCTATATCTATATGCCATTTAAGTTGACAATTTAAGCTCAACCAATCGCATTAAGTTGATCCACGACACACCATTCTCTCCAAATATGGTTAATTTCTCAGTGATCAATTATCCAATTCAAGATGAAAGAATGCCATAACGCTCAATTGGGGTTCTCAATATCCAAACAATCAAAGCCAAATCAAACCAAAACAAGCACAAGCAACAATATTTTAATTCCTAAAACACCCAAACGTACCCTAATTCACAACATGCAACACCCAATTAAGCTCGATACGATCAAATCAAAATCCCCCAATTCTCAAAAACCCTAGAAATTAACCAACCAAAAAACAACCGAATTTTATAATCCAAGAATTTAATTTAAAAAAATTCGAAACGGGATTTGATTTACTTACCGGGAGACAGAAGAAGAAGAAATCAATTAGAAAAACAAAAACCCTAGATTTTTGGGGCCTCGGTATAATCTCACAAATCTCTCTGCAATTCCATACAATCTCACACTGACCTCAACTGTACTGGAAGACAGCTCTCTCTCCCTCTCTATTTAAATTCTTTTTCGCTATTTACCAAAAGCTTCTGATTTCGTCACCCGCCGCGGGGCCCACTTAATTGTTCTGGAGAATTTCTAATCCGACACGTGGGTGGCCGCGCGAACCGGGAACCGATTAGGCCGGGTTTGGTTTCGTGAGAGGTTAGAGAGGGGGGGACAGCTGGAACTGGAGAGGTGCCGGTTCCCGGTTTTGAAGTGACGGAATAGAGGAGCTAGGGGTCCACCATGGGTGAGGTTGAATAAAAGAGTATTTTATTGAGGGGGCACGTGATACGCACGCTTGATGGGGAAGTCAGGAGAACGCGTGGCCGGGAGGTAGGTCCCAGAGTGCATGTGGAGTGCGGCGACACTAGCCACGTTTGGTTGCAAAATTGATTAATTGACGTTTTCTTGTAGGAGTGTAAAACAAACCAGGTAGGTGTGTCAGTGAGAGAGGACTGAGCCAAACCCATAAACAATGGACCTTTATTTGCCAAAAAAAAATAACAACCTTGTAAATTTCTGTGTTGTTATTTACTGTTGCTACACATACACCTTCTCAGCTCCTCTTGGGCAACCTCTTTTGAATGTTTTTTTTATGATTAAATTCAGTTTGTTTTCTTGTAATTTACGTCAATAATCAGTTTGGTCTCATATTTTATTTTTTTAATAACGTTGGTCCTTGTACTCTCAAACATCATCAACTAAGTCCAAAATTTTAATATGCTTTCAAAAATAATATTATTTGCTGACTTGAAACTGACATGGGATCCACATTTGAGTTTTTTAACCTACAAATAAGGCAAATAAACATTCTAACGATGAAAAAAGTCATTTTTCAAGGACCAAACTCACCCATTTTTGCACTAAAATTCAAATTTTGGACTTAGATGATGTCATTTGAGAGTACAAGGACCAACGTTATTTAAAAAAAAGATATGGGACCAAACTGATTATTGACCTAAAGCATAAGGGGGCAAACTGAATTTAATCCTTCTTTTTTTGGTTAATTACATTTGGCTCTTAACCATTCTCTTTCTGTTTCTATGGTGGTGGTGGCTTAACTACATGGAAGATTGATTGTTATGCTACTATGAGCATGATCATAATGATTAGAGATCATGGAAGGTTCATATTATTAGATGACTTGTTGTAATTTTGGTTAAAGATACATGCATCAAATATGAAAATATAACGGTTCGACCTCGCCTCTTGTCGGTGAGCCGTGACTTGGTTGGTTAAAGTGTTTAACTGATAACTTTGAGGTCATGGGTTCAAACATCATTAACATATGTAGAGTGTGTGAATTATTAATAAAAAGTTTTTCTTTTTAAAAAAAAAAAAAAACCTCGCCTCTTAAGACATCATACATCTACCTCTTATCTATTTTTTATTTTTGAAAGAGAGGTCATCCATTAATGAAACTCCGTGAACAGTATAATAATGATTGTCTAAAGGACCGTCAGAAAAAGCATACTACACTGGAAAATTCAAACAAGTATATTCCCTTTTTGGTCATTTGTTTTCCTTCCGTCTCCTAAACAACACTAAACATATCACTAAATTTCATAAATGCATCATATATATCCCATTTCAGAATTATCAAAGTCATTAATCTTATTGTTTTCACCTTTGCTATATTGCTATCAACTATCAAGAACAAGGAATAAAGGTGAAAATTTCAGATAACAACATAGATTATCCAAGCTTTGGGTCTAAGCATTTGGGCTTCAGCGGGCCTAGGTGTTTCTTTGGGTATGAGATTGTCTTTTAGTTCTATTGTTCTTTTCTGCTTAGAATAATAGCCTATAATTTATGTTTCTCATAGATTTTATGTTTTTATTTTCTTTTTCCTTAGAGTAATTGTCCATTGTCGTTTATGACTATAGTTTGATGATGAATGAGTGAGAAAAGTGTAATGAGGGTGCTACCCTATGTGAATCATTTGATCTTATTTGCCCTCTATACATAAGGCAGTGAATCGATTCATGATGTATCTTCTATTTTCAATGAATGCAATATTTTAATTCAAAAAACAAATTCCATTAATAATAAAATAACTACCAACATTGGACCAGTTGTGGTCATTGCTACGTCACGACACACATACCTATAAATTACTATAATTATGTGTTTGTCGCCAATATATAGTAACTTTTATGAGCCAAGAGGGCTCAACCCCTAACTCTTTTTATGCGCAAAAATAGTTAAATGACTTAAAGTAATGATGTAACCTCGCCACCAACAATAAACCAAGTCACTTTCATTTTCTTCAACACTGTGTCAAATACCACAAGACCATGTCCAAAGGTAATGCACCCTCATCATGTGCAAAACCATACAACATTGAAATTAATCCCAGAAGTAATGCCACAAATCTAGCACACTGGCCAGAACGAGACAACCAAACCCTAATTCAAACGGGTTAGGAGTTATTGAACCTAACCAAATAGAAAACCAAAAAATCTAACTAGAAAGAAGTACAAACAAAAAGAGAATAAAGCCGAAGTCATGCCCACACCCAAACAACAACAATATGGTTAAGGAGAAAAAGCCCACTAGAAAATTTCGGCCCAAAACCCATCTGACCCATCTCGATACATTGCTTACACAGCCTCCCTGCCGCCTTCATCAGACCACCGACACCTATCGTCCAACCATCGCATCACACCTTAAAGAGGCAGACTGACTTCCAACCAATTTCTTTCATAAGTTGTACCCGTCTAATCTAACATAAATCAAGAACAACTATTCAAAATTACATCTAGAGAAATTTTGGGAGCAAACGAAAAATTGATAATGACTTGAAACTCTACGATAGAACAATTAAGCATATGTATTGCCTCACAATTTTTATTGTAGTATAAGATACGTAAACTCACGCATAACAACAAAATAATTAAGCAAAAATTTATGAATGTGACTACCAATAATATAGTGAGGACAGTTGTCCTAGTTACCAAAAAATCGATACAATTACCATTATCCAGATTCACCATGAATCGCTTGCTTCGTTAGTCACACAATGTTCACATCATCTATCACATTCTAAACCCAAACCAACACCGGTCAAAAGAAGCACAAAAACAAATACTAACACAAGGCCGTAAGGAGGGTGTTGCTAGAATTCCAACTAGATCCAGCAATCACAATAAATTAGATATATATCATAACCCACAAACTTAGTTGTGTAAGGACTTGTAAATCATGGAGATATCCACAGTGGTCAAGGTTTGAAGGCAACATATATAGCTCTCGCTCTTGTTTTTGTGATTTTTAATATTATAATAGCACGTTTACTAACTTGAAATAGAAAATATCATGAATCGGTTTCAACTAGAATAGAAGACAAAGGGCAACAATATGACAATATTTCATTTCCATTCAATTGTTTACTTACCACACAAAATCAGAATATGAAAAGAACTAATTACTGATGTTGTTTACTTTTTTTTAAGAATGACGCTAAGTCATTTTACTGATCAAAATAAAGTAGGAAAACAATACATTCATAATCAACCTTGTGGGCTACATAAAAAACGAATTTTGCTAAAACAACCTATGAAACTTAAGCAAAAACCTAAGCAACTCAAGCCATCTTAATGGTGCTAACCCTAGAATCGGTACATTGTCAATAACTAGTAATTGACGGAATCATCCAACTTATTAGGTAATCATAATCAAACTACTCATGCTTGGCCTCCTCTTTAGCAAGGTCATCAACAAAACCCGAAACCTCTTCTAATACCTGCTCTATCCCAGACGCCTTTCCCTCAATCAAAGTCAGCTTCCTCTGAATACCAAAGCTCCTCTTTGGTTTTTTCGGACCTGTGCTGAAAACTTCAAGCTTCCAAGGCCTAACATCCTCCAGCTTCTGCTTAGAACTAATGGGACAACCTATCTTCCTCTTTTTTGAAGGAGACATAAGTAGAACCTCATTCTGATGGGCAAAAGTCATCTTAAGTTAGAATGGCCACTCAAATTGAGCAGGCAATTGATGTTGTCACCTCCTCACATCGACCTTTCCTACTGCAATCCCTCACCTCTGATCCAGCAATTCTCTTTACCCTCGCCTTATGCATCACCACCTCCACATTAATCTTAGGCAATAAGTTACTAACATTGGAGCATTTCACTAGAGGAACTACCAATGCCACCAACACCGAGCCAGTGCCTCCCAATGGAGCCCGAAACTTATTTAAATGGGCAATTAAATCAGTAACCAAAACACCTGGAATGAAAAAGTAAAAGTGAGTTGCTTCATCTTGAACGGGTTCACCCATAGTGCCCTAAAGTACAAAACACAGTCTAATACCCCAGACCTAACCTTAACCCTACCAACGTTTGGGTTAGGGTTAAACATCTTCCCACCCTCAAAGACCACCGACGTACTGCCTTCACTTGAACCCTAACTAGGACCCAGAACAACCATCTCCGACATGTCTGGCAAACCTCCACAACCTCTTACACCATTCTCTAACATACCACACGCCTTGTAAAAACCAAAAGTGTGTTCATACCTAAAAGTGAGGTTGGCAGTAGCACGCAATGTTCCAAATCATAGGTTATCGGGGAATACGCCTGCCTGATCGGATTAGGCAGCTGATGGGTAAGCTTGACGCGCATCCTCAGCCCTTTACAAATTCTAGGCTTACCCCGTTCTTATACAACCCCAAGCATTGTACCCACCATCTCACCCACCTCCTCTGTCATCAACGCAGTCAGCAGCCACGTGACAAACAACAATCTGCCATAAAACCATGTTCCTTCCGACACATACTTCTGATCGTCTAGGTTATTATATCCAAGCGAAAACCGATCCCCCACCGATCAACAACCAATTCTTCATACCCCAATGGTAGTGAGAGTACCCATCACCGCACTTGACATTGGTTGTTTCTTCATAGAAACCAAACATTTGATCGTGTAAGCATGAGGCGAGATTGCCGCCGCTCCTACTATGTCGAAAAAAACCTTGTTGTGCTCTTTAATGGCGAGTGCAGCGATGAACCTTGCAGTCACTTCCTCAAACATGGAGATTGAATGAGAGAGAATTGACATGCTGCTAAGCGTCGACAAGAAAAAACCTTAGAATATGAACCCTAGGTTTTTGGCTCTTAAGCGAATGAGCAGAGCTTCTTTTGTATTGTACTGATGTTGTTTACTTACCATATGGATTTAGAATTAAAACTAAGTTAATTACTAAAATACCCCTATACATTTTAGATGAGCGGTTTAGTCCTGTATCCACCACTAAGCTGCATATAATGATGATTCTTTTAAAGGTTGAAATATGAAGCTATGCTGCTTAGCAACTTAACTTGGTATCTGTTTCTGCATAATCTCGGAGACTGGGATCATGGAGAATCATGGTGGAACACGAACAACATATAATCATGGACAAGAGGCAAGGACGTATAGTGGTTCACCAAGCAATCGGAGGACATGGCTATATCCACTTAACAATCAACTATTATGGCCAATATGCCTTTGGGATTGGGAGAGAGATCATCATCCAATGATCTATCTATCCTCTCTCACCCATCCATCTATCATCCTCCATATGTCTATGGGAAGCCTTCCTTTTATAGCTAAGGAAGGTTCCCTCCTTTTACATATTTCCAATGTGGGACTAACTTCTACACATATATCTTATCATTGTGTCTTCTTGTGAAGCATGGAGAAGCACATTCCCGATGTGGTACCGATGATCTTTTACCATGGTGAGGTAATTCGGATGTCGGTCTACAAGTTTCCCTACTGGTCTATGAGCGAGAAAGGTAGTTTCCTAACTACCGACTACAAGTCCTCCTAAGTTCCCGTTCAAGACACATCTTGAGTGGGGACTTGCTAAAATAAGCCCGTAGACTAGTATATTTCAAACGGGTCCCCAGTACCCGGTCCCAGTCCCCCCAAATCCGTGCTCAGGACGTGTGTTGAACGGGTCTTGTTGATTCCGGGTCTTGTTTTTTTGATATACACCGTAATCTTTATGTCTGCCGATGAGACAAAAAATGTCCCTCCCGAAACCCGGCCTCAAAACTTACTCGGCCGGGCGAGGATCATTGTACCTTCACAATAAACAAATGATCGACTAGCATATAGTTTAGTTGATCAACACAATTATGGGGCCAACCAACTTATGATCTCTGTGACTTTCACCCGAGATGGGTCTTACACTGGGTCTTATGATCTTGGTGACTTTCACCCGAGATGGGTCTTACACTGGGTCTTATGATCTCGGTGACTTTCACCCGAGATGGGTCTTACCAATAACACATAAATAATGATACATGTGCCGCATGGGTGTTATACTAGTAGGATGCCATAACCTGCTGACCAGCATGCAATATGATGAACTTTCACAAACCAACGAGATTATAACAATCATAATCTAGACGAGACTTATCTGTGAAAATAGCTGCCGAATGGGTGCATCCAGTAGACCCGGAAGTGTGAACTGTGAACACTTTGACTTCTAAGTTAGAGTCTGAGAGGGTAGTATCATGTTGCTATAGGTTTCCCTCTTCTTTCTTTCACCCCACCAGCTTTTTCTTGAAGGCCTCCGGGATCTGATGAGTAATTATCGGCTGTTCACACTGCTGCTTGTGCATCCCGCTCGAGACCAAGGGATTAAATAGCTCCGGGTGTCCCTCTGGGTGTCCATAGTGTTTTTTTTTTTTGGACTTTACTTTTAAAGCCACCGAGACCCGAAACATAGTGAGGTATCACTCACAGATGCAAATAGGGAGCTACACATCGATGGCCAACACACGTGAGGGTCTCCCATCAGTGCCCATACTTGAAGAAACTTCTCCCACATCCCTTTTTTACGATCCGAGCTCCCTTTTTTTTTTTGGCATCTTCCCTTTCTGCCTTTTTCGATAGGCAGGTCGACCTTTCTGCCTTTTTCTTTCTTCCTACTATCTTTCTTTCCTCTTCCTTTCTGGCCTTTTTTCTTTCCCCTCTTTTTTTTTTGAATCCGGGTGACAGCCTCCGGGCTCCCGAAAGCCGCTGCCGAGCTGGGTGCCCAGAGTAGAATCATGGGTGTCCGGACCGACTCCCTCTTCTTTCCCTAGCCGAAGAACGGGAGGCTGGCTGCTGCTGGGCTTGAGGCAAGGCCACCGGGAAGCTGCTGCCGAGCTTGAGCCACCGGGAAGGGAGCTGGCGAGCTGCTGCCGAGCTTGAGCCACCAGGAAGGGAGATGTAGGACCCGGGAGAGGAACCACCTGGAGAAGAAGAAGATCGGGCAGCGGGAGGATTGGGTTATCACCGGCGAAGCTCCCGGCGGACATGACTAGACTCCGGGAGCTCGGATGTCAGCCCCAGGCCATGGCTGGAGCCGGTCGTGAACCCGGGCGGGAGGCTTGGCTCTCTGACTTCCCGATGCTAAAAAGAGAACCTGGACGGGCTAGGTCATGAACCCGGGCAGGAGGCTTGGCTCTGACGTCCCGATGCTATCACATGGAAGTCAAGAGAGGAGACTTTAAGAGATGGAACCCGGACGGGCTGGGTTATGCTATTCTCTTGGTGACTTGGGCCTGCATAGGTGATGGGTTGGGCCCGCGTATTGGATACCACCAACTGACTTTCATGCATGAGCCTCCCGGTAGAGCAACAAAACTTTTTGTACTGATTCCCACAAACGGCGCCAAATGTTTCTACATAATCCCGGAGACTGGGATCATGGAGAATCATGGTGGAACACGAACAACATACAATCATGGACAAGAGGCAAGGACGTATAGTGGTTCACCATGCCATCGGAGGACATGGCTACATCCACTTAACAATAAACTATTATGGCCAATATGCCTTTGGAATAGGGAGAGAGATCATCATCTGATGATCTATCTATCCTCTCTAACCTATCCATCTATCATCCTCTATATTTCTATGAGAAGCCTTCCTTTTATAGCTAAGGAAGGTTCCCTCCTTTTACATATTTCCAATGTGGGACTAACTACTACACATATATCTTATCATTGTGTCTTCTTGTGGAGCATGGAGAACCACATTCCCGATGTGATACCGATGATCTTTCACCATGGTGAGGTAATTCGGATGTCGGTCTACAAGTTTCCCGACTGGTCTATGGGTGGGGAAGGTAGTTTCCTAACTACCGACTACAATATCCTTTCATGTTTGTAGATATGAATACCTAGCTATAAGAATCATAGAAATTTAGAAGATGTAAATATTTTGGCCAGCCTAATAATCTACTTCACTAATCACCAGACAGAGATACATTCATTAGTATCCACTGAAAAAATAAATAAAAATACACCAGAATCTCGTGCACAACCACCATTTAGCAAAATAATAAATAATAATCATAGTCATACTATTCCAATAACTCGAAATATACACCAATTCAGTGAATAATAACTGTAATACCATACTTTTAGACAAAGCAAAAGTTTGAACTATCAGTCTTAATAAGTTATTATTTTCAATAACTTTTTGTCGGTGAGTTGTGGCTTGATTGATTAAGGAGGTTAACTAACAATTTTGAAGTCATAAATTCAAACCACATTGACATATGTAGGTGTGTGAGTTATTTAATAAAGTTTTTTTTTCTTTGAAAAAAGTTATGATCTTCAACACAAAACAACAATAAAGAGAACCATTGACAAATGACAAACTATATCGAAGCCCAGATGCTTTGAGGTAATTTGGAGATATTAAAACTATGTGAGGGTATTTTAGAAAAAAAAAAGTTATTTCCAGATGCTTTGATCCCTAAGACCATTCCACTCCTTGCCGTATTATTAAACACATAAATTCTCTCATTCTAGAATCAATTCGGTCATTCTCATTTTCATTACATGTTAGTAAACGTGCAATAAGTATCAGTCAAGTTCCAATTTACTAACTTTTTTTTGTGCGAGATCAATGTATTTTTAAAGCCTTTTTGGGTTCAATAGATTTTGGTGAATCTTGTTACAATGAATTCACCCCAATGGCCAATTAGTGTTGGCGGGATTCGCATCCCTACTTATCTAGGTGATTGAATTGGTCAGAGTATAAATGTGGAACCTAATACTCAGGTTCGAATCTCACCTACGTTGATTTAAGTACTCACAAGACCCTTACATTAAGGAATCACTTATTATGACTTATATGAGGGATTGAACATTGATCACATTTTTTAATTTTAACCGTTCAGTTTTTAGGTCTTAATATGTAGATCAGTTCTGCAAAATTTCATCTAAATTGGTGATCGTTAAAGTACTAAAAACAATGATTTAAAATTATAAGCATGAACGTTTCATGTTTGGTAGATTTGGTTCGTTCATTGATTTAGGCCCAGTTTGGTATTGAGTTTTGGAGAATAAAATCACTTATAATCACAATTTTCTGTTTAGTAAAATCTTAAAAGATGCTTATCTAAAACTTTTTAATTTAAATAACCACGATTTTAGAAAACATGTTGAGGGTTGCTTTTTTAAAACTGGGGTTTTTTTTAGTTGAGTATTTTCACAGTAACACCAAACTAAGCCTTAATCTTATTCGACACTTTAACGATCACCAAATTGGCTTTGCAGAAGTGATCTACATGTTAGTACCTACAAATTGAATGATGGAGATGCAAAAATATAACTGAAAAGTTTATCAAATGAATCATTCCTCATATAAGCCATAATAAGAGATCTCTTAATGGAAGGGCATTGTAAGAACTTAAATCCGAGTTTATTTCATCAATGGAGTATGAAGTGTTCTAATTCATTTTTAATATATCTACCTTTCAAAAAAATATATATCTACCTTTTTACTTACACTTCTTAATGTCTAATCCCTAAGTAAAAAATTAGGTAAAAAAGTTAGTTGGAGATTAGACATTTACCCAATTTTTTACTTTTCAAATTCGGAAAAAAAAAAAAACCAATATATATTATAAAGATACTAAAATAAACAAGTTAGATGGTTAGTAGGGTTGGTTAAGGTATTAATCTTATACCAACCCAACCAAGGTTCGAAGCAAACCAGTCAAAGTCAAAATTTCGGCAGAGGACCACACTCACCACATCCATTCAAATTTTGGCGGGAAATTTTTTTGGGGGATTTCAACAGTTTTAGCGAGATATCAAAAATATCGTGATATATATTACGAAATATCGCTAGTTTCAAACGAAAAATTATTGGGAGAGAAATATATTTCGTTGTGTGAAAGAAATGAAATTTTTAGTGATATTTCGCCGAAAATTTCGATTTTTTCTTCCTTGTGTCTAGCTACTTTTGTTACATTTTGCGAAAAATTACTGTACCTGCATCTAAATAAAGTTAACCAAAAACCAGAAGCTAAAAGAAGCATTGCATATATATATCTTCTTTGTGAAACAAGAGTGGCAACCTCGGATTCTAGAAAAGTTGAGCAAGAACAAATTCACTTTTATAATCAAACCAAAAGCCTTAAGTCATGTGTGATTGGATTTGATTTGAAAAAGAAGCTCTTCAATCACTTTAACTTGGTCCATGGGAGAAAATATAGAGTACATCAATCCATATGCTGCAGTTTCCTTACAAAACTATGCACTAATCACTCTTGGGCCAATATATATAATTTTGTTCCCTCATTCCAATGTCCCTCCTTTCTCTCTTTCTCCAATTATCTCTGTCACACCCACACGTACCACTATATTATTCCATTTTTTACTGTTAAGATATCAAGTAAAATACAAAATTACATACATTAGTTAATTCGATTACACCAAAGGGGCCTCGTGATCTCTATCTCTAATATATAGATCACATTATTACCCACCACGTATCACATTATTTTAGTTTCCCTTGGGATATACACAAAATGGTTCACGGAAAATTTCAAACTTACCTCCTTGTTAGTTTAAAACCAATGGCATGTGTCTTTTGGGTTAGCTTGTCAAGAAGTGAGGGAGGGTGTATGAGGATATGTTAAATTGAAAGTAAATGGTGAGAGAAGTAAAGCAAATTGAAAGCAAGTAAATAAGCAAAAAAATCTAGTGTTGTTTGGTTTTGGGTTTGAGGAATAAACAAGCCCCACAAACAAATCACCTCCACCGTTACCACCACCGTACCAACTTTTGAACCTCGTTAATTCATGTGAAAAATAAAGGTCTTAACCACAAAACTAACGGGAAAACCGGTAAAAATGTAATTTTGTTAAAAATATAAGTACTGTAATACAGAAAAATGAGGTCGAATTCAAAACCCTATTGTCGAAGTATAAAGGGTAAAAATTAATTAACGAGTTTGTCAAGCAATCGAGTATTCATCATGATGAGCAATGTGGAAGAGAGAACAAGTCCTTCCCTATTATTGACCAAATGGATAATGCACAATCTCATTAAGCAGAGACTTGGAAGAAAGTGACTAAATGTGAAATGATGAGAAATTTCTTTCAGATTCTTTATATGTGAAAGAAAAATATTGAGCGGATCACTACAACCTGCACGAGTGGCTTCATTGGATTCTCTGTTCTAATTAGGAAAATGCCGGGCTCAGCTCAGACACTCAAACACCCTCATAATATCTGACAAACATGATCTCACCCATTATTCAATATCGTTCTTTGTTCATTTCATAAAAATATAACAACAATATAAACACCACTGCACCAGCTACAGACCCTTTTCTGTTCTTATTCGCAGCCATTATAATATATCGATGCAGAAGCACAGTAACAGATCAAATGTAAAAAGTGAAAGAAAGTAACTGTGTCCTTCTATGCAAAGCTCAGAATATTAACTGCAAGTGTACACAGGTATTCTACTATAGCCATGGCATCTCTGCTTTGCTGCAGTTCAGTACAACAGAGAATATTATAGGACGGAGTTGATGAAAGATGCAGTTGTTTGAGTCTTTTACAGGGTCTGGTTTCCATCATGGTACTATTTTGGAGGTGGAACCCCCACCAAATAATGTAGTTTTACATCATCTAGCTTGCTTTCATGCATTGTTCTTAATTTCTCTCATCAGATCTTGGCCTAGAGAAAACTATACTGCAGGTATTGGGATTTTCTTAAATTTTCATATGATTGAGTAGTTAGTGAGGTCGACTATGTTATGTGGATAGAGTCGCACACGGCAAGATGTTGATCTTTTTGTCATTTAATTTCAGCCATCCAAACAGCAAACTAGTATGAGTTTTATTTAAAAAGTGTACCATTTTTTATATTAAGTTATCGATTACTCCTATTATTTGCCTGTTAGAACTACCGGTAAATGAAATTTGAAAATTAACTCTTTCGATCCTAGTTAGTTTCAATAGGTTAAAGTTAGCTAAAACTTGTTGGTGAGCTGTTGTTTGGTTAGTTTGGTAGGTTAACCAACAATGTTGAGATCATGGATTCAAACACTACCGACGTATGTAGGATGCATGAATTTATAATAAATTTTTATTTTTATTTAAAAAAAAAAGTTAGCTAGAACTTGTAGATATGGTGGTCGAGCAAGGATCCATTTCCGTAATCAAGTTACATCCTTCATTTCTTTTACTTCTTTCTTGATATATACAATCAAATAGATTCTCATACTTCCAAATTTAATTAGAATCTGAAAATCTTACATGAACCACATAATTAAATCATAAACTTTGCAATATACATTCAATAAAGAGGAACAGGTTACACACAAGAGAAGTCCATTCTTCTCTCTCAAGTTGACTTAAAATTAACAAACCAAAGCTGATGATTGATTGACTCCAAGCTAGCTACCAACAACACTAAAGAAACTCACCCAAATATTACACTTGCACTCACCGAACCCCCAAAGGTCAGTAATACATAAACTTAAAAGCCTAAGTCTTAATTAGATGGACAGCCCCAGCTAATTTGATTACTGATTAGTATATACTATACCCTAGCTAGAAATTTCAAAATGCAACTAGATAATTGGCCAGAGGAGAAAAGCAAACCCAATAATTGCTTTCTTCTGCTGAGACCATCCCCACTCAAAATCTCATCCCACACTATCTTCAAATATGAAGAAAAAAGAACAAGCTAAACTAAACTAAAAGCCTCTAGTTGATCATCATACATAAACATCAGTTAACTATATCCAGCTAGCTCTTGAGTTTAAACTGAAATACCGCGATTTGCGTAGTAGAAGAAGAGCTCCAATTCCGGTGGAGCAAAGAAGGCGATTGGAGATCTCCGGAACAAGCAATTTGAACTCACTCTTGGCTTCTTTGGTGCTGGTGGGCATGACACAATCTGGGGTATTCGAAATCTCTGAGCTTTTGGTGTGGAGCAAGGGCTAGAAGTTGCAGAGACATCAACAGCCTCGAAATCTATGCTTTCGGTCTTTGAAAGGCCACTAGAGATCAAGGAGGAGGAGGACTTGGAAGGTGAACTCGGAGGAGGAGGAGGAGGAGGAGGAGGAGGCGTCTTCGAAATCTTTTGCTTTGGCTTGACAACTACTACTGGCTTCTTGACAATGGTTCTTCTTGCCTTTCTTGCTGTTTTAGGCCTGCTTGCTCTTGTTCTTCCAGTGGGAGCCATGGATATGTTTATGTTAGAACTTGTGGAAGAGGAAATGGTCGAAGAGAGGAAAGCAAAGAGAATTGGAGGTGGAGGAATGAAACTTTACCAAATAATGAAAAATCCCTTAATTTAAACCTATATTGGATGCTTTCTAAAGCGAGTAGATTTGACTGAAAAGTAAGTAGGAAAAAAGCTAAATGATCGAATCAAACAACAAACATCCTTTGGAAACAAAGCCCTTTTCAAACTTACAGAACTACCTCTTCTAAGAAACCCCACAACAAATAGAGAGATTATCTCACCAAGAAAAAAAGACGAGAGGGAGGGGGAGAGAAACCAACCCAGAACTATCAAAAATAACAAGAAGCTTGTAAAAGCCACACAGAAATAACTTTGCTCGAAGAATTCCTACAAAGAACAAACTGGATTTAGTGAAAACACCAAAGGAAGGATTGGAATGAGAAAACCCTCCTTCAGTAAAATCTACTTCAACCTGAAAAGCCCTATATAAACCCTAAACAAGTTAAGAGAAGAGAGAGAGACAGTGAGAGAGAGAGAGAGCAGAAGAGGCGGGATCTAATACTTATTATTATGTGGCTCTTTAAGGTTTATAATGACCAAAGGTAATACATACGGGCAAGGGCCGCAAGGCTGACCGCTGCCCGAAGCTATGGCCAGATTTCCAGAAATGTGAGTAAGAAAATGAGGAGCCCGTCAGCCCGCTGCCCTTGATTAAAAATAGCTAAAAGTAATTAGAACGGATCTTTACAAAAAAAAATAGATAGAAAAAAAAAATTAAAGAAAATTGGCTGGGAAAATAGACATCATTTCACATACTGTATATATGGTATAATTAAGTGCAATTTGGGCATTGGTCTGAAATTTATGGTACAGTTTAGTTCTTTGGCGCCGTTTGTTAATTTGCTTGGTTATATAACATGGACAAGATTTATTTTTTTTTCAATCTGACGACTAACTGTGTTTGGGACTTTAAAAGCGGAAGGTCGGGAAAGTTACTTTAATCTTGTCAGACCTGATTTGAAATCTTATTGGAAAAATGTTATTAACGATGAAGTGAAAGTAAATTGAGAATAGAGAATCGTGAATGATTTGTCTTATTCATTGATAGGAGCCATTTATATAGGAAATTACACAATACCTAATATGGTAAAGATATGATTACATAGATCTAGTCAAACTACATATCCTATTAGCATAAGGCAAATGCACACATAAAGAATATCCTAAAACACTCCCCCTTGTGCCGCGCGCTGATATGCCGATGGTGCGCGCTAATCTGTTGCCTCGTCAAAAACCTCATTAAGTCACAAAAACCCTATGAGAGAAAAACTGAACCTTGATCGTAGGAGAAAAATAATACAACGCACCAGCCTACTTCATTGAGATGATACTCCCCATGATGTGAATATTATTCAGAGAGACTTGATAGCCGACGCATGCCTATACTTTTCACATGTTTCTCAAAAGTAGACTTAGGTAAAGACTTAGTAAATAAGTCTGTTGCGTTTCCTTCGGAACTAACTTGGTTCATTTGAATGTTGAGAAACGCCTGTTGCTGTTGGTTGTAGAAGAACTTAGGTGAAATGTGCTTTGTATTATTACCCTTGATGTAACCTAACTTCATTTGCTCAATACAAGCTGCATTGTCCTCATAAATGCATGTAGGTCTATCAGTTGTAGAACTTAATCCACTAGTCCCTCTAATGTGATTAATGATTGATCTCAATCAAACACATTCCCAAACAGCTTCATGCAAAGCTATAATCTCTACATGATTTGAAGATGTCGCCACTAGAGTCTGCTTAGTAGACCTCCAAGATATCGCCGTATTCCCAATGGTGAACACATAACCAGTTTGAGAACGTCCTTTATGAGGATCAGATAAATATCCGACGTCGGTGAAACCTATCAACGTATTGTTGGGTGTCTCGGCATAGGACAAGGCGGCGGTGGCGTGCTCGGCATTGGACCCGTGTCTAGCAGCCGTGCCAGCGACGTTCATGGCGGCGGTCCGGTCCCTTGGTGGATCGGTGTCGTGTCTTCCATGAGCCATAGGACCATCTTCTGTCCTTCTTGAATCAGTGTAGGGAAAGAACAGTCTCAAGTCAATGGTACCCTTAAGATATCGAAAGATGTTCTTAACTCCGGTCTAATGACGTTAGGTTGGCGCTGAGCTTAAATCTAGATAACAAGTTGACTGAGAAGGCAATGTCTGGTCGAGTGCATTGAGCTAAGTACAATAATGCGCCTATTACACTAAGGTATGGAACCTCTGCGCCCAAGACCTCTTCGTCGTCCTCTTTCGGACGGAATGGATCTTTAGTTATATCCAGACTTCGACCAATCATGGTAGTGCTAACAGGATGCATCTTGTCCATATTAAATCGCCTGAGCATCTTTTGGACGTGTGCAGTTTGATGGATAAGGATCCCACAGACTCGGTGCTCTAGTTCAAGACCTAGACAAAAACGAGTCTTCCCAAGATCTTTCATCTCAAACTCAGATTTCAGATAAGCCGCGGTCTCTTTGATTTCATCAAGAGTACCGATAATGTTCATGTCATCGACATAAACGACCACTATTGCAAATCCGGAACTTGTCTTCTTTATGAACACGCACGGGCATAGTTCATCGTTCTTATATCCCTCCCTAATCAAGTAGTCACTTAGACGAGTATACCACATTCGCCCGGATTGCTTTAATCCGTAAAGTGAGCGTTGCAACCTTATAGCATACGCACTCCGTGGTTTAGAGTCACTTGACTTAGGTAACGTAATGCCATCATGCACTTTCATATGTATCTCTGAATCTAGATCCCCATAGAGATATGCCGTAACCACATCCATGAGCTGCATGTCAAGTTTTTCGGACACTACTAAACTGACTAAGTAGCGGAAAGTTATGACATCCATGACTGGAGAGTAAGTCTCCTCATAATCAATCCCAGGATGTTGTGAGAAACCTTGCGCCACAAGACGGGCCTTATACCGAAGTACCTCATTCTTCTCATTACGCTTTCTAACAAAGACCCATTTATGTCCAACAGGCTTTACACTTGGCGGAGTTAACACTACTGGACCGAAGACCTGTCTCTTTGTTAGAGAGTCTAATTCTGCCTGGGTTGCAACTTTCCATTTAAGCCAATCTGCTCTGTTTTGGCATTCTGCAACAGAGCGTGGTTCGATGTCATTGTGCTCAATGATTTCATGAGCTACGAAATAAGCAAATATATCATCGACATGGGTTGATGACCGGTTCATCAATTCATAAGTGTTATCATAACACATGGAGATCTCTATATTCTCTGATGTTGACATTGACCCTGAGGCATCCCCCATAGATTCTAATATCAATTCGTGGACATAACTGTAATTAGAGATGATCTCGTGAGAAGGATTCTCAACATCGATGATCAAAGGATTGACTTGTGCCTTGTCGGTCCGTTTCTTTCTCAGACGCATGTCAACCGAACCAGGTGGCCTCCCCCTTTTCCTTTGGGGAGCCACGGCCTCCATCCCTCCAACATAGACGACGCCGCCAGTGGCGGCAGTACCGAGCCCGGGGATGGCCGTGCCCTTTCTAGGGACTTCGAGCCTAGCAGGAACATTTGCAGCTGGTATATCTGATCTTGTCACTTTCGCAATCTCGGAGAAAGAGTCAGGCATCGGCATCGTATCTGCTACTTTTTGAAGTTCGAGAATACGTTTCACTTCACTTTCAGTTTGTGAGGTGCGGGGATCATAATGAGACAGAGTGGGGGCAAACCACGACAATTCCTGTCGTTCCACATGAACACGTTTGTTCGTATCTCCCCCTAACGATGGGAAGAGTGTCTCATCAAAGTGACAATTCGCAAACCTTGCGGTAAAGAGATCACCTGTTAATGGCTCGAGGTATCTGATAATCGTTGGAGATTCATAACCAACATAGATACCTAATCGTCTCTGAGGACCCATTTTAGAACGCAGTGGAGGCGTAATTAGCACATAAACCGAACAACCGAAAATGTGTAGATGCGAAATGTCAAGCTCATATCTAGTGACCAACTAGTACGTACTGAATGGTTGTTTGGCAGTGGGTCTGAAACAAATAAGTAAGGCTGCATGTAATATTGCATAGCCCCATGACGCAATTGGGAGGTTGGTGCGCATCACCAACGCTCGAGAAATAAGCTGAAGCCGCTTAATCGTAGCTTCAGCGAGACCGTTTTGCGTATGAACATGGGGTACGGGATGCTCGACTTCAATCCCGATAGACATGCAATAGTCATCAAAAGTCTTTGATATAAATTCTCCAGCGTTATCCAGTCGAATTGACTTAATTGGATAATCCGGGTGGTGAGCCCGAAGTTTAATAATTTGCGCTAGGAGTTTTGGAAATGCAGTATTACGTGTGGACAGGAGCGTGACATTAGTCTAACGCGTTGAAGCATCCACCAGGACCATAAAGTATCGAAATGGTCCACATTCATGATGGATGGGTCCACAAATATCACCTTGGATACGATGTAGAAATAGAATGTTCTCGGTGTTATCTTTAGCATAAGACGGTCTCGATACTACTTTCGCTAAAGAGCAAGCTTTGCAAAACGAACGATGAGCGTTTGAAAGAGTCAACGACACATCAAGGGAAGAATGGCGCGCCTTAATTGCTTGAGGGAGCGGCCGAGCGGCAGCCATGAAGTTGGTGCCGAGCCCGGGAGACGTCAAAGTCCCCGTTGGGCCGTGGTGACCATTTGAGGCATCGCCACCATGATTCAAAATGATATTATTTCCCAAATGTTTTCGTTTTGATCTGAAGAAGGGATGTCCATGAGAATTACGCAAAATTCGGATTATCATATCCTTTCCAGGATGACCAAGTCGATCATGCCAAAGCTTTTATGAGTCAGAGTCCTAAAGATCCTGTTTGACGACTACATGGGATTCAATAATCCGAATCGTAGTAAGGTAAAGACCACTAGATTGACTCATGAGTTTCACCAATATACGTTTACGTCCGTATTCATGAGAAGTTATACACAAGAACTCAGTTCCATCTTCACAATGAGTTTCCAAGTGAAAGCCATTAGCGCGAATGTCCTTAAAGCTTAACAGGGTTCGGTGCCCTTTTGGGGCATAAAGAGCGTCCGTGACGTGGATCATAGTGCCATGAGGCAGAAAGAAGAGAGCGTTTCCACACCCGAGGATCACAGGGAAATATCCAATCATTGTCGTCACAGATGATTTACAAGGCACTAACTCAAGAAATAGTTGCCGGTTCCTTAGAATTGTGTGGGTTGATCTATTATCTGCGAGGCACTCGATCTCTCCAAGAGACATACCATAAAACTTGAATGCTTGATCGGACGAGAAGAAAGTAGTGGAGCGGACGGTCGGGAGGCGGCAGTCGGTGGGGCGACGGCGGCGGCGGCGGCCGAGGCAGGGCCGAGAGTTTCGGGTATTTAGGGTTTTGGGGAAAAACTATTAGCTCAAAGGTTTGAGCAAAAGGGCTGATAACGTGATGAAGTGAAAGTAAATTGAGAATAGAGAATCGTGAATGATGTGTCTTATTCATTGATAGGAGCCCTTTATATAGGGAATTACACAATACATAATATGGTAAGGATATGATTACATAGATCTAGTCAAACTACATATCCTATTGGCATAAGGCAAAGACACGCATAAAGAATATCCTAGAACAATTAATTTAATTCACTTGAATATCAAAAAGGCAGAACGACGTTCTTCGTCTTCTCCGCGCAAGGAAGAAAAACTCGGCCTCCTCCTCGATTAAACCACCGCTTCTCATATTCGAATTGGGCATCGATTTTCCGATCAATCACTAAATCGCGCGCGAATCGAGCCTTGCTCTACCTCTTGTGAAATCTACAGATATGGGCCTCATTGTGTTGTCGATGCTCATCATCCCTGTGATGGAGCCGTGGAGGGAGCACATAGTCCGAGAGAAGTGGATCCAAATAGAGAAGCCCTTCTCCGGGAGAAACTCCGGTGGTGCTACCGCGTCCCTGCATATTAATCCAATCATCAGATTTAATGGTTATGTTGTCGCCGCCGACTTCCTCAAGAATTCGCTGATGGTCTTTTCATCGATGGTGAATTCTATGTTGATGGGAACTGCTTGATTTGATCTACGACAATGTTGAACTTTTGTTTTTCTTAAACCTTTAGCTAATCCAATTTCTAATCCAACTTGTACAATGTGCCTCCAAACACCGGGTAAGATTGAGATTTTTCCAAATCCAATCTGTTTAAAGTCCAGTCCAAATCTGACATGGATACTTATCCATTCCAGTCAGGTCTACCAAACACGGCCTTTTGGTGTATTAACGGAGAACTGAAAATGAACTCTCTAAAGAGGAATATGTGTGAGGAGAGAACACTCCTCAAAACGAGATTTTCATTGAGAAAATCACTTAGGCCTCGTTTGGTTTGCGGAAGAGAAAGTGGTTTCTTCCTCTTTCCCATGAGAAGAGAAAGAGAACGGAAAAAAATTTTACAAGAACTTCTCATCTTGATGTTTGTTAACATCAGGAAAGTCTATTAGAAAGTTGTTAAAAAGTTGAGATTTAATATAATAAAATATTGTGTTGTGAGTAGTAAATGCAGGGAAAAAAGAAAGGAAAATGGTTCCTTAGGATTTTGGAAAGTGTTTCATTTTCTTGTGCTTTCCCAAACACTGGAAATGAACAACTTTCCTTTCCTGGTACTTACTTTCCATGAAACAAACGAGGCCTAAATTCTTTCCAGGAAATTTTGGTTGAGGAAAATTCCCTTAAGGGAACCTGGATATTAGGAAAGAAAATATCCTCTCGAGATGAACAAATAAGTAGAATTATATATCCTCAAAGAAAATGGGTATTTTATCTAAAAAAAAGAAGCAAATATGGGTAAGGAGAAAGTCCCTCGGAGCAATTGGCAAAATAAAATAGACTTGATCATGGTGCTCAAAAGAAAACTGATAGAATTAAAACTTAGGCAACTGAAACAACTTCAGAAAAGGTAATTTGATCGTACAATTGATGATCAAACTATCCTTTATAAAGTTGCTACAGTTGTCTAAGTGTTGATTCTTAGTTTAGACATAAAACGCAATGTGTGCCATCAAATGAATCTCATGAAAGCAACAACCATTTGGTTACCTAGAACGTTTATGGATAATCAATATTGAGAACTACATGACCAGTCATACAGTTGAATTCATACCCTAACAGGAGAAATATTGAGAAGCTCTATGGTAAATTGGTAATCATGTTTGTCACTATAATTCGTATGTACAGTATGATCATATATATTGGTATGATGATTGTTATTTCGTAGGACACCTGAGTATCCTTTTAACCATCTAGATCCTTCTTTTTTTTGGATTATAGATGAAGTTCACATTTTAATTTATTTATGGGAATTGAAATTTACACTTCGATCCTATTTTACAATCTACATTCCTGATTTCGTCATTTTGTAAGTTAAGTTTTGTCTTTTTTTATTTTTTTTATAAAGGGTTAGTGCAGCTGCTCTCAACCCTTCATTAATGAAGCTATCGAATACAAGAGGGGACGTGGAACTTGAACCCTTGATTACATTAAGCATCTAGAAGAATTGAAATAATATCTAAAATTTCTAAAAAGTACATGTATTCTAACAAGCACCTACTAGCTAAGAGCACTGCTCTAATAACAATTGTATTTGTTTTGTCACAACGGTGACATAATTGAAAAATTACTAGATATGCAACAAGATTACAAAAGTTTTGTCTTTAGTAACATGTGTTTTGTCTCCCAGCTGATTCAAATAGAACACGGGAAACACAAAACTGGGTAAGCTGTAAAACCAAACTAGATGAGAAGATGATGTAATTGACGATCCGCCACAAAATTTGCTTCATGGTACATAGCTTGAAAATGAGATGATATCCATTGTATATCTTCTATTAAATACTTCTTTAAAATAATTTTTTTTTATTAAATAACTCACACACCCTACATATGTTAATGAGATTTGAACTCATGACCTCAAAATTATTAGTTAACACCTTAACCAATCAGAACACGGCTCACTGACATTAATTATATTAAATACTGAATACCTGAAGACGTCGTAGATTTCTCAGTCAAGACAGTCGAAAAGCAGGTTGGAGTCACCTTCCACCACTACATGAGAGAACTGTTATAGCCGCGCTTTGTGTAAAGACTCCTTAAGATAAGTTTAGGTTTCTATGCACCCCTCGGGATTACATAGATTAAGAATAACATGGGCACCTTCAGGATGGCAATCTACCCGAGGAACGTACAGTTAATAGATAGTTAAGATTCTATCTATTATATAATAATTATATGTATATTACTATATATTGATACTTATCTAATAAGTTGATGAATGAGAGAGCAAATAGATTGGGAAAGGGTCACTCACAGTGACTTGTCTGCGAGCACATTTATATAATCACTCGGGACATAGTCTTGAGATTTGATTCATGCATGGTTGATTCCCTCCTTGTTCTTTCCTCTTCTTTTATTTTACAATTTTCTGCAGACTAGTGCAGTGTTTCTCAGGGTATCCTATTGAACCAAGGAATTCTTTACTTCAACACGTGTCCCAGGTACCAGGCCGCACCCATTATTCGACAAAAATCATGCAATCTACAACAAGAGAAACAAAATTGTTTCCTCTGGGATTGGCATGTGAACACGAGTCAATGAAACTTCATGTTACGCTAACTTCACGTCCAAAAAAATAAATTGTGTGAATGAACTATATCGTTTTTAGAGGTTTATTTCAATGTCTTAAACCATCGGATTAGAAGAGCCACCATCTACTCATTTCCAGCAGTAGTAAACCGCGAAATATTATCGTACAGCCAGTAAGACTACGACTTAATCCTTTTGCAATGGGTGTATGTAGGCTAGAGTTGATGCAAATGCTACATTGCTTTGTTAAGTGGGATGAGATCCAAGTCTGTTTATGGCAATCAAGAGGGTTGACTTAGGTGATAATTAACAAAGCAAACTAGCAAAGCTTAGAGAAAGCTGCTTAATAAACAAGCCAGGTTTTCACCAAAATGAGCATTCCAAAGTACTATATCTAATGTCAACGAGTTTCACCATGCACATAAGAATGCTCAAAGAGGATAAAAAGATTTCACTTCACCGCAGCGTAATTCTGGCCGGTTGCACATGAATGCCGTACACAGACTTGAAAATAAATTAGTGACCGAGTATGGAAATCACCATAATCGATCTTGTGGATCCCACATTATATAACTAACTGCATCCATCTCAGGTTTAGTATTTCAATACCATTGGGAACTTCCAAAACCCAACCCTAAACAAATTGGGATTCCATCATAATAATTATAGCGAGGGCAAAGCACGCACTATGATGGGATGGGAATCCATCAAGTAAGGGAAAGAACTAAATTACAGAGAAATAAAAAGAAATAAAGTTAAGAAATATTTATATTCATTGGATAAGATCTTATAATGGAGGCTCATTGCCTTATATGGTTATCTCTATAACCAAACCTAAAAACCCTTTAACAATATGACCCGATCCGAGCCCAATAAATAGCTCATTTAGGTAAATCAACACACTAGCCCAAAATAATATATATATATATATATAGCACAATGGTCCTAACATTCCTCCCCCCTTAAATAAAGACATGTCCTCAGGCCTTGAACGTATAACAGAGAAGTGAGTCCCAAGGACTTCAGCAGAACCCATTTCACCCTGATCCTTCATTGCTATAAGCATCTTATCCACTGTATTGACCATAAAGACATGTTCTTGCATCAACCACATACAGTCACAAAGGAAAAATTCTGATCCAGGGTTCCACACATGTTCCATACTTGAAACGTCAGCAACGAGACAGTTTTTATCATTCAAGGTAACAACGAATGCAGGAATGTGCCGTGCCCTATGCGAAGACAAAGAATCACCATATTCTTCCAAATCAACTGTTTGGAGTGCTCCGAAATGGGAACCAGCAAACAATTTCACTTTCAACTCCTCAAGGTATGCTACAATAGCACCGAATGTCTTTTGATTTGCATTTGGATCACCAGTGAACAATGGAAGATACCATGATGTAGAATATGTCATGTCGAGAGCTGTGATGTTTGTCAAGGTTGCTCCAAAATTAATACCATCACCAGTAGTAACTTGCCAAGTATGTATTAGCGTAGATAGATCAACACTTTCATGAGAATTGGAAGTTGGCATCCAATTATGCGAATGTGGCATGATAGAAATGATCCGCAAAGCTTCTCTAGTGGGACAGTGTAGTAGATGACTTGCAATCACGAATACCAGTAGCCGAAAGTGTATGCTTGCAGACAACAAGATAACTAGAAAAGCTTCATTTGACCACATGAGTATTGAAAAGAGCTTATGAGGAACCAATGCAAGGTCCCCAAAGTCCATTGCCCCAAAGCCAAAAGCAATAAGCCGTGTAATCATGAAATCAGACAAGTGAAGTGAACTGCTCACAGGAGAAGAATAATTTCCATTATAAACACCATACCCAATATCAAGGCCTTGTTTCTTAGACTTCAATGACAGTTGCTCATTGATATAGATAACCAAGGTATTTCCAAGGAAGAATGGACAACAACCATCTTCTCTCAATATGTTGTCCCGAAGTGGAGGTGATGAATGGATAGCAACCATAAGTAATAAAGAAAGCAACTTCCTCACAATTGCATGGGTAGGTGAATTAAAAGTAGAAGAGCTCGCTGTCACGAAAGGCTCCTCCTTATGATCAGTTTGAAAAGTCTTTTTCATATAAGTCATCAATACTACACCATTCTCAAGAGGGTCAGAAGAGTACCCGAGGGGATAAAACTCTGATATGTTCATGAGAAAGTCAGTAGAACAAATACGTGTATAAAGAACTGCAGATGTGAAGAACTGCCTCATCAGTGTAGCAGCTCCCACAACCAGAGAATGATGCTTCGAAAGAATGCAGGCCAAATTTGGGTGAATCGAGATGTCACTAGGTAGCACAAGGGGATGAGTCCTTAATACCCTTGGACTTGCAGCTTTCAAAAGAACAGGTTCATGTAGTAACATCAACCGTCTTGTGTTGATTCAAGCATGTGAGTCTTAGAGCACCCTTTGTAGTCACTACCAGGAGAAGTACTTTAGCCGACGAATTATTTTCGTCGGCCTGTTATCCTAACTCGTCGGCTAAACTCTTAGCCGACGAGGCTTCGTCGGCTATAGTGTCGTCGGGAAAGGGTCCTCGGCGCTGACTTTAACCGACGAATCTATAGACCGTCGTCGACTATTGTCCATACTTTAGCCGACGAACCATTTGGTCGTCGGCTTTTGTTCATGAATTTAAGCCGACGAAACAGACTCTATCTTTCGTCGGCTATACTCCCAGACTTTAGCCGACGACGGTTTAAGTCGTCGGCTATACTCCCAGACTTAAACCGACGACACAACACGTCGTCGGCTATACTCCAAGCCTTTAGCCGACGGAGCTAATATATTCGTCGACTAACGTATATAATTAAAAATTTAAAAAATAATTATAGCCGACGAAATAGAGCCTCTTTCGTCGGCTATAGTGAGTTTAGCCGACGAAACATGCCATAATTCGTCGGCTAAACTATAAAAAAATAAAAATAAAAATACTATAGCCGACGAATTGTGGCGTATTTCGTCGGCTATAACTCCATTCCAGTATAAAAAAAAATACACAAAATTTTTAAATTACCATTCCAAGCAAGCTGCAAAATACACCAAAACAATTCCATATATATAACCAACAAGAAGCACATAAAACTATATAAGGTATCAACTACACAAAATCTAAATGATCTAAATCAATATCCGGATCTGGGGCCTGCTGGTGAGGAGATTCCGGCAGCTCAGGTATGTCTATAGGCGCAGGCATGGGCGGAGGTGGAAGTCCCTGAAGCTGGGCAGCTGCTAAATCCTGGAAGTATTGGTACATCTGCTTCTGCTGGGCATGCTGGGCGGCATGTAGGGCTCTAGTATAGGATCTATATTCGGCGAACTGGGCGGCATGAGCGGCAGCCTGAGCGTCAGCATGAGCAGCCTGAGCGGCTTGCTCTCTCCGTAGTCTCTCAACTTCCGACTCTAGCTGAGTCGTCCTGCTGCTGGTCGAGGCTGCCTTTCGTTGAAACCCTGGAGTGGTCTTTAAGACCCCCTGTCCCTTCTTTCCTAGACCCCGGCAGTAGAAGTACGTTGTTTTCTCGCGGTGGGAAGGCTGTGCCCATGATCCTCGCCCCAACCCTCGGATCTGAAGTGTCGATCCGGGAAATGGATTCGGACATCTCTTCCTCCTGCGTGTCCGGCCATGTCTCCCTCACTATAGCACTCATCACCTCGTCACTAGCCTCCCTCACCCTTGCCTAATTGGATAGGAAAAAAATTATTAATTAACATTTTAACATATATATTAGTAAAATTAAAAATTCCGTAAAAATGAAATATTACTTACTATATCCTCCTGGGAGTCAGGATATGCCTTCTCGTACGTATAGACGTACTGGTTGACCTCTGGATGTTCCCTGGCCGCCTCGTCCATGAAGACAACGAACGGTCTAGAACCGGCATGATGGTTCCTTGTGTTGCGTTGCCGGTTCTGAGCGTTCGCCCGGGAAACCGCCTTCAAAGAAAAAAGTAAACTATTAGTAAAATATTTTAAAACGCACGTACTTAATGATAAATTAACTAATTAATTTATTTAAATACCTGTTTACGAGGGTTGTTGAATTCTGATGTCAGAAGCCAACGCCACTCGTACTCTCTGTACTGAAACTCAGCAGGGGTAGCAGAACGTGCGTTCCCGTGCATAGTCCAATGGGTCCGCAACTCGTTCTTCCACTCCTTGTACCTACAGATACAACAAAAATATTAGAAATATTATTAATATGACAGACAGTTTTGTTTTTTCATTAATTTCCCAACGTACCTTCCCCCATGCACAAAGTCCGCCCAGCTGCTCTTCAAGGGTTCGGGAACCTCAAACCACACCTGCATTTAACCGTTTATTAGTTTAGTTTTTCCAGAAATCTACAATGTAATACATAATATTATTCAGGCATTTTGTAAACTCACCGACATCGCGTTATGGACCATGTCTTTAACCTCCTGCGGGACCTCGCCCCAGTCTGACCACAACATAGGGACTCTATCCCTAATGAGCGCTCCCACGCGGCCGGAGTACGTCCTAGACTTTCCGCCCGATACTACGTCGCCATCCCCGTCAGTACCGATGACAATCCTCCCTGAGGTACCGACGATCTTCTCCAGAGCCTTCCCTGTGACGGGGCCTCTCTTCTTCTTTGCCGGCTTCGCTCCGACGGTGCCTATGACATGATAAACCAAATTGATTATTAAAATCGGAATAGGAGAATTATAAGAAAACAAATCATTCATCTTTCATTACCTGAGGGATCGGACGCGGACGCGACGGATTCCGCCTCCGATGATGATACCCTCGCGGAAATAAGAGGCGTATCAAAAGGCACGAACCGGTACGCCGCTGATGGAGCCACTGGCGGGGGCAGTGGATAAATCGGCGTCCCTGAGTCATCGACTACAGGTATGGCCGGTATCATCCGCGGAAGGAATAGGTGAGGCGGCGGCATCTGTACCCCAGATGACCCACTATCCGAAGAAGTAGGAGCTGGAGTGGGCGCCCGGTGTATCTCAGGCATACGGGGTGCAGACACTTCCGTCTGAGGCTGAGCAAACAACTGCCCGCGGAATAAAGGAAGCCCCGCTGCCTCGATGAAGGGGGCACCTCCGGCTGCCTCTGCGCCGTCTGCAGAAGGCTCGCATGTCTAGCTGTCATAGGGCCCTGAAACGACGTCTGAGGGTTGCTAGAGGTTCCCTCAGACGATACGGACCTTTGGCCCTTCGAACCCTTCGTCGATCTAATATTACCGCTCATCCTATTTAAAATATTAATTTGAATGAAAGCCACAAAATCAAAAAATGCAAACTCATTTTAAAAATGTAAAAAATATATGCACTTCCTAAATACTAATTTTCACTTCCTAAATACTATTTTTCACTTCCTAAATACTATTTTTCACTTCCTAAATACTAATTTTCACTTCCTAAATATACACTTCAAAAATAAAAATATACACTTCCTAACAACACCACAACATTGCAATTGACCGGAAAATCAAAACAAACACAAAATACAAAACAAATATATACATTTCCTAAATACTAAATACAAATATACACTTATTAAATAACAATATACACTTCCTAAATACAAATATACACAACACCACAACATTATATACACAACAACATTATATACACAACAACACCACAACATTAAAAATAACCGAAGCTCAAAAAAACGTACTCGAGGAGGAGGAGGGAGGACCGGAGCAGCAGCAGAATTCGGCCGGAGCAGTAGGAAGAGGAGGCCGAGCAGGAGGAGGCCGGAGGAGGAGGAGGAGGAGGAGCCGAGAGGCCGGAGAGAGGAGGGAGGCCGGAGAGGAGAGGGAGGGAGGCCGGCCGGAGAGGGAGGGAGGGAGAGGAGGGGCGAGGGCGAGGGAGAGGGAGAGGGAGAGGGAGAGGCCGGGGAGAGGGAGAGGAGGGAGAGGCGAGGCGAGGAGGGCGAGGGAGAGGGAGAGGGAGAGGGAGCGGAGGAGAGGGAGAGGGAGAGGAGAGAGGTCGAGGGAGAGGGCGAGAGAGGAGAGGCAGAGGGAGAGGGCGACGACCGGGAGAGGGAGCGGAGGCAGAGGAGGCGAATTTCGGAGAGGGAGAGGAAAAGGATGGAGGCTAGGGCATACAACCAGTCGAGCTGGGTTATACCCGAAGACTTTAGCCGACGAAATAATAATTTTCGTCGGCTAACCGAACACTTTAGCCGACGAAATAATAAATTCGTCGGCTAAACATTTGAAATTCGTCGGCTAAACACAAACTGTTTATACATTCATCAAACTGTGACTGCTGCTCGTGATGATCAAACTTGAGAACGGAAATCCTTCCGTCAGATCTGACCATCATGATAAAATACATGTATGGGAAAAAATTCAACTTGATCTGACCAGGTTAAGTGCTCGATCCGGACGGTCAATCCCGTAAGTCAAACCCCTAAATGCACGGAAAAGGTCGTTGGACCGTCTAAATTTCGTATTTTGGCCGGACCTTCAACTGAAAATATTTTCAAATTGATGAGACACAACAAGTCGTATAAAAATTTTACATAAAATAACCACCGAAGATAGGGCTACCCATAGGGAGAAAGAATTGAAAATTGGATTGACCGCAACTATCGGCACCGAGACATGACCGGAATACCTTGATTTTTCAACCGTAGACGTATTTCACCATTCTGGTCATGTCTTATTTCACGACTTTTTCACGTTTGAAGGTTCTACGTATAGTTTGTTTTTGAAACGGAACATTTACCTAACACTTAGTAAACAAGTTATACAACATTAGTAGGCATGTTCTGACTGTGATGATCAAACTTGAGAAAATAAAATACATGTATGGGAAAAAATTCAACTTGATCTGACCAGGTTAAGTGCTCGATCCGGACGGTCAATCTCGTAAGTCAAACCCTAAATGCACGGAAAAGGTCGTTGGACCGTCTAAATTTCGTATTTTGGCCGGACCTTCAACTGAAAATATTTTCAAATTGATGAGACACAACAAGTCGTATAAAAATTTTACGTAAAATAACCACCGAAGATAGGGCTATAGTATGTAACAGAAAAAGTTTAGGGTTTAGCCACGAATACCCTAAATCTCGTCGGCTATAGTATGTAATAAAAAAATAAAAAATTAATAAAGCCGACGAAATATTAGGGTATTCGTCGGCTAAGATGGTTTTAGCCGACGACTTCTACTATACTTCGTCGGCTAAGATGGTTTTAGCCGACGAGTCTCCTTTTCAATCCGTCGGTTATAAGTTATTTTAGCCGACGACTTCCTTTTCAATTCGTCGGTTATAAGTTATTTTAGCCGACGACTTCCTTTTCAATTCGTCGGCTTTAAAATACATTAGCCGACGACGTCTAGTCGTTTTCGTCGGCAAAGACGGTTTTAGCCGACGACTTTTAATATAATTCGTCGGCTAAGAGGGTTTAGGCCGACGACTTCTGTTGTATTTCGTCGGCTTAAGTAAAAAAACAAACCCTAAAACAGAAGGTTTAAACCATACAAATTTCCTGTTCATATATCACCAAAATTCATATAAAATAACAGAAATATGAATTCAACATATGTAAACTAGAAATGAAGGTAATACAATCTTTTTTATTACAAATTAATGTATTACATCCGAAGAAATTAAAACTAAGGCTCGTAATCGGAATCATCCGATGAGTCTTCTTCGGTGTCAGAATTAATTTCTGGTAATCTATGTCTTTCCTCATCGCCAGAGTCTTCGTCTGTTTCTTGATTTGGATCAACATCAATAAGCCTTGGCTCTTCATCACGAATTCGCACCGAACGACCCGCTTTAAAATTATTAAGGCGAACGGTAGAGGAGTTAGGAATACCTATTGCGTTGGGCTCTTGATACGCAACATCTTCTTCCTGGTCTTCGGCCTCTCCAAGTGTAGCCGCCCGGTAAATGTTTCGAGGGTGCACAAGGTTGACTACTTTCCACGCGTCACCCTTAGCAAGGTCATCAAGATAAAACACTTGTTTTACCGATGTGGCAAAAACGAAGGGGTCATCTTCGTAAGAACTTGTAGCAGTGTTCACCGATAATATTCCGTACTGATCGGTCTTCATGCTCTGCGGGCTAGTATCAAACCATCTACACTTGAAGAGGTGCACTGTCATGCCTTCACCGTAAACGAGTTCCACCACTGAATCAAGAACACCGTAATAGTCAACTCCATTCCGCCCACCATGCGCCATCACCCCAGAATTCTGTGTTCTCCGTCTGCTGTCTCTCTGTTCACATATAAATTGCACGCCATTCACCTTGCACATCGGATAAACTCTTGACATTATCGGCTTCATCGCTAGAAGTCTTAGTTCGTGTGACCAATTTGGGTGACCATCAAATTGAATATGGTTCATCTGCAATTTACAATTTAACATTGTAAATATAGATAATTATGCACTAAACATAAATACGTACATAAATATTGAATTACGTACCCAGCCGCCAAAATAATTTGCGAACTCCCTGTTGTGGTACTCGAGATCACCTTGAATGTCTGGACAATATAGATGGATGTCTTTCCAGTATTCAACTTCTGGACAGTTAATCAATACCCACCAGTGGGCAATGACTAGCTCATGTGGTTGCAACTTGTAGGAGTCTGGCAAAATTCCATAAACTTCAACATCACTGGAGAGTATGGAAAGAGTGAACTTCGGTACATCTACCGGCATGGCTTCGTCTGTTTCCTTCAACGCTCCTAAATACAACTTCATGTAGGTGACGCACTCGTGCGCAATATATGCTTCAGCTATACATCCTTCAGGCGCGGATTTATTAGCCACATAATCTTTGTAGTCTCCAAGTTGCCTATAAATCAAGTTGCAAAGTGTTATGATTATTGAACATGTATATAGAAAAATTGGATTGAGGAATTCAGGTGTAAAAAACGTACCTTTCCATGGGATACATCCAAGTGTAGTGTACTGGACCGGTAAGCAACAATTGCTCGGGAAGATGGATCATCAGGTGAGGCATGATGTCAAAAAAATTTGGAGGAAATATCCTCTCAAATTTACACATGATATAAATGATGTCCTCTTGCATTTCCCGGAGGTTAGATTTTGTCACTTCCCGTGTGCATAACTTCTGGAAGAATCTTGCCAACGCTACTAACGGCTCCACCACCTGACGGGGAAGGAACGGTCGAATGAAAACAGGGAAGAGACGTTGTAGCAGGATATGACAGTCATGACTCTTCAACCCGTACATCTTATTGTCCCGGAAGTTCACACACCGGGCTATATTTCCTGCATAGCCTGAAGGATACTTCACACAACTCATCCACCTGAAAATTACGTTCTTCTGGTCAGGTTTCACGGTGTAAGGAGCTTGAGGCATTTTTTTCTTCCCTTCTTTCAACCACAGATGTCTTCTTAACTGCATTTTTTTAGATCAATGCGTGCCTTAGGACCGTCTTTCGTCTTCCCCTCCAAGTTCAGCACTGTGCCCACCACACTGTCGCAAACATTCTTTTCTATGTGTATCACATCTAGGTAGTGCCTGATCAACAACTTACTCCAGTATGGGAGTTCCCAGAATATGCTCTTATGTGTCCAGAATTTGTACCTGTCGGGTCTTTCAGGTATTGCTGCAACAATATTGGGATGATTGCTGAGCTGCCCAAAATCGTACTCATTAAGCACTGCTAAAATTTCTTCTCCCGTCCATCTTCTGGGAGGCACACCGTGTTCTACGGTCCCATCAAATGCCTTGTCATCGAACCGCCAATCGTGATTATATGGAAGGAAAGCACGGTGACCCAATCTGCATATCTTGTTGCAATGACTGCTGCTCCCCTCATCGCTAAGGCACTCTGGACAAGCCTTGTATCCCCTAACAACGTTGCCCGACAACATCCCACGGGCAGGAAAATCACTGATGGTACCAACAACCATGACATGCATCTGGAACATCTCGTGCATGTACTTGTCATAAGTGGGATGACCAACGTCCCACAAAAACTGAAGCTCTTCAATCAAAGGTCTCAAATACACATCGAGACACTTCCCTGGATAACCGGGCCCCGGAATCAACAAACTCAACATATTGTATTCCTTCTTCATGCACATCCATGGAGGAAGGTTGTACGGTACCAAAATCACCGGCCATACACTGTATTGAAGACTCATGTTGCCAAAAGGGTTGAACCCGTCGGATGAGAGCCCGAGCCTCACATTTCGGACCTCTGACGCAAAATGAGGAAACTCCCTGTCTATATGCTTCCAAGCCTCCCCGTCAGCAGGGTGTATAAGGGTATCTTCGTCATGCATTTCCCTATCAACGTGCCATCTCATAGCTTTGGCCGTGTGTGAAGACATGTACAACCTCTCAAGCCTATCCCTCAACGGGAAATACCGAAGTACTTCACAGGTTTCCTATTGCCTGCAGAAGTCAGCTTATACATGTCAGTGTGACATACCGGACATGCGTCAAGCCCACCAAGGTCATTCCCTTCTGGATCTTTACCCCAGAAGAGAACGCAGTCATATCTGCATGCATGGATCTTGATGTAGGAAAGCCCAAGATCTTTCAGGATACATCGGACCTTACGATGAGTGGTAGGAAGACGATGACCGTGGGGCAGCATCGAAGCAGTGTACTGTAGATAATCATCAACAGCCTTCACGGTCGATTTTGTCTCAACTTTAATCTTCATTACGTCCATCACACTTTCAAGAACGGTCTTCTGACAACCGGGGTACACAGGGGTCTGTTGGAAAGCAAGCAGTTTGTTGTACTTTTCAATACCTGCAGCAGTGTTGACAGCTCTAGGGAAGGGCTGCACCGGGTCAGGCATATACTGTCCTTCAGCGCATACACCGCTCTCATAAGGAAACATGTCGTTGATGAATGCCGTTGTTGGATCGTTGGATGTACTGCCCGTCTCAGAAAATTGGTCATGATCATGCGGACCCCCTGATGATGTTTCACCGTGATATAACCAACATGTGTACTTCTCCCAAAACCCGTTACTCCTCAGGTGCTGTCATACTTTGTCAATGGGAAATCGATACATATCGCTGCGACACTGACATTTCGTGCACGGGCAATAGAAAATTGTATTCCCGTTAGCATTAGCCAGCGCATATTTTATAAAACTCATAACTCCTGCACCGTATCTTTTGTCCCATTTTGGAAGCGAAATCCAACTCTTATCCATATCCTGAAAATATAACAAAATATATATTTATAACGCTGCTAGCTAATTATTAATGATGAAATTTCATGCCATATATAAAATCTCAATTCATTTAGTATATATTCTACGTACTACGTACAACTAATTAATTAACACACACACATATCATATTAACACAATAATATATATATTAACACAAATTAATTAACAACAATATATACACAATTAATACAATTAATATATATTAACACAAATTAACACAATTAATATATATTAATATATATATAATTAACACAATTAATATATATTAACACAAATTAATTAACAACAACTTCATACCGTACCATATCAACACAATAATATATTATAAATTAATTAATAACATATATATATCTACTAATATTTATTAACAACAAATTAATTCATATATATTATCAATTCAAATCATCAACCAAATCGATCAACACATATATATATATATATACATCCAACGTACTCAAAATTAATCAATTCAATCATAATCAAAATCAATAAACTCAATCATAATCAAAATCGATAAACTCAAATAAAACTCAATTAATCAACATATATATACATATACGTACCTATATATGGCTCCACAAACTAATTATGGACAGATTTCGACAACACCCAAACGTTTTCTCCCGTTTTTTCTTCTCCCGTTTTTTTTCCCAGATGAGCTGCTGCTGTCCAGATCGCAAATATAAAGCACTTTAGCCGACGACATATTAATTTCGTCGGCTAAACTTTTAAATATTTCGTCGGCCATAGTCTGTGAACTTTAGCCGACGAAATAAATTCTTTAGCCGACGACATTTTTTTTTCGTCGGCTAAAGTTTACCATAGCCGACGAAAATTTCAGTTAGCCGACGAAGGAAAATGTCGTCGGCTAAAGTGGTTCGTCGGCCTGGTTTTTTTTTTTTCGTCGGCTAAAACCTTTCTTCTGGTAGTGAGTGGTTCTTTTCCGTCTCAAAGATGAGAGAAGGGTCAACATGAATTGCAATAACACGATAAAATGATGCTAATGTGTAGAACCAAGTGACCGCAGATAATACATCATGACCATCTTCCATAATTGCTAGCACAACATGCTTACGGAGCAAAGTGACTGAATCCCCTTCCATCTTTGACGTGGGAATAATCCTTTGAGGAGATCTCACAATTTGCCTCGCATTGCAACTGATAACAAACAGAGGCTCATTGTTGTTTCTATAATGAGAACTAAAACTATGCATAGAGACAACCATCAGTGAAGGATATGAGTGGTGATATGCATCAATCTGGACAACGGAAATGGTAAGTTGCTGACAATTGGTAGCAATTACAACTTTCAGGACAGTCAATGGATGTGAAGCTCTCATCATTGCTATTTCCATAGACATGTAGTAGCTAGTAAATGATTCAGACGCCAACTGACAACTGAACACTTGAGAAACACAAACAATTGGCTCGTCACTGTAACCCAAAACAATCATGGAGCTTCCAGTAAAAAGAGGATCAGCAGTCCCAAAGGAAAGTGCTCTAGCATTGTAGCGCTCAGGGGTAGATGGATTCCAAAAGAGAACAGCAACGACTTTCTTGGGTCTGTCGGTTCTAAGCACCATAAGATCCCAGCAATTTGACTTAGTGAATTCAGACATTGCTTCCCGGATGCCAATATCTGCATGAAACTTATGGTAAGCTGGAATGACAGACCGAACAAAGGAACCCCTAAGTCGCAGTACACGGTTAAGCTCCACCATGAGCAGTGTAGCACCTCCAACATCCACTAGCACACTTCTTCTGTTATCGCGCACAATATCAGGAAGAGATTGTAGAATAGTATTAATGCAGTAGAGAGCACCATTCTTAATTTGCGCAGCGAGAGTGTCATACGGGACCGCAAAGAGCAAAGCACATGACCAACAATCACAAACCATAACTTTACCCAGTATTGAATTCCACAAGCTGCAATGTTGTCTATAATTTTCATGTAGAAAAAGAGAACAATCGGCAGAGAAAAATGCAAGTTTTGAATAATCATTGGCTAAAACCTCAAAATCAATAATCGCATAATGTAGTTGCCTTTCAAACTTGAGTAGAGGTGCCCATAGCTGATGAACTGTGATTGGAGGTGTTCCTGATACAATGAGGAACTCGCTCTCAGCAGTGGCCTTGAGTGTGCTGTAACAGTGGCTGAGACCAAGTTGGCCTTTCATTGAGTCACCGGGAGACTCGAGATTAGGTTCAGAAACACCAAAACTAGAATTTGGCTTCGAGATTAGCTCCCACAATTTCTTCCTCATAGCCACTGTTTTTGGAGATAAGTGAACCTCATCCCACAATAATGATATCATGCAATGCCCTTCTGGCTTATCAAAATTACCCAACTTGCAAAATGGATACACTAGAACAAAATCCTGTTTGTAAAATTTGTCCTTCATTGTTACCTGCTGCACAAGAGTAGAAGCAGGGCAATGGTTGTCCTCGTTACACATGAATCCATCAAGGCTAGACCCATACTTTTTGACAGTCCCGAGTATGAGGGGCTCAAGCATATCGCCCAATATCGACCCCATATCAGTAACATTGACCTCGACATTAGTAACCTCAACACCAACATCAGCCCCTGGCGTGAAAGTGGAGTAGATAGAATCCACAATTGAGACCTTTACCCGGTCAGCTTCAAGAGGAATTTGGGAAGGTTTGGACTCGGTTAATGATGGAAGGAGGTCAAGGTGGACAAGTTCGGGGCTGACCGCGTGAGTACAGGCAAAGGAGGCACAAGAAGTGATGCCATTACAAACGACGACGTCGCTTGTGGGTTTCGGCGAGGCTAGGCTGACCTCATCGGCGAGGGCTACTGAGGAGAGAACCTCATGTTGCTCCGTGACATCGGAAACTAGGATCAAGGAAGAAGGGTTTGTTGCCGCCAGGTGCGATGTATCGGTCGGAGCTGTTGGATCCATAGAGAGCTGACAAATCTCCTCCACAAAGTCGGGGAAGAAGCCGCTTTTGGTCTTGACGACCCAAAGACCTTTTTTACGGTTCACCTGGGTCCTCGAGTCTTTACCCACAGTAGATATCAGATATGGCTTTTGGGTGGCTTTGAACAGTCGTCGTATGGCTGCCATAGAGACTCGATGGCGGAGAACTCTCAGCTGCTTGTGATGGAGATAAATGGGTTGGGTATGGTGGGAAATTGTAAGGTGGATTAGTGGAGGGTTTGAGGGAACTGAGGTAGCTGAAGAGGGGACAGTCAGTGGATACCGAGGAGAATGGTGAAACGGTTGAGGGTTTGGGTGAACCGAGTCATCAGAGGAAGTGAGAGTCCTCAGTGGGTGTTGAGCAGCTTCCTCACATGGCCTCTCGTACTGGGTCTGGTTAGTTTCCGGATTCCAGTAATACAAAGAACCTGATGAACCATCAATCAACCCTCTCCAAGGGCTTGGAAGCATTGGGTCTTCCGGAGCATACTGTATAGTGGTTGCAGCGGTTGTAGCAGTTGGAACCTTGGTGCGAAGCTCCTGAATCAGATGGCTACGGTTCTGAATCAAATGTCGACTGTGCTTAAGTCGTTCCTCAGTCTTACGAAAAGCAGCCCACAAGTCGTTGAATGCTTCATGCATACCTTGCTGAAAAACAGCAAAAGCATTGCAAATTTGCGCTACCGCTGGATCAAGAACGCGAGTAGGGACTGAGGGTGGCTGGAAAGTTGGAATCGATTGAAGTGTAGAGTGTGGTGGGGGCGACAGCGGTGGGTTAACGAGGGTGGATGAGGGTGGGACGAAAATGGTAGGAGTTTGCAGATTCCATGTCGGAACCGGCTCTGGATACCAGTTGATGGGATCGGAATCCATCAAGTAAGGGAAAGAACTAAATTAGAGAGAAATTAAAGGAAATAAAGTTAAGAAATATTCATATTCATTGGATAAGATCTTACAATGGAGGAGGCTCATTGTCTTATATGGTTGTCTCTACAACCAACCCTAGAAACCCGTTGACAATATGACCCGACCCGAGCCCAATAAATAGTCTATTTAGGTAAATCAACACACTAGCCCAAAGTAATATATCTAGTAATATATAGATATAGCACAATGATCCTAACACACTATCAGCCATCAGCCTATGAACCTGACCAAAATATCATTCAGTATAGGGCAAGCATTCTCCTCTAAGGCTAACTTTAGTTTCGAATATGTAAGGATTCGCTTTGAAGGGACACATTTGTAGTCTTTCAGTTGCTGGAAACTATATTTGGGACTCTAGCTTCTTAAATTGTAAACATGTCATGCCACAAGAAACTGTTGCAGAACGAAAACTTGAGAAGGCACGGTCTAATTTTGAGGAAAGAGCAAGATCATTGGTACTCATTCAAAAGATAACCTTAAACAAAAACTTAAACAGTTTATAGCATAACTTTTATGCTGCCTCAATCATCAAATACTATTTCATGGATTTTCAACTATGGGTAAGAAGTCAAAAATTGTTTCACATACACCAAATATATCTATGTTGGGCAAATCACTAAAACTAGTTTTGCAATATATAAACGAGCCAATCTATCGACATTTGACACCCAAGCTCACATAACCATACCTAAGAAATGGCACAAGCTTGGCATATTGGGAAACAGGTGACGCTGAAGCTGAAGGAGAACAGGTGTTACTACCCTGTGTTTGTTAACAGAAATGAAAAGAAATTCGGGCTTGTCACAAAATTACTGTTCATAACATGAGGACCTCTGAAGACGAGCAACAAAACGGTGCTAGCACCAGTAAGCGAGCGTAAAGGGAAATCATGCCGAGTATCAACTGACCCTCAATCCCTACTTCTGAAGATATTGCAGGCAAATTCTACATTCTGTAGATTAAGGGGCAACATTTCCTCACGCGGCCTCAGCCAGATTTTCAGATGTACTGGATGCTTCGAGCCTGCCAAATTTTCACATGGTCATTGATATAACATCAGAAACAAGAACCTCTGAGAGATAATAGTCATAGAACCTCCAGCTATTGTATACTTGAAGAAGAAACATGAAATATAACCTAAATCTCATGTTTGTGAATTTAGTAGCTAATACAGCATTGTGAAGTCACACCAAGACAGGAAAGCATAAACAATAACTAATGACTTTCTACCTTTGAATTCCTTCTCCAACTTCCATCCTGAAAAAGCTCTTAATCTTCACAGGTGATCCCACTTCCTTAGATAGCTTATCTAATAGTGTCTGTGACATATATTTGTAACACAACAGTCAGCAAGAGTGCCACATAATTTGCTTACACGGTATCATTTTACTGAGAGCAAGCCACTTAGCTACCACATCATACTAATTGAAGTTCTTTTACAAAGTACTAGAAATACATCATACTCGGTAGAAAAAAGCATTTACATATACTGATATACAGCATTTTTATGAACAGTTTGAAAAAAATCTATGGTATATGTATGAATACTACACACTAGATAGGACGTTCTCATTAAGATTTATCTCACCTCAAAACGCAGAGTGAGGGACCAGGAAATTATTCTTGTTCCATTTGCAAATCAAGTTTTACATTGGTGCTGCTAGTAAATACTCTATTTCCTTATTCTCTGTGTTGAAACATGTATGCTTCATTTTTAATCTTCATTCATTCTATGATGATAAACAGAATTTTACCTTTACATTTACAGAATCGTCCACAATAAATTTCTGCTCCATCAGAACAACTTCCTCATAGTATTTACGCAAGCGACCTTCTACTATTTTGTCTATGGCCATCTGAGATTTGCCCGTATTTTGAGCCTGACATCAACAGGAAACAAAAAGAGAAAGTGTTACCACTGGCATGCAGGTATTGGTTATAAGCAGCAAGTGGATACAAAACACTCGCAAGCAGCTAGTAAATTTCATTTGTGTAAACAAATTAAAGACGTTGGGTTGATCATTGTCATCACCACATCATTGACACCTAATAAAACTAAGCTAAAAATGAAGTACAGCAAAAGAAAATTATACATGTACTGTCCTCAATTCATTTTTGTCATTCAATCCCGTATGTCAATTGTCCCAAAAAATTATCAAGATCTTTTATCATTTGAATTCCATTTTTCTTTACGTGATGTATCCCCTTTCATAGCCAATCATATTTCTAGTCATCAAGTGATGATCTGAAGCCTCTCTTGTTCTTTTAATATCAAGGGCTTCTGCTTGAGTTAAGTATCACCTAGTATACATCAAATCAGAGGGCAGAAAAAAACAAGATGCTACTTGTTAATATATGCGGAAGTGAATAGCCGGAGAGTTGACACATGCGAGTTACAATGAAGTTTCAGATTGTGGCCAAATGGCTTTGGCAGTGTTGTTGCATGCCTTTGGAGATGTTTATAGAAATCAGATCACGAATGCCATCACAAATGAGAGTTACATTTGTCTCATTCCAAGGAAGGTCGGGTCTTTGAATGTTGGAGATTACAGGCCCATAAGCTTGGTGTTAGCCTTTGCAAAATTTGGCAGCAGGTGGGGGCTTTGATGTTTAATACTGTTTATGAAAAGGCATATGACCATGTGAGTGAAATTACCTTCATTCTAAAGTGCTGAAAAGGAGGGTTTTGCACAAGGTGGGAAGATATGCTGGGGGTTTCCTAAGGTCTGCTAATCTCTCATCATCAGTGGTGGACTAGACAAAAGTTTGGAGCTATTAGAGGGTGTCAAGGTGATCGTTTGTCACTTTTTTTGTTCGGCACAAGTGGTTATTCTGAACAGGTTGGTTTTGTGAGCTAGGGATGCAACTAATCAAAGGGATGATAACATTGCTAGTGAGGGGTGGTAAGCACATTACCAATTTGCAGACAAACAGTATCCTTCTTGTATACCGTGACGACCAGAAATGACAGAAGCTATTAGGTGTGTGAACATTTTCTGTGCAGCCATGAATAAATTTAAAGTACAGAGACTTGAGCAAACTCAATTGGATGAAAGTTGCAGTTATGGTTTACAAAGTATTTGGGTCTTTCATTTGGAGGAAATCCAAGGCTGCCAGTTTCTGGAACGTAGTGTAGACTGTGTAGGGATGGTTGAAAAGAGGCTGGAAGTTGATTTAAGTCATTCACAAAAGCATGTATTCTATTTATTTGTTATTGTTTCACAATGGACATGCAATTAGGTTTATTAGGGTAAGACCACCTGATTTGATAAAGCCTATACAGTTTCCTTGTTGTTTTCTTTCTATTGATTAGCCAAGCGTGAATCTTCAAAATAAAGCCCAGAATTAATGTTCAGTATAGTGCCTCAGGGAAATCCACTTTTTTATAACTCAACCATCATCCTTGGGGCTAAAAGTAGAAATTCAAAAAAAAAAAAAAATGATATATAAATATATACACACATAGCAAGGGTGTAATCTCCTATGACTCCTACAATCAAATCAACAGATCCACTGCAACGAGGCTCATTAAATTAGAATCCTAGAAGATAATGAAACATGTAATTAGGTTCATTTAGGCTAGTTATACTAATCACAGATCATTTCTTGTGTAAGAAAGTGCTGAGAGTCAAGTGTGACTGAACACATGATAATACCAAGTACCTGAGACTTGAGAATTTCACGTTCACTCTCTAAAGCATCAGTAGAAACCAGTTCCTTTGTTAGGAATAAAGGCTTTGCTGCCACCACATGCATTGCCAATTCAGATCCAATGCGCTGAATGGCATCCAACTGAGCAATCTTGTCATCTACTTCAAGAGATACAATTCCAGCAATGCGACCCAAACCTGAAATTTAGATTAAACCATCAGATGATGAAAACCAATTAAAAATTATATTCAACTCGAATATTTTTCCCTGCAGTATGCATGACTTTGCAACACATGATCAAGACGAGATCTGAATAGATAGAACTTATTGCACCATGCTCCTATTTTGAATTTAAGGATGCTAGCTTCCATGAAAGGAAGTGAAGTGGTTCAAGTTGTGTACCTGGTTGGGGACTTGCATGAAGATACGTGGAAACAACACCATGTGAAGCAGTAGACATCATAAATCCTCTTCTGAGTTTAATATTTTCCCCCATTACTGCAGCCACTTCTGTAATTGCATTCTGAGCAGTTGTTTCTCCACTAATTTTTGGATGTTCAAGGTTTAACTTCATGTCCTGATAATGATTTAATAACTTAAATTTAACCTTGCAGCAAACCAAATTCTAATTAAGATTTTAAAGGGGCTTGGCAATCTAGTGATATCAATAAATAGGCTTACAAAATAATTGACCAATACAGTTTAGTAGTTTACTATGGCAGAAGCACCAAGATCTCAGATTTCACTGATTGCATTTAATTTGCAACGAGTAAAATTGCTACAAATATCTATATTTTGAAAGGACTTGGGAGTAGAGATAGAAAGTTCTTATCAACTTCTCCCATAACCTTTCAGTTCTTCATTATTGTGATACTTTTACCCTTTTATGAACAACTATTCTTGTGTCAGCTTGTCAACTTCACAAAGAAGCTTTGACACATCATATATCTAGTCCATTCCACAGATATCGATAGGGATAACATGCTCTTAGTTCTCTTTGATAATCATAACTGTTCTCACAAACTAATTTAAGGACTTAGTGCGAGGTAAGGTTCTTGAAAAACATATATCAGTTGGTGGTAATGCAATCATAAGTGGACTACGATATCTGGAAAACAGAATATACAACGACAATGAGAAAAAAAATGCATATTATCTTACCTCTAAATGTTCAGAGGCAATGGGACAGACCCCAGAAACCTGTTGAGAAGAGCCTTCAACCAACAAAGCTTGCTTTGCCAAAGCTAAGGCCTAGAAGAAGAAAGAAAATAAAAAAACGTATGAGCTCCAAAATAGAAAATCATAATTTACAGAACAAAAAAAAATTGAGGAATATATTAATCTGAACAACATTAACGGGTAAAGAAAAAAAATTGCTTCTACAACACCCACTAACCAAGAATTGAAAGATTTCATTTCTAGCAACAAAGTCAGTTTCACAGTTGAGCTCAATAAGAACAGCCTTGCTCTCATTCTGCGCCAGCGCAAGCAAACCCTCAGACGCCAATCTTGATGACTTTTTCGATGCCAAAACCATCCCTCTTCTCCTCAATTCCTTGAGTGCATCCTCTGCATTTCACGAAACAAACCAAGCTCTTAAGTTTCACCAAAGAGTTAACTTATATATCAGTCCAATTAAAAAAGGAACTGAAGAAGAGATTATACCGATTTCCCAGTTGCAATCAACGAGAGCAGCCTTGACATCTTTCATAGGAGCGCTGGTTCTCTGCCTCAGTTGCTTTATGAGACTCATATGATCAGAAGCTTCCACGCTGAACCTCCTAAGAAACAGAGCAGACCCACATTGGGTATTGGGAGCTCTTAGTGGAATCAAAGAGGTTAGTGCCTCTGTGACTCCTTTGTTCAAAGCACAGCTAGAAAAGCCACGCCCATTACCACCACTAGCTGTAGTTGGGCATCTACTAACCGTCCTTGTACTCAGTACTGAACCAAGACATCTCTTGGCACCTCCACTAAAACCCATCTCAACCCACAAATTATTTTCTTAGCTGATTCTGCATCGAGAGAGTTAACTAATATTAGAACAAAGATGGGTGTAGACATGAATTGTTTATCAAATGACAAAGCATGTTGTATAAGGAAGAATGGTGATTATATGAAAGGGAAAGGAATCAGAAAGTTAAGTTGAAACTGGAGTCTGAGACCAACAAAACCAAATTGTAACTGGAATCCGTTTCTTGAATCGTCATCAACCAAAGTACCAAACAGACCAGAAATGAAACATGAAAGCGCCTATCAACTTGAAATACACGTGACTATATGAATCGAATCAAATCAAATCAAGTACATAATCAGAGACCCAGAGAGGTTGAGACCGTTGAGTTGAAAACCCGAATTGATTATCCGAGTCTTGGCTTCTACCACCAACGCTCTCCTCTACCACTTCAAGTGTTCAGTTCGCTACTCGTCCCCTGCTTTTTCACTCATACGGCGTCGTCCCGTTGTGTCATTTTATCTTCCTTTTATTTTCTCACTTCTTTTACTAGGGTTGGGTTGTTTGCTCTTTTATTTTTATTTTTTATGTCATTCACAGATTTGCTTAATATCTTAGATTATTTACTTGAGTCTTGAAGGGATTAGAAGCCATGTAGTTAATCATAAAATTTGACTACTATTATGACTGCGATCATACTATCAATAATACATCGAAAGATCGAATCTCGTCACAACTCTAAAGTTAAGTTTTCTCACAGAGAGAATAATGTTAAATATGTGACATCGTAAAGTTATTTACTTATTCCAGTCTATGCATATATATGGTTTTTTTTCTTTTCTTATTCATCCTCAATACAAGGTTGGCGCAAACGTCTACGTATCAACATTTTGCGAATTTAGTTCAAAGCAGCAAGAATTCCCACAGCAACGACCATTTCAAGGTTTGGCAGTGCAAGGACACCATGGGATACATTGAAGCTTGCTCCTCTTCGCTCACTAAGAGTTTCATGTGTTCCGACACTTTCATGGCATATACGAACATCAATCTGAATCTAGAAATGAATTGGATTAAATGTCGTCAATTCCAAGGACCAATGTATTTATTTGAAGCAACATAGGCAAAACAAAGTAGCATAATATGGAAAACTTTTTTGCAACAATATGATTTGTGTATCCAAACAACTAGAAAATCTTACAGACCATAGATGAGCAGAGTTCCAGATGTTTTAAGAACATCAAAACAAGTACAGCAGAGCGAACGAAGGCAAATATTCAGGAAGGAATCATCGTCCTTTTGAAATTGCTTCATCCAACTCCTCATGTGATGAGGGAAACAACTCTATATATCGACTTCCAAGAGTCATCCTATCCTTAGCCATGGCAGCTTTGGAATCTTCTGCACTTGCAAACTCCACAAATGCTTCCCCAGTTGGCCTCCCTTCCGAATTCATTGTGAAATGAATCGAGTCCTCTGACAACACAAAATCCTTGAAAAAATCTATTATATCATCCTTGCCAGCTGAAAACGGTAACCCCCTCAACCGCAATACCCCTGTATGTTCTGCTGAGTCCTTCCCTTCATCATAAGATTTAGCCCTTGGGGCATTTCTGCGAGGAGGAGAACCACGAGAATCAGCAACTTCATTTTCTATTGCCTTGTAATATTCCTGCCTCTTACTTCTGAACACCTCAACATATCTCCTGCCCATGTTCTGCCTATTCCTTTGAAGGGCAAAATCAACCTGAAGGGGATATCCCAGAACACAATAAGCTTCCCCTGTGACCTTGCTATTCTTGTGAACAAAGAGAATATCAACAATGTCAAGACCATGGAAGAACTCAGCAACATCCGCTTCCGTGCAATCAAATGGTAGACCACGAAGTTTGACAACAGGAAAAGGCGGAGGTTGTCCCACAAATGCAGAGGGAGTTGGATTGAACATATAACTTGAACCAGGGGAACTTGCATAGAATGAAGATCCCTGGTCAAGCCGGTGGTCAATTCGGTGGTCAATGCGGTGGTCAAGCCGCTGACGTTTTGCTCCCATTTCACGGCCATCACTACCATCAGCAAATATACTTTAGTTTCCAGTGACAAAGAAAGTAGCAAAAAAGAGAAGGAAACTTATCCATACTCTATAAAGAAACTCTAACTATTCATAATTAAATATTCAGCTACATTAACTAGCATTCTAATTATCCAATAACTGGCACAGTATAAATTCAAAATCAAAACAAAAATATATCTCGTATGAAAAGCAAAAAGGAAATCTATATGTCTTCTATAGCTTGTAGTAATTCACAGCAGCATTTCACATACAGTTTTCATTCAGTAACCTGATCAAGGCGAGCCATGAGTCTAAGTTTTTGTTCCTAATTCAAAGTAGATATTAAAAGTTACTATTTTGTATCAATGATTGTGTGATATGAGATAAAACAATCTCAGATACACCATTTCTTTGGATGTAGCATACAGTCCTGGATCAACAGTCTTTTCTGTATACTAAAATTTGTACTTTGACAGGCTAATAGGTGTCTCTTCATTGGGCTTTCCCTTGTAGATTCCTATGTTGCATTCGTGTTTGTGTAATTTTTTAAAATATTAATCGTCAGCAGAAAAAGGGCTATGCTTAATACGGACATCTAATCAGCATCATTCACGCCTATTCATTGTTCAAGAATGTGTACTATGCAGTACATCATAAATTCAAAATATCCTCAATACACTGCTCTGTCTTCACAGAATCAACAAGTAGCCTATATCTCCTGCCACATTGAAAGATACTTTCAAGAATTCTATAGAAAAGGTCGCAAGAAAATAATGCAACAGGATCCATTTTTAGAACATGTTGGAATGCTGCAACACAACACAACTTGCGATGAACAGAGTGTTGGTGGATGGAGATTTCAAACACAAATTGAAATCAACATGGAGTTGGTGGCCACAGTTAATAGTACTTGATAGGAACTCAAATAGTAATAGAACTTGATACAACCTCCTACTACAAATAGTAAACAGGTTTGGGTAGTATGAAACCAAAGTTTAACGCCATATACCTTACTAACTTGCAAGCATGAGGTCCTAATGTCTATTTGATAGAAGAAGGTGAAATCTATGGAGTAAAACTAGTAAAATAAAACCGGTCAATCATTCGGAAAATGTTTTTCCTATCATGGGCCTTGACAAGTACTGTAAATATTAACCAAAGTACAGTTTATTTTAAACGTTAATTGATTAACTATAAGTACCAACAAGCAATATATCGTCTTCCCATTAAACCAGTTGTTCAATAAGCCATCGAAACATATCAGATATTAATCTCCAACTTATCCCACCCGAAAGGAGATTCCTTTCTTCTTCAGTGAGCTCAATTCCAAAACTAAAACATTAACTCCAACATGCCAAGACCCACATTCACTAACTAGCTATACTTCATAAAAATTTCTGTTCAAAATATTCTTAGCATCACTATCAACAGAATCACAATTATAGTTAAGAACAAAACCCAGAGCATAAACAAACAATCACAAATTTTAATCCAATTATTTAGCTTCAAACATAATCTTAAAACCCCCTTCTTCAATCCTGATCCAAATAACCAGTACAACATCCAAACCCAATTTAAATTGCAGGTATTGGGTATTATCTAATCCAAAAAAAGATACAAAATTTGTAAACGAATGATTCGCAGAGACTAATTGAACCCATATGTGAATGAAATAACACATAGAGGAGGTAAATCTGAAAATAAAAAAGCAAGAGGGAGAGGAATTGGAAGAGGGAAAGTGAGTTACCCCCTGTAGAACATGTTGGATTCGCCTTCTGTGGTGTAGAGTATTAGTGAAGAGCCAATACCAAGTTTGAGACTCTGGTCACCTCAGGAACCGAAAGGGGGAAGCGAATTGAAAACCTTAAGGGGCTGTGTATGGTTTTTTCCTTACTAATATTTATTCGTCTCGTTAAGAGCAACTTCGCTGTCTATTTCTTTTTACTTTTTAGTTATTTTAGAAACTTATTTATTTTTTCTTAAATATTTTCGAAATTCTATCAGACTAACTAAAATTTAGTTATTACGACTTTTATCTATCTCGTTATCTAAATATAAAGAGCGAGATGACTCTAGCTATAATTTAATACATTCCTTGTTCATTCAAGGGAGGAGTGGATGAGGGAGGAGAGCGAGAGCGGGGGGACTAAAGATCCGATGGAGGTAGATCGAGCTAATGGTGCAGAGGACCAGGGTCCGAATAGAAGCTCAAAAAAACAAAGGGTGGTTTCCGGTGACCGGAGCTTGGTGGTGACTGGGGACCGGAATTGCGAACTGGGAAAGGAAATCCTAGAAAAGGAAACCTTAGATGGGAGTGTCCTTAGGGATGTTCCCGTGAAAATGGCAATGGATTGGGGTTCCGTTTTACTGAGCCCGAGATTTAAGGAGGCAACAGTGGGAAAGGAGATCGATTGACATGAAATCGCCAGGAATGCTTAATTTCAGGGGAGAAGGAGATCTTGGAGGGTGGGAAATCCCTTGACTCATGTCAAATGGGATCTGTCAAAGGTGTTGGTGGTGGTATAATTGAAGAGGTGAATCCGAGGGCTTTCAACATGGGCTCTTTAATTAGTGGGCCGACTGGAGAAGGTGGGCCTAATAGAAAAAGTGGGGAGTCGAAACTATCTCAAAAGGAGAAGAAGAAAGGTGGTCAAAATACGAAATTGGCGTTTCGTGTAGGGAAGCAAAATGGGAGTGTCCTTATAAAATCTCAAAAGAAGAGCTCGGGTGATGCTCCAAATCATTCCTCCGTGATGGGTCCGGAATTGGCCTATCACGAGAAATGAATATTTTGTGTTGGAACTGCCAAGGGATTGGGAACCTTTGAACAGTTAAAGCGCTCAAAGGGTTGATAACCCTCAACTTTCCCAGTGTTATTTTTCTTTCTGAAACAAAATGTTATGTGGAGCAAATGATGGGGGTGAAAAGACAGATTGGATGGAGAAATGTTTTTTGTGTTAGTTGCAAAGTTTTTCCAAAGAAGAATGGTAAAGGAGTTCGGAAGGCGGGGGGTGTTTGTTTGTTATGGAAGGAAGATGTGAAGGTGAGTTTAAAGTCCTACAGTGATGATCATATTGATGCGATTATTCAAGAGGGAGAAAATTCCCAACCGTTCAGGTTCTCAGGTGTGTATGGCCAACCAAAGGCGGAGAACCGCCACCTGACGTGGGCTCTCTTAAACAAGCTAAGTAAGGTGGATGATGGCCCTTGGTTAGTGGGGGGGGTGATTTGAATGAAATAGCATCTCAGTGGGAAAAAGAAGGGGGTTTACTGAGAGCCGATGGGCTTATGTCTTATTTTCGAGAGGCCATGTCTGCATGTGGGCTACTGGACTTAAAGTTTTTGGGTCCGGTATTTACTTGGCGTGGTAATAGACATGGATTGGAAATCAAAGAGAGGTTGGACAAATTTGTTGCAAACAAGAATTGGATTAATGCTTTTCCAGCTGCTAGGGTTTTACATTTAAAGTCATCGATGTCTGACAACATAGGAATAAAAGGAAGAAGAGGTTTCGCATTGAGAAATTTTGGCTTAAGGAGGAGGATGTTAGAGAAGTGGTAGAGTTTGGATGGGAGAGCGGTACAGGGGCCTGCGCTATCTCACGTGTTAATAACAAACTCCACAATACAAGAGAGATGCTTATCAGTTGGAGTAAAGTTCGGTTTGGGAGTTTATAGGAGAAAATAAAAGAAGTTAGGGATAAGTTGGAAGTCTTCTATAACCTAACTTTGTCTGCTCCTCCAGATGAGCAACGTCAAAATGTACAAAACGAATTGCACGAGTTGCTTCTTCAAGAAGAGGCGTTCTGGCAACAACGCTCCAGGGTGCTCTGGTTAGCTGAGGGCGACATGAATACAAAATATTTTCATCAGAAGGCTAGTAACCGGAGGAAGAAGAACACTTTGAATGACCTCTTTGATGCAAATGGAGTTTGGTGTAGTGAAGAGAGTGATATACAAATAATTATCCTTGACTATTACTCTACCCTCTTTACTTCTTCTCATCTTGAGCTTGAGCAGATAGATGTTGGGTGTATTCCCCGAGTAATTTCACAGGAAGTGAACATGTGGGTGGAAAGGGAGATTGAGGAGGAGAAGGAGGTTTACAGTGCGCTAAAGGAAATGCACCCCGAGAAAGTTCCGGGGCCTAACGGTTTCTCTCCGATCTTTTACCAACAGTTTTGGGATATAGTTGGCAAGGATGTGGTAGAGGCAGTTAAAGTCTTCTTGGAGTTGGAGGAGAGTATGCGACAAGTGAACAATACTTGGGTTACCCTGATTCCTAAAGTTAAAACTCTTGAAAATATGCAACAGTTGAGGCCGATTAGTCTTTGAAACGTGATTTATAAGATCTGCTCGAAGGTGTTGATAAACAAGCTCAAACCGTTGTTGGATGACATATTCTTGCCTTTCCAAAGTGTGTTCGTACCGGGGAGGTTAATTTCTGATAACTCCATTTTGGCGTCCGAAATTTCTCACTATTTGAAAAAGAGAAGGAGGGGACATGTAGGTTACAGTGCAGTAAAACTTGACATGAGCAAAGTGTACGATCGTGTTGATTGGAAGTTCTTGGAAGCTATGATGATACAGCTAGGGTTTGGGAGGAGATGGATTACATGGATTATACGTTGTGTTAAAACGGTGACATACTCTTTTGTCATTAACGGAGAACCAATGGGTAACCTTATTCCCTCGAGAGGTTTGAGGCAAGGAGATGCCATATCTCCCTACTTATTTCTTTTTTGTGCGGAGTATTTGTCAAGGCTTTTGGTCATGACGGAGCAACAACACCAGATAGAAGGGGTTCGAATATGCTCTGAGGCCCCTCCCATTACTCACCTGTTTTTCGCAGACGATTCTTTCATTTTTATTCGAGCGAGGTTTAAAGAATTCGTCATTTTGCGAAATATCCTACGTCTGTATGAGAAGGCAACCAGACAACATGTGAGTTTTGAGAAGAGCTCGGCTTCTTTCAGTAAGAACGTCCATAGAAGTCTCTAAGATGGTCTGGCTACTGTGTTGGGGGTCAAACAGGTTGAGAAGCATGAGAAGTATTTAGGGTTGCCAATGGAGGTGGGGGCGTCGAAAGCGGATGCATTTCAGTATCTAAATGAACGAATTAGAAAGAGAACACAGGGGTGGCGAGACAAGATTCTAAGTGCCTTAGGCAAGGAGGTATTAATAAAGTCAGTTATCCAGTCTATTCCAACGTACGTCATGAGTTGTTTTGAACTCCCTAAGTATTTATGTGATGAGATGCAGAAGTCCATGGCTAGATTTTGGTGGGCAGACCAAAATAATACAAGGAAGATGCATTGGATGAGTTGGGAGTGGATGTGCTCTCTGAAAGGGGAGGGAGGTTTAGGGTTTTGAGATATGAAGCTTTTTAAGAAGGCCCTCTTAGCTAAACAAGGTTGGAGATTGGTGAGACAGCCAAACTCTTTGCTAGCTAGGGCTTTCAAAGCAAAATATCATCCACATGAAGATTTTATGAAAGCTCAAGCGAAGAAAGAGACCTCGCTGACCTGGAGAAGTATCATCAAGGGTAGAGATTTGTTGAACAAAGGGATGCGTTGGCAGGTGGGAAATGGAGAAAAAATTTCAGTTTGGACAGATCCTTGGCTCCCATTACCATATACTTTTCGGCCTTTCTCAACTCCGATGGAGGGCACTGAGGCCATGAAAGTTCATGAGCTAATTGATGGGGAGAGTGGGGAATGGGAGCAATGGTTGTTGAAGGACTTGTTCACTGATGCAGAGGCACATGTAATAGGAAAAATTACGCTCAGTTTGAGAGGAGGGGAGGATATGTGGATGTGGCACTTCGATCGAAAAGGTTTGTTCTCAGTGAGAAGCGGGTACCATGTTGCAAGGAAGGTGGAGCACATGAAAACTATAGCCTCTTCGTCAAGCTCACAAGGTGGCTGGGGTTCCATTTGGAAGAAGGTATGGAAGGTGAATGTTCTACCTAAAGTACGTATGCATGCATAGAGGTTTTTGAAAGAGATTCTCCCAACAAAATGGGCACTAAAAAAGAAGGGGGTAGATCTGAGTGTGGAGTGTCCTTTCTGTGGAGGGGACAAAGAGGATGGGCTCCATATTTTTAAAAATTGTGGGGTGGTTAATCAGCTATGGAAGTGTTCATCTTTGACCTTGACTCCGAGTACTCATCCGGCGTTGGAGATTAAAACCTGGTTGTGTGATATGGTAGAGTTGATGCATGGGAAGACATTAGAGGTGTTCTTGTATACATTATGGGCCATATGGGTGGAACGAAATAACGTTGTTTGGAGGGGTGGATGTTTTGTTCCAGTCAATGTGGCTAGGTGGGTTGATAAACAGGTGGATGAGTACATAAAGTATCATTGTAGAACTGGTAAGCAGAGTAGGCGAACACACACCAAATGGAGGTGTCCACCTAGTGGCAAGCTCAAAATAAATATTGATGGTAGTTTCATTGAGGTGCAGGAAAGAGGTGGCATGGGAGTGGTGGTCTGGGATAACAATGGTGATTGCAGAGCAGCCTTTGCTCGCCCAGTTCATTATGCTTTGTCTGCATTGCACGCGGAGGTAGAAGCTTTACACGTTGGCCTTCTTATAGCAATGCAACAAGGGTGGGATGAAGTTGAGTTTGAATCAGACTATGTTGCATTAGTAAAAGCCTTTCAAGGGGATGATGAGGACCTTTCTAAAATTGGTCGTCTGATGAAAGACTGTAAGAGGTACGCTAAGTCCTTTAAATTCTTTCATTTTCGACATGTTTTTCGAAAAGCAAATGGTGTGGCACATAGATTAGCCCACCTTGCTAGCTGGAATAGTTTAGATGATTTTTGGATTGAAGAGACACCTGTTATCATTCGAGATGTCATATTTGAGGATATGTGTAATAATGTAAGGGGTTCAGGTAATATGTCCCCCCCCCCCCCCCCGAATTTGGATTTTTTATTAATAATATTATTCCAACTGAGGAGCCCGGATAGCCTAGGTCCTCAAGTTCCTCTAAAAAAAATGTAATATTTAAATATATTTAAACTATTTAATCTTTATTTAAAGAATAATGTTGATGTAATGCTAGCTAAAATAGAGAGCATTGATGCAGCCGCATATCTAAAGTGGCTAGCTAAAATGACATTTAGCTAATTTGACTAAAATTTAACTAAAAAATAGCTAGCATTGCTAAAAATGCTCTTATGTCATTACCCTATGTCATTTTAGAACATCAATTACATTGCAATCTTTTGTCTACTATTAATAATGTTATTGACACGTCCATTTTTGTTATTAATACATCATATCTATGATGATGAGAACTAATTATGAAACTGTTGTTGGTATATATACAGCAAGCATAAGCAACGACCTCGTAGACCATTTTTCTGACCTCGAAGGGCCTTTGCCCCGACATACTTCCGGTAGACCGACGTCCAGGCTACCTCGCCGTGGTAAAAGATTATCCGTGCCACATTGATAATGTGCTTCTCCATGCTCCACAAGAAGACACAATCATAAGAAGATATATATGTACTTAGTCCCACATCGATAATATGTAAAATGAGGGAACCTTCCTTAGCTATAAAAGGAAGGTTTCCCATATGTAGAAAGCTCTCGAACTCTCTAGCTCGGAAGATCATGCATGATGATCTCTCTTCCGATCCCAAAGGGCCTCTTGACCATGATAGTTGATTCTAAAGTGGACGTAGCTATGTCCTCCGATGACATGATGAACCACTATATGCCCTTGTCTCCCGCCCATGATTATTATTGTTCATGTTCCACCATGATTCTCCATGATCCTAGTCTCCGGGATTATGCAGAAACATTTGGCGCCGTCTGTGGGAATCATTACTAAAAGTCATGTTGCTCTGCCTCCGAGAGACAGTTTATTCATGACACGACCCACCCCGAATTTCACCCTGAATCCGGAGTAAATCGTGCGGGGACCACCTCGAAGGAAAGATTTACCGCAAAATTTGGTACAACCTCTCTTGGAAATGGACAACCCTTCCAAATCAAAAACCTGCAAACACTCCTAAAATTCTCAATCCACCTTTAACTTCTGGAGCCTTCGTGCTCCCCAAATACAATCACCACCAACAAGATAATAAACATTATCTGAGATAATATACATCATCCGTTAAATATTCTAAAATATCAACAAGCCTTCACCCACAATCAAAAATATATACATTAAACCCAAGTATTCAGAGCTACTAGACACTAGCGGAAGTAAGAAAACACAGGTAGGTTAAACAGGTAACCTACTAGTGAAAGATGGTGGAAATACGGGTGACTATGTCTCGTCTCCTACCAGATCCAATCTGAACTCTACAGACTGGGCATTTTAAAACGAAGGGCCCAGTGGAAGACATTTAATAACGTTAGAGTGAGTGGACAAAAATAATTTAATAAAAAAATATTTATGCATTCCCATTTTAATTTCATAGAAAAATATACTGCATGCGGCAGCTCAAAAGTGTTCACCTCATAAACTGGCAATTTCACGACTAGCACTGGCTAGTCACAAACTCAAATAAAATGGAGCCTCTCAGGCTAAGCTATATATAAACATATATTCGTATGTATTTACACTCGTCAGACTCCTTGTATGAATCCTAGAAACAATTTAGAAAAATAGAAATTCATACAAAGCTACAACGCTGGCGTCTAACGCTCACGTTGCGCCATAATGGCATTTTTCCTCATTATGACCGAAGAGGACGGTGTATTTACGTGTGGACTCCCTATATGAAAACCTAAATAAACCGAAAAAGAAAGTAGTTTTCATATAGGGCTATGACGCTGGTGTCTAACACTCACGCCACGCCATAATGGTATTTTACCTCATTATGACGGACCAAGCACGTATGGCTAGCTAGCATTTATATACATACTATACTCATAAAATCTAAAATATATATATCCACCGAAAATCTCATTTTCGGGATCTCTCCAAAGGAGGAAAAATTGTTAAAGAAATCAATAAGTCTCATCAGAAGAAATAAATGATCAACAAAATCATTCATCGCATGCTTTTCAATTAAAAACAAAGGTCCACTCACAAATTAGGCCTAAGCCTGATGACGCTCCAAGGCTTCTTCTGCTTGGGCCTCCTCACGTCCTGTTCTAAATATATAATTAATTTCCCACTAAGAATCCAATATTTATACAAAATAGGCAAAATTAACCGAGAGCCATAACCACGCTCATCATTGCCTAACTTCGATAATCTTAAATCGAAACGACTCAAACTTTAATACCATACTCGGCAGCCGTAAAAACAACATTTCCCAGAAATTGACTTAAATCCTACGGCCGGATTTTACATTATTTAACCGCCAAAATACCAAACTTCGGAAATTCACAAACCTATTCAAAACTCATCCGAAAATTCCACAATTCACTCCATTAAATTCCTCTAATTATTACAGATTTAAAACTATACAAAACTCCAAAACGACGGCGGCGCCGGCGGCGGCTCCGCCGGTAGCGGCGGCCGGAGACCGATTCTGGCGACCTCCAAATCCTATGAAATTTTAACAGCATCTTCCTCTCAACATCCCAAACAACTTTCATAACTATCACTAAGTCCAATTTCAAGCCTAAATAGGGTAATCGAACGAAAACATCTTAAAATCCTTAGAATTTGCTCCTTGAATTTCTCCTTACCTAGCTCAAGAGGGAGTGAGCCTTTTGGAGGAGTTGCTGCACGGGAGGAGAGCTACAAAACCGTACCAAGCTTGCCCGGATTGGTGGCTGGAGGAGGGAGTTCCGGCGACGAAGGGCTTTAGGCAGCCGAACCTTTCGGGCGGTAGCTCTCCCTCACGGCGGCGCTAGGGAGGCTCTCGTCGAGCTAGAATGGAAGCTGGGTTGGAGGCCGACTTTTTGGGACCGGAGCGGCGGCGAACGGTGGCGGACGGGCGGCCGGAAAATCAGGCAGCGGGAGGGACTCGGGAGAGAGAGAACCGGGAAGAAAAAAGAGAAGAGAAATGGGTTTTGGGCCTCAACCCATTCGGCCCAACTCCTCTATATACAACCTAATTCTAAAAATTAACACCCCCAAAAAATAATACCCTAATAAAAATTACATTTTACTAGCTAAAATTTACCATTTTTTACCGTCGTTACATTTTTCTCCGAAGAATAACTCTCCGAAATAATAATAATCGTCCCCCAAAACCCCTATAGGGACCAATTAAACTATATCTCAATGTCGGAGACGGTAAAATTCTTATTATAATCAAGCTAGTAAATAAGATAAAAATTTACGGGTCGGGATGTGACAATTCAAGTCCATGAGAGCAATAGGTCTATCAGGAGGTGCATAAGCCCAGCAAAGTTAATTCGAGTTACCGATGGTTCGAGTCACCAACATGCCATCGGTAAGCCTAAGACTGTCACCGGAATTAGCAATTTAATCAACCAGGTCCGAATTGCCATCGGGCCCTATCCATTAGGAGGCATCACTCAGGCCCAACCATCAGGCCCAAGCCACCAAGGGGATTAGATGACCCGCCCGGGTTACCTTCATCTTCGGGTCGTCACCAATGCCAAACAACAATGGTTTGTGACCAAGATGATTCACCGGGAACCGGTGAGTTCAAACAATCACCAGAGCAACTTAGCCAGGCAACTCGGAGCTTCAGCAGCAAAGACATACGCCACCCGCCGGACGGTTATCGGGAGAGGTGCCGATCCAGCCAACTCGGAGACTCCACCAACGATAGCTCGGGCAGGCACCACCGACCGGCCGGTATGGCAATAGAAAAGGCAAGGGGCTCTTGTAGGGTCACCGGGAGGATTGAGGGAGCAACCGGTCGGGGTCATGATACCACAGCTCGCCGGAATCCCTAGGGAAAAATTTACTCTGTACACCCGACCATTAAGTTTGGGCACCCGATGGCAACTTGTTCCTCTCCCGGAGGCTCCGATGCATGGGTCCGACGGCTCCCCTCCCGGAGACCTTGCTTCCAGCTCGGCAGCAGCCTTCGGGAGCCCGGAGAGAAACAGAGAGAAAGAAGAAGCAGAAGCAGAAGCAGAAAGAAGGAAGATGAAAGAGAAGAAAAAAAAAAAAGGAAGGGAAAGAAAGAGGAAGGGGGTCTCGGTGGCTCCCGGTTTCAAAAAAATAGGCAGAAAAAAGAAGGAAAAAAAAGCTATGGACACCCAGAGCTTCGCCGGTGACGATCAACTCCTCACGCTGCCCGGTCATCATCTTATCCCGGCAACGTCGATCATTTGTCCGGCCGGGAGGGGCACCGCCCAGGCAACTCGGTCAAGACTCATCTGGTCAGGACACCCAAGTTACTCTGGCCACCCGCACGGCACCTTTAAAAAGCTTCTCAGTGATATTCTTATCTGTAATCCTACTGATGGCATCCACTTTGCTTACTGTGCCTGGGAGTCGAGAATGCAACAACTAAACGAAGCTAAGCTTTCTTTCATATATGATTCTATCTTCTCGTATTCGAAATGTAGTGTTGCGGTAACATGGTTATGCTTGTTGTTCTCTCTCTCATATTTCTCATATTGAGTTAGTTGTTAGTAAGTCACAACAGCCTGTTACTTTTTCACACGCACATGCTATGTCCATGATCTGATTACACAACAAATAAGTGAGCTATATGAGCGCACGTGGTGTGTCTATCTGTTAACATGGCGGTGATGGCACCTTGCAGTTGTTTGACTAGGGACCGACTGACCGAGAGGTCGGTGTGATAACCATATGGAAAGTCAGGAAAGATAGAATTTTTAGTAAACTTATCTTGCTTGACATGATTGTATATGATGATCATATATTGTCCATGCATATCTCCACAACACAGACATCACTTAACACCTGTGTTCTGTATGATAGTCTATGGCATACCATAAGGGTGTCATTAGTGTGCAGCATGTCTATGTGTGATTAAGGCCTTGGGCTCCAGGAAGCCATGATCACTTTAGTTATTTTGTATCCATGGGTCAGGAATATGATGCATTTTTAAAACAAGTACCAGTATATGTATGTCTCAGTGTGAACAGCTACTTAGCAACCATTGTAAGTTCGTTGCGTAAAGTATTTGGTAGATAGTATACTTTCGCATCAACCAATAATTCCAAATTGGTGTTATAGTTGCTCTAACTCACCGGTTCTATATATACTTTTGTTGTAGCATTATTACAATGATAGCTAGTATAATTTGGAAATTGATTTCTTGGTACACTGGCCGTCATTTCTTGATTTCTTGGTACACTTGAGGAAATTGGTTTTGTAGTATAATTTGTAGTTCATCATATTTGGGAAAGTTTTGACATTCTCTAGGGCGTATATTATTACACACAGACATACATGAGTTATTGCTGATTTTCTTGCAACATTGCTGATGTTTTAATTCTATATTACACAATTGCATGAACTAGTGCTTCATTATTGATCTGTGATTTCATACCTTGCCATAAGAATACCTTGGTTGGCTCCATTTTCAGTTGATCAATTAAACTAGAGTAATGCTAGGTGAACCATCTTTTGGTAAACCACCTTATAGCCCACCTTAGGTGGCAGCTGACATGGCCTAGCCACATCATCAAAATATAATTATGATTTGTTAAAGTTGTTTTATATTATTATTTTCTTGATTACGATTTTTTTTTTTTTTACTTTCGTAATTTATCTCTTTCTATTGCCAACTATTAAACACTTGAACCCTAAATTTTTTCTTTTTGATATGATTAATTTGCGCGACGTCTTCATCGTCTTCTCTCATCCTTCCTCTCCATAAGCTTTTATCACGAATTGTTGAAGAAAACTTTGCTGATTCTAGTCATCGAACGAATAGCGTATTTATAGTTAGGGTTTAGGAGGGGATTACATTTGATTTATAGTAGTTGCTTCTCTCATCATTGTTGTGGATTTGATTTATGCTTTCATGTACTGATCGAGTATGAGTATGAAATCACCCACCTTGTAAACTATACTTCAATGGTGCATAGATTATAGTTGATTTCTTTCCTTGCGATTGAAAGTTTGAAACATCTTTAATTTGGTTGTTGAATCCACTTCCTTGAACTTCAATCCCAAACATTCTATTCATATTAATTTCATTCTCATAATAAGTAAGAAGGTAACACGATTAAAATGGCTAGAGCTTATATATGTTAACTATGCTTGCCGGAAACCGTAATCGGATTGAAAAGATTTATTTCAATTGAAGGAGACGTGAGGCTACGGTAGAGAGGACATGCCATGGAAAGGAAGAGAGAATGAATAATAATCATCTGATGAAGACTTGTAGATAAGATCTCAAAGCCAACAAAATAGGATTTAAAAGATCAATTAAAGAAAGTAAAAATGTTAAGAATTTTTTTCATAATTATGACAAGAAAAATTATGTTTTGATGATGTGGCTAAGCCACGTCAACTGACACCTAAGGTGAGTTTTAAAATGGTTCACCAAAAGGTGATTCACCTGACATTACTCATTAAACTATGAGAGTAAGTTGCTAAACTATGAGAGTAAGTTGCTAAAGAACCATGTTAAGTATTATTTGCAGGTCCCTACTGATGGCACCAAGTCGAAGCATCTCAAACATAAAATTGAGTTTCCAAGAAGCTCCACCTATGGAGAAAGAAAAGAGATTTGAGTGAATGGTTGTGATCAAGGACTAGTTCTTCTCTGTAGCTTTGCTTCTTCCATGGCTAGAGCGTTCATTACGAGGACATCTAGGAAAATAAGTCTTAAAAAGTCATGCACGGGAACTCATATGAAGGGCAGCAACAAGAAGACTTTGTAACTAAAAGGGAAAGGGAAAAGATAGGCCCTCGGAGAGTTGCTATAGGCACCGAGAAGTTGATTTGTACACCATTCCGTAGTGCGCACGCCACCGGGATCATCCGGACAGGCCTCCGGCCTCCTACTCCCAAAGGAGTTACTCACATGAATTTGACAACCCGCTGATTTGACAGGTGGCCCGGTCGGGACAGTTCACAGATCCGATGATCGGAGTTCAAGCAAGAAACAACTTTGTCACCCGTTGGTTCATCAACGAGAGGGAACTAGAACACAGAAAATCTGGCTTTGAGTTTCTCACCTTGGTCAGCATGCCCAACAACTCCGTTATCTTGTTGGTAAATGTCACCAGGAGAACGTGTCTCCTTTCTTGAAGGATCACCCTGGGCGCCAGTTGATCTTGCTAACCCAGTTTCTGATTGCAGCTAGCTGGTCAAGCACTGCCCAGGAGCTGACCCATATTTCAAAATTCGTAAGGCGTGTGTGTGACCCGCTGATCCCAGCTTGGTTCAGAACCCAGAAACAACTCTCTGATATAATGACGAAGGCTTGATGCCTCATGATCTAATCCACATGCAGCCGCGGAAAAATTGGTAATCATTCGGGTCTTTGGTGGCTTCAAAAAAATAAAAAATAAAAAAATTTGGCAGGCCAGAGATACAACACCAAGTAACATGATACTACCCTCCCGGACCCTAAGTGTTCACAGTTCACACTTCCGGATCTACTTTTCAGCAGCTATTTTTCACAGATAAGTCCCTATCTCGTTGGTTTGTGAAAGTTCATAATATTGATGTCATGATTTCGTCCTACTTGCAAGTCAACCTGTATGTATATGAGTATGCATGCTGGTCAGTATATTGATGTCATGATTTCGTCCTACTTGCAAGACCGACATTCGATTGGCTTTCGACTGAGATTGACATTCGACCGAGAGATTGACATTCCACCAAAAGATTGGCATTCGATCGAGAGATTGGCATTCGACCGAGGTTGACATTTGACCGAGATTGACATTCCACCGAGAGATTGCATTCCACCGAGATAGACATACCACTAAGAGGCATAATAATCCCGAGCGGGATAGGTATTCGACCAAGAGACATAAGTTATTAAAATCCTGAGTAAGACCAAGCGGGATAGGTAATCCACCGAAAGGCATAAGTTCTATATCATCCCTTTAAAAATAGAGCAAGTGGCTTGATAAATCACAGACGGCATTAACACCCCGTCACTCGAGTAGAAACACATGATATGGAAAGGGCTCGCTACCTTTGTCCATGGAAAGTCATATCTCGGGTGAGTATCACCGAGATCATTCCATTGAAGAAAATTCATAACAAACGGGCGACGGTACCTTATCATTGGAAATGTGAAAACACATCGCCTGGCCGAGTAAGTTTTGAGGTCGGGTTTCGGGAGGGGCATTTTTTGTCTCATCGGCGGACATAAAGATTACGGTGTATATCAAGAAAAAGTAAGATCTGGAATCAACATTGCCCGTTTAACACACGTGCCGAGCAAGACTTGGGGGAACATAGTGAATCTTGTCACTCCCTTCAAAAAGAGAAGAAAATCGTGAGAAATGGGGAGAGAGAAGTCATTCCGAGTAAGAGAACCTTCTTTCTTAGAGAGTTGGGGGGACATGGGGTGAATGCCGTTACTTGGTCGTTACTTATGCTTGGCGGCATACAATTTATTTGTAACTCTCCAAGTAAGATGACCCTCTTACTTGGGAGTTGGAGGGACATGTTGTTGGTATATATACCGCTAGCATAAGCAACGACTTCGTAGATCGTTTTTCCGGCCTCAAAGGGCCCCGTCCCCGACATACTTCCTATAGACTGACGTCCAGGCTACCTCGCCGTGGTGAAAGATTATCCGTGCCACATCGTCAATGTGCTTCTCCATGCTCCACAAGAAGACACAATCATAAGAAGATATATATGTACTTAGTCCCACATCAATAATATGTAAAATGAGGGAACATTCGTTAGCTATAAAAGGAAGGTTTCCCATATGTAGAAAGCTCTCGAACTCTCTAGCTTGGAAGATCATGCATGATGATCTCTCTCCTGATCCCAAAGGGCCTCTTGGCCATGACAGTTGATTCTAAAGTGGACGTAGCTATGTCCTCCGATGGCATGGTGAACCACTATATGCCCTTGTCTCCTGCCCATGATTGTTATTGTTCCTGTTCCACCATGATTCTCCATGATCCCAGTCTCTGGGATTATGCAGAAACAGAAACAAATTCAAATAATAAGTTTATAAATAAAATTAAAATGTGTGGATATAAAAATAGATGAGTTGTGTTAATAATAAAAAAGAGTGTTATTAACATCAACTTTAACAAATTGTTGTCTGGTTAAATTTTTGAACGTCCTAAATTGCCCTTGATTGATTACATTGATAAGCACGTGCACGGCACATTAAAAATGGGCACGGTAAGGCCCAAGCCTGTTAACGGCCCGAACTAGCTAGAGGTGTCAAACTGTGACATCCGAAAAATTTGACAAGCTTAATTTGAGGTGATCGGTAAAAAACTTATCGACTTTGATGGTATTAAAATGTGTTCGAGGAGATCTTTAGAGATTTCTACCATATTAATTACCTAGTTAATACTTAGATAATAAAGTATAAGATACAACGAGTTCGTGCTAGTTCAATTATGTAGAAAATTTTGGTCGAGTACCGAATTAATGATTTCATTGGGACAATGTCATTTTGATATGTGGTAGTAATGAGCTTGAGCCTTTTTGTTCAACTTGGAGTTGGGACTTACGAAATTAGTGGATCAGCCCGTATACTTGATAATGAAATATGTATCAAGAGAGTTTAATAATCCTAGATAACTCATGGAATATCTAGGACTCAAACACACGTCCAGACCTTCACAGACTTCACCTCTCTCCTCGACACCGACTGCCAATCACCGAGGCCGACTTGCCATCCGGTGGCTTTCCGACGACGGACCACTACCAACTGGACCGCTTTGAGCTCTCTGACGCGTTTTAGCATTGGTTTCTTCGATCGACGACCGTAGGAGGAGGAACGACGCCGAGATGCTCTGAGTTCCTCCGGTGTGTTTAACGAATTCCGGCGACTCCGGCCACCGTTCGGGTTGCATTTGGTATGAAAACATATCCTTTTGACATCATCTACAAGCATGTGTATTAGTTTTCAGATTTGATTGGGTTTTAACGATTTTGGAATTTCTGGGTTTCTTCTGAATTTGGTGTGTTCCTCAATTCCAATGACGTCGTCCCTGCTACTGGGAGTTTATGAAGCTATTTGGGACTCATTAGAGCTGACTTTGTGGCTTTGGATTGAGCTAGCAACTCGAGCATCTGGTCAGAGAGTTCGTTACCCATTGATATGCTTTCCGGAAATCATTGAGGTAGCTTTTCCGTCTTTTGGATGCTTGTGTGTTGTTCTGTTGGTGTGGGTGTGGTTTGCCAATTAAGATTCATGTCTCAATTCCCACTCGATCATAAAAGTAATTTGGATATTCTGTTAACCTAAGAAATTGTTGGATATCGTGGTTTGAAGTGTTGATTTTGGACTGAAGTATTGAAAGAGAGGAGTAGAGGGAAGCTGCGTACGGTGTTCGTTTGTGGCAGCTAGCTCGAGATTGCTACTTTGTTAGTGACAAGTCTCCAAGATAATATGAAGTTCTGTGATTTTGGAATTGTGGCTATTGTTGGAGTTTGAGTAGTAGTTGTATTGTTATAAAGAAATAGTTAAGTTTGTGGTGTATGGTTTCTGTGAATTGATAATTGAGATGATTATAACCTAGTTGTTGATCTATATATTTGTGAGTAGTGTTTGGTGTTGAATAAAATCATGGATGCACTGAACGTGTGCAATGAATGAGAAAATGCAGAGTAAGATGACATTATAATTTTGGATTAAGTATAGAATCAATAGAATATGATGTTGACTTTGTACAGAATTTAAGGGAAAAGAAAAGAGGATTGGAACTGATTATAGACTTTATGTCAGGTTACTCTGGTTATAGCAAATCGAATTGTGGAGTCTGGTAAGAGTGAAGAGGTGTTGGGCAGTGGGATCGATAGCATACAACTCAAATCCTGAAGGTAAACTTCGAACCTTGAATCGTAATTCCACTTTCTGGAAATATCTAGAGGTTAAGTGAACTGAGGTTAATATATTGATATTGAGGTTGCAAGGGAGCCGGTGACGATGTCGCAATTAGCATGGAGTATAAGTGAGCCATGATTGATGGCAGGCATGCGATGTTGAGTTTGATTATGGTAAATAGGTGAGTTGCTAAGCTTGAATCTTTGACTTCAATTGTCAATTGGTACTTTGAATGGGTTGTTTGATGGACTTGATCTCATACTTGGATTATGACAAGTTTGTCTTGTGTGTGGTAATATTGAGCATCTTAGTTGATAATTATTGTGAGCTCGTATAATTATTGAAAGCAAGTATATGTTTGTCAGCGAGGTAGGAAGTGGGAACTTGGAACTAGTTAAAAGTTCTTTGTTTGATTTGGCATCATAAACTTGGGTGTCCATAGTATATCTAAGAGATTTACTATGGTTAAAATGTTAAGTACTTGATAAGTAAAAGTTGAAGTTGGCTTGAATATGGATTACATGTTCTTACGGTTGAATGGATATAAGAATGAGATTGGTCCCATATTAGAGATATGGTAATGGGTGTCCATAGTAATTTTATAATATTATTATGCGACAAGATTTGAAAGTAAAGTAAATGTTGGATTGTATTTTGATATTGATTAGTGTTTGTTAATCGAAACTAATCGTGAAATTGGTTAAACATGGTCAATCTGGTCAGAACATGAAAAGTTGATTCGACGAATAATAATTAGTCGTCGTGATTGCTTATGCTTGTTTAATGAGTTGTTAACGATTGAAATATCAGACATTAGGGACTCCAGTTACCCGAGGAGCGGAATGCTCGTGATTCTCGGAGTTCGTGAGGAAAGCCTCGGATTCCAGGTAGGGGACCCGGAACTCTCTTGATTAATGATATTTATTTTATAAAATGTTTATGTATATTTGAGATTGCATGATCCGGTTATCTGATAAAAATATGGTAACCGGTGTTATGAGATATTGATGGTTTGAGAGTGAGAGGAGCATAGTGATTACCTTGGGTTCGATCCCCTAAACCTCCGGAGGGGCCTTTATAGACAGAAGAGTGTCTTACATCCCTTGTGGAGTGACACTGCTTCTAGGCAATAGGGCGTTTGTGGACACTCTCGCTACACTTCCCTGTTGTACACATATATAGTAAGGTAAGTTGGGTAGTGGGTCTAAAAAGGACCGGCCATCAGGTACAGTTTATGGCGCCACATTTATTTAATATTGAAATAATTTTCTAAAGTTTGTCGTTCATTAAATATTTGGATTCAATTTTGTTTTTATACTAGGCCCTATGAAACTATTTCTTTATCTGTTTTCAAGAGTTCCTTGAGCAGCGAGGACGAAAGCTCACCCCTACAACAGTTTGTGGATGCAAGTACTGTGCACTGGGACGAGATAGTGGCGAGGAGTTGGGTGTGCATATTTATGATTGGTAATTTAGTTTCCATGATGTTCCCTTTATCTTTATACTGGAGTTTTATGTATCAAATTCTATTTTTGATGGTCCTGTTCTGTTCTGTTCTGTTCTGTTCTGCTTCGTAATTTGTATTCATTTGTGTTTATTATTTTTAAACATCCCTTAAATCAGGTTTTTGGTGAATGATAGTACATTCAGGAAATAAAGATTTACACCTTAAAATATTTTCACGTTTCTGTTGTGTTTTTCTTAAATGTTTCCTTAAATAAACTGCCTAGCGTTTCTCTTTGTTTTTTGTTTTAGAGATTTGCGGCACTGTGACGTGCTTAAACGAGCACGGCACGAAGCGTGATTAGACACTCTTAAACCGGACCAGATCAGGCTGGCCCGTTTGTCACCTCTAGCCCGAGCATGTTATACTAATGGGCCGGGCTGGGCCAAGTTAAGAAAAATTGGCCCATAGGCACGGCATGGTGCGAGCCTGTTTTTGGCCTGACACGGCCTAAGCACACAGACCGGCCCGTCCCGTTAGAAACACAATTGTTGTATTATTTTTATAAAAAAAAAAAATAATGAGATTTGAAATTTAGATATTTTATCCAATTCCACCTATGTTTATGTCATTAATATTTTTTCCAACCAAGCATAACATGTAATAAAGACTAATCAATGTCACAATAATGTAATCTCCACTCACAGAAAGAAAAAAAAATCGCTAAGACCTCCAAACTCGAGTTTCAAGATCATGCAACTATCTCATCTGGTTGCGCTTGCCTCCGGCCTTGCCCGTTCATAGGGTCTGCTGCCGGATGAGATCCAATATGGTCTCAAGAGCTTAAGGGTGTTTCTTCGCTTGGGGTGTAGCCGGTCTTGACCTAGGTTTTTGGCTTCTTCCATGGGTATGTTGATTAATCTTCATCTCTATGTCTGTCTGCTGATGTGATTCTAGATCGAAGGTGGGTTGGTGGTACGACACTCGTCGGCGGCGAAGTCATGCTTCTAGATCGATCTTATAGGAATCAATTTGTGCGATGGTTTGGTAGTGGGAGATGCAGTTGGTCGAGATCGTCGTCTGCGCAAGCGGAAACGACTAGGCTTGAAACGCGTGGTGTGAGGCAACAGAGAGTCGGTTGGTGACGCTGAGACGGCGACGACATACGTGTGGATGGTGGGACAGGCCTGACCTAACTGTTTGGACTCTGGGCTTTAAAACATGTCCATTTTGCTCTTGGACTACTAAGTGGGCTGGGCTTTTAGTTTAGTCCATGACAACAAGTTTTTTAGCTTAGTTCTCTAAGTTTAGAACTTTGATTAATTTTTATTTCATCAATATTTCTTTTATTTAGAAATAAGTGATGAACGAGATTATAATGAATGATACTAACATGCTAAGTCCTTAACTTGTCCAAACATTTGGCAAGAGAAGGCATGTATCCACGTCATTTTGACTTCTGATTAATGAAATTTACCATGCGGCATTATTATCAAAAAGAAAAAAAAAATGCATATATTGCAAGCGCATATAAATTAATGTGTATATATTGCCCAAAAAATGCATTATATTGCAAGTGCATATGAATTAATGTGTATATATTGCCCAAAAAATGCATTACTATGTGTGAAAGTGTATGTGCATATATTGCATGAGTAGAGTTTCTCTGTGTATAAATTCTGCAAAAACGATATTTTTCTTCACTAACTAACTTGTTTAGATCAAGAATAAAAGTGGTTGTATATTGGGTCAAAATCTGTTTAATATATAAATAGGCTATAAAGAATATTTGCTTGAATGACTGAAGGATTTAGAGCTGTTTAAATTAATAAACCTTTTTGGACATATATGTATATATTTTGTGATGAAATTTGACTAGTGTTCTTTTATTGTTTTAGCCTTTTAGGTGGAAGATAAACAAGGGTTTGTGAGGGGCTTCGAAACACATTGGGAGACGACTGCTTAGGATGATATGATCGTCGGCTTGAGGGTTGTCGACGAACATAATGCTGTCCTCCAGGGTTGGCTACTAAAGGAGTAGATATCAACGGTGATGAGGAAGAGAGCAACGACGGTGGCTAGGGAGTAGACGGCGATGAGGAAGAGAGCAGCAACGAAGGCTAGGGAGTAGACGACGATAAGGAAGATGAGGACAACGACGGTGATCAAGTGTATGTTCCGTCACACGTGGAGTCTTCTACATGAGTATACTTACTAGATGTTGTCTTTATCATGCGAGGGCCATATACTCTATTTATTATTTCTTTAAGGACTATCTATGTTTTGGCAATCAAAGAACCTACTTGTCATCCCCAACATCACTCTTGATTCTGGCACATCCAAATAACAAAGCAATTTTTTATCGTACAACCAGGATATCATTGCAACTACAGGGCAAATGCTTCTAAGCCAAGGCAGAAATTAGGATATTGTGGTTTAAAAACTCAATTTTTTAAAAACTCAGTTTTAAATAAGCAATTCTTAACCTACTTTCTAAAATCGTGATTATTTAAACTAAAAAGTTCTAGATAAGCAAGTTTTAAGATTTTACTAAATAAAAAATCTATCTAAAATGATGATTATAAGTGATTTTAATCCCTAAAACTCAATACCAAACTGAGTCTTATTCAAATTTGAAGTGTAGATAGTGGGTTGGCCGGCAAGTAAATTGCTTTCCATTGATGAATTGTGTAAGCTAGAGGCAATAATTAATGCGACGGCTAGCATACTCACCACTACATAATACATTTTTTTATTTACCCATTTAAATTCTGACACATGACATTTTTATTATTTTTATTTTACAATTTTAACAACACATTTACACTAATATAAATAACTTCATTCAGTAAATTTGATTCAATCCACGTAATTACAACATATGGACATTTATTACAAAAGTTTCAACCAAATGTCTTTATGTTTGTAAAAACGTTGTGAAAGATGTAATTATTTTCTCAATACAAAATACACCACCTAATTATAGAACCGAGAACCATATTATGTGAACGAGGACAAATTGGCTATTTGGTTTAAATCTGAAAATTTGTCATCTCGATACATTCGTCCTCAATTTTGTAATAAATTTATATATATGATTCATATATACCTTGTAATTACAACATATAGACATTTGTTACAAAAATTTCAACCAAATGTTTTTATGTTTGTAAAAGTATTGTGAAAGATGTAATTATTTTCTCAATTCAAAATATACCACCTAATTACAAAACCAAGAACCATATTTTGTGAACGAGGACAAATGGACTGTTTGGTCTAAATCTGAAAATTTACCATCTCGACAATACATTTGTCCTCAATTTTGTAAAATGGGTCATAATATGTAAATTTAGTCCATACCTCGTAATTACAACATATGGACATTTTTTACAAAAGTTTCAACCAAATGTCCTAATTTTCGTAAAAGCGTTGTTAAAGATGTAATTACTTTCTCAATACAAAAAACACCACCCAATTACAAAACCGAAAATCATATTACGTGAATAAAAACAAATGGTCTATTTGGCCTAAATCTGAAAATTTATCATCTTGACAACACATTCGTCTTCAATTTTGTAAAACGGGTCATAAATTTGTAAATATGGTCCATACCATGTTTGTAAAAAAGATATTCAAAAAAAAAAAATCACGGTGGGGTACCCTAGAATTTTCCTATATATATAGGCATGTTCGAGTCCACCGGTGAGAAGAAGGTCTGTATCAAGGTCTGGTGTCTGTCCAGCAAGAAGAAACAACATGAATGACGCGTGATCGTGGTGAAATCGGCGATGTCCGTACTTTAAGAGAAGTGTGGACGTCCGCTTACAAATTTGCAGCTAACCTTGATCGGTCTTGAAGTTTTGGGTGAGGTTGTTGCCCAGACCTTCAATCCTGATCTCCTTGGCTTTCTTCTTCATGGTAACGCCGGCTGGGATGCTTCTGGTGTTCATCCGGCAAGCGCAACTCCGTTGTCGACGTCTGATAGCTGAAAAACACAAAAACATCCGCATTTTAAGTCAAATGCGGACGTCCGCTCTCGAACGGGCATATATATATATATGTATATATACCTCTGGTAAATCATCGGTTTGATATGAACAATAACTAAACTCTCGACCCCTAGCAGAGTAATCATCTCCATTTTAGCCTCCGCCAACACCTTAATTAGCCGTAATTGTATTAGAAGAATGAGATATGATATGGCTTATGGATGTTTGTATCAATTCTTCGGTCTACGTTTTGTTTTATAAAATAAACAAATGGTTGGTGTGAGGTTAGAGATTTTGAAGAAAAACAATTAATGTGATATTTCAGAAATAGACGAGGTTTTTTAAATATTGTGTGCGGTTTGAAAAACAATGTGAGGTTTATATTCATATAGACTTGTATATGCTATAAATGAATAAACAACAGAGCAATATTCATTTGACTAAATGATCATCTTACGCTAAATCACATGTGCCCTTAATTATATTTTTAATTCGTCATAGGCACTTTTATTAGTTTTATACCCTAAAAAATAGAACTCACTTGTGGTTAGCCAAAGTTGTGAGGGAGGGTACAAAATCTTGTTCAAGTCAAAAACCGCTTTGGCAGGAGACCATACAATAGTATTCATATAGTCACCTAGTGACCATAGAAATCATGGTCAATCATCGTTGGATGTAAATCTAAAAGTGTAAAGTATTATTTTAAAGTTAAGTTGTTTTGTTTTTCACCCTTAAATTTACATCCAATGAAAGTATGATTTGTTTTTTTGTCACTATATCTGACCATGTGAAGATCACTGGGAGATCATAAAAGAGCTGGAGTAGAAGCTGACAACCAATGCCGAACAAGATATAGGTACGAGGAGAAAACTGTAGGGAGTCTCACCAAATAATCCATGTTCGAGTTTCCAAATAAACCTTATTTCAGTCTTGCGTGTCGGGCAAGAATAACCTTGATGCTTGTTAACGTGGATTTAATCACCATGGCACCAGTTGGGGTTATCCCAACCCAAAAAAAGAAAGAAAAGGAAGACCGATTGCCAGTAATAACATAAAGGTACCTAAGCGTTCGGTGAACATTAATAAAGAAAAGCAGGTCGCTAGCTGCGTTTTATTTTACGTTATTAGGCCACCATTGTTAAAGGAACTTGAATTTAGAGAACTTTCATCATGATTTACTAAATTTGAGGATGAATTGTTATGATCTAATACGTACAAATTTGAGGACGAATTGTTATGATCTAATACGTACAAATTTTAGGCTGTACAAATTTTGTTATGATCTAATATGTACCCAAAACAATAAAAAAAAAATAATTAATTTCAGTTTACCTCATGAGGTTTGGGTAAACATCGTTTCACTCTCTATATTTTTTATTTTGAAAATTTACCCTCTAAAGTTTTCAATTTTCATAAATCAGACACAATTGTTAAAATTTCATCTTAGAAAAAATGTCTTAAAAGACGATTTATGTTGTTATAAGACTATTTTAGCCATTTTATTGAGTTATAAAGTCAAAATTAATGTCCGAATTAAACATAATTTCAGCAATTGGGTATAATTTATGAAATTTGAAAATTTTAAGGGGTAAATTTTTAAAATTAAAAGTATAGGGAGTGAAATAATATTAACCTTAAATCTCAAGAAGGTAAACTGAAATTAATCTAAATTTTTATTTTCTATGAATCTCAAAAGAATAAACTTGATCAATTACAACGAAAGAGGATAATCAACTTATTAAAACATCGTCATTGAGCCATGGTGCCGATCCTGCTTCCAACACTGTATGGAAATTGAATTAGTTAATAAAACTGTGATATTGTTAATCTACCACAGCCAAGTGTGAAGTTGTCGTGTTTGAATTTTTGAATGACAGTATCCACAGCCTTTTTATGATATTGAATTTCAGAATCGAATAGAAACCAAATATTTGATTCTAACTTGTGTGGAGTGTTTTGGACCTCAAGTTTTTGTCTGGTTAACATTCACACACCTTCAAAATCGTCCAGATTCTCTCACCCACCTTACTTGCACCGAAACACCTTCTCTTTCTTTGTTGCTCAGGTTTTTGAATCTTTGACTACCATTTTTTTGGGATACCCACTTCCAGATTCTTGGCATTCATCCCTGAAACACAGCTACAAACAAAAACTCTGATCTGGGCTTTTGTCATCGTAAAAGTGCTTGGTTTTGAGCTTTAACTTGTGAGAGAAGCATGGTGGGGGCTTTGTCTGTGATGGGTTCATCTGTGGTGGACTCACACACATGTCCATGCTTGTGTTTGGATGCACTGCCTACAACTGCCATGAATCTCAAGAGTGGGGGAGAAGTGGGTTTGCAAAGGAACTCAATGGCCAAGAAGCAGTTAGTGAAGCCAGGAGGGTCTTTGGAGTTGAGCAGTTCTTTCATTGATTCTGGGCGTGACAGGTGGCTCTCCATGAAAGCTCTTCCCGGTGTGAGGAGGAAACGAAAGAATCGAAATTTCGTGATTGTTAGTGAGCTTGCTGGCCAATATGAGGACAGCTTTGAGGATGTTAAGACGGTGAGAAAGCTTAAGATTTTTGGAATGATATTGAATATGTTCAATTCTCTTGCTTGCATTACATGACTATGAATTTGTTGCTAGCTGTTCTGAAGGACAATTACTTGTTGTCTCTGTATATTAACCTCTAAGTTTGTCTACTGAATACATGCTTTCTCTTATTAAATTACGCAGTTGCTATATGTGGGAAGCTTACCATAATGCGTTGCATGTTTTGCTGATTGATATCTCTAGAGTCTAGACATGTTAAACGTGCTTTAACAATGAACTTTTGTAGCATGTTTCACGCCCTTCATTATTGAATCTCAGTTGTGTATCGTTAATCTATGCAGTAATAATGAACTTTATCGAAGTTGTGTATACACCAGCTAATAGAAAAAAGTTGCAGTTCGTATATAAAAGAAAACTCTTAGTGAAACAAATGTAACATGAACCTACCAATCAGATGCATATATTGTTGTTATGCAATCAGATCCAGCATGTCATCATTTGCTAATTTGTGTAGGTTCGTATGTTATGTCATTCTCAGTAGTACTCATGTTTTCCATACAAATGTTGTATAGGAGTAGGCTAAAATCATGCAATCCTGTTAAGATTTTGGTAACTGACTCTTATAAGAAGTGGACTGTAATGTTTGGGGGAGGAGGGAACAAAGAGATTTCCTTTGCAGATGTTTAGCTCTTCTGTGGTATATGAGGATCTTTTGGTGAGAAGGAAAGGAGGGTGGAGGTCGAGTTCATTCAGAATTGAATTGAACTTTTATCATCATTTGGTGTTTGTTGTCATTCTGAAAAATTTGGGACTTTTCTTAAGTCTGATTTTCTTGATTGGGTTTGCACCAGGTGATTTTCCTTTTTAATAGTGGGATGATCTTTTGTTTTTTTCTTGTTATCAATGTTCATATTTCCTGGGTTCTGTGTATTTGAGATTTTTTTTTTTTTTCCTTTCTTTCTTTCTATTTTATAAGTTGTGGTATCCTGTTTTGTTGGATGAAGGTAGGTTCTTTGTGGACTGCTGTACAGAATCTTAAAATCTTCCATATTCTTCATTCATATAATTGGCAAAGCTAATACCAACCTGACACATAAAGCTCACAAGTACAATTATATTCTTTCATTTAGCTGACTAATATTTGTGCCTGCAGCAATTACTCAACTATTTTACATACAAAGCAGTGAGGACTGTTATGAACCAGCTATATGAGATGAACCCAACACAGTATAGGTGGTTTTATGAGTAAGTTAGACCATCGGATCATTTTATCACTTTTGTAAACTTCAACCTGCATACTTTATTGGAGTTTGTTGTTATCAGTTGTCATTATTACTCGAGCAATGTTGGTTATTCCATAAATTGAGATGCAATTGGGCTTTGTAATTGTTAATGAAGGCTTGAAACAGTGGGAGCCTTTCAGATTCAGTGAGCTTGTGGATTGTATAGGACAGGATGTTTTCCATATCCTGAACATATTAACCCAAAGAATATTTAGTTGAATCAGTTTTACTAATGCAGAAATTTGGAAATAAATCTAGTCACTCTCCCTAATAAAGAATATATGCAGGATATCTTGATAGGAGCAGTGCCTTTCGTCCCTTGCTTTGAATTGAACTTGAGTTAAAATGGTTTAAGCAAGTCTTGTTACTATTTCCATACTATAGCAGGGGCTTCATCATATCTTGATTCATTATCGTGGGTCTTATCTGAATCTTAATTCCTTTCTGTTGCAACAGCTTTGTTGTATCAAACAAGCCTGGAGATGGCAAGCGGTTCCTCCGCTCCCTTGGGAAGGTAGTTTTTGAAACAACTTATTATTTACTTGCTTAGATCTAATAAGAAGGATGGCATCATATTGCCTTTTATGTGTGGTTTAAGATATATCAGACAAAAAAGAAACATAAGTTTTACTGAACTATTCTTTCTGTAACTTGTTTTCAAAGTTTTGAGATAATTTCATAGAAATCTGACATTACAGATCACAAAACTCAACTCTTCCCATGTCCTAATAAACAAAAAGATTGTGAAGGATCATACAGTTGGTGTGAAAATAATAAATTGGCTGCTATGATTATGCTTATTCATGGTTACCTACAGATTTATATGAATAAGATGAACTATAACTCTTTGCTAACTGACAGGAGAGGCATGAACTTGCTGAGAGAGTAATGGTCACACGGCTCCACCTCTATGGCAAATGGGTCAAGGTAAGGAAGTTTCAAGTTTCTCTCTTTAACTATTTTTCTTCTGATCGCAAGCACATATAACGTGTCAATCTTCAACAATTTGAGAACATATTTTCTTGGATGGACATTGATGCAGAAATGTAATCATGCTGAAATATATCAAGAAATTTCTAATGAGAACTTGGACTTGATGCGTGAACGGCTTATTGAGACTGTGATATGGCCCTCAGATGACTCAAACACAGAGAAGATTGGCTAATAGAATGCCTCTCCATCGAATTATGGAGTTTTCCTTGTGATTCCTAGTCTAGGTATTTCATGTTATATATCATTTCGGTTCCCCAGGTTGGTTGGTATTATTTTCTACCAATTAAAAAGTTACTCAATTATTCTGTAAATTGTATATAGAAGATCCACCTTTTTATATATCTTCCACAGATAATTCAGATTTCCCTTCGAAAAGAAACGTGTATGATTGTGATCAGGTTCAACAGGAAGTGTTCTGCTGGCTATATATGCTCAATGTATTAACATTATCAATCACTATAGTAAACTGGGACTTGTTTTATGGCATGAAGTTAATCAGCAGGAACTTTGATTACAGGGTCCATAAGTGATTGATTTTCTGATAATTTGTATTCTCTTATATTTTCCGAGGGAACTAGCTGAGATGAATCATGGCATGTAGTTGGAGTTCATCTTCTGTTAACACTAGTAATGTCCTGAGCACACTTCAGGAGTACTGTTCATTCTAATAAAAATTAATAACTTCTCGTTTCAAAGGTTGAAATACTTTTTTGATGCAAAGATGTTAGACCTTCATTGAATCAAGAAGAGAATTACTAAGAAGAGATATCTGTCTGAAAACTACGAATTGAAGCGCTGTCAACAGACGGGCAACCAGATTCCATTCCTACCAACGTAAACAACCTGCAAATTGTTCACTTATCAAGTTATCAGTCTCTAATAACAACTTCAGATCCTCATATTGCTGGGAGATTCACACATAAGCTAGCGCTGCACAACTAATTCACCAAAATGGCCGGGTCGAGAACTACTTGCAGCAAACTCTACAGGTTTCATGCATTCTAAAACCTCAGCATGCTTGGGTGAAAGCAAACCAAACAGCAATCATAGATCCACTTGAGGCTCTAACAAAAGCAGAACCTCTACGAGTGCCATGATGGAAAGAGCCATTTACATTAATCTTTAGCAGACCAGTGCTATCCCCCTTGCCACTGTTACCACTTACCACAAGTCGAGTTAGGCCAGTCTGGCCTTTAGAACTGTGGTGTCCGAATCCATGAAGCTGAGCACCAGTTTGCAACATAACATCACAACCTCCACTGCTCCTCCTCCCAAAGACGACAATTTCTCTCCCTCAATATTCCACAGCCCCAAGTCCAACAGTAACAAATTATTAGCACAACGATTCGGCAAAGGTAACAACTCAAGAAGTTCTCCTTGAGGATGTAAACAAACCTGCCGTAGGACACCATGACTAAGTAGCTTGTTTCGTAAATGGGTAGTCCCTGCAGAGGTGCAGAGCAGACTTGAGCCCCTCCCTACACAAGACACACTCATACGTCTCACATGGGACTCTTTTAGAAATGATCAAGCACCAACCTTTTGTTACCTCAAAGTGAAACCGAGAATTTTGGTTCTGCAGCGACTGATTTTCAGCTGTAACAGTCCTCACAGTGGCAGCATACACATATACACGTTGAGATAAGCAGATGGATAAGCCTGCAGTGCCTTACTGATAGTCCTTAAGGGAGCGATGTAGAAGTTGGGTAATGGGAATGAAACTTCTTCCCCACTGTCACTTGGGAGTGTGGAGAAGATGAATACCAGCGTCAAATCCGTCACCGGAAGCCACATGATGATTTATAACAGTTACAAAACACCGGAAGCCACATGATGATTTATAACAGTTACAAAACCTCCCCGCCAACATCAAAAATTGTGCCATTCTATATCAAGACTTTAAGAGTAACAGCACCTAAATAAGAAGTGTTGCAGAATTCTCTTTACAAATGATACAGAAAGATTTATAAGTAAACCATGATTTGTGTTAGTTTAGTAGAAATCAAAATCACTGCACTGCAAAATGCTACCGTGCAATATGACCCTAACAATCCCTGAACATCAATCAAAGATGTGGTGGTATGGACTAGATTAATTCACGTTCACTTAAAATGTGTTGATGTAAGATCTAACATTACACCTGGGGTAAAAATTCTAAGAAAATAAAAAGAAGAAGAAAAAACGAATTACTAACGGGAATGTACTGAGTTGTATATTCCATAATGGCAAGTTAAGTATTCTTCCTCACAGGACTGTACAAAGACTCATCCTTGCTCAATACATCCTTGCTCATCGAAGCTTCGGGGCCATTGATGCAACAACATGCCAGATATTGGTCTCTTTATGCATTTGGAACCAAAAGATTGCACCTTTATACAGCATGTTTACAACTCCTGATGAAACAGTATTTGACAAACATAGGATTTGAGCCCAGTACTACCTAGTTAACATAACTACATCCATCTTATGATACATGTCAAGTGTTAAAAAATAAATACACAAAAGTGGAACAACAGATTTTGAAGGTAACCTGATTACGAGTACCCACAGAATTAGAAAGCTTCCACACTGCTCTAACTGGGAAAAAATATAAGAGCAATGTGTTGCACCTGCAATGGGAAACATAAACCAATGTAAACAGAAATTTAGCTAAATTGAACTCCAATTCATATTTTCATACCCTACTTCTCAACCTTATACTCGGACAAAAGAAATTATAACATAATATGAATTACTGATGAATATATACAAATACAATCTCAGGACTTAAAAAAACATTTAGTCATATGAAGCTCAGTAACCTATAAGCCTTCATATGTTGAACAAAACCATAATGATATTTCAAAACCATTGTCAAACATACAATTCATTTAACTCGCCAAACATGTTGTAAATGAAGTTATTGTAAATGAAGCTTACCATAAGCATCAAAACTAGGACAACTGCATCAGTAAAATCCTTTTCTTGCCACTAGTTCAAGGGTAAACATGAGCCATCACTGAAGGTCGTAAATTGCCCGAGTGCTGATCTTACCCGAAGCTGTGCCACATGATGAATCAGATAAGATTTAATAGAATATCAAAAGCAGTGGGTAATAACAAAGTTGAGGTAGAAGATGACAACCTTAACATCTAGGCAAGGATCATTGATCATGCTCTTCACTTGAGAAACAATGCCAGCATTGTGTAGTTTTATAAAACGACTAAATGCATCAGGACTCGATGGAAAAGTAAGATTAACAATGGTCCAGACTGCAGCTATACGTAACTGACTTTCATTACTCTGCAAAAATTTCAGAATAAGAGATTGGGCCCCATTGTCTACTTCTGGTACTAGTTGATGCATAACAGCTTCCTTATGAACTTCGATTCCACTTGCAACATTACTAAGCACATACAACCCCTGTCATAAAGGATTTTCGGAATCCATAAGAAAGTAAATATGTGTAAATATGTAGGATGCAGAACGAAGTGTTTAGGGTAATGGAGGATAAATTTTAGGGCGATAAAATTTGGGGAAAGGGTTTAGGGTGATAAAATTTGGGGAAAGGGTATAATCCCGACTCACTCCAGCAAGGTTTGGAGTCACAACAAGAATTATCAATAATCAGTCAACATATATTGTTTGAAACCACAAGCAATCTCTATTTGACAGATTTTCAACAATATATAATGATCCTCATAGAGCTACAGAAGATATCAGAACCCAACATGAAATGACCCTTATTGATGACTTATAGGAACTGAAAAGTCTAATACTAAAAAACTAAAACATGTACCAATGCAATTTGAAGGTGATAGTCTGCCAGGGGATGGGGGCACTACCTATAGTAGGCGGACAGGTAGACATTGGTGGTTTTGTGATAGAGTTAAGGGTCAGAAGGTTTCTATATTTCTTTGCTAGGTGGATCAGACATTGGTAGTTGTACGGTGTAAGGTTCAATGTAAAGATTGAACTGCTCCCCAGGTTTGAAGGAATGTTCAGAGCATAGGCAGACATCCTCTTGGTCACCTTAAAAGCACCCATACTCTTGGCATGAAGCTTGTTATCCTCCTAAGGTGCCCCAACAGAAACCTCGTTACATTTGGATTTGCCATATTGTCTCTTTCTACCAGTCCTTTATCACTAGCAACATCGTCTTCAACATGTAGCTCTGTTAAGTTACATCAAAGTTTTGAATTCTCAAAACCTCCTCTGAACTATAAAACTTCAGTAGCTGTCACAGGCATCTCTCTTCGAGTGGCAGCGAATGTGCAGATGGGGTTAACACCAGTAGAAGGTCTGGAATTTGTTTGTACCAGTAGGTTCCCGAGTAGTGACTTGTCCACCGTCATATTGCGGCATTTCGTTCAGTTACGCTCAATTCTGTCTTTAAGTTCTTCAGCATATAAAACATCTTCTTTACTCCTCTCTTCAGGCTGTTCTTCAGTGCCTGGTATTGTATCTAACGCCCCTAATAGAGACATCAAGCTATGCATATACTCCTATTGCTCATGTTTCCCAATCAGAGCCTCTACCTTTTCAGTGAGTTGCAACAATAACTTCTCTCGATTATGGATTGGTCATCAAACCCCTAAAGGTAGTCCATTATGGGTTGACATGGAGAAGCCTAAAGCTCTGATGTCAAATATGATGTAGGACAACCTAGAGGTCACTGTGTTTAGGGTCCTAGAAGTGTGAAGCTTAGGATTATAATCCATGGGATTGGCTGTTGTGGTTAAAGATCCTTGAAAGAAGGGAAATGAACAGAATATAAGAAATGTGGAATCTCACCAGAAGGTTTCTTCAAATCAAACCAAGACTTCTCATAAATAACTCAAGAGATATTGTTTGAAACAAATAAGTAATCTCCTTGACTGATTGTCAAATAAGGCCTTTGTAAAAGAACCCAAAATTAGATGACCCTCATGAATGACCTCTAAAAAACCTAAAAGATGACCATAAACAAAAAACATCCATCTTCAAGGGAACAGCTAGAAACCACATGATAACCCTAAGAGTCTAAAACATGACCATAAACAAAGAACATCCATCTTCAATGGCACATCTAGAAACCACATGATAACCCTAAAGCAACTAGAAGACTAGGCAAATCTAAATGATTAAAGACTCCTACAAAAAAAAAAAAAAAAAAAAAAATTCTCTATCCTTTCATGCATCATTGAAACATTCACAAGTCTGCAACAATAACAGGTGTACTGATAATAATAGTCCATGAACTCCAGACACACTCCTCTCTTCTACATTGTTCTTGCTACATAATCATGAAAAATTATAACTTTTTTGCAACAATCACTCTACCCTAAAGTCACTGGCATATTGATAAGGAAAGTATAAGGCACAGAACATGTGACATAGATTAAAACCTGTCAGCAGCTTAACAATAGTGCACGCATTCGGTACTCTGTGATGTGTAACTAACTAAAGAACTGACCGTAGCCTATTCCAAGTTTCGACAAGCAGGACTGAACTAATATGTTCTTTCCAGGCACTTTAAAACAAAACACTAACACCCTCACCCATCTCCTACAAGTTGTACCACCATAATTTTCAAAAACTAGTGTATCTTGACTACCATGTTTATAGAACTTTTATTAGATAATAGTAGTATAAATTAGAAGAACTTGGGAACAATAAGGAAATGGGAACAATAAGGGAAAAGGTGGTTCTAATCATACCTCTAAATCTATTCCATACAGTTTTTTATACCGAACAGTGGATAAGGAATCATACCTCTAAGGGAAATGGGAACAATAAGGGGTTCTAATCATACCTTTAAATCTATTCCATACAGTTTTTTATACCGAACAGTGGATAAGGAATCCATGACCAAAGGATGCTAGAACTGAAAAGAAAGAAAAAAGCAAAAATAAAAAAGAAAGAGAAACAAAAAAAAAAAAAACCGAAACAGCAACAACAGACCAACAGCAAATCATAGACACTTGAGGAAACTTTTCTTCAATTTCAGAAGATAGCTGAAGAAACTGATGACCATCAACATATAGGTTTTATGAGATACAACAAATGCATGTTTTCAGAAATGCAAGGTAAGGTATATTACAAACAAAATTTGCAATCCACTATCAGATAACATAATTTAGATTTGAATATCACTAAAGATCCCCAAGTAAATATAGCTAGTGCCTATAGAAAGACTTCTAACCTGTATACGAATTTCATCTCTTGATGCACCCTGCAACTGCCTTCCAACAGCATCTAATATTATACCATCTTCGGCAAATGCAAGCTCAACTGACTTCATACATCCATCAACAAGATTGCGGACGAGCGCTAGAGCTTGCTCTTGGACAAAAGGCTCAGGGTCTGCAGGTGCAGATACATTTAGGCATCGTTTATATTAAAATAATATGAAAAAGTTAAAACAAACTACTTTGAACTGCCACAATAAACTTTCACGTTACCAGATATAAGACTTGCTAATGAGGACGCTGTGAGCTCCATGAATATTTCTTGTTTACACATGTAGTCTGCAAGGCACATCAAATTCCTTAAAGCCCATAAAGCATTTAATCTCAAAGTTGAATCCATTGATCTTGATAACTGAACAAGCTGCTTCACGCCTCCACACTGTAGAAATAATGACCTATGCGTAGTAAAATCAACAACTATGTTTCCAACAGCACTAAGAGCTGCCACCTGAAAAACAAGCATGGAAGATAGATTAGCACAATGCACCTATCTTTCTATATTAAATGATAAGGTAACATATTCAATCCTGAGGGATGACCACAATTTATTATAGGCAATTTTCAGGTACGTTTTCTATATTGTAATTGCTTATGTATTCCATACATCCAGGATTACTGTCAATAACCCAGGAATTTCAATGACAAAATGCCAATGTATTTCATAGTTTTCCGAAAATGCTTTGTAGTTTTATAGATTCTCCTAATGACAGTGAAACTTTGTGACCATTCAGTATACATTACAGCATAGATGAAAAAGTTTCAAAATGCATTAATTTTGCAGATGCTACAGAAACAGTGATCAAGAATTCAGTCCAGAAGAGAAGAAAAAAAAATGAGCTCATCAGTTCCACAAAATACAGAACTCACAAGGCACAGACCTCTGCATGAGTTTGCTATTTGATAAGTGTGTATTAACCTAATAATCATGCTCCATAACATCCTGAAATCAGGTACCTGTTAAAGACAAAAGTTGAGTTCAGGCTGGACAACCTGATCTGGGGTTCTTTTGAATGATAAAAAATGGATTAAATTCAGTTTACCTCCTCGAATTTGGTGCTAAAATCAGTTCGATCTCTGAACTTTTTATTAATCAAGTTGGTCTCTAAACTTTCAATTTCGATCACCTGGGTCCAAATTTTGAAATTCCCTTCAATCATGACATCAGATGCTGAATTAACGCCTACATTTAAATGAAATATCCACACTACCCCTTTGCTAAGATAATTTTTTTTTGTAAAATCCATGTCCCCCTTTTTGCATTTGCAAGGATTCGAAACCCCTCCCACCTCATAAAAAGATCATGCCTTTCACCACTGGGCCAATAGCTTGCGCTAACTAAGTTCAACACACACATACACATAACTGAAAGACCCCAATTAGACGAAAACCGTTCCTGAGTTTGGGTCAAACTTAATTAACTGGGCACGCACAGATTATATATGTCCTTTTCACATGATTAAACAAAACGAAGCTTGTACCTTGGTGGTATGTGGTTTGAGATTGTAATGATATGGTGAGGGTTCGACTCTTGTTAAACTCAGAGAGAGGGAAGATTTCTTTGGAATTAAATCCAGGATCCTTTACCTTGTCCAAAGGGTATTTGGACAATTCATTAAAAAAATTGGGCCCTCATGTTAGGGACAACTCAGCATCTGACGTCATGATTGAAGGGAATTTCAAAATTTGGACCCAGGTGATCGAAATTGAAAGTCTAGAGACCAACTTGATTAAAACAAATTCAAGGATCGAACTGATTTTAGCCCCAAAGTTTGAGGGGGTAAAATGAATTTAATCTATTGAAAATTGACCTCTTATTTGAATGAAATAATGGGTTCTCCACGTAACGTTGATGTGCTTTTCCCTAATCTTCAATGACTAAGCATATACAAAGACAATTCAACTCTTCTAAGCATCAAGTCCAGTCGTCCAGATTGATCCTAATTGGGAATTTGGCATCAGAGCAGTTATGGTACCAAGTATTGTATTTTTACTTTATGTCAAATCCCAGCCATCAAGTCTCCACTACTATTAACAGTCCTTGAACAGCCCAAAATTTGGATCCTAACCCAAACCCCAACTATTTCCCTTCTAAGATTTAAATTTTACAAGTTTTAAACCCATACCTGTCTTGTCAAATGGTGTTGACTACATTTACTGGTGTTCACTATTTGAGTCCATAATTCCCTCAAAACCTCTCATAACTATGTTCTTAAATACTTCCACTCGTGTTTGCCAGCCCATTTACTCCTTTCGGAGGAACAAAATCACTCTTTTAACACCAACAGGAAATTTTAAAGGAAAAGTGGAATTACAACATTATCTAACTTGTTTTATTCAATGAAACTGGTACACAGAATTTGTTAAGAACAAATAAATCCTATTAAAAAAAATTGATGAATGAAGAAAAAAAATCCACAGTCAGCTAGAGCAGTAGTATAAAAGGCCCCAAAACAGAATCTTTGTTTCTTTTCTAGTTCTGAAGAGTTTAGGGAGTCTGAAGACTACAACAGAAGAAAGCAATGCCAACCACAAAGTTTAGTGTTTCTGAGGGTTTCAGTATGGGTTAGAATGTAGAGACCAAATCTTCCATTAGCAAATGAGAGAAGAAAAAAGAAAACCCAGTTGTCTAGTGAAACAAGTACGGTATAACCTGGGTCAGTCTGACAACACAGGAATAACTCAGACATGAGAGAGAGACTGCATCAGCAGAGTTCGCCTAACCATAGTCCAAATATAATAAGTGAAACATAATTAATCCACAGTTTAATTCAACTCCAGACCGAATTGAGATTGAGATTGTTAAGAAGCCTTATTTTATCAGCTATATTGTGATAACATGAAGAGCTCCATATATTAATATAAAATTTGAGAAAGGTATTTCACTTAAGTAACCATTGGTAACCATTTACCTAGTTGACCAAAAAGGATTAATATATTTCATTCAAATAAAGGCTCAGGAACAATATGGGACTTAGTAGTTGACAGCTGACATGGAAAACATGACATTTAGTGATAGCAAGTAGATACCTGGACTGAAGTAGAAGGGTCATCTAACAGCCGAACCAAGGGAGGGACAATCATTTCGTTCATAAAATTACCTGCACACAGATTCTGAATTCACAATTTCTTAGGAAACATATATGCTAGTATAAAGTCTGGCTATCACTAAGCTAGTACAAATTAGTATATTGCATAATGCATACCTTGATAGAGCGAGAAACACATCTTAAGCAAATGCAAGCTGCAGTGCGTATGTCAGAACTATCATGAATCAGGGCTTCAGATACCAGGTTCAATGCCTATATCCAGGAACATATAAGGAGTTACAAACCAGTTGGATTTCAACTATAATAAATTCCTCATGCAAGCACTATCTTATCAATCAACTAAGCCAAATTAATATTATTCGTATGTTACAGAAACTCTCACAAAGATCTGATGTGATACTGAATAGCCTCATGATTTGTACTTCTTTATCGTGAACAAAACCCATCAATTTTATTAATCTACATAACTAGTACAATCTGTGGATGAGACCCCTATAATCAAGAAAAACACAGAGTTATAGATAACTGTTTTAGGAAAAGATAAAAAAAAAAAAACATAAACTTGAACAGGCATTTAATAGTAAATTTAACCATTTCAACAGTTAAACACATAACTTCACCTTTGTACAATTTTTGAAACCAAAAACGAAAAAAAGAAAAAAAAACAAAACAAAAAAAAAGCATGTTTCCTTGTGGCAATTATAGTTACACACATTGCATAGTACAGTGTCGAATTAATAGAAAAACCAAGATCCTACAAACTAAAGAGTAGCAACTACCACCACTAAAACAGGATTACTTTCTCAGGAAAGACAAAACCCCTTCAACCAACAAGCAGGATAAGGAGCCCTTGTCATGATGACGAAAATGGATAATGGCGAACAAATAGCAAAGAAAGTATTATTGGCAGAAAAGTGATAATGTCATACATAATCGCCATAAGTAGATGTATTTTTATAAGCAACAAACCTGCAACGACAGGAATCTAGACCTACAGCTCTCCAACTTTGAGCATAAATCAGCTAGTGCCAGTAATAGTCCTTCAAAACGTTTCGGATGTAAATGATTCTTTTGCAAGTGGTTGTACAGTTTATCAATAGCATTTGCCTCAAGTGCCAGTTTCTGTAGGTCAACTTTTTGAGAAATTAAACTAGAAAATGCAAAGGGAGCTTCGTCCCCAACTTGACCGGGATCATCATGAAGTTCAAGTAAGAGATGAACCAGCTTGGTTTTGATGCCTATATCTTGCAAATAGCAAGAAGAAGTGTTCCTTATCGCAATCAAGCATGTCGAAGCCAAAAATCTTGTGCGGGGATTTCGATCCTTTGTTAATTCTATAACAGAACTCAAAGCTCTTCCACTTTCACAGTCCGCAAACTCAGAAACAGCTTCATCATTGTGCTTCATAATTGTTGCTAGAGATTCTAAACTATTATCTCTCTGACTAGGAGAACCTTCGAGAAGGCTAACAAGCTTTTTCAGAACACCAGCTTGACATAGTGCCTTCTTTTCTGCCATAGTCTCACACGAATGTATAATTATACTTGCACCAAGTCCATTAACATTTTCATTTTCACTATTCAATAATGAAAGAAGAAATTCCATGTTTTTATCTTGAAGGAAATCACACTTTGGAGCTAGGTTCGACTGATAAATCATTCTTAAAGAACGTGCACCAGCGTCCACAACCTACAGAACAAAAAAATCCATCCAAATGCAGTTAATATAAGCACGGAGGAAAAGATAATGCTCTACGGGAACTTGATAACTCAATAGCTCGGAAATGACTGCCAATTTAGTCTGACTACTGCAGATACAATACATTTATAAAATTAAACTTTCCGTTTCGTACCAGACTACCAGCAATGCTAGTCGGTTTCGGTTTAAACTAATAACTCAACAAAAAATTGAATCATCAACCAAGTCATTTACAAGTATCACAACACATCATTTCATCTATCAGAAATTCACATTTTGAAACCTGAAAGCAATTAAGCAATACGATCAAATCAATCAAATGCTTTCATTCATTCAAGCATCAAATTCAAATTCAAATGAAGCTACCTTGTCATCAGGATGAGACAAAAGAAAGAGCAGGTTAGGGCATGCGCCGGCATCCAAAACGGCACGCACGCCGGCATCGAAGCCGCAGGCGAAGCTTCCGAGGGCAGCGGCGGACTGAACAAGGAGATTGGAATCGTGATCCGGGCGGGGATGGGCCTGCGCCGTAGAGGCGAGGATGGCGGCGACGGCAGGGACGAGACCGAGCTTGACGAAGGCGAGCTTTTTGGTGCGATTGCCGATGATGCGGTTCTTGAGCTCGCGGAGAGCCTTGAGCTGGACTTGGGAGTCGGGAGAGCTGAGGCGGGTGAGGAGATCGGAATTCGGGGAGGTGACTGTGGCGGTGGCGGTGGTGGAAGAGGCGGAGGCTGAGGTGGGCATGGTTTCATGCAATAATGGAGGGCTTATTAGATCCGGAGAATAGCTATGAGAGAGGCGACAGAAAAATCGATGACTTGGGGAGAACTGCAAAGTGTGAAAAAGGAAGTCCATTTTTTTGAAATGATAATAATCTCTAATAATAATAATAATAATATTATTATAATAATATTATAATAATAATAATAATTATTATTATTATTATTAATATTATTAAAAACTTCTTTTTTTTTCGACGAAGAAACAAAGAACAAATGAAAACAAAAACAAAGATTACAATGGAAAACCCCTAATACAGCATAAACCATAAAAGTTGAAATTCAAAGCATTAATTGAAGATAGAATGAGTTCGTTCTGCCAGCCAACAACATGAGTAAAGTGACCAATGTCCGCTATGGAATTTGCAAGAAAATGTGTTCCACGCCAAATGTGAGTAAAAATGATGGAACTACATCATGTGGCAGGACATCTAATATCATGAACAATAGTTGGATTCGCCAAGGCATCTTGATGCAGTTATTAATAGAATCAATAAGAATCTTAGAGTCACACTCGACTTGAATTCTGGTATAACTATGTAGAGAGGCAGCAAAGGCAGCAAAGAGACCAACTCTTAAACTCAATGCTTCAACCAGAAAGATATTTGCTTTCCCTAAACACTTAGTGGAAGCAACTAAAGGACAGCCTTGATCATCTCGGATAACAAAACCAACAGTAACTTTATTATTTGGAAGGATAGAATCATCAAAGTTCAACCAAAGGGCCATGACAAAATTACATAAAGATAGTTCAACCAAATGGTCACGACAAAATCAAACTACATGTAGGGAGCCCTAATTAGCCTAAAGCCAAGATATAACAAAACAAAGGCAACCTAACATGTAACAAATACATAATTAAATCAAAGAAACTCAAGAGGCATGTCTAAACGCTTAGATGTCAGAGAAGAAACCAGAACAAAACCAATCACTTCCCTAACTTATTCAACCAACCACTAGCCTCTACTCGGATGCTCTCGAAGGAGTGCATTCGACCACTGCTACAGAAGACGTGAAATATCCATTTGTAACCCCAAAGCTGCCTGAAACCTGATCCTCAAAAATCGACCCAATTTATTTGGGCTTATTCTTCCTTTAAGGAGGATGACCCTGTTTCATCGCAGTAGGTACATGCTCCACCCCTGACTCACCAATCCTTGACAAGCTCGCTTTCTTCCGCTTTCTAGCCTTATTCTGAGCATCCGATGGCCACTTACACACCTCTAAAACTAGCTACCCCTTAGAATTAGGAGTACCCAGCCTAGTAGCGTCTTTAGGCCCAAACATGCCCATTCCACCTAACCCAGCCCAGTCAACCCAAGTTCGATCGACCCCACTTTCAAACCACCAGAGTTCCCACCGAAAATAGCGGAACCCTAAACACGCCATTAAACACCGCACTCTGCTCCACCTCGACCTCCAGCGTCTGACCCACCGTCTTCGGTAGCTGTTCCAGAGCCTAAGCAGCCTCACGAGCTGCCACTCCAACAGTCGCCTTCATCGGCAAGACCTGACTCACCTGAAGACCTGAGCGACCCCGATCTGACAATAAGCACAAGCACCACCTCTGACTCAGTCTGCGCCATCTTCTGCATCACCATCAAAGCCTTGTCACAACTGTCGCCACCGTGATCGAAGAAATCACAGGTGTTGCACAGCCTGAAACACTTATCAAATTTGAGTTCGAGATCCACATTTAAATCCGGCGAGAACGAGAAAGATCTCTGTACTAAAACCCGTCGTTTCACATTGTGAACCAGTCAGATCCACTGTATATGAGCTTTCTGTTGTAGCGCCGATTTGTCAGGCCGTGTCACACCCCAATTTTCGAAAGATAATTTTTCAAAAATTTTGGCATGATATATCCTAAAATATTATAATCCCATAACCTGTTTCAAAAACAAACTTCACAGGAAACTAAAATTTAATGTGGAAATGTAATTCACACAACTCAACACTGAGTTAAATATTATATTTCCTTGTTTACATAAACTCAAGAAAATGAAAAACTCACATGAGTTTAATACTGTCTAACTCAAATATAAAAATATACAGAGTACAGCAAAACCCAACAAAAACTCTGCCACTAAGCCTCCGCCTCAACCCTGCTGATCATCACCTGCAGGTCTAACCCCTACACCAAGAATTGGTGCACCGGGTTGTAAACAACAAACCCGGTAAGCTAAAAAGCCCATATGAGTAATTCTCAAAATAACAAAACACCTCCAACAACCCATTATAACACACGAGAAATTTATATAAATAATTAAATCCACAATTTCAACACTATCTCAAATAACATGTACCCATGAGTCTCAGGTATTAATAAATACCCCTCATGACCTACAACAACAAACTGTGTACCCATGGGTCCCAGATACCATACGGTATCTCCCATGACCTACACTGACAGACAGACTAGAGCTCTATTCCTAACCGCAACCAATCACCCGGCCAAAGGCTTGGAACCGGTTTAACTGTCTAATATCAAACACAAAAATGATAAATAGCATCTTAACCGCAACCAATCACCCAAAAAAAGGGCTTGGAACCCGGTTTGACTAGTTATCCAACAATCATAATATCACAACATTATCCTCAATAACACAATATCACATCATTATTCTTAACAGCATAATATCACATCATAAATTATATTTTTCCACATGGATATATTTACATGAACAAAATGTAGATATTCCACAAGAATAATCTATCAAAAATCAATAAAATTATGATCACTTGAATCTCAAAATAGCATATAAAGAAACTTGTTTTATCTTACATATGAGCCGTTGGCGATCAAGCTCATATATTTTTTAAAAACAAATAAAAACATATTATTAAATCCAACATCATCATCATTATCATCATATGACCATAATAACATTATGTTCAAAAGTGAACCTTGGTGAGATTTACTCACCTAAATATCCCGCTGCAATTTTCACAACCGACAATAGCAAGCAAAGACACAACTTCACAAATCACCTAAAGTCACACAATTACCTTAGTAACTAAAATATTATAGGTTAATACAATACCCTTAAACTAACCCTTAGTTCAAGGGAGGACAACTTTCCAAAGTCGTCGAACTTAGAGACCCAAAATGGCTGTCTCTAATCCTCAAATCATAACTCAACCCTCAACCAAGCCTAATAACAAACTTAAATTCCTATCAAACAAACATTTCTCACAACCTAGAAATTCTACATCTTAACAAGCTCACCACAACAACAGCTAGATACAACACGACAAACTAAGCCATAAACATTGCCGGACACGCCGCCACAGGCGGTGACGAGTGGGCCCCACGCGCCACCAAAAAACTTCCAAATTTGAGAAAACTCTCAACAACAAAGTTGAAGCTTGAAGCAAGGGGAACAACTTTCATACCTGAGACTTCGACTAATTTTGGCCGGAACCAGCCGAAAACTGCCCCACACAGTAACCCAAAAATCAAACTGCAAAACCGGCCTCAAAACCTTAAAAACTTGCTTCAATCTATGCCTAGCCACCACTAGACGGAGGAGATGATCAAGACTTGATGGAATTCTTGCAAGTATACAGGGTGTATGTAGTATAGTGAATTGAAGAAAAGGGGTTGTCGTTCCCACGAGGATCTTAATTCAACTTAAATTTTGGAATATCTAAACTAACTACACTGAAACACACAAAACAAAAAAAACACAAATTGATAAAAACAAATACAAAGACTCAAACTAAATTGTACTTATGATTTTTGGGGTTTTTGAAAAGGGTCTTATGCTAATGAAAAATAAATTGTAAACATAAAATAAGATAAAGTAATTGAAATTGATAAGAGTAAGAATACGATGATGATGATGAGTCTAGGGTGTCAGAATCAACCATAAGCAATCTTATCTACGGTTTGACACAATTAATGGATTCTTTTGTTTCTCCATATAACAATCCTCGTATCTAAGTCTAGGTACGACACTTAGACCTTAGTTTTCCTTAATAGTATGATGCTCTCCAAGTACGGCAAAGATCGTATATCCTAGTATGCAGTCTATCTAGTTACGACATAAATTTAACACATATGACTCATGATGTTTAGAAAACAGAGAATCATGCAAACTACTATTCCAGTTACGGCAACAATATAATTCACAATCCTTAATATCAAGAAGCTAAGTAGAATTCTATTGTAGTTACACCTCAAATTCAACTTCAGATAGCTAGATGCAAAGCCTAAAGGTCGCGAATCAATAGAACTTTAACACAAGCAACAAATCAAGAGGAGATTAAGAATTTATCTGAGAAGAAACTAATAATTTATCAATTAAGTATCAAAACATGTAGACAATCATGCTAGGGCTTCATCCTAGCCCTAGAGAAAGAGTTTAGCTACTCATGTTCAAAGCAAACATATTATGAATTCTTAAAAACATAAAGAAACTAATTAAATGGAGATAGAAGTAGAAGACGGTGGATGGCAGCAGCTTCTTGGATGAAATTCTGATATGGATCCTCTCCCTTTTGTGCTTGATAAACCTTCTTTTATATGATGTTTTTTTCCTTGTTGCTTCAGGCTTTGGGAACTCTTTAATGACATAGCCTAAAAAGTCCAAAGAAAACATGTGTTGGACTCTCAAGAGGCCCATAATGCTATATTAATTTTTTCGGAATTTTGCTAAGTCATTCAGGTCTTGAAAACTCGAGCTCTTGGAAACATGTGGGAGATTCGCGCGTACCGAACAGCCTGTACTTAAACGGCCATATCTCCCTCTAAGAATATCGAAATCACGAACCGTAAAATTCTGTAGAAAGTAGACATCTAGGGCTTTTCGTGGATATAAGGCTCACTCTCTGGTTCTTCCTGGATCAGCACAGTTAAATCCTCAAAGTTGGCTGTTCTGTCAAGACTGCTTCAGTTGTTAGGACTGCAAACTACCTTCAATCCTTTTTGCTCTCTTTTTGCTTCTTTTCCTCATCTTTGCTCTTTAAACCTACAAACACACTAAACTAAGTAAATGAACTAAAAATAAGGAAAACTAAACACAAATATCAAGATTAAAGGGCGTAAAAATATAGGAAAATACCAGCACATCAAGACTCACCCAAGGATGCCCCTCGTCGCCGCCGGAATCGGCGAGTTTGACCGGAGACACAACTGCCCTCTTTCCGGCAACAAGGCTCTGATTCCGGCGAGCCACACCGAGTAGCAGCTGCCCAGCCTTGAAGAGAGCACTTGTGGGAGTCGAACGGGACCGACGGCGGTCCAAACGGTGGCCGGACGGTGGTGCTAGCTCCGGCGGAAGTTGGGTTCTCGGGGGAGCTCGGGAGAGGAAGAGAGAAAAGAGAGGGGCTGACTTTTCTTAGGGTTTCCAAAAATTAATCCCACACACATTTTTCTACTTATACACTTTCCAAACCCGAAAACAAACAACTTCTGAACGTAACTTCTTCATACGACATCCGATTCAGGCGTGCCATATGTCTACGAACTCGTATCAACAAATTCTACAACTTTCGTGAAGAAAGTTTTTGAAGATAACTTACGGAAAATAAAGTCAACTTTTGGCTTCTAAAAAGTCTAAGCACCTTAAAATAAACTCTCAAAACTTCAACTTCGCATAAACCAAAGAATTTTCATAAATAATCCTTCATTAATTAAGGAAATAATACAAGGAAAATTGATATGAAAATCTAGGATATTACAGGCCAAATGTAGGATCCCAAGATATCACCGATCCGGTTCAAAACCTTCACATTGCACATGGCAATTTAGAGTCCTCTCATCAAAACCCAAACCTCCAGAGAGTCCAACGTCATCGCCCGCAAATTGTCGACGCCATTGTAATCGGCCAAAAGCAGCAAGGAGTTGTTGAAAAACCACGGTCGCCATGCAGGATTCGATGTTTCTCGTCTTGCTCCGTGAATTAGAACAAGAAAATCCCACCCTCCTCCTCATGAACCTCCACCATTCCTTTCAACCACAAGATCGCAGCCATGGTTGTCAGCAATGCCAGCGCCGATACTGCCTTCCTCGAAAAAAGGCGCCCACACAAATAAGACCCGACCTCTTCGATGAGATCCAGGCTCCCTTCAAGCATCACCATCGTGTCTTCCGCCTGCAGAGGAGTCGCCATGTCGAGTCATCGAGTTTCGGCTAGATCAGAGACCCGCGCTAATCTCGCTCAATAATATCGATAATATTTTAAGGATTATTCGCTACTAACTTTATAAACTACTATAATATTAATTTAACCCCTACCATTTCTCCCAAAATCATATATTTCTCTCTCTCTCTCTCTCATCACTTTGATATGGTTATTTATCTTCAAAGAACATGATTGGGTCAACTCTGCATAACCATTTCCTGAGTTGGAGCATCATTGGAGTACGTAGAAGGGGGAGTAACCGCCATGAAGTCAAAGATGTCAGCAAGATCGAAGTGTTGGTTCGACGATGAATGTGTCGGATCGGTGCTTGAAAAGGCTTGCATCAAGGACGTCGTTGGCTTAAGGCTTTACTTTGATTGCGTTTTGGCCAGATTCATCGATTGAACTTGAAAATGATAAAATTAGGAATCACCAAGTCAGCAAACTGCACCTATAGACTCTACACGAATAAATTTGCAACATTCCAATTATGTTTATTTGAAATTTATTTCTTTGTAAATGTAACATCTCGGAAAATCGGATTTCTATTTTTTAAAAGGAAAAAATTATTTTCGAGCTATTTTATTTAAATTTCTGTTATTCTTTAAATTTTTTTTGGTTTTCAAAAATTATTCAAATTTTTTTAGTTTGTCAAATTTTGTTTTTCGAGCCCATATGATTACACTAGACATTATTACGAGTTCGTAGGATTTTTCGGAACATCATTTGAATATCAAAACTATTTTTAATGATTTTTGAAAGTTGGTATTATCTAAAAATTAATTAAAAATAGAAATTAAAAGTGCGGCTTCATCTTACATCTTCTAAACCGTTTAATCCGGGTCGTCGATTTGAGTATATACATACAGTGGATCAGTTTGGACTCGAATCAGTTTGAGCCCAGACCGACTCGGTCTCGAGCTGCTCTGCAGCGGAGGAGTTCTCCGTCGTCCGGCCACCTCTCGGCGTCCAACCGGTGTGTCCGTCTTGCCGTCCCCAGCCTCTATGTGTTCTTCGTTTTTGAAGAAGAGCTCTGACAAGAGAGAAAAGAAGGAGAGAAGGATTTCTGGGTTCGCCGGCCAACTTCCGATTCCGGCGACGTCGTGGAGAAAGGATGGCAGCGTCGGCTTCGTCTCATCCCCTGATCGTCCCTATGATCTCGGATTTTTCAGAGAAGCTACTATGGCAGAGAATCGAAGTGGATGAGAGTTTTAGGGTTCCGATCGGGTTTTCCCGATTCCGGCCACAGAGGCGTACATGACCGGTGCTGGTAGCTTCGCCTCAACTCCCTGAACATCGTTGTACTACCGGTTTTCGAAGAGAAGCCTTGAGGAGGGAGAATCGAGCAGAAGAAGGTTTTATCTTTTCCGGCGAGTTTCTGTGTTTTCCGGCCACCGTTGAAGACAAGTGAGGTATGAAACTTGATCTTCTCTTCGAGGTCTACTTGTTTATATAATTGGAATTGAGATTGGTTGGTTGTTGGAGAAGTTGGGTTTTGGCAGTGGAGGACCGCCGTGTGTGCTACTGTGCACGGCGGCGACGGCGGTTGTTCTGGTGGTTTCTCTGCCTTCAGTCGATATGCTGAACTTGTTTTAATCTTCTATAACGCTTGGGATTAGATTTTGTTTATGATTGAGGTGAATGAAGGCTGCGTGCAGATGCTTGGGTTTTCACTTGAACTGTTATTGAATGGTGATTTTGACAGAATCTGTAGAATATAATTTAGTTGTTAGTTCGGTTTGATTTCAAGAAGCTGGAAAGTTAGGAAATTGCAGAGTTAAGTTGGCTTGCTGGGTTGCTCTGGAATTGGAGAGCAGTACGGGAAAGAAGAATTGGGTGATGGAGAAATTGAGCTATGTGTACTGTTAATATGAGAGGATTCAAATTATATATGTTGTTGTTCCTGGAGTAGAGTTGTTATACTGCAGGTGTAAGGTATGACATTTTCGAAAGGTTGAATAGTATATGGACTTTGATCGAGACTAGAAGTTATGTATAGCTGTGATATTAGAAGATTTGTGCATGTTGGCTCCAAATGGGATGTAAGGTTTAAATGAAAAGAGGATGTGGACGGCTCCAAATGGGATGTAAGGTTTAATTGAAAAGAGGATGTGGGTGTCCAGAGTAGATTCCGAGTTTGAATTGGATATTTGAAATGATCGGCTATTCACTTGTGAAGTAAACTATGAAATGGTGCGAAGGAGAAAAGGAAAGGGTGATCATGATATAAAGAGATAATGGGAGTTTTAGGTGCAGAGAGTAATTTCAGATTTTGGGATTGATTTCTATTTCAAGTTGGATCGTGTATATATAGTTGGGATACCACTTAATGCGGTGGCATGTGATTTGGTAATTGTCAGAACAGGTGAGCGGAATTAGAAATAAGGATTTTGGGTGTCCTTAGTAAATTTTGGAGATTGAACATTGCGACTTGACGTGATTTGCCAACTTTATCGAAACAAGGATTCAACGCGAGGATTGGAGACGTGTTGTAGTTTTAGAAGCAAAAGGATAAGGATTTCAGAAAGCGTGTCGCAGAGTTACTAATTTTAATTAACGTCATTGCTAGCGCTTGCATTCCAGATAGGGTCTCTATCGGGGAATCTTTCTTTTAAACGATAACTAGTTTATAATTCAAATGCGTAATTTATGTGTCATTGAGTGATTAACTCTTGGATGTTACTGTTTTTCATTTCATAAAAGTATGTGATATCAGTGATTTATATGATTGATGTTATTGCTTTCCATAAAAGCATGTGTCGATATTGTAAAGCGAGTATTGTTACTCATTGACATGCATAATGCATTGTGAGGAATTGTGAGATTAGTGAGATTGGTGATAGTGGAGAAGATGAGAATGAGATCGAGAAAAGATACATTTTGTGTAGTTGAGTTTCCTCATGGGTTGTCCATGAATCCATGTCAGCCCATAAGTGCACAAACTAGGGAATGTAGAACCCTTCGATGGCGGACATCGATAAAGCGATTTAATCGGGTTTCGGGTTTGGAGACCATGAGTATAACAAGACGACTAACAAATATGTACAGATGGTGAGTTATTACTGATTTGTTAGGTCGTATATTAGAGACATCTACACGACTCACTGATTTGTTAGGTCGTATATTAGAGACATCTACACGGTATGAGACGTGTAGGCTCATATGTCTTTGATGTATGGACTAATAAACCAGTAATCGAGTGGAGGAAGTTATATTAAAAGTGTATTGAATTCTTATTATTTATATTAAAAGTGTTGTTTGTTATTTGATAACTTGATTTTACGACTTAGATAAGAATAGCCTTAAGAGGTTTGACCCTACTGAGCGTAAGCTCACACATATAAATTTCTTGTTTAGGTACGTACGAGTGCACGTCTTTCTAGAAGTTTAACTATGATGTTTAACTGACGTGTACGAGGGTATAGAAGAATTATAGAAGATTAGAAGTGAGCTAGTCCTCAAGACCAGTTTTACCTTTGTAATTGTTTTTGTTATTACAATTTGTTTTGTTTTTAATAATTTCTGAAAAAGTATTTGAAATTGTTTTATTTTCTTTTACTTTTCCCGCTCACGTCTCGGATTCCGCGTCAGGTGTTTGGAAACCACCGACACCGGGTTTGGGGTGTGACAGTAAAGCAGCGAGATCATACATTCATCATACCAATGTGAGCTCGTATAATCAGTTTCTTAAGACATATCTCATTGTTTGTGTCTAGCGAGAGAGAGAAGTAGATAAAAGAAAGATGTGTGGTGTTTTTCAGTTGAGAACTGGTGGACTGTTGAAATGAGATTTTGGATAACTGACAATGATTGGCATGGACATATAATTTAGAGCTTCTGATCTTTTTGTGGTTGTCGAGGCATGATTTGGATTAAGAATAGTACCGTAACAGCATGTTTTTATACAGGACTGCCTAAGGCAGGACTAATTTGTAAAACAGTCCCGGACTGTCTAACCTTGGCTTATGCTGTGATTAAGCTAGTCTCATGTTTGGTACTGCTTGGGACTAAAGAGCAGAACAATAAAAATAGTCCAATCTCATGTTTGGCTGTTGCACAGGACTAAATGATCATTGAAGTAGATTTCTCAATTTCATAAATCAGGAATAAAGTTCATAGATTAGTAAGTTTACAATGAAAATAACAGTCACAATATAATTTATACACATTGACAAGTTTACCAATAAATACAACAAAGAAATTTGAACTCTCATTTAGCATTCCACAACCCAACAAATTATGAAAATGTGAATGCTAATCTAGCAATTACAAAATGAGTTCATCTAGCTTTGTGGTGGTTTCTCCAACATGTGACTGCAAATCTCCCAAAAAGCATATAAACCAAGAAGCTAGTGACTGCAAATCCCCTAAAAAGCATATAAACCAAGAAGCTAGGTAGATCCCCTAGCAGAAGCAGCAAGAAGATTTTGGACATACACTTTCCTCACATCATCATCTAAGGATATGAACACAGAGATATTTTGGGACTTTTTCAAAATGATTTCCAATGCCTCAATTGATCTAGAACAGAAAGTCCCATTTTCTTAAGTTCACTAGCAATATCAGATCGATCTTCATTACCCTTCACTATGACATCAGTCAGCATTTGCATTCTTTTTCCAGATTCTTCAAACAACCTATCCAATGTAAATATAATTCTATCTTCATCATTTCTTTTTCTCTTTTTCTGACTGATCTGAGATTGTCGACTGACCTGAGGACTTGTGTCATTCTCAATATCTAAGTCATCTTCATTATAGCTCTGCTCGTCCACCATTATGGCTATGAACTTTCAATGTGTTCAAATGGGGATACATGTTGTAAGCAACCTATGGCTTCAGATATAAATGTGCTAGAAGTAGAAAATCCTCTAACCAAATATTCAATTGCAGTAGAAAATCCTCTAACCAAATAATGATACATGTTGTAAGCAATACTAATTTCTAATGACATTCCGAATTGAAAGGGGGTTATATATTAGAGATATATTAAGTTTGTTCTTCTACAAAACCAGTTGCAGTATTGTTTATACTGAAGTCTTACTATCTCTTATACCAACTCGTTCAAAATATATCTTCTTTACTCCCATTTTCATGAAAAACAATATCACTTGCAATTTTTTCAACTAGTTAGCACTAATATCTTTGGTTAAATAATGAAACAAACAAAAAAATAGAAGCTAGATAGATAGAGATAGAAGAAGCAATATGCTCATCGATCTAGATGTTCTGCTAATGGTTTTGGGGTAAATGAATATAGCTAGAACTGTAAAATTCTTTTGTCAATTGAAAATCAAATCGTTATAGACAGTTATTTTGTCAAGAACACCCAACCAAATCTTTTGTCAAGAACACCCAACCATGAAGAACAAGAACAGCTAGCAAAAAAAAAAAAAACGATGCAAAGAAGAAGAACACCCAACCATTCATAATCAGTTTATAACTAATCAAGCTATCCAAACACCGACTCAATATGATCATCTATTAAATACATATCACCAATAAACAGTATCACCAATGAAATCGATCTTCTGTAAAAATTGAACAAAAACACCCAACCATGAAATCGATCGATTCAACATATTACACACCGAATCCTTAATCAATCTATCAAATACATACAACCCAAAACCAATTTTCTATGAAATCGATCTTTACTCATTCCAAATCGATCTTTTCCAGAAAGGGTTTCAAGATGTGTGTGTGTGTGTGTGTGTGAGAGAGAGAGAGAGAGAGAGAGAGAGAGAGAGAGAGAGAGAGAGAGAGAGAGAGAGAGAGAGAGAGAGAGAGAGAGAGAGAGAGAGAGGAGATCGTACCTGTCCAGTAGAAGAGAGAGTCGAAGCAATGAGGAAGCGCTACGCAGAGAGTCGAAATCGTTAAACAATGCGGTATGTAGTCCGCCCAATTTTGGGTGACTATGTAAGAAGGTTAAAACGGGACGCGGGGACTGCCTATACTCATTTAATTCAGTCCCGTGTTTCTCCAAACATGGGTTTCAGACTATTTTCTTACCTAAGCTAGTCAAATTCTTGTTAGTCCGATGTAACAAACGCCACCTAAGGGTTTGGGGTTATCAACTTATTAAGGATCATTAGTCTATTGACAGTATAATTAAATTATGTGTCATTAAAGATTTAGCCCATTTAGGGAAAGCTATTATATGCAGTCGTTACAATGTACAATTCTCCTTTGTCTCATCCTCATTGTTTTACTTGGAGATGGATGTGTCAAAGGCAGTGGCGTAGCTATAACTCACACTTAGAAGGGTCAAGATTAACTAACAAGTTAAATTCATATTCAGTTACTGACATAATTTTGTTAAAAAAAAAAACAAACAAATGACGCAGACTTAATTTTTGTTCTATATCGATTCTTAAATTGAACATGCACGATAAATATTGAAAAGAATGTTTTGTTTCGTAGAGATAATGTCAATGCACGGTAAATATTAATGTTCTGCTTCCATTTAGCTTATTTGTAAAGAAAAAAATCGTACATGAAATTTAAATTATTATCACAATATTTATATGTTACATTCCATTAATATCTAATACTCATTATGACTAATTAAACTTTTCTAAAATGTGAGAGGGTTCAATTGAACCCTCTGCCCCCTAGTTGGCTACGCCTCTGGTCAAAGGTATGGTCATTGATTGGGGGAAAAAATTATAGTGGCAGAGTTGGTTATGTTTTGTTGATGGTGGGTTGTTTAAAGTTTGGTTTACAATCAACTCAATTATTGTGTGATGGTATTGTTTTGCTAGTTCGTTTACTTGCATTTTATATAACGCGCGCGTGACACGGTATTAACTACCAAGTACAAAATGTGAAAATGGTCGAACTAGGCAGTTATAATCACTACAACCAGCCACCGCGACCCTCGCTCCGATGACGACCTTTGTCGCCCCCAATCTATTGAAATAAAGGAGCTCCCACAGAAGGCACCACCGATCCACGAACCGTACAACTCACGAAACCGCTTCATTAAGTATGTCATCACTACTGTCATCACTTTAGCATGCACTGCCCATCCTGTTGCTAGCGGATTGCCCATATTACACCCTTGTTAAATCCTTCAAAATTGCAATCCCAATGAACCACAATTAGACCTTAGATACCACCTGTTCGGCAGCGGCATCATAGTCAACGTGGTAAGAGGCAAACAACACAACCTCCTACCAGACGAGCAATTGCTCGACACGTTAGAGTGTTGCGAGATTTTGACGTTTCTTTCAAAGGGATTTTGACGTTAGAGTGGTGGCGTTGATGTTGCAGGTGGGGAGTCCTCGAGTTTTGATGTTTGGAGAACGCTCATGGAGACTAGGTTTTCTTCTTGGACCTTAGAGTTTCTTGTTGAGATTTACATGTTTTATGAGGCCCAATAGATTTATTGTTTATGTTTTATTATCATGTCAGGTTTGTTTGATTGATGTCAAGATTGCAGTAGTTTGTAACATCTACTTGATGAATAAACAGTCTATCTTAAGATGGTGGTTGAGGTGAATTATTATCACATCCCGACTCTTAAATTTTTACCTTATTTACTAGTTTGGTATTAATAAGAGTTTTACCGTCTTCGTCAACGAGATTATAGTTTATTTGGTCCCTAAAGGGGTTTTAAGGGACGATTATTTCGGAGGAATTATTCATAAGAGAAAATGTGACGACGGTAAAAATAGTAAATTTTAGCTAGTAAAATGTAATTTTTTTATTAGGGTATTTTTATTGGGGTGTTTTATGTTATGGAGTGGAGTGTTTTAGTATGGGTATTAAGGAGTTGGACTGGGTGTTGGAGGCCCAAATTCTTTTTCTTCTTCTCTCTTTTATCTCCCCTCTTCCCCGAGCTTTACTCTCCCCAGCGAACTTCCAACCGCTTGTCCGTCGCCGTCTGGCCGCCTGAGACCGCCGCACCAGTCCCGATCGGTCGGTCTCCGACCCAGCTTCCTTCCTAGACCGGTGAGAGCTCCTCTAGCGCCGCCGTGAGGGGGAGTTGCCGCCCAAAACCTCTGGTTGTCCAAAGCTCTCCGTCGCTGAAACTCACTCCTCCGGCCGCCATAGCCGGAGCTGAAAGCCCTCCTCTCGTGCAACAACCCCTCCAAAGGTCTCACCCTCTCTTGAGCTTGGTAAGGAGAATTATGAAGTTGAAGTTCTAGGGTTTTTAGGATGTTTTCGTTCGATTGACATAGTTAAGCTTGGAATTGGTGTTTGTGCTAGTTAGGAAAGTTGTAGAGGGAGTTGAGAGGAAGTTGCTGTCAAAATTTGGTAGACATTGGAGGTCGCCGGAGTCGGTCTCCGGCCGCCGCTGTTTAAGGGATTTTTCATAGTTTTAAATTGGTTATATTAAGGGGAGTTATTGATGAGAATTTTAGAATTTTTGGAGGAGTTTTGGATAGGTTTGAGAATTTTTAAAGTTTGGTAATTTTGACGGATTAATAAGGTAGAATCCGGCCGTTGGGTTAAAGTCGTATAATCTGTAGATGGTTGAATTAAAGCTGCTGGTATGTTCGGTGAAGTTTGGACCATATTAAGTTAAGAATGGCGAAATTGGGCAAGGATGAGTGTGATTGAGGCTCACGTTTAATTTTGCCTATTTTGTGTAAATATGAGGTTTTTAATTGGGAAATTAATAATATATCTTGGAACAGGACGTGAGGAGACTCAAGCAGAAGAGGCCTCAGATCGACATCAGGCTTAGGCCTAATTTATGAGTGAACTTTTATTTTAAATAATATGCATGTTATGGTTCTTGGTTGAACAATTTCTTTTGTTGGCGCATTTGAGGTCATGTTATTTTGTCGATTTGTTTCCTTTTGGAGAGATACCGAAAATAGGATTTTTCGGTGAATATAAATATATTTTTATGAGGAGAGTATGTATATAAATGTTAGCTAGCCATATGTGTTTGTTCACCTGAATGGTGTAGTAGATAACCGCATTATGGTGTGACGTGAGCGTGGTAACCCTATATGAGTATCTAATTCATATAGGGGGTATGAACACATATTTATACACTCGTCCGTCCACCTTAATGGCATAGTGTAGCACCGCATTAAGGCGTAACGTGAGCGTTAGACGCAAGCGTAGTAGCCTTGTATGAATTTCTATTTTTCTTATATTTTTATAAGAATTCATACAAGGAGTATGTACGTGTGTAGATACATACATATATATATTGATGGATTTATATGGTTGAGTTGGGAGGCTCAAAATTTAAGAGATGAAAGTTTTATCGCTTGAGGCATGCATTTAATTTCTTTAGAAATTAAATTGGGAAAACATAAATATTTTTACTTATTGGTTCATTTTAAATAAATTTATTTTTGTCCACTCACTCTAACATTTTCGAATGTTTTCCCCTGGGCCATTCGTTTTAAAATGTCCAGTCTGCAGAGTACGGGTTGGATCTAGTAGAAGGCGAGGCATAGTCACCTATTTCTCCACCATCTTTCACCAGTATGTTACCTGTTAACCTACCAGCACATTTTCTTGCTTCTTCTAGTTTTAGCAGCTTTGATTACCTTGAGGATAATGTGTGTTAGTTCAGATGTGTGTTAAGTCTTAATTTAAATTTGGAATATTTGAAGATTGAAGTTTGTTATATTATTTCGGATATTTATATGATGGATTAGGAGATGGTTTTATTATTGTGTTGTGGTGGTTGATTTTGTGGGGAGCGGGTGGCTCCAAGAGTTGAGGACGGTTGGTTGTTTTTAGGAGTGTTATCTTTGAATTTTTAAGGATAGGATTGTTCATTTTCAAGGGAGGTTATGCCGAATTTTTCAGTAAATTTTCCTTTGAGGTGGACCCGCAAGACTTACTTTGGATTTCAGGGTGAACTGCAGGGTGAGTTTTGACAATTATAGATTTAAGAGCTTGTCTGAGTTTGGATTACAAGTAGAAGACTTAAGGGATGATATGTCCTTTATGCCTTCAACACGGCTTATACACACTAGAAGGTTATTCAACCAAGTAGCACATCTCTCAACTCAAGATGTTATACAATTACAATGTAACTCTATTTTCTTAAATGTTAGTCTCTGGCTTTATCAGTGAAGAGTGCTTTGAATTTCGTTGTAACTTAACAATTTTTTTATTGTATACCTAAAGGCTTCTTAAGCCCTTGGGACTTCATAGCATAATGCCTGAACGCTAAACAGTTTTATCTTCCTTAAGAAAAAAGGTAAGGTAGACACTAAAATGAGTATAATTCAGCTATGGTAGGCCATCCTTTTTATGAACCACAATATGGTGATTTTTTGTTTGTAATATGGCTAATTTCGAAGTAATATATGAAGTGTTTAGTTAAAAAGGTAAAAAAAGGAAAGAAAGGAAGATTCAACTCCTCCTCATAGTCTCACTTCACTTCACCACATAGTAGCGCCTCTACGTATTGCAGCCTAAACTGGTTTTAGTAGCTCGACTGGGCATTGTCATCGTCGACTATGTTTAAAACTTGCTATTCATTGGCTCATTGCCTTCAATGGTCCAATTTGAACAATTATGATTGCTTTAGCTGGACAGTTGGTCATTCTAGGCTTATTAAGATGAAAAACAAACTAATTGATTACCGTTTTTTTCTTTGGTAATGAAGTACTCTAGAATTATTTCAGTACAAATTTATGCTCTAAATATGATGTTGCAACTACTGAAATCAATAAAAAACCTAGAAGCCTAAAGTGAATTGAGAGTCACTTAGGTCCTGAGGAATTGCCATGGTCCTGTTCCTGTCCCTATCCTGCATTTGGATAGCAAAGTAGATAGCAAATTAAGTCAGGTTAAAGCTCATAATTTGTGTATCCATGTTACACATACATACTACAAATCCCCATTTAAAATGTACCTCCAGAATCCAGCAAATGAACGCAAACTCATATAGATGGTTAGTGCAACCCAGATGCCAATGAATCCACTTGTGTAGGAGAGAATAAACAGGAATATGATGCTAATAATAGCCACCAAAACCTAGAGAGAAAAGAATGATGACCATCGATCAACTTTATTATCCAAATGAATTGCAGCGGTATCGTTTCACTTAAACAACAAATATATTGATGACATCAAAACACATTTTAGTTCTGTATTGTTTGAACACATTGTAGTTTCAGATTATGAATCCATCAATGCCTCACTTAAATTTTTGTTTATCAACAATATACATTTTAATAGATAAGACTTTTAAAAAAAAATGATGACTGCACATCATAAATTAGAGTGCAAGAAAGGGGGTAGAAGACTTGCCATAGAAAGTGCTGCATATGCAAAATCAGAGGCTCCAAAGTTGACGCCGTCAAAAACAAATGCCAATGCATTGATAGGTTGAGTGGCAGCAACAAACTGGTTTTGATTGGACGACAATTAACCCATAATGTCATATGGAATCTAAGGAATATAAGTAGAAATATTTTTCTCTGTTCCGATACAAGAGGACTTACAGGTATGCCTATGCTAATAAGATGCAGGACATTGACATCTTTTGTAAATAACCTTGCTCCATACTGCAACCCCACTCCGAGCAGGAATGCGAGTATCAACCCCAAAGCCAATCCTAACTGCAATTGAAATGTATGGAAATTTTAGAAAAATGATATTATCATATAGTTAACTTACAATATATCTACATTATTATTAAAAAACCTGTAATACTCGGGCAGCAGTAACTGCAGCTTTGTCATAGTCGTTCTTTGCAAATGCACTTGCAAGTATTGCCTGAAAGTACATATGAAACAACTAGCATCAAGTCAGTCCATAAAACAAGAAATTTAAACATTGAGATAGCTATTTGCGCATAAACATACACTTATTAACTAAGTTTGCATATTCTTGATTTCTAAACAAAACTATGCAATAATCAGCATTATAAATATATATATGTGTGCATATATTATGTCTAATGTGTGTCACAATTGCTCTGCAGCTATATGTCAATATGTCCACTAGCTATTTTACTACACAACTATGTTCAGTTTTTTGAAAATTATTGTAATTCAGCAGTCACAAAGCTCAAATTAGCTTTATGAGCAAATTAAGGAGAATTAGATCGTCAATGCGCTTTGATGAAATACATATACTTAAAACTAAAATGAAAGTGTAATTCCAGTTGTTTCATTCATTAAAGAAATAAGATTTTAATTTATAACCTGTCCTGCAACAGCTAGTCCATCAGCTAGAAGAGATGTTGCCAACCAAACTTGCAAGCAGACCTGAAATGCAGCCATGGCTATCGGTCCCTGGCGTGCAGACAATGATGCAGCCAGAGTCACACAGAATGTAACCGCAATGACCCTCATTAATAATAGAAACCCTGGAGTCATGAACAAAAGACTAATGCAGTATCAATTACGTAATGCTAAATATCTTCTAGAAATATCAACTACTGAAGCTCCTTTAATATAGAGACAGGGTGAAAAGAAATATCAAAAACGCGCTATCTCACTATTTTCCCAATCATCACTATTAACTTAAGAATTGAATCCTCACCATTTTTAAGAAATCGACCAAATTGGAGATGTTTAGCACTTGGGGGTATGAGGTCAACTTGAGCCATTAATCTCAAAAAGAGGATGACGCACATTAAGTACCTGTAATGACCATTGTAGCAATTAGAGGCAAGGTGACACACAATATACCATTTTAGGAAAGTCAAGAAACAGAACATACATTAGTAATGGAGCATAATTTTATTAAAACTTACTGAGATATAACATGAGCAATAGCTGCGCCATTCACACCGAAACGAAAGACGAATATAAAAATTGGGTCTAAAATTATATTTGTTGCATCTCCTGCCACTATAATTGAACAAACAGTTCATAAATTAGAACAAGCAGGACCATGTAATAATATAAAATACAACAGATCATCTAATAACCTAAAGCACAACTCCGCTAGGGCATACCAGTGGCATATAAAGGAGTTTTTGTATCCTTGAACCCACGGAAGACTCCTTGCATAGCCAATGAAAGAAGAACTGCAGGAGCACCGAGCGACCTCAACATCAAGTACTGCTGTGCTGGCTTTAGCATTGGGGAATCCTGAATAACAACAACCTCTTTCTCTTAATATTTTTATAGAAAGATATTGAGGACTTGGTGAAAGAAAACATTAAGTCAACCGGTACATTTAAATCTAAGAGAATTCTAGAGAAGCTTAGTTATCTTGGCAAAAGGAACTTACTGAACTGACTCCCATAAAGCTCAATAGAGGTTTTGCTCCAGATATGAGGAATATGGCTTGAATAAATCCTAGAATGCCACCAATGACCATTGCTGATGATGCTGATGGGATATACCTTTTTTTCTGACCGGTTGTGACCATATCGAAGCTTACATCAACCGACTTTGAGTTGTATGCATTCTTACCAGTATCTGATGAAGAAACAAGAACAAACGAAAACTCTATTATGTAATAGGTAGTAGAGGCTTGGTAAAAGAATATAGTGTAAATGCATACGGATTAATTGTATAAAAAAGGAGGATGAATTCTATACCAGTTTCTGGTATCAACTGTTTAGTTTCTCCATTTGTTGGTGAATCTGACTCCAGGTGAATATTCTCATTTGATTCAGGTCTTGCTCTTCCAATGGCGTCTTCTTCAGCAACAAAAGAGGTTGTGACACTAACAAGTGGAAATATTGCGATTCTTGATACTTGATTGAACAAAGCAATTGACACTCCTACTGCAGCAAGCTCCACTGAACCTTTAAACATTAACAAAACTTGATTGATAAAAGATTGATAAAGTAGTATGGATTTCACATCCAAAACCAATTGGCAATGAGTGGAGTGACCCAAACCCTTATAAACCCACATGCAAGGTCTCAATTCCCGATGTGGGATATATATCTCAACACGCCCCCGCACGTGTGGCGAATCTTCAAGCCTAACACGTGGACAACATTTAGGGTGACGTGGAGTTCGTGTGGCTTTTGGGCTTCACACGTGAACGTGGGTAACCCGCTCTGATATCATGATAAAGTAGTATGAGTTCCACATCCAAAACCAATTGGCAATGGGTGGAGTGACCCAAACCCTTATAAACCCACAGACAATGTCCCAATTCCCGATGTGAGATATATATCTCAACAAAGATAATTTATATGGTTCAGTTTAAACTAACTACATGGAAAAGAAAACATTCCTTGGAAGGTTAACATATATACAAATAGGCGTTACTTTGTCGTTTCATTTCAGTATATAGTTGCAAAGATTAAGGTCGCTGAAGTGTTAAATAATCTACAAACATGAACCAGGCTCTGGTGATGCTTCCTGTTATATGGAGCTTAAACAAAAGTTTATGTCTAATTTGAATACTAATACATCCACCAATTTTGATACTCTACGAGCAATGCTTCTAGGTTCTGTTCCAGATGTACCTCTTTTGATGGAATGCAGTAATTCGAGTCTTCAATTATGTAGTTGAATTTGGATCTTGAAATTTGTTCAATCATCCTTTAGTCATCCTATTATTGTTATTCTTAATTTTTTAATGAAGGCAAGCTATCAAAATGTTTGTTTCGATCATCAGGTTTATAACCGAGCCATGACTGTATAATCATAGGGTGCTAGCTGCTCCATTACCTTTCAAGTTACTCCACAATTTCAGGTTTCGATCATTGGCTGAATTATCATCGAATGATCAGGCTTCAACTTCTATACATAACTTTATATTATCCGTTCACATTTAAACTTAGTTTTTTAAACCTGCAACTAGTGATCAACGGAAACTAAATTGATAAACTTAGAGTTAACTAAAGCAGCAAGATTGATGTGTTGTTAATATCTATTCTGGAGAAAACGCACTTGCATAAAACATATGCATTGGATGTGTCTGCCTTATCTTGATAAGTCTTGTTTCTGACTCAACTCTATTGATGGATGACATTGACTGAGTTCCCAAAATTGGAGCGGTTTGTGTAGATATTTTAGTTTTATTCGGTGAATCTCTCTATGAAAAACTTATTTTACAAGCTAGTAATTAATTGGTTAACAGATAAGTATCATAGCCACGATAGTTATGCTGGCCATATTTACACTTCTGCTAGAGAAACCATGTTCTAGTGACTTATATCAAGTTTATACTTTTAGCAGCAAATATGTTATAGTAACATTAACGAACTAGTGTACAAACATCATAACATGCACTACATGTTTCCAGAACAAATGATACACTGGAACTACTCTTTGGTTAACTTCAGTGACATGGTTTGTGGTTCTCCTATGGGTTCAGAAATAAGACATATTCTATACATTGCTATCAAATTGAGCATTTGTGACCAAGCAGCAGGCAGACCGAATAAAAAAGACCAAGCAACAAAACATTAGCAAATCTGAATTAGAACTTATTCGAGATGGAAGGGCTTTTACAAAATAAGTACCTAGTTGTCCAATGAATGCTGTGTCGATTAAGGATGCAATTGGATCAGCTGTCAATGCTAGTGCTGCAGGCAATGCAATTGTCGCTATTTCTAAACCCAATTCGTCCAAGTTAAAAACATATCTGCCCATCATAGCACAAAGAATCCAAGCATTATATTAGATCCTAATTAAATATATTCATTTTTTGATCAGTAATCTATCAATGGTATATTGGAAACAGAGAGGGCAAAAGTATGAAAGTAAAAGCTATGTTGGCTTAAAAAGATACATTTCATTGTTTTGTAGCAAATACATGAAAGTCTTTCACAACATGAAAAGAAAAGGAAAATGCGTAAAGTCAGAACATTACCTGATATCCTTAAAGAAAATGAAGGTAGTCTTATTGTTTTCATTCATATATGATCCTTCATTTTCTTCAGCCATCAGTTCGAAACCAACTAGAATCGCTAAGTTGTTTTCCTCGTTGGGATGGTTACGAATCAAGTTGCATTTGGGGGGAAGGGGGGAGGGGCAAAATTTTGAATTCACCAAACTCTGCTCCAAACCCTGCCAAATACATTGCATTGTCATCAGCTTCATTGCTTACAAACCCAATATATTCAATTTAAGGAACATGATAACCATGGTTAATAAGGTCTCTAATATGGTGAAACAGAATGCATGAATTGAAAGTAATTTAATTAGCTCATTATCATGTAGATATATAGGGATTATTTATACAGTAGCCAGAGAAGAATCATTACATTCTTCCTCTCATCTTCTAAAACCTTGGAGTTCAAAGTATATCAAAATAAAGTCTTTCAATTAAGAGTCCCACAAATAAAGGAAATGCCTGAATTTGTTATTGGTATACAGGGTTGATGATCATGATATATACTAGTATGTTTATAAACATGAACATTTCAGGACTAAAACTCAAACATTTCAGGTTTGCAATATGAAAACCATTCATAAAAGCCAAAGTAGAGAAGAGAAAGGCAAAGGGTCACTCACCTTGATCACCAACGTGAAAGAATATCTATGTATGTCAAGAGAAGAAGAATACCCAGTATGGAATTTGGCTTTGATTAAACTTAATATTGAAAGAGCCAAACTTTATTCTCTCCAGCTTTTAAACCTCTGGAAAAAGGCGTCTCTCTCTCTTTGTTTCACCCTGACAAAGACATTCACAGCAGAAAGATACCAACCATTCACAACCTATGACGAACATTTAGTATACAAGAGTTTTAGAGGGAAAGCAACCATTAATTCTTAGTTTCTTACCAACCTCATGTTTCTATACACTGAATGGTTGAAAACTTGAAATTGCTATAAATAAAATTTCTAACCATACATGAAAATAGTTTGCTGCAGTAGCTATTATATCCTTATCATTATCGAGCAGTGGCCAAATCTGGGCAAGATGTGGGCACATGTAACCGATTAATGTGGGTCTGCAAACCACTTTTTGTGGAAAGATTGCAACCAAAACCGAATAAGGCGATTGGATAGTGTTGTCAGTGGCTTTTATATAAGAAATTAGCTTTAACTATCTGAAGATAAAGACCGAAAATGATTCGTTGTGGTTATAGAATAAAGCCAAGTGTCATTGTCCATCGTTTTCATGCACTACAACGTATTAACATGACCAGTAATTGGAGGTTAAAGATCACCGTTTTTTACTGCACCGTAACAAACATCTTTTATAGTTTTATACTCTTTTGACTAATCATTGTTTAGCGAATTTTGTTGTCAAGCATGATGTAAGTTTTGTTAACTGTGATGAAGTCTCCCTACAATTATGCTGATAGCTGTGACTATTGACCTTTTCCATTACTGCTATGATTTTCTCATGGTGATTAAATTTTTGATTAATTTTTACATAATTATGGACATCTAAAACCTTACTTATGGTTAATTGGCACTATACAACTTAGTTTTCTCAAATATTATATCACACATATTTTATCATTACCATACACATTTTGCTTTGCAGTATTTCAAATGAATTTGAATTTATGAAACTTCCCGCGAACCCGGATCCTCTCCTCCTCATGAGTTGGTCCTCATATTTCCTCATGAGAGGATCTCAGCCTTTTATTTTGAACCAATAGCTGAGATCTTCCAGTTAATTTTAACCCCTATTACCCAACTTGCTCACTTACTCTCCCTCTTCTCCTCAAAATATCGGGCTGCTCGGGCTGCTCTCTCTCTCTCTCTCTGCTGTCGTCGCCCTGCACCCGCCCTCTCTCTCGAATCCGCCGTCGCGAGCTCTGCCTCCCGCCACCGTTGCGAGCTCGGCCTCCCTCTGCTGTTGTCGCTCGCGAGCCTCCCTCCGCCGTCGCTCTCTCTCTCTACCGTCGTCGCTTGCTCTCTCTTTCGTCGTCTCTCGCTCTGCCTCTCTCCGCCGGCGACGACCTCTTCCACCGGTTACGCCGGCAAGTCCTCTCTCTCTCCACGACGTCCTCCACCATATCCCAAGCTCTCAATTTTTCAGTACTGGAGTTTCAGGTTTGATCTGCAATTTTCTGGGTTTATGCGTTTCTTATCTAATTTGATTGCATTGGAATTATAGTTTTGAGATTGAATCTCACTTTTGTGTATGTTCTTGTGATTGTTGAATATAGGTCTTAAGAATGGAAAAGTCTGTGGGAGAAAGCAAAAATAGTTTGGAGAGATCAAAAGAAGATTTGAAACCTAAATATTACATGGAGTTTGATTCTGAGATTGCCGCATTCAACTTTTATAACACATATGCTCACAATGAAGGCTTTAGCATTAGAAGAGACGGTCATGGCAAGGATAAAAAATGTGTACTCACTTCAAGGACTTTTGTATGTTGTAAGGAAGGTTTTCGGAAAGAAGATAAGAGAGACGATTTGACAAAAAATCCAAGAGCACAGACAAGGACCGTATGTGGAGATTATTATAGGGATTAAGTTGGTTAGGCATACATGAAAGTATTGCGTTTCTCTGAAGAGCATAATCATCCTCTTCTCTTTAGAATGGATTGGCCGATAGATGGGGTGCCATGCTCATCTGCTAAAATTTTTGATGTGCTGAGACCTTCGTCTTTCATGTTTGTATATATATCCACCTTTTTTTTTGGTTATCTGATTATATTACTGGTATTACTACATCTGAATCATTCCAATATGTCAAACCAGATGTCTTTGATGCCTTTTGAAGCAGATTTTGGGAGCAGATTTTGGGACATATGGCAAGATTTGTAGTGTCATTTTGTATAGCTATTGGGAAAATTGGCAGATTTGTAGTGGCATTTTGTATAGCTTTTGGGACAAATTTGCATATTTTGTATAGTAGCTAAGATTTGTAGTGTCATTTTTTGTATAGCTGTTGGGAAAATTGACAGTTTTGTAGTGGCATTTTGTATAGCTGTTGGGATAAATTTGCAGATTTTGTATAGTAGCTATGAGTCTATGTCTTACAGATTTTGTATATTTTGTATAGTAGCTATGAGCTTATGACAACATTTTGTATAGTGGCTATGAGCGTATATATGACAATATTTTGTTCAATCTAGTGCAACAGGGGAAAAATGATAAATTTGAGATGATAGTGTCATTTTCAGATGAAATGAAACTGCATTCTGTGTTTTTGCTCCATCTCTATTCAGTTTTAAATTACCTGCATTACTTGCAATATTTTTTACTGATGAGTTCTCTCATAAATTCAAAGCTGAAACAATCAAAATGCAGCACAATCATTCATACTGTGAAATGTTTCTTCATTGAAAATTTGAAAAAATACATAATATTTGATCAGAAACACTAGTAAATTGGTCTATGAGTCTATCTGACATCTTCTTGGATTCACTAATATTTAAATGACTAACAGACCAGTATAGTAGTCATTTTTTACATGGGGCTAAATCTACAATGGCAACAATCTTCTTTTGCAACTCTACCTTGTTGGCTCCGACAAGCTTGTCAACATGCTAACCATCTCGGAGGAAGAAGAAAGTAGGAGTGGCCTTGATATCCCATGAAGTTCTGAAATCCTACACCATACAAAACTGAATGTTAGAATCACATACCATTAAACAACTTGTGATAGACACTAAACCAGCATCAATCTATTGGACACATCAAACCATCAGCATCAATAGCACCAACTCTATTGAATTAACCAAATTGGTTACCAACTTACAGTAAGTTCATCGATCCCACTGTTCTATGGTGGTGATGAGGTTCACATTCCCACTAGTGAACTCAACAGTATGTTTAGACTCGTCATCTCCTAAAATTTTAGACTACAAGCATCACAAGCATGATAACTTGTCAGATTAAACAAGGCAAGAAAAGTAAACACTTGGTGGCATGCAAGAAGTATCAAAATCATTACAAAGAGCATCACAATCATTAAGAAATGGTAAACATCTTTATTGCAGACCCTAGAGAGGAGAACTAACTACATCTTTTGCATGAATATTAGGCATAGAAACTAAAGTACTGTCCAATTTGTCTACAAAATTCTGGTGAGGAAGATGCGTAATTACCAATTGACATATGAAAAGTCAATTCCCCTTCAGCAATCAACGTGGTGCTAGGTACAAATGGAAATCTCAAGTATTCATCTCCACTAGAGTTGCAAACCCCAACAGCATCTGCATTTTCCTCCCTTCTGTACACTGAGTCGCATAAAAAACCAACGAGCTCGGTACATATCCAACATCCCAACCAAGAGGATTGCAATTCACACCCCCACCACACTCACTCCCATACACCAATTCAAATCTCTCGAGACGGTTACCAAGCATCCTACACAAACCACCGTTCAAATCATTCAAATTACTCAAACCTATACTCTCTCCACTCTCAACACTACTTGGAAAACTACTCATCCTATCTTCCCCAACAAATGTATACCCATAACTATGCTTCACAGAAAAAGCCAACACCATAATAGCATCAAAATAATTCTCACCATCATCCTTATCACTAACAACACTTTCTAAGCTCCCACTAATCAAACTGTCATAAATACTAGACCATTTCGGATAATTAAGCTTAAGAACAACACTAGGCTCGAAGTTACCTGCATTATACATGGACCTACTCTTTCCAATCATACACAGCTTCTTATCCAATTCCGAATAATACCCATCAAGCCTGAACCTCACCACACCTCGCATGACCGGAATCCTCGATCCCGGAAGTTCACCAGCGTCGCTGGCGAAGGGAGGCAGAGTCGTCGCCGGCGGAGGGAGGCTCGCGAGCGACGACGGAAGAGAGAGGGAGATCGCGAGCGACGACGGCAGAGGGAGGCCGAGCTCGCGACGGCGGATTCGAGAGAGAGGGCGGGTGCGGGGCGACGACGGCAGAGAGAGAGAGAGAGAGCAGCCCGAGCAGCCCGATATTTTGAGGAGAAGAGGGAGAGTAAGTGAGTAAGTTGGGTAATAGGGGTTAAAATTAACTAGGAAGATCTCAGCCATTGGTTCAAAATAAAAGGCTGAGATCCTCTCATGAGAAAATATGAGGACCAACTCATGAGGAGAGGATCCAGGTTCGTTCCTTTCAAGTATATATATATATTTTGTTTTGGAAAAAAATTGGGTGCGGCTACTGCCACCCACCAAATGCTTAGTTCACGCTATATTAAAATTTCAAACCAAATATTCCAATACTAACCCCCACAATCAAGCATTTTTGTGAAAAAATAAAATTGAACTAAAATCTACTAATTCGAAATGACAACAATTCTCTATACTGTATGTATCTCTCAAATCAGATTTGACAGTCACTTCAATCTTTAAAGAGGTGGTTATCAGTGTGGTGAGTTTTTTATTTTTTATATTTCTAATTATATATACATATGTGTGTGTATAGTTTCTATCCAGAGCAGTGTCCCGCTTTAAAATTGAAGTGTAGAGCTCTTTATTTCGCTCATTTTCAAGTCACATTTCCATAACTCCACATTTCAGTGTGTAAAACTTAGTGTGTAGATCATCTATGCAAAGTTTCATTCAATTTGAAGATCATTTGAGCTTCCGTAATTGTGATTTACATAAACGGTTCTGTTTAGACAACTTTTGTTTTGTTGATTTATTTAATCTAATTTGGTAATCAAATGATCTAAAAATTCGATGAAACTTTATAGAAATGATACACACACTATGTTCTTGACATTATACGATTGAGATATGAAAATGCGATTTAAAAGTGAGCGAAATAAGGAGGTCCACACTTTAATTTCAAAGTCCTTCACTGCTAAGGATGTCCTTATTTATTCTTATGGTGTGGATTTCCAATTTATACTCATTTTTCAATTGAATTTTCAAATCTCCATTGTCTAGTCTTTAGATACTAATGTGTAGATCATCTTTGTAAATTTTCAACCAATTTGATAATAGTTAAGGCCCTCAAATTTGCATTTTTCTATTATAAACATTGAACGATTCAAGTTCGACATAATTCAGTTAGTCCATTAGTTTAATCGAGTTTGCGTGCCTTAACAATAATCAAATTGGCTGAAAATTTACAGAGATGTTATACACGGTAGTATCTAAAGACTAGATTATGGAGATGTGAACATTTGATTGAAAAGTGAGTCTAAAGTAGAAATCCATACCATAAAAATAAATGAGGATGTCTTACCTGAGAAAATATATATATATATATATATATATATATATATAGAGCTTCTCAGCTGCAGACGTCCGCATTTATTCTTACTGTGCGAATTTTCACTTTACACTCACTTTTCAATCGAATTTTCACTTTCAATCGAATTTTCACATCTCCATCGTCTAGTATTTAGATACTAATGTATATATCATCTCTGTAAAATTTCAGCCAATTTAGTTATCATTAAGACACTCAAAACTGTGTTTTTCTGTTATAAACATGAACGGTTCAAGTTCGACAGAATTATGTTCATCCATTGGTTTAATCGAGTTTGTGTGGAAGGGCCCTGTATATATACATGCCTTTTCAGATACGGACCTCCGTATTTATTCAAAAGGTACGGATTTCCTTAATTGACATACTTTTCAATCATATTTTCATATCTCAACCATTCATCTTTTAGGTATATATGAGTAGATCATCTCTACAAAATTTTAGCCAAATTGATAATTATTAAGGTATTCAAAATTGTGAATTACACGAACGGTTCATGTTGAACAGATTTGGTTCATTCATTGTAATCATATAGTTTCGATACCTTAACGATTATCAATTTGGCTGAAAATTTGTAGAGATGATCTACTCATATATACCTACAATGTGAATGGTTAAGATGAGAAAATATGATCTAAAAGTGAGTCAATTAAGAAAATCCGTACCTTTTGAATAAATACGAATATTTGGACCTGATAATATCTATATATATATATATAGGCTGCCGTCAACATTGTTTATGGTAGAGGGAACTTACATTAGCCTATACAGTAGCTTCTTTGTTTTCTATCAAACAGAGAAGATTTGGGGTTTGAGAGTATTATTACTATACTCTATTGTATTCTCTCTTCAATTGTTATAGTGGAATATCTCGTCTGCTTCGACAGTGGACGTAGCTCAATCACATCGAATGGTTGACTACTATAACTCTTGTGTCCTTGTGTTCAATTTTTCTTTATCGTTCTTTGGTCACTCAAATAGTTCCATTCAATTTTTGTGTTTGTTTACGCTTTCGCATAACAATTGGTATCAGAGCCCAGGTAACTCTTGGGGCTTGGTATCTCGTAAGATCTGGTTGCAATTTGGTGGAGCTCCTGTTTGGATTGGGATCACAAGATTTGGATGGTTGTGATTGAGGTTGAGCTCTTGGATTTGGATCATGAGACAGTTGGAGATGGCTCAAATCATGCCAGGTGAAGATTATTGGAAAAGTGTGGCCTAGATATGAGCCATTTGGAATCCCACATCGGAAACTTGAAAGAGTCCTCCTTGGATCATAAGGAATGGTACCACACACACTACTGCTGATGCTTTTTGTGTTAAAACCCCATACTCATTTCTCCACCGGGTGGCTAAAGTGAGAGGTGTATTGACATTATTGTATCCGTGTGTGTGGAACCGGTTGAGTCCCGCTGGCCGCTTCCGCATAACACCCTGCATGTGAATGTATGTAGAAGCAAGCACATTGTGCATGACTCTATCTCTTGAAATCCAATATGCAGATTTGATAGAGAAGAAACTATTTTCTCCAGAAGCCAAATGAGTTTATCTTCTTCTGAGTGCGCTATAGAGAATTCTATGTGGGAGACTAGGTTAATCTGAAATTACAGCCCTATAGGTAGCACAGTGTTGCAAAAAGGAATTTTCATATATTGCCAGCAAGTTATTATGGACCTTATCAGGTACAAGCCAGGATTGGAGATGTGGCATACCAGCTCAAACTACGTGGATTTGCAAAAATACATCCAGTGTTTCATGTGTCATTGCTGAAGAAGAAGTTAGAAGATGTAGTGGTAGTTTCTACTCATTTACCTCCTAATGTGGACCCTCATAACCCTAGGTGGTATCTTGCTATTGGCCAGAAGAATGTTCAAGAAGGGAATTTCATTGTTACTAAGTGGTTGATCCACTGGTTGGGTTCAACAGAAGAAGAGCTACTTGGGAGGAAGCTACAGACATTTCTTCAAAATTTCCAGATTTCCATATTTCTAAGCTTGAGGTCAAGCTTTCTTCAGGGCCAGAATTGTGTTACAGAATTTTCCCATTTCTAGCTTTCTTGTTTACTTATGTTGTGTTGGTTGTGAAGCCACGTGCTTGGCCGAATGTACACTTCTTAATGAAGCTAAATATTGTTAATTAGGCCTAATTTGGTAGTACAGTTGTGCTGTGAGAAAAATTATTTTTGAAGTTTCTATGAGAAGAATCAATTTAGATGTTGCTGTGAGAGGAATTAAGTAAGGTGTTTGGTAAACTGCTTTTATAAATGTTGTGAAAACGAAAAGCAATTTTGAGTGTTTAGTAACTTATAAGTAAAAAGTGATTTGGTTAAGGTATAATTACCAAAATAGTCACACATGTTTTGCTTTAATTGAAAAATAGTCATACAAATTAAACAATTTGGTTCTATGATTATGTAACTGTACCGAATCAAAACAGTTCTCCTGTAATTTCTTAATGTAACGATTCGTCTTCGTATGTACATCAATCCTACAAATTATATAGAGTCCTGCTACATGCACCAAAAAGTTATACCAAAATCTGATACCAAATTATATGGCATCCTAGGTGGCATCTACCACATCATCATCTTCGATTAATAATAATAATAATAAAAAGTAGTTTCCTTATATATCTTAATGAACGACTTGATGAGAATTAACCTAGCGTAAACGTCTAATCACCAAACGTATTGTAGACCAACTAATTTTCTCACCAATCTAAATTAATCATCATGTTACTGAGATTCTTCCAAACTGTAAAAATCAAACACAACCTTCATTGAAAAAGTGGCCTGCATCGTTCAACATGGATCCAAGCATATCTAATTTAATCATTAGAAAATCCATAGTATTGTTCTTGGAAAAGATGGTAGTGATAAACATAATTTTCCTTTTGGCAATATTTGGGAAAAGATGGTAGTGATAAACATGCTCATAATTTGATTGAATATCGCATGATCCTTAACAAGCCCTTTAGGTATCCTTTTCATCATCGAGGACTATGCTCATAAAATGGAAAGGCAACACAACACGTTACAAGATCATAAGGTATTGACGATGAAGAAAATAAATTTAATGATTTTTATTTTTGATTTCCTATTCAAAATTAAACAGTTTAATACGAATACATGCTTGGAAACTAATCAGGTTTAAGCTCATCATGCCACATCATTTGGTATATAATTTTTGTAAAACATTTTGGTGTCTTTAGCATTTTCCAATTATATAACAAATTTACATTTTTGCTATTGTTTTTGTTACACATTGCTTGGATTAAATAAAAGAGTTAGCTCGAATATTACACAAATAAATTAAAATATTTTGTAGAGAATGTCAACAATGAAACTATAATATTACCATGGTTAACAATTTAAAACTATAATAAATAAATTTTGTTTCCTTTTAATTTTAAAAGTAAAATTATGTTAAAAAAACATGAAACATCAACAATGAACATCAGCATCGTCACACGAGCAGGGCTGATATCGGACTTGGTGGTGGCGCCACGGCTGAGACCGACGATATCATTGACGGGAGGTTCAGAGTTGAGAAAATTGCGGCAGGGTTTGGGGATGGCGAGGGGTTAGGTGCCGCCGAAGAGGGGGATGTAGATGGTTAAGGTTGAGAGGGGGGAGACGCCGAGGTCGGAGAGGAGGGTGGGGAGGAGTTCTTGGGGAAGGGAGACGCCGCCGTAAGATTACCCGCCGGTGGAGCAAGTGTAACAACAACCGGGAAAGGAAAAGAACTAGTCTGGGATGGGATTCGACACTGGGTTGCTAGGAGGTGTGCTCGGTGGGATGGATATGGTGTTCGACGGCGGCGGTGGACGCGGTGATGGGTTGTGGCAATTGATTTAGGAATTTTTATTTTTTTATTTATTTTTAGAATGAAGAGGAATCGTGGTTGATGTTCATCTTTTTTAACTTAATTTTATAAATTAAAAGAAAAGAAAATTTATTTTATTATATGATTTAACATGGTTAAGAAAAATGACACATGTCATGAAATGAGATGGATGGGTATTAGAGTGGGCAATTCAAACAAGGGTGGTCGGCAAATTTGCATCCCCATATGTCAGTTCATCTTATCTCATGTCAATTAACCATTTCAGTACTTTATTTTTGCTATCTAAATCAGTTCAGACAGTCATAACATACGTCTTATGCTCGATCGAAGCTTGCTAATCACTTATTTATTTTTGACCAGACATTATTACCCTAACGGGAGTATAGCTTACATGGGCAACAACGAGTAGATGAAAGAATCGGCCTTCACAAGTGACTGACATGGAGTCTTACCCACCGACTACTCCCATTTTTCTACAAAACTTAATAGAACTTCCAATCCGCTTCAGATAAGTTCTCATTTACACTATCAATTGAGTTATTGCCATGCAAGCACTATATATGTTAAAATAAGGAAAAATTTCAGTTTACTCTCCTGAACTTTAAGTCTAAAATCAGTCTGATACCTCATCTTTTTTTTTTAATCAGTTTCATCCCTAAATTTTCAAAATGACATCAATCTGGACCAAAATAACTAAAATAGCCCTTGTTGCGGTTTTCCCTTAATTTTTTACCCTCCCTCTCTCTCTCTCTCTCTCTCTCTCTCAATGTTGAACCGATCCAGACCCTCCCCATCTCTCCTCCTCCACCCGACCCGACCCGTTTCGTTCGCTCCCCCTAATCGCCACCGCAGCTCCGTCGCAGCAATCCTGATGAAGCAGGAGTCCGCCATGAACGAAGAATCGACAAAACCCAGTTTCAATTTCAAAACTTACATGGTGGAGAAGGCTGAGTCCATCAACCGGGCCTTAGACGCCGCTGTGTCGCTGAAAGACCCGGTCACGATCCACGAGGCGATGCGGTACTCTCTCCTCGCCGGAGGCAAGCGGGTCCAACCCGTTTTGTGTCTTGCCGCGTGCGAGCTCGTCGGAGGCGACGAGTCCGTGGCGATGCCGGCGGCCAGCGCTGTCGAGATGATCCATACCATGTCACTGATCCACGACGACTTGCCGTGCATGGACAACGACGACCTCCGCTGTGAAAACCCACCAACACAAGGTTTTCGGTGAAGACTTCGCCGTTTTAGCAGGCGAAGCGCTTCTCTACTTCACATTTGAGCACCTCGCCGTCTCCACCGTCGGCGTCGAGCCTTCTTTGAAAACAGGGGAGGAGGAGGTGGAGGCGCGGCGGCGACGACGGCCGGGGGAGGAGGAGGGGCTGCCGTTGGGACCCATTGCTGGTGGTAGGGGTGGATAAACAAGGGAGAGAGAGAGAGGGTAAAAAATTGAGAAAAAACCGTAACAAAGGCTATTTTAGTCATTTTGGTCGAGATTGATGTTATTTTTAAAGTTTAGGGGTGAAACTGATTAAAAAAAAATGAGGTATCAGACTGATTTTAGACCTAAAGTTTAAGGGAGTAAACTAAATTTTTTTCTTAAAATAATACATGTTTACCACGACAACACTTGTCGAACCCTAGTGATCATACATTACATGTTTACCAGTTTATAATTATTGCTTACAACCACATGAAAATTGATTGGCAAGATTCGTCCTCGCTCCCGCTATGATAAATATATCTGATACTGGAAGAATAAAACATCCGACCTGTTATGCCTCTTTACTTAATTTATTGTATTCCTTAGTCACTTCCCAACACCGGCACCATTTTTTAAGATTACATGTTTACCTAGACAGCAATTGTGGAGCCCTACAATCATACATTACATGTTTAGCAATTTATTGCTTACAACCACATAAAAATTCACTAGCGAGATTCGTTCTCGCTCCCATTGTGATAAATATTTACTATATACTATCTTGCGTGTTGACGTCATGGACGTGTTACTCTTTGGGTCTTGGGCCAAGGTTTCAGAATTTAGTGTCTAGAGATTTCGAGATAAAAAGAGAATGATCAGATTTTTCTTTCTCTTGAAGCTTCCAGTGGACTGCGCGCGGATTTTTTGCTTACTCACCCCGTCGTTCTCTCTTGAAGCTTCCAAATTGGACTGTGCTTTGTTTTCTCTTCGTGAACTGTCTCTAATCATCTTCTGGCGTCTTCTTTAGCTATCTCAAACAGACAGAGAAAAAGAGAGAGCACATATAGTAGAGGAAGAAGTGGAGAGCAGGTTGTTCCTGACTAGTTCAATTGCAAGTGGTGTTCCTGATTGCTACAATTCGCTTCTTCCTCAACTGTCATCGATGACTAATTGGGTTTTTTAGTTTGTTTTTGTTTTCTTTTTCTCATCAATTCTTTTTTACGTCTTCAGATTTCGTATCGATTGGTGTTCATAGAGGGGATAGTTTCATCAAGGTTAACAAAAGGTATTGCCTCTTTCTTGCTCTGGCTAATTGGGTTTTCAATTCGTTTCTTTCTTGCATGTCTGCACGTGATATCCGATTTGTTTAAGGAAAAAGTTGGAGGAGGAGGAGAGAAAGAGAAGGACCGCGTGAATATGATTTTGGGGATAAATTCGATGGGTTATTATGAGTATATAATACCTTTAGAAAACTGAAAAACGTTTTGGAACTGTCATTGCAAAGAGAGAAAAATTCTAAGTTTTGTTGCTTCTTTAATATACCTTCATAAAAGATATGATACTTTGTCATGCGTCACTCAAATGTTACAGGTTTGCTGAGAAAGGCGAGAGCTCTGGTTTGTTGAAGAAGAATGACAAGCTTGATAGATAGGTGAGCATAAGAGAGGTAAGCAGACTTCAATCAGACCAAAGGAATAGGAACAACCATCATTCAGATCCTTTTCGATCAATTATTGAATTTGAAACCAATGCAATCTATGCATCTTCCACAAGTATTAGACCTTCACAATTCAGAGCAAATACTTCATTCAGCTCTAATGCACATAAGGTATGGAAAGGTTCAAAATCAATGTGTACAGGAAATACTTTTGAACAGTGTAGCTAGATTGAATCATATGCATGTATTATATACATATCTACACACATATATATCACATATATTGATATATATATGTGTGTGTCTATGTATTTAGTGTTTTTTTTGTTCACTATTACAACAAAACTAAATAGATATACAGGAAGTGGTATTGTTTTAACTGCTCTAACATTGTTACTCTATAGTCCACATATCTTAAATGAAAAACAGTTTGGAACCAAGCTAGCCTGGGAACAAGGTTTAATCCCTCCATAACATACATAAAATTGTTCAAAACCAGATTAGGAGGCCATCAAACTGATAAGAACTATTCTGAAACCTTGAGGTGGACTGTATGTATGTCAAGTTAAAAGCAATCAAATCATGTTTCTAATTGATTTCTGTTTGCTCTCTACATTCTACAGGTTATCATGCTAGACTTCTTCATGGCATACCAACTTTGTAGTCAAGTATTACTGAGCACTTACCAAAGTAGTTTACATTTTTTTTTTCTTTCAATTGCCCAGTCCTATATAAACATACAATAACTTTCTTGCTTTACGTAGGTTCCAATGCTCAGAAACCTCGAGTATGCGGCATGTTACTACATAACTGGAAGATACAAAACTCAGGACTATATATGGCTATTGCATGAGGGCCACGCATTCCCGTGATCTTACTTATGATGCGTCCTTCTTACCTTGTTACTGAAGAGCAATGCAGGTAATGCTACTAGGCTATGTTGCTCATTTTGTATTTATGTGTATTGCTTTTTCTTTTTCTATCGACCAATAGATATCTCACACATTACTGTGAGCAGTTTAGAGGAGATGATTTTTGTAAACATCTGATGTCGTTTGATGGTCATTCTTCAGTCTATCTATATGTTATTAATTAACTAATTTATTTGGAAGAATCTTTCAACTTTTAATGGCATGTCATACTGTCTCAATTTTCGGTGGGGTATTAGCAATATTTCTCTGTTTTTGTGGGCTCCAATTGAGCAGTAGGAGGCGATTTCTTTGTTAAGTTCTGTGATTGAAGTGTGTGTCTTTTTTTTTTTCTTTAGAAGTTGTGTTTCATTATTTGGAGTTTCATTCTATTGGTATTTGTTTATCTAATTCCGTAGTTTTGATTAGCAGAAGAAGATAGAGAATTGACAATAGATAATATTAAGTTACTGACAGTGGGCTGTCTTTGATGGAATTCAGTTTATTTTAAAATCTTCAGTTTATTTTAAAATCATCACAAACCCCTTTTTCTTTTCTATTGCAATTTCTGAATTATTATATGATGATTTTTTAACTTTTCATAAATATCTAGAAATAGAAAGAGATAGACTCGAAGCGACATCTCTTATCTCAATGACACCAAAGGGATATTAAATGAATGGAATTGGGATAGGATGAAATATAATGAAATAGAGCCGCTTTAAGGTTCCCTATGAAATGAGGCATGGAGTGGAGCCACTACCGATCATTTTGCATCTAAGAAGAAGTGTTTCTTCTTTTAACATTGTTTTCTCTTACAACCTGTTTGATTTTTGGGTGCAGAAAGAGACCGAAAGAAGATATGAAATTGATTTTGCAAGCTACGAGCATAAAATCATTGATTAGTCTTCATATTAATTTCTCATATATTTCATACTATGCAAGTAAGTTTATTTATTTTTTGTTATTCAAACCATAATTACAATTTTCTATCCCGCGACATCGCGCGGGTATCTTTCTAGTATCTAATACTGGGCAACTTTAACATCTGACATGTTACACCTCTGTACTTTTGTATTTTATTCCCTAGGCTTTAACGACATCTCTATTAGGCTTCAGTGCGGTAGCTTTTCTACACTTCAGTTGAATATACTGCCATGCCTCAGCGGCATGGTTGTCATGCCTTCGCGGCAGCTTTTCCAAGCCTTAGCGGCATTCCCACCGTGCCCCAATGGCACCCTCATCGTGCCTTAGCAACACCTTGACAGCCTCAACTTGACTCGCCATGCTTCAATATTCTATTTATTAGGATTCAACGACACATCCTTCCTATGCTTCAACGATATCTCCTCTCTACGCATCACCGATATCTTATATGTGCTTCAGCGGAACCTCCTATATGTTTCAACAGTATCTTCTCTACGTTTCAGCATGATAGATCCTTTTTGCTCCAGCATGGTAGCTTCTCTACACTTCAGCACAGTAACTCCTCAACGCAGCAGCCGTACTAGAAGCAATAACTCCATTGGAACATACGGCGCCTTACCTAGTGGGATACTGTCTATCCCTCTCTTGCATTGGGACTTGGGGGACTTTTTTATAATTGATTTAGAATTAAGAAGTGATTACTGACCAAATAGCTAAAACTAGTGGTGGATTATTTTCAATATACATGTATATAGCAATGATTTTTGTAATGATACTAACATCATTATTCCTCGTCCTTTTCATGATAATGATATGCTTCTGGTTGTCTCATACGTATTTATTATCAGAGGTATAGAACTTTAGTATTTAAGTTCATTTCTTTTCAAGTCTAAGTAAGGGGGTTATCTTCCACTCATCATTGTCACTTTACTAGTGGTCATTATGTTTGTTTGGAATGATGTTTATCAAAGAAAGTACGACTATGAGATTGAACACGAAGTTTCTGCTCACAAGTTCAAACATATAGCTAGTGGTAAAAGAATTTGCCTTATGCCTGGCCTCACCATATATATTCTACTCTAAATATGGATGGGATGCCATGAACAAGTTCCTAGTAGAATGGGGCATGGCCAAGCATACGACAAATTCTTTAATCGTCAACAATTTGCTTGAACTTGTCAGAAGAAACTTTGTGTTCAATTTCATAGAAGTAATTTCACTATGTAAATTTTGCCTTCAGACTCGTCTGATCATTTTTTTGGCGTGTCGTCTATCCAGGTGTTATCTGATAAGTACTTAGTCGACATACAAAATTTGTCATCTGATAAACTTCACACGACATACGATATAAACACATCTGTCGTGTGTATGTGTCTAGATATGCAACAAATTTAAACTTTCTGTTGTTACACGATGGTTATAACGACGTAAAGATGTCGTTGAAATTGCTTATACAACAAAAGTGAGCAACTGTGTGTCGTCTCACACCAATTCAGACGTCACTTGACTGTCGTCTGATATCGATCTCAGACGACATACACTATTGTCTTCTATGTCGTCTCACACCAATTCAAACGTCTCATGTATGTTGTCTAATATCATCTCAAACGACATATACTATTGTCTTCTTTTACTTTAAGACGACATATAAAAGTCGTTTGAAAGATGTAAGACGTCAAAGTTCATGAGATATCTGTTGTTTAATTTTGATTTGGAGGTCACCAAAGCATTTGCACAAACTAGTTTAGAAATCTAAATTCATTCTCATTGCCAAACCAACAATATTTACAAAGTGTTATTTGTCCTAAATAGTTCAAAGTCACCTATTTCCTTGACCAAAGCTATAACAACTACTAGACATTCTGCAGTTGTATTAGTTGAGTTCCTTCTTTGTTGAAAGATATTGTCTTAGCAGAAGGCTTCAACCACCAAGGATCCCAAGGCTTAATCATCTTGCTCAATTCCCCAGATGCAACAACTCTTAGGAATAGTTTCTTTTCTTCTGCAGATAGAACCAATAAGACAATGTAATTTCACTAATAACTGAGATTTCAATCAAAGCAATAAATAAGTCAATTCTAAATGATACTAGATTTCTTATGACTAAGATTTCTATTATTAAAGTCTTATTAATTCTTGATAAAGGCAACTCCAACAGGTTAAGAATGGGATTACCTTGAGAATATTAGGACTTGAAAATACTGTAGTTCCTATATTTCACGAAAGAAAAATCAAGAAGGCAAGATAGTAGGAACAAAAAATTAATCAAATTCCACTGGATGCTTACTGTTTTCTCCACCATTCCAATCTGATGTATAGTACTAATTAAGAAGCTCTCCTTTATAAAAATGGATCAAGCTAGGTTTCCACTATTCCAATTTTATGAGCAGATATGCAAACAACATCATCTATCTTTTCTGCTTCTATTATGATGCTGTCAGGATTGCTCATCTTATCAACCTGCAAAATTATTGTTGTCCATCACCAATCTTGTGTATAAATTAAAGGAATGAAAAGCTAGTACATTACATATACCATTACTATAATGAGTATAATCTAGCAATTTCCAATTAAGATAACACTTAACATGCAAAACATTTGTAAATTCATCAAGTGGTGGTAAATTCATCAATAAAATATGGAACTCAAAGCATACAATTAGCCATAGCCTACTACTGAATTTCAAATCAACCATCTCATATTCATAGAGAGATAATAGAGAATTAGTCAGAAAATGGAAGTAGGGATATATGTATTTCATATAGGAATAGTATGAGACTATGTATCCTATTCATAGAGAGATAATAGAGAATTAGTGCATCTCATATTTTGAATAGTAAAATTTTCTATGCTGCAATTCTGATTAGTAAAAGAGAATGAAAATTTTATATGCAACAATTCTGACTAGTGAAATATACTAAAACAAAAAAAGGGAATTGCAGAAACATTTTGAATACTATAGCTGTTGTTAGCCAATTTGGCCAGAAGCCAATATATGTACTAACTAAGACTTGTTCCTGCTTTTCTGCTAGGTGAAACATTTTGAATACTATACTTGTTGCTTTTGGTTCAATCACCAAGTATACAATACGGCATTACCATCTACAAACCCAAAACTCATAAAGTCATTCATATATGTTGATGTCTCTCATTTGCATTTTAAATAATACAATCATATATCTTGATCAGTCCCATTACATACATTCCATGTAGAAATCTTACTATTTCTGCCCACTTGTTACCATATTGTTGGTGGTAGAAAGCAAGCATTCTCTTTTTAACTTCTGTCCATGCATCTTTAATTATAGCGGGGCTTAAATGATTGTACCACCTGAAAACAATTAATTAGCTTAGGTAATGTGTATTAATAGATAGTTTCATAGTAATATTGGTGAACTTAAATCATCATGATTTTGAGAACTCTGTTTTTAAATTAAGCTAACCTAAGTCACAAAAGAAAACAAACATTCATTCAATTATAAGTGCTAGCTATAATATTACAAAGATAGCTCGGATCTTTATCCTGCCGACTGTATATCCTCTCCCATTAGCCCATCGATCCTAATATAACAAGTTTATTGCAAGACTAAAGACAATTTAGATCCCACAAATTATATCACAGATTCATCATAAAACCACATAGAGATACATCTAAATAACCCAAGCTTGAACATACATACATATACGAGCATAGATTCATCATTCATTATATATAGATATAAAATCAAAAGAAACATGAAAAAAAATTGGCTATAGTTCAACATCATTATGGCTTACGCTCATACACACAAGCCTCCTGCACATCTCTCACCGCAGCTTGCTCCACTATGTTCCTCATCAAGAACCTCTAGGTAACATTGTCATATTCCAATCCAAAACACATGAATCAAAATCCAGTCCGCCTCAATTTCACATGTTTATAGCTAAATGTGTTATATAGATGCATAGCTATGAATCCAAACCCTAGCCCTAACGCTTACCTTGGGCCAGCACTTTGCGCAGATGAACTTGGTGTGGCCGCGACCGTGCTTTTTATGACCGCCATTCCTATGCTTGAAAACAATAGAGATTAGATAAGATTGAATCAAAAGGAGAGGCAGCGAAGACGAAGAAGAGAGAGAAACAGAGAAGGAGATCTACCACAAGTCATCTGCTTCTCCAAGTTGAGCAATTGCTCTATTGAGCGTCTAAATTGCCTCTTCCTTCTTGAAAATTTCCACAATTTCAGAAAGCCCATAGCGATTAAGCAAGAACGGAGATACCAGAAAGCTAGGGTTTGCGAGATCTGAGGGGGGAAAGGCAGATCGAGTGGTTAGATCGAAGCTAGCAGAGTTTTTTAGAATTTGGGTTTTCAGATCTGCGTTTTCAGATCAAGAGGAGATAATTTGGTTTGAGGAGAAGAGAGGTTTTAGTTTGTGTAGAGAATGAGGAGATTCCCGTGTCCTTAAAAAGCCTTATCTTGTTTCAAAAATTATTAGTTCAAATACAAAAATTAAAATTTTAGCCCATTGTCAAAGATGACAGAACACTGTCGTCTTAAACAAAACCTTTATCTTAAGTTTTACTTATTTTTGCTTGTTCCTAAGACGACAGATGTTTGTCGTCTTATAAACACGTTAATTTTACCCCTTGAATGTTGTTATATTTAGACGACAGAATTTTAAATGTTTGTCGTAAAATTTTATCAGATGACAGCAAAAACCACTTCTATCGTCTGATCTCTGTTGTTTGATTACGAAATTGGCGTAGTGTTTGTTTGATAAACATCATTTTAAACAAACATTATGATCATCAATGTAATGGCAATGATGAGTGGAAGATAACCCCCTTGCTTAAACTTGAAAAGAAATGAACTTAAATACAAAGCTCCATACTTTCGATAATAATTACGTATGAGACAACCATAAGTATGTGGGTTTTTCATATAATTACCATGAGTAGGACAAGGAATGATGTTGTTAGTATCATTACAAAAACCACTGCTGTATACATGTATATTGAAAAATAATCCATCACTCCCTTGAAATCACTTCTGAATTCTAAATCTATTATAAAACTCATTATGAAAAGAAAATAATCCCAAAATTTATTGGTTTAGGGTACAAATTTTAATTACCAAATATGGCTAAGAAAGGAAAAAAACTCCCAGAGCTCGTCTCAGCTCCCACTCCCCTGTGAGTGTTCCCTGAGCTTGTCTCAGTTCCGGTGAGTAAATCTCCCAAGGCTCCCACAACCCTATTCTCACCTACCTCACAACCACCAGCTCCTCCCACATCAATTCCATCTTCATAAATCTCCACCAAACCCATTGATTCCATCTCCTTAGTAATCTTGAAGTTCTTTTCTAACCCGATCTAAATCAAATTCAGATTTACAGTCTTTTACTTTTGACCAAACACATCCAGATCCCTCTAGGCGAAATCAACCACCGGAAAATCCACATCACCAGGCATAATTATTTTATTCCCACTAAAAACCCAATCTAACCCAGATCTACTTTTTTTCCAAATCCATTACCTCTGCTGCGTCTATTACCATGATGAACTTCAAAATACTCGTTTGGAACTGTAGAGGTATAGTCGGAAGCACCAGGCGAAGGGCTTTGGTGGAGCTAATTCGTCATGAGAAGCCACGGATCTTGTTCTTATCAGAGACCTTGTGCTCTGATAAACAGCTGGAGACCCTCAGGATTAAGGTGGGCTTTGATAACTGCTTGGGGATGGCCCCTAGCGATGAATCACCAAGAGTTGCGCTTCTTTGGATGAACGACGTACCGGTCCAGTTACGTACGTATTCAGCGTGTCATGTGGATGTCACAATCGGTACCCCTAACTCCTAAGAAGAATGGAGATTAACTGGGATTTATGGATATGCGCGGACTGCTGATCGTAGTGCTACGTGGGCACTAATGCGTCGTTTGGCAAGTCAATACTCGCTTTCGTGGCTGCTCGTTGAAGATTTTAACGAAATTTTGATGAATTCTGAGAAGTCTGGAGGTGCAGTTCGACGACTGGCTCAGATGCAAGCATTCAGGGAAGCCATGACAGACTGTGCTTTAATTGATATGGGGGCTTTGGGGAGTCCGTTTACCTGGGCAGATCACCAAACCAAAGAAAGATTGGATAGGAGTTTATGGAATGAAGGACTCAGAGATTTGTTTCCGAGATCCTCAACAACACATCTGCACCCTAGCACCTTTGATCACAGTCCTTTACTGGTCGAAATATGCACCACACCCACTCCTCACAGACGTCGGCGACGATTGTTTCGATTTGACCAGGTCTGGGCTGCTCACCCAGAGTGTGAAACTGTGGTAACTAGGAGCTGGGAGAGTGAGGCTTCTGGGGATCCCATCAATCAAACAACAAAGAAGATTAAGCAGACTAGTGCAGCTTTAACGGCATGGCAGAAACCAACATTCATGTTCAGGCAAGCTGAAATGTGTGCGGTTCGCAATAAGCTGAATGAGCTCTTGGCAGCCCCGTTTGATCCAGCTCAGAATAAAGAGAAAAAAGCCTTGAATACCAAGCTCCAAGAACTGTTGACAGCCGAGGAAACAATATGGATTCAGAGATCAAAGTCCTTGTGGTTGAAAGCCAGGGATAGAAACACAGCTTTCTTCCACCGCCGAGCTTCCAATAGAAAGCAGAAGAACACTATCAAGGGTTTGAATAACTCAAATGGAGTGTGGGTTACGAAGCCAAACGAGATTGAGGAGATTGTTACCTCCTACTATAATTTGTTGTTTGATACAGAGGGGGTGAATGGGAATGCACTGAATATTATTCTCAATACAGTGCAATCCAAGGTGACTCCCGCCATGAATCATGACCTATTGGCATCGTACCAGGACTCTGAAATTAAAACGGCATTGTTTCAAATGCACCCATCAAAGGCTCCTGGACCTGATGGGATGTCTCCTTTCTTTTTTCAAAAGTACTGGCACGTCGTCGGTAGGGATGTGTGTATTGCAGTTAAGTCATTCTTGTCTTCTGGGGTGCTACCTGGGGATCTCAATTTCACATTTGTGACTCTGATTCCAAAGGTTAAAACCCCAAAAGATATGACTCAACTATGACCTATTGCTTTATGTAATGTGTTATACAGAATTTGTTCAAAGGTCTTGGCTAACAGGTTGAAGAGGATTTTGGACAAGGTGATTTCTCCTCTCCAAAGCACGTTCGTTCCTGGGAGGCTAATTTCAGATAACACCCTAGTGGCAACTGAGGTGGCTCATTTTCTACACACGAATAGAACTGCAAAGGATGACCATTTTTCTCTCAAATTGGATATTAGCAAGGCATATGAATGGCTGGAATGGGAGTTTGTGCGTTGTATTCTTCTCAAATTGGGTTTTGCTACAGAATGGGTGGAGCTGATCATGACAACTTTGACCACTGTGAGCTATTCCTTTTTGGTAAATGGTGAGGTGTGTGGCCTTGTTAGACCAAAGCGAGGTATTCGACAAGGAGATCATTTATCTCCATACTTGTTCATCTTATGTGCAGAGGGACTCTCATCCCTTATCCAGCATCTTGCCACCAGTTGGGGGATTCAAGGTATGAAGCTTTCTTCTGAGGCTCCGCTATTACACCACCTTTTGTTTGCCGATGACAGTTTCCTATTTGGCACGGCCACTGAAGAGGAATGTCAACAGGACCGGAATATTCTCTATACTTATAAGTTGCTTCGGGACAAAGAGTGAATCTAGAAAAGAGCAGTGTGACTTTTAGTAGGCGTATGGATTTGGATCGGCAACTTCATTTGGCTAGTATTCTGGGGGTGCAGCGTGTTGATAAGCATGACCGATATTTGGGATTGCCTACACACGTAGGTAGGAAAAAAACTGAAGCTTTTAGCTATTTGAAAGAAAGACATACCAAAAAATTAGTAAGCTGGCGTGCCAAACTTCTCAGTGGTGCAGGTAAAGAGATTTTAATTAAGGCTGTTGCACAAACGGTTCCTACTTATGTTATGAATTGTTACTTGCTGCCTATTGGTTTGTGTGATGATCTGCATAAGTTGTGTGCGGGCTTTTGGTGGGGAGATACCGATGAGAAAAATAAGATTCATTGGAGGTCCTGGGAAAGATTATGTGTTTCGAAAAGTGAAGGTGGATTGGGTTTCAAGAATCTGCATTGGTTCAATCTAGCTATGCTAGCTAAGCAAGGTTGGCGTTTGCTACAGAACCCTCACTTTTTGATTGCCAAGCTGTACAAAGCCCTATATTTTCCAAATGGAGATTTTTTCTCCGCAGAATTGGGGACCTATCCTTCATTTTCATGGCGTAGCATTCTTTCAGGTAGAGAGGTATTGTCACAAGGATTGCGATGGAAAATTGGCTCCGGATCTCATGTTAATATATGGCAGCATAAATGGATTCCTGACTCATTTCCAAGATGTCCTTCATCTCCTCCGGCACAGGGAGCTCCTCAATTGGTTTCAGAATTAATAAATCCAATAACTCGCAATTGGGATGTTCACAAACTCAGCATGTTCTTTTCACCTGCTGACATTGAGTTAATTTTGACCATTCCCTTAAGTACCAGAATGGTGCAAGATCGACTTATATCGCACTTCCACAAGAAAGGTACATTTACAACAAACAGTGCGTATTTTGTGGCTAGAGACATTCACCTAGAAGTTGTATTAGCACCTCCTCCTCCCATTGATCCATTTGGTAAGCTTTGGAAAGAAATTTGGAGTGCTAAAATACCTGGTAAAGTTAGCATACATATATGGAGAAGCTGTGCAGGGCTTTTACCAACTAGAGAAGGTCTGCAAAAAAAAGGCTACGAAGGGGAGATGGGTTGCTTAATCTGCCAACATCATATTGAGAATGTTATGCATCTGTTCTTTCAATGCCAATATGCCCAGGAAACTTGGAATGCTGCTGCTATTACAATTGATGTGTCAAATCATGATTCTTTCAAGGATTGTTTAATGCATATGGCTAGCACTATGACTAAGCATACTTTTGCTAGAGCTCTGGTCATATTATGGTCTATATGGAAGAATCGAAATAGTCAACTGTGGGAAGGTAAGAAACAGAAGCCTAGTGACGCAGCTATGCTTAGCCTAGGATGGCTCCAAGAGTTCACAATAGCTAATGTGACACCGACTGGATCGTTAGATCGTCCGCAACAAACTTGGTCAGTGTCGGCGTGTCGGCGTCCAGATGGTTAAAATGCAACTGCGATGGTTCTTTTTTGGCTAATACTCATCATGGAGGCAGTGGTGTTATTTTGCGAAATGAGTGGGATATTTCAAGCTGGTGCTAGCAGGGCTTATGTGCAATTGACTTCTCCTTTCCATGCTGAGTTGAACGCTTTATTGGATGGAATGAAGCTGGCTGAAAGCTTACACCATGATAGAGTAATATTTGAAACTGATTGTTTGATGCTCACGCAGGCCTTACAACAAGAAGATGTTGACCTCTGAAGTTTGGGTGATGTTATTATAGATGTGAAGGAGACAATGAGTAGGCATGTTGATTTCAGAGTCGCTCATATATACTGTGAGGCTAACCGAGTAGCCCATGTACTTACGAACCATGCTTTGCATTCGAGTGAGAGTCAAAGTTGGTTTCCTATTGCTCCCCATTTTATAAGGGATGTCATTCTGAGTGATTGTAATCACTAGTTGTGTTAATGATTTAAAAAAAAAAAAAAAAAAGGGTACAAATTATGGGCTTACTTAGCACAATTCTGATATATATGGGGTCCTAAAAGCCTAGGTGATTCCTCCACAAATGAAGTTGACCTCCGGATTATACACTTGTCCTTCATGTTTAGATGACGTCTGCACGACTTTCACACAAGGGAAACACCCTAATGAGAAAAACTGTTTAATTATGATGGATTGATCGAATGGCTGTTGTCTTAATGATCGCATCCTTGATAATGGAATAGCTGAGTAATGATCGAATAGGTTTGATGAAATAGCTAAACATAGTGCTGGATCATTAAAACCGCATTATTTTTCTACATACAAGTATAACAATAGTTTTTAATTGATACTAATTAACATCTTCATTCCTTGTCCTAGTCATTATAATGATGTGAAAACCCCACATACTTCTCGTTGTCTCATACGTTCCTATTATTGGAAGTATGGAGCTTTCGTATTTAAGTTCAATCCTTTTCAAGTTTAAAAAAAGGGTTATCTTCCACTAATCATTGCCACTTTATTGGTGATCATAATGTTTATTTGAAATGATGTTCATCAAATTCTTCTATTAAGGTTTCGATGTCGTATTTCGTGTTGACACAAGTTCACCGGTGTTTTCAGATTATTTTTCGAAACTTCGAGGTATTTTCTTTGATTTATTAAAGGTTTGGTATTATAATTAATTTTCTGAAATTTGAATAACTTTTAATCCGGGCCGTCAGATTCATTAGGGTTTTGATCTGGAACGTTGGATTAAGCTTAAAAGAGTAAAGAGGAGGTTGACCTAGTCAAAGAACCCAACTCGGGTTTGACCGAGCCCAATCGAGCCTTTCTCTCTCTTCTCCCTCGTCTCCCTCTGCCGCTGCACTTCTCCAGCGCAGCACCATCGTCTCTGGCCACCCCTAGCGACGAGACTGACACCAAATTGATCCCCTCCTCCTCCTCAACTCAGTCCAGTCCTTAAATCCGGGAGGCATCCACTTTCGACAGAGATCAAAGGAGAAGGACGATGACCCTATTATGGAAACCCTTTCCTTTCTATGTCCTTGAATTTGCGAATCGAACCCTATTATGGAAACCCCTTTCTTCTCTTTTTTAGGTTTCGAGCTCTTAGCTTCGGCGATTGGCGAGTGCTTCGGGTTTTGCTGGAGCTGATGAGGCTTCATGGTACCTCTTGTCTCCTTCCCAACAACATGCTGAGCACTAAGAGGCCAAGACGATCGTGTGTGGAGACTTGAGGTGTTGCTGTTGCTCTGTGGGAGGAACCACGAACCCGAAATCTGGCAAGAGAGCCACTGCCGGCAAGAGAAGCTTTGCTGTCGTCTGAAGGTAATCTTCTTGCATCTAGAGTTGTTGGGTTGCTGCTGTGTTGATTGTGGTTTGAGAAAATTGGAGTATGATTGCTAAATTGAATGTTTTGGTTGTTCTTGTCAATAACTTGGTGATTCGGAGTTTACGAAGAAGCTGTGGCGAAATTCCGGCAAGATGATAGAATCCGGCGAGTATTTCCGGCAAGTCGCCGAAATCCGGTAGGGATTTCGGCAAGGAAATAGTTCCGGCAGAAGAAGGTGAGGTAGTTATTGACGTTTCCTTTCTATTTTGTGAAGTTGTAAACGGAAATCTTTTTAAGTGAGGAAAATTTCTATTTTAGGAAACTTTCCTTTTTTGGAAATTTCCTATTTATGGAAACCCTTTTTGGGTGCCTTAGCAAATTTAATGGGTTTTCCAGATTAATGTTTTCCGGATATTTGAGTCCTTGAAATTACATTAGTTTGTTTAATCAAAATCAAGGTTCTCCAAAACGATTTATTTAATCGATGCCTAAATGTTAATGATTAGTAGGGCATTAGAGTAATGACCTGAATTGTTAAGTCGAATGTTAAACTGGAAAATGTTGAAACATCGTTAGTTGGCCAACTCTAAATCAATTGGTCAAACTTGATCAATTATGGTCAACTTAGGAAACCTAGTCAAACTAGGAAGTAGTTGAATCGATAATTATTAGGGTCCGGTCTGACCGGTTTTTCCTACTGTTTATCATCAGACGTGGGAATTGGTTAGAGAGGGTGAATAATTGGAGGGAGCGCTTGAGGAGTATTCCGAGCATTGGAAAGCTTAAGCCTAATACTGTGAGTGGACACTTTGTTTTTAAAGGAATATGCATGCATGATTTATTTTGGAAATTATTGTTCTATTTACCGAGCTTATAGTATAATTTCAGTTTATGATATGGTCTTGAATTTATTCGAGTTTGAAGCATTGTTTAAGTGTTGGTCATGATTTATGAATTTGAGCTCGGGTTTTAAAGTTGGTATTTGAGTTTGAATATTCTTTATGATTCCGGATTTAATTATTATCGGTTTTATTTTGATTACTATGAGATTTATAAAAGATTACCGAAAATGAGATTTTCGGTAGTTTTCTATTTATAACTTTCTCATTTACTTGTGGATTATCGATATTGACATTGAGAATATTTTTAGTGAGTATTTTCGGATTATGAAATTATTTACAATTTATATTTGATAATTAAATCTTGCTTATAATTATGGATTTGAGAATATTTTGACGTGTCTCACACGTCATTGAGTTTTATTTTAATTTCTTATGATAATTTCCAAGTACGGTTGGGAACCGTACCATTCGCATGATCTTGGGGAAGCTTTATGGATTTAAGTGTTTTCGTATATTTTTAGTCATCATACTATAGGGTTGCTATTATTCATTACTAGCTAGCCTTTATAACGGTCCTCACCACAGGTGAGTCGAGCGCTTAGCGTGGGACGCTACTATAGCTTGGGAGACACCGATCGATTATTATTATTTATTGCTAGCTAGCTTTTATTAGCGGTCCTCACCATAGGTGAGTCGAGCGCTTAGCGTGAGACGCTACTATAACCTGGGAGGCACCGACCCGAGCCTTGGAGGCTCCTCTTACATGGTGATATATCTTCCCCTTGTCTTATTTTTCTCATTTATGTAATTGATTAACCAGCGGGGCTGGTTTATCTTTTCTGACGAGATTTCTGTATTTGTTTAACCAGCAGGGCTAGTTTGTCCATTTTTATGAGATTCTGGATTTAAAATATATTTTTTATCAAAGTTGCGTGCATCGAGGTTTTAAAAGTTTAAACGTGGGAAAATATTAAAATTACGTTTTTGTTAAATTATTTAATTTATTTTTGTCCACTGACGCTAACGTTTTTAAATTATTTTCCCCTGTGCCATTCGGTTTCAAATATCCAGTTTGCAGACTAAGTTTATTTAAGGTCGAGCGTACAAGGAGTCGAGGCATAGTCAGAGGTGACTTCCGCTTATTCTTTATTCATTGTTTTCTCTCATTTTTAGATATGCTCTGATAATCCAGCTATTAAATTATGGAGTGTCTTGGTTGTTTGCTGTGAGATTCTTTTATATTAGTATTTGATATTTTTGGAGATGTGATGAACTTGAGGAGCAGGAAGGCTCCAAGAGTAAAAGTTTGGAGTATGATTTTAGAAGTGTGTTTGTAGGTGTTTTTAGGAAGAATTGTCCATTTTCAAGGAAGGTTATGCCGAATTTCCGATAGCATCTCCTTTAAGGGTGGTCCATGCAGGGTTCATTCCGGATTTCAGAATGAAATTCGGGATAGGTCCTGACACAACAAGTCATTGCTTCTGAAGAATTTGGCATGACCAAAAGAATTCTAATGATTAATCTTACAATTTTTTGATGTGAAATTTGAGAAAGAGAGGGGAATTGTTTGATATTCCACATAAGCGCATGTTAAAAGTAGGACACCTACGACTTTTAACATGTGCTTTTAAAAGAATTAAATGAAACTTGCATCTGAGTCGGGCAGACATTAAACACGACACCAAATTGTAGCTTAGTAGATTTTGATGACCAACGACTTTTGATAAAGTAGTAACCATAGGCAAGGTCCCATTTTTCCCGATGTGGGATATATATCTCAACACGCCCCCGCACGTGTGGGAAATCTTCAAGCCTAACACGTGGACAATATTTGGGATGACGTAGAGTTCGTGTGGCCTTTAGGCTTCACACGTGGACGTGGGTAACCCGCTCTGATACCATGATAAAGTAGTCTGGGGTTCACATCTAAAACCAATTGGCAATAGATGGAGTGGCCCAAGCCCTTATTAACCATAGGCAAAGTCCAATTTTTCCCGATGTGGGATATATATCTCAACAACTTTACCACAGGCCAATGATTTTTCACCAAACTATGAGCCAAAAGATAATATTGACGACAGATATAAGGAATACATAGCCCCTCACAGGACAAGCTGAACATAGCCAGCATCGTAGATGACAGGCCACCTATGAGGTTGGAGAGGAGTTAAGCACCATGGCAGCGAAGTATGTTGGAGTACTTAGAGCACTAGCCACAGACAAACATGTTGTAAATATGGTACCAGTGTGAACGGCTCCACTAGCAAAGAAGTAGTGAGAGTAGAAATAGAGAAGAACAAGAATGCTGAAAGCTGGTTGCCACCCAAAACCCAATCCGCAAACAAATTGCAATAGAAGCAGAATTGTTCTTAATGAATCCACAAGTAAAAGGCAAGTAGTAAATACACTGAATTAACAATTTATAATCAAGATAGCTTAACACTATAGATGTCTGCATCAAAGCAACCATTGATTCCTTGTATTGTTAGTTGTCTACTTCCTAATCTTTCTAATGCTTAGTCGATGGAACAAATTTAAGTACTCAGTTTATGAACAATTCTTTGCTTAAAACGTACCTATATATGTTTATAACGATCAGTTAACTAAGGCATGCATGAACCATTAAACCCAGTCAAGTGAACAGACTAAGAAACAATTTAGAGGCATGGTTTAATTAGTCCTTGGATCAATAAAGAGGTCGATAATAATTGACTCTCTATGATAGTTGATCGGGGATGGATGCTCTGGTGTTTAAGATCGATCCTACTCATCCAAGGCTCCTAGGTACTCTTGAATGGTCAGTTATAAATAGAGCTTCCGGTGTTTATGTTGCTAATGATAACCACTAGTTTATCAAATGATCGAGATGATAATAATATATATATATATATATATCAAACGATCATCAAATTCGATGAAATTTTGTAGGAATGGTCTATATATATATCAATATTTGATGATATATATATATATCAGTTTCTATCCAGAGCGAAGCTTCGTTCTGAAATTAAAATGTGAAGTTCCTTGTTTGACTCACTTTTCGGTCGTAATTCCACATCTCCACCATTCAGTTTATTGATACTAATACATAGATCATTCCTACAAAATTTCATCGAATTTGATGATCGTTTGGGTGTTCATAATCGTGATTTACACAAACAGTTCTGGTTAGATAAGTTTATGGTCCGTTCATTGATTTAACATAATTCGGTACCTAAACGATCATCAATTTGAATAAAATTTTGTATGAATAATCTATGCATTAGTATCAATAAACTGAATGGTGGAGATGTGGAAATACGATTAAAAAGTGAGTCAAACAAGGAACTTCATATTTTAATTTCAGAGCGAAGCTTCGCTCTGGATAGGAACTATTGATATATATATATATATATATATATATATATATATATATATATAGACACACACATATATATCAGTTTGTTGGTTAGTGTAGCTTTGTTTTTTGTTTTTTGTTTTTTTGGACGAAACTTGGGGGTTAAGAAACTAGCCTATATTGAATGCTAAGTTTCATGCCAATTTTTTGTATTAATAATATTGCGCGAGCTCAAGTAGGGCATAAAACCTATACCGCACATCAGGAGTTTTACACTTATCCTCATCATAAAGGAGGTCCCGAATGAACTAAGGCACCTGAGCTGAGCTAAGCTAAACTCTACTACTCTATAGAGACTAGCAAAGTGTACCAATGTATGGGCAACACTAGTTGCCTCACGGTAAACATGTCGGACCTCAATGTAATCAAACATATAGTCTTTACGATCTTCACTTATCCAAATAACATCATTCATGCCACTAGCTTGTCTGTTGAGGGAAGCCACTAGCAAAGCACACTCACTCCCTTCCTCCAAAGCACTTCATCCCTATTGCACAGCAGCCTAAAAGCAATTGCTTATTCATGCAGAGGAGAGCACAAACGGTCCAATTTCTTTAACCATACACCCTTCACATTCCCATCATCATCTCTTACAACCAAGCCAGCTCCACCACTACTATCACTCTTGTAAGCTCCATCCAAATTTAGTTGAAGTCTCCCACGAGGTGGTACTTTCTAGTGCTCCCCTTCTCTCCTCCTCTTGGCCCTTGACTTTGTCGGTAGCAGACTCTTGTATTCCCAGAGCAAATTCAATGCCCAGTTCATTGTTCTAGTATTGAAGTTGTTATGTACAATTGTGCTGCAGGACTTTTATATTGGCCAATATTTGTTGTTGTTGTATTAGCATCAATAATAGCATGTCAATCTACTTTCTGCGACCTTCTCTGTAATTCAACAATCTATATCATAATGGTGTTTCCCACGTGTGAAAGTTGTGCATACATCATCTAAGTATGAAGCACAAATTTATAATCCGGATGTAAACTTCATTCTTATGTTGGCATGTGTAGGGGTCACCTTGGCTTTTAGTACCACCACACATATCAGAAATGCACTAGGTAAGCCCCAAAGTTGTACCCTTAACCAATAAATTTTAGAATAATTTCCTTTCCGTGATCAGTTTTACAATTGATTTAGATTTCAGAAATGATTTTAAGGGTTGATCGTATAACTAACACTAGTGATGGATTATTTTTTTACATACATGTATTGCGTTGGTTTTTGTAGTGATACTAACATCATCATTCCTCGTCCTAGTCATTATCATGATATGAAAACCCCACATACTTCTCATTGTCTCATACGTACGTTCTTAATTATTATTGGAAGTATGGAGCTTTTGTATATAAGTTTAGTCATTTTCAAGTTTAAGCAAGGGGCTGTCTTCCACTTATTATTATCACTATATAAGTTTAGTCATTTTTAAGTTTAAGCAAGGGGTTATCTTCCACTTATTATTGTCACTCTATTGGTGGTCATAATGTTTGTTTGGAGTGATGTTAATCGAAGAAAGTACTACTATGAGATTGAACAAAAAGTTTGTCCTGACAAGTTCACGCCAATTGCTGATGATCAAAGAGTTTGTAGTATGCCTGGCCTCGCCATATTCTACTCCGAACTTGTTCAATCACTACGTAGAAAATATGCATGCATTAATTGCACTCAGTTCTTGTTTTGTCTTCATCGAACACATACCCATAAGTAATATTTCGATGGAAGTGCGTCTCCTCTTCCGTTGAGTAGAGCCCCATGAACTTAATGTACTTCGATGTGTTACAAGGTACGGGTATACAGATCTCCACAATGTGCAAGATCCATTCGAAGAATTGTTGGTGAAAAGGTTGAAAGAGTTCATGAAAGATGGTGTTTCATACCTAACAAACAAGTAATGGATCAGACGTTTTTCAAAAGCAAAAACTAAATGATCAATTGGTTAACAAAAAGACAAAGTTTGTTGAGATGCAACGAGAAACACTGATCGAAGCTGAGGTCATTACCAGAAGAAAGGCTTTAGCCGACGAAAATAAAAAAACCAGGCCGACGAACTATTTTTTCGTCGGCTAAAGTACATGATAGCCGACGAAATTTTCTTTCGTCGGTTAATTTAAATTTTCGTCGGCTATAGTCAACTTTAGCCGACGAAATTAAAATGTCGTTGGCTAAATAATTTATTTCGTCGGCTAAAGTTCACAGACTATAGCTGACGAAATGTTTAAAAGTTTACCCGACGAAATTAAAATGTCGTCGGCTAAAGTGCTTTATATTTGCAGATCTGGACAGCAGCAACTCATCTGGGAAAAAAAACTGGAGAAAAAGTTTGGGTGTTGTCGAAATCTGTCCATAATTAGTTTGTGGAGCTATATATAGGTACGTATATGTATATATGTTGATTAATTGAGTTTTATTTGAGTTGATCAATTTTGAGTGTGATTGAGTTGATTGATTTTGAGTACGTTCGATATATATATATATATGTGTTGATCGATTTGTTTGATGATTTGATAATATATATGAAGTTGTTGTTAATAAGTAGTAGATATATATATATGTTAATTAATTTATAATATTGTGTTGATATGGTATGAAGTTGTTGATGATATATATGAGTTGATGATGATTTTGTTATTTTGTTGATATATAATATTGTTATGAGTTGATTGATTTTGAGTACGTTGGATGTATATATATATGTGTTGATCGATTTGGTTGATGATTTGATAAGTAGTAGATATATATATATATAAATATGTTAATTAATTATAATATTGTGTTGATGGTATGAAGTTGTTGATGATGATTTTGTGATGATGTAGATATATATATAATATTGTTATGTAATTATTAAGTGTATATATATATATATATATATCTGTGTATGTGTTAATTAATTTGTTGTTAATTAGTTGTAGTACGTAGAATATATACGCGTACCAAATGAATTGAGATTTTATATATGACATGGAATTTAACTAATAATTAGCTAGCGTTATACATATATATTTTGTTATATTTTCAGGATATGGATAAGAGTTGGATTTCGCTTTCAAAATGGGACAAAAGATATGGTAAAGGAGTTATGAGTTTTCTGGAATATGCGCTGGCTAATGCTAACGGGAATATAATTTTCTATTGCCCGTGCACGAAATGTCAGTGTCGCAGCGATATGCATCAATTTGCGATTGACAAAGTATGGCAGTACCTGAGGAGTAACGGGTTTTGGGAGAAGTACACATGTTGGTTATATCACTGTGAAACATCATCAGGGGGTCTGCATGATCCTGGCTAATTTTCTGAGACGGGTAGTACACCCAACGATCCAACAACGGCCTTCATCAACGACATGTTTTCTTATGAGAGCGGTGTATGCGCTCAAGGACAGTATATGCCTGATCGAGTGCAGCCCTTCCCTAGAGCTGTCAACACTGCTGGTATTGAAAAGTACAACAAACTGCTTGCTTTCCAACAGACCCCTGTGTACCCCGGTTGTCAGAAGACCGTTCTTGAAAGTGTGATGGACGTAATGAAGATTACAGTCAAGACAAAATCGACCGTGAAGACTGTTGATAATTATCTACAGTACACTGCTTCGATGCTGCCCCACGGTCATCGTCTTCCTACCACTCATCGTAAGGTCCGATGTATGCTAAAAGATCTTGGGCTTTCCTACATCAAGATCCATGCATGCAGATATGACTACGTTCTCTTCTGGGGTAAAGATCAAGAAGGGAATGACCTTGCTGGCCTTGACGCATGTCCGGTATGTCACATTGACAGGTATAAGCTGACTCCTGCAGGCAATAGGAAACTTGTGAAGGTACTTCGGTATTTCCCGTTGAGGGATAGGCTGGAGAGGTTGTACATGTCTTCACACACGGCAAAAGCTATGAGATGGCACGATGATAGAGAATTGCATGACGAAGATACCCTTATACACCCTGCTGACGAGGAGGCTTGGAAGCATATAGACAAGGAGTTTCCTCATTTTACGTCAGAGGTCCGAAATGTGAGGCTCGGGCTCTCATCCGACGGGTTCAACCCTTTTAGCAACATGAGTCTTCAATACAGTGTATGATCGGTGATTTTGGTACCGTACAACCTTCCTCCATGGATGTGCATGAAGAAGGAATATAATATGTTGAGTTTGTTGATTCCGGGGCCCGGTTATCCAGGGAAGTGTCTCGATGTGTATTTGAGACCTTTGATTGAAGAGCTTAAGTTTTTGTGGGACGTTGGTCATCCCACTTATGACAAGTACATGCACGAGATGTTCCAGATGCATGTCATGGTTGTTGGTACCATCAGTGATTTTCCTGCCTGTGGGATGTTATCGGGCAACGTTGTTAGGGGATACAAGGCTTGTCTAGACTGCCTTAGCGATGAGGGGAGCAGCAGTCATTGCAACAAGATATGCAGATTGGGTCACCGTACTTTCCTTCCATATAATTACGAATGACGGTTCAATGACCAGGCATTTGATGGGACCGTAGAACACGGTGTGCCTCTCAGAAGATAGACGGGGGAAGAAATTTTAGTAGTGCTTAATGAGTACGATTTTGGGCAGCTCAGCAATCATCCTAATATTGTGGCGGCAATACTTGAAAGACCCGATAGGTACAAATTCTGGACACATAAGAGCATATTCTGGGAACTCCCATACTTGAGTAAGTTGTTGATCAAGCACTACCTAGATGTGATGCACATAGAAAAGAATGTTTGCGATAGTTTGGTGGGCACAGTGCTGAACTTGGAGGGGAAGACGAATGACGGTTCTAAGGCATGCATTGATCTAAAAAAAATGCAATTAAGAAGACATCTGTGGTTGAAAGAAGGGAAGAAAAAAATGCCTCAACCTCCTTACACCGTGAAGCCTGACCAGAAGAACGTAATTTTCAGGTGGATGAGTTGTGTGAAGTATCCTTCAGGCTATGCAGGAAATATAGCCCGGTGTGTGAACTTCCGGGACAATAAGATGTACGGGTTGAAGAGTCATGACTGTCATATCCTGCTACAACGTCTCTTCCCTGTTTTCATTCGACCGTTCCTTCCCCGTTAAGTGGTGGAGCCGTTAGTAGCGTTGGCAAGATTCTTCCAGAAGTTATGCACACAGGAAGTGGAAAAATCTAACCTCCGGGAAATGCAAGAGGACATCATTTATATCATGTGTAAATTTGAGAGGATATTTCCTCCAAATTTTTTTGACATCATGCCTCACCTGATGATCCATCTTCCTGAGCAATTATTGCTTACTAGTCCAGTACACTACACTTGGATGTATCCCATGGAAATGTACGTTTTTTACACCTGAATTCCTCAATATATATACATGTTCAATAATCATAACACTTTGCAACTTGATTTATAAGCAACTTGGAGACTACAAAGATTATGTGGCTAATAAATCCACGCCCGAAGGATGTATAGCTGAAGCATATATTGTGCACGAGTGCGTCACCTATATGAAGTTGTATTTAGGAGCGTTGAAGGAAATTACGCAAACCATGCCGGTAGATGTACCGAAGTTCAATCTTTCCATACTCTCCAGTGATGTTGAAGTTTATGGAATTTTGCCAGACTCCTACAAGTTGCAACCACATAAGCTAGTCATTGCCCACTGGTGGGTATTGATTAACTGTCCAGAAGTTAAATACTGGAAAGACATCCATCTATATTGTCCAGACATTCATGGTGATCTCGAGTACCACAACAGGGAGTTCGCAAACTATTTTGGCGGCTGGGTGCGTAATTCAATATTTACAGTTGCATAATTATCCATATTTACAGTTGAATGGTTGGTTGCAAATGAACCATATTCAATTTGATGGTCACCCAAATTGGTCGCACGAACTAAAACTTCTAGCGATGAAGCCGATAATGTCAAGAGTTTATCCGATGTGCAAGGTGAATGGCGTGTAATTTATATGTGAACAGAGAGACAGTAGACGGAGAACACAGAATTCTGGGGTGATGGCGCATGGTGGGCGGAATGGAGTTGACTATTACGGTGTTCTCCATTTAGTGGTGGAACTCGTTTACGGTGAAAGCATGACAATGCACCTCTTCAGGTGTAGATGGTTTGATACTAGCCCGCAGAGCATGAAGACCGATCAGTACGGAATATTATCGGTGAACACTGCTAAAAGTTCTTACGAAGATGACCCGTTTGTTTTTGCCACATCGGTAAAACAAGTGTTTTATCTTGATGACCTTGTTAAGGGTGATGCGTGAAAAGTAGTCAACCTTATGCACTCTCGAAACATTTACCGGGCGGCTACACTTGGAGAGGCCGAAGACGAGGAAGAAGATGTTGTGTATCAAGAGCCCAACGCAATAGGTATTCCTAACTCCTCTACCGTTCGTCTTAATAATTTTAAAACGGGTCGTTCGGTGCGAATTCGTGATGAAGAACCAAAGCTTATTGATGTTGATCCAAATCAAGAAACAGACGAAGACTTTGGCGATAAGGAAAGGCATAGACTACCAGAAATTAATTTTGACACCGAAGAAGACTCATCGGATGATTCCGATTACGAGCCTTAGTTTTAATTTAGAGGACGTAATACATTAATTTGTAATAAAAAATAATGTATTACATTTATAGTTTACATATGTTCAATTCATATTTCTGTTATTTTATATGAATTTTGGTGATATATGAACAAGAAGTTAGTATGGTTTAAACCTTATGTTTTTTTAATGTATGTTTTATACTTTAGTCGACGAAATATACCATAATTCATCGGCTAAAACGCGGATATGCCGACGGAATATACTATAATTCGTCGGCTAAGATTGTTTAAGCCGACGAATTGTGATATATTTCGTCGGCTAAAACCATCTTAACCGACGAAATATACTACTGTATTCGTCGGATAAGATGTGGTTAGCCGACGAATACCCTAATATTTCGTCGGCTAAACCCTAAACCCTAAACCCTAAAATTTTTATATGACTTGTTGCGTCTCATCGGTTTGAAACTATTTTCAGTTGAAGGTCCAGCCAAAATACGTAATTTAGACGGTCCAATAACCTTTTCCGTGCGTTTAGGGGTTTGACTTAACGGATTGACCGTCCGGATCGAGCCCTTAACCTTGTCAGATCAAGTTCAATTTTTTCCCATACATGTATTTTATCATGATGGTCATATCTGACGGTTGGATTTTCGGGTCTCAAGTTTCATCATCACAATCACAACATGCCTACTAATGTTATATAACTTGTTTACCAAGTGTTGAGTAAATGTTCCGTTTTAAAAACAAACTATACGTAGAGCCTTCAAACGCAAAAAAGTCGTGAAATAAGATATGACCAGAATGGTTAAATACGTCCACGGTTGAAAAATCACGGTATTCCGGTAAAGTCTCGGTGCCGATAGTTGAGGTCAATGCAATTTTCTAATCTTTCCCCCTATGGGTAGCCCTATCATCTGTGGTTATTTTTTGTAAAATTTTTATACGACTTGTTGCGTGTCATCGGTTTGAAACTATTTTCAGTTGAAGTCCGGCCAAAATACGTAATTTAGACGGTCCAATGACCTTTTTCGTGCGTTTAGGGGTTTGACTTAATGGATTGACCGTCTGGATCGAGCCCTTAACCTTGTCGGATCAAGTTCAATTTTTTCCCACACATGTATTTTCTCAAGGTGGTCAGATCTGATGGTCGGATTTTCGGTTCTCAAGTTTCATCATCACAATCACAATGTACCGAATGTATAAAAGGTAATTTAGCCGACGACATTATTAAAAACTCGTCAGCTATAGTTAATACAATAAAATAAAACAGATAAACTGAAAATATTAAATAAAAATTACAAGCCGATGAATTTCAAGGTTAAGCCGACGAATTTCAAGGTTTAGCCAACGAATTTCAAAGGTTTAGCCGACGAATTTCAAAGGTTTAGCCGACAAATTTCAAAGGTTTAGCCGACGAAATTCAAGGGTTAGCCGACAAATTTCAAATGTTAGCCGATGAATTTCAAATGTTAGCCGACGAAGTAATTATTTCGTCGGCTAAAGTTATCGGGACCGTAGAAAACCCAGCGAAAAAACCCTAACGCCTGGTCCGCCTCCTCCGTCAATAACCAGTTGTGGTCCGCCTCTCCGTCAATAACCGTTGTGGTCCGCCTCTCCCTCCCTCTCCCTCTCCCGGTCGCCCTCTCCCTCTCCGGGTCTCCCGGTCGCCCTCTCCCTCTCTGTCGCCCTCTCCCCGTCCTGGTCAGTAACTACTACTTCTGCGTCCTCACCTCCACCGTTAAATTCCACTCCGCCGTCTCCACCGCCCAGCCCAGCCTCGCTGCACCTGCCACATTATTAAGGTCAGAGGTAAAAGTATGAACCCTAATTTATGTGTTGGTGTGAATTGTTTTGGAATTGGTTGATTTGGTGTGAATTGTTGGTGTGAATTGTTTTGGAATTGGTTTATGCATGTGTTTTTGAAATTACGGTGCTTTTTGACCTTTGGAAATTTGTGGTATTATGGAATTTGGGAATGATTAATGCTCAATTGGGTTGGTAATGATTTGGAATATTTGATATGGTGGAAGGGTATAGAATTTGAATTTGAAGTATGAAATCGGAAAAAAAAATTACAATTTGAAGTCAATTGATTGAACTAGTCTGCTAGTATGCTTATTTGATTGAATTGTTGTCTTGTTAAGTAATGAATTACTGGAAATTTTAATTAGAATAGAGTATAATTTAGTTAGTATTTTAAAGAGCTTTGATTCAAATTAATATTTTAAACAGGATGAGCGGTAAGTTTAGATCGACGAAGGGTTCGAAGGGCCAAAGGTCTGATTTGTCTGAGGGAACCTCTAGCAACCCTCAAACGTCGTTTCGGGGCCACATGACAGCCAGACATACGACCCTTCTGGAGACGGCGCAGAGGCAGCTGCCGAGCGTTTCCCATTCCTCGAGACAGCCTTCGGTGCCCACTTCATCAAGGCAGCGGGGCGTCCATCATTCCTCGAGAGAGCTGTGGCCTCAAACCCAGATGGAGGTGTCTGCACCTTGTATGCTTGAGATACACCGGCCGCCCACTACGGGTCCTACTGCTTCGGATGGTGGGTCATCTGGGGTACAGATGCCGCCGCCTCATCTATTCCTTCCGCGGATGATACCGGCCTTACCTGCAGTCGATGGCTCAGGGACGCCGATTTATCCACTGCCCCCGCCAGTGGCTCCATCAGCGGCGTACCGGTTCGTGCCTTTTGATATGCCTCTTATTTTCGAGAGGATATCATCATCGGCAACAGAGACGGAATCCGTCGCGTCCGCCGCATCGCCCTCAGGTAATAAAAGATGAATGATTTGTTTTCTTGTAATTAATAATAAAGGGTCTCTGATTTTAATAATCAATTTGGTTTATCATGTGATAGGCACCGTCGGAGCGAAGCCGGTAAAGAAGAAGAGAGGCCCCGTCACAGGGAAGGCTCTCGAGAAGACCGTCAATACCTCAGGGAGGATCGTCATCGGTACTGACAGGGATGGCGACATATTATCGAGCGGGAAGTCAAGTACGTACTCCGATCGCGTGGGAGCGCTCATTAGGGATAGAGTCCCTATGTTGTGGTCAGACTAGGGTGAGGTCCCGCAGGAGGTTAAGGACATGGTCCACAACGCGATGTCGGTGAGTTTACAAAATGCCTCAATAATATTTTGTATTACATTGTTGATTTCTCGAAAAACTAAATTAATAAACGGTTAAATGCAGGTGTGGTTTGACGTTCCTGAGCACCTGAAGAACAGCTGGGCGGACGTTGTGCATAGGGGAAGGTACGTTGGGAAGTTAATGAAAAATAAAATTGTATGTGATATTAATAATATTTCTAATATTTTTGTTGTATCTGTAGGTACAAGGAATGGAAGAACGAGTTGCGGACCCACTGGACTACGCACGGGAACGCACGTTCTGGTACCTCTGCTGAGTTCCAGTACAGGGAGTACGAGTGGCGTTGGCTTCTGACATCAGAATTCAACAACCCTCGTAAACAGGTATTTAAAAAATTAATTAGTTAATTTGTCATTAAGTACGTGCGTTTTTAAATATTTTACTAATAGTTTTTTTTTTTTTGAAGGCCGTTTCCCGGGCGAACGCTCAGAACCGGCAACGCAACACAAGGAACCATCATGCCGGTTCTAGACCGTTCGCTGTCTTCATGGACAAGACGACCAGGGAACATCCAGAAGTCAACCGGTACGTCTATACGTACGAGAAGACATATCCTGACGCCCAGGAGGATATTGTAAGTCATCTTACGTTTTTTAATTTTTAATTTTACTTATGTATATGTTAATTAATAATTTTTTTCCTATCCAATTAGGCGAAGGTGAGGGAGGCTAGTGACGAGATGATGAGTGCTATAGTGAGGGAGACATGGCCGGACACGCAGGAGGAAGAGATGTCCGAAGCCATGTCCCGGATCGACACTTCGGATCCGACGGTTGGGGCAAGGATCATGGGCACAGCCTTCCCACCGCGAGTAAACAACTTCTACTGCCGGGGTCGAGGAAAGAAGGGCGAGGGGGTCCTGAAGACCACTTCAGGATTTCAACAAAAGGCAGCCTCGACCAGCAGCAGGACCATGACCACTAGGACGACTCAGCTAGAGTCGGAACTTCAGAGACTGCGGAAGCAGCAAGCTGCTCAGGTTGCCTATAATGCCGCGCAGACAGACTATAATGCCGAGGTACATGCCATCCAGCAGGCCCAGCAGCGGCAGATGTTCCAGTACATGCAGGACTTTACACGACGACCCTTTCCCGACAAAACTATAGCCGACGAGCCTTCGTCGGCTGAGATCTTAGCCGACGAATTAAGCTAACAGGCTGACGAAACTTTTTCGTCGGCTAAAGTGCTTATCCTGGTAATGAGTTCAGCTTAAAGCCATATATGATGCATGGAGTTCAAGAGTTATTCACCTCATTGGTGCATGTGAAGTCATTGCTTCTAAAGAATGGGGCATGTCTAAAAGAATTTGGATTGACAATGCTTACAATTTTTTGAAAAGAAATTTGAGGGACAGAGGGAAATTATTTGATATCTCACACAAGCGTATGCTAAAATTGTGTATCATGCGTTTGTGTGGAATATTAAACAATTCGCCTCTATGCTTTAGATTTCTCTTCAAAAAAAAATTGTAAGAATTATCAATTAGAATTCTTTTGGCCATGCCCGATTCTATAGAAGCAATGACTTCACATTCACTAATGAGGTGAATAACCCTTAAACTCCATGCATCATATATGGCTTTAAGCTGAACCTCAGCTTCCATCAGCGTTTCTCGTTGTATCTCAGCAAACTGTCTTTTTGTCAACCAATTGATCATTTAGTTCTTACTTTTCAAAAACGTCTGATCCATTACTTGTTTGTTGGGTATGAAACAACCATATTTCACGAACTCTTTCAACTTTTTTTACTAACAAAGATCTTTGAAGGTTCTTGTACATTGTGGAGATCGGAATACCCGTACCTTGCAACGTATTGAAATACAACAATTCCATTGGGCTATACTCGACGGAAGTGGAGACGTTGTTCCATCGGAATCTTTCTTATGGGTATATGTATGATGGAGACAAAACAAGAACTGAGTGCAATGCAAGCACGTTTGCTACGTAGTGACTGAATAAGTTTGAAGTAGAATATGACGAGGGCAGACATACTGCAAATTCTTTGATCATCAGCAATGGGCTTGAACTTGTCAGGAGAAACTTTTTGTTCAATCTCATAGTTGTACTTTCTTCCATAAACATCACTCCAAACAAATATTATGATCACCAATAGAATGGCAATAATAAGTGGAAGATAACCCGCTTACATAAGCTTCATACTTCCAATAATAAGAACGTATGAGACAACGAGAAGTATGTGGAGTTTTCATATCATTATAATGACTAGGACGAGGAATAATGATGTTAACTACTTGATCAACCCTTAAAATCACTTCTGAAATCTAAATCAATTATGAAACTGATCAGGAAAAGGAAATGATCCCAAAAATTATTGGTTAAGGGTACAAATTATGGGTTTACCTAGTGTTTTTACGATGTGTGGTTGTCCTAAAAGCCATGGTGATCCCTACACAAGCCAACATAAGAATGAAGTTTACCTGTGGAATATAATTTGTCCTTCATACTTAGACGATGTGTGCACTACTTTTACCCAAGGGAAACGCCTAATGATACAGACTATTACTACACGTTTGATACGCAGGACTGTCTTAGCCCGAAATAATTTCTTAAGCAGTCCAGGACTACTGATGCTTGGCTTATGTTGTGTTAATTTCTGACCCATGTTTGGTGCAGCTCAAGACTAAAGAACAGAATAGTCCTAACAGTAATATTCCACGTTTGATGATATCTGGGACTAAATTTTATGGACTCAAAAACATCTTTTAACATTTTTCTAAGAATCAAAAGGATCTGAAACAATTATTCATACACAACCAAAATAACTTGACTTTCTAAGAAACAAAATGGATTTGAACATCTCAGAAACTGTTCACTTACACTTTCATTTAGATTAGTAAGTCACCAAATTAAACCAAAATAATAGTCATAATAGTTTATACACATTGACAAGTCCACCAATTAATACAACAATGAAGTCAGAAGCTAGCAATTACAAAATAAGTACCATCTAGCTCTATGGTGGCTTCTCCAACATGTGTAGTGGCTGCAAGTCACTCAAAAAGCATATATAAAGTCAGTACCCTCAACAAACTCTTTTGTAATCGTAAAACACCTTGTATAATATAATTAAAGTATCTACTCACAGTCTCTCCGGATCGAAAAAATCTACCTCCAATAGTATAATTTTTCACATGATATGCAAGTATATGTAAAAACATACATACTTGCTCCTCCACAGATACCAAACCATCACTCTTTATTCTACCATCCACACGTAGTAGTTCACACAATAGGCCAAAACACCTTCTATCCATTCTTAGTTCGTTTACACACTCAGTGTCACTATTGCCTATGATACTATCTAAATTAATCAAACGAGTTTCATGTCTAATGAATGAACGATTAGTTAGGGCATATGTTTTAACACGTCTTCTTCTCAACTTAAACATCAGTAGAATAAGCATAGTGTAAGCACACATGGTCTCTAGGTGCCATAACTCCATCAGTAAGAGCAACAAAATTTGTCTTTGATCCATATCAAATTGATAAATTCTTAGCAGATTGACATCAAATTCCTAATCACACTACTGGAAAAAAGCACTTAGGAGACAGAATTATTTCGTCTCCTAAGTGACAGATTTCGTCTCCTAAGTGACAGATTTCGTCTCCTAAGTACTTAGGAGGCGGAACGTCCGTCGGCTAAGATCCGTCGCCTAAGTGTCGTGAGGTAGACACTTCGGCGACGGAACCTGAAATTTCGTCGCTTAAGTGGTTCTTAGGAGACGGAATACTTTCATCTCCTAAGCACTTAGGCGACGGATTTTATTTTATAATAAAAAAATAATTATCCACTTAGGAGACGGAATAGTTGAATTTTGTCGCTAAAGGCTGAAAAAAAATTTTAAAAAAAAAAAAAAACGCCACCGCATGTATTTTATCCACTCACTCCGACCGCCCCAAATACCACCACCATCGCAGGTTTCAGAAATCACAACTAAATGTCTTAAACTTCTTCTAATCCTGCATATAAGTAGTAAAAGTTGCATTTATAAACTGCATATGGAAAAAATAAAGTTTACTGCCCCTAGTAAACTTCTACAGGGGATTAGTAAACTTACAAAAAATAACTCTCTTTCAATTTCAGGGGCACAACACACAACAAATTGGCCCCTAGTGAACCTAGTAGAAGTTTACTGCCCCCCAGTAAACTTCTACTAGGGGTCAATAAAATTCAATACATTATTTCTCTTTCAATTTCATGCTAATTATACATAACATATACTCATTCTTACCCTAATAAACAAATTCATTGCCCCATAGTAAACTCAGTGGAAGTTACTGCCCCCCAGTAAACTTCTACTAGGGGTCAGTAAACTTCAATACAGTATCTCCCTCTCACTTTCATGCCAATTATACATAACAGATACTCATTTTACCCTAATAAACAAATTCATTGCCCCATAGTAAACTCAGTGGAAGTTTACTGCCCCCCAATAAACTTCTACTGGGGGTCAGTAAACTTCAATATAGTATCTCCCTTTCAATTTCATGTCAATTATACACAACAAATACTCATTCTTACCCTAATAAACAAATTTATTGCCCCCTAGTAAACTCAGTGGAAGTTTACTGCCCCCCAGTAAACTTCTACTAGGGGTCAGTAAACTTCAATACAGTATCTCCCTTTCAATTTCATGTCAATTATACATAACAGATACTCATTCTTACCCTAATAAACAAATTCATTGCTCCCTAGTAAACTCAGTGGAGTAAACTTTCCCTGGGGGTCAGTAAACTTCAATACAGTATCTCCCTTTCAATTTCATGCCAACAATCTGTCCTAAATATGCCACCACCACCACCACCACTGTACCAAATAACCACCATCATACCAATCACATCCTAACCAAAATACAAATTAAAATCAAATTAAACAAAGACATAAATCTATCACCAAAGCTAATTATACCAGAAAAATTGAAGAACTTACCTTGATTTCTTACCCAGATCTGAGGCTCGATGCAAGAGAAGGGGACGAGGAGCTTGCTGGCGGCGGGGACGAGTGAGTCGGGTCGGGTCGAGAGGGGGAGGTTGTTGGCTCCGAGGAGGGTGCGGAGGTGGCCGGGTGATGTTGAAGAGGCTCTTGACTGCATTGAGAGTGGTAGCGTTTGTGGGGACGAAGTCGATGAGCGCGTGGCAGTTGGAGGTGACGTTGGTGGGGGTGGTGTAGTTGAAGGTGGCGGCGGAGGAAGGAGCGGTGAGAATGGAGAGAGAGGCCGGCATGAGAGTGATGGTCTAGAGAGAGAGAGAAAGACCTTTAGAAGAAGATGAGTTTTCTTCTATTGATAAGGTCGATGAGTTTGTGATTTAAAAGAATTGATATGTTTTGAAAAATTTTGGTTTGAATTTTCATGAAATTTTACGTGGGAAGATGGGCGCTCAAATTTTTAGAACTTAAGCGACGGAATGTTCTATTTCCGTCGTCTAAGTGATTCATAAATTTTTATTTTTTTAAAAAAAAAACATTCCGTCTCCTAAGTAAACATTTTCGTCTCCTAAGTGATTCATATAAAAAAATTTATTTTATTTTTTCAAAATGTCGTCGTCTAAGTAAAAATATTTCGTCTCCTAAGTAGTACTTAAGCGACGAAATAAAATTTCGTCTCCTAAGTTGTTTTTAGGAAACGAAATCAAAATATTTCGTCTCCTAAGAACGACTTAGAAGATGGAAAGTAGAAAATTCCGTCGCTTAAGTACCACTTAGGAGACTGAATTAAAAAATTTCGTCGCCTAAGTGCTATTTTCCAATAGTGTCAATCAATGAAATAACTACAACCCACAAACAATTTCAAAAGAATAGTAGAGAGGGGTTGAAGATGAGAGGCTGAGAGAAAGAGAAAGTAAGAGAAAAGAGAGATCTTACCTGAAGTAGTTGACGAATTGAAGCAAAGCAAAGCACTCAAAGCAGTCGACGAGTTGATTCTCTGTGAGAAGTTTTAGCGCCTCAGAGTAGAAGTTTCAGCGAATAGTGATGGTCGAAATGGGAATGCGAATGGTGGTGGAGGTGGTGAGAGAGGAAGAGGAGGAGGAGGTCGGGTTCGGGTCAGAAAGAGAGAGAGGCGGAGAATGGGGTGTGGAGGCTGCGGAAGGATCTGTGTGTGTGAGGGAGAGATTTTACAGCGAAGTTGAGAGAGACCGAGCAGCTCTGACCAAGGACAAGTGAAGAAGAGAATGAGCGCTTATGTAAACCCCCAAAAATTGGGGTCTCTATGTAGCACGGGGTGGAGCGGACACGGGGACTCTGTAAACTCATTTAATTGAGTCCCGGTTTCCACCAAACACAGGACAGGGACTAATTTTTGAAAGTAAATCACCTGTGCCTAAAATCCCTATGCCAAACCTGTACCCACAAATAAGAATTTCACACATGTCCGTCGACTTAATATAACTTAACACTGTTAAGTTTATATTTTCCAGCTATTTTTCTTAACAAAACATAATATAATATTACTTATTGATTTTTTAATGTTATTGACTCCCCTCTTCCTCTTTCATGGTCATCGTATTCTTTTCCTCTTCAAACACCTACGATCCAAATTCCAGAACTCACCTGATTCTCGATCCCAATCACATCTCTTGCTTTAATTTTTCTACAAATCAAATGGGTTTTATATCTGCAATGAGTATATGATTCCTTGTGAAGAAATACTCAACCCTTGCCTCCGATTTCAGTTCAGTTGCAGCAATTAACTGAGAAATAGGCCTTCGCCTCATAGGATACAGAGTATCGTCTCCCCATTCTTTCTGATCGTCCGGCAAGCTTATATCTCAAGGTCTTCACCTTATTCATTCATAAAGTTGCAAACTTCACTTTGGTCATCTGGGTAGCTACTGTTTAGCTCCATAGGTACAGATGCAACACTTGGGATTATGGGGTCCATAGAGATGGAGCAATTGGTACCAATATGTGGGGTTTGTGATTAAGTAATTGATCTATTTGGTGAAATCTGAACTTATTGATCTTAGTTAGTTTAATTGGGTGATTTGTATGTGGTCGCGAGTTTGACAATTTAGATTGTAGAGTATATGGGAGTTGTGGAGTTTTGATCTATGGAGGCGTTGGGAGCCGAGGAGGGTCTGGTGGCTCATGGCGACGGGGATGAGGGGAGCCAACAAAACAAAGAAGACGATGATGAAGAAGGTAACAACGTCGATGAACAAACCAGAGCTTTGAATCACGAGAAAGAAAGTGAAAAACTAAAATTATAGAATAAAATAAGAGTTAACAGAGTTAGTGTGGTGTTAGTCTAGTGATGACATGGCGAATTGTCATTCGTGGCACAGGTTTGGCACAAGAATTTTAGGCACAGGTGATTTACTTCCCTAATTTTTAGGCTTATGTAGTCCAAGCCCAGCTTATCTGGGGTACTAAACGTCACTGAAATTATAGAGAAGGTCACTGAAATCTGGGATTGACTTGCTATTATTGATGCTAATACAACACCAAACATAGGCCAATATAGAGGTCATGCAACACAATTGTACATAACAACTTCAGTACAAGTTATAGCATAGGTTTCTCCTTGAGCTCCGATGGCTGTGGTGTAGAACTGAAAAATGTGAGGAGATTCTGGTCACTTGGCCAGTTATTCAAATTCAAAGAAATATGAGTATTGAAAGAATATGAAAGTTAGTATTGATGCCTAAAAGGGTTCATGTCTTCAAGCAGAGAGCTCTTGCCAATTAGTTTCCCATGATGTTGGCAGGCGCGAATCTAGAGACGCCGAGATTTCAGTTATAACTTATAAGTAGGGCTGAAACTGGTACGGTAACAGAGTATTTTTTTTTTTTTGCCTAAACCGACTACTGCACCGACTCTACTCGGTAGAAGAAATCTGATACCACAACCAGCCACCGAAGTCGATGTACTGACTTCTCGGTATTCTGAGATTTTCGGTAGGTGCGGTATGGTAACCGGTATATACTGACTTAATCATTCACAAACCTTGAGCCTCAAATCTCGATGGCATATTTGTTGCAGAGCAAGAAAAATAAATAAGGAACAATGGAGAAAGACAGAAACAATGAAAAACGAACCAAGTATAACAACTAAACCAAATCAAAACACAATTTCTCAGTTTTGAAAAAATAATAATAATAATAATATATAGTAAACTACATATTAGTTACTGACCAAATTTCAGTTTACAAATACATCCTTTACACATTATCTTATACATTTAAAGACAAAAATTAACAAATTAGGACAAACTAATATCCACATGTCATCTGTCACTACATATTTTACAAAACTACCCTTCACTACATATTCTACTGCTACTATGGACGTACTACTGCCATGTCGACGAGAGACGTGCTACTACCGTGTCGACATGAGACATGCTACTGCCTTGTCGACGAGAGACGTGCTACTGCCGTGTCAACATGAGACGTGCTACTGCCGTGTCGACCGGAGACGTGTTACTGCCGTGTCGACTAGAGACGTGCTACTGCCGTGTCGACATGAGACGTGCTACTGCCTTGTCGACATGAGACGTGCTACTGTCGTGTCGACATGAGACGTGCTACTGTCGTGTCGACCAGAGACGTGCTACTGTCGTGTCGACCATAGATGTGCCGTGTTGACATGAGGCGTGTTATTGTTGTGTCGACCAAAGACGTGTTATTGTCGTGTTGACCAGAGACGTGCTACTGCCGTTTCGACTAGAGTCGTGCTACTACTGTGTCGACTGGAGACGTGTTACTACCGTGTCGACCGAATACGTGCTATTGTCGTGTCGACCGAAGACGTGTTATTGCCGTGTCGACATGAGACGTGCTACTGTAGTGTCGACGAGAGACGTGCTACTACCGTTTAGGAATGTGCTATTACCGTGTCGACGAGAGACGTGTTACTGCCGTGTCGACGAGAGACGTGCTACTGCCGTGTCGACCGGAGACGTGCTACTGTCGTGTCGACGGGAGACGTGCTACTGCCGTGTCAACGAGAGACGTGTTATTGCCGTGTCGATCGAAGAGGTGCTATTGCCGTGTCGATATGAGACGTGCTACTGCCGTGTCATTTTGAGTAAATTTATTTGAAAAATGGGTAGTTTAGTCATTTTGCCTATGACAGTCTAAATCAGATTTGATATCATTAGTTTGGGCTTGGGCTTGGGCTTATGTCCTAATTTGTACAAAAAATATTGAAAATGAGGTTTTTGTGTTTTTAAATTTGGTCATGTGCTGTTATGTAATTTTCTCAATAATTAATTACCCTAAATTTCCATCAACCCCATCTTGGTTCCAATTACATGCATCAAATCGACTGAGGAATTATAGAGGATTTCGGCACCTTCGGTGATTATCTCGACGGAGGAGACGGAGGGAGGAGAGAGAAAGGGTGTGCTTTGATGGACTGGATGTGGAAAAAAGGGGTGATGGTGGTCCGAGTTTCTTTGAAAAAGAGAGATTTGTTGATGATTGAAATGGATCAGAGAGAGAAGAAGAAAGAATGGCGAAGAGAAAAGAAGAAGGGCGGCAAAGAGAGAAGAAAAGAATGGATTGATAGTTTGATATTGTGTTCAGAATCTATATTTAATGTGTTAAGTTCTAGTTTTGACTTATTAAAACAATAAATTTAGCTTTTCCAGATAGATTAACAAGAAGAATATCTGCTCTAGTCGTTGGAGGCGAGTCTCTCTAACCAGGAGGTGTTGGGTTCGAGCCCCAACTTTGTCTAAATGTCATTAGAGAAGGGTTTCAGCCTTTCAAGTCTATTAGAGAAGAGCTATTGCGAGTTAGATTCTTAGGTTGTTGGGATTACTGGCACAATTCATCAAAAGCCCTCTGTAAGAAAATATTCGAACATTTGAGTTCTGTACTCGATCATGCAACCAAAACGATACCAAATAAAAATCTACAAAGAGACTGTCCTTTTGTTTTCTTATTTATTTTGAATCTTAATCCTGTTTTTCTTAATTCCGTTTCTAAAAGAAGCGATTAACCTCAGTCCTAGTAGAAATAAATGTGGCACATGTAAATTCAAGCATACAACAAAGGATCGTCATCAACTGCAGAAAACTGTCATGCTAAGTCAAAATTTGGGGTACATTTTCTAATTTCTGCACTAAATCGACCTCCTATTTATATCATTTTTCACCCACAGGTCTCCCTAACTTGAAGATTATTTCCATGTAAAAGAATTAAAGGAAACTTGCATCCGAGTTGGGCAAACGCCAAACACGATACCAAATTGTAGGTCGGCAGATTTTGATGACCATCCACTTTACCATAAGCCAATGAACTTCCACCAAACCCCTCCAACCCCGAGCCAAATGATAATATTGACGACGGACATAAGGAATCCATAGCCCCACCACTGGGCAAGCGGAACATAGCCAGCGCCGTAGAAGACAGGAGCTGACCCAATCCCATAATGGGTCAGGCCACCCATGAGGTTGGAGAGGAATGAAAGCACCATGGCAGCAAAGTATGGTGGAGTACCAAGAGCACTAGCCACAGACAAGAATGCTGTAAACATGGCACCAATGTGAGCAGCTCCACTGGCAAAGAAGTAGTGAGAGTAGAAATAGAGAAGAACAAGAATGCCAAAAGCTGGCTGCCACCCAAGACCCAATCCGCCAACAAACTGCAAAAGAAGCAGAATTGTTGTTAATGAATTCACCAGCAAAAATGCAAGCAGTAAATACACTGAATTCAACAGCTTATAATCAAGATAGCTTAACACTATAGGCGCATGAACTATAGATTTCAGACTATAATAAAGATAGTTTAACCTTATTTGTAGAAAATAACTTGTGCATTTTCATGAGTTTGTCCAAGGCTCAGATAAATGAGTAACATTCAAGCGTTGGCTAAAACAACGGAGTAAAATCTAGGAGATCCAGTAAATTAAGACACGAAATAAAAATAGCAAAAACAGATGATGGTTAGCTCAATGATTATATCTATACTTCTTATTGACTCTGTAAGTAAGCCGGTTTAAACTTCGTTTACAAACTCTTCAGCTATTTATAAAATATTGCCAAACAGATTTGTTCATACAAATGGTAAGCTTTGAGGACCATATTGTATGAGAGAACGGGACCACTTCTTGCCACAAGGTCTGTGAGTACTAAACTTCTCCAAAAACAAATGAAATGCATGCTCATCTAAACTTTTAAGCTACATAACAATTTTGGTGACCTACAAATCATGCACAACAGTACAACTAGGTAGACTAAAAAGCAGATAAGACAAACCTTCACTACAGTTTCACTAAACCAGGAGATAAGACCGTATTTGTTGAGATACCCAGCCATTGCAATGAGTGCAGCAAACCACGTAAGGGTGTCCCAAGCAACTGACTCAGCTAAGCACTCCTTCCAGGTAACAACACCAGTCACAAGGAGAACAGATAATCCGAGAATGGCAGCTGTAACAGCATCCACACCTATCATTCCTCCAAATATCCACAGCCCTACCTGATGCATTACAGAGAGAAGAGGGAGACTATTAACATAAACATTCATCTATGAGAAGATACATTTAGATATGCTTCTTAGTGAACAGGTATGCATCACCATGTTCGTTTACATTTAGCAAAGGAATGAATTTAAACCATCATTAGTTCAATACAACAGTAATCTTTTCAAGCTAGATAAATCGGCATGGCGTAGAAGGAATAAAGTAATATAAACTTCCCCTATCCCCAACACAACTTCTCAAGTGGAAGACCAAAAACCTGAGCCTCTAAGGATCAAACTCAAGGTTAAAGCGATATTCTGATGATGAAATTAAATGATTGGTTTTCCAATCAACCACTATAAAAGCCTCATCTGTCTCCAAGTAAAACTTCATTAATCTGAAGAAACCATATATAACTCGTTACTGTTCTGCATTTCAGGATCCTGTGCAATCTCCTTCCTATACTGCTTTTTTAATTAAGACGTCTACTATTGTCAGAAATTCAATGCCGTAGTTTGCCATTGCTAGATAATGCCAAACCTTCTTGCATAATTGGGCTCTGGTAGGCTCTTAAGTCTCACCACCATCAATTATGGGTTTTCTTATTACTTATGTTTGCTATGTCCCGTGGGGTTGGGTATGTTTTGTCTCTTTTGGATAGGGTTTAGCTTTCTAAAGCATAGGGTTTAGCTTTTTATAAGGATTTTGTGATGCAACTTATCAGTGTCCATAGACCTCAGGTGTGCTTCATGAAGGGCGGCATTATGTTAACAGAAACTGACTACCACTTCTAGGTGTGACGCCTAAAGCTTCTAGGACTAATTACTAGAACCAAACTGACTGTAATGGTAGTTTCTATAAAATACTTTCAATTTCTCTTTTTATTTTTTACTTCTATTAGCAGTTAAATTGTACTATTAGCAATGTTTTTTTGTTCGACAGTTACTATTAGCAATGTTGGGTGTAGCAATCATACAGTAAAGGAATTTGAGGATGTAAATGACAAAAAAAAAAACAAAGGAATGAAATGATGGGTCAGATCGTCAAAGATGTATGCAGACTCTACCACTAAAAACACATATTGACAGACTTATAAATCATTGAACTTAGTTAGCAAACGGCACAAGCATGGCAATGATAAATTCTTCCATTCACTGAAACCAAAAGCTGATCACTAGCTCTTCAATAAATAACACAAATGCAATTCTTCAAGAAACACTCGTTAATTCAACTCATACAACGTTACAATCACCAATGACTAAGGCAACCTAGCATATTGCATTCTGTTTTCACAAAACTAAAGCAAACACACAAGATAGAACTACAGCAAGTATCTTTTATTGATATAACTGAGTAATGTTCACTGTTGCAATTACACACGAGTGAAGTTGCATGTAAAACACAAAAAATGTAACATACGTGAAAACTTCAGTTTCTGCATAACTTGATTGAGAAATTGCTACCTAATACTTCAATCAAGTAACCGAAACCCACATCACCCCTGAATCTATCAGTACAGTAACCTAACCACCACCCTTTTCCCCACAGCATATCACTCACTAGCTCACATTTTGGTTTTTGTCTTTTCGGCCAAATATTATAAACAAGAAAGCCTTTCTAATGAGGACCTTTAAGTTGAGGACTTAGTGAGGACTTGTCGGCTTATCTCACCTTTCGAGTTATATCCATATCTTGAACGTTCAGTTTATAGGATTTATGAGTAAATCATTTCTTCAAATTTTCAGGTATATTGAAAATTGTTAAGGCATTCATAAGTGTGAACTTGAACGATTCATATTTGACAGATTTGGTTCGTCCATTAATTTGATCTAGTTTGTTATCTTAACGAACACCAATTTGGGTGAAAATTTGTAAAAATGATCTACTCATATAAACCTAAAAACTAAACGGATGAGATGTCAAAATGTGATCGAAAATTGGGTCTTTTAAACCATAAACCGAAAAGTCCTCACCAAGTTCTCATCTTAAGAGTCCTCACTAGAATGGCTCCCTTATATACAATTGTCTACACAAACTTAAACCTCAAAGTAAAAAGATAAAAAAAGCATATACAATCTACAACAAAGTAGAAGAAGAAAATCAGAAAAAATGGTAAAGGAAAAGAAAACAATACCGTCAGAAACAGAGTCCCAGCCATTATAGTCTCGTTCTTGGTCATAGGGCCCATCTTCTCCAGCCTCTCCTTTGCAAGTTTGGGCGCGTCAGGGCTGCTCTTAACCGAAGGAGGGTAAATCAGATACAGCAACAAAGGCACCAAAATCAGTGACACTATACCGGGCACAATCGCCGCCGTAGCCCAATCGGTCCAACCAATCGTTTTCTTAATGGTATTGAATGTCAAATTGGCACTCAACGGATTAGCAGCCATGGCAGTTAAGAACATGGCCGACGAAATCACCGAAGTCTGAAAGCACGTGAGCATCAACCATGATCCCAATTTACCTTCGGTCCCGTCGCCGACATTGCTGCCGCAGGCGACGCAGAGTGATTTCACCAGAGGCAAGAAAATGCCGCCGGCACGTGCCGAGACGGAGGGAATCGCCGGCGCTAACAAAGCCTCGCTGAAAACCAAACTGTAACCTAGCCCCAAAGAGGAGCTACCGAACAAGGACACGAACTGGTACGCAATTCGGTTTCCGAGGCCGGTTTTGATGAAGCCTCGGGCGAAGAAGAAAGCGAGGGCGATCAGCCACGGAATCGGATCGCCGAAGGCGGAGAAGGCGGCGGCGAAGGTTAAGGTCTTGGTGAGCACCGACGCTCCGAGACCTAAGAGCGCGACGGCGCCGAGAGGCAGAGGCTGAGTGATGATCCCGACGATGGTGGCGAGGAAAATCGCCAGAAGCTGCCACGCGTTTTTGGTGACGCCGGCGGGAGTCGGCACGAACCAGAGGATCACTCCGGTTGCGATGGACGCGATTAACGGCTTCATCGCCGCGCCCTGCCATGGCTGCTTGGCCGGAGTAATGGAGCCGCCGGCGGTCGTGGCGGCGGCGGCCTTGACGGTCAGGCCGCTGCTCCGGAGCGGAGCGAAGTCGCGAGCGGCGGAGTCGGCGAGTTTGGGGAAGGCAATGAGAGGGCTTAGGGTTTTGTTGAAGCCGAGAGCGGCGGTTCTGAGCGGACCGGGTCGGGTTTGGGCCTGAAGTCTCGGGCTGGGTTTTAGTTGTAGCGATTTGGAGACGGCGGTTCGGGATCTGAGAGAGGGGAGAGGCGCGGTGGTGAAGGTGAGCGACGCCATTGAGAGAGAGAGAGGGGGTGGGATCTGCTGCGGCGGAGCTCTGAGGATCTCAGAGAGGCAGCAGCATCAGAATGAGTGAGACTGTGTCTGTGTGCGTGGAATTAAAATTGAATTAAAGGGAAACCGGAGAGAGCGATGTGGACCGTTGGATTAGGGGTACGGACGGAGGATCTGGTGCGGGGTGATTTGGAAACTTTGGTAGGGCGCATTGGAAATGCCGTTTGAAAGCTCGGAAGGTCCGCGGGGACACGTGGCGGGAGGTGAGTGGGGATTGGATCGTGCTTTTTCTAGTCGGGTGACGTAGGGATGAAGAGGGAGAGGAGAGGGACAAAGGGGACAGTGATAGGTTCCACGTGTCGGGAGGGGAGTGGTTGGTGGTTGGGGAGTATTTTTGTCTGGGAGTGAAAAGGCAAGCTTTTTGTTGTTTCTGACTGATCGGAAAAGGACAAGCGGCAGAGGAAAGTGGGGGGAGTTTGGGAAGGGTTGGCCAGTAGTTTGTAGAAGGTGAAATAACGGAAATGCCACTATTAACAGGCACCACACAAGTGCACGTGGTCTGGATATGAAACCTGGATCCTGTTAGTCACAGACTCACAGACTCGCAACGTAACTGTGAACAACAGCGTGCTGACTCCCGCTGAAATCGAAAACTTCAGCGCCCCTCAGGATGATCGGTGATGTGTCAACTCACTCAAGTGGACAAGTAAGTAAACAGAGTTTTTAGAATTCGGAAACTAACGTTTTTGTAAAATAATTTTAGAAATAACTAACGGTTATTTTGCTGTTCGGCATTGTTTTACAATACTATTTTTTGTTTTTTGAATACAAAAACAAGTGGAATATGCGTTCGATGCATACGGTTTTGAAAACACGGAAAACAAGTTCTAGAATACAGCTCTGAAATTATGAGAAAATATGGAAAACGTCTTTATGTCGTTCTCATTGTTTTCGAAAAACATCCAACACACAATTTTAAAGAAAACCACAACAGTCTCGTCCCTCTAGACCTCCGACTTTCTTCTACTTCCTCCATAACTTCCAAATGACCATATATATCATCTCCTTCATTGGGTCTGCAAATTACAATACAACACTCTTCATGACCACTTTTTTCATAAAAGTTTCACGTTTTCTAAATAGAGGAGAGGAGAAAGGATCGGTGGACGTTCTGATTTGATCATGACATGGTCGATCAGATCTGGTTCGGAATTTCAAATTGATGATGACGAATTGACGAGGGTTGTAGTCTGAGAGCTTTGGTATTCAGACTAAATGAAACTAAGATTGAAGATTCATATGTATGCAATTTGATCTCTTCTCCAATCTTTGTTAAGCAAAAGTGAGTGTTTGGCTATGTTCTTTCAACATTTTTATAACCAGGAGAGAATTTACTTGCGAACCCGAATAATTTCAATGGAAAACGGTCAATCTTTCAATATATACATACAAATATCAGTGAGGAAGGAAAGAAGAAAACTAACTTCAGATTATATACAAACTCGACACCATTATTATTTTAGTTTTGCAAGTTTGTTTTTGCAATACTTCTGCCGAATGCATTTTAGGATTTTGAAAACTTCCAATTCAATCTCTCATTTTCATTTTGTAAAATTATATTGTAAAACCATTTTCTTAAAATGATATAGGACACGCAAAGAATTGATGGTTTTATGTCCAATACCAGTTCTTCTGCCCGAGTGAAGGTAAAACTAATGAGCTCGGTTATTAATTAACTCTATAGAAGAGTTATTTATCGGAACAATACTTTTATCGTTCTCTTAACAGCGAGTAGATCTATATCAGGAGAATTAGTTATTTATCAGAACAATACTCTTAGCATATACACTTTAGATTGAATGTATACACAGATAAGAGCCTTCAAATCGTAAAACTTTGCTAGCTCAGTAGGCGCTAAACTTCTCTTTCCTACTTATACTATCAGAAGAAAGGCTTTAGCCGACGAAAATAAAAAAACCAGACCGACAAATTATTTTTTCGTCGGCTAAAGTCCACGTTAGCCGACGAAGGAAAATTTCGTCGACGATGGTCAACTGTAGCCGACGAAAAAAAATCTTGTTGGCTAAAGAAATTTTTTCGTCAGCTATACTGTACTTTAGCCGACGAAATTTTTTTTGTCGGCTATACTATACTATACTTTAGCCGACGAAAAGTTTACTCGTCGGCCAAAGTTTTCCTTCGTCGGCTATTATCGAAAAAAGTCGTCGACTATTATTTCGTCAGCTAAAAGAAAAACAATAAAATGTTGTATAACTTGCTTAGTAGGTTTTAAACAATTACATAACTTTATGAACCAACTCTACATAGAAGCAAAATTAAACAAAAATCTCGTGAAATAAGATGTGTTCAGAATGGTGAAATACGGCTATGTTTCAAAAATCAAGTAAATCAGGTAACGTCTCTGATGTAGAACAATCGAAACCCGGTATGCTGCAGATTTGGCGTTCGGTGTCCGATTAACTATTGTGATACCTTTCCGGAAGCGTAACGGCCCTACGAGTCAAACTCATTGCGTTGCTATGATATATGGGCCTTTTTGGGCATCCAAGTCCGTTAAGGGTTTCAAAATGTAGTTTTTTTATTTCCGATTAGAGTTGACCGATTCGATCGAGCCCTTAACATTGTCGAATCCAGTTGAATTTTTTATCATAGACATCTTTCGTCATAATGACCATATCTGATGTCGAATTTTGGTTTGTGAGTTTTACTCATCGGAATCACAACGTGTCTACTAATGTTGTATAACTTGTTTAGTAGATTATACTAAGTTGTCTACTAAGTTGTATAACCTACTAAACAAGTTATACAACTTGTGAAACAAAATTATCAAAAATCTTGTGAAATAAGATGTGTTCAGAATGGTGAAATACGGCTATGGTTCAAAAATCACGTAAACCGGGTAACGTCTCGGTGCCGATAGTAGCGGTCAACCCTATTTACTATTATTATTCTCTATGGGGAGCCCTATCGTCGGAAGGTAAATGTCTCAAAATTTTTATATGGACCATTGCGTCTCATCTACGTGAGAGTTTTTCATGTGGAAGGTTTGACCAAAATATGTAATATAGAGGAAGATATGAGCGTTTTGTGTGATAAGTGACGATGGATTAGGGTTGACCGTTTCGATCGAGCCCTTAACGTTGTCGGATCCAGTTGCATTTTTTACCATAGACATCTTTCGTCATAATGATCATATCTGACGGTTGAATTTTTGTTTGTGAATTTTAGTCATCGGAATCACAATGTATCTACTAATGTTGTATAACTCGTTTAGTAGGTTATACAACTTTGTGAACCAACTCTACATAGGAAGCAAAATTATCAAAAATCTCGTGAAATAAGATGTGTTCAGAATGGTGAAATACGGCTATGGTTCAAAAATCATGTAAACCGGGTAACGTCTCGGTACCGATAGTAGCGGTTAACTCTATTTACAGTTATTATTCCCTATGGGGAGCCCTATCGTCGGAAGGTAAATGTCTCAAAAATTTTATATGGACCGTTGCGTCTCATCTACGTGAGAGTTTTTCGTGTGGAAGGTTTGACCAAACTATGTAATATAGAGGGAGATATGAGCGTTTTCGTGAATTTATAGACTTTAGCCGATAAGATATTAAAAAAGTCGTCGGTTAAGATCAAAATTGTTTGGCGGTAAACCAAATTTGGAGGAAAATTTTCAAATGACTTTAGCCGACGAAAATATATGAAAAGTCGTCGGCTAAAGTCGAAAAAAATTTGGCGGCAAACCAAATTTGGGGGAAAATTTTCAAAATTTTTTTGGCGGTCAACCAAAATTTTCAAAGGAGTTTAGCCGACGAAAATTAAGAATTTCTTCGGGTAAAGTTCTTTATATAGGAGTTTTACCGGAGGTGGATAGTAAGAAGTCAGAAACTTAGAAAAAGTTCTCGGCCTAGCTCCGTCGTCAAGCCACCGGAGACCGCCACACTTGTCCCGAAAGCTTCGCCATCGTCTCTACTTCATTGCTGGACAGGTGGTGCATCGAGTGGCGCCGCCGTGAGGGATAAATCGAGCTCCAAAACTCCGCCGGTTCGGATTCGGTGTCGATCGAATTTCTCCTTCCTCAGGTCACCATTTGGTGAGTTCTATATATGGATAAGTTGAGTTTGATTAGTACTACATTCCCCTAGAATTTGGTAGCTCGATTTGGTGTGTGTGAGGAGAATCGAAGATTTGAAGTTTTTATGGTTTAAAATTAGGGATTTTTATATTTTGATTCAATTGACCTGTTTAGGCTTAGAATTGGGTTTGGACTTCTTCTAAAAAGTTGTTCGAAATGTTGAGAGGAAGATTCTGTCAAATTTTGGTGGTGATTGGAGGTGACCGAAAGTTTCTGCAGTTTTTTTTTTCAAAAACCAGCAACTTTAGCCGACGATATTTAAATAAGATATTCGTCGGCTATAGTATTTTTAATTTTTTTTATAAGGTTTAGTCGACGAATTATGGCATGTTTCGTCGGCTTAATACTTCTAAAGCCGATGAAACAGACTATATTTCATCGGCTATAGTTAATTTTTTAAATTTTTATTACATACTTTAGCCGATGAATATCGTCGTCGGCTAAAGTCTCAAACTATGGTCGACGAAACATTTAAGATATTCGTCGGATATTGTCCCAGATAATAGCCAACGACGTCTTCTAGTGTCGTTGGCTAAAGTCATCGCCGACGACCCTTTCGGTATTGTCCCAGAAAATTTTTCGTCGGCTAAAGTGCTTGTCCTGGTAGGGCAGTGCTAGTTTGATTCTCAATCGAGGTCATTTGGTTTTAATTTCTCTACTTTTCTAGGCCCTCTAATTATCCTTCTCAAATTTGCATCCGACATATGGTTTTGCGGAAAAAACAATATGAATATATAATGAACTGCTGGGTACGTTTAGAAATGACTAGGTATTTGAATTTCAATTTTTTTCCAGTCTTCTGTCATTATTTAAATTATCATAACTATTAATGTCATTTGGTAAAAGGATAAAATTGTCTTTTCAAATAAAACTGTTTTGCTGGGTCTATTTAGTGATTTGCTGAGTACATTTAGCAGCAAAAAAAAATGAAACGGGTTAGATATGATAACCACTTCACCAGTTACGATTTTTTTTAATTAATTAAAATAAACTTTGGCGTAATCACCGGTCACCCATAGGTCAGTCTCAACTCTCTAATTAATATAGTATTAGTAACACACACATACAAGTTAGTTATGGTGGTAATCTGTCGTCAAAAATCTAAAGGCAAATGATAGTAGAAGCGCGCGCACTCTCATAATCTATCAAATTCTAAGTGAAAATGGTCACCCTGTCCTCTCTGAATAACAGAATTAGTAGATGTCATCATCACATGATTATTCCAAATTAAGTTGCTTTTTATTCACTTCTAGTATTTGTTGGCTGGCTAAATTTTAATTTTATGTTTTTTGAGAGAAATTTTAATTTTATGTTAATTTGCATTGATTGCTTTTAGGTATGGTAATTATGTTAAAACTAGACCTGTAAATGGATCAGATCTTGATCCGGACCCGTTCTGAATTCGTGGTTTTTAAACAGGTTTAAATTGAAAATTAGACCCGTTGATCCGTTAAGGACCCGAATCCGTTAACCCGTTTATTAAACGAATCGGATACGAATCGAGGTTGATCCGATTCGTTAAGGACCCGGATCCGTTTTAAAATAATTAAATAATATTTTTATAAATATAATATTATTGATAAATATTTAATAATATAATAATTATTTAGATAACCTAAACGTCTAAATTGCATCTAATATGACTACTGATGCTTTGGCAAAGAGTAGTATCTCCCATGATTTGGGCTTCATAAGCTTTGAAGACCCTCTGTGCATGTTGCACAAGCCTTAATTTCTTAATGATTTGAGTTCTACTGTTAGAGCTAAGAGATCTGTTTCATGCTTTAATATTTAGTTGTTGGTTTTTTTTTGAGCTCGTTTTAGCTCCGTTTGTAACCAAAAATAAATAAATTACTTCTAAAGTATGATCATTTGATGTAGTTAAAGGTTACTGATGCGTATGTTCTTTTCATGTTCTTTGCTAAATACATTAGAGGTCTAGTATTTTGAATATATTAGTTTATTGTTAAGGAATATTTTGGCATGTAATTCAAGTTTTAATGTAAGCCTTTATTTTGTTATAATATTTCATTAGTGTTTTATGAAAATTTATGATAAAAATAAGAAATTATTATTTAAAATTTGAAAATATTTATTATTATAAACGGATCGGATTAACGGGTCGGGTATCCGTTAACCCGTCGGATCCGGATCCAAAATTTCTATACGGATCCGGATCCGGATCTAAGTCGATCCGCTCCAGATCTGGTCCATTTACAGGTCTAGTTAAAACCCTACCCTGAATATGGGGGTAAAACCAAACCTGATGGATAACCTAACTAACTAGTTTAATTACTTTAATAATGATTAAAGTTAATGAATCAATGAGAGACATATATAGCTGATTGTCATGGAGATGGCAAATAAGTGATTGAATTAAGTCAATTAACCTCATTTTGGAATGTGATCGATCGTGTACTTACTACAAATCTTTAGCCATTTCCATCCATATCAAATGAGAAATAAACATGAAAATAATTGCTAATATTATTATAGATGAGAATTAAGGATCATCATATTCTTCAAATAATTTTATTCTTATTAATAACCTGAATTTACAAAGACCACTCCAGAATATTGTTGGATGATGTTTTTTGAGAGAGAGAGAGAGAAATCGAGAGAGAGAGAGAGAGAGAGAGAGAGAGAGAGAGAGAGAGAGAGAGAGAGGGAGATCGAGGTCTATTATCTTCATGATCATATATTGTGTAGTACAACCTACTTATTTCCCACCGAAAATAAAATTCCACCAACCATTCCTCCTTTTGTACATCTCATAATAACTACAATTTATACACCAACTAATTATTGATACATGATCATCTTGTAAACGTTGTACATCTCTTCTCGGCCTACATTTGTATATATGCAGCAGCAACAGCAACAGCTATTCACAACTTCCTTCACAATTAACTGTGTATATGACACTAGTCTCAGCACTGATCGAATGAAAGCTTCTCGATCTCTCGCATACTAAATCGACGTCGGTGACCTTTATTTCAGACCTTTCCCCTTTCATCTAAGCTATATATGAACCTCCCCATTGTTTGACAGACCTAAACAAAATGTAAAAGCTATATATATGGCTAGAAATGTTATACCAGTCCTGATCGAGGAAACAAACAGGCCGGGATCACAAATTAGAAAATGAAGAAGAAATTAAGGAGTATATGTGGGAGGGGAAAAAGATGACGAAAAAGAAAAGAGAGGGAATATTGGAAGGCAATTATTTATCTCAACTCTGGTAGTCAAGTAAAGGAAAGGAGGAAACATCTTTCATCAGATCCTCCAAGTCCCACTCACCCATTGTTAACCCTTGATCCTGATGATCATCTTCAAAGTAATTCCCAACCCCAATCATGTTTTCACCCTTGATGATATTGTTAGTGTTACTGTAGTAATTGTTATGATCATAGAAGATAGTTTCAGTTTTGAGATTATTTTGATCCTGGTCAATGGTGCTTACGCTCTCTAGGGGAGGCACATAGATGTCTTCTTCTACTCTCATATTGACGTTCCCAAACACGTCAATATTTTGTCCAAAGCCACAATCATCACCAGTACTGCTACCACTGCCGACCGAACCAATCTGAGCAGTGCATGGGTTTCCATTGTTGTAGTACCCGCCATGCTCGACCATAGGAAAGGGATCAAACATGTGGTTGATCAGGGAGGTGGCTTGCATTGATGAATCAGGGTAAATGGGCATCATTGACGGTGGAATGATGTTCATGAACCCTCCTCCTCCTCCGGCCGCGGCGAAGAAGTCATTGTTGTTAGGCTGCTCCGAGGATGAATCACTCGCGTTTGGTGAGGCAGTGGAGGAGGAAGAGGACAGAATTTTTAGACGTTTCTTTATGGTCGAATTCCAGAAGTTCTTGATTTCGTTATCAGTTCGTCCTGGCAAGCGTGCTGCAATTTGAGACCACCTGTATATATAGAATGTAGATATATACGATTAAGTTAACTAAATTATATATGATATAACAGTCAATTTCTTTGTTCAAGTGTTTTTATGGGTATGTTTGAATGCAATACTTAATTGCATGGTTTTCTAACCTAACACAGAGAAAGGTTTGGAGTGTTTTCGACTCGAAAGCTATATGCAGATGATGTGGACATTACATTAATACGTTGGTAATATTATATATCACTCAAACTTTCAATCACTTAATTTCTTATTAACTATACCTTACAGTTAGGGGACAACCTAATATTTCTGATTCTCGTATGTTTTCTATGTATTAAATCATACATCGTTGATTTGCATGGAAGCCTAAATATACTATTCAAATAAGCAATATGGGCGTTGAGTGTCTTTAACTCCAAGGGCAGATCCATATATGCGTCATATATATATAACCTTCACATCATATTTCTAAATATATGAAACTGGATAAACGAAGCTCAGCATATAGCTAGTAATATGTTTATATGTGTGTCTGTGTCAAAACATCATACCAAAAGAGAAGTATCAAAATATAACCTCTAAATGAAATATGTTGTTAAACGTACTTAGAGCATCTAACCAAAAATCAATTGTCAATAACTGATACAAAAATTTGATATGGTCATTTAGATACAGCCCAAATTAACTTTTCTTTCTAGGAATCAAGTGATGTAAAATGTAAATGCGTCTTTTAATTGGATTGGCTAAATAGATGAATTTTTATATTGGATACAACAAACAATTCTTTTTCTCTTTTGGTTTTAATAGATTAACTTTAGCATATGCATATAAGAATATATGTGGTCAAAATGATCATATCATCAATTCCCATAACAGTTCACAGACAGTAATTTGAATTGGTGAAAAGAAAGGATATGACTTAAAATGTGGACATCATGTAGTCTTCATTATGGTTTTACTCATATATTATCCTATATTAAACTGTATTCTTCTAAAGACTAATTAAGCTTTAGTGAGAGAGATAATCATAATTATTTTTTATATGCCATTGCCTTAGATATAACATATGAGATCTCATAACATATTGACTGAAGTAAAAAAAAAAAAAACACACACACACACACAGGAATTAAACCCAGAAGCCAACATAGTACTATTTATACCTCAAAACTAATTCAGGTTAATGGAAACTACTATTTAGTGACCTTGATTATTACCTGTTGCCAAGAAGGGAATGGAAATGGATGATGAGGTCTTCTTCTTGGGGAGAAAAGGCACCTCTCTTAAGGTCAGGTCTCAAGTAATTGATCCAACGAAGCCTGCAACTCTTTCCGCACCTCTCAAGGCCAGCATTTCTCGCCACGTCGCTCCAACAGCCTTGGCCATTGTTGAGCATGTACCTCATCAGCTTCTCGTCTTCTTCCGGCGACCACAAACCCTTCCTCAGCTTATTATTACTACTCATGCCGCTGTTGTTCTTGTTATTCTTCCCGCCGGTACTACTTACAGCATAGGGTTCCGGCTTCCTCATTGCTCACGACTAGAGTGAGTACTGAGTTTAAGTTTAAGAGAGGGAGAGAGAGAGAGAGAGAGAGAGAGAGAGAGAGAGAGAGAGAGAGAGAGAGAGGCGTAACCTGATCGATGGGATCAGATCTGATGATGTTTCTCTCCCAACTGGGTTGATGTAAAACTGTGATGACTTTATAGAGAGGAAAATAAAAGAGAGAGAGAGAGAGAGAGAGAGAGAGAGAGAGAGAGAGAGAGAGAGAGAGAGAGAGAGAGAAAGAAGGCTTCATATGGTGGGAATGATGATGGTGATTATGATTGTGATGGTTGTGGGGTTTGCTTACAACATAGGGAAAACAGAAAGAAAGAAAGAAAGAAAGAGAGAAATAAGGTTGGTTGATGAGTCTGAGTAGAAAACGGTTTCGAAGGGGACCTGCACAGAGAGAGAGAGAGAGATGGGTGGTCGTCTTATCTTTGACTCCATAATCTTTGTCTGTTTTCTATAGGAGTATAGGCTAATGCCTATTTCTTCAATTTCAAGCTATAATATTTCTGATATAGATAAGATATAAAGGAGGCGAGCGAGCTAGGGTTTTTCTTTTTTAAACCAAGACAACATATTAATTTGCTTCCACTTCACATAATCTCTGGCTCGACCTCTCTACACACGTGTAGTTGAAGATAAACAAGGAGATAATTAAGAATAATTAACACTCTCCATTGATTGGGTTAAGTTCATATTCCAGCTTCACTACTGATTGGCAATGACATCCACGTGTTTATGCTAATTTGGTTTTGTATTAACCTCATCAAATGAATCAAAATGTATACAGGAAAAGTACAAAAGACTCCAGTACGTACGTGTATGTGGAAATTTAACGCTAAAATTATTCTCATCTGAAAAAGTTGCAAAAGAAGTGATTTGGAGCTTTCCCCATCACTCTATCTCTGCAATATTACTCTTTGTACAGGCCTCGTCGGAAAACGTATTTTGCCGTCGAGAGGATTTGCGAGAATATAAGCTAAAATGCAAAGACTTAAGCTCGAACGATATAATTGATAATTCTAGTGACATCCGCAACTCCTACTGAAAGCAATAATAAAAAAAATAAATGCATGACTGCAATTTTTTTTTCTGTTAAGGGCATGTATAATGGATGTTGCAATGCAATTATTTGACATTTTTTAGGATGCCATTTGATTTCTACTCTCAAATCGATCAGCTGTGGATCCTAGATTTGCCATTAGTAACATAATCATACGGGTCCGGATCAATGAACACTTTATTTTACATTAATTTTTACACCGTTTTTCAACCGTTAGATTTAAGTATTTTCAATGGTCTTGATTCCTTATAAGCATGATGTGGCAGATGATGTGGAAATAATTTTATTTTCTACAAAAGAAAATTAAAAATTAGAAGGTGAATGTCATCTTCTTCTTCTTTTTCTTCTTTTTGCAGAAAGAAAACAACCTCCATGTCTATATTCTTCAAGTTTGATTGCAATAATGATAAATACTGTAGTCGTAAACATATTCTAGCGGACCATGTTAGATTAATGTTTAGATTGAGAAAAAAACAAAAATCATCAATCTTCTTCATCTAGATTCTACCTAAATCGAATGAAGTGATTTCAATGTAGAGAAAAAAGAGAGGATATGAAACCATTGAAAACCCAAGAAGAAGAGAGAAAGATTTGAACAATTACTAATACTAATTAGATGGAAATTGAAGGAGACCGGCCAGGGAAGGGATAGATTTTAATTTTTCAACTCAAGCAAAGAGAAGAATTGATGTTGAAAGGAGAGATCTAGGTTTCTCATATTTCTCAATTCCCAGAAGAAGAATACGTTCTGCAAAAACATGAATTAATATGTTCATCTTTAATCTTCCTTAATTATAAATTTATTATATTTAAGTTTATCTATTAATACATATATAATTATTTCCACATCATCTGCCACATCATGTTTATAAGAAATCAAGACCATTGAAAATATTTAAATCTAAAGGTTGAAAAACGGTGTAAAAATTAATGTAAAATAAACTGTCCCTTGATTTGGACCCTAATCATACATGCATGTCTCACATTTTGCACGCGCGGATCCCATACATGGATTTTTCTGTTGCCCTATAATAATTTTAAACGACTGAAAGTGATAACGATTAATTAAAATGGATTGTAATTGAAGTAAGCCAGGCTATTTTGGCTTAAATTGTCAGTTTGTATTGATTTACATTTTATAAAGAGGAGTTAAGATTAGATGCATTATTATGTGAAAGAAGCAAAAGGGAAATCTTTAGATATATTTAAATGGGGCAACAAGACCATTGACTTAATTATCCGATCGATCGAGCATCTCTTACAAGCAAGCTGCCCATATCTGTATTCGATTCCTCATGTTATTTCCTAATTGGAAAACATAATTAATTAGTTATAAAAATTGGTGAAGGAAGAACTCTATTACAGGGAAAATGACAATTTACACAAAAATAACAAAATCAGACCCAATCCAATAAAAAAAAAGAAGTTAAAAACTCATTCCAAATAATCTTACGTAAAATACTATTTTACTCTTACAAAATATCTCTCACCTCTCTTCAGATCTAAATTCTCTCTCTCCAGATCTAAACTCTCTCTCTCTCTCTCTCTCTCTCCAACTCCAGATCAGAGCTCGACTCTCTCTCTCCCTCCCATGTCTCCGCCGACGATCCCCCTGCCGCCTTGTCCTCCCTCCACAAGCTTGTAGTCTGTTGCCCCGGCCTCCTCCACTCCGGCGTCCTCTTCGACCACTCTGATTTCGGCCTCGAACGCAAGCTCAACCCCGACCACCAGTCCTCCTCCTCCTCCACCCAAATCATCCACCACCACCCGCCGTCGCCGTCGCCAGATTGCACATGCTTATTCGTCCAAATGGAGCCAAGCTTCGTAAGATTCCTCCCATCCCGATTCGCCGGAGCCCTAGGCATATGGCCAAGGTCTGGAATTTATAGGAGCCACCACCGCCACCAGCGTCGGGCGAACGACGCCGTTTTGTCAAGGAAGCGTCGGGTAGTGGTTAACTTATAGTTAATTTTTTTTAACTAGGGGTAAGTAAATATTTTACTGGGGTCAATAAATTACTACCAGGACAAGCACTTTAGCTGACGAAAAAGTTTCGTCAGCATGTTAGCTTAATTCGTCGGCTAAGATCTTAGTCGACGAGCCTTCGTCGGCTATGGTTTCGTCGGGAAAGAGTCGTCGGCGATTACTTTAGCCGACGAAACTAAAAGACGTCGTCGGCTATTGTCCCAGAATTTAGCCGACTAATATCTTAAATGTTTCGTCGACCATAGTCTGAGACTTTAGCCGACGAAACATTTAAGATATTCGTCGGTTAAAGTATGAAATAAAAAAATTAAAAGAATAACTATAGCTGACGAAATATAATCTGTTTCGTCGGTTTTAAGGGTTTAGCCGACGAAACATACCATAATTCGTCGGCTAAACCTTATAAAAAAATTAAAAATACTATAGCCGACGAATATCTTACATGTTTCGTCGGCTATAAGTCCATTCCAGTAAAAAAAAAAACCCGAAATTTCTAAATTACCATTCCAAGCAACCTGCAAAATACACCAAAACAATTTCATATAACCAACAACAAGCACATAAAACTATATAATTGATCAACTACACAAAATCTAGATTGTCTAAATCAATATCCGATTCTGGGGGCTGCTGCTGAGGAGGTTGCGGCGGCTGAGGTAGCGGTATAGGCGTAGGCATGGGCGGAGCCGGAAGTCCCTGAAGCTGGGCAGCTGTAAAATCCTACAAGTATTGGAACATCTGCTGCTGCTGGGCCTGCTGGGTGGCATATACCGCGGCAGTATAGGCTGTCTGGGCGGCGATCTGGGCGGCATGAGCGGCAGCCTGAGCAGTTTGCATTTAACCGTTTATTAGTTTAATTTTTCGAGAAATCAACAATGTAATACATAATATTATTGAGGCATTTTGTAAACTCACTGACATCGCGTTATGGACCATGTCCTTAACCTCCTGCGGGATCTCGCCCCAGTCTGACCACAACATAGGGACTCTATGCCTAATGAGCTCTCCCACGCGGCCGGAGTACGTCCTCGACTTCCCGTCCGATACTATGTGGCCATCCCAGTCAATATCGATGACGATCCTCCTTGAGGTATTGACGGTCTTCTCGAGAGCCTTCCCTGTGACGGGACCTCTCTTCTTCTTTGTCGGCTTCGCTCCGACGGTGCCTATCACATGATAAACTAAATTGATTATTAAAATCGGAGACCCTTTATTATTAATTATAAGAAAACAAATCATTCATCTTTCATTACTTGAGGGCGATGCGGCGGACGCGACAAATTCCGTCTCTGTCGCCGATGATGATACCCTCGCGGAAATAAGAGGCGAATCAAAAGGCACGAACCGGTACGCCGCTGATGGAGCCACTGGCAGGGGCAATGGATAAATTGGCGTCCTTGAGCCATCGACTGCAGGTAAGGCCGGTATCATCCGCGGAAGGAACAGATGAGGTGGCGGCATCTGTACCCTAAATGACCCACCATTCGAAGCAGTAAGACCCGGAATGGGCGTCCGGTGTATCTCCGGCATACAGGGTGCAGACACCTCCGTCTGGGTCTGAGGCCATAGCTACCTCGATGAAGGGGGCACCTCCGGCTGCCTCGAGAAACGGGAAACGCTCAGCTGCCTCTGCTCCGTCTCCAGAAGGGTCGCACGTCTGGCTGTCATGGGGCCCCAAAACGATGTTTGAGGGTTGCTAGAGGTTCCCTCAGACGATTCGGACTTTTGGCCCTTCGAACCCTTTGTCGATCTAAAATTACCGCTCATCTTGTTTAAAATATTAATTTGAATCAAGGCTGAGGAAGAAAAGAGTTACCTTTTGATGGGTGGAAGTGAAAACAAAGAAGAGGAAGATAGTGAGGACGGTGAAGAGGAGGAGGGATCGGGGCTGGAGCAGAATGGAGATGGCTCGAGGAGGCTGTGGAGGGCTCGAGGAGGCTGTGGAGGGCTCGAGGAGGCGGTGGAGGCTGTGGAGCGTGGTGAGGGCTCAAGGAGGCGGTGGTGGGTTTTTTAGGGTTTTTTGGAGCGCTTGGTTTAATTATATACCCTATATTTTTAACTGACGAAATTTTTATTTCGTCGGCTAAACCTGTGAAATTCGTCGGCTAAATCTGTGAATCTCGTCGGCTAAAGTAATAAAATTCGTCGGCTATAGTACTTTTTATTTAATATTTTCAATGTATTTGTTTTATTTTATTTTATTAACTATAGCCGACGAATTTTCAAATGTCGTCGGCTATAGTACTTTTTATACATTTGGCACATTGTGATTGTGATGATCAAACTTGAGAAACGAAAATCAGACCGTCAGATCTGACCATCATGATAAAATATATGTATAGAAAAAAATTCAACTTGATCCGACAAGGTTAAGGGCTCGATCCGGACGGTCAATCACGTAAGTCAAACCCCTAAACGCACGGAAAATGTCATTGGACCGTCTAAATTACTTATTTTAGCCGGACCTTCAACTTAAAATAGTTTTAAATCGATGAGACCCAACAAGTCGTATATTAGGGTATTCGTCGGCTAAGGTTTAGGGTTTAGGGTTTAGGGTTTAGCCGACGAAATATTAGGGTATTCGTTGGCTAACCGCATCTTAGCCGACGAATTATGACTTGTTTCGTTCAAATAAGATGGTTTTAGCCGACGAAATATACTATAATTCGTCGGCTAAGATGGTTTAAGCCGACGAATTATGGTATATTTCGTCGGCTAAAGTATAAAAAATACATTAAAAAACAGAAGGTTTAAAAGTAAACCATACTAACTTCCTGTTCATACATGTACAACCGCTCCAGCCTATCCCTCAAGGGGAAATACCGAAGTACCTTCACAGGTTTCCTATTGCCTGCAGGAGTCAGCTTATACCTGTCAGTGTAACATACCGGACATGCGTCAAGGCCACCAAGGTCATTCCCTTCTAGATCTTTACCCTAGAAGAGAACGCAGTCATATCTGCATGCATGGATTTTGATGTAGGAAAGCTGAAGATCTTTCAAGATACATCAGACCTTATGATGAGTGGTAGGAAGACGATGACCGTGGGGCAGCATTGAAACAGTGTACTGTAGATAATCATCAACAGCCTTCACGGTTGATTTTGTCTCCACTTTAATCTTCATTACGTCCATCACACTTTCAAGAACGGTCTTCTGACAATCGGGGTACACAGGGGTCTGTTGGAAAGCAAGCAATTTGTTGTACTTGTCAATACCAGTAGTGTTGACAACTCTAGGAAAGGGCTGCACCGGCTCAGGCATATACTGTCCTTGAGCGCATACACCGCTCTCATAAGGAAATATGTCGTTGATGAAGGCCGTTGTTGGATCGTTGGACGTACTGCCGGTCTCAGAAAATTGCCCATGATCATGCGGACCCCCTGATGATGTTTCATCATGATATAACCAACATGTGTATTTCTCTCAAAACCCGTTACTCTTCAGGTGCTGCCATACTTTGTCAATCGCAAATCGATGCATATCGCTGCGACACTGACATTTCGTGCACGGGCAATAGAAAATTGTATTCCCGTTAGCATTAGCCAGCGCATATTCCAGAAAACTTATGACTCCTTTACCATATCTTTTGTCCCATTTTGGAAGCGAAATCCAACTCTTATCTATATCCTGAAAATATAACAAAATATATATGTATAACTCTAATTAATTAAATTCCATATATAAAATCTCAATTCCTTTAGTATTCTACGTACTACAACTAATTAATAACAAATTAATTAACACATATATATATATACTTAATAATTACATAACAATATTATATATCAACATCATCACAAAATCGTCATCAACTCATATCATCAATAACTTCATACCATCAACACAATATTATAAATTAATTAACATATATATATATATATGTATATATATCTACTACTTATTAACAACAACTTCATATATATTATCAAATCATCAACCAAATCGATCGACATATATATATATATATATATATATATATATATATATACATCCAACGTACTCAAAATCGATCAACTCAATCACACTCAAAATATATCAACTCAAATAAAACTCAAAGTCAACATATATACACATATACGTACCTATATATAGCTCCACAAACTAATTATGGACAGATTTCGACAACACCCAAATTTTTTCTCCCGTTTTTTTTTCCCAAATGAGCTGCTGTCCAGATCTGCAAATATAAGGCACTTTAGCCGACGAAATTATATATTTTGTCGGCTAAACTTTTATATAGACGTCGGCTAAAGTTCATAGACTCAAACCGACGAAAAAATTTCTTTAGCCGACGAAATTTTACCATAGCTGACGAAAATTTAAATTAGCCGACGAAGGAAAATTTCGTCGGCTAAAGTCCACGTTAGCCGACGAAAAAATAATTCGTCGGCCTGGTTTTTTTATTTTTGTCGGCTAAAGCCTTTCTTCTGGTAGTGAATAGAAAATTACTAAGGGTCAGTAACTTTTAGTTTGTTTTCGTTTTGGTTGGGAATTGCCTTCTTCTTCTATTTTCTTTGTTTTTCTGTGTTTTGATAGATTATTGGGGTCAGTACAGAGGTCAATAGAAAATTATTAGGGGTCAGTAATTTATAGTTTGGTTTCGTTTTGGTTGGGAATTGCCTTCTTCTTCTATTTTTTTTGTTTTTCTGTGTTTTGACAGATTATTAAGATCAGTACAGAGATCAATAGAAAATTATTGGGGGTCAGTAATTTTTCTTTTGGTTTTGTTTTGGTTGGGAATTGCCTTCTTCTTCTATCTTCTTCGTTTTTAGTGCTGTAATATATTTTTCTGGCGACCAGTGACTGGAAAAGTCCGACGACGAGAATCCGGTGAAAAAATCCGACGACCGGAATCCAGTGACCTGTGAGGTTCCAGCCAAGTTTTCTCTATCTCCTATTTTCTCTCCCTCTGCATCTTTAAAGGGTGAGGGAAAAATAGTCATAAATTAATAATGTTGGTTAAGACTTTAAGTAAAGATTTGTGAATTTAGGTATAAAATAAGTTACCATATCTTCAAAAAGATATTCATTGAAATAGGTAATGAGGAGCTAAAATTAGTATCAATGGGCATTTAAATATATCCAAAATATATTCTCTCCTTCCCCTACCTAGCCGTTGCTAGGGATTTGGGATCGGCTTCAGCCGATCCGGCACCTTTTATGCTCCTCTATTCTTCCTTCTTTCCTCTCGTGACCCAGCTTTGTTTGGCAGTGGCGGAACTCAATTGAGGCGGGAGGGGGTTGTGACCCTGCGACAATTTCAAATTTTCTCTTCTATTATAGTTCAATTGCATATAATTAATTATGTATGCAGTTCAAGAATTTGGTATATATTAGCCTTTTTGGAAATTTTAACCCCTCAAAAATTCTATTCAAAGTTCCTCCACTGTTGTTTGGGTAGGGATTTGTTCTCCTAATTCAGAACTTTTTAATCTTTTTTTTTTTTCAAGAACGGCCTCATTGTGCTGCTGCTTCCTGATTTAGTGCAGGTTGCCTTGCGGTTGCTGGGTAGCCATGGGAGGCGATGTGTGGCGCCAGGTAGAGGTGGAACCCCTTCTCTCTAGTTGGGGGTGGGTCGCGTGCGTTGGGAACTTCGGGGCGGATGTCTTAAGACCAGGGCCGGTAACGAGTAATTAGAGGCCTTGTGCGAATTTAAAGATGTGGCCTATTTTTTACTTTGCATTTGATATTTACCGCAAGAGAATATACGCCTCTCCAACAACGCCTTGATTCTTTCACAACATCAGTTACAATATTGTTTCTCGTCCCTACCTTAATAAGTGATAGCATCAACAATACTCCGGAAATTATAACGGTACATAGTTATATATAGATTGGGAATGATGTATTGGACATGTAAATAAGCATGAACTGATATCATGTCATGATCAAATGAAGCATGAAAAGAAAATAACTAGCAACCCCAGAATAAGCAGGTTCATATATATAGTAATAGTGCAATACATTTCAATCAAATAACTATTGTTTAGCATAATTATGTGACAATAAGAACTAGAAGATGCATACAATTATCCATGAATGTTCTATGTGAGGATATTTCAAATTTTCAATTGTTAACACTTAATCGGAGTTTACGCACTATGTTCCCTTTGGAATCCATTCTCTTAATAATATGAATGGTTAGGCGTCTTCCCCTAAAAAAAGAACTAGCTGACGGAATAGCAAGCAAAAAAAAAAAAAGGTTAGAAAGCAAACAAAGAAGTGTTACAATAAGAATAGCAAAGACAAATGGTGGAAAGAAAGCTGATAAAGCATGAAAAAAAAGTAGGAAAAAGAATGGCAGAAAGTGAAAATAGCTGAAAGAAAGGAGGAAAGCAAGAAATAAAGGTAATGATCAACTAACTTGTGGAAAGGAGGACTTGAACTTGGGTGGTTTCCATAAAAGGAACGCTGTAACCAACTATATTTGAATCTGCATATAATTTTTTTGAGGCCCCTAGAAATTAGAGGCCCTGTGCGGTTGTACAACCAGCACAGCCCCTGGATCGGCCTTGCTCAAGACAGCCTGATGTTGCTGTCGCAGTCGACGACGACTGAAGATCTGCAGGGACCTTTACCGGCACATTGGTGGAGGTGTGCCAGGGAGCATCGGCAACCGGAGGAACATGGATCTGGCGTTGTGACATGCTTGATGTGGTTGTTTGTTTCAAGATTCGGGATCCGGGCCCAATCCGGGTTGGGTCTTGGATCCGACTTTCTGTTCGGGTTTGGATCCAGGTCTGACTTGGGTTCTTGATTGGCTTGGTTCATGGGTCCAGTAAAGTTGTTGACATGGGGCCTCTTTAGAGTTTTTTAATTTCATTTTTATATTTAATTTTACATTCTATGTATCGGTAACTTTACTAAGTAAGACATCATTCAATACAGTCTTCAATGTAGTGTGCATGATGACATTACCAGTGATCTTTTACAGATTACTGGTTCCTACTCTGCCACAACTTTTCATCAAGCCAACTTGGTCCTTTTCGTTTAAAACCCTTTATTTCTCTTACTTCTGTAATGTTATGTTTTATTTATGATTTGACTCCTAAGGAGTCTATTCCTATATAATAAAAGGTTGTTAGCCAGTGTCAAAGAAAATTTATTTAAAATATCAGGTTGATAATTGAAATATGAAATTTATTTTACCTTATAACATAGACTCAATCATCAAAGTCAAACTATCCCTAAGTACCATAAAACTTGAATTCTAAACAGCTGCCTTGGATAGTAACTATATAGCACAAAGTAACAAAAGAGCAATGACACTATTCAATGAAACACCAATAGGTCAAGTGTAACATCTGATTTATAAACTTCTAAAGTGCCCCATATTCCCATAAGCACTACGAGACGCTATTAAATTACATAATAACACATGACCAAATTTAAAAACACAAAAATCCCACTTCTAATATTTTTTATACAAATTAGGATACGAGCCCAAACCCACCACCAACAATGCCCATACCTTACTCCGAATTTTACCCTTAAATGATGAAAATACCTAATTTTGCAACAAAATTACAAACTCTACCATGGATCTTCCTTCTCCGTCCAACTGCTCTCTCTCTCTTTCCACAACTCTTATCCTCGACGCATGAACATAAGACGCCAACAACGCCTGGAAGCCGAAGCTCTAGACACAGACGACACCTGGACGCCGACGACGCTAGACAGCGATGACTTGATTTGAACGTCGACGACTTGATCTGGATGTCGACGACTCGATCTGGACGCTGGACGCCTGGATGCCGATGGCTGCGAGATTTCGTTGATGACGCTTAATGCTCAATGTTTGGCCAAGACAATGCTCAGATCCATCTTGAACCTTTCGACGCTAAGCGAACAATCTACCCGACTAATTACATCGCTTAGGTAAATCCATGGCTATTGAATTGAGGTAGTGATGAATATATTGAATGCTTTGAATCTTTTTTGGGCTTCTGGTTGCAGTGAGAAGGTGTATCAGAGGGGATGAGGTAGCTTGGGATGCAGATGGTGACGAATTTGGGGAAATGTGTACAATTCAGTAGGCAAAAGCACCTCTCTCGTGGGTAGTAGCACCTTTCTACTTGGTCTAAATCGAGAGTAGCAGTTTTGTTTGGTTTCAGAGAGTTACCGGAAGAAAAATTGCAATAGCACCGTAAGTAGCACATTTTTATTGGCAGTAGCACATTCCTACTTGGCGGTAACATATTTCTCGTTGACAGTAGCAGCAAAATATGTAGTGAAGTGTATTATGGTAAAATACATAATGACAAATGACATGTGGATATTAACTTGACCTTATTTGTTAATTTTTGTCTTTAAATATGTGAGATAATATATAAATGATGTATTTGTAAACTAAAATTTAGTTAGTAACTAATATATAGTTTACTAAAATTTCATTAGCTTCCTCCCTAGTCCTTTTAGGAAGCTTTTCCATCTTCACCTTGTCTGCAGCCTTTACCCTAAAAAACTTAAAATTATCAAAATTTAAATTGTTTTCTTTGCTGCAATTATATGTTCAATAATGCCAAAGCTATTTATTAAGAACTACTTGTCACAGCCTCACAGATTGTAATCTGTTTTTCTTGTTGAAGGGGGGAGTATCTGTTTTTCTTTGTCTTACTATTTATCTGCACCAGACTACCAGAGTATATATATACATGCACCATGGATAAACTTAGAACTATCAGAATTTGAATTGTTTTCCATGCTGCAAATATGTTCAATGCCAAAACTATTTATTAAGAACTACCAGTCACAGCTAGCTAGTAATGATTTTATTTATCTTCTAGAAGGGGAATTTCTGATACCAGTTGTAAATTATATATATCTAGCGATCGATTGTTAGATAGTGAAATAAGCTGTCTGGTGAAGTGGGGATGGGGCAGCCTAAACACTTTTCGAAAAATTGATTGTCATGCAAAAGATGATCAAAACCACATTCGTAATATATAAAACTTAACAGTAACTCAAAGTCCAAAGGATCGATTGTACTGATTCGACATTTAAAAGTTAATGCTCTATCACTCATAATCGATCGAATACCATATATATTGTTAACGTTAAACTATATATCACAGTAGCTCCACTATTAGAGGCCAGAAAGTTAAACCCCTTTGCCAAAAGCTTTGCCAAAAGGAAGCCCTTAAAAAACTTTCATGGCATAACAGAAAAGGAAAAAAAAGAGTAATCGATGGATGTGGAAATTGAAAATCCTGCTGTCGGAGCACCCAGATCAGAAAATGTAATAACACTTTCAATTGATCAGATCAAGCATGCAGTAGTAGTTTAGAACTTAAAATCTAGCTATAGGTGGCAATAATATATACGAACACTGCAGTCTGATTTGAGAACAATAATATTAGCAATGTAGGGTTTCAAATTATATATATGATGATCATGAATGGATGCCACTTTATATTGAAGTCAAATAGTATGATTAGTTGATATATTACGATAATTAATTAATTCCAGTGAAAGCAAGGACTCAATACCATGTCGGCAGAGGAATTTACGATGATTATGTAAATTGATTTTCCTAATCGATGTGACATATTCTGATTTATAAGTGTATGTGTTCCATTGGAGAATGACATTGTTTAAGTCATTCATCTTGGATATATATCATTCTTGAATGAATGTAAAAACTTGTGTGACAGGCTAATTGGTCGAATGTGCACCCATTTAGGGTTTCCTGTATCAAGTAGTATTGATCTGCATGTCTGCGTGGACAGTTTTAAGCAGCTAACATTGTACTTACAATCATGCTTGCCAGACTTCCTTTTTGGGGGTTGCTCATCACTTCTAGGTTTTTTGAGCTAGAATCGTACAGATCCAGTTTTGGATCTGTTCAAACCAACTTTCTCTTTTTGAGTTCGACCAATATATATACTCATCGATCGATTGCCTCGGGGCATACGGCATGCACATAATATTATTACGGCCCATGTACATACAACTAAAAACAACTAAAAGGGAAAGATAATATCCAGCATCGACGGTGTGTTTTGGAAAATTTACCTGCAAAAGAAAGTATGTACGTCATTGCATTTATGTACAGTAGAATTTTCCATTGCCTCCCCCACTCGTGAATTATTCAAACTTGAAACTCTTTAAATTACCACGTACATTTGAGTGTGTATATATTCCCTCTGTCAATACGTTTCTGTTGGACTTGTGGAGGGTTGGAATATTTGATTAGACGTCTCAATTAAAGTGGTGGAGCTTGATACTCATTCTTATTGTTGAGTGCTAGGAAATCCTATGGCCTCGATCTCACCTTGCATCTTCAAAACGTTTTTTAATCACGTCATTTGATCATGAATTTTTTTTTTTTCTTTTATTTTTTTCCTTTGCGCTGGTTAATTTGATCTTTGGCTCGTTAAGTTGGCTCCCCATATATACTCTAGAAATAGGCACAAACCATATCTTGGTTTTTCACTTGGTTGCCCCCGACGGGTGTTCGCAACCTGTCGTATTGGTTTGCCTCTGCATGTTTGCTATGGAGAAAGACAACTGCTTTCAACTGCATAAAGAAACAAAGTTAATTTGAGCGAAATCAAGAATATAGAGAGAGCTAGTAGGTAGCTAGCAATGCAAGGGTGTGTTTTCTTTGTGTCCATCCAAAGAAAATAAAAAAAGTCGAATCAAATTAACCACCTTGGATAATAGGATATAATTATACTCTAAATGAATTTGGTAATGATAAAGGTTACGTCAGATTGAAGTGAAAGAGCTAATTAAGGAAACCAAATGATCATTACTCATTAGTTAGCTAATTAAAGAAAGCCATATTACCAACCTGGTTTTCGAAATAGAAGGGCCTAGCTAGCTAGCCTCGACTTGTCTGTATAATATAAAGAAGAGAGGAAATCGAGAACAAAAGAGGAGAAGGGTTATCCTTGGGGAAACATAGGAAGCACTCCAAAGGCTCCAACTTTTCGAATGAAGAATTAATGGATTGCTTTGCATATACTATTGTTGCCAAAGCTTACACCCTGCCGACTTTGATTACCACCGCCGTAAGCAAATATCTTTGGGCAACTTTTGGTTATGAGTACGTTGAGAGACTGGCCGGCACATACATGTCCCCAATTGAAGATTCTTATCCTATTTTGTAAAATGCAGCTATAAAACTAGACTTATATTTATAAATCTTAAAAGAAGTTTTAAACATAATGTAAAGTACTAAATATAACTTACATGATGTAAAGTACTACATTGTATATAATGCATATAATGTATGTGTATTAATCGAATTAGTTTTATATATACTAGCTTTTATCTGTATATATTTACACGGTGTCACAAAATTACCTAAAATTAAAGAGTAGTGACTCACGATTAACTATATGTCTTCTAAAATAGAATTACACTTACATGTACTTTTCAAATGTAAAGTACTACATTGTATATAATGCATATAATGTATGTGTATTAATCGAATTAGTTTTATATATACTAGCTTTTATCTGTATATATTTACACGGTGTCACAAAATTACCTAAAATTAAGGAGTAGTGACTCACGATTAACTATATGTTTTCTAAAATAGAATTACATTTTTATCTTGTACGACTCCCACTATCTATTCACATTTATCTTCCATAATTATCTCTTTCTTTGCTATTTATTTACTTATTTATTTTGTTGTTTTATTTTCTACTATAATAACCTGAATTCTATTGTGTCAGTTAATGTTATAAGGGTAATTGGTAGTGCTAGAGAGCCTTAATGAGGCCTGAGATTTATGGCCTTAATTCTAAGTGGCATGTCATATCATTTAGATACTTCATCAATTTTAAAAATCACGTCAAGTTATTTTTGAGTATAGAGACAATTTTAACCCTAATAATTAATGGTTGATATAAACTAATATGGAATATTTTCTTAATAATGATGTAGTTAGTAAACATATCAAATGAAGCCTATATACCATAAATTTATTAATTTATTAAAATTTCTTTCCTACCAAATAAAATAAAACATAAAAACAACTTTATATATATATATATAAACTTTATCTCGGACGAATTATTATATATATGTAAATTTTTATATTGGTTGAAATTGTTTTTTCTTGGACAAATTATATGTATATATATCTATTTATATTCGTATGAACTCACAATTTGAACAAATATACAATAAAAAATATATGTATTTCCATATTATATTTTGGTGTTTAATGTAGACAACATTATCTAAACATGATCGTGATAAAAATTAAAAGAGAGAAAAGACTAGAAATATATAATTTTTATAGAAAAGAAAAGACATAATAATAATTTCTTTCTTAATAAAAAACAAAATAATCTAGAGCCATTAGATTTGAAAAGGATGAGATTGTCTTTTTGCTTAAGAATGACATGACAAAATCTTTAAAATTGGTGATGTGTCTAAGTGACCTAGCATGTCACATAAGATTAACGCCACAAATCTTAGGTCTTATCAAGGCCAAGAATCATTTTCCTAAGGGTAATATAGATAGAACATATTTTGGTGAATATCTGAACGTCTTACATCCGGCTGCGCGACGCTGGCGCAAGCCGCTGGCCTCACCGGTATTTCGTGCGTGTGGTCGGACGGGCTGTGATATCGGTGAGTGTGGTCAGTGCTTGGCGGCTGGGGATTGTGGTTTTCTCTTCTCTTAGTGGAAGATGGTGTCTGCATTTGAGGTTGGATCGTGGTTAAGGGATGAGATCAGAGTGGGGGTGGGTCTTTGCCGAGTTGGAGCGGTGTCCTGTGTTTGTCGTTCGAAGGCAGACGGAGATTGACAACTTGCTGGGGACGATAGCGTTCGGCTTTCAGTTCAAATTCATATGTTGGCGAAGACGAGTTGGTGTTGGGGACTCGATGTTGGCGTCAAAGTAGTAAGTTTGGTGGAGACGTGACGGCTGTGGGGCAAATGCTTATTTGAGCGGAGAGGGAGGGAGGTGCTCGTCCTTGGGCTCGGATCCTGCTGGTGGGCCCGGTCGGGCAGGTGATGTGGGTTAGGCTCACTTTGTGGGTCTTGCTCTATTTGTCTTTTTCTTTTTACATGTTTTAATATCTCTAGTTTATTTATTTAATTTACGTTTTTTGCGAGCAATAAGATCCTACATTAGTATCGTAGGATTGTTTAGGCTTCGTGCCGGTGTATGCACTCAATGTGTCTTATTTGCTCTGGGTAGGCGGCGAATCCTTACTTCGTTAAATAGTCGATGCCGCCTAGTGACGAGGTGAATCTAAGTGTCGTCAGATTGATCTTTCGGTGATACCATAATGGGAAAGCATTGCTTTTGGTAATTATGTTTTGCAGTAGTCGAGTCATCTTTCTGTTATGTCACCACTATGTGAAAGAAAATATACAAGTCATTAGAGAAATCTTTGTTAGTTGGTACCTAGTATTTCAGGTATTTGTATTTCAGTTGGTACCTAGTATTTAAGTTTAATGTCCTCCCTTGTATTGAACAGTTTCATTAATCAAAGAGGGCAACCACAATAGCCCTTAATTAAAAAAAAATGTTTATATATATATATGGAGCGCACGTCCGCACTGGCTTAAAGTGCGCACGTCCCTCCGTTCGCCATCGTCCGGCGCCGACGACGGTGCGCCTCTACCCCAACGGACTCCAGCAGCGTTCCCGATCACTTTCTCTCCCCGGCGAGTCCGCCGAATTCCAGTTTCCGGCGAGATCAACTTTATTTGAAGTTTTGGGTGATCTCGCCGAAAAACTAGAAAAGAACGGACTCGACGGGGAGGGAAAGAGGTTGGGGACACTGTTGGATTCTTCTGGGGAGGAGGCAGCCGTCGTCGGCGCCGGACGGTGGTAAACGGAGGGACGTGTGTACTTTAAGGACGGTGCGCATATACGCTTCATATCGTTTTCGTGTGTGTGTGTGTATATATATACATCCTTTCTTGGCTAAGGATTTCCTTATTTATTCTTACGGTGCAAATTCACTTTAGACTCACTTTTCAATCGAATTTTCACATCTCCACCATCTGGTCTTTAGATACTAATGTATAGATGATCTCTGCAAAATTTCAGCCAGTTTGGTTATCATTAAGACACTCAAATTTGATTAAACCAATGGATAAACATAATTCTTTCCAACTTGAACCGTTCATGTTTATAACAGAAAAATGCAGTTTTGAGTGTCTTAATGATAACCAATTTGGCTGGAATTTTGTAGAGATGATTTATACATTAGTATCTAAAGACTAGACGGTGGAGATATGAAAATTCGATCGAAAAATGAGTCTAAAGTGGAAATCTGCACCATAAGAATAAATAAGGACATCCTTACCTGAGAAAGATTATATATATATATACACACACTATAGATGTAAACACTAATGCAATTGTATAAGATAATTAAATAAAAATTGTATAAAAAGACAAACAGAAAAAAAAAAATTTGCATTCCATAAGCATGGTGGTGAAAAGAAACAATACTCCTTGAACTGATTTGGTTCTTACTAGTGGAGGATTTCAAGGTATTATTTTCCGTAACAGCCTTCTGTTTGGATTATCGTCCTCAAATTGAATTTTAGTTTGGGATTTTAAGGGAACCTATCCCGTCAAAATCATTGATTTCCAACCTCCAGAGAGGGAGGTAGGAGTACAAAATTGGACGTCTTTTGGTGGAATCACTAGGTGAGCTTTTGCTTGTGGAGAAAGTAGAAAATAATGATTCAATATGGTTTGGTATGTTTCAATGTATTATTCTTCTCCATATAAGAGGTTTATATAGAGATACAATTGTAGTGCTAATAGGAAAATATTTCATACACCCATACATAATATTTAACCTAGACATACAAGGAAAGTAAATATATTCAAAATATTCTACACTCCCCCTCAAGTTGGTGCATAGATATCGATCATGCCTAACTTGCCAACCGAGTTGTCAAACACTTTCCTTGACACTTCTTTTGTAAGAACATCTGCTAATTGATCTTCCGTATACACGAAAGGGAAATGAATTATTTTCCTGTCCAAGTTTTCCTTAATGAAATGCCGATCTACCTTCGCATGCTTTGTCCGGTCATGCTGAATAGGTTATGAGCAATTTCAATAGCAGACGTGGTATCACAATGCAAGTCCATGAGTTTCTTGAGTTTGAAACCCAATTCTTTTTATACATTACGAATCCACAACATCTCACAAACTCCATGTGCCATACCTCGAAACTCTGCTTCAGCACTTGATCTTGCAACGACTTTTTGTTTCTTACTACGCCAAGTCACAAGGTTTCCTCCAACAAATGTAAAATACCCAGATGTAGACTGTCAGTCAGTCTTATCATCAGCCCAATCAGCATCTGTGTACCCTACAACTTTCAATTCACCTTTCTTTTCAAACAATAAGCCTTTTCCAGGTGTCATCTTAAGATACTTCAGAATACGATACACGGCATCTATATGCTCTTCAATTGTCCAAGGTCCTTCATCGCAAACCCCTTTGAAAGGTACTTCTGTAGAGCCTCCATCTCCTTTGGGTCATCTCATGTAACAATCATATCATCAACATACACAATCTGAGCGGTGATCTTACCTTGATTACGTTTGATGAACAAAGTGTGATCTGAGTTGCTTTGTCTATAACTAAATGTCTTCATTGATTTGGAGAATCTTCCAAACCAAGCTCTAGGAGACTGCTTCAAACCATACAAAAACTTCTTCAACTTACAAACTTTTTCGACATCGCAAGATCTACATTTGACTCCTGGGGGCATGTCCATATACACCTCTTCTTCCAAGTTTCCATTGAGGAAAGCATTCTTCACATCAAACTGTCGTAGAGGCCAATCTTTAGTTGCCGCAAGTGAAATCAAGATTCAAACAGTGTTGATCTTTGCTACAAGCACAAATGTTTCTTCATAATCAATGCCATACCACTGGGTGTATCCCTTGGAAACCAACCATGTTTTATACCTATCAATGCTCCCATCTGCTTTTAACTTTACGGTGAATACCCAACGACATCCAAATGTCTTCTTCCCCGCTGGTTTAGGCACAATATCCCAAGTCGAGTTTTTCTGTAATGCCTCTAGTTCTTCGTTCATCGCCTCTGAGTCTACTTGGGATTCATCATTGCATCCTGTACAATACTAGGAATAGAAAAACTGGATAATTGATTAATGACAAGAGCATGTGACCCAGCCAACCTATAGTTAGACATGTAATTAGCTATAAGATATTTAGCTTTGGATTTGATGTCTGGTTCATATTGTTACTTTGGAATACTCTTGATAACCCTCTGTGATTTCCTAGTTACAATATTATCTACCCCATATAACTGGTTTGAATTTAAAGGGACCTGAGCAGGGACATTCGCAGCAGATTCTTAGGTTGATGGTGTAGAGAAAGGGAAACTATCTTACCCAGAAGAATTTGGATTACATGGACGACATCTAAAGGCTCAGCAGTTAAATTGATGGGTTTGTCATGTGGGTCCCCCTGTAAAGATGTTGTTTCGTTTCTACCGACACCATCTACAGCACAAGACATGTAACCTAGTGGCTGCACGACACATGCCGAGTTCAGATAGTCTTCCAGCTGTGGTCTAACACATGTGATGCCATCCTTCTCAAGCTGCACGACATATGGCGCCTATGTCTCTCCTCTGACGCGACTCATCTGGCTTGGCTGGGCATCATATGAGTCTACGCCTACGTCAGCACGTGGGCCTGTGTCAGCATCAGCAACTTCTGTCTCTTTGTCCTTCTCTTGCGTCTCTTTGTTATTTGTGGCTTCTCCGACTCTAAATCTCAACTCCAATGCTTCTAATTGTTCGAATTCAAATAAATTTCTGGAATTCCCTTCATATGCACTCTCCCCCTGAATGGAAGACTCTGATACTCCCAATGAGTAATAAGGCTCAGATTCACGAAAAGAAACATCAAGGGATACATGCATGGTGTCTTTAAGAAGATCATAACATCTATATCCCTTCTAAAAATCTTCATAACCCATAAAAATACACTTCCCTGCACGGAGATCAAGCTTACTTCGTTGTGGTTTGGAATATGAACATACATTGTACATTCAAATACACGAGGCTCCAAGTTAGGCAACGAAGGAATCGAGATAAGTTTCTGAATTTGTTGTAGAGGGTTTTGACATTCAATAACCGGAGAAGGGGTACGATTAATGAGGTAGGCAGCAGATGTCACAGCTTCTCCCCAATATTCTACAGGTACATTCATGCCAAATAAAGACGCACGGACAACTTCAAGCAACTGCCGATTTTTCCTCTCTGTCAATCCATTTTGCTGAGGAGTGTATTTGAAATCTGATGTCGAATTCCATGTAACTGCATAAACTCTTGCATAGGACCATTAATATATTCTCCGCCATTGTCAGACTGGAAAACTCGAACCATCTGTTGATACTATGTGGACACCATCTTGTGAAATTCTTTGAATCTAGAATAAACATCGCTCTTGTTCTTCAATAGAGACACCCAAGTCGTATGGGTACAATCATTAATAAATGTCACAAAATACCGGGCACCAAAGAGAGAAGGAATTTCTGCAGGACCCCACACGTCAGAGTGAATCTTCATAAATGGAACAAGACTTTTATTTAGGCTTGGTGAATATGAAATATGATGGTTCTTGGCCAGTTCACATATGTCGCAATGAAAATCTGAATAGTCGATACCCAAAAATAATTGCGGTTGCAACTTCTTAAGATAACTGAAGTTTAGATGACCCAACCTGCGGTGCCAAAGCCACACATCTTTCTTAGCACTCTCAGCTCTATTGACCTGATTAGCTTGACCCAAAGACTGCATATGTTTCTCTCCTGTCTCTGTCAGATCTAGGTAGTACAATTTCTCTTTTCTCACTCCACAACCCAAAATCCGCCGCGTCAGAATGTCCTGAAATACACAGAAAGACGGATAAAATGTGACAATACATGATAATTCTTGAATGATTTGGCCAACTGAGAGAAGATTGTATGACAGTGAAGGGACGACTAATACAGAATCAAGGGTTAAGTGTTTGATAGGAAAATAGATCCTTCTCCGGTAACCGGAGTTGGAGTATCATCAGCGGCAGAAACAATATTTTGAGAGGAGGGTTTTAATTTTTTCAAGAGGTTAGGATCATTACACATGTGATCTAATGCTCTTGTATCAATAACCTAGGACCTATTCATAGATTACTTACCACTCATACCTGACTGTGCGACATTGAAAGCATTGGATGGTTGGTCTTCCTCTGTAGTGGTTATGACAGCTTTTGCTTGATTCTTTCGGGGTTTCAAGGTGAAATCCCACCAATCCGAGTACCCAATTGTTTCAAAGCAACATTGGTTGCTATGACCTAATACTCCAGATAGCGAACATTTTGAGTTCGCATTTGAATTTGGTTTGCATGGAGACCGGCATGGTGTGGTGGTATGGTAGTTGATTTGGTGTGCCATTTTGGAGGTTTGGTTTTTGAGATTCAAGGATTTGGGAATTATGATTTTGATGTATGCAACAACCTGTTTGTGATGTGATTCGGGATTCAGGTTTGGTTTTGGGATTTGGGAATTTATGTGTGATTTGTGGGGTTTTTGGTACGTAGCGATTTGTGGTGTTTTGGGTGTAAATTCAAATGATCGAACCTGACAAGCTCTGATGCCAAGTAGAAAATAATGATTCAATATGGTTTGGTATACTTCAATGTATTATTCTTCTCCATATATGAGGTTTATATAGAGATACAATTGTAATATTAATAAGAAAATACACCTATACATAATATTTAACTTACACATACATACAAGGAAAGTAAATATATTCAAAATATTCTACAGAAAAACCACTAGAACCCTGCCTGTTCTACTATGAATAAACTTCACCCCCAACAAGGTGGAGTGTTTGAAGGTGAAACACTGAAATGTTTGAAAGATCGGGTTTCAGTCTCAAGTAGTGAAGACTAACCAACATCAATGTCATTATCCACGGTGGATTTCCCAGAACTTGAAGCAAACTCTATTTACGTAGGATCTTTTAGTTTCTTACCGAAAGTATACGCATACAATTTGGAAAGCAAACGTTGGAAGACCTATTATACATCCCAAGCGGATAGTAGGCACAAACCACCCCTTTGGATTGTTCCTAATCCATGTCTGGTACACACTACGCACATCAAATTTATCAAATGAATGAACAATTCTTTTAGAAATTTGAGTTGGCATCTGTGTCAATAAATGACTGAGAATATCTATCCATGTCTGTTATATTTCAACATCTCCACAAGGAATCTCATTATGTAAAATACATATATAAAGTTACAAACTAAAATACATACTGTTCTGTTCTGGTGTAAGGCTGTTTTTCGAGTAAAAGCAAATGAACTTGGGTCTTTGGTTTCATATCAATAGTCAGATGCTTTGGATGTGTACATTTTCAGTGAAGTATCATAGCTTCAAAATAATGTATATGAACATATCATACGTAAACGGTAAATCACTCAAAACATAGCTTACATTTCATTCCAATGTAAAAGATCAAAGTATTGGCAATGCAAACTAGGTAACAAAACAATCAATTATGCCATTCAAAACTGCACATTAATTATGTCGCCTGGTGTAGAAATCAATTGGTAAAGAAAGCCGAAAATATTACAATTTGTCTATTTGCCTTTTTGGCCCCTTCCTAATCCCTTTCGTTATTACCTGCCAAATGACAGAGAACCTCTAAACAACAAGCAACTTACAAGAAAGGGCGCATTTCGGGGCAGAGGGACTGATTCAGATTGTTTTAGACCATGATCTCCGATCCAATGTGGTTCCTCCTAACAAGTACTTGTATGCATGACTGCACCTGTTTCTATCTTCTCCAAATATTAGTAGGTAGCAAACTACAGATGGCTATCCCTCAGAAGGTTGATCTTAAGTTCAATTCTCCTAGTAAGCCGACAAGAAAGATAAGCACACCATGGCTAATTTATCTTTGTATAAAAAGCCTGCAAAGGTAGTATTAAACAACTTAGTGTATGATTCACTAAATCAAAGGACATGAAAAGTATGTTAACGTCATTACCTCAAGTCTCATTCCAAGATCCACAACGTCTTCTCATCGCAATGAACACAAACGCAAACTTGACAGCAATATTTTGAGCCTAGGGTAGGAGTGAAGGATACCAAGTGGCAGACAGGGCAACACCCAAATTTTTTATCAAGAAAAGATCAGCAACATTCTCATCAACATCCAGCAGCTATTCAAGAATATCCCTCAGCTGCAAACAAATACTGCAGGATTATACTGTATCCTCGATTTGCAGAAGTAAAGAGAACACAGGCATGTTGTGTGTTTAATCACACTCTAAATCTCTAATCATGGAAGTTGATCTTAATTGCACACCAAAAATTCTACTGATGCGTCCTATCTAAGAATTCACAAAACGAAACAGAGAAATAATGGGAAAGTTATGTCCTACCATAGGTAAAGTCATCTAGTGCCGCATTACCAGCAGTCTCCAGTTCCTTCATACGTCCAGTCCAGAAAATGAGTTATTACATTCCAAAATGTTCTATTTTCAAACGCGGAATTCACACAGAGCAACCTTTTTTGAAGCTCTCAACAACAGTGGTTAGCATTTTCCTCCAATGGATCCTGCAGTAGAGTCTATCCCATAACAAACTAGCAACCATCATCTGTAAAAGAGGCCAAACTCCCAGTGTGAGTTGAAAGAACCGCTTTTTTTCTTTATTATTCTTTCTCTAGAATGCATAGTAGCCTTTGACATAATCCCCTTAAAAATAACAAAAACCCCCATGTTCCTGCAGATGTCTTAGAATTCAGCAGATTACTTGCTCTCTTAAATTAGCTTATTTTTATCACCACAACAAAAATAGAACCTTAATACTAATGTCAATACAATCCAATATCTATCTTTGCTCAAAGTTAAGACCACATAATTGCAGGAAAGAACATCCTCAACAAAAAAAATGCAAGAAAGAAAATTATTTAAGTTACAGAGAGCAAGATACTAAACCCTTAACCCTTTCAGCAATTATTGCTTTAGTATGTTCTGTACTCAAAATATAAAATAACCCTACAACAACAACAAAAAAAACTAACGACGAAGAATTGCCAAATATTCAAATGCAAAACAAATAACCCAAAATCCAGCATTGAAGAAAAGAAATAAGTACCTCAAAGTTCAAAGATAGCCATGACATGGCTTATAATGGTATGGTTGAGAGAAAAAAGGTCGAGAATGCGAATATCCTGAGCATGGATCCATGACAATGTGCATGTTTGCTCCAATACTGTAGCTTATCCCGTACGAAAATGAGAAAAATCAAAATAAAAAGTGAATATACTACTTGTACTCAGAAGCACGCAACTGTTTGGTAATCACAAAATGCAACTGCACCATTACTATTGCAAACTATTCACAAAATTCTTTTTGTATGACAACAGATGATCAAAAAAGCTATTTACAATGTTCCTCCTCATCAGTTTTGCACGGCCAGGCCCTGCAAGTGATCTAAAAATACTTGCAAGCTCAAATCATCAGTCAAGATAATATCCGAGCCATCCGTGTATGTTGAATTCTGGGTAACTGATGGATTCAACTTTGCAAGAAGAAACCTTGCCTGGCTACCATGCTGATCACATCTAATGAGCTTCGGTGCAGGAACACGGTCAGCCACCAACTGCTGTGCATCAATTTCTGGGGCTTCCAGCAGCTTCCTCAAATTCTCATGATTTGGATCCTTGTCATAACCAAGCTTCCTCCACTGAGCAATCTTTGACCCATAGTGAATAACCACATGAAAGTAAGAATCAAAGAGCAAGATAACATCTGGAGAGATGGAGCGAACATCCAGGAGGACTGGAATAGGTGGACCATCAAAGGAATATTGGAGAAGTGTAGGCTGGATCATGATAAGAGAACCCACTACGCCCTCACGGTTCAGCATCAGCCGGAAGAAAGCTGTCTCATCAGGACTACTATTAAAGACATCAATAAACTGAGACCTCCTCAAGTAATACATGAATTGGGGAAAAAGAGAGAAGTTGGATGCCAAGCGGAAAGAAGATGGATCTTCCTCCACATAATCTCCAAATTTTGAAGCAAATTGGATCAACATGTCATCCAGCCATCTAATAACATCTCGAGCAAAACAGGTCTCAGCTCGGTGAATGGCAAGCCTGGCCATCACAGAAGCAGCTGTTTCTTGATCAAACCCAGCAGCAATTTCTGGTGAACGGTTACCAACCCATCTTCTTGCAGCAGTAGTCACCCGTTTCCGGATTCCCATGTTCCCATGTCGGTATCGTGTTATGAATTGTATGAAGAATGCCAACCCAGGTTGAACTTTCTGCTCATCACTAACTTCAAAGAAAAAAGTGATGCATGTTTTATTGGTAATAGTACCTAACTTCCATATATAGGTACCACCCTCACCGATCTCACTGCTACTTACTAAATTGTTAACTTTCCGAAGAGATACACAAGGACCTAGGGCTCCACAGATTTTAACATCTTTAGTGGTCACTATCTCAATAGTTGCATCAAAATACATCTTCAAATATCCCTCTTCATCACGAGTGAAAATTTGCCGCAAACATTTTCTGAACTCATTCGACTCAAAGGACTCACCTAGCATCATGAAACCACCCGATCTCTCAATAGGGTCCTTAAGCTCTGCAGAGCCAGCTTGATCAAGAGAACAAGCAAACAAATCAAGGACAATAGATGCATCAGTTAACCTCTGTGACAGTTGAGCGTACAAGTGCAAGATTTACTATAATAAGGGGCATGACCATTGATCAGGTCTCGATGAGTTCGGATGGAATAACCAAGATCAGAGCTTACAATAATTCCCGGGCCTATAGTTGCAGGTCCAGATGTGAAGACCATGATCCTAGAGCCAGTGCTCACCAAGCATCCTTCCAAAAGTCCAAGTGCAGCTGAAATTGCTGCTCCTGTTGACCTTCCTGGGCGATGGCCAGGCTTGACTACTGGAGACTGGATTTCTTCTATTGCAGTTGAAATGTTGAACTCACACTCGGATACTGGTAGCAAGAACCCTTGCTTTTGGGAAAAAGGCATCTTTCCCATTTGCTGCTGCTTAGTCCTATTAATTCCCAGAAATTGTTGAATCTAAGAGTTTAATGAGGATAAGTTAGACTAAAATTACATTCTGTAAGCAAACTAAGAAATTCATGATAAAGCACTCCAACACAACTCTATCTGGAAAAAGAAAAGCACAACTAAACCCAATCAGATGGCAAAGATGAATTTTGAACCTAACCTAGTTTACCGGCAAAAACATAGATAAAGTGCAGTGAGGAGGTTGACATTTGATCCTTTGTATTTGCACTTGCTACGCTCTTAATCTTAATATACATGAATACCATGTATTTGTCTTTTGAAAATTGAAACCTTGCCTTTTTTATCCCGACTTTAGCTTCTTAGAAACTCAATCTTTTTTCATGTCTTAACTCAACACCATTGTTTGCCTAATTCGTTTTGTAAAAGTAAACAGCTATCGATTCATTCATCTATTAAACGGAACCAAAACGAAGGCTGAATGACTGCCGTATCACCGGAAATGCGCAAACCTACTAAGAGTATCAACCATTTCGCAAATAATTAATGCGAATTAACTCCAGACTACAAAGGCATTGCTTTCACATTCTATTTCCAAACCCTACAAGATTAATTGTCTAGTCCCACATTTCTAGTAAGTAGTCAAATATAGAGCTCACAGAGAAAAGCAAGAACAAACCTGAACCGGCGAAAGCTCCCGTTCTCCGTGAAGCACAACCACTCTGGAGCAGTCGGAGAACTCAAGATCATGAACACGCACCATGGAATCAAACGTCACTAGACCCACCAAAGCAGTCTCCGGCAGTTGCTCCAGTACAAGCAGCAGCTCATTCTTCAGCGCCGCCAGCTCATCCCTAGGCGTGGCCACGTCAACGACGAGCACAAACGCGGGTCGGATCCCTCGCGGATCGTCCGACCCGGAGTTCGGCGACGACGACACCATCGACGACAGAGACGACGACGACGACGACAAGAGCACGCCGTTGGCGCCGGACCAGTTGTGGCTCGGCGGCGGCGGCGCGGCGGCTTTGGCGTACTCGACGGCGCTGTAAGTGGGGAAGAGCTCGGCGGGGAGATTGGTGTCGCCGATGTTGGAGTAGGAGTGGGGGAAGGTGTTCTTGTGGAGGCACAAGGAGCAAAACCAGATGCGGGAGGTGTACTCGACGCGCGCGTAGGGATTCAAAACGGCGCCGCATTGGGAGCAGGTGACGGGGTCGTAGGGGAGGAGAGGGAGCTCGGCTTGTTGCATTAACGGCGTGCACATGATGGCGAGGGGGATGACGAGAGCGGCTTGGTCGGCTTTGGAAGACGGCCAGGAGTTCCAGGACCATCGGAGGCCTTCTATGGCTTCCAATTCCACGAAGTCCATCGCAGAGGAGAGAGAGAGGACGTGGGGTGGCTCTACTGCTCTCTCTGTGAATTGGGAAAAAGTGACATTTTGCAGAGGAGGCTTTTGAATTTGTGTGTTCTCGAAACTGCGTCGTTTTACGGTTTTTTTTTCCCCAATTTTTTATTTATACAGCTAAACGAAACCATTTTAAAATCCTTCTAACCGACTTAGACAGCACAATAGAGGCTAAGAGCACAAGCAATACTAGAAAATCAAACCAAAAAGAAGTAGTGATGGAAGTAGTGATGCGAGGAATTTGGAATATAGAAGTGAAAGAGAATTAGTTGTATTGATTGAAGAAGTTGATCAATTGCAAAGAACGCTTAATTGTGATCTTTGAGCTTTTAGATCTTAGAGTTATTAAACGTTAAATAACTCTCTTTACTTTCAAATGTAACTAATTAAACTTTTCATTTTCTCTTCCTTATCCTATAAAATGAAGTTATTCTTTCATTTGTAATCATATTTTAGTTTTAAGTTTTATGAGAAATCTATGCATTTTGGTGAAGGACTTCCTCCCAATTGTCATTCAAGCTTTTATCTCTCAGGTGGATTCCTAGGTTGGCGAATTTTGCTCTTATCTTCTTGGTGGATTTCTTGGAGTGGCGAGTTTGCTCTTATCTCTCTGGTAGATTCCTTGGAGTGGTGAGCGTATAATCAATCTATAGAGAGTGCTCCCCGTACTAATCTCTATTTCTGTTTCACCACACTGATTTTTTCAATATCAATTTTGGTATCAGAGCAGCTGATGGCTAGACGTGCACAAGATCGGCGTGAGTTGTATGAAAGGAAATAACAAGTTAGTTTCGACTATAAAAGTTCAGATTTAAGCTTTATTTTTTGAGAGAAATAACAGAATTTTATTCAAAATAAAAAAGGTTACAAAACATGAGAATTATCGATGGAGGAAAAAGTTTCCCCACTTACTTCCCTACTACTAGAAACAGTTACGGGTCTGTCGCTATCAATGACATCCATGAGCCAATCGGGCCCAACCCCTAACCAAACTAACCGCCCATTTAATCGGGCTACATACTTAGCTACTACATCAACCGCACCATTCGTAGTCCTAGAGGCATAAAAGAGCTTAGGACTACCAACAACAGCCAATAGAGCTCTAACTCGATCAACTAATATCCCCTCTTCAGCAAAACACTCACCAACATCATTCACCAATCTCACAGCCTCAGCCTCTAAACAATCACATTCAACCTTCTCTAGAAACCAATTATGCTCTACAACATATTCCAGCCCCTTACAGATTGCCAACAACTCAGCAACACTTGGCCTAAAACGGCCGTGGACTCTTTCTCCTCCCGCTAACACCAGATCCCCCAAATGGTTCCTCACAACAACTCCCACTCCAATATTAACTCCATTATTAATAACAGAAGCATCAGTATTTAAGCTTAACATACCAGGGCTAGGAGGTTGCCATGCCATACCAATTATAGACCCCCCACTACTCCTGTGTGATTGCATACTATTCTGCACCGCCAACAAAATTTCCCACATCAATACACACTGGTCATATATAATAGATGGGGGTCGAGGCCGTTCTCCATGTATGACCCTATTTCTCTCACTCCAATTGCTCCAAAGCATTATAACAAGCATTTTCATCTCATCCACAGTGAGAACTTTGAAAGCATGATTCAAAAACTCAGTAATGTCAGTCAACATACCCGAAACCAGCTTGGAATAGAAACTCACCCTCTCCAACACCACAACACAAAACGAACAAGACCAGGTTGCGTGCAAGGGCGTATCATCAGCAGCTTGGCACCTCAGACATAATGGACTTTGAACAATATACCTCTGATACAACGACCACATGCATGGAATAAATCCCATCGAACACCTCCACAAAAAATGATTCATCTTCGGTGGGACTTTGAGTTTCCAAAGATGTTTCCAATACACTGAAGCTATTGGAGTAGAGCGATTACTCTCTTTTTTTGCCAGCCAATAAGCACTCTTAACTGAAAACTTCCCCTGCTTATTTTGATTCCAAATCAATTTATCCCGACATGTTGATCGTGCAATAGGGATACTAAGCACAGCCTCCACTTCCTGCGTTGTAGCTACTTGCTCCAGCCTATGCATATCCCACAAACCAGACACTGAAATCAGGTCATTCACTCTCATATTCCAATCACCGCCATTTTTCCATGCAATTTTAAAGTCAGGTATTCCAGGCACCCAAGGGTCTTGAAAAACTCGGATGTCGACCCCATTGCTTACCCTCCACCGAAGACCTTTAGTTAGAAGTTGTTTACCCCACATCACAGCCCTCCATATACTGGAAGGATTTCTCCCAATAACAGCCTCCAAAAAAGAACTATTAGGGTAGTATTTAGCCTTCAACATCCGACCAATCAAAGACTCCTCATCTTGAATTAGTCTCCAACCAATTTTTCCAACCAAAGCCTGATTAAAGCACTGAAACTCCCTAAAACCCAAGCCACCTTCTCCCTTCGGCACACAAAGTGCATCCCACCTCCTCCAAGGTATACCTTTTCCACCCGAATTTCCCCACCAGTATCTTGCTAAATGCCTGTTAATTTCCTTACAAATCCCTACTGGTAGCTGGAAAACACTCATGGTGTAAGTAGGGATTGACTAAGCCACAACTTTGATCAACACCTCCTTACCACCCTTGGAAAGTAGTTTACCTTCCCAACCTTGTATTTTCTGCCACACCCGATCAGCCACACCCTTAAATACCTTCTTTTTATTTCTTCCAGTCACTATAGTCAATCCCAAATAACGTTCATGGCATGGAACAATTTTCATATCCAACGCTGTACTACAAGCTTCCTTCACTACCCTCGTTGTTCGTGGACTGAAACTTACAGCATATTTTTCCACACTGATTTTCGCCCAGATGCCCTCTCATACATCGTAAAAATCTCCTTCAACTTGAGACAATCTTGAACTGAAGCATCACAAAACAACAAGCTATCATCAGCAAAGAACAGATGTGTTACCGATGGTGCACCTCGGGCAATAGAAACTCCATGCAATAATTTTTCTATCTCCGCTTTTTTCAACAGAGCGGAAAAGCCTTCCGCAACTAGAAGAAAGAGATATGGGGAAATAGGATCTCCCTGGCGGATTCCTCTAGATGGACCAATTCTACCAAAAGGTCTGCCTTGGATGAGCACAGAGTAGGAAACCAATTGCACACACTCCATTATCAGCCGGGTAAACCGCAACGAAAAAGCCATAGCAAGCATCATCCCTCTCAAAAACTCCCATTCGACTCTATCATAAGCCTTAGCCATGTCTAATTTAATCGCTGCTTTCTGCCTACTTTTCTTCCCCCTTCTCTTTAAATTATACACTGTTTCAAACGCAGCAATAACATTGTCATGAATTAGACGCCCTGGCACAAACGCGCTTTGGTAGTCCGCAATCAAACCCGGTAAGATCACCTTCAATCTGTTAGCCAAAGCCTTCAAAATCAACTTATAGATGACATTACACAAACTAATAGGACGAAACTCAGTCACCTTCTTTGGAACCGGAATTTTAGGAATCAGAGCAATTAAGTTATGATTCAGATCCTTAACCGTGCCATTCCCATTGAGAAACTCCAAACACCTATTGACCACCGCATCCCCTACCACAGACCAATACTTTTGATAGAAAAGAGGCGGCATACCGTCTGGCCCTGGAGATTTTGTTGGTCCCATATCCTTTAACGCAGCTTCAATTTCTCCTCTAGAAAAAGGTCTGTTAAGTGACACTCCCTGCTCCACCGTAACTCTACCAGCAACCTCCCCAAAAATCCCATGACTCATATCAGACCCTCCTGTAGAAAAAAGTTGCCTGAAATAGTCCACAAGACACATCCAATATTAACATAACCAGTTCTCCATCTGTTATCCTCCCCCAAGACACCAGCAATCTTATTCATAGTTTAGATTTAAGCTTTACTTCTTCAGTTCATGAAAATATTTTCATATTCCTCTCATTCCAAATAGAATAAGTCTAGTGTCTATAGGCATGCTTCAACAAAACATCAATGATTATTAAGGGTTAAAGAAACACTTGAGAGTTTAGGAATGAGGAAGATTGTCAAGACCCACCCTGAATTTCACCTAAAATTCAAAGTAAACCCTGCGGGGACCACCTTTAAAGGAAATTTTACCGAAAATTTGACATAACCTCCTTTGAAAATGGACAACCCTTCCTAAAAAAAAATATACTTGCAAACACTTCCAAAAATTTCATTTCCAAGCTTATATACTCCTGGAGCCTTCGTGCTCCCCAAATTCACAACACTTCCCAATTTATTTATTAAACTAAATATAAAATCACAACTGACATTCGTAGGTTCAGAGCAACTCTAATATTGGAAATAAACAAAAATGAACAAATAGGCAGAAGCTATATAATGGGCTATGCCTTGTCTCCAAGTATGCCCAATCTCAACAAAATTATCTTGCAAACTGGACATTTAAAACCGAAGGGTCCAAGGGAGAAGCATTTGAAAAACGTTAGAGTGAGTACACAAAAATAAATTCATTAAAATGAACCAATAAGTAAAAATGTTTATGTTTTCCCAATTTAATTTCTAAAAAAAATCGAATGCATGCCTCAAGCGATAAAACTTTCATCTCTTAAATATTGAGCCTCTCAAACTCAATCATATAAATTCAACAATATATATATCTGTATGTATCAACACACGTCCATACTCCTTGTATGAATTCTTGGAAAAAATATAAGAAAATAAAAATTCATATAAGGCTACTACGCTTGCGTCTAACGCTCATGTCACGCCTTAATGCGGTGCTACACTACGTCATTAAGGTGGACGGACGGGTGTATAAATGTGTTCATACCCCCTATATGAATTAGATACTCATATAGGGTTACTACGCTCGCGTCTAACGCTCACGTCACATCATAATGCAGTTATATACTACATCATTAAGGTGGACAGACACATATGGCTAGATATCATTTATATATATACTCTCCTCATAAATAAATACTTATATTCACCGGAAATCCCATTTTCGATAAATCTTCAAGAGAAATAAAATGACGTCAAAGGCTCAAACAAAAGAAAATGTTCAACCATGAACCATAGCATGCATATTAGTTAAAATAAAAGTCCACTCACAGTATTAAGCCTAAGCCTTCCAATACTTGGAATACTCCTCGAGCGCTGCCTCCAACTATTCACACTCTCTAGTCAATCCCACGTCTGACGATAAACTGAAGAATAAATTGGTCAGACCGGACTCCAAAATAATCATTGATTCGACTTCTTCCTAATTTGACTAGGTTCTTGGCATGATTGACTAACAATTGACCAACATATACTAATAATCATTTCCGACTAACTTCGCAACTATAACTCATTCGGTTCCATACCAAACCTTCACCTGAAATCAAAGTCACCATAAATTTCCATGCCTTAACACATCAACCAAAATACTTCCAAAAATATTTTATGGTCCCCTACGCTCAAGCATGCCCACACACAATACCAACAATTTCCTTCATTTCCTCTCTACACAACTTCACCCCAAAATTTACTAAGAGCACCCAAACAGGTTTCCATAAATGGAAAGTTTCCCAAAATAAAAATTTCCTGACTTGGCAATTTGTCCCGATTACAACTCGAATATTCCTTTTTTCGGAACAACAATTTAAATTAGAAAGGAAAGTCCTCGAAAACTACCTAATCGGCTACTGCTGGAAAACTGCTCCTTCATCGGAATCGATCGCCCGATTCCGGCCACTTGCTGGAAATTTGCCATGACCTCCCTGCATTCTCCTATGCACCAAGTTATCGACCTGAAATTCACCAAACAACAAATAGCTTCTTCCAACCCACACTACGGTTAAGCTTGCCTGAGCTCGACGGACTCACGTCGCTGTGCCTATCGGTGACCGGAGCTCACACCTCACCGGAAATATCAAGACTTGAAGATAAGAGGGGATTCAAGAATTAGGCCTCAAATCAGTCATCCAAGGACACAGCAGGGAAGAGAAGAGAAAGAGAAGCAAGAATATACCCACCGGAGTCGAAGTCGCCGCCGAGAGCTTGCCGGACTCAGTGGTGTTCAACAGCTTCGATCTCCTTTGATCCGGTTTGCTTGCGTGATCCACGGGATGGGCTAAAAAGGAGAGAAGGAGAGGAAGAGAACGGCGGTGGTCTCGTCGCCAAGGGTGGCCGGACGGCGCCACTCCGGCGTGGCAAGGATGAGGGACGAGAGAGAGAGTCGGGGAGAGGAGTGAGAAAGCCGGTCACTACTAGAATAAAGGACTTAGGCGACGAAAACATTTTCGTCGCCTAGGTAAGTAATTAGGCGTCGAAAACTTCATTTGTCGCCTAAAATCACTTAGATTACTAAGAAGACAAAAGAAGGACTCATACTTTTATCGTCGCCTTGGTAGACATTAAGGCGACGAATATGGTTTCGCTGCCTAAAATATCAACCACTGAGCCGACGAACATATTTTTTCGTCGCAAGTTTCTCTTAGGTGACAAAAGTGACAAAAGTAGTAAACTCACTTTATAATCTCATCTTTATGAACCAACTATATATAGGAAGTAATACTTTCAAAAATCTTGTGAAATAGGATGTGATCGGTATGATGAAATATGACTATAGTTGAAAAATCACATATTTCCGGTAACGTTTGGTCCCCAATAGAAGCGGTCAACCCCATTTACGCTTATGCTTCCCTATGGGGAGTCTTATTGTCGGGAGGTGAATGTCCCTAAAGTTTTACATAGGTGGTTAGATCTCATCAATGTGAAAGTTTTGTCTGTGAAAGAATCAACCAAACTAGGCCATATAGAGGTATATAAGAGCCTTTTCGTGTAATAAGTGGCGTTGGTTTAGGTTTGACCGTGTGGATCAAGACCCAAACCTTATCGAAAACATGTGAATTTTTTTTCATAACCGTATTTAAGTATACTGGTCATATCGTACGGTTGAAATTTTATTTTGTGAAATTTAGCCATCGGGACCACAATGTACTTACTAATGTGGTATAACTTGTGTGGTAGGTTATATGCAAGTGTACATCTTTATGAACCAATTATATATAGGAAGCAATATTTTCAAAAATCATGTGAAATAGGATGTAATCGGTATGATGAAATACGACTGTGGTTGAAAAATCACATATTTTCAGTAACGTTTGGTCCCCGACAGAAGCGGTCAAACTCATTTACGTTTATGCTTCCCTACAATTCTATAATATCATTAATTTCTTACTTAGGCAAAAAATAATAATCATTTCAATTTAGCATATAACCGATTGATTTCTCAAATTAATTCAATACTATAATTATATAATTTTATAAATAAAACTGATAATGAATATTATTAACTTACTGAACTAATTCAATACTATAATTATATAATTCTAAAAAAAATATTAATTACTTAGAGGACGAAAGTATAACCTTTCGTTACCTAACTGCAAAATTTTTAGCGGCACCGTTTCCGCCAAAAATTTCAGACAAATTCAAACCAAAATTTAAAAAGTTTCCATATCTTGTTCTTCTTTTTATTATCTTCATCTCACTTTTCATTTCTCTATTGTTTTTCTTTGAACTCTCTCTTCTCTGTTTCAGACTCTCTTCTCTCCCTCCTCTCTTCCTCACTCTTCTCTCCCGCCTCTCCTCTCCCTCCTCTCTTCTCCCCCACCGACTGAGACCCCTAGACTCTAGCTCTCCCTCTGCCTCTCCTTCTTCTTCGCTCTCCCTCTGGTCTGCGTCCCAAGATGAGCATGCAGATTTGGGTCGCTGGCGAAGGGGCTGGGTGGCCGGCAAAGGAGTTCTTCTCTTCTTCACTCTTCTGTCCCGCCTCTCCTCTCCCTCTGGTCTGCGTCCCAAGACGAGCACGCGGGTCGAGCACGCAGATCTGGGTCACCGGTGAACGGGCTGGGTGGCTGGCGAAGGGGCTGGGTGGCCGGCAAAGGAGTTCCTCTCTTCTTCACTCTTCTCTCCCGCCTCTCCTCTCCCTCCTCTCTTCTCTCCCGCCTCTCCTCTCCTCTCCCTCTGGTCTGCGTCCCAAGACGAGCACGCAGATCTGCGTCGCCGATGAAGGGGCTGGGTGGCCGGCAAAGGAGTATGCAGATCTGAGCACGCAAATCAAAACCGCCAAACGGAGGAATTAAATCTCCACCGCTCCGACAGTCATGGCAACCGACCACCATCGTCAAGGCCAAGCGATCTCCGCCCGCTCACCTTCCCTTCGTCTAGGTATGTAAATCTTACTATTAATATACAGTTTTGGCCTTGGTTGATTTGTGATCGGAGAACTGAGTTTGCATTTTTGTAGATGACTACGGAGGCGATCTTGGTTGAAATTGGGTTGTTTGATCTCGATTGTAAGATATTGGGGTTGATTGGATTTGGGTTGTAAGAAGTTGGAGTCAGAGGTGGTGTAGGAGGCGACGGCGGCGGAGGTTGTAACAATACTGGAAACCCAGTATCTGTCAAAAACGAACCTAAAACAAAAAAGGACCTAAACGAAAAGAACCTAAAAGAAAAGGACCTAAAAGAAGAAAAAAAAAGAAAAACAGAAAATTCACAAATTTAATAAAAATAATTTTTTTTCTTTTCTTTTTCTGTCACAAATTTAATACTGGAATTTAAATTCAGAAAAGGAAACCAAGTGTTGGTGACAATAATTTCGACGCCTGAATGTGTTTGTTTTCCTCACTTTAGATTTATGCGACGATGAATAAGTAGTCGCCTAAGTGTTCATTTAGGTGACCATTATTTTTTTTTTCGTCATCTAAGTTCTTACGGGTCTATGCTGATGCGACGATTGTTAGGCGACGAACTTTTCGTCGCCTGAGAACTTAGGCGACGGAAATGAGCATTTAGGCGACGAAACATGTTTGTCACCTAAGTTCTTTATTCTAGTAGTGGGTCAACACCCCTTTTGGGCTTTTGACCAAAGTCCACCACCTCTTTACCTTTAAAACTTAAAAGAAATTATACCCTAACTCAGTAAAATTAATCCTAGTATCAAATCTTTGATAAAACATAGAAAAATAATCCGGAGCTCTGCAAAACAATTCTGAAGACACCGATGAACTCGAATTGACTTATACTACGACATTGAGACCTTAAAAGATGAGTTTGACATTTTGAGAAAAATTCGAAAATAAACTTGAGTGTTATCTTACTAGGTTACTGAGCACGGTTAAATTCTTCAGTTACTCGTGAAATACCTAGTAAATAGGTAAAATTGGGTCTGGGATGTTACAATCTCCCTTCCTTATAAAAATTTCGTCCTCGAAATTTCAAACTGAACGAGCCAAGGTCAACAATCAATGATCGACAACAAACTACCCTTTGTTTTAAGAAACTTAATGGCTCTACTCTGCCCATCCAACGCAGTGTCGTCACAATTAAAACACTTGACTCTACTTTTCCAATCTCTTGCTCGACGTGAGTAGAACCTTTTTTAGAGACTCTGAATCTTCATTGATTTATGAACTTCCGCTAAGAAGAAGCATTTCTCCCCTATGATCGACTACAAATCTATAACATACCGCGAACATTCTTTGAAAAAAAAAAGATCCACGGTGCTTAGGCCAAAATATAAATACCAATAGATATGCTCACACTTTTCCATGCAATGAAAATTAACACACCCGAAGAGCAGATTTCAATTTTAGCGCCGGCCAAAAATCTTCTCACAACACGTAACAAACTCGACAATACAATGCTTCCGAGTTTGACATCAAAGCGCACTTGTTAAGAAGCTAAAATTCATGCATTCACACATGCTCATAGCTACCTGAAAACCCGCTAATTGAACTGATTCCTACACTGGCAAAATCTGCAGCAACCACCCTTCTAATATCGTGGTACTTGCAGAGTCAAAGCTCACACAAGACCACAAGACAACCTTTCTCCGCCTAAGCGATTAGTCCAAACAAGAGTTTAACCTCAATTGCCGGAATGAAATCATGTAGTGGTCAATAACTACATCACTTAGGTCTCCCTTGATTTGCTATCTCCACTATTCTCTTTACCACAAACCAGAAGACGATCTGAAGCATGACTATCATGTGGAAACTGGATATCCCTCCTTGCTCGTCATAAACAGAACTGACTACAATGCCCACGAAAATTGGCACAGTCACTTCATGATGCTAGACTTGAAGTTGAAATCCACATAAATAGAACACTTTCCTTAGGCATTGGCAGAGTATACCTCATTTTACCACGACCATAACTCCAATTGTTAAAAATTAAGCATCCCACTCTGGCCATCATATAAGAAAAATTCTAATTGCCAAAACCTCTGAACCCGACAAACATATTTCTTTCTACCTCCATTAACAATTAATCTGACAGCAAAACACGATATGAAAATCAGACATGCTTAAATCTCCTACACCTCCCAGGCGTCACAGCTTCCCACCAAAAAGATCCTCTTCTAAACTGAGCTTGCGGCACCAAGCAAACTATCGAATGAAAAGATTAATTTCCAAACAAGGCCCACTACTTCACTTTGTGGTTCACCAACCAACGAAAACTAAATATTCAAGAAAAGGTCAAAACTCATGGCTAAACTCAACTCAAGCTCCAAAAGAAATAATTTAAAGCATATGAAGGATAAGTTCCTCACCTTCGAGCTTAAAAGCTTCACAACTAACCCATTTCGAATACGTACAAGAAACCAAAATTTAATAGTGGTTTCAACTACTCACCCTGACATCAACGAATGAACACACATCCCGATAGCGATGACCTTTCAAAACAAACCTGGATTAGCAAGTGGTCCCACCACAATACGATCTCGAGAAAAGACGTCACTCGACTTACCAATGTCTCTACTAACCACAACATTGAAACTCTTAATAGACATTGACTCGAAAAGCTTCTTAAGTCAATAGGGAAAACCCTCTCCCCTTAGGCGATATCAAAAAGAAAAACCTACAACGACACAAACCATCTAATCAACATCACCACGCGACTCTCAGACTACCACAGAACTTGCGGCTCTATGAATCATCGCTTAGCCAAACGCCAATTCACTTAAGATCACCCTGCATCAATCATTAATCCCTGCCTTCCACACAACAACCAATTCATCAAACACCTCGAAAATTCGACAAACTAACCATAATTTTTAACCTTCAAATCAAAGTGTTTGAATTCGTACTCCATAAATTTCAAGCTCTGAGGATGCTACCCAAAAACTACAGCAGGAAAAATTTATATATTCCCACACACACCACAACCAAAACTTTGCTCCATCTCACCGAATTAGAAATAAGGTGAATGAACATCTTTTCTCATTGATGAGTCGTAGCTAGTCACCAATTGCTAACGAAGTGATGTCAATAAACCAACTTCGATCACAAATTCAAGACTTATATCAACCACCAGGAACGACACTGCTTAAAAATCATTTTGGACACCCACGCCCTCTTGCTCCATGATCTAGTGGGTTTTCCTCCACTGCTGCCACTACCACCAGCTCCAAGCAACTGCCTTAAAAAAATTCATAAACAAAAACTCATGACAACACATTAAATTCACCATGTGTTGTCGTAAAACCGAAGTGACCACAACCATCCCGCTCTCACTCCACCATTACTTTTCATTTCCATTTACAATATCATCTTCCCAACCACTCCACAAATCTGGAAACCAAACTTCAACACCTAGAATTCCGAAAAATCCATAATGGCCACACAATTTAAAAAATACTATAACTGATAGATGCCACTTAACTCTTCAAAGCTTGCTTGCAATTCGAAACATTTAATAACACCATTTAATTCCTTAAATTCTCTTACTGTGACACATGCTTACATATGTCACAACGTTATGCCCATGGGATGTTGAAAAACCCACAACCCCAGAAAAAAAATAATTCTGGAGTCATTACGCCGAGCACCTCAACCAACTCCAGCTAATTCACAAAATAGACAAATTCATCCGAAATCTTATTATTCATCAACTACTAATAGCCGTCATTCCCAACATATTCCCACTACTCTCTTAATATAATGCTCTAGGAATAAGAACATATTCGTAATTAGAGCTGCAGGAACCAGAACATATATTGCCACAACCAATATTATCCCAACATGTTCCCAATTGATTTCTGTTGCGGATAAAATAGTCGGCAAAAATGACCTTCAATCATGACTTATCTTAATTGACATTTATCTTTTTATGTAGCCACTTCCAGCAACCCAATACTAGTCACAAATCCCATATGACTAACTCGCTTAGGATTAAGATCCTCAACAACTTGTAAAGGTACCTCTTGGAATTACTATAGGTACCTCACCATATCACTTCAACCAACCTTTACATCAATAAAAAAAAAAAATACACCTCTACTTCAAACTTTCCTTCCAACCTTTCTCTCCCAAAAGTCATGAAACTCGATACCAATATCTTCCGTCGGACTACTACAACTCCATACTTACCCACCATAAATAGAAAACTCTAAGGCACGAATCAAACATTTCACCTACTACATACTTATACAAGTTCCCCAACCAAGCATCTTAATCATAAACCAATCAATTGTTGGACAAGGAAAGAAATGCTATCAAGCTCGTGAGTTCCCAACTTGCACAAAACTGTAACAATTATTATATCAAATCAATGATCCTTGGAATCGATGAAATCAATACACCTTTTAATACTCAAAGCAGGATGATCACTTAAGAGTCGGCGTACAGAGGCATAGTCTTAGAGTTGTAGACATTTATGGCACAATACTGTCCATAAATACGACAAAAACAACAATCTCACAAACCTAATCAACACATAGTATCTAAACATATAATGCTAATGGATCCGCCGCGATCGGACCATCACTCTATAGACACTAAGGATGACTAAGTATATGAGGTAGTACTAAAGAAAAAGAAGGAATCGGATAACTTAATGCTCTGATACCAACTGTCAGGACCCACCCCGAATTTCACCCTGAAATCCAAAGTAAACCCTTCGGGGACCACCTTCAGAGGAAATTTTACCGAAAATTTGACATAACCTCATTTGAAAATGGATAACCTTTCCTAAAAAAAGAATATACCTGCAAACACTTCCAAAAATTTCATTTCCAAGCTTATATACTCCTGGAGCCTTCGTGCTCCCCAAATTCACAACACTTCCCAATTTATTTATTAAACTAAATATAAAACCACAACTGACATTCGTAGGTTCAGAGCAACTCTAATATTGAAGGAAAGAAACAAAAATGAACAAATAGGCGGAAGCTATATAATGGGCTATGCCTTGTCTCCAAGTACGCCCGATCTCAACTAAATTATCCTGCAAACTGGGCATTTAAAACCGAAGGGCCCAGGGGAGAAGCATTTGAAAAACGTTAGAGTGAGTGGACAAAAATAAATTTATTAAAATGAACCAATAAGTCACCATAAATTTCCATGCCTTAACAAATCAACCAAAATACTTCCAAAAATATTTTGTGGTCCCCTTCGCTCTCAAGCATGCCCACACACAATACCAACAATTTCCTTCATTTCCTCTCTACACAACTTCACCCCAAAATTTACTAAGGGCACCCAAACAGGTTTCCATAAATGGAAAGTTTCCCAAAATAAAAATTTCCTAACTTGGCAATTTGTTCCAATTACAACTCGAATATTCCCTTTTTCGGAACTACAATTTAAATTAGAAAGGAAACTCTTCAAAAACTACCTAATCGGCTACTGCCGGAAAACTGCTCCTTCGCTGGTATCGATCGCCGGATTCCGGCCACTTGCCGGAAATTTGCCATGACCTCCCTGCATTCTCCTATGCACCAAGTTATCGACATGAAATTCACCAAACAACAAATAGCTTCTTCCAACCCACACAGCAGCAACACAACAACGAATACATCACTAATGTTCAAGACTTAACACTCACCGTACTATAACCCACACTGAAACCGTGTTCACTGCAGCCTGAACCGCAATCGTGACCGGAAAACACTCCACCAAACACCCAAAACCGCTGCCTCCTTCCGAGACAATAAAAGCTTCCTTCAAACCTCTTCCAAGGCGGGTCTGGGCTCCCACCAACTACGGTTAAGCTTGCCTGAGCTCGACGGACTCACGTCGCTGTGCCTATCGGTGACCGGAGCTCACACCTCACCGGAAAAATCAAGACTTGCAGATAAGAGGGGATTCAAGAATTAGGCCTCAAATCAGTCATCCAAGGATACAACAGGGAAGAGAAGAGAAAGAGGAGCAAGAATATACCCACCGGAGTCGAAATCGCCGCCGAGAGCTTGCCGGACTCCGATGAACACAGTGGTGTTCAACAGCTTCGATCTCCTCTGATTCGGTTCGCTTGCGTGATCCACGGGCTGGGCTAGAAAGGAGAGAAGGAGAGGAAGAGAACGGCGGTGGTCTCGTCGCCAAGGGTGGCCGGACGGCACCACTCTAGCGCGGCAAGGATGAGGGACGAGAGAGAGAGAGGCCCTGTTTGTTTGGGCTTAATTCAGCTTTGCTTTTAAGCTGAGCAGAGTTTTGTGTTTGGTTGACCATAAAATGAGGGGCTTTGCTTTTAAGCACCTCTGTTTTCAGTCCAAAAGCCAAAGCCAGCTATCAGGTGCTTCTGAAAGCCTGAAGCGCTTCCAAAGCACTGTGGCGCTGGTTACTGTTCATTAATGAAATTTTTGCAGTCAAGACTGCCCTTCTCGCTTAACCTGCCGTTCTCCCTCAGCTCTCTTCCCGTTCTCTCTTCTCCCTCAGCTCTCTTTCCGTTCTCTCTTCTCCCTCTGCCCTTCGTTTTCGCTCACCACTTTCAGGTAAATCCGATTAACCAGGGTTCTCAATTTGGCTGGGTTTTTGTGATTGTTGGTTAATTTAGGATTTTGTGTTGCGCAGTCCTTCAGGGAAGCTTGTGCAGATCGAGCACGCTTTGACGGCAGTCGGGTCGGGTCAGACCTCTTTGGGTATCAAAGGTAATGTTGCTGCTCCGGGTTTTTACCTTAAGCTTGTGAGAGCTAGAGTTTATAGGCTTTGTGATTTGATGGGTGAGCTGGTGTTTAGCCTCTGCAGTCCTCCCCTAAATGCCCAGGTTGTCAAACACAGTCCATCTATTGTTCCAGACTTCCAGTTGCTACCATCTATTTGGCCCTATTTATTATATTGCTATATGCTATACCTGCAGTTTGATTCTCACAATCCTTTCCGCTGTGTGGCACCTTTCATTTACTTCATTTGAGAAAAGAGAATTCAATCTCAAAGATGCTAGTTCTATATTACCTTTTGTTGGCTTCGAACTTTTTTTTTTATCAAATGGTGTCTGGTGTCATAAAAGTTTGGTTCGATATGGGTTCTTCTGAACTTCATTCATTTCTTATAAGATTCTAAGATGTATACCAAGATGTTTATACAAACTCAGGAAATAAGAACTTCAATTTTATGCAGATGAATGCAATTTAATTTTGATACTGTGATAGGTTGTATCACTTGTATGACATAGGGCTGTAAATTGTTTTCGATCCTATATGCTTGGCTGTTATATGATCAACAAATATATCTATCTTCATAAAAATTGCAAACAGTAGCAAGAATAAGCAATAAAACTCCCAAAATTTAGACTTGTTACACTGCTGCATTTTAACAAGGTTTTGATGTTACCTGCAGAACATCATGCATGCTTAAAACCTTAACTGATTCATGATTTTCTCAAACCGGTACTAATTTAGTTACACAAAGTAGCTTTTAATATAATTTTGAATTATAAGAATCTTAACTTGTACTACTGCTTTTATGAAATTGTATTGGCAACTGGCCTACTGAGATCTCCAAAGAGAAAAATTGCAACTACAGTATTAAAGGCAATAGTAGCTAGCATACTACATAACCTATGTTGCGCTACTGATATATTAAAGCTTTTCTATATCCAAAGATATTGCCTGACTTAATATATATATATATATATATATATATATATATATATATATATATATATATATATATATATATATATGCAATGTATTGTGCTCATGGCAGTATGATTCAGAAATCAGAGATAAGCGATTTCCTCTTTTTGTTAGGAGGTGCATTAATCTTTGTGCGCACCTGTGTTCTACTGGATCTCAATTCCTAGAAATCAGAGATAAAATAAAGAGAAATAAGAGCAAAGACAAAGTATAAAACTTCAGGAGTAACAAATAGGGGTGTGCTATACCTGCAATGCCGACAGTATGTTTTCATCTTGTTTAGTTGACACAATATTAATGATGAGGTCATCTTCCTTGGCTTCTGATTCATGATGGTGTTGAGTAGTATTGAGTTCAGCATCGTCAGAAACATGTTCTACTTGCTTTTGTAAGAGCTTGTCCATTACTTCATTCATAATAGTTAGCTCTTTGGCATTGATAACATGGTCAGATTAGAACGCTGAATTCCATTCTTGATGTCCATTTGTATGATCTTGTTCTTTTTTCTTTCTTATCTCCATGGAACTAATTCTCTTCATTCTTGTCTAGGGCATTGCTTCAAGGCTTAAAGCTGGGGTAAACGGTGCAAGCTCATTGCTACACATCTATTACTCTCTTGGCAGTTTGGTACTTATCAAGGTAAATTATGGAACTACTGCATTCTTTGTAGCACTGCCCATTTTGATATTTTTAATTTTTATAGCAGTTTAATTGTTATAATACTTTGTGCATTGGCAGCTTTTAGTTTTTTTATTTATCTCAGTACCTAGAATTTGAAACTATGATTAGGAAACTGATATATTTTGTAGCTTATACTATAAAATATATGAGGTACAATTCGACTTTAATGGCATTGAACAAAATGGATTGTGTGTTATATTTATTTTTGCTTATATTTGTGCTAGATGGCAAAAGCGTCGGCTGTTTGGAGCGAACAATTAGTACAAATATTTTGTGACTTGTGTATGAAGGAGGTGGACAATAATAACCGTCCAAACACTCACCTTAGTAAAGAGGGATATGAGAATGTGATACGTAATTTTGAAAAAGAAACGGGTAAACTATACACCAAAAAACAAATGAAAAACAAGTGGGATAACCTTAAAGAGCAGTGGAAACTATGGAAAGACTTGAAGGGTAAACAGACCGGTCTTGGTTGGGATCACAGGCTCCAGACTATAGATGCATCCGAAGATTGGTGGCGTGAGAAAATCAAGGTTTGTACTCTATTTTATCATATTTTTTCAATTAATTTCATATTTTGTTACTGGAACATGTTTTAACAAATCTATTTATTTTGTGTAGGAGAACAAGGAGTATGCTAAGTTACAGAAAAAAGGAATTACACCTGAGTTTGAAGACATGTTGGATAAGTTATTTTCAGGAGTTGTAGCCACCGGTAGGTATGCTTGTACACTAGGTTCTTCACTACCTCAACCAACAAGTCCGGTTCACTGTGACAATGAACAAGACCTTGAAGAAAGTGGTGATTCATACGATATTCAGCCTACATCTACCCAAGGTATAAGAAAAAGAAGTGAGAGAATTGAAAAAGGTAAGGGAGTGGCTGCAAAAAAGGGGAAGGTGGGAGGTGCTGCTCTTCTGGCTACCAAAATTGATAGAATGTGTGAGGCAATTGAGAGCAGAAGTACCGCAACTTCAATTGCTAAGGGAGGCGCTAGCATCAAAGATGTGATGAAGGATGTTACTTCGTTGCCGGGTGGCGAGCCTTGTTCTCCATTGTGGTTCTTTGCCACGGATTTGTTTGTGTGCCAAGAGAAAAGAGAGATGTTTAGCACTATGGAAGATACTAACACGAGGTTGGCGTGGCTGCAATATGAGATGAGCAAATTAAAAAAATAGAGAGATGTTATTGTGATGTTTGTTTGGTTTGATGTTTGTCTATGTTCATCGGGATGATCTTTAGTTATAAGAATCAAAGACTTAATCAAACATGTGTCTTTCCTTTAAAACAATTATGAATTATTATCTATATATTTATGTTTCATTTGAACACAATAAGCATGATTGAACTTTGTAAACTTATGTTGATGTGTCTTTTCTTTGAAAACAATAAGCTTGTATTATTTTAATAATGATTAATGTGTGTAGAGATTTGATTATGCAGGTCTTCGTTGAAGTATGAACAACTTTGGAGATGATGATGATGATGATCAGATATTCTATTCTTGTGTGCAGCTAAATGCTTTGTTAATCCAGCATTATTATGAGAGTTACATTGACAAAAATCCTTGTATGAATTCTTCTCAAACAGGTAATAGGTGGGTGATGGAAGTACTCCAAGGGAATAATGTTCGATGCTATAATGCATTTAGAATGGATAAGGATGTATTTTACCGTTTATGTGATCTGGAAGTTAAGTTTGGCGTGTTTGGTTCAAATAGAACGAGTCATGTTGAAGTAGTAGGATTGGTATTGCATTTATTAGGACATGGGTGTGGAACTAGGTCGGAAGCAGAGCGTTTTCAACATTTCACAGAAACTATTAGTAGGTATTTTGGAAAGGCACTAGATATTTTGTATCAATATAGTGAAGAAATTATCAAACCAACAGATCCTCATTTTAATGGCATTGCCCCGGAGATCATGAATGATAGGAGATACATGCCACATTTTAAGGTACTAGTCAAACTTTACTTATTTATATGATATGAATTGCATTGATTTTATTATGTCTTTTGATGGTAACTTTTAATATTTAAAGGATTGTATTGGTGCTATTGATGGAGTGCATGTTCCTGCTTCAATATCTCCTCAATATCAAGTACCGTTTATCGGAAGAAAAGGAACACCAACCCAAAATGTTATGGCGGCATGCAACTTTGATATGCAATTTATTTATGCATGTGCTGGATGGGAAGAGTCCGCTCACGATACAAGAGTGTTTCTAAATGTACTTAGAGATCCAAGTAAGAAGTTTCCTAAACCTCCACCAGGTAATATATTTGACTATAGTAACTTTTATTAAATTTTAATATTTTTACTTAAGTCGTTTCTAATTATTTTAAGTAACAGGAAAATATTATGTTGTTGATTCGGGATACCCACAAATACTGGGGTTTTTAGGACCTTATAAAGGAGCAAACCAACATTTCCAACAATATCGTGGGCGAGAACCAAGAAATGCAAAGGAGGTATTTAATCAAGCTCACTCTTCTCTAAGAGGCGTTATAGAACGCACATTTGGAGTTTGGAAAGCGAAATGGCACATTTTAAGTAACATGTTAGGTTTCTCATTTGAGAAGCAAGTGAAGATTGTCATTGTCACAATGGCACTTCATAATTATATAAGGAGGCATGCGGAACGCGATAGAGATTTTTGCAATTCAGAAAGATTGGATAACATTTCAAGTGGTGACATAGAGATAGATGATGATGAACAAGAAGAATCACATAATCATGGAGCACAAGAAATGAAATTAGTAAGAGATAGGATCGCTCAAAGTTTGATGAGTGCACGTAATATGAATGTTTGAAGGTAATATGAAATTTATGGTGGTTCTTTCTTACCGATGAAAGGTAAATTATTATAATTGTAAGGAGCTTAATGTAATTCATATACTTATGATAGTGTTTAATATTATTCTCTTGGTAACCATGATTTATAAAACTCCAAGTATAGTCTACAAAATTTATATAGACATAAAATTGAAGAGCAATTATGTTATAATACATTACCAAAAAAATAAGGCAAAAACAAATTCTAAGGTTAAACTGGTCATTTACAAGTTTCAAGCTCTTTCAAAAAGCTAGTTTACCAAACAGTTTGCCTCTGCTTCTACCATTCACAGCACTTACAAAAAGCCAGTTTACCAAACACTCAGCAGCTTTGCTTGTCAGCTGCTTATTCTCAGAATTAGCCACAGCCAGCTTATTTTGGAAGCCACAACTGTACCAAACAGAGCTAGAGTCGGGGAGAGGAGTGAGAAAGCCGATCAACACCCCTTTTGGGCTTTTGACCAAAGTCCACCAACTCTTTTCCTTTAAAACTTAAAAGAAATTATACCCTAATATAGTAAAATTAATCCTAACACAAAATCTTTGATAAAACATAGAAAAATAATTTGGAGCTCCGCAAAACAATTCTGAAGGCACCGATGAACTCGAATTGACTCGTACTACGACATTTGGACCATAAAAGATGAGTTTGACATTTTAAGAAAAATTCGAAAATAAACTTGAGTGTTACCTTACTAGGTTACTGAGCATGGTTAAATTCTTCAGTAACTCGTGAAATACCTAGTAAATAGGTAAAATTGGGTCCGGGATGTTACATAGATGGTGCCGGATAGGAGGTCAAAACGAAAATGAGATTGAGGAAAGAAGGGGGCGAGAACGAGAGTGAGCTTTTTTACTGTATGACATCAACTACTCTATTAGGGGGCTTACTTACTTGGCTTTTCCATGTTTACTGGGCATTGTTTACTTTCTTTTGCTTCTTGGGCCAATTTGTTTACTTTAGTTTCGAATAGAACTGTGCATGAGTTCAAATATAAAAAAATACGTTAAAAAAAGTCTGAAAAACATAAACTCATTTTTTAGACTTTTTAAAAGTTTATCATCCAGCAATTCATCTAGCAGATCTAGGGAACAACAATTGTAAGTCTTTCTAGAGAATGAGAAAAAATTTGGAGAAAAGTGCGTTTCTTTACGATAGAGACCTCGTTATCCTTGATACTACGTCAATAATTGGGGATTTACTCATATCCCTCCCGTTCCAAAAAGAAGAAGTCTAGTGTCTAAAGGCATGCTTGAACAAAGTATCCATGATTCTTAAGGGTTCAGAAACACTTCAGAGTTTAGATATGTGGAAGATGGTCCGGGATAGCAGGTCAAAATGAGATCGAGGAGAAGAGGCTGAGAACGAGGCTGTGTTGAGGTGGATATCTACTAGGTCAAGCTTTCTTATGGGGCTTAGACTTACTTTTGCTTCTTGGGCCAATTGTTTTACTTTAGTTTCGAGTAAAAGTGTGCATGAGTTTCAAATATAAGAAAATACGATACAAAAAAGGCTAAAAAACACATAAACTCACATTTTAGACTTTTTGAAAGCTTATGTTAAATTATTTGTTTGACTAGGGTAAAACACGCAAGGCTTACCAACAAGCGCAAATCCAATCACCGTTTGCTTGAGCATGTCGATAATTGTTTTGTTTGACTGGATTATTTTTTGACATCATAGCACAAATTTTTTCTTTAAGTTTTTCCAAATATTAAAAACTTCCTCACAATTTTTATGTGGATGGTCAAGTGTCAAGGAATGACAATAGAGTAGAAAGTTGGTCGTGTTGATATTTGCTTCATTATCAAGATCATGATTCATTTATTCACAAACCTACTTTGATCTGATAACCAACTTCCTGTCCTACGTACACTCGTACCAATTTCGATAACAAAAAATGATCATGGCAATTGTGATAATGCGTGATAAGCTGGATGATTTGTTCATTATTTAGTAAGTGTTTTTTGTTTAACATTATTGGCCCACAACAACATATTTCTTGTCGTAGAAAGCTTACATGTTTTCTCACTTAGCAACTAACAGACTTACATATGTAGTCTAGGATTTGAGCTTCCTTTATACGCTTTTACCCATGGTTACTTCAATCAAAACCATTAGGGATATGCAAAAAAATGTTTGGTACATTATACGCTTTTAAACAAATTTATATCAAGGCTAAGATTTAAACAAATTTGAGGGTAAGATTTACCGTGTTCATATAAAAGTAAATTCTGATAGATGTAACAGAAACCCAAGCATTCATTGTTAAACCCTCGACTTATGTTCTTTTTTTTTTTTTTTAGATCATCATGAACAACCAAAAAGAGACAATCAACCTTCAGAACAACTAAAGGGAGACTATCAACCTCCTCACCCCTACATCCAACTGAAGAGCAGTGTCAACCCTTTCAACAATTCATCTAGCAGATCCAAGGAACAAGAATTGTTTATGATGAAAGTAAAGCTCCCTAAATATACTGCAACGAATCAAAATAAAACAAGAAGACATTTACTGGGTCATCCTGTACATTGAATCTGATAAAATCTGTACGCGTATCGAACTCCCTGGACACCATAAGTCCAAAGCTCACTCAGGCAGGTAATGATAAATGACATCTTCTCCCTCCAAATATTCTCTCAGATACTCATCTACAATAGGTACTTTAATCTACTGCTTCATCTCTTTGATGATGGGCTGCAAATCCAACACCAGAAAATTCAAACGAACTCAGAAGTTTATAATTTCAAACAGCAGCGAAATACCTTGAAACCTTTCACCCGCTTAATGCACTCCCTTATTAGGTCACTATGTGAAACAACTTTCTGACACGTGGCAATGCATACAAGTGCAGCTTTAATGACAATTGGCCTGGAAAACTTTTGGAGTGCTTCTTGTTTATCAACCAGCTTGTGGTGTGAAAACTGCGAATAAAATACAAAGTTACGCATTAGTGAACTAACTAGACAGAGATACTATAAATAAAACAATGGTGTGAACTATGAAATAAACGAAAAAAAGACCATAGACCTTCAGTTTTTCTTCTTCAGCTTCGAACTTAGAGTTGAATTCGATCTCATCATTTGGCTCCAAAGTCCTAGTGTTTGGGCACGTCTCTAGGATTTTGTACTTACCAAGAGTCAGTGACCTAACAAAAATATGTAGCATGTCATCACTAAGGCCCGACTGATTCTTTATGTCCAATAGACTTAGTCTTTTAGCATCATTAAAGAGCAATAAGAGGAGACCCTACAGAGCAAACAACATATCAGCATATATGTTGGAAAAATCATATGCACCGAAAAAGAATCAAACAAAGTTGTGCATCGAATAATTTACCTGATATGTTGACATATGCAACTTATAGTTTTATTTTTTTAAGTTGACCTCAAGGATGCAAGTGCCCATTGAAGGATATCATTTGAGATGCATGTGTTTCCAATTTCCCGTATAAAACTCAGAAAACGAATCAATCTACGTCTCCTAAATGGAATATAAAAAAAAGATTAGTAAAAATAAAAAGAATGACAGGCATGGTTGCCATGTAAACAAATCAACAAAACTATAGAAAGGTTACCTACCATGTCTTTAGAAATTCTAATATCAACATCTTTCCATCTTGGCCATTGTGGTTGCGTAAGAACCTTGACTGAGAAGCAATTCTCAAGACATATGTTAAGGATTCGAGGCACAATATTCTCTATAGCTTCTTAACTTTGCTTGGGATGCTTTCAAATCATTCAGTTGAAAGGAAGTTAGTGCACATTAATCATAATTAAACCATACCAAGCAGAAAGAAAAATAGGAAAACTAACTATTATTTCTATTTTTCTTGTGCACAGGGAGCCTCCAAGCACCTTCTTCATCTTTGATATAGAAGTTATTTCCCAGTGCAAGGAGTCACTGTGATTGAGAAGTACATGTTTTGCGAGTCTGCAACTAAAATCCCAATATAAATTAGAATCGAAATTATATAACACATGTATACAGTTTCATAACATATACATTATATATTGTTGGCTTAAAAATCGTCTCGATAAGGTGTCGCTGGGCCGAGGGTTTCTTTGGGCTTACACGTGCGTTCTGGCTTGGTGACGTGTGTGCTGGTGTGCCAACTCGCGGTCAGGAGGCCAAGCAAGGTTTTGTTATGATCTATGGATGTCGCACTGCCCTGACTTCTAATTAGTTAACTATGGGCCGAGGAAGGATCGATCTCGGCTGCAGGGTTCTCTCGTCTTGGATGCAAGAAATTTAACACGGATCGACTTACTAACCGATCTTGTGTTGTGTTACTAGGTGAATGTTATAGTGGTGAAATGAAGCAAATAACGTACGGGAATGTAAAGTGCAGCAAATAAAGTACAGGAAATTTGAAGGAAACGTAAATAAAGCAAATGTAAATTGCGGAAAAGATAAATTGCTCGAATGTAAAGAAAAATAAAAGATAGACAAGTATAGAAAAGTGATAAGATAAACACGAAAGGATTGGTAATTGTGCAAAGCTGAAAAGCTGAATTGTATTGAGACATAAAATGTGCAAGCGCGTAAAGCGTTTGGTGAAGGATCTCTAACAATGAATCATATGATCATTTTTATAGTGATAAAGAGAGGACGTTATCCTAGCTATAAACGTGAAGATTGATTACAAATAAATGAGAGATGAAAACTGTAGTAACCGGTGATTCCAGTAATAAAAATGTTTTTATGCACATTCAATCTGATTGAATGATGTTTGGTAATGGTTCCTGAATGCACTCTTTCAATCTGGGTAAAGACTGGCCGCATTGACGCGCATGACATTCTTCTTTTACCGGCCGCGATGCTAGTGACGTTGTAATTTACAACGCAATATATGATGTGTAGCGGCCTTAAAGGAATAAACTGTGATGATCCTTCATTAACAGTTGTAACTCATGAATAGCCGTGCTTATTCATTAATAGTCGTGATCAATCGTCAATAGCTGCGGTCATTTACTAAGCCGTGGGCTTGCACTACGACTCAAGAGAATGGGTCACGATGTTCCCTCATTAATAGTTGCGGTCATTCATGAGCCCTCTTTAATTTTTGTCTAAAACGAAGCTTCACTTTGAAATTCAAGTGAAATTCCTTATTTAACTCACTTTTCGGTCATATTTCCACATCTCCATCGTTGAATTTATTGATATTAATAACTAATGTATAGATCATTCCTACAAAATTGAAGATCGTTAAGGTAGTGAATTAGATTAAATTAATAAACAGACTAAAAATATGTCTAACTAGAGCTGTTTGTGTAAATAATTATAACGATTATGAAAATCCAAACATCCTTATTTATTCAAAAGGTACATATTTTCTTAATTTTACCACTTTTTGATCATATTTTCTTCTTATCTTAACCGTTCACATTGTAGGTATATATGAGTAGATCATCTCTACAAATTTTTAGCTAATTTGGAGATTGTTAAGGTATCAAAAATGAATTAAATCAATGAACGAGTTGAAACTGTTCAATCTAAACCGTTCGTGTTTTAGTTCTAAATCACATATTTAAATGCCTTAACGATTATTAATTTAGCTGAAAATTTGTTGAGATGATCTACTCATATACCTCTACAATGTGAACGGTTAAGATAAGAAAATATGATCTAAAAGTGGGTCAATTAAAAAAATCCGTACTTTTTGAATAAATAAGGATATTTAGACATGATAATAATTATATATATATATATATATATATATATATATATATATATATATATGAATACAACTAGTGAAGAATATAAATTTATGTCAACCAAATACCGTGTCAATTGTTCATTCTCTCTATTCATTTGCCTTAAGGTTTTGAAGAAGGTTCATCTTTTTTTCCTCATAATCAACCCATTCTTCTTCTTCTATTGTCAGATAAACTAATGTTTTCAAAGGCTTAAATGAAGGCGAAGACGACTTAGTGAAGCCTCATGAGACGAAAACATCAAGGTGTTAAGGCGACAACAATTGGACTGCAAAATGTAAATTTATAAGCATAAAATCTTAGAAAGAGGGTCCTAAAAGGCGATTTATATTGTTATACGACTATTTTAGCTCTTAAAATGAGTTATGAAGTCAAAATTAATGTCAAAATTAGACAAAATTTCAGCAATTTGACATGATTTATAAAAATTGAAAACTTTATGGGGTAAATTTTCAAAATTGAGAGTATGAGAACTGAAATAATGTTAACCCCAAACCTCAAGGGGGGTAAACTGAATATAATTCTATATGTTTTCATCAATGACCTCCACTAACTTTTTCTACGAAACCGCAAAGGCAGTTAAACTTTGAACTTGGGTGGTGAAGCAATTTCAGACTTTAGTTATGCTCTCCCACGTTTTCACATCTTTTTTAATTTATGTTTTTTGTTTTTTGTTGTTGTAGATTACCATATTAACCTTAATAAATGATATTTCCTTTATAAAATTTTGTTTGTAAAGATGGGTATTATAGGTAGTTCTAAATTTTGGTGAAGCTTTTACACCAAAGCCACGTTTCTAATTACTAGCTTTTTACCCATGCATCTGCACGTGGGTGTACAAAATGAGAAAAGTTTAACTTGAACTGCTCCACTTAAAACAGAATTATCCTATTTCTTAGATATCGAGAACTGCTCCACTTAAAGCAGAATTATCCTATTTCTTAGATATCGAGAACTGCTCCACTAGAAGTTGGAACAAACCACATTTTTTTTTTCTCCTTAAAATTTTAGTGTTGTTTTACGGTTATGTCCATAGTAACTTATTTTTTATTTCTTTGAGAATTTTCTATTACTTTGGTTTTTTGGGTAATTCACTATAATCACGCATGACTTCGATAACCTAAAAGATATTGAACGCTCATGGCCAAAATCCATGGTTAGCATGGAAAAAATTCCTCCGAAGTCATAAACCCTAAGGTTTCCTTGCCTAATGAATATAAATGGCCTTTGTGGAATGTTACACACACACATGACTGATGGCTTCCTAAGTTTCTCCACCTTTAATTTCCGTTCTTATAAAAAGCTAGATGAATATGTTTGTGATCAAATGTGTTATACCTCACCACAAAAAAAAAAAAAACTCCTGCTGTGAGACGAATCAGAAGATGGCACAACTTGGTGATATCTGAGCTTGCATATTTCATTAATGTTTTAAGGAAGAGTCAAAATTGATGGGTGATCGATTTTGGAACCCGAAAGTGGATTGAGAAGATAAGCCATAGCATTGTTGTAGTTGCAAATTGCAAGCCACCCATGTGAGGATCCCACACATTTTAGGTCAGGAGAATCGAAGCCTTCAAAAGAGGTCTTGATTTTGTAGAGAGGCTAAAGAAGCGGAAACAGTGATCAACATCATTATCATCAGTATGTTCTTGTTGAAGATCCAAAGGTACTAAGAGCCATGGAGCTTCAGGAAGAAGTGTATAACTTGGAGAAGAGGTATACGATTTTGCAGCACGTTTCCAACGAGAACAGACGGATTTGAATTGAACTATGTTGATGAAAGCAAGAATCTTCAAGATCAACTCTAACAGTCTAGTGGGAGACCATACCAGGTTGATGTTGTAGTCGGCATCCTCCTCCCCTTTTAGTTCGTCGGCATCGATGAAGCACTTCAACAGAAGAAACCCTAACGTATTTGAGGAAAACAATTTTATTTGTTCTCCTGTAATTCGAAAAATAATATATATTTTTATAACATCCCTCATTGATCTCTCATTCTTAAACACTTGCCTTTTACCCGTGCATCTGCACGTGGATTTACAAAATGAGAGAAGTTTAACTTGAACTGCTCCACTGAAAGTGGAATGAATCTGATTATCCTATTTGTTAGATAACTGCTCCACCAAAAGTGGGAACAAACCGCGTCTTTTTTTCCTCCTTAAAATTCATGTGGTGTTTTACTATTATGCCTATAGTAACTTATTTTTATTTCTTTAAGAATTTTCTATTACTTTAGTTTTTTGGGTAATTCAAAAAAAGGCTTCACCAAAGACACCAAAGGGTGGAGTGTCTCCCTTTCTAATAGTAGAGACAAGCAAATAAAGCTCACCCGGTGAAGCCACCATAATCACGCATCACTTCGACAACCTAAAAGGTACTAAACGCTGATGGCCAAAATCCATGGTTAGTATGAGAAAAATTCCTCCGTAGTCATAAACCTCTAGGGTTTCCTTGCTTAATGAATATAAATGGCCTTTGTGGAATGTTACACACACATATGACTGATGACTTCCTAAGTTTCTCAATCTTTCATTTCCATTCTTACAAAAAGCTAGATGAATTGTGGAATGTTACACACACACATGACTGATAGCTTCCTAAGTTCCTCAATCTTTCATTTTCATTCTTATAAAAAGCTAGATGAATATTTTTGTGATCATATGTGTTATACATCACCACAACAACAAAATTTCTGCTGCGAGACGGATAAGAGGATGACACAACTTGGTGATCTCTGAGCTTGCATAGTTCATTAATGTTTTAAGGAAGAGTCAAAATCGATATTTTGGAACCCGAAAGTGGATTGAGAAGATAAGCCATAACATTGTTGTTGTTGCAAATTGCAAGCCATCCATTTGAGGATCCCACACATTTTAGGTCAGGAGAATTGAAGCCTTCAAAAGAGGTCTTGATTTTGTAGAACTTTTTCTCTAAGAGGCTAAAGAAGCGGAAGTAGTGATCAACATCATTATCATCAATCTGTTCTTGTTGATGATCGATACGGAGGCTCCAAGAGCCATGGAGCTTCAAGAAGAGGTGCATACACTACGCCAATAAGTGCAACAAACGACACTTTTCACACAATGGTGCAGAATAGCAGTGTTGTACAAATTTCAAAAATGCTTTATACAACGTTCTTAAATTGTCAGCCGTTGTGCGGATAGTCTGAGATCATTCCAGATTTTTTTTTCTTAAACCAGTACAACACTTGGGATAATATTTTGTTGTGTGAATGAAGATAAAAATGAGGCCCATTTTGTTTCTAACCCTACTCTAGTTTGACATATAACTGGGTTTCGTTACACAACAGTGAAACAAATAAATGTTGTGTGAATGTATAAAATTTAAACTATCATACAATACTTTTTATATATCTGTTATACGATATATCTCTCATGTCAAGCTGCGCACTTCTAGTTTTTAAATTGTTCTTACATCCTCTGAAAACCTAAATTTTTTGTGAAGGATATTCTTTGTGGTTTTGATGTAACAACGGAACACTCAAACCTGTTATGTGAGAGTATAGTATTTTCAGCAGTCATACAACGACTATTCAGTTTTGGTTGTATAATGTATTTTCGTGTCATGATGAAGCCCCTCTCTTACATTTGGCAATACTACTTTAAGTTCTTCATCCCACAACAATCAACTAAGAAATGTTGTGTGAAGGTATAATTTTTAAATATATCACACAATTGTTTTCAATATTACGTTGTATGTATCGTAACCCCTAACCCCTAAAATACCCTAAACCCTAAAAAACCCTAATAGTTAAAGCCAAATTTCCTATTGTAGTGCCACAACAGTTGTTTTGCAATACTGATGTGTGACGTAAAATTAATATTGTTGAATTTATGGTTGACCGAGTTGATTGATACCCAAACGTTACCGAAAATTTATGAATTTTGTTATACTACTATACTTCACTATCATAATTATATCCAACGGTCAAATTTTCATGATTTTAATCATAAACATCTATATCACAATTAACATACTAATAAGAGATAACATGTTTATTATGTTGCACATAATGTGACATAACATGTGTAGTACATATTATATAAACGTGTGTTTATCTAGAGAGACACCGTTGAGGAAATAAAATTTTGAAAATCGAACCGTATAGTCATGTTTACGATATTGAAGCATGATTGTGGTAGAAACGTCATCAATTTTCGGTATTACATGAGTGTTGATCGACGCGGTCAACTCTAATTACACTTACTTTCACTATGGGGAGCCAAACCATCATGATATAATTGACATCAGCTTCTTATATGAGTTCATACAGAATAACCATATGATTATACGAGTGTCGACAAAATCAAAAAAATGTTTAGAGTATTGCATTTCGATGTGTTTTCGTATGATGAGCCTCCCATATTTAGACAACTCTTAGTGCTTTTATGCATTGTGTGAGTGAAAATTAGGGTTATTTTAAAAGTGACTCATTATAATGAAAAGTAGCTAGAAATTTCCCGCCCTCACGATTAAGTGAATGTCTCTATTTTCTTTCTTCTCAGACAACACAAAATATGCAATTTATGTTGTTTGATTTGTAAAATGGATAGGGAAAAAATTAAGGCTGAGATAGAGTAGCGGGAAATCTCCCACTCTTACAATTTAAGGATGTCATTTCTTCTCAGACAACAAAATATGCAATTTATGTTGTCTAATTTGTAAAATAGATAGGGAAAAAATTAAGGCTGAGATGTAACAGCGGGAAATCTCCCGCTCTGACAATTTAAGGATGTCATTTCTTCTCAGACAACAACAAAATATGCAATTTATGTTGTTTGATTTGTAAAATAAATAGGGAAAAAATTAAGGCTAAGATGTAGTAGCGGGAGATCTCCCGCTCTTGCAATTTAAGGATGTCATTCTCAGACAATTAAAATTTAGAGTTCTGTTGTATGATTTGGGAAACACTTAACTCAAAACCTAAAGCACTTGACACTTAGACAAAAAAGAAAAACCTATTGCTCAAAACCTCTCTCTCACACACACACACACACTCACACTCAAAACCGCTCATTTTGTCGAGAGAGAAAGAGAGAGTTCGAGAGAGAGAAGGGCAAGGGAGCCGCTCCCCTTCCAGGCATGCCTCCGCCATCTTTCGTCCGCCGTTGGCCGATCAGAGACCAACACTCAACTCTCCTCTCTCTTCTCTACTTCCCCACACCCACAAAATCAACATCCAAGCATCCCCTTTCTCAGATCGAAAATCCAAACCCTAACCCCAATTCTGATTTCTAGCCAAATCCTCTCTTTTCCGACGAGCTCAAGCTTCTCAAAGGTAAACTCATCTCTTTTATTTCGATTTCGAGCTCCCTTGAGCTTTGTTTTTCCGTTTGGGACCTAATCCCTCTTGTCTTCTTCTTTTCTGGGTTCATCTGCAACGTCGCCGTCGGCGACTCTCCAGCCTTGCATTTAATTCTTCAAGGTAATCCTTTCCTTCTCTCTCCAATTTCGATTTAGATTGGGTTTCATATAGTGCACACCACATGTTTGATAGAATGCCTCACAGACACAACAAAGCTGAACCAGTGGGCTTTTCCATGATTTTCGAAAAATCTATACTTCTTTGTTCAATCTCAGTTTTTAACAGTTGAAAAGAAATTCTTCAATGATCGTTTTAAACTTAGTTTTAAGGAAAACGAAGTTGATTTGAGAAACTTGTGCTATTTTAAAATTTCATATAGTGTTTCTGAATTTTCTGCAGAATCTGCATTTTCAGTCACTTTGGGTCTCTATTTGACCATGTATTTGAACTCCAAACGACTTGAAATTTTGGGACATTGTAGTTTTGCTTGTCTACTTTGATTCTGGAGATTTTCAGCTGAAAGTATTAAAAAGTCCGTTGTTAATGAATTTTCTCTCTTACTATTTGTTATCTGGAAATTTCGTAAATTGCAGCTTAGTGTTACAAAACAATTGGTTTGAGAGCTTTTACCTTTTGTATCAGCTCCGATCTTTAACAAGTGAAATTAAATATGCAAATCATGCTTTGAACTTGTATTTCAGTCCAAAAAGGGTTAAGAAAAAACTCCATTTTTAACAAAGCATTGTCTTTGTGTTATAATAATCTGATCACTATTTTCTTTTTGGAATAAGCCCACATATGAAAACTCTAGCTACTGCTGATTCTTTGAAAATGCGACTTTGACTGATGTTACGACCGACTAAGATACTGCATATGGTTATATTAGGAACAATGATACAAGGGAACTGAAGGTTGGTCAAGTGGTACTTGCTAGGAGTTGCACATCAGAATTTCCAGGTAGGGGGTCTTCACTGGTTAGAGATGTTTCTGAAAATATCTTTATCTTTTTATGCATAAAAGTGCATTATTTTATGTGATGACTTAAGAGTAAAGGGAGTATAGAGACTACCTTGAAGGGTTTTGGGCCTTTGAATCACTGAGATTCCCTCCTATTTCGTAACATCAGAATATACTTTTTTTTTGTAATACGTTTCTTCCCCTAATAAATTTTTTATCTAAATGTGTTCAAGATTTTTGTTGGGATGCACTTTTGACTATTAGCTAGTATTGGTAGGTTCTTTAGAATGCTTGGATCATAAATAGAGCAATGATCACATAGTGCAAACCACATGTTTGATAGTATGTCTTAAAGACAGCACCAAGCTGAAACCAGTGGGTTTTTCTAAGATTTTCGAAAAGCTTATACTTTTTCTTTTAATCTCAGTTTTTAACAGTTAAAAATAGACTCTTCAATGATCGTTTTAAACTTGGTTTCAAGAAAAACGGAGTTGATTTGAGAAACTTGTGCTATTTTGAAGTTCACATAGTGTTTTAGAATCTTAATAAAGTTTACTGCATTTTCAGTCACTTTGGATCTCTATTTGACTATGCATTTGAACTCCAAACAGCTTGTACTTTTGGGACATTGTTCCTTTGCTTGTCTATTTTGATTCTGGAAATTTTCCCATGAAAATATTGAAAGGTCAATTGTTGATGAATTTTTCTTTCTTACTACCTGTTTCTTGAAAATTTCTCAAATTTGCAGCTCATTGTTATAAAACAATGGATTTGGGATCCTTTATACTCTTATTTTTGTCATTGATCTTTGACAAGTTTATCTATGCATAAATCATGTACTTTGAGTTCTAAAAGAGCAGGAAGGGTTCCATTCGTGATAAGCATCACTTTTGCATGTTCTTATCAATACTTCTTATTTGTGTTCTCTCTGGAACAAGCCCATAAACAGAAGCTTAGCTACTGCTGTGACTTAGTTTTAAGAAAAATTTGATGTTAGGACTAACTATGATGCATATGCTTATATTAGGAACAAGGATCAAACTTGTCTAATGTAAGAACATGAAAAAATGTTTCAAACCGAACTGCACAAGGGAACATTTGCTTACTATTTCGAATCTTAGTATAGTTTGTAACTTTTTTCTTTCCTCAAAATTTAGATAGGAGTTAATACCACTGAATATCTATTGCTATTTGATAGCTCCTTTTTTTTTAAGCATGCAAGTATATATAGGAGTTGAGTTATAAATGCAGCACCGTGCTTCGAATTATGTGTTTTAAAGATAGTAGTAATAATACAGTGATTATGGAGGATGTTGGACTTGTGGTTTTTTTACAGGTTTCTTTTTATGGATGATATGGATCGAGGTATATATGTATCAGCTGGAGAAAACTAGTTTTGAATTATGTAGGTATGTTCAATTGAATACTAGTAGTACATTGTGGATGTTAGACTGGTGGTTTCTTTAGGCTATTTTTTTGGTGTCATATCACAAGTTAAGGAGGCTATCAATTATATGAGCATGGATTGCTGGACTAAAAAACATGCAGAAGTGAGCTTTCATTTTGTAATTCAAGTTATTGGATGATCAATATAAGTGAATTCATGCAAACTAAATTGTGTATCATGTACAACTTTGTATTTTAATTTCTTGTATGGATAATAGGGCATGCTTCTAAATTCCCATTTAAAGCAATGGTTTGGATCCTTTCGGTCAGATTTTGATGATTTAAATGTGCTTTAGTTGCTATTGTTTATTTGGTAAATTAGTATGACATACAACACATTAATGGCAATCCAACGTTGTCTCATGAAAATGATTATACAACAATTCTTCTGTAATATAACGTTGTGAGTATCTATTCACACAATGTCACTTAGCAAAAATCATGTCTACTCTTTAACAATCAAACAACCATGAAATCGAGAAAACCCGTTGTATGAAGATAACCTTACACAATAGTATACAGGAAGAAAACTATTGTGTTAATATCGACAGATGTTGTCGACTGCAATACGGAATGATCTCGACATATGTCGATGAAATCTGTCGATATTCACACAACAACTCTTGAAAGGAAACAGTTGTGTGAGTTGACAATCACACAAGGGTTTTCACTAGAAAAGTTGTTGTGTGATTCTCGGCAGATATCATCGACAAAGTTGTTGCCACGGATGAAAGATCAAATTTTTTCTATCACCCTAGAATCAAAACTCATTTTTATGTTTACGGAAAAAGTAATACTTGCTTTGCGGTAATCATAAGACCTTCAAGTACATAGTCATCAACCACGAGATGGACATGAATCACCTACAACACCCAAACTAGCAAAATTAAGATCATTCAACAAAGCAAACATCAAACTAAAATGAACACAAACAATTTGAACTTGGGAACACAAATTGGTAATAATCAATCAGAAAGCACAAGCAACAGAATCAAAACACAAAGAAACATAATGAGCTACAATAGAATTTCATGAACTTGGAAATATAGGACCCATTGGTGATTTGATCTTGACTCTCAAAATCTCTAGCGAGACCAAGCCCCTTGTTTGCTTGCATTCATTAATTAATTAAAATAACAGAGAATTTTGAGATGAGAGAAAAAGCCTTTTAGGTTCTCCCAAAATGCAGTATACATGATCAACCAGAATAAATGGAACCAAATGTATACTCAGACCAAATGTATAAACGGCTTTGGTCTTCTATTGGTCATGATGAATGCAGACCAAAGTCATGGAACCAGAATATAAATGTAAGAAACCCTAATATTAGTCTTCTATGTCTTCTTGCTTTTAGAAGACCAAAGCCATGGAACCAGAATTTTGGTCTTCTATGTCTCAACACAAATGAATACATGATGAATGTAGACCAAAGCCGTTTATGCACATATCTGGTTGTGATACTAGATGTATTGGTCTATCAACGAAACCAAATATTTCCACATGCATTGGTCTATCAACTACTAGATGGCCGATCCAATATCCAAACCAATTCCATCTCCACAAAGAAAACACTATATGGCACGGGGAACAACAACTCCAAAATATCCAAAGAAGGAACATAACGAATCACACTAGTCCAAAATCGAAATCCTCAAATCCGAATACACCCTAAAATGACGACATTATCTTCTTCTTTCACCATTCCATACCCTATAACACTCTACATGCATACCTCTACATTAATGACCAATGCAACCTACATGCATTACCACTATAAATCCATAATCTTGATGCTTCAAATGATCAATGTAACCATTTTCAACAGCCATCGACAATAATACTTTAGAAAATCCAGATTAGATTCCATAAAGTCATTCAATACACAAGTCAATTCATCACAAAAACAAAAAAAACAAACAAACCCTAGAAATTTCCACAAACAAAACGCACAGAGAAACACTTAGAAATTCTCACTTGGCGACCATTCTGGCAATGAAGTCGTCGTATTTGATCTTGCCATCTTTGCCCACATCGACCTCGCGACAAGGTGGCGACGTAGCAGTCATCAGCCGAGAACCCAAACTCTGCCTTCCTCCCTAACCACCATTGTTGCTTCCAAAGGCGTCACCAAAACACTTTTGGGCTCCACCAGAACTCGACGAGGTTGCCGGAAGCTCAAGAACACTGTTGCCGAAAAACTTCGACAGGAACCCAGAAATATGCAGAAAAATAGAGAAATAGGATTAGGGCTCTAATCTGGAAATTGAAGCTCAATGAAGAGTGAAAACAAGAGGGAAGTGATGGGTTTGCCTTCACAAAGCACGGGCTCGTCGGAGAGAAAGAGATTCGGCCATAAATCGGATTTGGGGGTTAGGGTTTGGACTTCAATCTGAAAAGTCTTTGGTTCTAAGTCGAATTGGTGGGTAGGGGAAGGTCGAGAAGAGGAAGATGAACATTTTGGTGGTGGTCTTGCGGCATGCGGCGGCCAGAATTGGCTACGCCACGTCAGAGATGGCAGAGGCAGGCGGAGAGGCAGAGAGAGAGAGGTCGAGGCTTGGGTCAACAGGACCCATTGGGTTTTGACCAAAATCAACCTGTCTCTTCCCTTTTATACCTGAGTCGACGGTTAAAACCCCAATACGGCATGCAACTATTGAACGCAGTAAATATCATATACTGATTAACGGCGCGTAATAAAAGCACGCCGTAAATACCTCTTCATTTACGGCGTGCTTTTATTGCAAGCCGTAAATAACTCGAGACACAATCTCATTTATGACGTATTTACGTAGCACACCGTAAATAACTGTACATAACATTATATTTACGGCATGCTATAAATGCATGCCGTAAATGACCCATTTTTACGGCACGCATCGATGCACGTTGTAAATTTTAGGGGGTAAAAACCCTGAATTCTTGTAGTGACCATTTTCCAGTTATTGAGATTTCATGTAGGTCCCGTGGAAGTTGACCTACAAAACTTGGCAGATTCTGATTTCACTTTTGATGTGTTTTTCTTATGTAGGGATATAATAAGCCTAAACATTTCATACCATTAAGTATTGAAAAAAGAGTTACTGCCATTACATTGGCGTTGCATGGGCGCATAGCTACACTTAGCTTTACAACTTTTCATAGCGAATGAGATGTCAAGTCTTTTGTACTGTGTTAAGTATATTGATGTGTCTTATTGTACTTAGATGGGAACTCCATCTCTCAACACATATTTGTCATCTTGCTTTAGACAAAATAACGGATCTCTCTTTAGAGCAAAAACTTTGACTAATCATGGGAGTATATGTAGGCCTCACTAGTTATAGAGCGCCTAAGCCGATTGATGGAAAATCATCATCAATACAGTCATCGAGTGCCTTATCGAGACCTTGTCTTCCCAAGATCTTTTTCATTCTAACTTCGGATGTTGATACATATTGGCATCTCTTGATCCATCAAGAGTCCATGTAAATCCGGAATGAACACGCAAATGCATAATTCACCATATCCCTTCCAAATCAAGTAGAGTCCATGTGCGTTTCAATACATTTAGCAAACGCATGCTCCTGTGGTCTGGAGCCACTTGATTCAGATGAATGAAGTCCATTTAAGATCTTCATGTATATCTCTGATCCCGTAGAGATGTTATTATGACTACATTCATAGGTTGCATTCAGTTATTCGGAAACTACCAAACTGACAAAGTAGTGGAGTGCAATGACATTCATTACGAGAGCATATCTCATCGTAGTCGATCCCAGTGTGTTAGTGAGAGACCTTGCGCCAAAATGTGAGTCTAAGCTCCTATTGTCACATTCCGACTCTTAAATTTTTACCCTAAATACTAGCTTGGTATTAATAAGAGTTTTACCGTCTTCGTTACTGAGTTTATAGTTTCAAAGGTCCCTAGAGGTGTTTTGAGGGACGATTATTTCGAAGAAATTATTCGTGGGAGAAATATTTAAAGACGGTAAAAAGGGTGAATTTTAGCTAGTAAAAAAGTAATTTTAATTAGGGTATTATTTTGTGGTGTTATTTTAGAGTTGGGTTTTAAGGTGTTGTGGGTTGGGGAACCGGTTTGGGGGGAAAAGCCCAAACACTTCTCTCTTCTCTCTCTCTCCTCCCTCCCGACACTCTCTCTCTCTCTCTCCCTGTCAGAAAGTCTCCGCCTCCGTCCGCCGTCGTCCGGCCAAGCTAGACCACCGCTCCGGTCCCGTTTGAACTGCCGTTACCTCCTTTCTCTTCCTGGGTTGGTGGCAGTGTCTCTCTCGCTGCCGATCGGTAGATATCACGGCATGAAGCTCAACTGCTCTCTCGCCGGAACTCCATCCTCCGGCCGCCAAAGCCGGCGATCCTTGTCCCATCTTGAAGCTCTCATCTAGGGTAGCAATCCCTCAAAAAGAATTGGCTCGATTCGTGTGACTACCCGAAATTTTATTATATACCTATTTACAAATTTGCTTATATATATATATAGGTATGATTGTTTTAAGTGTGTGTGTGTGTATTTAGTGTTATATATGCTAAAAATTAATATAGTTATATAGTTTCTTTTATTTTTATTTTTATTTTTATTAAAATTTAATGAGTAGGGTTTTTATCCAAGCCCAATACCCAAATACAAAGCCCAAGCCCAAACTTGATAGCTAGGAAAAGAGAAGTGTCGTTCAGGCAAAACGACGTCGTCCTCTTCTTCTTCGTCTCCTTCACCGCCCTCTGCTTCTTCTCCTCCGCCTTCTTCCTTCCGACCACTAAACTCGAAGGTTTGTCCTCTCTTCTTCACCGCCTTCTTCCTTCCGACCAAATGTTTCCCAATCTGAAACCTTGCTGCCATGAAACCCAGAAACCATCCTTGAAACACCTAACAGCCGACTTCATTAAGCAGGAGATGTCAACATTCTTGGAGACTAAGTTTCCAGATGGATAAGAATTGGGTTGAAGTGCTCAATTTGACTTCCTTTAGTCTTTCTTAGACTCCACGTTCCTCCTTCTTTCCAGACTCTATAAATAGAGGTTAGTATTCAGAGTTTTCCATATGGTTTTCTTTGAGTTTACTGTTATAGAGAGAGAGAGAGAGAGAGAGAGAGAGAGAGAGAGATAGAGATTCGTGTTGTAGGAAAACTGGTAAAAGAACTCTGGTTTGATTCCTTTTATGTTCTGATCTATTGTTTGTGTTATTCAAAGTAGTTTTTGCTTTTAATCAGAAGTTGTTATCATTTTAGAATTTTAGTTATACTGTTTGCTTGTTTTGATTAGTTGCTATTAAGAATTGGTTTTGGATTTGAATTTGATGGTAAGTAGAATTGTTGATTCCTTGGTTTTGGTTAAGTTTGAACTGCATTCTTTGTTAGCCAAATCAGTTCTCTTATGTAGACAATCAAGTTTATGCAGCAGTTGTTGCTACGATTTGTTGTTAGAATTCCATGTCTTAAACCCTTTTCTTTGAAATTGAGACATAATCATACATCAGCAGTTTTTCTCTCATGTATCTGATTTTTGAAAAATCATAAGTAATTGTAGAAAAATCCCTTTTCTGCAATTCTAGTTCTCAAATGATCTTTAGGTTGTCCTTTACAAATGTTATGAAGACACCAACTGTAATTGCCCAGCCAAACTATGTCGTTTTCAGTCTAAAAGTTTACTGGTAAGGAAATCTTGCTATCAGACTTTTGCTGTTTTAGTTGTACTCTTTGCTTTTAATTTTTGTTGTTATGTCATGAAATTATGCTGATATAGATATCTGATATTGGTGTTCCTATATATGTCTTTAATTCCTAAATTTTGAAAGTAGAAACCAAGGACTGGAGTTGTATAAAGTTGCTCAAAAATATAGAAGTTAAGACTATTGCATGCTACTTTCTATTGGTTATCTTTGTGGTAATTTAAGCTAGTCTTTTTAGTACAATATTTCTATTGTTTCTTCATTCTGAAAAATTTTAGTGTCTATATTCAATAATCAGTAGTTTTTGATCCATTTGAGTTCATATAGTAGCTTTATTCTTTTCCAAACAAAATAGAAACTGATGAAGATGATTATAGAACATTAGTTCTGCAAGTTTGGGTGTCCTGAGTAATTTCAGTGTTGTTGTTTGAATTAGAGATTCTTGTTTTCTCTTACACAACAAGAGCTTAGAGTGACTAAGAAACCTATATGAGTATTTAATTGACTAGGAACCTTAGACTTTGCATGAACTGAAGTAACATTTGATTGGAAAAGTTTCTGTAACTTGTTCATTTAGTTAACTTTGAGCAGCCATATCTTTTGAATTATTCATGCATTTTAGAAATCATTTGCATGTATTGAAAGTTCATATTCTTAGCTTAATATCTGGGTAGTTTCATGCAAGTTCATTTAGAATTCGTTAGTCAAATTTGGAGCTGAAAACATAGCTGAACATGCTGCAAATCAGCTTTCTTGTATTTTGGAGTCAGTCAACTTATTGCTAAAAACTGTACATTTAGGTTGGTTATTTGAAGTTTATTTCTTCATAAAAGTGGTAGCAGACATCCTAGAGATTATTCCAGATTTTGAATTACTTGAAAATGATTTTTCTAGATTAAGATATGATTTTTCAAAGTTGAGGGTCTGCAGTAAGAAATTCTGCAGATCAGTTTTCTGTGTTTTTGACCCAGCTGCATTTTTACTAAAACCTGTGCATTTCAGTTGAGCATTTGAAGTTATTGTCTTCATAAAAGTTATAGTAAACATGTTAAAAATCATTCCTGAATTTGAATCTCTTAAAAAGGAGTTTTGTAGATTAAGTTATGATTTTTCAAAGTTCAGATTCTGCATCAGGAAATTTCTGCAAATCAGTTTTCCAAGTTTTGGACCAAGTAACCTTTCTATTAAAACCTGTACATTTTGGTTCAGTATTTGCAGTTTGTGTTTTCACGAAAGTTTTGGTAGAGATCTTAGTGATCATTGCAGAACTGAAATCTCCTGAAAATGATTTATGTACATTAAGTTATGAATTTTCGAAGTTGAAGGTCAGTTTTAAATGGTTGCTGCATTTGTTACTATTTTACTGTTTGTTCGTTTGATTTCAATGGCTTCCTTCATTCAAACTTGTTTAGATTCATCACAAACTGAACACACACATTCTCAACTTTCAAACAAAGCTTGTGACATTATTTTCCAAATTTATTTGAGATACTTGTGCCATTTTGAAATCAGCTATGTGTAACAGTTTTTCTTCAAAATAAATCTGCATCACATTTTGCTTAGTTATCTAGCATCAAATGTTATCTTAATGGCCTGAGATTTTAGGTACTATGTTTTTGAGACATATGCTTTAAAGGAAAGTATGTTCTTAAACCATATGATACCTTTGTGTTTAAAATTAAATGTGTGCTTATGGATAGGATTGTGAATTGTATTCGGATATCTATTTGTATGCAGGGACATGTACATTGGCAATTGCTTGGAATCAAGGTAGGGGGATCTGGGGAACCTCTACTCATTTGTATTGTGTGCTTATATGTTTGTTGATATGTTTATTTTGGAATGGTTTCGTATTTGATGGAATTACATGTTGGAAGTATATGTTATCAATTGGTGCATCATTCATTAAAGTCATTTGAAGGATAAGGGTGGTGAAGGTGATATGAAATTAATCTTTTGTGTAGTTGAGTCCAAACCTCAGCAAGAACCATGTCCCAGGTATGCCCGTGGTTATTGCGCAATTAGTATAAGAATGATAAGGGTAATTCGGGACTGGAGAAAGGGGAATGGACAAGATGACTAGCAAAAGAGGGTTAGAAATTGATTTTGGTGAAGTTATTCATACAGTTGAGTATGCTGAGTCACCTTCTTGGTAAAATACATGGTATGGGACATGTAGGCTCAGTTTATTCTTCTATGTGGATTAACTGGAGTAGAACATCCATTTATGCATATTATGTGATCATTGTATGATTATCTTTGTTTGGAGAGGAATAGCTCCCTATTGAGCCGCAGGTTGAGCTCACCCCTTTACAGTCTTGCAGGTTATGAAACAGGAGAACAACGACAATTAGTGATCAAGACATAGAGTTAGATGAAGTTCTAAATGTGTAAGAGCTTCATTTAGGAAGAGAGTACCCTTAGTCAATTTGGTTGTGTCCAAATATATATTGAAATGAGAAATCGATTCTTTTAAGCTGTCATTTCTTATTTTCATTTCCTTTAGCTTATCTTTTATTTTAGCTCACTCCTCGGGTTTTCGGGAAAAAAAAAAACTACCCTAAAATCCGGGATGTGACAATTTGTGCTAGGTGAGGAGAATCGGACGTGAGGAGGCTCGAGCAGAAGAGACCTCGGATCGACGTCAGGCTTAGGCCTAAAGTTGTGAGTGGACGTTCGTTTTAAATTATAAACATGCGGTGATTTCATATTAAATGAATGATTTTATTGAATATCAATTTGTGGAATTGTTTATTTTTGCGAAGTTATTTTTGGAAGTAAATGCTCTTATTTTAATTGTTAACTCCGCTATTTGGAAAGTTACCGAAAATGAGATTTTCGGTGGAGTCATATATTTATTGCTTCTTTTATAATTGGCAATTTTTATTATTTTAGAGAGTTACCGAAAATGAGATTTCGGTGGATATATGGATATGGATATGTATGAGGATAGTATGTATATATAAATGCTAGCTAGCCATACGTGTTTTTCCGTCATAATGAGGTAAAATTTCATTATGGCACGACGTGAGTGTTAGACGCAAGCGTCGTAGCCCTATATAAATATAAGAATTTATATAGGGAATATGCACGTATATATACACCGTCTTTTCCGCATAATAAGGTAAAATTTCATTATGGCGTGACGTGAGCGTTAGACGCAAGCGTTGTAGCCTTATATGAATTTCTATTTTTCTTTATTTTATTTCATAAAATTCATAAAAGGAATATGACGAGTGTAAATACATACATATATAAATTTATATAGTTTAGCATGAGAGGCTCTTTATTACAAAGTATGGGAGACTAGCGAGGCTAGTCACGTTTTTGTTAATTTTTAAGTTAATTAAAAGCTTTTGAGCTTGTTGCATGCAGCGTAACTTTTCCACATAAATTAAATTGGGAAAGCATAAAGATTTTTATTTCTCGTTTCTCTTAAATTTACTTTTGTCCACTCACTCTAACGCGTTTTCAAATTTTTTTCCCTGGGCCTTTCGGTTTTAAATGCCCAGTTTGCAGGTTAGTATAATTGAGGTCGGGCGTACATGAAGTCGAGGCATAGTCCATCGTAGAGCTTCCCCTTATAGATATATAATTATTTTTCCTTCACTGTTAGAATTGCTCTGAACCTATTAATTGTTGGTTTTGGAATTTTTGTTAGGTTAGTAAATATAAATTGGGAGATGTTGTGATATGTGGGGAGCACGAAGGCTCCAGGAGTTATAAGGTTAGAGTTGGAACTTTTAGAAGTGTTTGCAGGTGTTTTATTTAGGAAGGGTTGTCTATTTTCAAGGGAGGTTAAGCCGAATTTTCGGTAAATCTTCCTTGGAGATGGACCCCGCAGGATTTACTTTGGATTTTAGGGTGAAATTCGGGGTGGGTCCTGACAGTTGGTATCAGAGCATTAGGTTATTCGATTCTTTTCTCTTCTCCGTACGCCGACCTCTTAAGTGATCATCTTGCATTGAGTATTGAAAATGTGTATAGATTACACCTATTTTGAGGATCTTTAATTTAGTATTAGTAATCGTTGGAGTTGAGTTTGTGAGATGAGGAAAAACTCAAAAGCTTGATAGCATTCTTTTCATTTGTTCAACGATTGATTAGGCTAAGATAATGATGCTAAGTTGGGCATCTTGTATGGATCGATAATGTTTGAAATGTGCAAATTCATGTCTTGGAGTTTTCTATTTTTTTGATGGGCAAGTATGGGGTTGTAGTAGTCTGATGGAAAATCTTGGTATCGAGTTACGTGAATTATGGGAGAGAAGAGGTTGAAAGGAAGTTCGAAGTAGTGGTGTTGTCTATTGATGTAAAGGTTGGTTGGAGTGATGTGGTGAGGTACCCATAGTAATTCAAAGAGGTACCTATACGAGTTGCTGAGGACCCTTATTCTGAGCGAATTAGTCACGTGGGATTTGTGACTAGTATTGGGTTGCAGGAATTGTTATATGAAAAGATAAATGTCAATTCTGGTAAGTCATGATTGAAGGCCAATTTGTCGACTTTTTAACCGCAACAGAAATCAGTTGGGAACATGTTGAGATAATGCTGGTTGTGGTGGCACATGTTCTGGGCCTACAACTCTAATTATTGTTATGATCTTATCTTTAGAGCATTCTACTAAGAGAGTAGTGGGAATATTTTGGAGAAGACGGTTAATAGTAGTCGATGAATATCATTAATTATGATGACTTTTGTCTAGTGTGGTTTAGCTGAAGTTGTTAAAGCAGTAATCATAATGACTCCATGATTTTTTTTTTTGGGGTTGTTGGCTTTTCAATAGCCATTGGACATAGCGTTGTGACATATTTATTCATGTGTCACAGTACGAGAATTCTGGAAATTGAATGGTGTCACTAAATGTTTTGAACTTCAAGCGAAACTTTAAAGCGTTGAGTGACCTCTGTCAGCTATAATGGATTCTTCTGGAATTCTATTTGTTAAAGTTTGGTATTCAGATTTGTTAAGAGTTTTATTAAGACGGTAAGTGTTTTTGACTTTGGAATTTATATCAGTTTAATAGATGCAGATGAGTCAAGGTCACTCCGACTTTACGACAACAATTGGGAATGGATTAAGCATGTTGAGAACTTTGAAAGTTCTGGGTAATGTTAATCTTTAGCGACCTTGGTCGCTAGGATGGAAAAGTGAGGAATGTTGGTGTGGCGTGGATGTTCAGAGGGAAGTATTATATTTTGAAGTACGTGGTTGTCGGAGTTGAATCATTTGATGTTTGGAGTAGCCGAGGGAGTAGCCGAAGATGGGGAAAAAAATTGAGAAGCGTGGATGGTTGTCCCAGGTAATTGTTGAATAGGTTGTTGTGTGGAAGGCAGGGATCAAAGTTAGATGCAGTGGTGATCCTAAATGAATCAGAATTTGAGTAAGCGACAACCTTGGAGCCGTAAGATCTATGTGGTAGTCTAATAGCTGTGTGGATATGTTAAATCTATGGTTTGTGTGATTTATGGTGTAGCTTTAGAGGAGGAGGTTTCCCCTGTTGACTCAAGAAGCATTTCGAGTCAAGGTTTGTTGAGCGATATAATATTATGGTTAGTAGATATATGGATAAGTTGGTGTCAGGGTGATTGGTTGAGATCACTCAATTAAATCTTGGTTTCTAGTATGCTTTCAAAACGGGTTACTGGTAGATGTCGAAGTTTTGTGGAACTTTTGAGATCGAAGTTGGAGGACTTGTCTCTCATGTGCTTTAAGTTATTTCTTCTGGAGTTGGAGCTGAGTTAGCCATGAGTTTTGATTCTTACTTGAATTCATGGTTTTCATTGGTTGGTGAACCACAAAGTGTAGTAGTGGGCCTTGTATAAAATTAATCTTTACATTCGATAATTTGCATGGTGCCGTGAGCTCGGATTAGCAGAGGATCTTTTTGGTAGGAAGTCGTGGCACCTGGGAGGTGTAGGAGATTTAAGCATATTCGATTTTCAGATCATGTTATGCTGTCAGATTAATTGTTAATGGAGGTAGAAAAGAAGTATGTTTGTCGGGTTCAGAGGTTTTGGCATTTAGAATCTTTCTCATGGGATTTATAATTTTAACAATTGGAATTATGGTGGCGGTGAATGAGGTATACTTTGCCAATGCCTAAGGAAGGTGATCTATGTCTGTGGATTTCAACGTCAAGTCGAGCATCATGAATTGTCTGTGCCAATTTTCGTGGGCATAATTAGTCAGTTTTGTTTGCAGCAAGAAGTAGGAATAATTTGTTTTCACATGATAGTCGTACTTCAGTTTATCTTGGTTTCTGGTGAAGAGATTTATAGAGATAGCAGGATCATGAGAGAACTTGAATTCCGATAAGTTGCCGGGTTTTATGTACAAAAATGGTAATGTCATAGTTTTGGTGGAGAGACCTAAGTGACGTAGTTATTGATCACTGCATAATTTCATTCCAGCAATTGAGGTTAAACTCCTGTTGGACTAATCGCTTAGGCAAAGAAGGGTTGTTTTGTGGATTTGTGTAAGCTTTGACTCCGCGAGTTCCACGGTGTTGCAAGGGTGATTGCCGCAGTTTTTGGCAGTGTGCAAATCCTTGAATCTGTTCAATTAGCAAGTCTTAATTTTGGCCTCTATGAGCATGTGAGAATGTGTGAACTTTAGTTCCCTAACAAATAGGCTTTGGCGTTGAGTTCGTGAGCAGCGTAATGACGAGTTTGTTGCATGATGTTAGGAGATTTGAGCCCGAGGGTGGTAGCGAATTTTGCTCTTTATTTGGGTTAGCTACTTTCACTTCTCAGGAAACTGTGTGTATTTCTACGGGTACTCGTGCTCTAGAGCAGGTAACACTGAATCCACTTATGCGTAGACGTTAGTGGTTCAACGAAAGATTTAAAGTCTTTGAGAATGTTAAAATAATTCAGGATATAAATGGAAAAGATAAAAGTAGTCAGAGATAGACTTAAAGCAGCCCAAAATAGTCAGAAGAGTTAGGCAGATATCCGCATGAAGGACCTTGAGTTTCAAGTGGTGATTGGGTATTCTTGGAACTATTCCCTTAGAAAGGTGTAGTACGTTTTTGGTAAACGGGGAAAGCATAGTCCAAAATATATTGGTCCTTATGAGATAATAAAGCAGGTTGGCTCATTTGCTCATCTGTTAGTTTTGCCTCCAGAATTATCCAGGATACATAATGTGTTTCATGTATCCATGATTCGCAAGTACATTGCTGATTCCTCTCATGTGTTGCAAGAGCAGCCGATTAGTTTGAAGAAAGATTTGACCTATGAAAAGGAAACGGTTCAGATTTTTGACCGGAAAGAGCAAGTGCTTAGGAACAAGACAATTCCACTTTTCAAAGCGCTTTGGAGAAGTCATCAAGTAGAGGAAGCTACTTGGGATTCGAAGGAGCAAATGAGGCAGCATTGTCCTTACCTCTTCGATTGTCAGGTATGTAAATCGAAATTCTTATAAGGAGAGGAGAATCGTCACATCCCGACTCTTAAATTTTTACCCTAAATACTAGCTTGGTATTAATAAGAGTCACTACTAGAAAAAGGTTCTAAGATGACGAAATATTTATAATTCGTCACCTAAGAGAACACTTTAGTGACGAAACTGGTTTTGTCACCTCAGTACAAGTTTTCGTCACCTCCCTTCAGTGACGAAACAAATTTTCGTCACCAAAGCTTTTTGAACTTAGGTGACAAAACTTTTTTGTCACTAAAGTGTTCTCTCTTAGGTGACGAAAATGGTTTTTCGTCATGTAACAGGTTACTCTGGTGACGAAAGTATTTATTTCGTCACCTTACTGAACTTGATTTTATACCCTGCTGCATTTCTAGATCTGCATCTCTTATTTCAAAACACTTCGAACTCTCTCTCTCAAAATTTGCTTCGATTTTCAAAACCCGGTGTGAAGCCCTTCAAATCCATGCCAGTCTCTGAAACATTTGTCTACCTATGCATTGATTTATAGTTTGGTATAATCTTTTTCTCTCTCTTTCTCCACCATATTTTTTCATGTTTTCCGATGAGTTTTCCGGCGAAGATTCCGGTCACAAGCATGTTGTTAATATTGTTGGGTGATGATTAATGTTGATTGATATATGTTGATTCTTAATTGTTGATTCTTAAAGTTAGTTATTTTAATTTGTGTATTGATTAGATGTTAATTAGTTTAATTTGTTGATTATATATATGCTTCACTATTAATTATTAGGTTTTGAGAAAATTATTTAATTATGTTAGGGATATATGTAAATATACTTAATTGTTTGGTTTTGTGAAATTTATTTGTGCATTCAAATGATTATATATGTTGTGTTTATTTTGTGATAATCAGATGTAAGAATATAAGATTATATTCTTTCATTCACCTAAATTTGAACCTTAGAAATCCCGTTTGAGAATCATCATTGTCACAACTGTGTTTGACAAAATGATCCTTGAATTGTCCATTTTTGGACAGTTTAGGAGAACATGATTTTGTTATGTAGTTTGTTGTTCTTGTCTTTTCGTTTTCGGTTGTGGGTATATGTTTCGACACTGTCTCTCATTACCGTTCCTCAAGTGCATACTAGGTATAGTTATTTATGCATTAGAGGGACTGTAGGGAGATGCTGCCGAAATTTTCCCACATCGAAATCGAAAAGACAAGAATTACAAACTTAGAAACAAAATCGTGTTCTCCTGAATGGGATTAGGACCCTAACCGGAGGCATAAGGTGAAGATCAAGCGATCGAATACATGTTTTTGTTGTTGTGTTTTTTGAACTACTATTGCTTATTTGTTGTTTATATATATGACAGGACATGGACAAGAGATGGATGCAGTACGACCGGGGGAACTCTGAATACCAACAAGGAATTCTAGATATTTTTTGTTATTTGTACTTGAACATGCTGATGGCAGAACTGTACACAGGTTTCCGTGTGTTAAATGTTATAATACTAAGTGGAAGACGATTTATGAAATCCACGAACACCTGAATACAAGACGTATTATGCGTAGTTATACTACATGGAGTCTACATGGTGAAACATTAGATAATGAACTTACCTTGGAAGAAATCCGTGCGGGACACTTTTAGCATGCTGGCTCATCCAGCAATAGTTTCGACCCTTATGTGGATCCTTCTATGAACATTATACATGATGCTTTTCCTTCATTTGCTACAAGACATGAGGAAGAGGTTGTTTACGATACCACTGATGCAGACCATGCTTTTTCAAATGTTGACAATGATGATTACGATAAGTATAACAGGCTGCTTGCTAAAGCACAGACCCCATTGTACCCTGGGTGTAATGTAACTGTCTTGGGTGCCATCATTGAACAGATTAAAACCAAAGTTGACAGCAATTGGTCGAATGTGTCGTTTAACCGTAACTTGGTGAACATCAAAAAATTGCTTCCTCCAGGAAACAACTTTCCCCACAGCTTTGATAAGGTACAAAGTATGTTGAAAGATCTTGGCCTCAGTTATGAGAATATCGACGCATGCAAGAATAACTGCGTTTTGTTTATGGTGTCATCAACAAAGACCTGGATTACTGTCCAGTGTGCAAAGCGTCGAGGTGGAAGTCATCATCTTCTTCATCTAAGAAGAAAAGGATTCCAAAGAAGGTGCTTCGTTATTTCTCATTGATTCCTAGGTTGAAGCGTATGTACATGTCTTCACACACTTCAGAAAAAATGAGATGGCACGGGGTAACGAGGAAAAATGATGACACTCTCAGACACCCTGTAGATGGGGAGGCTTGGAAATCATTTGACAGATCATTTCCTGATTTTGCAACAGACATTCGAAATGTAAGACTTGGACTTGCAACAGATGGGTTTAATCCTACCGGAAACATGAATTTGTCTTATAGTATTTGGCCTATTATTGTTGTGGTGTACAACCTACCTCCACGGATGTGTATGAAGAAGGAATTTAGTATCCTGACTTTGTTAATTCCAGGTTGTTATTCTCCAGGAAAATATCTTGATGTGTACATGAGACCATTGATTGACGAGTTAAAAGAATTATGGGAAAATGGAGTCCCTAGTTTTGACTGGTATAGTCAAACTTCATTCAGGATGAAAGCAGCAGTGATTTGGACCATTAGTGATTTTCCTGGATACGGGATGTTGTCGTCTCAAACCACTAAAGGTTACAAGGCTTGCCCAATCTGCTTAGGAGACCTAAATGCTAGTTGGCACGCTGGAAAGGTATGTTACTTAGGGAGTCGTACACGGCTTCCGGAAGATCATCCATGGCGATTTGATACGGCTTCATTCGATGGGAAGCAAGAGTTTGGTTTAAAACCCCAAGAGCGGTCTGGTGAGTGGATTTTGGACATGTTGAACTCTTTTGATTTTGGACGTCTTAGCAGTGATCCTGACGTGTTAGCTCGGAATCCAAAACGTCCTTCTAGATTGGAGAACTGGACGCACAAAAGTATATTTTTTGAATTGCCTTACTAGAAGAAATTGAGAATAAGGCACTGCCTTGATGTCATGCATATAGAGAAGAATGTTTGTGACAGCATTGTGGGAACAATTTTCGGGTTTAAAGATAAGACTAAGGACACTGTGAAGGCGCGCAAAGATCTTCAACTCATGAACATACGCCCTCACTTGTGGCTAACAATATCGGGGTCAATGCCTCTTGCACATTACAGGATTAATCCGGCTAATGAGAAGAAAGTTTTCAAATGGTTTGAAGCTATTAAGTATCCTCATGGTTATGCAGGAAATATATCTTGATGTGTAAAAGTGAAGGAGAATAAACTATTTGGATTAAAGACTCAAGACTGTCATATCATGCTACAACGTCTTTCTCCAGTGGTAATTCGACCATATTTGCGTCTTGATGTGGTAGAGCCATTAGTAGCGGTGTCTAGATTCTTTCAGAAGTTATGTGCTAGAGAGCTAAAGAAGTCAGATGTCCTTGGATTAAAAGAGGACATTGTCTACATCATGTGCAAGTTGGAGCGGATTTTCCCGCCTGCTTTCTTCGATCATGATTCACCTCATCATCCACCTACCAGAACAAGCGCTGCTTACTGGTCCAGTACACTATACCTGGATGTTCCCACAAGAAAGGTACATTGCACACTTTTATCTCAAGTTTACATTTACATTTTATTGTTTGCACAATAATAACATCGTAAATTTTAGACAACTTGGGGAGCACAAAAAATATGTCGGCAACAGAGGAAAACCAGAAGGGTCAATAGCGAACGCATACCTCTTAAATGAGTGTGTAACTTACTACGACTTATATCATAGTAACACAACCGAGGCGGAGTCATCCACAAACGTCTTCAATCTTTCAGTTGTTTCAGAAGTTGTACGTTCATTTGGTAACTTACCAAATTCATACAAGTTAACAAAAGCTGAGCTCCGTGAAGCTCATTGGTGCGTGCTGGACCACTACTCTGAGGTTGACTACTATAAAAAGAAACATTTGGAATTAAACATAGCAAGACAACCATATAGAGCTGAAGAGATGCACAAGAGATTTTTTCCTGATTACTTTCTTAATTGGGTAAGTTCAATCTCCATTTATTATTTATTGGTGATATTGTTTACATAGTCCCATCACTTATGAGTTATTCATTATTTCTTTTTCAGATGGAAGAACTCCTACGAGAGAACAATACTGATTACTCACAGGAGTTGCACAATTTGGCATGTAAGCCGCAACATCACAGTGTACATGGGGGGTGTTTTGTTAACGGTGTTAAGTTTGTGACATTCTACCGGGATGAAGAGCGGGTCACTCAAAACTATGGGGTCATGGTAGAGGGTGATGAAATTTGCTACTACGGGATCATACTCTCCTTTGTCGAATTATTATATGGAGCTGGTATGCCAGTTGTGTTGTTCAAGTGTAAATGGTTCAACATTGACCCAAGTTTACCGAGGAGTACGAAGATGGATCATGGATTTTTATCAGTGAATACATCCACAAGCTGGTATGAGAGTGAACCGTTTATTCTTGCCACCATGGCAAAACAAGTGTTTTATCTTGATGATCCGAAAGAGGGTGGGGATTGGAAAGTGGTAAATGTGATGTCTCACCGAAACATATGGAGTGCATCTACGCTTGAAGGGGATGCAAAAGGAGCATGTGATGAAGAAGAGGCGCCAGAACCATATTAAGAAGAGTTAAGCAGTTATATTCCAGATACACAGACTATTCGCATCAACAATGACCCCCACTACGTACACGGGAATGCGTTCATTACAATTCCTGGATCTCAAGTCCCACATGTTGACAATGAGGAGGATGAAGATGAGAACGAAGATGAAGAGCCGCATTATGAGGAGGATGAAGACGAAGACGAAGACGAAGAGGACGATGATACGGAGGATGAGGATTATGATGTCAATGACATCTGACTTATGTTAATTTCTTTTAATGAGTGGTATTTTTTAATATGACATAAATTGAGTGTGTAATACTTTAAACTTTAAACTCAAGATTTTTTATTAATATGAAAGCTAACGACTACAAGTGATAAAGGCTCCTTATATAGGAGCAAATAAACCCTAAGGCAACTAACATCAAAACCTAAAAACCCATGGATTAAAAGAAAACCAAATCCAAAACAAACTATTAAAAATAATGCCTGAAAAAAAAAGTAAATCTGTATTTTTAAAGCTTAAACGGACTCGAATGGCCTAAAAAGCCCATAGGTTGTGGCAAAGCGACGAGTTTGGTTCGTTGGGCCGTTCCGCTTCCAGAATGGTATCATAATAGTCAATCGGACACCGAACGCCAAATCTAGAGCAAACCGGGTTTAGACTTGTTTCGATCGATATGTTCTTCAATCTTTATCGTCATCTGTTCTATATATATCACTCTTTAATTTATAATTTCTTTAATGACATTTTTGTTGTATTGTCAAATGTATTTTTTAGGAAAAAAAAGAAAAATCCTTGTATCAAAACTATTTCTTGAGCTGGAGATACCTCATTATTTCCAAAACTTCTATGAAAACCTTTACTTTTTAGGTTTTCGTCGACTAAGTCCCAAAATTTGAAAATGGTAGAAAGAAATTTGGTTCACTTAGATGACAAATATTCATGGTTTCATCACCTAATTTCTTAATATTTGGCGGGTCAAACTTCTGCCAATTTTTTGGGCCAAACTTTGTGTTTCACTTAAGTGACAAGATAAGCTGTTTTCGTGGGCTGAGTTTGGTTTGTAAACCCAGATAGAGGCCGGGCAACGAGTCTAGCTTAACTCAAATCACTAAATCGATCGTATCCTCCTCCTCCTCCTCCACATCCGTATCCTCCTCCTCCTCCTCCACATCGCCATCTCCTCCTCCGATTCCAAGCCGTCTCCTCCTCCACATCGTCGTCTCCTCCTCCGATTCCAAGCCGTCTCCTCCTCCACATCGCCGTCTCCTCCTCCGACTCCAAGCCGTCTCCTCCTCCCTTGCGCCACATCCATCCACTATGCCGCCGACTAGTGGGAAGAGGAAGAGACAGGCGGAACAGTCTCAGCGACTGATGCAGGAGGTAGCCCAGCAATATCGACGCCCCACAGAGGTCCCCTCGCGGCCTATGGCGCCTCCGTCAAGTTCTGCACCTCCTCTCCCTCCACCACTGCCCGATGTCGACGAACCTTCCCTAGATGATCATCGGACTGGCCAGTCATCTACTAAGATCAGCGTTCGGTGCAAACCGCGTCCTGAAGGAGGTAATTTTCCTCACCCGTACTCATCTCTGCCTCTTAACCTTTTGGTTTTCTAGTTGGGTATAGTAAATTTTGGATATTGGTTTCTAGGTTTTGTGTAGTGAATGAGTATTGGTTTGGATATTGGTTTCTGAGTATTGTTGTTATTATTATCATAAAGTCATGTTTTTGATGATAACACCAAGTTGCGTTTTATTAGGATAGTGTTCATGGATTATGTGTATATTTCGGAAGGATTTTGTTTTGCTTGTGTAGGAGTCAGTGAGCTTTTAGCCAGTGTTAGTTCTTTGTCTAACTTCAGAGTGCGCATAAGTATATCGATCTTGAGCTGTAGAAATTAATATGCTTTGATTGGGGGGATAGCTATGATATTATTATACATTGAGATGGTGTGGGTGTTGACAGTCTGTTATTTTCCACCATTTCAACTTCTAAAAGACTGAACCATAGACATCCATTTTTTTATCATTTTATGTGTTTGAAGGGCTAGCTTGTAGATGATACCGGTGGAAATGAGTTATGAGTGAACTGATAAGTTGGATTTGGAATGACAGACATATATATATGATTTGCATGCCTAATTTTGTTATCCCATCCTTATTAGAATTCTAGGACTAGAAGAACAAAACATCATTATCACATGGACGATATCTTGTTTACTGGAGCTTATTTTGCCTACATTAGCTGTTTGTCTGGATGAGGTTTCTTGAGATCTTTGAATCCGGAGCTGCTTGTTGGTTTTTCATTTTCTTAATCTTTCACATCAGAAGTATATCGGATTCATAGAATGATATTTCAATATGTACAAAAGATCCAATTAGTCTGATTTATTTGAAGCAATGATCATCATTTATGGGTATCTTGTCAAATGAATCTCTTGGACATAGAAACATGAACGAGATCCGGGGCATGGGACTAGTAGGCAGTTATGGTTTGAGTCAAGGGCCCGATAGGAGCTGCACTTCACGTTCCCAACGAGCTGCACTTGTTGATATTGTTGTGGAGGAAGCCCGAAAGGCCAAGGAGGAAGCCCGGAAAGCCAATGAGGAAGCCCGAAAAGCTAAGGAAGAGAACATACAAATCATGGCACGTCTTCAACAATGTGAGCAGTTTCTCTTCACCAAATTCGGCGTATGCCAGCCGGTAGTCCCACCACAGGAGCAGCCCAATGATGATGGAGGTATTGATTCAATTGACTTTGTTTCATAGTCAGTAGTTCATTTTCTAGTAGTATATATTTTGTATGAACAAGTCTATATTGATCAAGTTAGTTGTATATGAACTTGATTATATATATATATATATATATATATATATATATATATATATATATTTTGCTACTGCCCAGGTGCTGCTTTGGCTAATATTGAGACTTTTTTTAAAAAAAAAATTTTTGTTAATATTAAATGTGATTTAATAATTTTTAATGATTAAATTTAATAAAAAATAAATAGCACTAAGGTGACGAAACTGTCGTCACCTAAGTAGCTTGGCGACGAAACAATTTTCATCAGCTCAGTAGACTGGCGACAAAAATAGTTTCGTTATCTAAGTATCTTGCTGACGAAACTATGTTCGTCATCTTAGTTATCACTAAGATGACGAAATTCATATTTTCGTCACCTGAGTGCTCTAACCACCGGCCTTAGATGACGACTCTTAAGTGACGAAATTTTTGTCGTTTTAGTGTTTACATGACGACATTTTCGTCACCTAAGAACTTTTTTCTAGTAATGTAACATATCCAGGAGGCAAATCCATATAAACCTCTTCATGTAGATCACCATGCAAGAATGCATTCTTAACATCAAGTTGTTGTAAAGGCCAATCAAGGTTAGCTACTAACGAAAGAAGTACCCGAATTGTGTTAATCTTGACCATTGGTGCAAACGTCTCATCATAATCCACCCCATACTTCTGAGTGTAGCCTTTAGCTACTAACTTTGTTTTATACCTATCTACTGATCCATCAGAGTTATGCTTCATAGGATAAACCCATCGACAACCAATTATCTTCTTCTTAAGTGGTAACGACACTAACTCCCACGTACAATTCTTCTCAGGAGCATTCATCTCAAGTTTCATTGCCTGCATCCACCTCTCATCCCGCATTGCGTCCTGTACATTACTAGGAAGAGACACCGAAGATAATTGATTCATAAACGCAATATATGGTTTAGAGAACCTATGAGTTGACACATAATTGGCAACAGGGTATTTAGCTTTTGCACTTAAAGTAGATTCATAATGCTTAAAGGCTAACCATGAGTTACACGATTGGGCAATACTTTAGTAGACACATTACTAGACACAGAAGAAGATGGAGTAACTACCTCAAGTAATACACGAGCTTGAGAGACCTGTGAAGGAGAGGGAGGACTGTTCACCACATGAGGCTGATCAGATGTTGGCGAAATCAACTTGTCGTGGCTTGACAAAACCAACTCGCCTTGATTGAAACCTAATGAATTTCCCACTTGATCAATTCTAATTCTTTCTTGACCTGATTCTGGAAGAACACCCACCCTATCGTTGCCCAATAGTTCATTGACGGTGTCCCGACTCAGGCCGTCGCCGAAATCTTGTCCCTCAAGCCGTGTATTGTTGACCGGGTGATTGCCTGGCATACCGAAATCTCTCTCCTCCATCGAACGACTGCCCAGCAGTTGGCTTCCCCTCTCACTCGTCAACGGAAAAACTCGCCGATCCAGGTTCTCTCCCGGGAAATCGCTGGTCGACAGGCTGCCGGTAGTGACTGATCTGGTCGGTCGGTCAATGTCGCCTTCGTCTTCAAACACCGACCGGTCGACGAAAACTGAGCCATCTGTTGGTAACCTATGTGTTGTGTTTTCAAAGTTCTGGTTAATGTTTTCTGAATTGGTGGGCCACTGTTTTGTAATTCACCCTCTGCGTCTAACAACTCTAGTCTCAGCCCATCTGATGTATGTGTTGCAAATGGCCCAGTGAACTAAGTCCTCGTAATAGCACGACTTCTCCCCTGATGAGGACTCACTGAAGGTAAAAAATAGCACATATCTTCATTGAACGTAATATCTATGGTAACATAAAATCTTTGAGACTGTGGGTGATAACACTTGTAACCTTTCTGATGAGACCCATAACCCACAAATACGCATTTAAGGGCTCTAGCATCCAACTTTGACCTCTGATTCTTATACAGATGAACGTAAGCAACATAACCAAAGACACGAGCAGTGAAAGTATTTGACGAGGGAATAATGACATATTTAGACAAGACATCAAGTGGGACACGACCTTCAAGAGGGATTGACGGAAGACGATTAATCAGATGAGACGCACACAACACTGCCTCTCCCCAGAGGTACTTTGGCACGTTAGCACTTAAGAGGAGAGACCGAGCCATGTCCAGGAGGTGACGATTTTTCCGTTCAGACACCCCATTTTGCTCAGGTGTCTGTGGACACGAAGTCTGATGAATTATGCCATGGTTTTGAAAATACTCATGAAAACGATGATTGACAAACTCACCCCCATTATCAGAATGAAAGACTTTAACATGAGCATCATATTGAGTACGAATCAAGTTATGAAATGCGGTAAAGGCTGAAAAAACAGAATCTTTGGATTTAAGTAGCACAACCCAAGATAATCGAGTAAAATCATCAATGAATAAGTAGAATACTTGGAAGGACCCCAAACATCTGAATGAATTAATTCAAAAGGCATAGTACTAGAATGAAAACTCAAAGGATAGCTAGATCTACGACTCTTAGCCAAAGCACAGGTTTCACAATGCAGGCTAGACTCACGAATTCCTAGAAATAACGAAGGCATGGACTTCTTCATAACTCCAAAAGATGGATGACCCAAACGTTTGTGCCACAACCACAGCTCCCTCAATCTGTCAGAATGCAATGTCAGGGCCAAAGGTTGTGCCGGTGCTTGTGTTGGCTCTGCATACATGCAATCCAAGTGAAACAGTCTCCCCTTTAGGTCTCCCTTGCCAATGATTACCCTGGTGCATAGATTTTGAAAAACAACATACATTGGGTAAAAGGTTACATAACACTTATTTTGAGAACTCAATTGGGATACAGACAAAAGATGATGAGACAACGAAGGTACATAAAGCACATCATGTAAAACAATGGATGTTGTAACCTGAACAGACCCAATACCTAAGACCGGAAACGACACACCATTAGCATTGGAAACATGGGATATACGAGGGGATGACATAGACATAAAGAATGATTTATCATAAGTCATATGATCGGACGCTGGAATCAATTATCCAAGTTTCACTTCCAGTAAAGTCAGAAACATGTAAAGGAACTCTAAATTTACCTCGTGTTTCCCTAGTTAAGGAAACATTACCCTGTGAAGGGTCTTGCCCTTCAATGCCATAGAAATCAGGTTTTGGCACCAATTGCACTGCTGCTTTGCCTCTTTGACTACCACCACGGCCTCCATGGCCTCCAATGTTGCCTCCTCTCCACCCAGGGTTGTAATTGGACTTCCTCAATCTCGGGCAGTTGCTCTTGATATGACCAGTTTCTTTGTAGTAGTGGCAAATTATTTATGTATAACTTTTATTCTGTTGATATCCCTGATTACGTGATTGATACTGGTTCTGAGATGGGATGAGGATAGAGTTCCCAATATGAGCCTGAGGTTGTGGTTTAGCATGAATTGTTAAACCAAAAATTTCAGTATAGAGACCTTCTGCGGCTGCTCTATTGGCTTCATCTCTTCGGATCTAGGCAAAAGCTTGCTCCCATGTTGGTGGAGTTGTAAGACACAATAGCTTATTCTTTGGTCCTTCAAAAGGGGGATCTAAACCAGCAAGAAAAATATGAACATGCATCTTGTCTTGTCCTTCCTGTAGGTAGTGATATCTGCTCCATATGTCATAGGATTCGGATTTCTTTGATCAAGCTCTTGCCAAATGGTCGTCAAACTTGAATAAAACGTTGCCACAGGCTGTCCACTTTGAGTCAGTTGGAAAGCTTTCACATTCAACTCATGGACACGAGCAAAGTCATTCCCATCATAATAGGTTGCATCAACAAAGTCCCAGATTGCCTTAGGGGAATCAAAATTAGAAAACAACCCCATTACCTCTAGAGTCATAGCTTTCAAAGGAATCCCCATCACATTAGTATTTGTCGTATCCCATTCATCGACCTTTGATCCTGCAGCAGGTCTTGGAGTGTTGCCATCAACGTAACCCCACTTCCCCATTCCTTTAATATGATCTTCATAAGCCTTTGCCACAACTGATAATTGCTACCATCAAGTTTGATGCCAAAACTCGAATTACCTGTAACATTCTGAACAACTACAACTTCACGGGTCACATAACTCCCCTCACCAGATTTTCCTTCTTTCCTTCGATAACGTTTAGATCCACCATCTTCTTTTCTTCCTTCTTCCTTTCCTTTTTTTTGATACCATGTCAAATAACGACAAGCGTGGCTAGTGGATCATCCTTGGTACCAATATTGTCCCAACTTAACCATCTTTAAGATGTTGGCCTGGGTTTTAATCATAAAAGGTCTCAGTACAATTAGGAATGATTCACCCACTTATGAATTATATTTTATTTGTCACTTTTCTAATGTGAGAACTCTCTTATATATGGGAAGAGCTTATCTAGCTTTATATAACATGTGCTTTATAGTCCCTATTCACTCAGTAAGAAACATATAGTTCTGCCCCATAGAAAGAAGTTGAAATTTGAGTAGAATAGAAGACTCCGAGTGTGGTGCAACAAGGTGCTAAGGCGTTGGGATTGCAGAAGTTGTTCAACCATGTTGTTGTGTTTTTGCTACTCAAGTGCTATGGCCAGGATGGATCAGAATGGTGAGTACATTCCTAGAACTGATAAAAATCGTGAATTCTCGTTTCATGTTTCAGTATTGTATTGATCATACTATTGTGTTTATATGCTTGTGAAATGATCTTGGTTGCTCATTATGTAACACCCCGGACCGAATTTTACCTATTTACTGGGTAGTCTACGAGTTACTGAGGAATTTAACCATGCTCGGTAATTTAGTAAGTTAACATTCAAGTTTAATTTCGAGTCTTTCTTGAAATAGCAAATTCTTCTTTTAAGGCCCCGATGTCGTAGTACGCATCGACACGAGTTCACCGATGTCTTCAGATTATTTTACTGAGCTTCGGGCTATTTTCTACAATTTATCGAAGGTGTGGTATTAGAATTAATTTTATGAAATTAGAGTATAACTTTTAATCTTGGCCGTTGGATCTTTAAGGTTTTGATCTCAACCGTTGGCACATGTATTTAAGGGAGGAGACGGGTTGACATTGGGGGAACCCAAATTTGGGTGTTGACCCGAGCCCGGACGGCTCTCTCTCCCTCTCCGCGTGCCTCCGACGTCCTCCGCACGACGCAGCCGTCTCAGGCCACCCCTGGTGACGAGACCACCTCCAATCTCTTCCTCTCCTTCTCTTCTACCTACCCCAACCCTCAAATCCCACATCCCACCTATGGATTGAGGAGATCAGAATCGAAGACCACTGTTGTGTTCATTGGATTCTGGCGAGCTTCGGCAACGACATGGAGCCCGACTGGTAGGGTTCTTCTCCTTCTTCCTACTTCTTCAATTTTGTGTCCTTATTTCTTAAGATCGAACCCTAATCCATAAAGCCCTTTTACTGTGTTTTCTGTGTCATGACCCACCCCGAATTTTACCCTGAAACCCGAAGTAAATCCTGCGGGGTCCATCTCCAAGGAAAATTTACGGAAAATTCAGCATAACCTCCTTTGAAAATGGACAACCCTTCCTAAATAAAACACCTGCAAACACTTATAAAAGTTTCAACTCCAACCTTATACACTCCTAGAGCCTTCGTGCTCCCCACAAATCACAACATCTCTCAATTTATATTTACTAATCTAACAAAAATCTCATAACCAATAGTTCATAGGTTTAGAGCAATTCTAACAGTGAAGGAAAGATAAATATAAAAATAAACGGAAGCTATATAATAGAGTATGCCTCGACTCCATGTACGCCCGACCTCAACTATGCTAACCTGCAAATTAGGCATTTAAAAACGAAGGGCCCAAGGAAAAACATTTGAAAACGTTAGAGTGAGTGGACAAAAGTAAATTTAAGAGAAATGAGCAACAAATATCTTTATGTTTTCCCGATTAAATTTCCATAGAGAATATATGCTGCAAACGACAAGCTCAAAAACTCATAACTCAAAAACTGGCAATTACATGACTAGCCCCGGCTAGTCTCCAAAATTTTATAAAATAGAGCCTCTCAGGCTAAAATATAAATATATGTATGTATTTACACTCGTTATATTCCTTTTATGAATTCTTATGAAAATATATGAAAAATAGAAAGTCATACAAGGCTACGACGCTTGAGTCTAACGCTCACGTCACACCATAATAGAATTTTACCTCATTATGGTGCAAAAGACGGGTGTATATACGTGCATATCCCAACATTCATATATGGCTACAACACTTGCGTCTAACACTCACGTCACACCATAATAGAATTTTACCTCATTATGGCGGAAAAACACGTATGGCTAGCTAGCATTTATATACATACTATCCTCATAATTATCTATATAGATAAATCCACCGAAAATCTCATTTTCGGTAACTCTCCAAAAATAATAAAAATTACCAATTATCAGAAAAACAATAAATCCCAACAGCAGAAAAAATGATCAACAAAATAATACTTCGCATGCTTTTAAATTAAGACAAAAGTCCACTCACAGATTTAGGCCTAAGTTTGACATCGATCCGAGGTCTCTTCAGCTCGAACCTCCTCACGTCCTGATCAAAGGATACTATTAAATTCTAATCCCAATTTAAATCATAAAATTAACAAGTATGAGTGAGAACCTAAATCGCTCTCCTTAGCCCAGTTCCTCAAATTCTAAAAAATGGTTCGGGCCGGACCCGTATAAAACCCTTGACAATAAATTTTGATGGATTTACGCTAAATTCAAAGCTCATCCAATAACCGATTTCTCATCTAACAACTAACAAATTAACAAATCCCCAATAATTCCAAACTTTATCAAAAACTCCTCCAATACTCACAAACTTAACATTATTAAACCCCTCCCTTCACAACCAACTTAAAACTTAGAAAAACCCTTCAACACGGCGCCGCCGGTAGCGGCGGCAGCCGACGGCCGACGATACTCCGACCACCTCTAATGCCCACCAAAATTTGACACAACATTCCTCTCCACACGCACAACAACTTTCCTAACTAGCACAAACACCAATTCCAAGCCTAGATAGGGTAATCGAACTAAAACATTAAATTGAGCCCTAGAACTTCAATTATGCATTTCTCCTTACCAAGATCAAATTGAGCCAATTCATTTTGAGGGATTACTACCCTAGATAAAAGCTACAAGAAGAGCTAAGAATCGCCGGCTATGGCGGCCAGAGGAGAGAGTTCCGACGACAGAACACCACTGTGCAGTCGGGGCTTTCGGGTGAGATTTCTCTCTCACGACGGCGGTAGGAGTTCACTCACCTACCTAGGAATAGAGAGGAGGAGACGGCGTACCGATTGGGATCGGTGCGGCGGTCTGAGTTAGCCGGACGACGGTGAACGGAGCCGGAGATCGTTGGCGGGGAAGAAGAGAATCGGGGGAGAGGAGAGAGAGAGAAGAGAAATGATTTTGGGCTTTTTCCCAACGGTTCCCCTAGTCCAATACTTTAAAACCCATCCCAAAAACTCCCCAAAAACATAACACAATAATAATTACCTTTTTACTAACTAAAATTTACCTTTTTTACCGCTTTCAACAAATCCTCCTTCGTAATAATTTCTCCGAAATAATCGCCCTCATAAACATCTCTAGGGTCCTAGAAACTATAAAATCATTAACGAAAACGGTAAAACTCTTATTAACACCATGCTAGAGATTATGGTAAAAATTAAGAGTCGAGATGTGATATTCTAGGCTCCTCCTCCGGCGAGGGTGTTTTGTGGATTCCGACGAGTTCTTCCACATTTTAGTGGGTCCTGTGAGCTTGGTTTGAAGTGGAGATGGACCTTGGAGTGACTTGTAGAGCTGCAATCACCGAACTAGACTGAGGCAGAGGCTTGGTGCGCTTGGCTGTTGAGAAGAACCGAGGTGGTGCAGAGCTGATTCGGTGAAAATGGCGAATAAGGCAGCAGCTAGGGATGTCTGGGGGTCCTTCATGTTGAGTTGTGGCAAGGAGGAGCTATTGGTTTACGAAGTAGAGAAGATTGAAGGTAAGCTTGATGTTTTCAGCTACTATTTTGGGTTATAATGAGGTTTGAGTTTTGGTTAGGTGATTTGGTGTTGTTGCTTGGTGTTTTTCAGAGATGGTCAGTGACTGTTCTGTTGTGTTGGTTGTTGTTGATCAAATGTCTTGGTGTGTAGTGGTTTGGTATGTGGAGAAACTGGCAAGGACGAGCTAGTGGGATTGTGGAATTGAGAAGATTAGAGGTAAGGGTTGTATTTTGAACTGTTGTGTGGCTACTATGTGGGTTTGGAAGAAGCTAATTGTTGTTTGGTGAATTTCATGTCGATAACTTGGTGATTCAGAGTTTTCAGGGAGGCCATGGCGAAATTTCGGCAAGTGGCCGGAATCCAGCAGAATATTCTGGTTAGTCACCGGAATCTTGCGAGAGATTCCGACTAGGCAGCATATCCAGTTGAGAGCCGTTGAGGTAGTATTCAAGGCTATTATTTCTAATTTAAGTCGTAGTGCCTAAGAAGGAAAGTTCGGGTTATAATTGGAAAACTTACTAAGTTAGGAAAGTTTTTATTTTAGGAAACTTTCTCTTTTTGGAAACTTTCCATTTATGGAAACTTTGGTCAATCTTGGTCAACACAGGAACCCTAGTCAAACTAGGAAAGACGTTGAGTCAATAGTTGTTCGGAGTACGGTCTGACCTATTTGTCTTACAATTTATGGTCAGGCGTAGGATTGACTCAAGAATGTGAATAGTTGGAGGCGGCGCTCGAGGGATATTCCGAGCATTGAAAAACTTGAGCTTAACCTGTGAGTGGACGTCTGTTTTAAATTAAATGCATGCAATGGGTATTTATTTAATGATTGAATTTAATTTATTGATTTCTTAATTTGTGGAATAATTTCCTTTTACTATTGATTTCTGCGAAGTATTTTCGGAAATGATTATTCATATTTTATTTGTTAACTTCGCTATTTGGAAAGTTACTGAAAATGAGACTTTTGGTGGAGTCATATATTTATTGCTTCTTTTATAATTGACAATTTTCATTATTTTGGAGTTACCGAAAATTAGATTTTAGGTGGATATATATATGGATATTTATGAGGACAGTATGTATATAAATGCTAGCTAGTCATACGTGTTTTTCTGCTTTAATGAGGTAAAATTCTATTATGGTGTGACGTGAGCGTGAGACACAAACGTCGTAGCCCTACATGAAAGTAGTAATTCATATAGGGGATATGCACGTATATACACCTGTCTTTTTCGCCATAATGATGTAGCGTTTGAAATTCTATTATGGTGTGACGTGAGCGTAAGCGTGAGACGCAAGCGTTGTAGCCTTATATGAATTTCTATTTTTCATATTTTTCATAAGAATTCATACAAGGAGTATGACGAGTGTAAATACATACATATATATATTTATATATTTTGGCCTAAGAGGCTCTATATTGTAAAGCATTGGGGACTAGCGAGGCTAGTCACGTTTTTGTCAATTTTTAGGTTAAAAGTTTTTGGGCTTGTCGCATGCAGCATAACTTTTCTATAAGAAATCAAATTGGGAAAGCAGAAAGTTTTATTTAATTATTTAATACTCGTAACCTTATTTTTGTCCACTCACTCTAACATTTTTAAATTATTTCTCCCCTGGGCTCTTTGGTTTTAAATGCCCAGTTTGCAGGATTGCATAGTTGAGGTCGGGCGTACATGGAGTCGAGGCATAGTCCATCATATAGCTTCCGTTTATTTGTATTTTATGTTCCTTTCTTCTCTATTAAAGTTGCTCTGAACCTATGAATTATTGGTTGTGGGAGTATTTTTAGATTAGTGATTAAATTGGGAGGTGTTGTGACTTTGAGGAGCACGAAGGCTCCAGGAGTTTAAGGTTGGATTTGGATTTTTAGAAGTGTTTGCAGGTGTTGTATAAGGAAGGGTTGTCCATTTTCAAGGGAAGTTATGCTGAATTTTCGATAAATTTTCTTTTGAAGTGGTCCTCGCAGAATTTATTTCGGGTTTCAGAATGAAATTCGGGGTGGGTCCTGGCACATTAAGTTTTACAAAGCTTTGGGTTTGCATCTATCATATCGTCGTTTTCCTTATCCTCCACAACACTTGGACCCACGGGCTCTATTCCTTCTCTGTCCTTAACCAATAGCTCATAGGCAGGAGTGTTGTTTGCATCTAACATTTCACTGTCTTCTTGACCCTCCATAATGACAGCCCCCACCCACATGCTTGGTTCCCTGTGATGGTGGTATATGAGAGAGGGGTTGTGGTGGTGGAATCATCCAAATTTGAGGGACCTTATCAGATTACCAGTTAATTTGTGGAAAACCAGCACAGCTAACTCCACTCTATACTTGAGTATACAACATTGTTTATCATCTAACTTGTTCTGCTTTGCAAAAGTCTCCCAACCCTCTACAAATGAAAAACATCTCATCTCCCGCTTTATAGCAACTTCATAACATATCCCTGCCTGCCTATTAGGCCACCAGAAAACACACATTGCTGGAGCCCCATAATTTGTCAGTTGGTCATATAAGCCACCTCTTCAAATGACGGGCCACAAAAATAAACGTTGCCATTAGGAAAAATTCAATTATCAATGAACCTTTTCTACCCGCCCTCCATCCACACACATGTTCCATCCCAAGTTAGGTTGACCTTGTATTGCACTTGCCTCTGCCCAGCGAGCTTCGTTTCACTAGCTTCCACATACTCCCAGCGGTACATTGTAATTGACATACCCATCTGATATGTGGTTCTCGATGAATTCTCTAGGAATCATCCGGTATGGAAACAATGAAGTTACACATATGGGAATGAAATTGAAATATTCAGGTTCGTCATTCAATAAACTATATACATAGAAGCAGGCTAGAACTTGAGATTTTCAGACCTGAGTCAAACTCTCAAAGTTGAGCCCTTCAAATGTCGTATGAATTTTTTTTTTTTTTAAGTTATGAATATGTTACAGGAAAACTAGAATCGGAATGGTCTACTCATTTCATTAACAACCCTCTTTATATAGAGATCGATTACAACGGTAATTACACGCACATAATGAGGATATTCAATACTAATAACAACGTACATAATGACTAATTGATAATTGATTGAGCGGTTACATCCTTTGATCACTAATTCCATAATTTACTTTCGTCAGTTACTTCAGTTACTTTGACGAAGACACACATAAGGTATTTTCCTTCAACACTCCCCCCTTGTGTCAAGTCAAAGTTAAAACGGTACATGTGGTGTTGCCTCATTAAAAACCTTACCAAATAACAAAACTCAGTGGGACAAAATAAATCTTGGTCGAAGGGAAAAAGAGCACAACGCCCCTATGTGTGTTAGACTCCCCCTGAAGTCTACACTCCCCCTAATAATTAAATCAATCAAGGAAGCTAGGAACGTCTTTGCATTCCTAGGTTTCTCACATGTTTTCAGATATAGCTTTAAGTTGTGATTTGAGAAACAAGTATGTCTTATTGTCCTCAAACCTTACTTGTTTTACTTGAATCTTGAGGAGAGACTAATGTTTCTCACAAGGTATCGTCGTGTTCCCAATGACGATTACATAACCAGTTTAGGAACGACTTATTGATCATAGATACCTAACAATAAAAACCAACCAAAGCATCGTTTGAGGTTTTGATGTAGGGGATTACAGTTCTATCTGCATTTCCTTTCGTCTTTCTATAGGGATAGGATGAACTCAAGTCAATGGTTCATTTAGGTATTAGGATACGTTCTTTATACCTTCCAATGACACTACGTTGGCGCTTGAACAAGTTCAATGAGAATGTAATACTCGGTCGTGTTCATTGGGCTAAGTACAATATTGCACCTATTGCACTTTAGAGAAGAGTTTTCATTTCTCTACCCTTCTTCGTCATCTTCCTTTGGACGAAATGGATTTTCCTTCACATCCAAACATCGACCGATCAACAAGGGTGCTAACAGTATGCATTTTGTCCATGTAAATCGCCTGAGAATCTTTTAGACACATACAGACTGGTGGATTAGTTGTTATTAACCGAGTTCGCCAAGATTATTCATCTCAATTCAGATTTCATATAGCTCGCAGTTTCTATTACTTCATCAAGAGTATCTACTATGTTCCTATCATCAACATAGATAGCTATAATTGCAAATCCGGAACTCTTTCCTCTATGAGTACGCAGGGGCATAGTCCATCATTTTGTATCCCTTTCCACTCAAGTAGTCACTTGTATAAAGTGAGTATTTCAATTCTAATTACAAACGCACTCCGTGGTTTAGAGTTATTTGAGTTTGATAATTTAAGGCCATCGGGCACTTTTATGGATATCTACCAATCAGAATCCCCATGGAGATAAGTAGTAACCACATCGATGAGCTGCATTTCCATTATGAGAGATTATTTCTCCTCGTAGTCAATCTAGAGCGTTGCGAGAAACCTTGGCGTCACAAGACAAGCCTTGTCCTTTAGGGCTTCATTCTTCCCATTACGCTTTATGACAAAGACTTATTTACGTCTTACAGGCTTTAAACTTGGTAAGGTTATCACTACCAAACTAAATACCTATCTCTTTGTCAAAGAATCTAGCTCTTCCTGGATCGCACTTTTATGTAGGCCAATATGCTATTTGTTGACATTTTTCAACAGAGCGTGGTTCGATACCTTTGTGCTCTATGATTCCTTGAGTAACAATGTGAATCATTAATGTGTATGTACTCTCGTAATATGTTGAGATTTTGTCTCTGGAATCATTTTAAACATCGAAGCGTCCTCCAGTATTGATTCATAAACATAACTGTAATCAGAGACAATCTCATGAGAGAGACTCTTTACATTGATGAGGTTGTGTCTTACTCACCCAATTCCTTTAGGCAAGTATTGATCGAACCAAGTGGCCTTCCCCAATTCCCTTAGGGAGCCACGGCCTCAACCACACCTCCACTAAGTGTGGTTGCATCGCCTCTAGCTGCGGCGACGTGCCCCTTATTGGGGACTTTTATCTTTGTAGGCATTTGCAGCTCACATGTGTGATCTCGTCACTTCAACAATATCTATAAACGTATCAGGCATTGAAACTGTTACGTTCAAGGTATCAATTATGTGGGGATCAAGATGAGACAGAGTGGGGCAACCACGACAATTCATGTCGTTCCTATAGAAAATCATTTTTCTTATCTCCCCCTAACGACGGGAAGACTATCTCATCAAAGTGACACTCCGCAATTTTTAGCGGTAAGAGATCGCCTGACAAGGGTTCCGAGTGCGGATAATTGTTGGAGATCCGTATCCAACATAAATACTTATTCGTTTCGAAGTACCCATTTTTTGATGCGTTGTGGGGGCGCAGTAGGCACATATGTTGTGCAACCAAGTGTGCGTAAAGCTTATGTCCAGTTACCAACTGGTACACAGTGGTTGGCTAGCAATGGGTGTAAGAACAAATAAGTAAGGCTGCGTATAATATTGCAAAACCCCAAAAAGGTATATGTAGGTTGGTGCGCATAACCAGTATATGGTGGCATATGTGAAGTCATTTTATGTATACATTTGGGGTACACGATACTATACATTGATCCTTATAGACATGCAATAGTCATCAAGTCCTTTTGATGTTAACTCTTAGCATTGTCATGTACTATAGACTTTATAATTTAGGGTGGTGATCAGCCTGTATAATATATGTTAAGAGTGCAGCATTTCTTGTGAATAATTAATCGACATGTGACCAGTTTTTCGAAACGTCCTCCAGAACCACATATTATTTTAATGGTCCGCATTTTTGGATGGATAAATTCACAATAATCACGTTGTAAAATGGATTTTCATATGATAACCGTTGGCACAAATATCTATGAAAAATTAACAAAGTTCAATTAACTCTTGGTGTATACAGAGCATCAATGACTTTAATGTGTGAGTAGTCTCACTAAGCACTTGATTTCTCCTTGATACCTTCCTAAGTACATGAGAATGTATATAATTCGAAAGATAAACCCCGTATTCTTTAGGATATATTTTGATTTAGGCAGAATGATATGTTTTTCATTCTAATAATTTATCTTTTTATTTGTTGGATGCATTTCCTTGCATCATTATAGTGCTATTGTCGAACCATGTATATGTGCAGTAGTAAAAATCAAATAACTGCAATGCTTAGGATAAAATCCGAATTAAGAAGCCAACGATGATCAAATAAAGGTCTTTTCAAGAAAATCTAATTCACCAAACCATTAATCAACATAATCTTTTAAGACTAAACAACAGTCTAATTACAAATGAGGTATTACGCCTTCATAATTGACAAGGAAAACACTACGTTCACCATTTCAGACGATCCATTATCGTTGGTGTTGTAGAAGAGGTTAATGGGAAATGTAGTCTTTTTCCACAAAAGTGATTTCCACATTAGAAGCCCAACTATGACACTCAATTTCTTTTGAGTGCAGTACGTCAAATAGTTGGATCACCTATCTTCATAAACAGGAGTTAGTCACACATTAATAGGTATCCATGTTTAATCAATTTTTCAAGAGTGTGAATTAGATATCAAGATCGACCAACAATCGTAACGATCACATTTTTCGATTCGTCGTGAAAATACTTCATCACAGTTAAAGGCTTGTCATTGTGATGCTATGAAATTACTTTTTCATAGCAACATAATTTATGACATGCTAATAAAATAATCATTTAATAAAATTAAATGGACATAGCATATATCATGATAACATGTCACAATAATAGCAAAATATTTTTGTAACATGCTTAATATCATGAATAAAATTTAACAAAAATGGTGACGTTAATTAAAACCATACTTGTTAGTTTGTCAAATAAACTGCGTGTGAATCGGTTGCTTCACAATTCCGTTTTCATCGTGGCAATTGCTCTCATAATCAATGATTTGATCGTCACGTCGTAACTAGTTAATCACATACAGAAACAATAATATATGCGATTAGCACATTTAATCATATATATTTGATTGTAATTCACCATAAATAATAAGTAAATCAGAGCAATAGATGATTAAGTAGTTACTCAGTTACATATTTACCGTATAAAACAGCAAATAAAATAGTAACAATAATACATCAAACAGTCATTAGTAATTAGGAAATCCAAATTCACCACACGGTAAATTTATAAAAACATTACCATCGTAAATTATCTGATTTACTAGAAAGGGTAAAATCCCTTTATCTCCGTGGGTTCGGATTTGCTAGTCGGATCCAAAGAACCCGGGTCGAGCATGTCCCGATCGGAGCTTGGCCGCGACGGCGGTCATGGAGGGGTCGCGGGGCTGGGTGGTGCGACTTGGGCCACATGCTCGCTGCCGGTGCTGGGATGAGATCGGAATAGAGCGGGAGTGAGCGGCGCTGCTCCGAGCCCGGGTGGGACTGGGTTGGTGTGCGGTGGCGGTTCCCGAGGCTGCGTCTGGGCTAAGGGCGCATCAGAGCAGGGCTGCCGGAATCCGGAATCTGGGCTCGGCAGGCGCGGCTCGGCTCAGGGATATGCACGTGTGAGAGGAGCTGGGCTCGGCTGGGGTGGAGGGATTACCGTTGCCGAAATCTGGGCTGGTGGCGTCGGCAAGCTGAGCCGGATCGGGGAAAGAGATGTACATTCTTACGGTGGGCTGAGCACGGGAGAGCGTGCCGACAAGGTGAGTTGGGTGCTCGGGAGGGATGCACGGCGGTGTGCGGCAGAGAAAAAGAAAATAGAGAGATTTAGAAAACTCAAGCTAGAACGGCGGTGTGTGGCAGAGAAAAAGAAAATAGAGGGATGGACGACGGTGCTCGAGGACTCGGATGCTCTCCTAATAATCCTCTCTTAATATTGTCTCATAAGGTTATCTCGGTCATCCATTCTCGGTCATCCATTCTTAATGAATGGTTAGGATGTCTCTTAGTTTTGTTTATTAAGATATCTCATCTATCTCTCTAAATTCTCTTCTCATCTATACCAGAAGTTAGCTCTCAAAGAGTCACAGAAGGGTCGATCAGTTCTACCTTCACCACCGAGATAATGAGATAATCCCATATCTGCACCTCCACCTCCACCTTCACCTCTGAGATAATTTGATTCTTTGTTTGCTAGAGATTGTTGTTCACAGATGGGTTATGTTAATTTGTGTGAACTACTGATGAGATAGTACAAATTGTAATTATAGTGGATATTAAAGGAAAACAGAGGGAAACAAATCAAACAATAGTTTGCCATGACACTGCAGCAAGTTACAGTTCCTTTTCACCATGAACTTCAACTTGACCGGAAATGTGAAGCTATTATTGGAAACGATTATGGTCATTACAGTTCACCCTTACACCATGAACTTCAAATTCCTCTATAATTTGTGGTGGCTCCACAAAACCACTCGAATTTGAACACAGAAACAAAACAAAACAAAAAATCCAAAGACTAAAGCTAGAGTATCAGAACAAAATCGAAAATCCGGCGACCCAAGAATGAACGCTTGAAATTTTCAGACCCAGTTTCAAAATTCAATCAATTTGAAGGTCGGAAATTACCCAGATTAGTGCCCAATCATTTAATACCCAACAAATCTGGCTTCCAATCAAGAAAACATCTGAACCCAAAGACAAAGAAAATTGAAGTGTCCGATGAAACAATCACTGAGGAAGCGCGAGAAAGAAAGAAATGTGAGAAAGGGAAAGAGAAGAACGCGATATATGAAAAGGACGAGAATTCCACCAAATGTAAAGCAAAAGACATCCTAGCCATTCATTGAGAATGGACGGCCAATATTGCCTTATGAGGCAATATTAGTAGAGGATTATTAGGAGAGGATCCGAGTCTGGTGCTCGGGAGGGATAACGTGTTACAGGAAAACTAGAATCGAAATGGTTTACTTATTTCATTAACAACTTTTTTAATATAGAGTTCGATTACAACGGTAATTATACGCATATAATGACGATATTTAATGTTAATAATAACGTATGTAATAACTAATTGATAACTGATTGAGCGGTTACATCTTTTCATCACTAATTCTATAATTTATTTTCATCAGTTACTTTGACGAAGACACACATAAAATATTTTTTTTTAATAAAATAAAAAAAATTATAGAATAAAATTATTAACTCAAAATCTAACAACAAATAATATTTAATATCCAAATTTATTTAAGCTATATACCCTTATATTAAATATCTTACATTACATCAAGTCGAGAACAACTTCCCTGGCCAGACCCTACATCATTTCGTGGTGATTTAGGTGACTCATCATCAGTCTGCTTATCTTTCCCGTCAAGTTTTATTTCTAACCTCCGTAGCCTTTCCTCCGGTGCGGCTTTTTCTTCTTGCGTGCCATTTGGTTCTTTCCACATAAATGATATTTTCGCTCTCCTCTTCCACTATCATCTTAATACTGGAAAATTCTCCTATACTTGCTCCTGCACTTTCCTCTAAATTCAGCTTAGCAGGTTTAGACAGATTAAAATATGCATCAGGCTTGACCAAAACCTGAACGATGTAAAGAAGTTAGCTAGTTATGCATATATTGAACGATTTAAAGAGCTGACCCTCAACTTTATAAAAAAAAAAAAAAAGGATCAGCTTCAAGAGTCAAGATACACGAATTATACATACATGACCATTTAAATTATTTTTCCTTATAATGCGCAATATAAGGACTCAATGTCGTGTGTCTATATATATATATATATATGTTGTTATATATATATGTTGTTATATATATTCATCCTTACTTTCATTAACATTCAAAATAAAATAAAAATTCTTATATGTACGACGTGTATTTTAACCGTTTATAACATATCATATGTTTAACCACCATGTTTCTATATTATTTCCTATAATCATGATTATCCATGTATACATGTAAATGTGAAGAAACGTTGTTGTATACTGTGTACATACTCTCAAAATAAAATGATGAAATGATAAAATGAAAGAGTACGTTGACCGAACCAAAGGTGAGACGGGACCTGGTCTTCAGTCCTCACTTCCATCGACCAAATATGAACACCAGCTAATTTATAACAACAAGACGGCAACACCCATATACAGCTGGGTTTTGTTAATTTCTGATGACATATTAGCTCTTGTCTACCTACGATGCATTCCATGCATGCATCACTGTCTGGATATTTAATTTGTTGCATTGAAACACCAAGATGGAGGTGGAGCTCCGTACAGATATCACACTATGACGACGACTTCGGCGCCACAGCTTCCATGCAAGCTCCGCTTCTTACTCTTCATCCTCTCCATCCTCCTCGACGCCGCTCGCCGCTCCAGCGGCACCGTCAACCGCCGTCTTATGTCCCTCTTCGACTTCAAGGCCTCTCCCTCACTCAAACCCACCAACCGCGTCAAAACCTCCGACGTCATGGTCGACCACTCCCGCAACCTCTGGTTCCGACTCTACGTCCCCACCACCGCCGACCCCGCCACGCTCCCCGTCATAATATTCTTCCACGGCGGCGGTTTTGTTTTCTTCTCCGCCAACTCAAAACCCTACGACGACCTATGCAAGCGCCTCGCTCTCGAGCTCCCCGCCGTCGTCATCTCCGTCAATTACCGCCTCGCGCCGGAGCATCCCTTCCCGGCACAATACGACGACGGGTTTGACGTGCTGAAATTTGTGGATACAACAAACTTTGAGGGCTTCCCGAGTGAACTTGACCTAAGGCGGTGTTTCCTCGCCGGGGATAGCGCCGGCGGCAACGTTGCGCACCACGTGGCAGTTAAGGCCAGTGATCATGAGTTCTCCAAAATGAAGGTTATTGGAGTCATAGGGATACAACCCTTTTTCGGAGGGGAAGAGAGGACGGAGTCGGAAACCAAGCTTACAAAGGCTCTGTTAATCACTCTGGAGCGAACTGACTGGTACTGGAAGGCTCTTTTGCCGGAGGGGAAGGGTAGAGACGACCCGGCGGTCAATGTATTGGGGCCACATTCAGATGGTGTTTTGGGGAAGAACTTTCCGGCGACGATGGTTATCGTGGGAGGATTTGATCCTTTACAAGACTGGCAGAGAAGATACTACGAGGGGTTGAAGAAAGCTGGGAAAGAAGCTTACTTGGTCGAGTACCCGAATTCGTTTCATGGGTTTTACTGTTTTCCTGAGCTGAAGGAGTCTACCTTATTGATTGATAGAATGAAGGACTTCATCGAGAAGAAATCAGCTCCTCACTAATTAAATTGGTTGATGGAACTCCCCCTCTATCGAAATTGCATGTCTCAAGCTAGTGACTTTGATTTGATAAATGTAAGAAAGGTTTTGGTTTAGTGTATTTCGTTCTATTTTTCAACGACAAGCTGCATTCTTTTCGTTTATATATGGCCTTAGCTATATTGGATTTCAAGATTATTTCATGGCATAAAAACCTCCCAAAGAAGAAATTAAGAAGATCGAAGATGAAGATTCTTGCACGGATCACATAGTGCCCGCGAGTAAACTTATTTTTGCTGCATCCAACTGATCTAAGACGACGACTTGCAATGACGAAAGAAGTGGCAAGAAGTTACGGCGCCTTGGCGTAGATTTGAAGGGATAAAACTCCCTCGAAATAGCTTCTTAATTTGGTGTAAATAAATTCCACAATTTTTTATTTTTTTTCACTTCTCTTTGTTAAGAGATTGTATGATAGATGTAAACACACGTTTTAAAGTCTTATGAATTAGCACTAATTTCCGTTTGAGAAGTCGCGATCGGTAGTATTTACTAGCTAGTTCATATATGCCATGTTTTCCATTATTGGTCTTTTTTTCCATTATTTTTGTGTTCGAAGAGATTGAAGAAATCAATCTCCATTACTTGGATGTGGCAAAGAGCCAAAGCCATGAATTTGTCGTTATCTTCAAGTTGCAAATTGTGAAAGCTTCATGTCCTCAGAAGTTAGAAAAGCAATCGTATAGAATTCTATGCGTAGCTATCAACGTTGTACCCATCTCTATTTCTAACTTCAGAATATCACATACATATATCATGCGTTAAATCATGTCGTCTTCAACTAGGTGATGACTTAAGATTTAAAGATAACGTATGAAAAGCTGGTATTGCATTGCATGTTCATCAACAGATCGAACCTTATTCATTCACATTTACAATGAACAAGTATTAGCTAGACCTCAACGTACTTTGCCGACAAGCACACAAAGATGGAGATCGAAACAACAAAGATGACCTGAAACCCTCCATCATCGCCGAACCAAATTCCATGGACGCTCCGGTTCGTCATCATTGCCGACAAACACCTTCGTCCTCAATACCGTCGCCGCTCCAACGGCACCGTAAACCGCCCTATCATTTAAGTTTTCGATTCCAAGACCCCCGGTCAAACAAACCCGACGACGTCAGAACCACTGATGTAATGGCTGACCCCTCCCGCAATCTATGGTTCCGCCTCTTTGTCCCCGCCACGGCCACCACCACCAGACTCCCGGTGATAATATACTTCCATGGCGGGGGTTTCGTCTTCTTCTCAGCCAACTCAATCTTCTTCGAAGGCATCTGCAAACGCCTCTCCCTGAACCTCCCCGCCGTCGTCATCTCCGTCAACTACCGGCTTGCGCCGGAGCATCGCTACCCGGCTGCTTTCGAAGACGGTTTTGACGTTATGAAGTTTGTCGATACATCAAATTTCGAGGGCTTTCCGAGTAACGCTGACCTTAGCAGGTGTTTCCTTGCCGGAGACAGCGCCGGCGGCAACATGGCTCACCACCTGGCTATCATGGCGGGTAAGCACGATTTTTCTAGGATAAATTGATTGGCATCATAGGGATACAACCGTTTTTTGGCGGGGAAGAGAGGACTGAATCAGAAACCAAGCTTAACAACAAGGCTTTGATACTCTCTCTGGAAATAACTGACTGGTACTGGAAGACCTTTTTGCCGGTCGGGGAGGACCGAGATCACCCTGTGGTGAATGTATTCGGGCCCCGATCAGATGATGTTCTAGGGTTGAACTTTCCGGCGACGATCGTTTTCATTGGAGGGCTTGATCTATTAAAAGACGGGAAAAAGAGATACTGCGAGGGGTTGAAGAAGCTGGAAAAGAAGTTTACATGTTGGAGTACCCGAATGCATTTCATGGTTTTTACTGTTTTCCTCAGCTGAAGGAGTGGTCTTTATTAGTTGAGGTGCTGAAGGACTTCATTGAGAAGCAATTGGATGCTCACTAACATCGATTTGTTTCTTTGTTTGTTCAACAATGGCAAATATATAACGAACCTGTTTTATCCATTCTCAATAAAACAAAATCATGTATTTTTAAGCATGCCAATGACTCATATCCAAGACCAATGAATGCAAGCATGTCAAAAGTTCATAGCAGCTTCATACTAAATTAATTGGAAAATGTTAAAGAAAAATAAGATACTTCATTCCACCCATGCCAGAAGATAACTGTTTAGTGATTACGAAAACCATACACAACTATGTTGGTTAACATATTTCCACCAACAAAAACCACAAAACATTGTTATTCGATCACTAGCCTAAAACCTAAAAACAAAATACCAAACCAACCAATTTTGTTGAGAAAATCTTTAAATCAGTTCCTATCAACTCATTTGAAATGTTTTTACCTAAACTTGGCTTGACTATATGTAGCACTTGGGTTCATGGCCACGGAAAAGCTTCTGAATACGTAAAGTGTGGACAATCAAAGAAGAGATTATCATGTTCATCATTTGATTCTTCTATGATATATTGCAGACCATCAGATGATGGTAATAACAAAGGCTTACCAATTTCTTGTTCAATGCTCGTTTGATCAAGACAAGGCACTGATGGAGGTCCAAAATCAACTGCATCACTCTTTCCACAAGAATGTGTCTTTGTTTGTACTCTACCATCAAGTGAATGCACAATATATTCTTGACCCGAAAATTGCATACCACATTGTTGATCAAAACATGCCTCGTTAGTGCATATCGTTGAATTTGATGTGATGCCCTCAATAGATTGTATAAACTTTTGGTTTGGAAATTGCACGTCATACATTTGATCTGATGCTTCTTCTTTACATACTATGGATTTTGATGTGATATCAACTGGATGCAGCTTATGATGGGAGATTGGCACTATACTGTTTTGATCAAGCCATTGCAGTGCTGAAGAAGATCCACAAGTCTGTAGCGAAGGAAATATATTTGCATAACCATCCTTATAACTCATAGCGACCGGTTGAAGCATGTTATTGTCAAGTGCAGCAACCTTCGGGTAAGATGTATAATGATATGCAAAATTAGGATATGTCCCATCAAACTCCAATAGTGGATGAGCAATGGTGTGTGTGTATTCTTCTTCATACTCCGTTGCTTGAGTATCATCAACTTGACCGTTCATCTCCATCTCCGTGTCATCTGTTACTAACATAGAGATATTTTCTTCACCAGGATCTACTGCATGATTTCGAGTCTGGATTTTGTTCTTGTTATCAGCTTTCTTATAAATTCTACACAGCACCCAATTATCCAACTGCACAACAACCATAAGTAGAAAATTTGTAAGGAACACAAATGGAGTATATTAAGCCTTTGTTTTAATTACTCTTTAGTAATACTCCATATTATGTAATAAAAAAGAAGGCAATATGAAACTCATACATACCCTCATGTCATTTCCAGTCCTTTTGGCAGTACGTGAATCAGGGACTCGGTATTCATGCATGATCCAATTGGTCTTTTTTCCCTTTGGAGGTTTGCCTCTGTAGAAAACAAGAGCTTTTCTAAAACCAACCTCTATATTACCAGACCTTATTGATTTGTCTGCTCCTGTGGCCTTCCAATAACCATCGCCAGCTGCCCTATTTGGTCGTTGACCATTGCGATACTTACGGTCTCTTGGAGTAAAGAAGTACCATTCTTTTTCTCCATAAGTATCATATTTGCCTGTTAAAAGAGCAGAGTAGATAGTTAAAGTAAATGAGAGTGTATTGAAAGATTTTTAGGTTAGGCCAGCTAACAAGGCAATATAGCACAACAATACACTAGAAAAATAATCATAAAGTATGCCATATCTATATCATATATGAAAATAAAAAGGAAAAGCGTCTATCATGACAAATGATTATGAGATGAGGATCCTAAACGAGACATGCGACATTAAACAAAACTAAATCAACACTTCTAAACATGCATAGCATCTAAACTCTTAACGAGACATGCGACATTAAACAAAACTAAATCAACACTTCTAAACATGCATAGCATCTAAACCCTTAACGGAAGAAAATTAAACAAAACTAAAGGAAGACAGCCAACAGCTGGTACATTATCACATCTAAATTTTAAAATTTGATTGAAAAGAAAACTTATATACATTCTGATTATATATCACATAGGCCTAGAAGGTATACACAGAAGCAATGATCCAAAACACAATGACAACAATTTTCAGCATGCTTGTTTGAAATTAATATAGTGAAATTGTTATGAAAAATTCTGGAACTGATCGATGAACCTGCTCATATGCTGGTATATATATAAATTCAATTGTAAGAACTAAGAAGTAGCAAGTCGTGTTCCACTACGCAAGTAATGTTTAATAGCAGCATCGATCTAAAGTTCATATATATATAACAAAAGCTAGAGACTTTCCTGAAACTTGTTCATAACATATCTCATGGATTAGGGTTAGGCTTAGGGTTTACCAGCAAGCGTCTCAGGATTGTAGCGGTAGAGATTAACTTCCATAATCTTGTTGGGAGGCAATGGCTCGTCCATGATCTTTTTCTGCAGGTAATACCGCACAAGTTCATCATCACGAGGGTTGAACCTATATCCAGCTGGAAAGCTGCTAAGAAAAGCATCCTGCTGCTTCTTCTGATTGTTGTTGAAGTTGTTCAGCTCCTCTTCCTCATCGGAGAAGCGATGATGATCAACCGATGAGGCACCATTATTATGGGCAACATGATGATGAGTACGAGCTGCTGCTTCATGTGGATTTTTTTGCAGTGGCTTAGGACTAGGGCTACCAGTGTCAGCAGTAGCTTCGGTAATAGAATTCGAAGCCTTGGGATGCGGATGACTTTGTTGAACAGGAGGCTCCATAGTTGGACTCTTTGAGGGAGAAGACATTGACGGAGACGCAAGTCTCTCACTCTCTCTCTCTCTCGTTGAGATATTCTTTGGACTCTACACGAGTTTAAGTCAGAAACGAATTTAAATTGAAGTCCTCAGAAGATGGGATACACCTGATTTTTAGTTGGAGAGTTCAGTTGAGATAGGATTAGAATACTGTGAGTATTTATGATAACTATCATGTTAATAAATTTGAAACTATCTTCTATAGGTTTACCTTCATCTGATAGAATTTGTTGTTGCTAAATATACTCATATTTCTTTTTAACAATCATCATATTTCGATTATAATTTTAACTTTCTTGTTCGATCCTGTTATTATATGTCAATAAAAAAGAGACAAAAACAAATCATATTGTACCGATTCTCCTACCCTTTGCCACTTATAAAAATCCATACCACATCCTCCTCCTCCCTTCATGGTGTTCTTTTTTCTTTTCTTTTTTTAGTTTCTTCGATTTACTTTTTTTAGATAGAAAAATGGTGGCCAAGTGAGCTACTACTCTGGGGACGGGAGCAATTTTAAGTATAACCCATTCCTAAATGATGTTTTTCACAAGTTAGAGTTCGAACCAAGGACCTCCTATTTACGAAAATTGGGAGGTATTCTATATTTAAAACTCACGGTTGCAAAACTTAAATGAAGACACAACAAAGAAATTTTTTGCTATTTTCTTTGGGTGACATGAGGCCAAGGCCAGAGGGAAAAATCTCAACTCAACAGATATATTGGCTTAGACAAGCATAAAATTAAGATATGGCTCGTGCCCTCAAGGCAAAGGAGAATACAGGGGGAATAACAACAAACGAAGTTGCAGCAAAAGCATCAATTTCATAAGGGTGCGTCTACGAGTTGTTACGACAATAAGTTGTTACAAATGACAAATTATATTTTTTTTTTTATCTTTTTGTTTTGAATGAACACATACTTCATAAACCCTAACCTAGAATTTATCATATTCGGTCGTTTTATGGCCGGAGTCTGAAGACACTAGCATTTAACATGAAGATGAGATTAACTGTAATATTTTTTTTCTTCTCTTTTTTTCTTTGTTGATCATTAGTCTATCTTTTTACTTATTATTTCCCATATCGATTTTGTATGTAAATTTTCATGTCTAGTCGCTCACTTATATTCGATTTGCTTCTTTTTCATCGACGTCAGAGCTTTTTCTAAGTATAATACATTTACAGACATTGTGTATTTTAATATCGACTGATACCAATGTGTTGTTAAATTTAAGAGTTTTTTCTTGTTCTTTAATTGAGATTTATACTATAATGTGAATTTTCTTTTGTTCAGTTGGTGAGTTTACTTACCCAGAACTTATACTTTCAAAACAAATGATATTAATGTTATGGTTTTCTATAATTTCTTTTTCTTTTTAGAGTTCAATAGCTATCGGAAGAGCTTGATATTGTACGTATTGCAAATGAGTGAACAAAGCAAATATGAAATTGAAAAAAATATATGGGGTGAGAAAAAAATATAGGGTGTTCAAAACAGAATTGGGAGAATGATATTTTAGATATTGTAAACAGATGAAAAAAAGTAGACTTCAAAAGAACATAGGATGAACAAAGTGGTTTGTGAGGTGACAATAGACGCATCATTTCATAATCAGATTCAGTATTCCAATACTTTATTCAGGACAAAAACAGTACATAGTTGATTTTTTTATTTTATTTTTTATCATTTATTTTCTGTATATTGCAGACAGAAGCACGTATATAGGAATCAACAACTTGAAAGCTAAATCAAAAACACCAACTGATTTCTTCTCTGGGTTCCCAGACTAGAACTTGTTTTACCATCACTATCTTTATTTCAAATACCTAAACTGCATGTAGTGCACGACTCAGAAGCTGATGAAACTCTTTTCCTTCAAGCTTTCAACTGTTTCCTTGAGGCTAATGTCTAACGGAACAAATTCAATACCCAAGCTCTTTGCCTTTTCCTTGGACACCTGATATGTCGGGACAAGAGGTTTATCATCTGAACATCTGCCAAAGCCATTTGAAAGGGAGAACACTAGTGCGTTAGTTTAGAGGAGATTACCAAGTATCGATTTTATACAACAGTGGCAGCAATCAGTCATAGGATCAAACCCCTTACTTATAATATGTTAGCACAACAGACCTGCTAGATTTTTATTAATTAATCTGAAGGAAAATATATTAAGTGCACAAACAAAGAATCATTCTAGAATTCTACATTTTTTATTGTACTGTAACTTCTAGTCTTTTAAATCCATTAAATAATGCAACTCAACAACAAATGCACTTGCTAATCATAGAGGTCATCAATGACACAAGCTATCCTGCACTTAACAAAGTACATCCATAGGCAGAAAAAGTGTAGCTAGAGCAACTTGACAAAGAGACTATGGAGTAAATTTTGAGCAAGTCAAACCATTTACATGTAATGATACTATATCAAATCCTACTCACTAATACAAGAATCTATAGCTAAATGCCTCTTTGATTAATCCTCTTCAACTCTGGCCTGTTTCCACAAGTTGGAATATACATGAACTGAGAAACTAAAATATATCTTGACAACGGATGTAATTCAAGAAGCAACAGATAAGGATCAACAAAAACCCTAGCCTTAATGAATTTATGCATTCACTGCTAAACCATATGCACAACATCAACAACATAAAAAACAGAAAAATGAAGGTCATGTGTGAAGATGCAAGAGTGTCAGGAAAAGAACCTATATTTCAGAGATGAATTAGAAAACAAGAAATATGAATGTTTTAAATAATCAATTCCGATTAAATGAAGGAACAAATGTAATTATATCTGAATCATGGGACCATGTTGACATGGATATGAAGCAACAATTGCTAAATTAGCTGGAAAATAAAAACTTACTTTTCCGGAAGTTGCAAATCAGGGTACAGCTCATGTAAAATTTGCACAACTTCTGAAAAGTGTGTAACTCTCTCGACTAAACAATATCTTCCGCTAGCCGAAGGATTCTCAAATGCTTGAACATGTGCATTGGCAACATCTTTGACATTAATCCATCCAAAACTTGCATTAGGATATGTTCGAGCTCCTGCATGGAACAAAATGGGTAAACATTCTGCTAGTTGATGTTACACTAGCACTTACAACCATTTGCTAATATACATAATTAAAACCTCTACTATAGACTGAACACTACTGAACACTATGCAAATAACTATATCCTATGAGTTTCAAAATAAGTTTCGTAACTAACATAACTTGAATATATTTCTTGAGATGTATAGAACACAAGAATGGGGCTCAAAGCCCACCACCAGAACAGCATCATCACTCAACATGAAGAAGCATCAATTAATTAATATATATATATATATATATATATATAAATTCTCATTAACATGTTTTTTAATCCTTCTCCCATCTGGTGTACAAAATGGAAGAGGCCAACATTCCTTTCACAGCTCATCCACTGTAGGTTGCAGAAGTTAGTTAGCTAGGGACTGACATGCAGGCACACTAGGTTAATCAAATTAAAGAGAAAAGAATCATGGAAGACTCAGCTAGCCTGGGAATTGAACTTTGCTCAGGTGTGTCAAATTTACATAACCCCCTCCTTCCTGTCTCTCTGGGGGCATGAAATTCTGGTTGCTAGGCCATTTCTGGTGCTATTAGTTTGTGCATGTGTGTTTGCACGTGCTCTGTGCTTTCTGAGACTTCTAACCCCACAGAGCAAAACCAAATGATGACAAACCCAGATATAAGAATATGAAATGTTACCCTTAATAACATTCAGAACTGCAGCAGCACTTGTATTTAGCGTTGGCTGTAACAGAGGACCAATCACCATTGCAGGATTAATTGTAACCATGTCAATTCCCTTCTCCTTTACAAATTTCCAGGCAGAATCCTCCGCCAAAGTCTTTGAAAGCACATACCATAGCTGCCAGAAATGGAGGGAAAAGAAAGAATTAAATTAATATTTATTCATTATCTTGGTCATTTTTCGAGATAGCATTCCCTATATTAGCCCATAAGCCAATACAAATAAACTATGACCAGGCAGTCAAATGCGCTATATGAGAATGTCTGGTACTCCACATGATTAACCTTAAGATAATAGATGGCTTCAAGGACGAAACAGAATACCTAAATGTTTAATAGCTAGATTACTATTATGGGTGTAGGAGTCACACATTAGAATCACCTGAACTCTTAAGAAGTAACCATTAATCAGCAAAGAAGCCTCATTACTCAAATTCAGCAAGTGCAAGTAATGCAGTCAATTATAAGGTTTCAGACATTACAGGTAAGTAACATATAGCACAAGGTAACATAACAGACAGAAGAATTAAGATGAAAAGACATGTTACAGCATTAAAATAAACTTTTATGGTTAATACAAATGCCTTTTCAAATTTATGATAACTTGAAGTTTCTCCCCTACATTGGAACTTAATAATAACTCCAGCTTGTCTCTGTATGGCTAACTCCAGGTGAAACAAAATAAGCCCCTTTTGCCACATGTGAATGGTGCATACATAGAAAGATACACACACAAGGAGGCGCACCCTTGTTTATTTAACAGGGTCAGCTAAGCCCCTAATTAGGTGGGGAAAAAAATTGTGCCTTTTCCATCTAACTAATACATGCATGCATAAATACACACCCCAGTAGCATCACATCACTAACCATAGTTGTAATGCCTAAGCCCTCTAGCTGCGATGTGTGGAAACCCTACTGGTATGATGCTAGTAGTTTTATCCTATTCCCCTACTGGTGGGATGCTAATATCTTTGACATGATCATATATGTTAGAAAATGGATACTTCAACAGAACCTAAAAGCTTGGTCTTGAGAAATGTGCCAAAAAAGTTAAATTTTCTGTTATGTTCTCCATTGTACACTTTCCTGAGCCCCCCATTTATAGAATAATAAAAGCTACTTGCATATTATGAACAGACCTATTCTTCATTCATACACAAGCAAATTATACATCTCAGGGAATGGAAACCAATTCCAACAACTGATACTCATTCCCCTCCATATTATCACTAGAAATGATGCATACCTTCTGTTCCTTACAGACATCTGGATCAGTAAACCATGTCTCATCAACAACTACATCAGGAGTTCGAGGCTTTCCATTATATGCAACTGCAGCTATAGAAGATGTTAAAACCACCCGTTTGATAGATGGGGATTTTGAACATGAGTTCAGAACATTAAGTGTTCCCTTTACTGCAGGATCAAGTAGTTCTGCCTGAACGAGGCAACAATTATGTAACAGTTAGACAATTATGTAACAGTTAGAAACAAAACAACCCATCTTACTATTTGCCAATCCAAGAAACAAAGGGGGGCCCTTTCCACAATGATATCATTAATAATAAAAAAAAATGACTTCTTAGGAGCTCTATCTTTTACAGGTTAACTCCTGCATCACAGGAAGCTTAGATTGGAAAGATGCAAGAGTCCTAGTATTAGAATGTCTAAGGAATGTCATTTTGAAATATAAGGGTGTCCTAATATTTCAAAGTATTAGAATGTCATTGAAAATGTATTCTAACCCTTGGTTGCTTAATTAATGCTGGTAGAAAAAAAATAATTCAAACAAAAAATAAATTAACAAAAAGCAGGTAGGACTTGCAGCTCAGATGTAATTTTTAGAAAAAACCAAAAAACCAGAGGCCAAGACCTTAGCCTGCTGCCATATTGAAAACACAATGAGGATGGAAAACAAATCTTAGCATGCTGCTGAAAAAGTTGTATTTGTTATGGAAATATCAATCCCATTTCACTTATATTCATTGGTACACTAAACAATGACCTCCAGCAACATTTGATTCACGGTCCAAGAGATTCTAAAATACTAGTTCGCATCATGAGCTGTTGATAAGAGAAGGCATGTCCACAAGGGCAGAGCCACATAGGCTAGGGGGCACCTGTCCCCTTGAAATTTAAAAGATCCCTCTTATAGATGTCTTTATACTCCTTCATAGTCTTTCTATTTTTCCCCCAAATATATATTTCATGACTTAAACAGTTTACCAATTTGAAGATTAGATGAGATACCGTTACTGAAATTAGTTTTCAACATATCAAGAGGCTATGTACTTTTGGCCAAGAATATACAGAAATGGTAAATTCTAAAATCAATGCATGAGCAAATAACCTGATTGTGGGAAAAAAAAAATACATTCAATTTGCATTTGTATTAAGATGAATTTATCATACATGCATATTTGGTTGCATGTACAATAGTCTGTCGGTAATTACTACTTAGTACTAGTTATAATAGTCCAGATGGAACAAAAGGGGTTTCCATGACATGGGAAATGAAAACTACTTTTCCTCAGATGGATTGTGAAAAAGAGATCATCTAATAATGAGCATATCTGCCTGCTCTGATCCCGAAATTACTTGGTCCGGAAGATTTTAATAATTTATAATTGACTCTAAATAAAACAAGAAAAAGCCTTATACCTTCTAATGTTTAAATGGAAATCTGAAGGACATAAAAGCCAAAGTATAAGGGGAGAACCTTTGGGTCTGTCACATCATGATAAAAGGGAGACGCAGTGTGGAAAACACATTCACAGCCCTCAACACCAGAATCAAAAGAACCTTCTTCTAATAGATCTGCTTTAAAAAAGTGAAGTCTCTCCTTAGCTCCATCAAATGCAAGCAAGTGCTCCGTCTTTGTTGGATCATCTGTGTGAAATTACAACATTAGGACTAAAATAGACATGGACTCAGTTTTATGTGAACAGAAAACACTGAATAGCAGAGGAATGCAAAATTTGAGAATGCAGGAAAAGGATGATAAGATTTGGGGACTTGATGATTCAGCCCGCTATTGATTTACCAAGGCAAGTGGTATTCTATGTTATAAAACAAGAAATCATAACAATGTAATTGGATTCCTATTAATAGTTTTTTGGTGCCAATAAGGAAGGAATATTCCAAATCCTAATTGATAATTGATTGCCTTAGAGCCTCGTTACTTAAACAAAAGGAAAGGCTCAACAAGGGAGTCTCATTGACGCTATTATTGTGCCTGTTAGGAGAGACAAGCATGAGTGGCTGGCTGCAGTACATTCCGCTTCAATGAGAGAAGAAATAACACTTAAGGTATGAGTGAAAGCAATTTGAATACCAATCTAAGGTCGAAATAAGTGTTAAAGGGCTACGTGTGTGTGTGAGAGAGGCAATAGAGTTTTTCTGTCTTTTTGGTCTTGATTTTTCAGTTGTTCATCAAATCTCATGTTCAAGGCTTGGTAGACACCAATATAGTGGAAGAGATTGTTGATCCTAACCTGTTGGACACTATGAATTTTATCCAACCATTTATTTCTGGTGTTGGTTATCTCTGCATTTAATAATCTCGGATTGATGAGTTAGTTCTTTTTGTTCTGCTTTTTGCTTCCAATTCTAGCTGACCACAACAAAGATACCAAATAAACTAAGAAGGACCACAACAAAGATACCAAATAGCTGAGCATGTGATTTAGATACATGCCATCTGAACTCAATCGACGTGCTGGTTTGCTTTGCAAGCATAAACATGGGAATATGTCATTTTTTTTTTTGGGATAGCATGGGAATATGTCATGGCCCGGCTAAAAGTAAGCATGCAAACCGCCCTAGTACAACATAGTTCGGTTTTCTCAAATTTGGGAAATTTGGGACACAGATGTAGCAAATAACATGACTAGATGATTCAATGACTCCACTGTCTCCATTCATATCTGATGTAGCTAAATCACATGATGATTGAAATCAAAACCTGAAACCCAATTCCAACATCTAGGCCCCTAAATAGACCACAAACCCAATACAGAAAGCATCAAAATTTTCAATCCAGAGGCATAATCTGAAAGAGGTTCGTTGTTGTTGGATGCATTAATCAAATCAAACAAAGCAGAATGAAAACTATCACAAAGGATTGGCTGATCAAGACAATGGGAAAAAAGAATACTGACTTGGGTTGCGAACAGAGGCCTTGACAGTGTAGCCGCGTTGGAGGAGGAGCTTGACGAGCCATGAAGCAATGTAACCGGAAGCACCGGTGACGCAGACGACCTTGCTCATTCTCTCTCTGCCGGAAATGGTTGTTGGGTTGCTTTATATCACCTCCTCTCTCTCCCCTTTATATCAGAATTTGATGTTGCTTTATGCCTTCTGCGGTCGCCACTTGGCTCACACGCCCACACTAATATTTTTGGCCTCTTTTTTTTTTTTTTTTTTTTTTGGTTTTTTAATAAGAGCTACTATTCATATCTCTAAAATTGTACTTGCACACCTATTAGACCTCCTTAATTTACCCAAACTGCCCTTAATCTCTAACTTTTCCGCTGCATTGTTTAGTTCTTCTGAAAAAGAATTTCAATGCTCTTAATTATTTGTGGTGTCAAGTGAACAGAATTCCACCGCAAAGTACAACTAGGTATTGAGTTTTGAAGATTAAAATCATTTATAATCACCATTTTAGATAGATATTATGTTTGGTAAAATCTTAAAACGTGCGTATCTAGAACTTTTTAGTTTAAATAACCACGATTTTAGAAAGCAGGTTGGGAGTTGCTTATTTAAAACTGAATTTTTAAACCACAATACCAAACTAAGACTGAGATTTTATGGAAACAAGTCTTAGAACATACACGAATTTGCCTCTACATAATTATTAGATTGTCACTTTTTTTCCATATTTTTGTTCATGGACTAGGGTTCAATGTTGAAGGAGATCGATGGTGAAATTATGTCTTTTGATAGATCATAAACTTGGGAAATATGGAGATAAAGAACTATGATGTGTTAATTCTATCTTTGTTGTCTCTATCCGTCATTTCATATAAGTTAACAAAGTCAACCACTATTTGAAAATAATTAGAGGATCAAGTACTAATTTTGGAGGTATGAATAGAAGTTACATTTTTAATAACCGGAGTATAACTCAATTACAAAATAAGGTCGTCGTCGGGCCACAAATCTAAATCTCAAATTCTCTCGTTTCAACCATGAGCGCTTATTGCATACCAAGAGAGGATTTGGACTCAGAGGATAGCCGATGGTGGAAGAGGCCAAGAGACATAGATCTGCAGGGTTTCTGGGACAATGGTCTTATCCTTGTTGATGCTCTAGAATTTGTTAGATTCATTCGACGTAGAAATAAACTGCAAAGAAAACCTAGGCCTACGGTGGAAGAACAAAAGTGAAACTACGGCGTTGGCTCCCTCGCCAAATTCGTGTATGTTCTAATCAAGACCTTGCTCCTGTTGATACTAATGACTCTCGTGCACAACCTTCTACTAGTTCTGCATTCACGGGTTGCAACTATTGTGGTATCACCCACTGGGGTCGACATTGTCCAAACCATGTGCAACGTGCTCATGCGACTGAACCAAAATCTACTCCAAGTTCATGCTAGCTAGACCTAAGATTAATCCCAAGTCTCACCCTCTGTAAGTTGTGTTTGCTATTTATGTATTTAGCGACTTGTGAACTGTGTTAAATCTACGACCAGTCCTTTGCAGTACTAGATAGGTATTTAATGTCAATGGTAATGGTTCTTGTGTAAACCCTGACTTTCTCTTATTTATTGTGTGATTTCTAAACAAGGTCGTCGTCGTCTGTCTGTAATTTGATGTTCCCTTTGACTGTAATCTTCTACTCCTTTAACTTTATTGAGACTTGGATGGATGTTTTGTGGGAATTGAAACAGTGGTTTCAATCCTTAACGTATTGAACAGAAAATATAAAAAACAAACACAGCAGTTTGTTTACCCAATGAAACCTCAATTTAAGGAAAAACACAATGAAAAATATTTTTCTTACTTCGGAACTCCTTAACCACATGAAAGAGGAGCACCGGCCCAGAACAAACCCTAGCTAGACGACGAGCACAAATTTCATCTCGTCGGGTGGCAGCCTTGCCTTGGCAGCTGTATAGGCTTAATTCGCCGACGCTTGGTTTCGATGCCGGACGAGATTTCTCTATGCCTTTTAGTCTCTTGCAGAAGTTTGGCTCAAGGATAGACTATTACACCCCAATTTTTGAAGGATAATTTTCAAAAAAATTGGGCATGATATATCTCAAAATATGACTCTCAAAACCTGTTCACACACTTCCAAACTAAACTCAAAAGCTAGAAATGTAAATGTCAACAAAACTCAACAACTGAGTTAAACATTACATCTCATTAATTACATCAACTTCAAAAGTCTTGTAAAATAAAAACGATCACATGAGCTTAGAAACAAACTGTCATAATATACAAATAAAATGTACAGCACCTAAAACCCAGCCACTATGCCTCCGCCTCAACCCTGTTGATCATCACCTGCAGGTCTAACCCCTACACCATGAATTTGTGCACCGGGTTGTAAAACAACAAACCCGATAAGCCGCCCGTATGAGTAATTCCCAAAATTAACTCAAACATTTCCAACAACCAATAAAACACATGAAACAATATAAGAACAAATATTAAAACCATATAACCAACACTTTTACAAATATACATGTACCCATGAGTCCCAGATATCAATAAAGTATCTCCCATGACCTACAACAAACACATATACCTATAGGTCCCAGATACTAATAAGTATCTCTCATGACCTACAACAACAATTTATGTACTCATGGGTCCCAAATACCTTAAGGTATCTCTCATAACCTACACCGACAGACGGACTACAGCTTTATTCCTAACTATAACCAATCACCCGGCCAAAAGCTTGGAACCCAGTTTGACTGTCCAATATCAAATCACAAAATAATAATAGCATCATAACCATAACCAATTACCCGATTAAAGGCTTGGAACCCGGTTTGACTATCGAAACAACAAATCACAATAGAGTAGTAGCATCATAACCGTAACCAAACACTCGATTAAAGGCTTGGAACCCGATTTGACTATCTAAACAACAAATCACAATAGGATAATATCATCATCAACAACACAATGAACACATCATAATTATATACCCTTTCACATAGATATATTTATGAACACATAGATTTTCCCACATGAATAATCTACCAAGAACCAACAATATTATGATCATATGAACTTTAAAAATAATCACATAATAGGAAAATTTGTTTTATCTTACCTATGAGCTGTTGGCGATCAAACTCATATTTTAAAACAAATAATAGCATATTCTTTAATTCAACATCATCATCAAAATGACCATAACAATTCGGTTCAAAAGTGAACCTTGGTGAGATTTACTCATCTAAATACTCCCGCTGCATCTTCACAAAAATTCAAGGCCCAGCTCAAATCTCAACTTCACAAGTTACCTAAGACTAAGTTCGATTCAGCCTTGAACTGTCCCAAACCACCACCACAAGCTCAGGCTTCAAATCTAATGTTACACCTCGTCGCTGCTGTAATCGGCGGTTTTGATCAATGACGCGTCTACAGTGGCGTCGGGTCTGGCTGTGCCACCTACGTTAGTCATCAGCCTTGAAGACTGGCACGGTTGTGTAGGGGTAGTCCGTGCAAACCTAAAGGGACCGACGACGTCTCGATTGGTGGCTGGAAAAAGAAGAAATTTGGCGAGACCGCCACAACTCCACTGCCTTGCAGCGGTGTCTAGGCGGCGCGACGATGAGCGGCGCTACCCCAGGAATGGAGAAGAGGTCGGTGCGAACCGAATGGGACCGGTAGCGTCGATTTTGGTGGCTGGACGGCGGACTTTTGCTCCAGTGAAGGTCCGGCTGTGCGTGCGGCTCGGGGAGAGAGGAGAGAGAAAATGGAGGGCTTTTCTGAAATCTAGGGTTCCCTCTTTCTATTTATACTCTTTCCAAAACAGAAACTAACTTCCTCTAACCGTAACTTTTTCATACGACATTCGTTTTACGCGTGCCGCGTGTCTACGAACTCGTATCGCCAAACTCTATAACTTTCATGAAGTTTTTGAAAATAACTTACGGATAAGAGAGTCAACTTTTGGTCACTTAAAACAAAGCACCTTAATATTTACTCTCGAAACTTCAACTTTGCACAAACAAATAAGAATTTCCACAAATAATCCTTCATTAAATCAAAAATAATACAAGAAAATTGATATGAAAATCTGGGGTATTACATAGACGAAGGATCCGGATCTGTTGGTTTTTGTGCTAGCTTAGGGGTAGTTGTCTTTTGTTCTGCCTTTAGAACTGTGGGTCGCCGGCTCGCGTCACTTTGGCGAGGCTGGTCGGAACTTAGCGTGGATGCACTAGAGGTTTTTACGATGGCTCATGGAGATTTTCCGCGGCTGTGGCTTTACCGGCAGATCTACAACGCTGGAGGTCAGAGACAAAGGATGTGAGAACGGGGGTAACATATCAGGCCTTCCACCGGTATTGGGCTAGGCCTCTGTTGGAGGTTGTTTGGGCTTCCAGTGGGTTAGAGCTTGTCATTTGGGCCTTAACTTTTTCTAGCCCTTTGGCGATTCTAGGAGTTTTCCACCCATTCCAAGGTTCGATAGGAGTTGGCGAGCCCTGACATTAAGGGCAAAGAGACTTTTCCTTGTTCTTACCTAGAAAAATGATGGAGGATTAGTCTTGTTTAATTCTTGATTCTACTTAGTTGTACACTAATCGAGATCCGTATGCGACTGGTATTATCGCTACATGGGAATTAGGTAGGGGTAGTTTGAAATCTTTTGTATTAGGTTAAAACGAGCGCATTTACAATGAGGGCTCAATGTCTTTTGTTATTTCTTACCAACTAGTTTATTGGTTGTAAGTAGACAATCTGATGTATGCGCCTTCTGATCGTGAATAAGTAATGAAATTATCTATTGGTTCAAAAAAAAATTGAGGAAAAACATTGTCGGGGCTTTAACTCTTGAAAGCCTCTAATGAAAAATCAATGCACTATGAATAAAGAACGAGTCAATTACACACTACGTAGTACTGAATGCGGCTACTATCTCTAGAACCCTAGCAGATATGTTTGAAGTACTCTTCTTTTTCAAGTAATCTTCTTCTTCAATCTCCAAGAAACTAACCACGTCTTTGATCCTTCAATCACATACACAAGAAGTTCAACTCAACACGGAACAATTGAACTTCGACCTTTTCACTATCAATAATATTTTGCAGCAGCAGCAATATTCTCTAAGAGAAATACGTGCAAAAATGTATCTTCAACTTTCCCAGAGCACGTCTATATATCAAGCATATGCGTCCACACAAAACGCAGCCTAGTCTTCACTAGTTTCTTAATAAGAAAACAAGTCCATTAATTCAAGATTCATGATATGAATGAGATCAAATAAAACCAATCAGATAATATCATTCATATAATCAATTTATATTGATTAAACACTTAATATCACATGAGGATTCCTAATCATGTTAGGATCATTTCCTTTCATAGCTAATACACAGGCCGTAATAGGCTTCTTCCCATATACATATCATATTCAATTAAAAATAGATACATATATATCGATATATGTCGTAGTGAATATAGCCTTGCAATGCACACACCAATATGAGAGTTTAACCAAATCAAATCATATATATAATGCATCAATGCTCATCAATCAAATATTTAACCATATATATAAGTTCTAATCAAATCAGAACTTCCTTGCTCGCACTTCTCTATTTTGTATAGGGATGCCAATAACATCATATACCAATAAACTTATCAGAGAACATAGGGAAAACTTAACCCATGTTATTTGTTCATGTTCTACTGCATAAGGATTTCTCATAGCCATAATCTTTGCTAGTCCATTCGATAAAGGTGAATATTGAACATTGGGGCTTGCCTAGCTAAAAGTATGAGCAACATTATCTACCTGTCTGTACATATCTAGGAACTACAGGACCATGCACAGAGCTATTGGCAAATTATTTCCTCAAATGAGAAGAACAAAATCTAATAGTGCGATCCATTTCATATTTATGCAGTCTAGCTAGCTACCCCATTACATATAAGCTCCCAATGCTTGAGAAAATGGCATCCTCTACTTTATAGCTTAGCGGGAAACAAAAAACAAAGTGACACCTTTAACTAGCCAGTCTCAAGGACCATCATCATAATCTCATTACCTTATGAAAATACTTGCTCATTTCGACCACCAATTGATGTACAAGAATGCGCCTTTTACATGTAGGTAACTTTAAATTACTTTTGTGATCTAATTAAGTTTAAAAGTTTAAAACAGAAAACAAATGGTCTTCGTATCTTTGATTCCTTGTATTCAAGTTGCTTGCTTCTGATGTTGCTAGGTTGTTAAGGTCTCGAGTTGTTCTTAGTGTGGATTTTTTTTCTCCTGGTTTTGGCATTCTACTGTCCCGAAAGGAAACAAAAAATGAACTTAAGCAAATAATGGCAATAGTAAATACGCATGGTAAAACAACAAAAACCAGAGAAGTCTTCAGGCAAATGAAGGGACAAAGTCTTCAGGCTTGACGTGGTGGGACTTGCCCCTAAATTTTGTTATTTCTCTTTGTAATAACGATGAGTTGGGGCTTCCCACCTTTCGTTTCTGTTAACTTTTGTTGTTTTGTTGTGAGTTATAGGTTTGTTTTTTATTTTTGTTAGGAGTGGAGTTAGGTCCCTCCTACTATGATGTTTTTTTCTTTTTTCTTCTCAATAAATTACCCTCGTTTCATCGAGGTTTAAAAAAAAAAACAACAACAAAAACCAGAGAAACAGTCTACGCAGGTTCTTGAAAAAAAAAAAGTAATAATCTTGTACTAGATACTAGTTTAAATTGCTTGAATATGATGATTATCATTTTGCTGTAGTAAATCGTTACGCAGTGGAAAATTTAGTTGAAGTGAGACTCAGAATATGTCCTTAACTAGATTTTCCAAGAGCATAAATTAGTTGTTAGTTACTGAAGCTTTACTCTTATAATTTGAGGCTTTACACCATCTTCATTGACATTACTGGTGAAACAAAGACAGAAGAAACAGTAGACTAATCATGGCAGAACTGGTTTTAGCCACATTATATGTTTAAATTCCAATTAGTGTTTAGGGCCGATTATGGTTTATTCTCTAAACCTTAACTTATTTTCGTATCAATGGAAGAGAGGGGGGTGTCAAATTTATGACCTCTACAAACATTTGTTGGAGATAAATGCCTCACTAGATTCCACAAGACCAAATGATACTGCACTCTACTCATAGAGTGAAAATTAAATCAGTATCACTTATTTCTTGTTAAGTATTTCACTGTTACGTGTGAAATCATCATCACCAATATCACTTCACTAAAGAAAATTAACCAATCTTATATTTGTTCGGAAACAACCATCAAGCAACCTAACCTAGTAATCCAGTCCACTCTAATTCATTCTTATTCAGAAAGTAGTAGCTAAACCTGTATAAAAATGAATAAAACTAAATGAATTTTCAGATTTTCACTTTAGTTTTTTTTTTTTGATTCAAGCAAATTTTAGGAAGTAGTGTCCTGAGACACTCACTTTTCACAACAATAGTACTGCCAAATGTTTGCATGTCAAACATGTCAATTGTAATACTCCGGAAATTCGATATTAGTTTCTAATATTATTTGGGAATTTTCGAATTAGAAGTTAGTGTGTTTTTGAGGTTCAAAGGAAGAGCGGAAGTGTTCGGACGCATAAATTACCCGAAACGATTCTACTTTCTTTAAGGGTCATAGAGTTGACTTTTTATTCGTTGAGTTTCTCAAGAAACTTCCTTCATGAAAGTTGTAGAGCACGACGATACGAGTTCGTAAGCACATGACACGCGTTAAACGGACTTCATATGCAGAAGTTATGGTTAGCGGAAGTGTTGTGGCTTTCTGGGATTTTTAGTATAATAAGAAAAGTTTTAGGGTTTCCATTTCATTTTTTTCGCAACCCATTTCTCCCTCTCTCTCTCTCTCTCTCTCTCTCTCTCTCTCTCTCTCTCTCTCTCGCGCCTCACCCTCACTATCTAAGAATTCCTTTCGACCCGACCCGAACCTGGCCGACCTAACCTGGCTTTTCCGGCCGACTCCGGTGGACTCAGACGACGGCACCGGTTAGAAATTCTTTCTCTCATCGGCGCAATCCTCAATGTGTTGGTGAGTGAGGACTACTCGAGCTGATCTGTGCAAATCAAGCGCCACAGTGAGGGCGACGACCAAGGTCTCAACCCAATTGGGATTCTCACCGTCGACGGCGACGATGAGGCTTGAAACCGGTCAGGATAAAAGCTCCTTGGCGTCCTGGCTCCACTTCTGGTAGTCTTGAAGCTCGATTTGAAGCTTGGTGTTGCAGAGTTGGGTTTCGAACTTTCAGGCGAGTTTCTGGCGTACTTCGGCCAAATTGGAGGTCACTCCAGGTATGAAAGTTGCTCTTTTTGCCTTGATGTACATGTTAGGTATATTGGGTTGCCCAGATTTTGAGGTGGTAGGGATGACGCGTGGGGCCCACTCGCCAAGGCGCATGGCAGCGCGTTTGCCAGGGTGTGTAGTTTTGGTTGCTATGGTTAACTAGTTCTTGTTGTTGTGAGCTGGTTGATATGAGACTAGGTCAAGTTATGAGTAAGATTTGTTTGTTAGATTCTATGTTTAATTGTAGACTTGTGCAAAGTGTTGAGCTTTGAGAATCCGAAGTTAGGCAGCGTGGGAAGGTTGTTAAGTGTCCGACGATCTTGGGATGTCTCGGAAGAAGGTTGTCCCCTTTTGGGTAAATCTTGGGTTAAAGCTTGTTTAAGGGTGCAATGTTCATTTTTGTTCAAGTAATTACTAAGGATGACATTGTGTTATCTAGGTGATTGACAAAGTTGGTGTTGTACTTATTCTTGTGGTGTGTGAATAATATGAGCACAAAGTGTTATGTTTATAATGTTTTTTCTACCCTATTTAGTTATGATATTCTCATAATAATATCATTTCTGAATGTTTTGTGATTGTAGAGGCAATGAGAGCATAAATTAAGAAAAGAAGACTAAATCGTGAAAATAAGAGAAAAATGCAGAAAACCCAAAAGAAAGTCCAAGTAGCCCAAGGAAGGAAGGAGAAGTAAATTTAGATTCCAAGTCCAAAAAAGAAGGAGAAAAGTCAAATATTTCACTTAGTCCCACATTTTTCTAGAAGAACAAGCAAATTTGGATTCCAACTCTAAAAAGAAAGGAGAAAGGTCAAATGTGTTCTCCTAGTCCCACATCATTTTGGAAGAGAAGTTTTACCAAGATATTCACTATATAAAGACAGCTTTGTGTACTTCTCAAAGTATCATTCATTCACACAGAAACTTAGAGAAATATTCTAGCATAGCCGAGTAGTCTTCCTTCTCCTTTGCCAAAGCATTTTCTCTCCTTTGTGAAGCTGTGAAGGACTTCTCCAAATTGGCAGCAACTCTGGAGCATAGGAGCAGCGATTTCCATCATCATCTCAAGCTTCCTTGAGGATGAAAAAGTGTTATATTTGCCTCGTGTTAGTTTATATACTCTTCAGTTATAAATTTCAGAATATGACTTTTGTTTATGGATTTGGATTTGGTTGTTCATTGCGATTGTTATGGTATTAGTAGATTTAGAATTTTATTAACGCATGTTATTGTTTTGTTTATGATGTCTTAGCAATATGATCTTGCCAATTCTTTGTGTTAGAAAGGTTACGTTTTTGGTTTAATAATTATGCTAGAATGCATGGTAGCTATTGTCATGGTTTGTGCTAAGCTTCTTTAAGTAAGTATAGATCTCAAGTGGTGAAAACTATATAATAATAGTTGAGAACGTAGATTGCAACAATTACATGTTACGACTTCTCGGATATGGTTGTTGTTTAATCTCATAATTCTATGGCACTTAATGATTCATGTTTAGTGTATACGGGTACTCTGAGTGACACAGAGTATCGATCGCAGCCTTCGCATGAAATATCCTAGGTTCTAGACTTCTCTGTGCTTAGGAGATAAAGTAAGTAGAATTAAAGGAATGCATGTCCTCTTCATGCGTGTGTTTTGAGATTATTTCTTTTGCTTCGAGTTGGCATGATAATCATATTGTTAGGATTGAAACATGATCTTAATGTGTGGTTAGGGTTCGAGTCTCTCTCTATGTTGAAGTGTTGAATGAATTGATCACTTGTATATATTAGTCTAGCTTTTATCTTTATCTTTTAGTAGGAATGTTAGAATCAAACTCTCAAAACCCCTCTTTTTACATTGTATCATATGTATATTTGTAAATGTATATTTGTAAATAAATACTTGTATATACTTTTATTGTTAGCTATTGACCTTTTACATGATCATTGTTACAGGAGCACCTTTAGTCCCCGGATTGATCAAACCTTATTTGCCTTATACTACGATTGTCAAAAAAGGTTCTTAATTGTCGCACGCCCGGTAACGAGCGTGTCAGTGAAAACGTAGCGGGAGTTAAAGGTGAGTAAATCTCACTTGGTTCATAATGGAACCGTAATTGCTTTATAGTTTATTTATCGTAAAATTGTGAAATTGCTTTCTTTGAAACAAAGTTTTGGTTTAAATCACATAAACTTGATCGACTACGGTTGATGGGTAAGTAAAATGGGTTTTCATATAAAAATGATTTTATGAGATTTACGAATATGAACTATAATTGGTAATGGTGGGGTGTATGACTATTGATGTAGATATTTAGTGAAATATCTGTTTTGTGATAAGATATTGTGAATAATGTATTGCTTGTGTTGGTTCTATTGATGTTGGTACATTACACTTCATGTGAATAGATGATGACATATTGTGTTGAGATATGTCATTTGGATGAGTAATTATTGTGATGTATAAGTTGAGCTAATTGTGACTTATTAGATGTTCTAAATCAAAAGAATTATGCTTAATGGTGGAATTGTGCCTTAATATATGGTGATTGTGTGTATTAGTTGTGGTTGTGTGCCTTACTGGTGATTGTGTGCATTAGTTGTGGTTGTGTGCTTTAGTAGTGATTAAGATCTTTCGGGGTGGTGTTAGTGAACCGGGAATTAAGTCTTGGCCGAGTGATTGGTTACGGTCAGTTTAGAGCTCTAGTCTGTCTGTCGGTACTTCATGGGGGATAACTAAGTGTTGACGAACCCATGAGTACGTGTTTGTCTAGTTACTTATGGGGGGATGACTAAGTGTTGACGAACTCATAAGTAAGGGTGAAGAAATGATTGTGTGATGTTCTTACGTGTTGTCATTTAAATTTCTTGCTTGAGTATCTCTTGCGGGAGATTCTTTAATCTGAATTGTGTAATTTTAGTGGAATTTCTGAACTATACCTTTTACAGGATTCATTTATGATTTTGAGTTGTCGTGTTTTCTTATTTACTTTCTTTTGAATTCTCTTGCTTTTAGGCGATTTCCTGAACTAAGTTTCTAATGCAAGAATTACCGGTTTTACCTTATGTGATTTTGGAATGAGTCCTTTAATTTAGATCTACTCATACGAGCTTTTAAAACTTACCAGATTCGTTGTTTATAACCCGATGCACGAATTCATAGTGTATAGATTAATTTTGCAGGTGAGAATTTTCAAGATTGAGACGTAGAGGTCTATAAGCTGCTTGTTAGGAGTTGAATCTTTTATTATTATTGAATTGTCGATTTGTAGTAAGCTCTTTAGAACGTCATCTTTTATTTGTTATCTCAAGTTATGTAAACTTCGGAATGTAATATATGACCCAAAGATTTGGGTCTATATTGACAGTCTAATTTCAGTTTTGTTTTTTAGATAAATGTAGAAGTTATAGAGTTAGAAATCTATTTTTTGTTATCATGCCTTGAATTTAAATTTTTATTTATCTAAAATTCGAGGTGTGACATCAATCATCAACTGAATGGAAATGACAATATTTGTTGGCATATGAACAAATATTAATGCATCTTTGTTTCTACAATGCAAGAATTGACGCATGGCTCATGCTAAAATTCGATCAATGTCTATATACATACAAAAATATGCATGTATATGTATATATGTGTTTTTTTAACCACTTGAAACAAAATCTCAACCAAAACTAAATGCTACGATAAAAAATTGAAGAAGCTAGGTCCCTTACAAGGACGTAGCCAAGAGTACAAAACTATCTAAGCTAAACTTTTTTTGATAAATTGTTGATAAAATATTCAAAATGTATGAAAATAATGCTTTTGTAGAATTTTTTGCAAATAATTATTGTATAAATTCAAAAATGTACATATGAAAATTCAAACATTTGAGTAACGAGGGATGGGACTTAAAGTTTTTTTTCGAACAAGGGAGACTTTTTTTTTTGTTGGAGAACAGGTTAGACTTGGAGTCGATGAAGGCCAATGATTATATCTTTTTACTAAAAAATACGTGGAGGTGCCGTGTAGACTTAAGGAGTAGATTTGGGTATGTTATAGCAAATATGACGATTGGAATTAGTCTACACATTCTCATTAGATAACTCCCTTATATAGGGGATGAATACAGCAGTTACAAATGGTAATTACAAGGTAATGAAATCTAATAATGTCTAATTGCTTAATTACATATAATTACATGATTCTCTCTTCGTCAGTTACTTTGACGGAGACACATCAATGTATTTTTCCTTCAACACTCCCCCTTGTGCCAAGTCAAAGTTAAAGTGGTCCATGAGAGTTGCCTCATTAAAAACCTTGCCAAGTAACAAAACCCAGTGGGACAAAATAAATTTTGGTCGAAGGGAAAAACAGCACAACGCACTTATGTGTGTTAGACTCCTCCTGAAGTCTACACTCCCCCTGATCCTTACATTAATCAAGGGAGCTAGGGACGTCTTTGCATTCCTATGTTTTTCACATGCCTTTCATATATAGTCGTAGGCTGCGATTTGAGAAACAAGTCTTTCCTATTCTCCTCGGACCTTACTTGATTCACTTGAATCTTGAGGAGAGTCTTTTCTCACATGGTATCGTCGTGTTCCCAATGGCGATTACATCACTAGTTTAGGAACGACTTATTGATCACCGATACCTAACAGTAAAAACCAACCAAAGCATCGTTTGAGGTTTTGATGTAGGGGATTACAGTTCTATCTGCATTCCCTTTCATCTTTCTTTAGGGATAGGATGAACTCAAGTCAATGGTTCATTTAGGTATTAGGATACGTTCTTTATACCTTCCAATGACACTGCGTTGGCACTTGAACAAGTTCAATGAGAATGTAATTCTCGGTAGTGTTCATTAGGCTAAGTACAATATTGCTCATATTGCACTTTAGAGAAGAGTTTTCATTTCTCTACCCTTCTTCATCAACTTCCTTTGGACGAAATGGATTTTCTTTTACATCCAAACATTGACGGATCATTTGGGAGTGCTAACAGTATGCATTTTATCCATGTAAATCGCCTGAGAATCTTTTGGACACATGCAGACTAGTGGATTAGTATTCCACAAACTCGTTATTAACCGAGATCCCCAAGATTATTCATCTCAATTCAGATTTCATATAGCTCGCGGTTTCTCTTACTTCATCAAGAGTACCTACTATGTTCATATCATCAACATAGATAGCTATAATTGCAAATCCGGAACTTTTTTCTCTATGAGTACGCAGGGGCATAGTTCATCATTTTGTATCCCTTTCCACTCAAGTAGTCACTTGCATAAAATGAGCGTTTCAATTCTAATTGCAAACGCACTCCGTGGTTTAGAGTTACTTGAGTTGGATAGTTTAAGGTCATCGGGCACTTTTATGGATATCTCTCAATCAAGATCCTCATGGAGATAAGTAGTAACCACATCGATGAGCTACATTTCCATTATGGAAGATTATTTCTCCTCGTTGTCAATCCAGAGCGTTGCGAGAAACCTTGGCGCCACAAGGCGAGCCTTGTCCTTTAGGGCTTCATTCTTCTCATTACCCTTTATGACAAAGATTTATTTATGTCCTACATGCTTTACACTTGGTAAGGTTAGCACTACCACACAAAATACCTGTCTCTTTGTCAGAGAATCTAGCTCTTCCTGGATCGCACTTTTATGTAGGCCAATATGCTCTTTGTTGACATTTTTCAACAGAGCGTGGTTCGATACCTTCGTGCTCTATGATTCTTTGAGCAACAGTATGAATCATCAATGTGTATGTACTCTCGTAATATGTTGAGATTTTGTCTCTGGAATCATTTTAAACATTGGAGCGTCCTCCAGTATTGATTCATGGACATAACTGTAATCAAAGACAATCTCATGAGAGAGATTCTTTACATTGATGAGGTTGTGCCTAACTCGCCCAATTCCTTTAGACAAGTATCGATCGAACCAAGTGGCCTCCCCCTATTCCTTTAGGGAGCCACGGCCTCAACCACACCTCCACTAAGTATGGTTGCGTCGCCTCTATCTGCGGCAACGTGCCCCTTATTGGGGACTTTTAACCTTGCAGGCGTTTGCAGCTAATATGTATGATCTCGTCACTTTGGCAATATCTTTAAACGCATCAGGCATCGAAACTGTTACGTTCTAGATATTGACTATGTGGGGATCTAGATGAGACAGAGTGGGGACAACCACGACAATTCCTGTCGTTCCCATAGAAAATTCTTTATCTTATCTCCCCCTAACGACGGAAAGACTGTCTCATCAAAGTGACAATCCACAGATCGAGCGGTGAGATCGCCTGTAAAGGTTCCGAATAGTGGATAGTTGTTAGAGGTTCGTATCTAACAGATATACATATTCGTTCTTGGTGACCCATTTTGATGCATTGTGGGAGCGCAATAGGCACATATGTTGCACAACCAAATATGTAAATCTCAGGCTCATGTCCAGTTTCCAACTGGTACGCATGAAATGGTTGGCTGACAGTGGGCCTAAAAACGAATAAGTAAAGATATAGGCATCAAGTCCTTTTGATGTGAACTCTCAGCATTGTCAAGTCTAATAGGCTTGATGATCAAAGTTTGCAAATGCAGCATTTCTAGCGGATAATTATTCGACTTGTGACCAGTGTGTGCAGTATTGCATAACCCCAAGCAGATATAGGCAGAGTGGTGCGCATAACTAGTGCCCTAGCCACCCTTCATGGTGGCTTCTGCGAGACCATTGTGAGTATGAATATGGGGTGTCAAGATGTTTTACATTGATCTTGATCGTTATGCAATAAGCATCAAGTCCTTTTGATGTGAACTCTCAGCATTGTCAAGTCTAATAGGCTTGATGATCAGAGTTTGCAAATGCAGCATTTCTAGCGGATAATTATTCGACTTGTGACCAGTGTGTCGAAACGTCCTCCATAACCATAGAGTACTGTAATGGTCCGCAATTCTAGAAAGATAAGTCCACATATCACATTATATTCTTGGTAAGAATGGAATATTTTGGTTATCTTTAGCATAGGAAGGTCTCGATCCTGTTTTTGCTAAAGAATAGGCTTTGCAAAATGAGTGATGTGCCTTTGAATTAATCAATAAGGCATGGTGGGAGGCAAGTTGTGCATTAGGTGCTTAGAGTGCAATGACTGCATTGGTGTAGCATTAGCTAGGACCGGCCAGTGCCTGACGGTTACGGTCAGCGTGGTCACCTTGCAATGTGACTAAGTTTTGTCTCATTTTATTATTCACTCAAAGGAGAGGATGTCCGTTTGAATTCTTCAAAATATGGATCATCATGTCATGACCAAGTTGTTTCTATGTGGTCATGCTAAAGCCTGTGTGAGTCAATATCCTACATTTCATTGTAGGTGACTTGTTAGGTTCTTTAAAGTGTGTTTCCGTTCACATTTATATGAGGTAATTCTATTCCATTTCATTCCTCAATTCCTCAGTTGGTTTTCATATGATAACCGTTGGCACAAATATCTTTGAAATTTTATGAGGTTCGATTAGCTCGTGGTGCATACAGAGTTTATATGACTTTAAATATTGTGCCGTTAGGCAACAAAAATCAAGCAATGCCTCGCCCTTGTAAATTAGTGTAGGTAGTCCCACTAAGCACCATTTTCCTCTTCCATACATTCTTTACTCCTCGATACATTCCTTACAAGTATATGAGAATGTATAGGATTTGAGAAATATATATACCCCATATTCCTTTAGGGCATTTCTATTTAAGTAGAATGATATGTTTTTCATTCTAATAATTTCTCTATTTATTTGGTGGATGCATTGCTTTGCAATTCTAGTGCTATATCGAACCATGTATATTTGCAGTAAATAAAAAATCGAATAAGTTCAATGCTTTTGAATATAATTCAGAACATAATGGGCCAACGATAATCAAATCAAAGTCTCATCTAATTCATCAAGCAATATCCACATAAACTGTAAGACTAAAACAACAGTTTAATTAAACAAAAATATCTTGAAAAATTAATAACAGATTAACCGAAGTCTGAAACTTTCTTAGATTGACATCCGCATCATCTCTATCTTATGTATGGTAAGCCTCTAGGGATTGAAATTCCTTTTTCAATCTTGGTGTTGAAAATGCTTTTTCAATTCCTCTGCTTCCATGATTCTCTATACTTTCTATAAGTCGCAGCTAATTCTTTGCTAGCTTGCAATGTTTATATAAATATTTTTGTTGATTCACACAGGGTACTTGATTGCTCATGTCTCTTCTCATAAAGACCCTCTTTCACGTTGTACATTGTTCCCACATGTTTTTGAATGATTGTATAAATCTACACGTACATGGTAATTATCCTTTGCTTTGGGATTTCTTTTACTGTTCATATTTTTAAAAAATGTCTTTATCCTGACCGACCTTACATTGTGGTTTAAGAAATGCTAATTACTACTTGTGGAAAGCTGTTTCCATAATTTTACCATGCTCAATCCTTGATTGGCTTAATAGAGGAACAAAAATGGTACTCAAGTTCTGCAGAGTCCAATGAATTAAAGTCCAGCTATGATGGTTCAACCATCTGTGAAATAGAGTAAGAAGAAGAAATATTAGAGTCGCAGTCTCAATAAACATCCCCGAGTACTATAATATTCCAAGATGCATAATCTTCGTTTCGAATGTGAAATTTCGTTATCACAATAAAATTTATTGTTTAATAATTTTTTTACCGTATAAGCTCATGAAATTTCATTATCATTTCTTTCTACGCAGTCGTAAAGACATTCACGGTAAGCAATTTCCAAGATATATGAATTAGATTTTAGGACCAAGATTCATAGTGGTCACATTCTTTGTCGATGCTTTGTGAAATTGCTTCATCACAAGTTTATCATTTTGATGCTATCAATTTGCTTCATCATAGCAACACAATTTATATGATATGCTAATAAATAATCATTTAATTAAATTGTATATGCATAGCATATAACATTTTTGAATAAAGCATAGCATATAACATTGTAATATGTCACAACGATTGCAAAATAATTTCATCAAGTAACATGCTAAATATCATGTATTAGCATAAAATTTAACGAAAACAGTAACGTTAACGTAAATCATACTTGTGAGTCTGCCAAATAGACTGCGTATGGAGCGTTAGCCCTCACAATTAGCATTTGAGTTGCCACATTTCAATTGGGTTGTCACCACAATTTACATTTCGATCGTCACATGTTAATGGGCACATGCAAAACCATTAAGATTTATACGATTAGTCACATTTAATCGTAAATAGTAAGTAATAAATGGTGTTATTATAACACAATAAATAACTTAAACAATAATTACTTTTCTGTTTTTTTTTCATAAAACAGTAAATAGTAAATCTGTAAACAGTAACTAGTAAGTCCATATTCACTATATGGTAATTTTATGAAATTACCTTCGTAAAATATCTGATTTACCAGAAAGGGTAAAACACCTTTTCTGGGTCGGATCCGGGTCGTCGGCGCCGCTGGCAGAGAAGGCAGGGGGGCCAGCGCGGGGGTTGCAGCGCTGCCGGATCGGAGCTTTGGGAGAACCGATCTGGGTTGCTGCTGGAGCCGATATGGGTTGCCGCGGAGTCAGAGACGATGCCGGAGTTTCGAGGGCGGCGCTGTGCTGTCCGGAGCTGCGAGATCAGGATCCGTGACGGACGAGGTGGCGCCGGATCGGGGCAGAGTTGGGTTTCCTGTCGGTGGCTGTGGTCTTCGGCGAACAACCTGAGATCGTCGGCAAACAAACTAGATTGACCAGATCTTGGCTGTCAAAATATAATGCAGAAAAATTTAAGGCAAGCACACAATGAGGAAACATGAAAATCAGAAGGAGAATGGGTGTAGAGGTGCTGCTAGGGCAGCGAGAGAGAGTTTTGGTTGCCGGTTCAGAAATTTGCCGGCCAATTTTGGTGAGGGAACGCCGGAGGTGATGATGGGTGCCCAAATCATTATTTTGGGTGCCTAAAGCCTTTCGGAGCAGATCTGAGGAGTGGAGATGGTAATTTTCTCTGATCGCCGGTGGGCATGGCAATGGCCGAAGGGAAAACATTAGGGTTTTTTTTTGTTTTTCTTTGGCTATCAAACTCAAAGTAAAGCAAAGTGTTGATAACGTGTTATAAGAAATATGACGATTAGAATTAGTCTACATATTCTTATTAGATAACTCCCTTATATAAGGGATAAATACAGCAGTTACAAATGGTAATTACAAGATAATGAAACCTAATAATGTCTAATTGCTCAATTACATATAATCACATGATTCTCTCTTCGTCAGTTACTTTGACAAATACACATCAATGTATTTTTCCATGGTCCCCAAGTCAGGAGAGGTTTCCCACCATAATTTCCCGAGCTGAGTTGCTCCATAGGCTGCCAACCTATTGGCTACCTTATCTCCTTCTCCATAAATATGACTGATCCGAAAGTTAAATTGCTTAATTAAGTGCAAACAATTCAACCATCGAATACGAAGTTTCTAAGGGATTAATAGAAGAAAATTAAAGTAGTTAATTACCAGAATAAAGTCTGTGTCAAGCCAAACATGAGTCCAATGCAATCTGAATTGCTTCTATTACTACCAGCACTTCAACCTCAAGTGCACTTTGAGCAGACACATTTGAGGCAAATGCACCCTGAAAAATGTCGTTATTATCTCGAAAAACGCTGTCAAAATCTGTCTGATTCTCACCCTGAAAAGACCCATCAGTGTTTATTTTTAACCATGAAGTTGGAGGGCTTTTCCAACGCACAGGAAATAAACCTGGAGCTCTAGCATATAGAGGAGAAATCCCAAGAGCTAAAATCTAGGTTGCGCAAATGGAGAAACAATCTCAGGTTTTAAACAAATAGTAGCATAATCTTTTAATGCCAGAATAAGAGTGTTTTAATCTTGTTGAACAAAAGTTTTTTCCATCGAACCCCTCGACTTATTTCTTTCAACCCACAAACACCATAGCAAATTACAGAAAATTAACCTCTAAAACAGCTTACCCGAACGTGAAAGGCCATCACAGATTCCAGGGGTAATCAAACCAAGCAGAGACCACTTTGAGGGTGCTTGCATGTGGAAAACACTCCAATTCCAAAGACTCATTGCTATAGGGTAATGTAGAAAGAGATGGTCCACCGTTTCCACATCCGAACAACATAGAGAACAATTGGGCCATAAAGAGGTACAAGTATGTTGTCTTCGCTCATCCACCAATATCCGTCTATGCAACACCTTCCAACACAAAATACTCTTTCTTGGTTGAATGGCTCTGTCCCAAACCCATTCATGAACCACACGATGCAGTCTAACAAACTCATAAGCATTCATACATTTATGTATAAATGTGTGTATACATACGTTTATATCAATCTAGCATATTTATACATGTGTGTATGAATATGACCCCAAACCTTAAGATGTTAGAATGAATTTAATTCTAATATATATATTATAATAGTAGTGTTATTTTTTTTCGACTAGCAAAGAAAATTATAACGAGAATCCTCTACAACAACCTAACCCCAACCTGTCAAAGTGAAAGGTTTGACTAGCAGCTAGAGGAAGAACACCATTACTCTAACTTTGAGGGATATGATTATGGCCAATGTTTGCCAAGACATCATAAACAAAATTAGCTTCGTGTCGCACGTGAGTAAATGATACAACATTAAACATACCAGCTAACTTCATAATGTCTTGCATCATAAATTTAATACGCCATGGAACTTGAAACTTCCCCAGTAGAGCATCAATAAGAATTTAGAGCCACCTTCAACTTTTAAATTGAGGAGCCTATGTGTCTAAGCAGCCATTAATCCTCCCCTTAAGGCAAGGGCCTCCGCTAAAAGAACAACAGTATACCCAAATCATTTAAAGCTGCCAAAATCGGTTTACCCTGGTCATTTATGAAAGCAAAACCTACAACACTATGGTGATTATGCCACACGAAGTCATCAAAGTTCAGTTTTAGAAAACCGATACATGTGTTAGGAGGCTGCGTGTAATAGTATAACAACTTCGTTGCGGTGGAGGAAAAGAAGGATTAGCAGATAACTATAACTTGTAAAAGTTAGAAGAAGCAAACACAACTTGTGAGGGAGTATAGTACTAATCTCGAGAGATCAAGTTGTTCTTGGCTCTCCAAATCAAATACGAAGTAGTAATAGCTATATTAAAAAGATGAGCATCAAAAGTAGAGTGCAATAACTGCATCAAATCCATAAAAGATGCAGTCCACTGGTCTAAATTAATATTAAAAAAAATATACACTACCAGATCTTTTTTGCAAAATGACAAGTCAGAAACATATGATTCTGAGTCTATAAGGTAGCATGACAAAAAAGGCAATTGCAATTTGTAATGTGATTAGTAAAAATATTATCTCGAGTCATCAACCAACCTTTAATCAAGTGCAACTAAAATAGTAGTGTTAAGTGCAACAACATAGCTAGCTAAACAGAGGCTCCCTTAGAACAATCTAAATCAAGTGTATATAGTTAAGCATAACTAAATTAGTCGTACGTTCGTATTATAAATCAACGCTAATGTAGATTGACATATTCAAATAGAGGTTGGTCCGGAGTTCACAATAAAATAGGGGGTTGTGCAGTGTGTCTAGTTGTTTGGTTGATGGCGAAAACAACAATGATTTGACTACTCTTCCAAGGTTTGAGGACTAGGCATCATTTTTCTACTATCCTTGTCACATCACTTCATTATATATGGTTCATCAACAACACAATTATTCATGCACCATACTTTCCCAATTATTCATTTTGTCTTTAGTCTCAAGTTATTATACATATGTACACATATTTTCTTTTCACCAAATAATTTCAAAGTGGCTTTCATATAGTTTTGGAAAACAAAATAGACCATAAAGTTCTGAAACAAAATATACGAAAACAAAATCTCAAATAATTTCGATTGGAGATATTGAAATCATGTCCTTAACTAGGTTTTTAAAAGAAGAATGATTTTTTTACTTTAACCATAACACAATGAGCAATCGTGCCAACGAGAGAGAAACCACATGGACATATATAGAAAAAAAAAGTGTTCACAATTAACCTTAAGAGAGGTTTACAAACCTCATTGAATTTACACTAAATTTTTAATTTATACAAACATTACACACAAAACAGTATTGTGTATTAACTTTAATACACAATACTGTTCAGAAGAAGGGAAGAGGGTCCTATTGGAAGCAGATGCTAAGTCTAAAATCAAGTAAGAAACCATCAAATTTCAACAATAATAGAATACGTCACAATAAAAAAAAAATTCTACCGAAATTATGGATATTGTATATAGAAAAAGATTGTATGAAGGAGAAAAGAGCTCTTCGCATCAAGCAAAACCGGAAATTCAGTATTTTTCCCGGAAAGGACAGAACTCTTTATTTCTTTATTTATGAAAATGACAGAAACCATTTTCTCAGATTCTTCTGCTCCTGAAAATAACAGGTAACAAAACCTTAACATCCAGGATAACATCCAATTCCCTACCAACCCTGATACGACCCACCCACCCACCGACCCACCCATATATTTCCTACCATAATTAACCATCGCTACACTTTTCTCTAATAATCCAACCGCGCGTCGAAACACGCGCCACTCCTTGTCTGAAAATTCAAAATGATTCTGGGTTTACCAAACTAACAAAGTCAAAAAGAAAAGGCACAGATTGCAGACCCACGTCGGAGCGTGAAGCGGACGCCAGTGTAGTGGTACCTGGGTGCCAAAAAGACCCCAGCTCACGTGAACCATGAGCGCGTGCCTTCACGAGCCACTCTAAACTAAACCCAAAAACATACGCGTATCTTTTTCCGAAATCCAGAGCATAGGAACGTTGGAGCGTGGAGCTAACGCGGAGGAGTGTGCGAGTGGTGGTGGTAGCCGGAGCCAAAAACCCCTAATAAAGCTGTGCTGTGGGTTCCTCTCTCTCTCCGTATCTCTCCGTCTCCTCCAAAACTAACGCCCTGGAAGAGAAAAAGTACAAACCCACAGACTGAGAAAGAGAGAGAAAAGCTCAGAACCAGACAGACTCATCCTAGACTCGGACCCTCTCTTAAATCCCCCCCGCCTCTCTCTCTCTCTCTCACAAGAAAGCAATGGCAATCTCTCTCTGCTTCATTCCCTCCTCCTCCTCCGCCACCGCCGCCGCTTCTTTCAATCCCCACCGTTTGCTTCCCTCGCTCTCCGCCTCTCCCGTCGTCCACCTCCGCCTCGGCGTCTCCGCCCCCTCCCTCTCCCACCGCTGCCTCCAATTCCGCCGCGTGCTGTTCTCAGCCGGCGGCGGGGACGGCGGATTCAGCGGCGGAGGCTCCCACGGAGGCGGAGGCCGCGGGGACAGCGGAGGCGAGGACAATGCCGGCGGGAAAAACAGGGTGGAGGCGCTTATGGTGTTGAAGAAGTCCGGCCGGGGACTGGAGAGCTTGCCGCAGGACTTGGCGGCGGCGATCCAGGACGGCCGGATCCCCGGCGCCGTTGTGGACAAGTATTTTGAGCTCGAGAAGAGCGGCTTCTTTTCGTGGCTGCTGCAGTTCGCTGGGTTTAGGGAGCGGTTGCTGGCTGATGATCTCTTCTTGTTTAAGGTCTTCATGGAGTGTGGCGTTGGTCTTTTCACCAAGGTCTCTTTCTAATTTTCACTCTCGAATTACAATGCCTTCAGTCTATTTGTTTTTTTCGTTTTCATTTCCAATTTTCATCCAAATGCGTTCGTTTTGTAGACTGCTGCAGAATACCAGAAGCGCAAGGAGAACTTTTTCAATGAGCTCGAAGTTGTATTTGCAGATGTGGTATGATTCTCAATTGTATTCCTACTGCTCTAAATTGGTACATGAATTAGCCACATTGTACATAATTCTCAAAATTAGTTGCATTATATGTACAGTACGCATGCCCATGACCTTTATAATCACATGCTAACCGGATATAGCATTTGATACAGGTCAAAGCATTCTTGCAGGCTTTCATAGATAAATATTGTACTTACTTTGCATTAAATGATTACTCATAGATTATATTATTTCGCCTCAGCAGGTGCATAAGCAATATCTAGCATATTTTGTTTGCCTATAAAATCTCTATTACAGCACTGGACTTCCTTAATGGTGATTTGTAAGTATTAAATGGAGATCGCTTGGGTTTATTCTTCAGAAAATCGTTATTCATATGGAAAAATCAGTATTGATGCATTGTTTCTCCATTGTCTTTTGAATCTGTTTACTTCCTATCATTCATGTTTGCTATATCTTTCTCTTAGGTAATGGCCATAATTGCAGATTTCATGCTTGTATATCTTCCTGCCCCAACTGTTTCTCTTCGGCCACCACTTGGACTGAGCGCAGGGGCAATCACCAAGTTTTTCCATGGTTGCCCTGATAATGCATTCCAGGTTACTATTCTATGAACCCCTAAAGTTCGTAAGCATTATAATAAAATCTAGATAAAGTTACTAATAGGTTTTGAAAATTCTGTCTACAGATCGCTCTCTCTGGAACATCATACTCCTTATTACAGAGGATTGGTGCAGTAGTGGTAAGGAGGATTTTATTTGAAGTTTTGAAGTAAGAATGGCATCACACACACACACACACACACACACACACACACACACACACACACACACACAGTCGGGATCCAGAGAGGACGTCCACACTGAGCTTAAAGTGCGGACGTCCCTCCGTTCTCCACCGGAAAGCTCCGACGACGGCGCGCCTCCACCCTAGCGGACTCCAGCAGCGTCCCCGATCACTTTTCCTCCCCGGCGAGTCCGTCAAATTCCAGTTTTCCGGCGAGATCACCCAAAACTTCAAATTGTGATATTCTCGCCGGAAAACAGGAATTCGGCGGACTTGCCGGGGAGGGAAAGTGATAGGGGATGCTGTTGGAGTCCGCTAGGTGGAGGCAGGCCATCGTCGGAGCTGGACGGTGAGAACGGAGGGACGTCCGCACGCCCTGGGCGTGCGGACGTCCTCTTTAGATCCTCTCCATATATATATATATATATTTCATAATCCTCATTTGTTTGGGCAGAGAAATGGGAGCAAGCTCTTTGTCGTCGGTACTGCTTCATCACTGGTTAGTATTTTCCTAGCTTCTTGTTACTGGTTCTTTTGGAAATTGCTTTGTCATTGATTTGTGAATGCTTGCTTGCAAGAACAATTTTCTCACATGTATCAGTTTAAATTTGGCCAAATAAATCTCACAACAAACATATGGTACACTTGACAAAAAATAAAATAAAACTTTTAAATATTTATATGGTCGACTTCTGTAATCTTTTTTTTTTCCTTTTCTTATTGATATCTCAAGCCAATCATTCTCCCTTTTGAGTGGGAAATGGTTGGGACACATCCAATTGCCAAAGATGTATTGAAGGTACTCCTGGATATTTGAAAAAAATTAAGTCAAGACTGGGATCTATAACAAGGGTCTGTCCATTTATAACATTTCGCTGGTTGGGGATATTAAAGGTTACATTGCCAACTTTAGGGGATGGGTTGGCCATCCACTGGAATATCGTTCAGACCTTTTCTTTGTTTTCGAGCATTTGATGATGCTCATGAAAGCTTCGGTTAGGTTACAATACTGATATGTCATGGCATAGTCTCCTCTATTATTGATATAGTCTTTTCATGCGCTGAATAACAGTGGTCTGACTTTTTAATTTGTGCATAGTCCACTCTTTCAATGATATATCGATCTCTGTCATACCTTTAAGTTCTTAAGACAGGAAGGCGCCAGAAAATGTGAGGGGTCGAGTTATATAGTTGAAATAAACGCATTGTCGCATAGTAACAAGAACACTCTGTCTAGGCTCATAAGATATTGTCACCGGCAGTGAATTTCCCAGTGAGAGAAGAATCCATCTTTTCTGTTTAAAGTCCACAGTCAAAATCTTTTCTGTTTTTTTTTGCATTATCTAGGAACCTCATGACTGGACCACCTTTTATTTCTTGATTCTTTCACATCTGTAGGTTATCTTGTGTGCTCCATAGACTAAGGCCTATATAGGCAGCCAAACTCTCTAGGATGACTGAAAAGTCAAGTTCATGTTCAACCAAGTGTATTGCCAAATATCAAGAAGCATTCGATTAGATAATACTTCACCTATTCTCGGTAGGGCATTATATCCAAAACTCAGCGCAGTATTAATAACCAAGTTTCTTTCTTATATAATATGTGAAGTGCAGTTAGTGCCTTCCGGTTGTATCATATTATCCTAATGGCCTTCATCTGTTCATCCGATCATACATTGTACTGATGCTTGTAGTTCAATAATACTTGTTGAAAAGGATACCATTGTTGAATCTCTTAATGGCCAGACACCCTTCCTATGCAGCTTTTGTTCATATTTAAGTCGCACTATTATGCAAAGTTCTGTTCATATGTAAATTTCAGAGTGCTGATTCTTAATGCATCTCATCTTTGATTAGGTTGGCACATCTGTTACAAATGCCTTGATCAATGCAAAGAAGGCTGTTGGTAGCTCTTCAGAGGGTGAAGCTGAGAATGTTCCTATAGTATCCACTAGCCTTGCATATGGTGTCTATATGGCAGTTTCTAGCAATCTCAGGTACTTAAACTTTGATCAGTGCTATTTTGTTCAGTGAAATGGTATAACTTTGTTCTTTTTTTGTTGATCTAATTGCTATTGGTTCTTACATTATCTCTTTCCAATTTTGTTGTCTTTCCTTTGCATTTCTACCTATCTAATTTGTACATTTAACATCATAGGTATATGTTATATATCATCTCTTTCGAAAGGTGGCAGTTTTCCTTTACGCTCTCTTGTTTATTTTGTTTTAACAGAAGAGGACCTTGAAATCACCTTATGAAAAATTTCCCTTGAGAGTGAACTGAGTTGTCCTCATAAAAGTATGAGTGAGACATTTGAATGAAAGTGAGGTCCAAGTAGATAAAGTTTTAAATTGGACAAAAAATATTTATTAGGTGGAGTTATATTTAGTGCTTTGTAAATGGAATTGACTTGTTAGTGCAGACTTGAGGGCAATGGAATATATTTTTTTTAATCATCTCAATCACAATTTTCTTTAACAGGTACCAAGTGTTGGCTGGTGTTATTGAACAAAGGATGTTGGAGCCACTACTACATCGACACAAGCTAATGCTGAGTGCAATATGCTTTGCCGTTCGAACGGGCAACACATTCTTGGGTTCATTATTGTGAGAACTTTTTCTGTCTCAATTTTTCACATACAAATCTTTTTACCTGCAAAAATGACCCTAAACTACTTTGCATTGCAGGTGGGTGGACTATGCTCGTTTAATCGGGATTCAGAAGGCCCATTAGTTATACAACAGATTGCACTCTCTAATTTGATTGAGTTTGTCAAGGCATAGGTTCTCTGCATTTGTTGCATACATTATGCAATTAGACGATTGAAGTGCTTGGGGTTCTATTACTACTATATGCTAGGTTAAATGGGGTTTCCGCCCCCTTATATTTACACCACCCGAGTCTGAGCCAACTTTTTTTGTTTGATTCTCCTTTTCCATAGTTACATTTTTTTTCATACATTTTCTCACTTTTCTTTTTCTTGATGCTGTAAGGATTTTGTTATGGAACTCTTAACAGTAAGAAAAAGATTTTACAATATTTGTTGACCATGGTTGAGCTTGTGTAATTAGGTCATATATTTGCTTCAGGAGTAATTTTCGCTTTAGCATTAGTTGTTTCGATCCCCTCAATGGACTGAGATGTTATTTGGAGATATGAGTAGCATGTTCATGGTACTAAAGAAGTATAGAAATGAGCTTGCATAGAGGCGGCCGGAGGTGTTGAAAACAAAATAGAGTAGCAGTGCTACATTGTCATACTTAGATCTCACTTGATAGTGTCTCGCTTGTATGAGTATGAGCATACTATTTTGGTACACTACATTTTGCATGTGTTATTCAAACTTTAACTGTTCAAATTTTTTGCTAAAGCACTAAAAATTGTCCTAACAAGTGACTCGGTGCACAAGTATATATGACACCACATGCACGCAGTCCTCACAACTCACAAGTATATATGTGAAGTAACAAAAACTAGGGTTGGGCACGGGACGGGAAGACGTTTTTAGAAATCTGAAATCAAATTAAAAGTACTGAAATCAAGAAGAACATATATACTAGTCATTAGATGCCATTATTGTAAAGCAGTTGCCTTAGATACATATTTAGAAGAGCATATTACTTGTTCCAATACCAACAGCAGAATTAGAATGATCAAGTATGATAACATGTTATATCAAAATGCATGTATCTGTATTGCTCGAACAAAAGAGCTAACAACTATCTAGAAAATTTGCTTTATTATCTAGTTCTCGTAATACTGCATTATTAATATCTGTTAAGAATCAAGCAAGTTTATACCAATACATTTATGTAGGTTCACAATATGAATATGAATGTCATATGCATATATATCAATTTGATACAGACTAACACATATAAGAGGGTGGTTTCTATATAATTATACATCTGAATACATCTATATCTAATCAAAAGACCATATAAACTACCAGAAGTGATCTAAATAGATCTCAATATAGTTTTCTGCATTTCAATACAGTACAGGTGAGTATAGCCTTTTCTTTACCAGTGTATCATAGGCTCATAGTTACTTATCATAACAATGAGATGCACTAAAACTAAAAGATCAGTTATTTACCTGTTATGTTATTTAACAGAAAGCAAGGAATATAGAAAACAAATGCTCATTTGTCAATTCTGTTGGTCTATGCTCGTTGTCCAGAAAAGCAAATCTACCTTGTAGTGATACCAAAGATAAAACATCCATAGGTAACCTATGAAAACCTGACATACGCTCAATATCAACAGAGATACAAAACAAAATTTTAAATGCTAGCCAACAATCGACTTGCTGTTGATGGAGGACGAACCGGTTGAGAAGACGTTGCTTCAGAAGAAGCCTGCAGACCACTTCATCGAGGACGAACCAGTGTTTTCTTCCCTCTAGCCATTAACAAGCTGGGAATCGAATTGAGCTTTAGCTTTTGGGAATCGAATTTAGCATTTGGGGATCGAATTTGGGAGAGACAGACTAGGTTTTAGGTTTTTGGTTTAGCATTTGGGGATCGAATTTGGTTGAGAGGCTAGAGCTTAGAGGGAGTGGAGGCGTTGTGTTTACCAGAGTGAGATCGAAGTGTGTTTTAGTTTAGGTTTTAGATTGAACTGAGTGTGGTTGAGTGGATTGTAACATGTAACCTTAAAAATTGAATATAAAATGATTAAAATAAGGTATTTGTTAAAGGAAAACTACATTTGTGCCTTCGTCAAAGTAACTGATAAAGAGAGAATCATAACTTATTAATCAGACATTATTAGGTTCCATTATATTGTAAGTATGTTCTAGTTTTTGAGTTTTTTTTTTTGCCACGAAAAACCACAGAAAATCCGTAGTTTTCTTTTACCGCCGTCGTCGCTCTCGATCTCCTCCGGCACACCCAACGCCGGACCAGTCCCGCCTCGTCGCGTCTCATCCACGACTCTGCTCCGATCCGGCGTCCCTCGACGAACCCATCCTCCGCGCGCCGTCTCACTCAGTCCAGCGCTCACTCTTCCTCCTCCTCCGAGCGCCACCAACCCATTATCGCTACCCACCGAGGTCACAACGCCGCTGCAGCCCCGATCCGCTCAGCCTGGCATCACTAGAACCCCTTATCTCGTCGCCGTCCAGATCACCGGATCCCCCCGACGCGGATCGTCCCGACCCGGATCTCTCCGATTCAGTTCCTCGCGACCCGATCCCCCAACCCGACCCGGAAAACGATTTTCACCTCACTGGTGCTGAGGTAATTCCTAACTTACCGTGGGTAATTAATAGTTACTGTTTATTGTTTACCATGATGACATGTTAAAAGTGAAATCTGATTTACTATTAACCTTTTACCGGTAACTATTTACTGTTTTTACTGGAATTTGTGGTAATTAAATATGAAATTATATATCTTTGAGCGTGTAATATGAGCCTATTATTTTAACAATTATTGTGACGTATTTGCTAAATGTGATGTTGTTTTTATGCCATGATATATTCTCTGATTATATGTTGAGCATGTCTAAATATATAGTTGTGAGCATGTTTATGTGACGTATTTTTTTATCGATTACTTATAATCGTAACATAAATATTTTCTTGACATGCCATGCTTTATTTTTCAATAAATATTATGATTTGAGCATGTTCTATAAATTATGATAAAGGAAATTCATAGCATCGAAATAAACCTATAACCGTGATAAAGTATTTTTACAAAGTATGAAAAATGTGACCGTTATGAATATTGGTCTTACAATCTAGTTTATATTCTTGGAAATAAAACGTGGATGTCTTTATGACTGCGTAATTAATATATCTTCGCTCTTGTTTATGTAGATGGCTGATCCAACTCGATCCGAATTTGATATTTTGGACTCAGAAGGAATTGAGTACCATCGTTTGGTTTCTGATGTGGAAACCACTTTTGTGGGAAAAGACTACACTTCCACCATCAAGGCATAATGAGGTTCTCTTGAACAACAATGTCAGGCCTGCAGGGACAAAGAAAATTCCTGAAACTAACTATGGCAAAGTGAAAGGTGGAAAGAACCCCAAAGAAAAGGGTGTTGGACGTGCTGACCCCTACCCACATGAGAACAATGCACCACGTGGAAAGGGTAAAGGGGGTCACGGTATGGGCCGTGGTAAGGGCCGTGGAGGTCCCCCTAATGTGTGGCGCAGAGATGGTGGTGCTGGTCCTAGTGGTCATGGTGGTGCTGGCCCAAGTGGTCATGGTTCAAAGGTGCATAAACCACCTCAGAACCCTCCGGTTAAAAGAGTTGGCAATGAACCTTGCTATAGGTGTGGATTTACAGACCATTGGTACAAGAACTGCCAAACAAGTAACAAAATAGCAGCCGCTTACAAGAGATATAGGGAGTCTAAAGAACAAGAGGCCCACTATATGAAAGATGGAGGCCCTGACCCAGATGTCAACCTCACTATTGCAGATTTCGCTGGCAACAAGGACCGTGCTCAGTCATTGGATGCTTCAGACTTTGACTGATCTGCTTTATTTATTTATTTTTAATTTCTAAGACAATTATGGCATGTTGCCTCATTAATAATTAGACTATTATTTAGTCTTAAAGTTTATTTTGAATTATGAACTAGATTTCCTTGAAAAGACCTTTATTTAATTATCGTTGGTTTATTAATAAATTTCGGATGTTATTCTGAAGTATTGGATTTTATTCGATTTTTATTTCTTTATGCAACTATACACATGCATGGTTCGAAAAAGAAGCACTATAAGATGCAAAACAATGCACCCAACAAATAAATCTCAATGGATGAAAAGTATATCATTCTATCAAAATCGAAATACTCTAAAGAATATGAGATATATTTTCGACTAATATAACAATATCCTCTAATTTAATTGTAGGAATGAATCGAGGCGAAATTGAGTGCTTAGCTGATAGTGGGACCACCCACACTATATTAAGGAACATGCAATATTATTCATTGAGTTAATTCCTTATAACTCATCTGTGACTACGATGATTGGATCGTCACCATTAATACAAGGGCGAGGCACTGCCCAATTTCTGTTGCCTAATGGAACAATGATTAAAATCACAGAAGCTCTGTATGCACCAAGAGCTAATCAAACCTTGTTAAGTTTTAAAGATAGTTGTGCCAATGGTTATCATATGGAAACTCACAGTGAGAATGGAACTGAATATATATATATATATATATATATATATATATATATATATATATACCTCTAATGAATGTGGAAGAAAACACATTTTAGAGAAATTAATGAGTCAATCAAGTGAATTATACCTTACTACTATTCGGATCATTGAATCCTATGCTGTCACCGATAAAGAAATGTGGGACATTGACTCATACAGGCTCTGGCACGACCGTCTTGGACACCCTGGTCGTGACATGATGATCCGTATATTAAAGAACTCACACGGACATCCTTTCTTTCGAGTGAAGAATAAAATGGGACAGAAACCTGTCACACTGCAAGGTGACGATACCATTTGAGACCACCAGCTACTAGCCGGTTCTAGTGTTGCTCCAAAACAGTCATTCTCTTCTAAAGTCTTAGATGCACAATCTTCCTCCCATCATGCCTTAATGACTATATGAAAGGCACATCACTCGTTTTGTAAAGCCTGTTCTTTAGCAAAAACAGGATCGAGACCTTCCTATGCTGAAGATACAAAGCAAAACATTCCATTCTTACAAAGGATACAAGGTGATATTTGTGGACCTATCCACCTAGAATGCGGGTCATTCAAGTATTTTATGGTTCTGGTGGATGCTTCGACACGATGGTCACATGTCGCGTTATTGTCCATAAGAAATGCTGCTTTCGCAAAACTCCTAGCACAGATTATACGTTTAAGGGCTCACCACCCTGACCATCCTATCAAGTTTATAAGGCTTGACAACGCTGGAGAGTTCACATCAAAAGCATTTGATGATTATTGCATGTCTACTGGGATCGATGTAGAGCACCCTGTACCCCATGTGCATACACAAAATGGTCTCGCAGAAGACACCATTTAAAGGCTACAGATGGTGGCTAGGGCATTGGTTATGCGCACCAATTTGCCCTTATCTGCTTGGGGTTATGCAATACTGCATGCAGCTCTGCTTATTTGTTTCAGACCTACTGCTAGCCAACCATTTTCTGCGTACCAGTTGGTTACTGGATATGAGTCTGACATTTCACACTTACGCATATTTGGTTGTGCAGTATACGTGCCTATTGCGCCCCCACAACGCACCAAAATGGGTCCTCAGAAACGATTAGGTATTTACGTTGGATATGAATCTCCAACAATTATTCGCTATTTGGAACCTTTGACAGCCGATCTTTTTACCGCTAGATTTGCGGATTGTCACTTCGATGAGACAGTCTTTCCATTGTTAGGGGGAGATAAGAAAAAAGATTTTCTAAGGGAACGACAGGAATTGTCGTGGTTTGTCTCCACTCTGTCTCATTTTGATCCCCGCACTTCACATTGTGAAAGTGAAGTGAAAAGAATAATCGATCTTCAGAACGTAGCAGATTCGATGCCTGATGCGTTTACTGATATCGCTAAAGTGACAAGATCACATATACCAACTGCAAATGTGCCTGCAAGGTTAGAAGTCCCCAATAAGGGGCACAGTACTGCAGATAAAGGCACCACAACCACACTTAGTGGATGTGTGGTTGAGGCCATGGCTCCCCAAAGGAAGAGGGGGAGGCCACCTGGTTCGATGGATACTCGCCCAAGGAAGAAGAGGGCGAGTCAGGCACAACCCGATCCATTAATCATCAATGTGGAGAATCCCTCTCATGAGATTATCTTTGATTACAGTTATGTCCATGAATCATTACTGGAGAACGCTCCGATGTTTGAAATGATTCCAGAGAAAAAAGAAATCTCAATGGATTATAAGAGTGCATATGTGTTGATTGAAAGATCCTCCACGAACATTGATGATATTTTTGCTTATACTGTTGCTCAAGAAATCATAGAACATGATGATATCGAACCACGCTCAGTTGCAGAATGTCAACAAAGAGCAGATTGGCCTAAATGGAAAGACGCAATCCAGGCAGAACTAGATTCTCTGACAAAGAGACAGGTATTTGGTTTGGTAGTGCTAACCCCACCAAGTGTAAAGCCTGTAGGACATAAATGGGTCTTTGTCAAAAAGCGTAATGAGAAGAATGAACTCTTAAGGTATAAGGCTCGCCTTGTGGCGCAAGGTTTCTCACAACGCCCTGGAATCGATTACGAGGAGACATATTCTCCCGTAATGGATGTCATAACGTTTCGCTAGTTAGTTAGCCTAGTAGTTTCCGAAAGACTGGAAATGCAGCTCATGGATGTGGTTACTGCATATCTCTACGGGGATCCAGATTCAGAGATATATGAAAGTGTCTGATGGTCTTCCATTACCCAAGTCAAGTGACTCTAAACCATGGAGTGCGTTTGCGATTAGATTGAAACGCTCACTTTACGAATTGAAACAGTCCGGGCGGATGTGGTATACCCGTCTAAGTGACTATTTGATTGGGAAGGGATATAAGAATGATGAACTATGCCCCTGCGTATTTATAAAGAAAACAAGTTTCAGATTTGCAATCGTAGCTGTCTATGTCGATGATATGAACATAATAGGTACTCTTGATGAAATAAGAGAAACCGCAAGCTATTTGAAATCTGAATTTGAGATGAAAGATCTTGGGAAAACTCGGTTTTGCCTAGGCCTTGAGCTAGAACACCGAGATTGTGGAATATTAATCCACCAGTCTGCATATGTCCAGAAGATGCTCAGGCGATTTAACATGGACAAAGTGCATCCTGTTAGCACTCCCATGATCGGTCGAAGTCTGGATATAAAGAAAGATCTATTTCGTCCAAAGGAAGAGGACGAGGAAGTGTTGGGAGCTGAAATTCCCTACCTAAGTGCAATAGGCGCATTATTGTACTTAGCCCAATGTACTCGACTAGATATTGCATTCTCAGTGAACTTGTTAGCTAAATTTAGCTCAGCGCCAACACAACGTCATTGGAATGGTATCAAGAACATATTTCGATACCTAAAAGGAACTATTGACTTGAGACTATTCTATCCCTACAAAAGCAGAGAAGGGACCACAGATGTAAATGTACTTTTTGAAGAAAAAACAGAAACCCCAAATGATGTTTTGGTTGGTTTTGCTGATGTTGGGTACCTCTCTGACCCGCATAAAGGACGTTCCCAAACTGGCTATGTATTCACCATTGGGAACACGACGATATCTTGGAGATCAACCAAGAAAACCCTTGTGGCTACCTCATCGAACCATTCTGAGATCATTGCTCTACATGAGGCGGTTCGAGAGTGTTTATGGTTAAGGTCTGTTATTACACATATTCGAGCGACTAGTGGTTTGATATCTACCACTGAAGAGCCTACTTGCATTTATGAAGATAATGCAGCTTGCATCGAACAGATGAAGCTAGGTTATATCAAGGGTGATAACACAAAACACATATCGCCAAAGTTCTTCTACAGTCAGCAACAACAGACCCTCCTCAAGATTCAAGTGAATCAAGTAAGATCTGAGAAGAATGTGGCCGATTTGTTTACCAAATCTTTGCCTAAAGCTACATTTGAAAAGCATGTGAAAAGTATCGGAATGCGAAGGCTTTCTGAGCTCCCCTGATTGATGTAAATGTAAGGATCAGGGGGAGGGTGTAGACTTCAGGGGGAGTATATCGTACTTACATCATTCTCAAATATAATAGGTGTGTTGTGCTCTTTTTTCCTTCGACCAAAGTTTTATTTTATCCCACTGGGTTTTCATTACTTGACAAGGTTTTTAACGAGGCAACACCAGATGCACCGTTTCGCCTTTGACTTGGCACAAAGGGGAGTGTTAAAGGAAAACTATATTTGTGCCTTCGTCAAAGTAACTGACGAAGAGAGAATCATGGGATTAGATGTAACTTATCAATCAGACATTATTAGGTTCCATTATGTTGTAAGTTACCATTGTAATACCTTGTAACTCTCTCTATATAAAGGAGAATCTGAAATGAAATGAGTAGACCCATTTTCTATTTGCAATTTACTTTTATAGTATTCTAATATTACAGGACGGGCCGAGATTTTTCAGGATAGTCCTGATCCCGTCTCGTCCCGTTTCAACATTACCACAACAGGACGAAACAGGACGGGATTCCCATTTTTAAAATCTATCCCGTCCTGTCCCGCTAACTTTCGGTACCAGAACAAAACTTACACACAATTACTGTTATATATATATATATATATAGTCTTGTTCATCTGGTCACCTTGGGAACATTTGGTCAACTGCCCTTCTTAAATCAGATGGTTGAGATTTATTGACCCTTGTTTGATTTTAATTTATATCTTGTATTTTTTTTTTTAATCAGCATTGAGTTCTTCATTGATTTGCCAGACTTCTTCTCTTCTCCTCCTTTTTCTGATCTACTTTTTTTTTTTTTCTCGGACAACAGACATCTTCTACTCTTGTCATCTTCTCACAAAATCCATGAAATTTGATGCAAACCCAGAATAGATTCGCCAGAGACAGACCCACTCGTCTTCTCCTCTTCTCATCCTCTCTAAACACAAGTGAATTATGTAAATCTCTTTTCTTATATTCTAAAAACCCCATATTTTTTCCTCTTTAAACCCAATTCTCTAGTAGCTTAGCATCAACCATTTTCCTCTTTAAACCCAGTTCGTCGATTCTCCGGCCGAATCTGGAATTTTTCCTAAATTTTGTAATCTTGAGAGAAGAGTAGAAGAGGAGAACACATGATTCAGCGTTGGGTCTCCGTCCCCGAAGAATCCATTCTAGGTTTGTAGCAGATTTTATGGATTTTTGTGAGATGATAAGAGGAGGATTGAGGAGAAGAGGAGAAAAAACCCAGAAAGGATTTGCTGGAGAAGAAGATGAAGACTCGGTTCGTGGGAGAAGACTTAAACAATAACTAATACTGATTAAAAAAAATACAAGATATAAATTTAATTCAGATACGAGTCATTTAATCCCAACCATCAGATTTAATATATAAAATACTTCTAACTGTGAAATACTTTCATGTACGTACTTTGTAAACGATGACAACAGTGACAAAATTAAAAGCACACTGCTATTTTCGGGAATTGCAGTGCATGGTCTCTAAACTTTCGAATCAAACTCATGCAATAACTTCACCCTTCATGCAAGACCTATATATGACTCGAGTATTGTTTACATGTACTATGTCGCAGCAGTCCTTTCCTCCCATCTCCAACCGTACTTCTGGCGATGAATAGACCTCAATTTTGGTGATGGAATCCGCAGAGTGGTTACCAGTTGAAGAACATGACCTCAAACCACGCGGCGCTACTCTTGAATAAGTCGTAACAGCCCTCCTCTTCCCTCCATCGACACGATGATGAACAGAATCAAAATAAAACACATGGGGAGCTTGACATGGATTCTTGGATGGCAACCTGGTGTTGAACATGTAGAACGGTTGGCTTGCGTTTCTCCAACGCGAGAATGTCTCGAGGGGTTTCTTTAAGGTGCTCCGGGGGAACAGGCTTTCATAAATGTGAGCAGAATAGCCCCATGAGATTGAGAAAGACCAGTTACTTGGTCTGTGGTAGCATATGGTTTGTTGAAGAAGACGAGAAGGATCGACTTTTGCAGCTTTCATGAGGTGGTTAATGGACTCGGAGCGGTTCATGGATGGGAAAATTGGGTTAATAGTGTCAAGGTGGTGGATGGAGAGGAATGGAGATTGTGGATGAGCCGATAGAAGACCTGATATGTCACCACGAAGATCAATCTGTAATTAACAACACCAATGGATCAAGAGTTGTTAATTAACAGCAGTAATAACAAAAATGTATAAGCTGTGATCAACATGTAACTCATAAAAAGTGATCGATTACCTGGTGAAGGCCATTTTCTTGAGTTAGAGTGACTCCTAAATCGGTTAAACATTCGTGTAATGTCAAATCGCTAAACCAAGAATAGGAATATCTATCAATACAGTCGTCCAACTTTGTCGACAATGCTGCCACCAGAGGGTAACTCAGAATATAACCAGCTCCACCGAATGCCATATCAAACGAAAAATCGGAATTAGACTTGACAAACTCCGATCGTGTGCCAATGTAATGGTACTTAGTATGGTCATACTTTGCTAGAACTTCCACCAAATTATCAACCACAAAAACGGTGTCATCATCCGACATTACATACCATCTCACACCTTTGTCACGCTCTCTAAATATCTCCAAAATCGAACGCACTATTCGTACTTGGATCGGATTCAATATTTTCGGGTACACTTTTAATTTGGTGACATCGTCATTGACACGAAAAGGAGGATAAGATGAAGGCCAAGGCAAAAACTCTGCGGGTGGAGCTTCATCCAAAAAGAGGTATCCTCGAGTGACATTAGGTCGCCACCATGCTTTAATGTAAGCTGTTTTGTGCCTCAATGTCTTGACAGAGCCAACCATTCCGATCACAATGTGTCTTAAATCGGTACGAGGGTGACCGGGGGGACGTGTAGCCGGCAGGGTTGAGAAATTGTGTTGCAAGCTTCTAAGAAGATTGGTAGGTCGCAAAATATATACCGATGTTAGGATTAAGCTTGAAATGTAAAAAGTTATTAGGATTAAGATTAACAATGCTAGAGATTTGAATACAACTCCCAGAGATAAAAGGTTTGCTTGATTTTGTGGAGTTGTGGCTGAACGCATTTTGAAGGATATGATGGCACAGACAGAAAAGGGGGAGGTGGGGGTGGTTCCTTATTTAGGTTTTGAGAGTTCTAAAGGACTTTGAGATCCATGCATGTTTAAGGTAATGAGATTGGTGATGAATAAATAGGGCTCAATTTTAGTGATGGAATCCGCAGAGAGGTTATACCTGCAGTGTTAATGTAGAATAAGATAGCAAACCAGGCAGAGCTACTCTTGAACAAGTCGTAACGGTCTTGCTTCCTTCAACATAATCAAAGTAGAACACTTGAGGAGGTTCACATGGATCTTCATCGTTCGTGTTGAACATGAAGAATGGTGATAGTCTCCCATTCCTCTTCCAAGGCTTGAATCTCTCAAAAGGGTCTCTGTAAAGTGCTCTGAGAGGGATAACATTTTCGTAAACGTGAGCAAACTAGTCCCATGAGATTGAGAAATTAAGTTAATGGTGGGCAAATGCCTCACTCTTAGCCACGAATAAGTTAATGGTGAGATGTTGGCCCAATTTGCACGGCGGGTGAAAAATTCTCACTTCTCCCATTCTTATCGTGTGTCTCTGCAATTGTTTTACTACTTAGATTTCAAGTGAAAGTTTTTTATTCGCGTAGGAATCATCAATCTCAAGCTCTCTTTCACACACAATTGAAACGGTAATCTTTTACGTTGTGTTTGGATAAAGTAATTTCAATTTACATAGAAATTTCAAAATCATGAGAATCACAATTTCATGATTTAAATTCCATTAATTGAAAATTCTATTGTTTAGATTTCATAATGTAGAGTTTTAAAATGACAAGAATTTGTATTTAGACGAACCTTGGTTAAATGAATTGACAAATGACACTTATTTTGTAAAGAATTCAAGTAGGAAATTTAAACTCTCCAATTCCACGATTATTTTCCCGTGGAAATTGCTAATTCCACAAGATAAGAATCCAAACGTGGGAAACCGTTCTAAGAAATTAAGAATTCCTTATTTTTGATTAAATTCTCGGAAATTCACCCGTATCCAAACACACTATTTGATTTAATAAGTGGTTCAGTGGATGCACTAAGTCTTTAATTTCCACGAGAACCTTCAAAGTGTGGAACGTACACCTATATCCTAAGATACTAGGTCGGTTTAGTGTACGTTATTACTAGTATAAACGAGGATAGGAAAGAGGCTGCAATGTCCTGCTGACTGTTCGAGCCCCAACAAATCAATCACTTAGCCTAAGAACTTGGAAAACCTTTGGAATATCCTCAAAATTAAAAAGAAAAAAAGAAGAAGAAAGGACAATTGCTAATTAAAAGTGGAATTGATCCGTGTTTCCTAATTCTAGGAATTGTAGTATTTTGTGCCTGGTCTCTCTGACTCTCTCAGCCTTCAAATCAAAATATCTACTACCTACCTTTTAGGATCAGTCATAAACATCAACTAGCTTTTCGCAAACTTATGCGACGAATTCACTATCCATGCAAGACCTATACATTACTCGAGTAGTGTTCATATCTTCTGAAGGTACTATGTCGCAACAGTCCATTCCTCTCACCTCCAAGCTGATTTCTAGCGTTGAATAGACCTCAATATTGGTGATGGAATCCGCAGAGTGATTACCACTTGAAGAACATGGCGGCAAACCACGCGGCGCTACCCTTGAATAAGTGGTAACAGTCTTGCTTCCTTCAACACTCTGATCAACAGTATCAAGATAAAACACATGGGGAGCTTGACATGGATCATTGAAGGGCCATCTGGTGTTGAACATGTAAAATGGTTGTCTTGCGTTCCTCTTCCAAGGCCAGAATGTCTCGATTGGCCTCCGGAGAGTGCTTCGAGGGATTATGTTTTCGTAAATGTGAGCAGAATAGCCCCATGAGATTGAGAAAGACCAATTGCTTGGTCTGTGGTAGCATACTGTTTGTTGAAGAAGACGAGAATGATCAACTTTTGCAGCTTTCATGAGATGGTTAATGGACTCAGAGCGGTTCATGGATGGGAAGATTGGTTCAATTTCATCGAGGTGGTGGAGGGAGAGGAATGGAGTTTGAGGATGAGACGATAAAAGACCTGATATGTCACCATGGAGATCAATCTGTGATTAACAACACCAATGAGCATTAGAAGTTTAGAACTAATAACCTTAGTAATAAGTTATGGTGAAGTCCCTGATATAAAGTCTCAAGAAATATGTTACTTAATTTATCAACATATAACTGGTCATCAAAAATGTGATTCATGATCAAAATGATTACCTGGTGAAGTCCCTTTTCCTGAGTTAGAGTAACTCCCAAATCGGATAAACATTCATGTAAATGTAAAATCGCTAGTCCAGGAGTATGAATATCTATCAATGCATTCATCCAGCTTTGTTGATAGAACTGCCACCAGAGGGTAACTCAAAATATAACCAGCGCCACCAAAAGCCATATCAAACGAAAAATCAAAATTCGACTTGACACATTCCGAACTTGTACCAATGTAATGGTACTTAGTATGGTCATACTTGGCCAGAACTTCTACCAAATTATCAACCATGAAAACGGTGTCATCATCCGACATTACATACCATCTTACATCTTTGTCACCCTCTCTAAATATCTCCAAAATGGAACGAACTATTCGCACTTGGACCGGATTCAGAATTTTCGGGTACACTTTTAATTTAGTGACGTCCTCATTGACTCGAAAAGGGAGATACGATGAAGGCCAAGGCAAAAACTCGGGAGTAGGAGCTCTATCGAGAAAGAGGTATCCTTTAGTGACATTAGGCCGCCACCATGCTTCAATGTATGCTGTTTTGTGCTTCAATGTGTTGACACAGCCAAGCATTCCGATCACAATGTGGCTTAAATTGGTAGGAAGGTGATCGGACTCATTGGAGGGACTTGTAGCCGCGGCTGGGAAGTTTGGTTGGAACAAGAGATCCGAAGGTTGATAGTTATTTGATTTTTGAAAGAACAAGATGTACAAAGATGTTAGGATTAAGCTTGAAATTGCTAGAAATTTGAATAAATCTCCAGACGATAAAGGGTTTGCTCGTTTTTGTTGAGTTGTGGTAGAGTTGACAGAGAGCGGGGAAGACATTTCAAAGGATATATATGATTAGAGTGAGAGAGAGAGAGAGAGAGAGAGAGAGAGAGAGAGAGAGAGAGAGAGAGAGAGAGAGAGAGAGAGAGAGAGAGAGAGAGAGAGAGAGAGAGAGAGAGAGAGAGAGCTCAAAATGGAAGAAAGAAATGCCTTTCCTGTTGGGGAAATCTAATCCAGCATCCAGTACTGGTATAAAGGTTTGATGTCTACATATTATGTTTTCATGTATTGAGGTTTGACAGATATAAAGGATTCTGAGATCCATGATTCTAGTTTAAGTTTTGCTATTACATGTGATTGTATTGTTGTTACTCTACGTAATACATTATTTAAGAGCTAGTCTTTTCAGGATTCCAACTTTCCAAGGCATGCACATCTTATGTTCAGCGCTAAATGAAGACTAGCTTCCGAAACAACTTGGGCTAGTTTTAGACAATGTTCTAAAAAGCGTTAGGCGGTAGGCAGGCGGTAATTCGCAGCCTAGAGCCTGGACAGCCTAGGCGGGGACTAGGCGATTTTTTTTTTCTTTAAGATTTATTAATTAAATATATTTTGTGTACTCAAATATTTGAAAACAATCAAATATTATTAAATTATTCAACATAAATCTTATGAGACCCATTTATAGGATATATTTATCCAAAATTTAGCATAACTTCCTTATATATACACTTCTAATTCTAAACACATTATTCACTCTTGAGAAATTTTATTCACACATTCATAAATACTAAATACACATACCTTTTTTATATATCTAACGTCAAAAAGTTTAAGTATATAAAATTACCAAAAAATGTCTATATTAATTAGATAATAATATTGAAAACTTGAAGTACAATACATCTCACTTTAACGTTTTCTTCTCTCTACATGAATGAAGTTTCAAACTTAAAACTTGACAATATGCATATTTTTAACCGAATCGATCGAGGATTAATCATGGTCTCATGGGTAAGAGCTTAATTAATGATTCATAATAATGGATTCCCCTAAGCAGATGAAGGTTTTTGGTTGGCTTCGACCATGCAAAGACTTAGATTGGTACTGTCTGTCCTGCAAACAAGTGGAGTATCCATGCTCGAGGTTTTCAAGCAGAAGAGACTGATGATCTAGTTTGGCATATGTTTTGCAATAATCTAAAACATGTTTGGGTGCGAAACTTCCAAAATAATGAATATGCAAAGGATTCTACATATATTGATCAATCATGGTGGAGCAGTACGTTTGAACGCTCTTGAGTTTACCAAGAAAAAATAGTATTCTCGTTGTTTAGCAAGGAGAGAGAAAGCTTTTATTTTCTTTCTAAGTCGAGATGTTATAAAAAAGGAATAAATGTGTATTTAGAAAATATATGTGGTAGTTTTAGTATATTTTGAATGATGATAGTATAGGAAGTTTAAAAATGTGTATCTAGTAAAATGTTAATATAATAAAGTTATTTGGTGGTGTATTAAGTGTGAGATGTGTATTTAGTATTTAACCATGTGTGAATAAAATTTCTTTTCACTCTTGTACTCTCAAGCTCCCCACAATATCAACCCCACCACAAAAAGAAAACAAATTAACCGGAGAGCTTAGTAGCCTATAGGCTGGCTAGGTGGCGTTTAGGCACGGCCGCCTAGTTGCCCTAAACGCCGCCTAATTTCCCACAGCCTAGCACAAAGGCCTAGAAGAAAAACAAGACGGCTTGTTGCAGCCTAGCTAGAGCTAGCCTAGGCGGGGATTAGGCGGTCCTAGGCGGGGCCTTTTAGAAACTTGGTTTTAGACAAAGCTGCAGCTAATAGCTAGCACGAGTTGTTTTAGAAGTCTTCATTTAATTAATTAACGAGTAAAGAGAAGTACGTGGTCCAAAAATTTGAATTCCAAGCACGTACGAGCTACAAATTAATTAATGAGAAGGAAAATGATTATTGGCTTTAGGCCTAAGATTTGTGGTCTTAATTTTAGATGGCATGCTATGTCACCTAGACACATCACCAGTTAAAAAGATTATATCATGTTATTCTTAAGCAAAAAGACAATCTTATCCTTCCAAATCCAATGACTCTAGATTATTTTTGTCTTTTTATTAAAAAATTGTCTTTTTTATACTTAAAATAGAAATATATTTCTAGTCTATTCTTTCTCTTTTCCTTTTCATCACAATCATGCTTAGATTGAACACTAAAATATCGGGCGGATCCGTGACATACAAGATTATAATCAGAATATCATCCATTAGATCTATTAACAACTAACGGTTGAGATTAGTCATAAAACTAAATCTTTTTTCTTTTCTTTTCTTTTTCTTTAATTCAATTTATGAAATCTATCTAAATAAAAATTGATGATTACTATTCTCCATTTAGAATATAATTAAGAGAAAATAATTTGTTTTCTATTGAAACTTATTTACTAGAGAGGAAATAAAACAAATTAAGTCTCAAATATCACGTTAGAAAATTGACTGTAGTCGAAAGTGTCGTCTAGTGCACCTTAGACGTACTTATTTCAACTTGTTGTTGTTGTTGTTGTTGTTTATTTATTTTTTTTATCAAAAACTTCTTGTTGTTCATAGCACAAGATAATATGAGTACTTCCATACATAATCTGATCATAAGTTTTCTAACGTGTTATGGCAGACATCATCTGATAATTTTTTTTTTCTTTGAAGAAGAAGAGGTAGATGATGATGATATTCTCTAGTAAATGAGTTTCATCTGATATTTATTTTTTTCCTTTTTTATCTAGTAACTAAGTTTCAATAGGAAACCATTAATTTCCTGGTAATTAATTGTAGGTAATTATCAATTTTTATTATGTTTTTAATAGATAGATTTCCTTAATTGATTAAAATAAAAAGAAAAGAAAAAAACATTTAGTTTTATGGCTAATCTCAACCGTTAGTTATTAATAGATCTAATGGTTGATATTCTGGTTATAATTTTGATTGGGTGAGTCTATTGCCACCCCACAAACCGCTTTGCTCACCCCACATGTTATTGATTTATTGAAATACTAAAATACCCTAATATAAAATTACAACAAGGGACAATAAGTTGTTACAAATTACAATTTTTTTTCTTTTTGTTTTAGATGAACACAAACTTCATAAACTATAACTCAGATTTATCATTGGTCGTGAGTCTGAAGACACTACCATTTAACCTGAAGATGAGGTAAACTGTTTGTATTTTTTTTTCTTTGTTGGTGATTTGTCTATCATTTTACTCATTTTTCCTATGTCAACTTTGTATCTAAATTCTCATGGACAACTATTGTACTGTATTTATGAACAACACATAGATCAATTTAAAAACTCAAAAGTATAGAAGGCGTTGCTACTAGAGATACATCTACAGACATTGTGCATCATGATATCGACTGATACCATTGAGTTTTTAAATTTGAGAGTTTTTTCTTGTTTTTTAACTGGGATTTATATTTTAATGTGAATTTTTTTTTCAGTTAGTGATTTTACTTACCTTGAGCAAATCTGAATTTGACAAAATATATATAGGGTGAGAAGAGAATGTATGACGAACAAAGTAGAATTGAGAAATTGGTATTTTAGGTATTGTTAATGGGTGAACAAGAAATACTTACAATTAAAATTATATGAGTGAGGTGTGAAAAGAATGTGGGGTGAGCAAAGTGGTTTGTGGGATGGCAATAGGCGCACCCAATTATAATCTTGTATGTCCACTACTGGAAAATAGCACTTAGGCGACGAAATTAAAAAATTCCGTCTCCTAAGTCGTACTTAAGCGACTGAATTTTCTACTTAGGAGACGAAACAATTTCCGTCTCCTAAGTTGTTCTTAGGAGACGAAATATTTTGATTTCGTCTCCTAAGAACGACTTAGGAGACAGAATTTCATTTCGTCACTTAAGTACTACTTAGGAGACATAATATTTTTAGTTAGACGACGACATTTTTAAAAAGTAAAAATTAAAAAATTTATATGAATCACTTAGGAGACGGAACTACATTCCGTAGCCTAAGTAGAACTTAGGAGACGAAAATGTTTACTTAGGAGATGGAATGGTTTTTCTTTTAAAAAAAAAATTAGGAATCACTTAGACGATGAAAATAGAACATTCCGTCGCTTAAGTTCTAAAAATTTGAGCGCCCATCTTCCCGCGTAAAATTTCATGAAAATTCAAACCAAAATTTTTCAAAACATATCAATTCTTTTAAATCACACACTCACCAACTTTATCAATAGAAGGAAACCCATCTTCTCCCAGAGCTCTCTCTCTCTCTCTCTCTCTAGACCATCACTCTCATGCCGGCCTCTCTCTCCATTCTCACCGCTCCTTCCTCCGCCGCCACCTTCAACTGCACCACCCCCACAATCACCCGGCCACCTCCGCACCCTCCTCGGAGCCAACAACCTCCCCCTCTCGACCGGACCCGACTCACCCGTCCTCGTCGCCAGCAAGCTCCTCATCCCCTTCTCTTGCACCGAGCCTCAGATCTGGATCCAATCTCCGTCACCACAGACGCCGTTGCCGCCACCTTTCTCTCTCTACCAAGCCTTCCTGCCGACCCCCCACCGTCCCTCAAAATTTCAAAGGAGTAAGAAATCAAGGTAAGTTCTTCAATTTTTATGGTTTAATTAGCTTTTGTGATAGATTTATGTGTTTTGTTTATTTTGATTTTAATTTTGGTTAGGATGTGATTGGTATGATGGTGGTGGCATGGTGGTTATTTGGTACGTTGGTGGTGGTGGTGGTGTATTTGGGGTAGATTGTTGGCATGAAATTGAAAGGGAGATACTGTATTGAAGTTTACTGACCCCCAGTAGAAGTTTACTGGGGGGCAGTAAACTTCCACTAGGTTTACTATGGAGCAATGAATTTGTTTATTAGGGTAAGAATGAGTATCTGTTATGTATAATTGGCATGAAATTGAAAGAGAGATACTATATTGAAGTTTACTGACCCCCAGTAGAAGTTTACTAGGGGGCAGTAAACTTCCACTGGGTTTACTAGGATGCAATGAATTTTTTTTTAATTTTTATTTTTATTTTTTTTCAGCCTTTAGCGACGGAATTCAACTATTCCGTCTCCTAAGTGGATAATTTTTTTTTATTATAAAATAAAATCTGTCACCTAAGTGCTTAGGAGACGAAAGTATTCCGTCTCCTAAGAACCACTTAAGCGACGAAATTTCAGGTTCCATCGCCTAAGTGTCTACCTCACGACACTTAGGCGACGAATTTTAGCCGACGGACGTTTCGTCTCCTAAGTACTCAGGAGACAAAATCTGTCACTTAGAAGACGAAATAATTCCTTCTCTTAAATGCTTTTTTCCAGTAGTGGTCACAGATCCGCCCCCTTGAAATATAGTGTGAAAATATATACATATATTTCTGAGAATACTTGTTCAAAAACATGAATTCTTATGAATATATATATACATGTATATATATATACACACATATAATTTGTCTAAGAAAAAACAATTTCGTTCAGAAAAACAAATTTACATATATATATATAATTGTCCAAAATAAAAAATATATATATCTTATATATATAAGCGAAGGCGGTTTTTTACTGTTCACGTGAACAGTGAACGGGCCACTCAACCTTTATTTGTTGCTTTGGGTCTTATTTGTTTTTTCATCGCTCTATTCTTTTCTTTCACTTTCTTCCTGTTTTTTTCCTAAGAAATTCTCACACACCGCACAGCAGCCTGCCACCTCTGTAGCTGAGTTTTCTTCATTGTTTTTTAAGAAATCGATTTCTCCATAAATTGAAGAGAGAGAGAGAGAGAGAGAGAGAGAGAGAGAGAGAGAGAGAGAGAGAGAGAGAGAGAGAGAGAGAGAGAGAGAGAGAGAGAGAGAGAGAGAGAGAGAGAGAGAGAGAGAGAGAGAGAGAGAGATCAAATTACCTTGATGGGTCTGGATTTATATATTTCTCTTCAGGCTGCCTCTCCAAGCTGTTATCGTGCGTTAGAGTTTTGACCGAATTCATAGGTATGTTTTTAGTTTTTCAAGTTATAATAATTTTCTTGTATATATATAATCATACAAAAGAAATTCGATAGAGATTTTTCTAGTTTGTTATTTCTTCTTATGTTTGTTCGAATTGCTTTTTGCGATATAAGGAATAAAATTGGCTCTTCAGTCTGAAATTTACCACGTCCAAATATTGGGAAATGTCTCTTGAAATGTCCCAAGGATCAAGATCGATTAAAGGTTTGACATCTGCTAATTTGAATATAGGACATGTTCCATGTTCAAGTCATGCATGGATTATGGATAGAGAAGTTGACGTGGTCATTGCGTAGCGTGTGTTAGATTCAATATTAAGGTAAATTTATAGGTTAATTACATTTTTGGGTACTTAAATGGAATGATGAACCGTTCTGCTATATATATTACTATACATTGTTACAGGGCGTACGATAGAGTACGTATATATAGTATGTAGCTGTCCATGCATGCATGCAAGCTTTGTGGCCGGGGGTCTCCTCGATCGTTGGCTTGGTCGTCGACATGAAATAATTAAGTACGCCGGCCGGGATGCTTCAATAAAGGGTGGGATCGAGGATGGTTCCTGTTAACGGAGCTCTAGCTCTTGACACCTAACTAGCTAGAATATGATCGAGAATTAAGTGCCTCGAAGTAAAAAGGAAACGTACAGATGATTTATGCCCTCCCATCCCGGTTCATGGTGCTAAACTGCTTTCACGATCTCCTCTAATGAACAAGAAGAGCAAAGAGCCGATCACATCAAAGATCAAGGAGCACAACAAGAGTCCGATTACGGAAAGGGTAAAGGTCTCGTAAATCCTTTTTTGTCTTCAATTTTTTCTTTTGAGACTTCAGGAGAGACTTAAACAGATTCTCATCTTCTAAATTTTCACCCTCATCATACCAGAAGCCATATGACTCACCCTCTCAATCTGGGTATATATACGATGACCAAAAGGGTTCTTCATTTTCTAAATCAACCCAACAACACTTGGTTTGATGAACATTAGATACTAACAAAACAAAATCTATATTATTATTGTCAATCAAAATTTCTTTTGGCTCTCCAGTTGTCTCATGTTGATGGATCATATATAAGCATTTTAAAAAGATGAGATTTGAGAACGGGCCTATATTATATACATGACCTGTAAACCTAAGCGATAATTTCACCCTCCATGCAAGCCCTGTATACGACTCCAGTATTGTTCATTCCAGCTGCATGTGCTATGTCGCAGCACTCCTTTCCTCCCATCTCCAGGCGTATTTCTGGCGATGAATAGACCTCAATCTCAGTGATGGAATCCGCAGAGTGGTTACCAGATGAAGAACATGACCCCAAACCACGCGGGGCTACTCTTGCATAAGTCGTAACAGTACTCTTGTTTCCTTCAACATGATGATCAACAGAATCAAAATAAAACACATGCGGAGCCTGACATGGATCGTTGGAGCGCCACCTGGTGTTGAACATGTAAAATGGCACTCTGGCGCTCCTCTGCCAAGGCCAGAATGTCTCAATCGGCCTCCGTAGACTGCTCCTGGGGATTATATTTTCATAAATGTGAGCAGAATATCCCCATGAGATTGAGGCAGACCAGTTGCCTGGTCTGTGGTAACATATGGTTTGTTGAAGAAGACGAGAAGGGTCTACTGTTGCTGCTTTCATGAGGTGGTTAATGAACTCCGAACGGTTCATGGAGGGGAAGATTGGGTCAATAGTGTCAAGGTGGTGAAGGGAGAGGAATGGAGACTGTGGATGACTTGACAGAAGACCTGATATGTCACCACGGAAATCGATCTGTAATTACAATTAGAGCCAATTACATATAAGTCCACTTAGAGACATTTTCTTCTATATAGGTCCACCTAAACATTTTTACTCACATAAGTCCACCTAAGCTAAATAGAGTCTTATATTAGATATTAAAGTTCAACAAAATTACAGACTGTCATCCAACCAAAAAATTAGATTTTCTCTCTTATATTTATAAAAATGCCACTAATGTAAAAAGTCAACAACCATAAATGGTCTCTGGTTGACCTCCGGCTAGGTCTCCGGCAGACCTCCGACGAACTTTCCGGCCGACCTCCGGTGAACTTTCGGGCCAATCATCTATAAGGATTCTAACGACCACAAAAGCTACTACCATTGACAACAAAAGATACTACCACTGACAACAAAAATTTGTAATTTGTAACTTATTGTCCCTTGCTGTAATTTTACATCAGGGTATTTTAGTATTTCAATAAATCAACAATGTGTGGTGTGAACAAAGTGGTTTGTGGGGTGGCAATAGACGCACCCAACATAAATTGTTTTACTTTAGGTTTTAACTTACGGTGGGAGTCTTTCTAAAGTCAAAATGCTATTAATTTAGCTTATGGTGGGAGAGTTTGGTAAGCTAAAAAAAGATTATAAAGAATATTCTTGTTTTCTAAGCTAAATTTGGCCAATTAGTCCAAGACATTTATGAATGATGAGTTCTCAATAACCAGTTGAGCATGTTCAATTCTTTAACCTTGACACACAACCCTAATTTTGGGATACACAAGATTTAGTCAACAAATAAAAATAAAATGTGTTCTACCTAAACATTGATTAGATTGGGACCTGCTTGATTAGCTCGACCAGTACGGGGTTCAGTTTCAACTATTATGTATGGAACTTCTGAAGAAAGTAATCAATATACCAACATTCAGTTATAGAGTAGGTTTGAGAAATTGTAAAGGGTTAAGTAGCTATAAGACCCTAGTCGTGGTGTATGTACCACAACCGGTCATTATATTATGCTGTAATTTAATTCCGTTATCAATAAAGTTATTTCTTCTCAAAAAAAAGAAAAAAGAAAGATGAAATACAAGCAGAGCAGCCTGCATCTATTCATTTTTTCTAAAATAAGTACCATGTTGAAAGACATGACTAAGATTAAACCTCGTCTGGAACTTATGGTCGATGGAGGTAATGCATATTAAAGCAACTTATGTAAATAAATAAATAATTAAATCTGATTTTACAAGTGAAAGAGGAGACGATCCACACCTGACTATTTCTGCACACAGAATTCTAACAGAAATTGAATTTGGTTTGGTTTGGTCAATATAAGCACAGTGTCTGGTTGAGTTTCGAAATTCAAAGAAATCTGAAATAGAAGTGAATGTTTAGATACAGTAACTTCAACTGTAAGCCTACCAGAAAATATGTCATTTTTTTTTGTCAAAAGACAGAGCAGGGGCAAATTAAAAGCAGCATGCTAGACATGACAGGTTATACCTGTTTACTGCTGCGTTCTGCAGTTGTTATGTCTCCTGAAAGAGACAACATCATTCGTGTGCTGGTCACTCTGGTCACCTTTGCAGCACCATGAAAGTTAAAATGACGCCTGTCAAAACATGCATGTCATGATTAAATGAGCGAAATTCATTGCAGTAACAGCAACATATGAAACACCAACAGGTCCTTATGACAAATACAGAACTATAAAATGCAGTAGTATACACATAAATATTGTACTATTGATCATTATAGGATCCATCATTATAACCAAGATTTTGTACCAAAGGATTGTTATTAAGCTAAAATACATCTATGTTTACAGGATATAAGCAGCTCAAGTTTGGACCATATGATGAAATTGTCTCATGGAAGGAAACAAAAGTCTCTGAATTCATAATGAAATAGTGATTAATACCCAAATCCATAGCTAGTTCTAATAGAAATCAAAGTACATCCAATGAATGAGACCGTAAACCTTAAGAAGCCACTGATATGAACGGACCAAAAAAGAAGAGTCATCTTACCTTTCTTGTCATTACTCCCACAGCATTGTTCAGATTGGTCATTTGATCTCTTGGCCAAAGTTCATTCTCACTACGCGATGGCCCCGTAACATAGAAAAACAATTACAAGTAGCACAGAAACAGAGGGAAAACACTAAACTGAAGTGAGACATAGTATTCTTTGAAATATGGGAATGACGACACAACTCGAAGTGTCAAATGACCGAAGAGTATAAATTAAGTCCAGGAAAATAATCACAACAGATTGCTTGATGCTAAACAATTCGTACAGTAATCAGAGGGTGAGGGAAACCCCTCTGTACCAAGCAAGCATCTAACTTTAATCATGCAGTAGAGAATACAACCAATTACCATGAATATATCTTACACCATATCTTTAGCAAGGCGAATGATGAACCTAAAACCAACAAAACGCCGATGCATTCACAATAAGCAAGCAAGAATTTCATGAATTCTGAGCCCCATGGGAAATCAATTTTGATTATTTCTGTCATGGCATGTGTTCAGAGTGGACACATGTGGCATTAGGGGTGTGTAGGTTCAATCACTTGATGATTAACTGATAGAAAGTAATTCACATGAATGCGCTGTTTGAAAACAATACAGTAATAAATCTACACTAACATTATCCAATCCATGACAGTTTCTAAGAGAGGAGGAACGCAGAAGCTGTAACCTGTAGATGAACAGAAAACAGAAGAAAGAAAGAAAAAAAAGGAAAGAACTGGTGTATGATTTTAAGTATGATTTTTGGAGTCGTTGCTATAGCCTTAGTTGCTGTGAACCCTTGCATATAAGCCACATTTAGATATGAGCCTTATCAGACAAGCGGTTTGTATAATTGTGACCTAGTGATTAATTAAACAGCATCATTGCAATAATGAGACCTTGGTAAATCCAAAATTGTTGAATTTATAAATGTGTGACACAGTGGCAGAACCAGGAATCACAAATGGGTAGGACTGGTTATGTGCATAAATTTTTTTAGTAACAAAAGAACAAGAGGAAGGAAAAAAAGGGGGAAGAAATAGAAAAAAGGAAGAGGAAAATAGTAGAAAATGTTGTCAGGGAAAAGAAGAGTGAGAAAAAAGAAAATAAAAAAAATAAAAGAATGGCCAAAAAGGAGAAAGAAGAAAGCAAACAGGAAGAATAGGGAGGGAAAATGAAGGAAGAAAAAAAGGGTGAAGAGGGGTTTCGAACCCAGGAACACTCCGACAGTCACACTTGTTTAAATTTCGACATGTCAAATAGCCAAGTGAACCAACAAAAACTTCATTACACACTAGCGCTAGTTCATGTACAAATACAAGCATGTTTTTCGTTTGGGCTATAGTCCTACCAGCCCCCTTACTAGTTCCGCCCCTGGTGTGACATAAGAATAACAAAGCTTTTCAAACCAAGTATTGATAGAACTCAAAAGCAGAAGCAAAGAGTAAAAGTAATCAATATATGGAATCAAAAGAAACTGGAAGAGATTATGAAGTTGCTCTAATTCGAACAGCACATACCTGGAAGAAGACAACTTGAATGTGGATAAAATTGAGCAAGGGCACAAGAGTCTCTCTCATTGAGCAGAAAGAATTTGGAATTTGGTGCATATAGCAACTAGGTTTTTCCAACTCCCACAGCTCCTCAAGTCCCATAATCATCTCCCTCACCCAAAGACTGTTTCAAAGTAGTAGCAACAATGTCCAGCATTTTCATTTCATCCATTAAAATTCTCAATACAAAATATATCTCTTCATAATGAGGGTGTAAATGATCTTCAGCTTTGAATGCATGCACCTCATTCTTGAGTTCTATCCAACTCCAACCAGGGACTTTCCTAACACCTCTTTCCCTCATAAGCTTCTTTACACTAGCTTTAGCATCCCACCTTTCAAGATGTCCATACATGTCAGAAAGAAGAACATAAGTACAGTGCTCTTCAGGCTCTAGCACTAGCAGATAGTCTGCTACTTGACTTGCTAATTCAATATTACCACAAGCCCTGCAGGCAGCCAGTAAAGTCTTCCACACCATTGCATCAGGTTCAAATGGCATTTCCTCAATCAAGACTTTTGCCATATCTAGACGTCCAGCTCGCCCATAAAGATCTACTGCACAAGCATAATGCTCCATTCGTGGTGCAATTGCGTATTCAGAAGTCATAGACTTTAGAAAGTTGCATCCTTGTTCAACCAAACCCATGTGGCTACAAGCAGTTAAAATAGCCACAAATGTTATGTGATCAAGTTTCACCTTTTGCTTCTTCATTTGGGAAAAGAGGTCTAGTGCAAGATATCCCTGCCCATTTTGTGCATATCCAAAAATGATTGAATTCCAAGTGATTGAGCTGTCTTTAAGGGTCTCTTCAAATGATTTTCTAGCATCATCAATGATGCCGCACTTGGAATACATAGAGATCAAAGAACTGGCTACAAACTCATTGGATTCAAGCCCTGATTTAAGTGTCAAAGCATGAACCTGTTGACCCAGGTTGAGGGTCCCTAAATCTGAGCAAGACCGAAGTACAGCCGAGAAGGCATAATGATCAACCTCCACCTCTCCATATCTCATATCCCCAAATAATCTCAAGGCATCTTCATTCCACCCATTTTGCGAAAACCCAGTCAAAATGGAGTTCCAAGAAACACGGTCCTTAAACTCCATGGATTCAAAGATCTGAAGTGCTTCCTCCATGGAATTGTTACTTGACTTGAGATACATAGAAACTAACGCATTAGAGATTGGTGCGGAGTTTTGTAGTCCCCTTTTTATAACCAGCCCATGGAAGGATCTCCCATGATTGTTGTGTATCTGTTCAGAATATGCACTGATGATGCTAGTATAACTGTAGATATCAGGTTCAAACCCAAGCCTTTGCATCTCCAAGAAGAGCTTGCAAGCAAGTTGTTCTTTTTGGTGATGCAAGTACGCTGCTAGCATGGAATTCCATGTCACCAAATCTCTTGTACCAAAAGTACCATCAAACACTCTTTCGGCCTCTTCTATCGACCCACATTCTGAATATGAAGTTATTGTGGCATTGCAGACGGTATTTTCACATCCCAGGCCATGCTTTATAATTTTACAATGTATCTGTACCAACGACTCGTAAAACTCAGCATCATCAAGCAATGTCAAAACCGGAGCAATCGTGCCGTCTTCGAGCTGCATGCCCTCCTGCTCCATACAATTCAACAGCCAAAACGCGGCACAGCGATCACCACCTTGCACGTACCCAGCAATCAGCGCATTCCACGAAACAGAGTTGCGTTGCGGCAACGAGTCAAACACCGCATACGCATCCCCAACTCTCCCACATTTCGCATACATATCCAAAAGAGCACTCCCAGAGTACACATTACTCTCATAACCTACCTTAACAACCACGCAATGCACTTGCTGCCCAAGATCATACCAAAGCGCACAAGCGACACCCTTAAGTATGCTTCCAAATGTATACCCATCAAAACCAAACCCACATCTTCTCATGCTTCTTAGCACCTCCCACGCCGCCTGCAACTCCCTGCAGTTCACATGTCCAGCGATAATGGTGTTCCAAGACACAGTGTCTCTGTGAGGCATTTCGTCGAACAGTTGGTGTGCAAGGCACATGTGCTGAGATTTCACATAACGGTTTAGGACATTGTTGGCACAGTACACGTCTGAGAAGGCTCCTGACTTGATTTCCCGGCAGTGAGTTATCGAGACATTGCGCAAACTGCCAACAAGTGAATGGAATGGCCTCATTCATGAAGGGCTGTTTTCGCTGAAACGATGAACCCGTTATGGTTTTTAAAACACGCAGAGCTGAGGGAAGAAGAGATCAGAAGAGTTGTGGTTGATGATTGTTTGAGATTTGAGAAGGATAACTATATAAAACTACTATGAAGAGTGGAAAAGGGAGTGAAGAGTAGAGCCGTAGAGAAGAGGAGATGCGCGGCGCAACAGGTCTGGCAGTCGGCTTGGCTTGGCCGAGCAAAACAATCGTATACAAACTTTTGTTCGTTATAAATTTAGTATATTAAATTTTATAAGTATTAATATTTTTATCTCGACTTAAAATTAGTATATATAATCATTAAAATAACTAATTTACCTTTTAATTTTTTTTTTTCTCAGTTTTTTTAATTGTTTTCATATTTAAGAAATATTATATAAAACTTTTGTTGTTGTTATTGTTTTCGTAGACACTCAAGGATCTTGTTGTTGTCGTTGACATTTAAGGATGATTGAGATGAATAACTGATTATTAGCAAAACTTCGTATACCATTCAGACAAATTTCTTTAACCAAATAACATTCTTGTAAATTTTTGGTAACGGTTTTGCCTAATATAAAGAGAAAATTTTAACCAACGTTACACGAACTTTTTGCCATTAATAATTTTAGTTTATTAAATTTTTGAAATAACACACTCTAAAATAACACATTAGTACACGAAGTAACAAACTCGACATCGTTTTCATACACGCCGTTAACATCTCCGTTAAGTCATCAAATAAACGATGATAAAATGGTATTTCACTTTCAAACTCGAATCCCTTCACTGTTGTCTTCACCTTTGCTATATAAAAAAAAATTGCAGAGAATAAGCTCATAATAAGTAGAGGAAACAAATCTGTGCAATTGATAAAACCATATTCGAGAATCGAATTTTTCCTTTTCGAAAGAATGTCCAACTAATGGAGATAATTTAGGTTTGATGGAGTACCACCCATATACGGAGGTATCAAGTATCGAAAACGTGCTTCTTTTACTTTCTTTGGACTTGAGAGTGAGACTAATGATCTAAGAGAGGTTTTGGCTTTGGGGTAGTCAACGATTACATGAGTAGTTAATTAGAAAAGTAGCTTTGCTAAATTGATCTATAGATTTGATGACATCTTTAACTCTATCAATCTAAAATTCCATTTCCTTTCCTTTTTTTTTTTTTTTTTTTTCAGGAAAACAATCTATATTATACAATCCAACGTTACAACCATAAGGTTTCGATAGTGGACATAAATTCTCTACTCTGGACCCTACCTAAAACCAGCGATTACAATGGACAAGAACCAAAAAGGGTTCAATCGTAACTTAATCTATTCTAGAAGCCTCGATACGTTTTTACAATCAACCTTAAGAATAAACAATTCTTTCAAACACTATATGCCAAAACTGCTAGCAAATATGTACAAGCAACCTCCCCATTACATTGACAAGAATAAATAACCGACGTTAAAATAGTCTTAGGACACGACACCATAACCATGACACAACGACCCACGACACCAAACCTAACCAAAACCCTGAACCTTCGCTCAAAGAGGAGGAACAAACCTAACCAAAACCAAACAGAAATAAAAACCAACCTTGGGCCAAACTAGAGCCCAGGCCCAAACTCCCAACTAGTGGACCATAGGCCCACAAACGAAGCCCAGACCCAAAATGGTGCAATCCAAAGCAGCCATGCCTCTCGTCTCCAACCCAAGAACCACCGTTGCAACACCCTTCCACCACCATCGCCTTCGTTGCATCACCAGCGTCAAACCTTGACAAGTCGTTGTCCGTCGAAGAGCCACCACCTTATCCTACAATTGAACCGAAACCAGAAAATATCTGGTCCACTACTATCCCGTCAAGTCGACAGTCCGTCATACCCATGAAATCCGACCAGATCTCCAAGTCTCCAACGCAAACCTGTCCAAGCGATGCTGCTCCAATTCCAAACCAAGCCACCCACTACCCTTGATACACTCGTCGCCTGAATCGAAATATGTGAAACATGTCCGCTTTAGTTGCATCCTCCGAAGCTAGACAACGGCCATCACCAGAAAACCCGTCCGGCCACAACCATCGAACTCCGACACCAACCTCGCGGCGCAGCCGGACGAGAGAGAACAAAACGTTTTGTGAAACCCTAGTTCCTTGTTTTGCGGAGCTGTGCTTTTCCAGCCACTCAATGTATGACATTGATGATTTATTAACAAGTGAGGAAAGAATATAAAATTTTATTTATAAATGATACATTTAGAGGAAATTTAAATGAGAAATTTAAAATATGCAAATATGCAAATAAACTAAAAATTAAACAAATTTAAATCTTCTCAACTCACCAGAATTAAAGAGGTTGCCGGTGGGGATTCATAACGACAATGTTATCATCTTTTTGGTTGATCGGGAACTCTCCCTCCCATAACATCTTTGGTGGTCTCTTTCACGTAATATTTCTTCTTTCTCTTTTTGATGTAGTGTTTACAAGCTTTGGAGTGGTTTTTTGGCTAATGGTCCTTGTTTTCGGAGGGAGTTCTATGGCCATGAAGTACAATAAGAGGTGGAGGCCGGTTTCCGGGTGAGGTTTGAGGATGAAGGCGGCGTTTGTTGTTTTGTGATCGGTTCTAGGATCCTAGATGCGGTTTCTGGTAGGATTGTGAGGCTTTGTGGTGGCGACGACAAGGATTGGGGATCAAACCCATGTGGATCGAATTTTTGTCCTAGTTGCCATTCCTTGTGGTTGATTGATTTGTGATCCTTCTCGGATTGGGTGATTGGAATCCAAGGGCGGAACACAATGGCCAGCAAGTTTGGGACTAACAATGAGTTTAACGTTAGACTAATGAACGTGGCTTCACTCTGTTCGGGTCGGATTTTTAGGTCCTTCGAACAACTGTCTGGTGCGAGCATGCCAACATCTTGAGGAAGTGTGTCTGTCTTGATCTTTGTCCGTTCGCGCGCTTCTCTTGACTTCTCTTCAAACAACTGTGAGCAGAGACGGTCGATTCTGCTGCTAGGTTCTTCACAACGACCTAGGACGGATCCTTAGGATTTACTCAGTAACAAAATACAATAAAGTAAAGGATATTTGCTAAGGATCGCTCCTTAACAATGGGATGGACTGTTGCTCGCGATGAGGCTTTATGGACTGAGGGTGGACTTTTGCTCGCGATGAGGCTTGGTAAGTGAAGCGGGGTTTGCTCGCGATAAGGCTTTGGTGGTGCTCCCTGGAGAGACTTTTTTGGTAGATTGGGTGCTCCTGGGGAGGCGTCCAATTTGCAGTGATGCAGAGTTTGTTTGAATTGTCGGGGGCAGGCTCAATCGCTTAACACCTGCTTTTATAGAGAATGAGTAACTAGGGTTCGCGAATGACCTGTCAACCAAGCGATCAAATCTTCTAATTGAATTAGGAATGATACTTTCCTAGTTGAATCCTCTGACAACGTATCTTGAGATACCCTGCAAATCTTTCGCCAGTAATTACCCAATGTGACAAGGAAAGAAATAAAGACATTTGGACCGCAGATATTGGTCCATGGGCTAACTCACGAATAAGATAACCAATATAAAATTGGGCCCAAACATTGCCCCCCAGGCCTCGAGATTTAGGCCCGGTTTACCAGACGTAATCGAAGAGGGCTAACCCTTCAACTCCCACGAAAGGTTTTCTGTAACCCCGAAAGGGTATGTCCGTAAAAAATGCGAACTGAGACTTGTCTCGCGAAGAGACACGAACGCGTCTTCCTGACTCAAAACACAACGTTTCAAAGAACCCTTTCGGTTCTTTTTAAAAAACTCAAACACTTTACTGTTCAGACAAAGAAACCTAGAAATGGCTCTAATACCCTTAACCGCCGAGAGCGCTCAAGAATTCAAAACCAGAATGCTTTGCCTAAAACCCCATGATTCCGTAACCAAATCCAGTCTTAAACTCTTCATCGATGGCATAACAGGTTTAGGGCCATGGATGGACCCAGTACCTCCTGCGATTCGCGAGGTTTACCAACATGCAACTTGAATCTCGATCCTAACCTTCAGAAAAGTTGCGGCGAACTTCCTGAAATGGTAGATAAATCATCAATCTGTAAGAATAGGGGTATGGCCCTATCCCTCAGCGTGCATGCACCTATGGTACCAGAAACGCATGGCCCTGGATTTAGAGAGATGGCAGCAAGCGGGTATTGCAGACGCAATTGATTTGAGCTTCCAACTTCAGAGTACAGGGGCGAACAGGGCTCCGATGATGGCAACAGCTTGCTTCTGGGATACCGCCAGCAACACCTTTAATTTCATATTTGGGCATATGGGTATTACTCTACTGGACTTGTATGCGATTACAGGCCTTCCAGTTTCTGACAAGCCTTACCAAGAAATTGACTTCGAGAAGGAAGCAATGGCGTTTGAAGCTGACCCTAATCGCCGCAATTTCTGTAAGTCTTACGAATCCTGGTCTGATCATTACATTGCTCAAAGTGGTGAGGCTAGTGGCATTGCATTTCTGGAATTGTGGCTGACCAAATTCATAATCTGCACTAGCACTCAGAAAATCACTGATGCTTGGGTTCGTGCAGCCACCCTTCTATTTAATGGCTATAAGCTAGGACTAGCCCAAATGACCCTAGCTATGCTGTACCGAGCCCTCTATGATTTATCCCTTCATCCATTCAATTATAGTGCTATATCAGGTCCTCTTTGGATACTGGACCTTTGGCTGCAGATTTATTTTGTTCAGTTCAGGAATCCCCAAATCACAGATTTCCTAGAAAATAAAGTGTTAGGAATGGCATTCGCCGGAGTTAAAGCCCATGATCCTCTTGACTATTCCGAATGTTTCCAACACCTGTACACCCTAGATGCTTCTGCTTTGGATGCCAGCGAACTGATGCTCAACCGAATGTATCCAGAGGCCTTGGCGAACAAATTTATGTGGGGCACAACACATTCTCTTGAAGCCCTGCATCTATTCGAACAAGCTATATCTATTGCTGACCTGAGACTTACTGACGATGTTGGCTTCGAATTATACGCACCAAATCATTTTGCTCGCCAACTCGGTTTTCAGCAAGAGATACCCATCCCTCTCTTCGAGAGTGTGAACATGTATACTTCTTGGTGCTTGAGGAAGAAAGGAAAGAAGCAAACTGATGATCCTCGCTTTCAGTCCAGCCTCACTCGTTGCAAGGTAAAGATTCGAAGCATTAGCCTCCTATTCACCAGCAAGGAAGTCAGCCAAAACTATGATGCCTGGTGGTCTATGATCTGTTGCGACTTCTGGACCATGGATCCTCTGTATCTTTTCAGGATCATTTTTGTCAATGGTCGGACCCTGCTGCCTCCACAAGACCAGACTCTTTTTGCTGAAGGCGCTTCTACGAGTCATGTACCAGAGCTGGCATCAACAACGGATCAAGATGATGAGGTAAAATCAAACTATTGAACCATCGCAAGAGTTCCCTGTTTGAAGAAAACACTAACTGTTTCATGTTTGACTGAGTAGGATGATGAGAGGATCCCCGAACTCTACCAGCCTTCAACTGCGCAGACCCCTCAGAAACGAAGGAGAGAGAGCTCATCTAACTCGGAAGACAAACCAGAAGTCCCATTGGTATGAATTCTATAACAACCTAAAACCATCCATTTTATGTTGCATTTCAGTTGTAAACGACTCTTTGAGCTCTGCAGCTTCGTAGGCGAAGGAATGCAACTCCCAATGATGAAGAAGTCACTGTCTTGGAAAGGGATCCTGAGAAGGATGACCATATGACCCTGAACGAAATTCTCCGAAACATCTTACCAGTTTGCCATGCCACCCCTATAGCTGTTATGGACAATTCAGGAAACCGCATTCCGCTTGGCTCTGTCATAGAAGCTAATAGAACAACTGGAACTGAGACCTCAAATGTTCGTGAAGCGGCGGACGTTGCTCAACAACAAAGTGAAACTGTTGTTAACGAAGGAGGAACACTGACAATGCTTGCGAATGCCTCTTCTCTCGGTTATGACACTGCTCTCCTGGTCCCAACAACGACTCAGATGTCTACAACCGAGGAGGTCATAGCTTCTCTAGTTGAACCTGATGAACCAAGGGCTATAGCTGTTGTGAATGAAACAGATATGGTGGAGGACCTTGCCCCCAAGCTACTGAGGTGCATTTCCTTACAATTCCTTAAATATCATCTATCCCTGAATTACAATGCTGACTGCTGAAATATGCAGAAAATTGATCTGGAAACAACTGATGTGGACATTGTAGCAGAAGTAACCTCTGAAAGAGAAGAAACAGTTCCGACAAACAACGAGTTTCCAAACACTAATTGTTCAAACCCTCCTATTGTGTCATCTCCCCAAATGTCTATGGAAGCAACTCTGATAGATGCTCTTGAAATGCCAACACTCGCTCCAGAGGTAGTTGATGCTAAAAACCTACTGAGTAATTTGGAACAGATTGATTTATCAGATGAAGGATGCATATCTCAGATCTCCAAAGCCATAGCGACTCTGCAGTCTTGTGCGAATGCGTCAGAGATAAAACACCTAGACGACCTTGAGTTTTGTCTTGACCAGATTCCTGACCTTCAGGATAGCTTGCAACTAAAGGAACAGATAACCATCGAATGCCACTACAAGCAAGCAAACTTAGAAGAAAAGTTTAGGAGTGAGAAGGACCAACTCGGCTCTTAGCAGATTTGTATCCTTTCTGGGATTGATGCAGAAATTAAATCCTTGGAACAACAGCGGGCAGATATTGAAGCTAGGATTGCAGCTGCCAAGTAAAGGAAGGCTCATCACATCCAGGCTATTCAAACCAAGATCCTAGAGCTCCAAAAACTCAAAGAAGAAACCCTTGCCGCTGCTCGGGCAACCAAACAGGCTAAGGATGACACTGAAGCCAGCCGGACTGAACTGAAGCGAACCCTTGCCGCTGCTCGATATTCATCTTCTGGGCAAGCTTGTATCTGTATGAAAATATGTGTAATCATGGGCCTTGTTCCTAGGCTGTATCTATAAAATGTTTCCTTTTAACCCTAAAATGGTTTAGTCAACAAACCCAGGCCCATACCCAAATCATTAACTCCAACAGTTATGACTGAGATCTGAAAAGACAACCATATCACCTTGACTTTCTCACACCTGCACAGCTGCCAATATAACGTTTTGAAAACGGCAGCGTCTCCTCAACCTTAAATTCCGCGCGACGTTTCAGTCCACTTACACCATGAAAATCTCTCTCTTTAAAGGGAATAAAGGGTTTAGACTCTATATGTAAATCAAAATGCAATGGCTCTTTCTGCTTCCATATTCCTCCTTTGCGCGAAATTCTTTCCCCCAGATTTCTCTAGTCTCCATCAGAAACCCTTGAGTCTCAAGATCTAACCTTGAACCCAGGTTAAGTCTCAAGATTTAACCTTGGGTGGTCCTTCTGGCACGAACCGGAAAAGAAAATAGTTGTCTTGACGCTTGATTCTTTTCAGGGGGTGCATAGGAGGATTATGGGGGACACCAACGAGGTTTTCTCTTCTGGAATGACCTCCTACTGCAGGAGATGCCAGATACCCATTTCGGCGAATCAAGAGGTCATCCTGCTGCAAACCAAGACACTAGCAGCGTTGGATAAGAAGATTAGGCAGTGTTAGAAGATAGGATAGTTTCATGGTATCAGAGCCACTTTTTGGCTCTTTTGAATTATGTAAAAGTTATGGCCATAAAGCCAATCAATAAATGTACTGTATTACTCTTTAAAACCGCAGGTATCAGTTTATAAGAAAAAAGATAAATTACATCAAAACCCTCAAAGTTTTGAAAATTCGCTATAGGAATGTGTGTGTAGAGTGTTGCCCCCCAGTTTAACCATGTGGCGAATGTAGAACCCAGAGATGGTTCAAAGGAAAGAATGGTTAAACTCTATGCAGGCGAATCATGCCCCCCAGTCTCATTCGCCGGAGGTGGATCTTCAAATTAACAAACGCTGGGAAAATACCGCTTAAGGTAGCGGCCGTTGATAGGATTTCGGTGAATATCGCCATCAATATCCCTAAGTCTGTAGGCACCATTGCCATAGATTCGATCAATCACAAAAGGACCTTCCCATTTAGGGGACCATTTTCCGCGACCATGCAGCTTTTCACTAAGGGGAAGAATAACTTTCCAAACTAAATCCCCAACGCCAAAACTTCGACCTCGAGTACACTTATCATAAATCTGAGCTACCTTCTTCTTCTCAGCCACCAAATGATCCAAAGCAGCCATTCGCTGGAGATCTAAGTCCTCATGTTCCTGCCACATTGCCTGCACATAATCGTCGCCAAGCAACTGATGTTGCTCGCAGACCCGTAGGGATTGCACATTAATTTCGAGTGGAAGTACAGCATCGTGTCCAAACATTAGTGCATAGGGTGTTGTTCCAGTAGGAGTCCGCTTGGAAGTCCTATAGGCCCACAATGTGTTGTCCAGCTCATTATGCCAGTCGCGTGGGTTGTCTGTCAGTATTCACTTCAAAATGGATAAGATAATCTTGTTGCTGGCTTCTGTCTGACCATTGGATTGAGCGTAGTAAGGGGTAGAGTGTAAGAGCTTAATCCCATAATCATTGAGAAACGCCTGAGTATCATTAGCCATGAAAGCTGCCCCCCGGTCTGCGACCAAACACTCTGGGATGCCATATCGGCAGATGATATTTTTGAAGATAAACTGGCACACAGTCTTTGCTGAAGCTTCCTTAACTGGCTCTGCTTCCACCCACTTGGTAAAGAAATCTGTTCCCACAAGAATGAAATTATGATGCTGGGAGGAAGAAGGATGAATAACACCCACAAAATCAAGGGCCCAGCCGCGCCCTGGCCAAGGTTTGATAATAGGTTGCATAGGTATGTTAGGGATATGTTGAACCGAACCATGCACCTGACACTCCAAGCAACCTTTTGTAAAACTGATGCAGTCTTTAAGGATAGTAGGCCAATAAAAACCATGCCGGCGAATAAGCCAACGCATCTTGGGACCAGCCTGATGTGAGCCACATACACCCAAATGCACTTCGCGCATGATTCGCTTAGCTTCACGTCCATAGACACAGAGGAAGTCAACCCCCTATCAACAAATCGCCACCCTTCAACACATAATTGAGGGCAAAAAATCGGATCCGCTTATCAGTGACAGTAGAAGGGTTGATCAAATAATCCATAATAGGCTGCCTCCAATCTACGTCCAGCGCGTCAACCGTTGCAACTAACCATTCGTCACTGTCCTCCTTCCTAGTCATAAACGAAGGTAAAGTCCGCTTTTCAACTTTCAAGATACGCTCGCGAACGCCGTCAGCCAAACTGATTCTAGTTGCAATTTGAGCAAGCTCATTAGCTGCAAAGTTCCGTTCGCGAGGGATGTGTTCCAAAGACACAGTAGCAAACCTATCCAACAACTCTAAAGCTCTTTCGAGGAAAGGGACTAATGTGAAGTTGATGCACTGGAACTTTTCTCGTAACTGATTGATGACTAACAAAGAATCACCAAGTACATCAACATCCTGAGCGCCAAGTTCTAGTAACATTTCCAGTCCGATAATAACAGCTTCATACTCTGCTTGGTTGTTCGTGCATCTCCACTCCAACTGAAACGAATAGGAAAATCTACCTCCAGATGGACTAACCAATGAAATGCCAGCTCCAGACAACTTGTCAGTACTGGAACCATCAAAATATAAAGTCCAAGGCTGAAGATAAACAGCTCTAATATCCAAATCTTGAAAGTAATGGTCCTCGGCAATAGGATGGTGGAGAAGAAAATCAGAGACCATTTGACCGGTCTGTGCCTGCAGTGGTGTATATTGCAAAGAGAACTCTGATAAGGCGAACATCCACTTGCCAATGCGGCCTAGAAGAATAGGCCATGTCAACATATATTTGACTAGGTCGGTTTGAGCTACGACCACGGTTGTAAAAGATAGCATGTAATGCCGTAGTTTACAACCCGCAAAGTACAACGCCAAACACAACCTTTCAATGGGTGAATACCTGGTCTCAACATCCAAAAGGGTCCTGCTCAAATAATAAATGGCACGTTTGTTGGTCTGATTCTCGTGGTTAGTATCATCCTGAGCCAAAAGGCCTGCAATAGAGTTCTCAGAAGCTGAGATATAAAGCTTTAAAGGGATGCCAGGTGTAGGAGGAACGAGAACCGGAGGATTGGCCAGATACTCCTTTATTCTATCAAAAGCTTCCTGATGGCATGGTTCCCAGACAAATTCCTTAGCACCCTGTAGTTTCAGCAATGAAGAAAATGGCGTAACCTTCCTGGCTGAATTTGAAATGAATCTTCCAAGGAAGTTGATCTTGCCTAACAATTGCTGTAACTCTTTCTTGGTCTTTGGCGTAGGTGCATTAATAACAGCCTTGGCTTTGTCTCCCGGCACCTCAATCCCTCTTTGATGGACAACAAAACCCAGAATATCCCCTGCTTGTACCCCAAACACACATTTAGCAGGATTCATCCGAAGTCCGTGCGTTCGCATGCGTTCAAACACCATCTAGAGGTCTGTAATATGGTCTTGTTTGACTTTTGAGTTCACTACCACATCATCGATATAGACCTCCAGAATCTTACCAAGAATGTCATGGAAAATCAGGTTCATAGCTTGCTGATATGTGGCTCCAGCATTCTTTAGCCAAAAGGCATTACCACGTACTCAAAAGCTCCTATAAAAGCTGGACAACGGAACGCTGTTTTATGTCTATCTGCTTTTGTAACTGGAATTTGATGGTATCCAGCGGTACCATCCATGAAGGAAAGCATTTCGTGCCCAGCAACCGCATCAACGAGCATATCTGCTACAGGCATGGGGTACACATCCTTTGGAGTAGCTTTGTTCAAATCTCTATAATCCACACAGACTCGTATCTTACCATTCTTCTTGCGAACATGGACTATGTTGGACAACCATTCATTATACTTTGCTACCCTGATAATGCCGGACTTGAACATCTTTTCCACTTCTTCCTTTACGGCGTCCGCCGTTTCTGTCTTCATTCGCCGTGGCTCCTGCTGCACCAGCCTTTCCCCTGGTATGGTAGGCAAACGGTGACAAACTAACTCGGGTGACAAACCCAGAATATCTTCATATTTCTCAGCGAAACAGTCCTTAAACTCTAAGAGCAACGCTATGAGTTCTTGTCGTTGCTCAGGTTCCAACAACGTACTAAGTCCAACCTCCATGGGCTCCTCTTCAGTTCCCAGGTTGAGTTTCTCTACTGGGTCTTTAACTTGAGGTGGAGTATCATCTAATGCAGCTGGAGCTGGTAAAATAACCTCTTCCTCTTCATCAATTACTTCTAACACATCCTCAGGCACACACTCAATAGTTGCTAATCGTTCGTAAGCTTCCCTTTCTTCCATATGTACAGCTAAACGTTGATGCAGAAATTCGAACGCTTGCAACTCTTCGCCTTCTAATTGTGTTAACATTGATCACTGGTTGGGTGTGGCATCATGAGGCTAGGTCTAGATGTATCAAATTTGACCTGAGAGAGACCCCATTGTGCTAACTTGGTGGACGTAACCCCAATCGGTTTTTCACTTTGGTCAATGCCAACCTCTGTCAAAGGACGCAAATCGCTGCTGTAATAATCTGCACCTATCTCATTCGCAGATACAGAAAATGGTTTAGGGTCAGCCTTAACCAATTCCGCGCGTTTACTAGCCTGATCCCACATGAGCAACTCCTGATGCATGGATGAAGGCACACAAGCAGCTCTGTGGATCCAATCCCTGCCCATAATGCAACTATATGGGGCAGTACAATCAGTTACAAAGAAACCTTGCACAATGTTTGAAGGTCCCAACTTCAGTCTAACCATTAAAATTCCCAAGGTCTTCGTAACTCCCCCAGCAAAGTTCTTGACAGTCATAGTTGTCTCGATCACAGAGGATTTCTTTATTCCCAACATAGTCATCGTTCGCACTGTCATGATGCTCACTACAGCTCCAGCATCTATCAGAATCTTACTGACTTTTGAACCATCAATGTCTGCTGTAACGTACAGAGGGCGGAGGTGTTCCATCATCGCAGGCGAAGGTCTTAAAAACATCATGTACCATTCCCTCATGGCATCTGTAAAAACTGGAGGACCATTCGCTGACGATCCTTCTGCTGATTCCACTATGACCTTCAATTCTGACGTGACTTCGTTCACTGCGTCTTGGGCCTCAGGGGATTTAGAAACAGAACATACTGCTCTCGCCTTTGGCAAGGCATATTTGGAAGAGATGACATAAACCATGTTGCAATGCATCTGCACCTCCCCTCCCTCTTCATCTGTGGAAATGTCTTCATCCATGGCCAACTTTAGTTCATTCTCCACCACTTCTATGATAGGGGTTGTATCCATTTCGGCAAACGACATATCCGTTGTGTTGTCATTTTTAGCCTCAGGTATAGGTTCTTTCATCTGCTGAGTTAAAACAACCTCAGTACCAGGTTGAGTCAATTTAGGTCTCCATTGAAGCCTCCTTTCTTACACCCCTTTTATAGGTGTAGGACTTGACTTTCGTCGTTTCGCTTCAGGTTCTGTGCTAACAGGTTTGGTTCTCGTGCTGGAAGATGCAGATTCGTTTACAGGCACCGGACCTAACCTTTCCAGTACAGACCTCCACTTTGGGGAACCTGGTACACTAGATAACCTCTTGAAAACACTTTTTTTAGGGGTCTGCCCCCCTGTTTCTCTTGAGTGGTGCATAGGGTTTAACAGCGAGCCTATCAATTGTCTTTCGCAGCTGTTCTGGTGTCTGACTTAAATCTTCTGGCTTAATCAAACCCTGCTCCAAAGGTATTAACTTCCTCTTTGCTCTGCCATACCTCTTCTGCATGTTTCTGATCTTGGTGTGGCTAATCTCAACAGTCTTGCCCTTCTCCTTAACGTACTAGGTATCATCTTTAATTATGTTCCTTGAAGCTGGAAGGATATAGGGCTTCGTGAGAATATCCTTCTGACCCTCTGGCAGGGACTCAGCTACTGATGTCCCTACTTTTGCATTTCTTTTATACAGGTTGGATTCGCGGAACCTGAATCCGACCTCTGACTGTTTCAACGGCCTAATAGGGCTGGTAGGCTGATAATGATCCAACGGCGAACGCTTATCGTTCGCTTCCACCGCCTTGACTGCTGTCTCAAACTCATCGTAGGACACTGGAATCCCACATTCACCTTGCACCTAGGGCACAACACAACTTTAGAAGCCTCAAGAATGGCTGCCTGCTTCTCTTCCACGGCTGTTTTTCCAACTTCGTCGCTCTTGGATGATTCCTCTACTACTGTCCGGTCAGACTTCTTCTTGCAGACCACATCCACCATTGCGACATGTACGTCCACCACCGGTGGTCCCCTAGCATAGCCTTCCTCTATAACCAAACGTCCCTCATTGAGCCACTGTTGCACCTGGTCTTTGAGCTGCACACACTCGAAAGTATCATGAGTCCATGCATTATGAAACTTACAATACGTTTTACCTGCCAACTGATAGGAGCACAAAGTGTGACGTTCTTAATATGTTTATACCCTTTATTTACCCTTTCTTAACTCCTATTTAGTTGTTTTAGCTTTATATTTGTGTTTAGTGTAGAATAATTGCTTAATTTAGAAATATGTAGGTTTTAGTGTTAGAATACATGGTAATTTCGGAATTGAAGAATTTGGTGTTGAAATTGTGCTAAGTGTTGAAAATCCTTGTTTACTCAGGATTCCTTTCTTGATCAGGATTCCATCTTTCCTCTTTCCTAGTTTCTAATTTTCTTATTTCTATTTCAGGAAAGTCTAAACCCGTGTTGAATAGGAAATGTTTTCCTGACTCATGAGGGAAAGGTGGCCGGCAGCTAAGAGTTCCTGCTTGAGCTAGGAGAAGTACAAATCCAAGAAGAAGAAGGAAAAGAAGCCGTGCGGCAATAAAGAAAAAGTATTCCAAGTTCAAGATGGTTTTGTCATTCCTTAATGCGTGAGGATTCCTTGAAGAACAAGAGAAGAAATTAATTCCAATTTGGACTTGGTTTTGCCGATTCAATAGGATTCCTTTTACTAGAAGAATTCTTGGAGATCAAGACTTCTTACTCTATAAATAGGGGACGGCATGGCAGCAATGATCATCATCAACCCGTGCAAATAACACCAAAGCCTTTGCCGAAACTCCATCAACCTCCAAACACCACAATCTGATCCCACCTTCAGCATTTGTCCAAAGCACGTAGCCTAGGATTCCGCTCACTCGAAGAATAGAACACGTAGGGATATTTTGAGAGTGAATTCCATCTTCTATTTTCGGATTGCTATGTGTTTGTTTTCGTTTTTGTTTGTTTTAGGTTTTTGCTTAAGTAAACTTCGATTCTTGTCTATGAGATAGAAGTACTTTTGAACCATGTTTTAGATTAAAGTTTTTTATTTTTAATCAATGATTTTAGGTTTTATACCGTGAGTTTTATGTCTAAAATACTTTAAGATTTTCGGTGCTTTCTTATATTATCATTTGTAGTTGATACAAGTAGTTGATATTGCATATGTTAATCATCCAAAGTTCGACTTTGATACACGTAGTTGATAAGTTGCATTGTCTTTGTTTTTCACCGAGTTTCTACCTATGTTTGATTTGGGCTACCTATGAGAGGATGTGCTAGCCCCACTTAAGTCGGTCGTACCTCGGGAACCCATTTACCCTAGTATATAGCAAACCCTAAGATCTATTAGTGTGCGCCGCCGGGAGCAAGCGCGAAAGGCACAACTTCAACACAGCCTCAACCCAGAAATTCCTATAACACCTAAAACACTAAAATCCCAGTTTTTAACCCAAAATCGTGCAACAGCAACACAACAGCATAAAGAAAGAAGCCAAAGCAGAAACATGCACAAACGCAGTAAGATAAGGCAGAAGCTTACCAGACTTTCGACGTAGAAGCAACGCCGGAAACGCAAACGTCGGAAAAGACCTCGCAATCGCAGGGGAGAGAGAACAGAGAACAGAGAAAGAAGGCAGAAAGCACAAAAGAAAGAAGCCAGCGAGCGCAGAACGTAGAATGCAGAACGCAGAAGAGAAGTAAAGAACAAAGCAAAAGAGTGAACAGAGAGTGAAGGCGAAAACAAAAGAAGGGGAAGCGTTTATACGCGGTCGCCGAGCAGTCGCCTCGATCCACGAGCCGACGCATTAAAAAAACCAATAACCAAAAACGAGGCACCCCTAGCCATCTGATCCAACCGCATGATGGTGCCACATGTCATCACTACCATAGCTTCTTGAAGAAGGAAGGAATGAAGCGACTTGTATTAATTGCTTGACAGTTACCCAGGCACATCGCGATATCTGGCGAGCATGCATTTAATGCACCTGCCACAGCAATACATAAGACCTAGGGTAAGATCATCTCGGCTGAGTCACCGAGATCGCAAGACCCAGTGCAAGACCCATCTCGGGTGAGAGTCACCGAGATTGTAAGACCCAAGGTAAGATCATCTCGGCTGAGTCACCGAGTTCGCAAGACCCAGTGCAAGACCCATCTCGGGTGAGAGTCATCGAGATCGTAAGACCCAAGGTAAGATCATCTCGGCTGAGTCACCGAGATCGCAAGACCCAGTGCAAGACCCATCTCGGGTGAGAGTCACCGAGATCGTAAGACCCAGGGTAAGACTCATCTCGGCTGAGTCACCGAGATTGCAAGACCCAGTGTAAGACCCATCTCGGCTGAGGGTCACCGAGATCGTAAGACCCAGGGTAAGACCCATCTCGGCTGAGAGTCACCGAGATCATAAGGCCTAGGGTAAAACTCATCTCGGGTGACAATCACCGGGATTCATTCGACCGAGAAAGGCATCAGTGATCACAAAGTATCCGTTTGATATCATCCCTTTAAAAACGGAAAAAGTGGTTTGATAAACCACGGACGGCGTTAACACCCAATCACTCGAGTAGTAACACAAGATATGGAAGAGCTCGCTACCCTTTGTCCATGAAACTGTAACACCCGTTCAACCCACGTCATAAGTCTGGACTTGGGGGGACTATGGGCGGGACCCGTTTGAAAATATACTGGTCTACGGACTTCTGTTAGCAAGTCTCCACTCAAGATGCGTCTTGAACGGGAACTTGGGGGGACTTGTAGTCGGTTGTACGTGAAACAACCTCCCAAGCCCGTAAACCAGTAGATATTCCACCATAATCGAGGACGTCCCGAACTTCTCGGTCGTAAGTAGGAAGCCGTATTGGGCCGGGAACGGCTTCAGAAGGCGTAAGGGAGTTGAGTCACTACTGGAAAAAAGAACTTCGGAGACGGAATTATTTCGTCTCCTAAGTGACAGATTTCGTCTCCTAAGTACTTAGGAGACCGGAATGTCCGTCGGCTAAGATCCGTCGCCTAAGTGTTGTGAGGTAGGAACTTAGGCGACGGAACCTGAAATTCCGTCGCGTAAGTGGTTCTTAGGAGACGGAATACTTTCGTCTCCTAAGATCCGTCTCCTAAGAACTTAGGCGACGGATTTTATTTTATAATAAAAAAAAATTGTCCACTTAGGAGACGGAATAGTTGAATTCCGTCGCTAAAGGCTGAAAAAGAATTAAAAAAAAAAAAACGTCACCGCAGTAAAGTTTACTGCCCCCCAGTAAACTTCTACTGCCCCCCAATAAACTTGCAAAAAATAATTCTCTTTCAATTTCAGGGGCACAACACACAACATATACCAAATCTTACCTTAATAAACAACTTTATTGGCCTCTAGTGAAGCCAGTAGAAGTTTACTGACCCCCAGTAGACTGCCCCCCAGTAAAGTTCTACTGGGAGTCAGTAATGTTCTACTGGGGGTCAGTAAACTTCAATACAGTATCTCAATTTTAATTTCATGTCAATTATACATAACATATACCAAATCTTACCCTAATAAACAAATTTATTGACCCCTAGTAAACCTAGTGGAAGTTTACTGCCCCCCTAGTAAAGTTCTACTGGGGGTCAGTAATGTTCTACTGGGGGTCAGTAAACTTCAATACAGTACCTCAATTTCAATTTCATGTCAATTATACACAACATATATCAATTATTACCTTAATAAACAAATTCATTGACCCCTAGTAAACCTAGTGGAAGTTTACTGCCCCTAAGTAAAGTTCTACTGGGGTCAGTAAACATCAATACAGTATCTCCATTTCAATTTCATGTCAATTATACACAACATATATCAATTATTACCCTAATAAACAAATTCATTGACCCCTAGTAAACCTAGTGGAACTTTACTGCCCCCTAGTAAAGTTCTACTGGGGGTCAGTAATGTTTTACTGGGGCTCAGTAAACTTCAATACAGTATCTTCCTTTCAATTTCATGCCAACAATTTGCCCCAAATACACCACCACCACCAAATCAAAAAAAACTATTAAAAATAATTACTGAAAACAATTAAATACGCATTTTGGAAGCCTAAACGGACTCGGATGGCCTAAAAGCTCATATGTCGTGGCAAAGCAACGAGTTTGGTTGGTTGGGCCGTTCCGCTTCCAGAAAGGTATCATAATGATCAATCAGACACCGAACGCCAAATCTGGACCGGGTTTAGACTTGTTTCGATCGATCTGCTCTTCAATCTCTATCGCCATCTGTTCTACATCACCGGTGGTGGGTCGGCGAGAAGGCGGAGGTGGAGGGTGCGGAGGTGGCCGGGTGATGTTGAAGAGGGTCTTGACGACGTTGAAAGTGGTGGTGTTTGTGGGGACGAAGTCGATGAGTGCGTGGCAGTTGGAGGTGGCGTTGGTGGGGGTGGTGCAGTTGAAGGTAGCAGCGGAGGAAAGAGTGGTGAGAATGGATAGAGAGGTCGGCATGAGAGAGAGAGAGAGAGAGCTCTGGGAAAAGATGTGTTTCCCAGAGTGAGAATCGCTTAAGTTCTATTAATAAGGTTGGTGAGTGTGTGATTTAAAAGAATTGATATGTTTTGAAAAATTTTGGTTTGAATTTTCATGAAATTTTACGCGGGAAGATGGGCGCTCAAATTTTTAGAACTTAAGCGACGGAATGTTCTATTTTCGTCGTCTAAGTGATTCATAATTTTTTGTTTTTTTTATTTTAGAAAATATTTCGTCGCCTAAGTAAATATTTCCGTCTCCTAAGTAATTCATATAAATTTTTTAATTTTTATTTTTTCAAAATGTCGTCGTCTAAGTAAAAATATTCCGTCTCCTAAGTAGTGCTTAAGCGACGGAATGAAATTCCGTCTCCTAAGTCGTTCTTAGGAGACGAAATCAAAATATTTTGTCTCCTAAGGACAACTTAGGAGACGGAAACTGTTTCGTCTCCTAAGTAGAAATTTCCGTCGCTTAAGTACCACTTAGGAGACGGAATTTTTTAATTCCGTCGCCTAAGTGACATTTTCCAGTAGTGAGTGTCAAACATCAGCAAAGGCAGTGTCCCACATCGGTTTTCCAGTAAGAGGGAATTCACTCTAGGCCATAAATATGTCCAGCCCATCAGCTTGTCAGGTAATATTAATTACCCTCAATAATTACACCCGAACGACTGTACACTGACTTAAGCTTAGGAGGAGGAAAGACCGGGTCCCCCGGTCCCTTTTGTTATTACAGGTCAACGGGAGGACAGACGGTCATCCACCAGCCACACTTTCAGTTTGTACGAGCACGTCCGAGATTATACGGAAACAATACCTTTTCACTTTGTCAGTCTTCTCCAAGTTTAATAGGATTGGTTTCGGGGCGTGTACAGATGTGTACCATAAGGGTGAAAATTGGGGCCTTTTTTAGGATCAGAAAGTAGGAAACTTTGTTTCTCAGTTTCCTCAGCTTTGGTGAATGAGGTACAGAAGAATTGGGATCGGTACCTTAATCGGTAGTGAAGTGTTTTTGATTATGATTGCGATGCTATTGTTGAAGATACGTCATTGAAACGGTTTAGTATTTTGTTTTCCCAGGCAATAGAAGAGGTGACTTTTACAGCAGATAGAAAGGCCTAGAGAGGTTAGATATGTTTATGTAATGTTGTTTCTATGTTTTGTAAACCATTATATGTATCATTGGTCTGCAAGATGTCATACCCTTATTATCTGTTTCCTATCTATTGCCTATGGTATATGCTTAAGTATACATGTTTCTTCAAAATTTACTTTTGGTTGGTAATTCTATACTAAATATCTGCATGCATGTTTCTTTTTTAGAGTATTATTACATCAACGTTGTGGTGAGATATGTTGATTGTTCAACCTGGGTCAAAATGCAAGATTTTTTTTGTTTGTTTTGTTTTGTTTTGTTTTGCTTTGTTATTTGTGTTCTTCAGAGAATCAAATTTTAATTTTCTTTTTTTACAGTTTGAAATTATAATCCAATCCTAAACCAGATGAGTTGTCAATTTTTGTCGAAAAGTTGCTTTGGTTTTCCTCCATAACTCTATATCCTTTATGAGCCTCTGTGTGTTTAAGACATGTGTTCAGCTTGCTCGATATGGTGATTTGATGTCCACTTGTGCTAAATTTTGTCATTTTGCTTCTTTTAGCGATGAGGGGTATGAGGAAACCAAGGAGGTGCTTAGCCAGTTAGCAATCCGTGCTCAGAAATTTCGTGTTCCAAACCAGAATGCCTATAAATTTGATGGTTCTGAGGGGCTTCACCCCAATGTGATCAAGGATCCTAATTTGTGTAAGAGTAAAGGGACGAAATCAAAGACATGCACTGATAAGAACAAAAAGGGAGGAAAAAGATGTGGAAAATGTAGAAAGAGAGGACACAACATGCGAACTTGTGGTGCGAGAGCTGACAAGGGTAAAACAGAGGTGGTGATAATGCTAAGGCCTGCTCTTCGACCGAGGGTGTCACGGAAATAAGTGAATCAAACAGCAGTATTGGTGATGATGTCTTCTACGAGATGGATGAAAGCAATGCTACCAGTGATGATTACATTCAAGACGACATGGTGAGTCCGAGGCCACATATTTGATTCATCACAAAGAAGAATCCCGCCGTTACGAGTTCTTTTCTAGGTATAGTGGAACTGGCAGTTCTAAGAACAACAAGAAGGGGTATCCAAATTACTTCGAGCATTTCAGTCCTTTCCCAGATACATGACTATCTTATATGCCATGAGGACTCATCCTTTTGCGCTTCAGGTATGTCTTTATAAAACACTGCTTCCCTAAACCTCTGTTTTATGGTGGTGTACTGCTATAGTACCTAGAGATGACATTCTTATACGGTTGACATATACTCAGAAATGAGTGGCACTTACTTTTGTAATTATGTTTTTTTTTTATTTAATGCCCTTTGCAGACTGCAGAGCATGGATTAATATTGCATGGCACTTGGCGTTTAAGAACAACTTAATATATGGGGCTACGCTTGCATGTTTCTCCTCATTTGTTTTTCCATCACCGGTCTTTTGTAGATTTGTTAAAATTTGTTGGAACTGTTTAGTGTGATATTGATTTTGCACTTCGTGTTGTTCAATGTAATTTAACTTACACCTTTGATGAAACAATATGGTTTTGTTTTCGGCAATTATGGAGAAGTACCTTCGATTTAGGTTTACAGGAAATTGCAGTTTTTCTGTATCAGTCTGCACAACATTTCTACATTATATTCTGTTGAATATTTGCATGAGCAGTGACTCGAAGAACCAGAAACATTAACTTGCTAGCAAGTTTCACATTCTTTTATGCAGAAAATATTGCAAGATCAACATAAAAAAAATTCACGCTGCTTTGGACAAATTGGAAAAGTCTGTTGCTCAACACTGAAGATTGATGCATTTCAAGCCTTGACTGAATACTTGAAACTTACAAACCTAAAGACCTCAGCCTGCAAAACTTTGCCAGTGCCAATATTAATCATGAAACCACTTATCCAACAAAATTCTACTATCCCTTATAACCACCCCAAGTACAAGTTCATCATAATAAGGTAGCTGTACAAGTTCATCAGATTTCAAGTACCCTGTAGAACATTATTGGATTCATCGGCGGACCCCTTTTTCGTACCGTCAGAACATTTTTTCGTCACTTTTACAGTATAACCATTAAATTCCCCCATTCCAATAATCCTCTCGATCAGACTCCTTGACCTCTTGCTTGTCAATGCAACAACTGTTTCTTTGAACTGTTTCGGATCGCAGGCAGTTCTTATGCTCAGCCTACCTTGTTCTATCACTTTATGAGAAGTTTTACCATTCACATTAACATTGACTTTAAACTCACTCATAGGGAATGAATTGCCAGATTTAATCTGCACAAAATCAGTTTTAAGTTAACTCATCAACGAATCATATAAAAACATACTGCAGTCCAAATATCGAATATCAACTTTAGGTAGCACATGTACCAGATTATCCGGCATCAACCTTCTACGTTTAACCTTTCGCTGAAGTGACACCATTTTCCTATGCCAGAATTAGACATATGTTAAATAAAAGAAGAGGTATTTCGTGCGATACTATAGCCCCAGAGAAGAAATGACCATCTAATCACTACTACAAATAATACATTTAAGGCATATAAAAAACGACGTATAATATCAAACCTGTAATTCAATAAAATCATTTCTTATATATACACACATATAAGTGATATATGATTCAAACTCACATATGGTAAACTACTTGATGGTTGCACCATAAAATGGTTAAAATCCTATCAGGTACTTATGGAAAATGTATTTGGACAACATTTTAGTTTGATATGCTATCAGGCATTTTGAAAATATTTTTAGTTTGATAAGAAAGTACCTGATTCATTTCATAGTTGTTTAACTCTGAACATAATTACTGTTATATAAGCAAAACCAATTTATGACACTTCATTATCATCTATAACTCAAAATGGAAGCACTCTGCGTAAACATGAAGTACCTTAATATACCAACTACATAGAATTTAAAGTTTTTAAATGATGAATATTCTCAGGGTTTATATTTCTTTGCTATATGATAAAAAGATGTCTATTTGATTCTAACAATGAAATCTGCATTCTTAGAAGCAACATGGAACTGGTGCAGAGAATAATAATAAGTTTTTCCTTGTTTGTTTCTTAGATAAAAAGAAAAATAAAAGAGTCTAAAGTTGAACAACTCAGAGAGTGGGTTTTGTACCCAAAAAAAAAAAACATAAAACTAGAGAGAGAACCCAGGTATGCATCCAAAATTAACTTCGAGATACAAGACCAGTAGAGGTCTAAAGTAAAATGACATTTCCTAGTAATGAATATCACTGGTCTAAAGTAACTACCAAAGACATCTATCACCAGTCTACAGTAAAATGACCATTTCTTGTAACACATTTTTCTTAGTTTATGAAGTTTCATCTGCTTCTGGTTTAATATATGTTAATAAAAAATTGGTTGGGATAGTTAAGGATTTATAACTGGACTTTATCATGGCATAAAACACCTGTTTGGTTACATGCATGGCCAGGAACTTGTTCTCAGTCTGGTCTTAGGTGTCACATCCTGACCCGTAAATTTTATCGGATTTACTAGCTTGATTGTAATAAGAATTTTACCGTCTCCGACATTGAGATATAGTTTAATTTGTCCCTAGAGGGGTTTTGGGGGACAATTATTCCAGAGATTTATTCGTCGGAGAAAAATGTAACGACGGTAAAAATGGTAAATTTTAGCTAGTAAAAGGTAATTTTTAATAGGGTATTTTATTTTAGGGTGTTAAATTGGTGAAGTTGGATATTTTTATGATGTTGGGCCGGGTTGGTGTGAGGCCCAAACCCATCTTTTCTTTTCTTTTCTCTTCTCTCTTTCTCTCTCTTTTCTCTCTTTCTCTCCCGCGCGCTCTCTCTCTCCTCTTCCCGCTGCCGGAATCCTTCTCCTCTCGTCCGCCGCCGTCCGGCCACCGTTCGCCGCCGCACCGGTCCCAAAAGGTCGGTCATCAACCCAGCTTCCATTCTAGACCGGTGACAGCCCCCCTAGCGCCGCCGTGAAGGAGTGGTGCCGCCCGAAAGGCGCGGCTGTCTTGAGCTTCCCGTCGCCGGAACTCCCTCCTCCGGCCACCAATCCGGGCAAGCTTGGTACGGTTTTGTAGCTCTCCTCCCGTGCAACAACCCCTCTAAAAGGCTCACTCCCTCTTGAGCTCGGTAAGGAGAAATTCGAAGTTGAAATTCTAGGGCTTTTAGGATGTTTTCGTTCCATTGACCTAGTTAGGCTTGAAATTGGACTTAGTGATAGTTATGAAAGTTGTTTGGGATTTTGAGAGGAAGCTACTTTTAAAATTTGGTAGAATTTGGACGTCGCCGGAATCGGCCTCCGGCCGCCGCCGCCGCCGTTTTGAGGTTTTGTATAATTTTAAATGTGTAATAATTAGAGGAGTTTAATGAAGTGAATTGTGGAATTTTTGGATGAGTTTTGAATAGGTTTGTGAATTTCCAAAGTTTGGTATTTTTGGCGGTTAAATAATGTAAAATCCGACCGTAGGATTTAAATCAATTTCTGGAAAAGGTTGTATTTACGGCTGCCAAGTATGATATTAAAGTTTGGGTCGTTTCGATTTAAGAGTATTGAAGTTAGGCAATGATGAGCGTGTTTATGGCTCTCAGTTATTTTGCCTATTTTGAATAAATATTGGATTTTTAGTTGGGAAATTAATTATATATTTGGAACAGGACGTGAGGAGACTCAAATTGGAGAGACCTCGGATCGACGTCAGCCTTAGGCCTAAAGTTGTGAGTGGACCTTTGTTTTTAATTGAAAAGCATGCGATGAATGATTTTATTGATCATTTATTTCTTCTGATGAGATTTATTGATTTCTCGCCTTTGACAATTTTTCCTTCTTTGGAGAGATCCCGAAAATGAGATTTTCGGTGGATATATATATTTTGGATATTATGAATTTAGTATGTATATAAATGCTAGCTAGCCATACGTGTTTGGTCCGTCATAATGAGGTAAAATACCATTATGGCGTGTTGTGAGTGTTAGACACAAGCGTCATAGCCCTATATGAAAACTTTTTTCTTTTTCGATTTATTTAGGTTTTCATATAAAGAGTCCACATGTATATATATACCGTCCTTTTCGGTCATAATGAGAAAAAATATCATTATGGCGCAACGTGAGCGTTAGACGCCAGCGTTGTAGCCTTGTATAAATTTCTATTTTTCTAAATTGTTTCTAGGATTCATACAAGGAGTTTGACGAGTGTAGATACATACGAATATATGTTTATATATAGTTCAGCCAGAGAGGCTCCATTTTATTTGAGTTGGAGACTAGCCAGTGCTAGTCGTAAAATTGCCAGTTTATGAGTTGAGCACTTTTGAGCTGCCGCATGCATTATATTTTCTTTGAAATTAAAATGAGAATGCATAAATATTTTGTTATTAAATTATTTTTGTCCACTCACTCTAACATTATTAAATGTCTTCCCCTGGGCCCTTCGTTTTAAAATGCCCTGTCTGCAGGATTGCATAGTTGAGATCGGGCGTACATGGAGAAGAGGCATAGTCAATAGTATAGCTTCCGCTCTTTTCTATTTATTTATAGTTCATTTCCTCTCAAATAGAGTTGCTCTGAATATGTGGTTGTTTATTATAAGATCTTTGTTAGATTAGTAAATCTATATTGGGAGATGTTGTGATTTGTGGGGAGCACGAAGGCTCTAGGAGTTTATAAGGTTGGATTTGGAACATTTAGATGTGTTTGCAGGTTTCTATTGGAAGGGTTTTCCATTTTCAAGAGAGGTTGTACCGAATTTTGCGGTAAATCTTTCCTTGGAGGTGGTCCCCGCACGATTTACTCAGGGTTCGGGGTGAAATTCGGGGTGGGTCGTGTCAGTTTGGTATCAGAGCACTAGGTTATTCGATTCCTTTCTCGTTTTAGTACTACCTCATATTCTTAGTGTCTATAGAGTGATAGTCCGATCGCGACGGATCTATTAGCATTATATGCTTTAGACACTATGTGTTGATTAAGTTTGTGATGTAGTTGTTCTTATCTTATTTATGGACATTGTTGTGCCATAAATGTTCATATCTTCAAGACCATGCCTCCATACGCCGACCTCTTGGGTAATCTTTATGCTTTGAGTAATGGAAATGTGTATGGATTATGCATTTTCCAAGGGTTATTGAGTTCATATCATAATTGTTAGAGTTCAATTGCGAGTTGGAAACTCCAGTTGGGAACTCATGTGCGTGATAGCATTCCTTTCCTTTGATCAATGATTGATTGGGTTTTGATTAAGATGTTAAGGTGAACATCTTATGCGAATCTGTAGAAGGTGAAAATTTTTAATTGAAATCTTGGAGTTTCCTATTTATGGTGGGCAAGTCTGAAGTTGTAGTAGTCCGATGGAAAAATCTTGGTATCGAGATCGTGACTTCTGGGAGCAAAGAGTTGGAAGAAAAGTTCGAAATAGTGGTGTATTATTTTGAGATAAGGGTTGGTTGAAGTGATGCGGGAGGTACCTATAGTAATTCGAAGAGGTACCTATACGAGTTGTTAAGGACCCTAATCCTGAGCGAAATAGTCACGGGGGATATGTGGCTAATAAAAAGACTATCAATTTAGAGAAGTCTTGATTGATGACCAAATTTTCAACTGCCTTGTCCGTAGAGAAACTCAGTCGGGATTATTTTGGTTAATGCTTGTTATGTTATGGTGGCGCATGTTTTGGCCATATAGCTCTAATCAAGGATATATTTCTTATCCTTGGAATCTTCATATTAAAGAGTATAATTAGAACATTTTGGAGAAGGAGGTTATTATTAATCGATGAATAGAAATATTTTTGAGTGACTTTCGTCTATATTGTGGTTTAGCTGAAGCCGGCTAAGGCGTTAAATATAAGAGTCCAAGATTATTTTCCTTGGATTGTTGGCCTTGCAAGAGTCATTGAGCATAGCGTTGTGAAAAGCTTGTTGTTGTGTCATAGCAAGAGAATTGAAGAAAGTGAATGGTATATCTAAATATTTTGAATTGCTAGCAAGCTCTGAAGCGTTGAGTAGCAATTGTCGGTTATATTATTTTAATCGTAGGGCCATTATGGATTCTTTCAGAATTCTAGGTGTTGAAGTTCGATCTTCGGATTTGTTGAGTATTTTATAAAGATGGTAAGTGTATTTGACCTTAAAATTATAATAATAAAGTAGATGCAGAAGAGTTGAGGTCACTTTGATATTACGACAACAGTCGGGAATGGATTAAATATGTTGAGATCTTTGGAAGTTCTTGGTAATACTAATTTTTAGCGACCTTGGTCGCTAGGATGGAAAAGTGAGGAATGTTAGTGTGGTGTGAATGTCCAGAGGAAAGTTTTATATCTTAAAGTGCGTGGCTATTGGAGTTGAATATTATGTTATCTGGAATAACTGTAGATAAAAAGATTTATTGGAGAAGCGTGGATGGGTGTTCACAGTTCTTTTAGTTGGCGTTGTATTGAATTAGTCGATACAAGTCTTCAATGACATAATATTAATGTTAGGTGTGAACGAAGTCTATTTGATAATGTCACTTCGTTTGCAGTTGGAGTTTCTTTGGCATACTCCACTTGGGGATTTGTTCATCTTCCATGCTAGTGACTTGGTAAATTGGATTTTATATGGAACATGTTTTGGCGATATATAAGTTGTTTATGTTGCAGCTTTATATAACCGAAATGTTTTATTCGCATGATAATCATGTTTCAGATCATCTTCTGGTCTGGGGTGAAGAGAATATGGGGTATAACAGAATTAGGAGAGAACTGGTATTCCCATAAGCTGCTAGTTGGGGTACTTAAAAATAGTAATGTAATAGTTTTGGTGAAGAGACCTAAGTGACGTGGTTTTGATCTCTTCATAATATCGTTTCGAGAATCGAGGTTATCATATGTTAGTGGACTGGTCACTTAGGCATAGCAAGATTTTCTTGTGGACTTGCGAGAGCTTTGACTCCGCGAAAGACTCTGCAAAGTGTCTCGGTACTAGAAGTGATTGTTGCAGTTTTGCAGTGTGTGCATCCTTTAATCTGTTCATTTAGCGGGTCTTAATTTTGACACTATGAGCATGTGGGAATACGTGAACCCTAGTTTCCTAGCAAGTGAGCTTCAACGTCAAGTTTGTGAGCAGCGTAATGACGAGGTTGTTGCGTGACGTTAGGAGATTTGAGCCCGATGGTGATAGTGATTTTTCATTGCACAGGAATTAGTGTACATACCTACGGGTACTCGTACTTTGGAACAAGTATCACTAAACTCACTTACGTGTAAACGTTAGTGGTAGTTCAACGAAGGATTTAAAGTATTTGAGAAGAATTATAAAGATGTCCGTAGGAAGGACCATGAGTTTCAAGTGAATGTTTGGGTGTTTTCGAAATTGTCTCCTTGGAAAGGGGTGATACGTTTTGGTAACGTGGAAGCTTGGTCCGAGATTTATTGGTTCTTATGGGTTTTAAGATCAACTTGGCTCTCTTGCGTAATCAGTTATTTTTGCCTCCGGAGTGATCCAAGATACATAATATGTTTTATGTATCCATGTTTCGCAAGTATATTGCCGATCCCTCTTATGTGTTGCGAAAGCAGCCAATCAGTTTGACGAAAGATTTGTCCTATGAAGAGGACCGGTTCAGATTCTCGACCGAAAGGAGCAAGTGCTTAGGAACAAGACAATCCACTTGTTAAGGTGCTTTGGAGAAGTCATCAAGTAGAAGAAGCTACTTGGGAATTAGAGGAGCAACTGATGCAACAGTATCCCTATCTCATCGAATGACAAGTATGTAAATTTCGAGGACGAATTTTTATAAGGAGAGGAGAATTGTCACATCCCGACTCGTAAAATTTTATCGGATTTACTAGCTTGATTGTAATAAGAATTTTACCGTCTCCGACATTGAGATATAGTTTAATTGGTCCCTAGAGGGGTTTTGGGGGACAATTATTCCGGAGACTTATTCGTCGGAGAAAAATGTAACGACGGTAAAAATGGTAAATTTTAGCTAGTAAAAGGTAATTTTTAATAGGGTATTTTATTTTGGGGTGTTAAAATTGGTGAAGTTGGGTATTTTTATGATGTTGGGCCGGGTTGGTGTGAGGCCCAAACCCATCTTTTCTTTTCTTTTCTCTTCTCTCTTTCTCTCTCTTTTCTCTCTTTCTCTCCCACGCGCTCTCTCTTCCTCTTCCCGCTGCCGGAATCCTTCTCCTCCTGTCCGCCGCTGTCCGGCCACCGTTCGCCGCCGCACCGGTCCTAAAAGGTCGGTCATCAACCCAGCTTCCATTCTAGACCGGTGACAGCCCCCCTAGCGCCGCTGTGAAGGAGTGGTGCCGCCCGAAAGGCGCGGCTGTCTTGAGCTTCCCGTCGCCGGAACTCCCTCCTCCGGCCACCAATCCGGGCAAGCTTGGTACGGTTTTGTAGCTCTCCTCCCGTGCAACAACCCCTCTAAAAGGCTCACTCCCTCTTGAGCTCGGTAAGGAGAAATTCGAAGTTGAAATTCTAGGGCTTTTAGGATGTTTTCGTTCCATTGACCTAGTTAGGCTTGAAATTGGACTTAGTGATAGTTATGAAAGTTGTTTGGGATTTTGAGAGGAAGCTACTTTTAAAATTTGGTAGAATTTGGACGTCGCCGGAATCGGCCTCCGGCCGCCGCCGCCGCCGTTTTGAGGTTTTGTATAATTTTAAATGTGTAATAATTAGAGGAGTTTAATGAAGTGAATTGTGGAATTTTTGGATGAGTTTTGAATAGGTTTGTGAATTTCCGAAGTTTGGAATTTTTGGCGGTTAAATAATGTAAAATCCGACCGTAGGATTTAAATCAATTTCTGGAAAATGTTGTATTTACGGCTGCCAAGTATGATATTAAAGTTTGGGTCGTTTCGATTTAAGAGTATCGAAGTTAGGCAATGATGAGCGTGTTTATGGCTCTCAGTTATTTTGCCTATTTTGAATAAGTATTGGATTTTTAGTTGGAAAATTAATTATATATTTGGAACAGGACGTAAGGAGACTCAAATTGGAGAGACCTCGGATCGACGTCAGACTTAGGCCTAAAGTTGTGAGTGGACCTTTGTTTTTAATTGAAAAGCATGCGATGAATGATTTTATTGATCATTTATTTCTTCTGATGAGATTTATTGATTTCTCGCCTATTTGACAATTTTTCCTCCTTTGGAGAGATCCCGAAAATGAGATTTTCGGTGGATATATATATTTTGGATTAGTAAATCTATATTGGGAGATGTTGTGATTTGTGGCGAGCACGAAGGCTCTAGGAATCTATAATGTTGGATTTGGAACATTTAGACGTGTTTGCAGGTTTCTATTGGAAGGGTTGTCCATTTTCAATTTTCAAGGGAGGTTGTACCGAATTTTGCGGTAAATCTTTCCTTGAAGGTGGTCCCCGCACGATTTACTCAGGGTTCGGGATGAAATTCGGGGTGGGTCGTGTCATTAGGTTCAGTTAAATTTTATATGTTTAGCAGGGTAACTGAAGAATGAAAGAAAGCGATTTTTCTTTTTCAAAGAAAAGAAAAACTTTTCTTGATATGGAATTGATTATTACTTCATTTAGAATGTTTAAAGTTTACCTGGTATTGAAGTTGCTCATCAACCAAGGATTCTGAGGTGTTTATTTCTTATTTTTCTGACATTTTGTTTGTCTCTTAAGATATTTGATAATCCAAGCTAATTTTACTTTTAAATTTAAGTAGCACACTTAAAATTTTCCTTTGTGGCATTCAACCAATGCAATGAAATGAAAAATCATAAGAACGTTTTTGCACTAAAGTCATTATCAGTAGAGAACCAAAAACATTAACTTGGAAGCAGGTTTCACATCAAGAACCAGAATTAGTCATGTGTTTATCGCAAGATCAACATCCAAACAAAATTTCACACCGGTTCTTTGGGCAAAATGGAAAAAATGTCACTTAACACTGAAGACTGATGCATGTAAAGCCTTGACTAAAAACTTAAAACTTACAAACCTGAAGGCCTCTCTGTTCGTTCGGCAGATGATACAGATACAAAGAGGTTTTGCACTTGCCTGCTAGAATGACATTCAAATGAAATAATGATCATAACCAATGCAGATTCGCATAACAAAAAAGAATAGTAGCTTCCTTCATATAAAACCTCAACAAATAAAGTACTCACTCGTGCTCTAGAACTGGAGGCAAGTTGTGGATACTCTAGTATTGTCAAATCAAATACTTAGACAAATTGAAAACCTGCAGTAAATTATAAATTAGTAGCCAAATCATATTTGTATATCTTTTTGGTGATGAATAAAGCCAGAAGTTGTCTGCAATGTTAAATTTTTAAACTACCCAACATGTCCAAAATTTAATATTAGTGAGCAAAAATTAGCTAGATACAAGCAACAAAGGGCAGAAGAGTAAACTAGGGAGATAGTTTCATTTTCTTTACTAAATTGATTTGCTATTTAAGCATTTGGACCCTGAACCTATTTGGCTATTTTGTCTAGCAGCTGGTTGCTTCTTTTCGTGATCCTTTATGTTTAGGCCTCTTATTTCTCACACCTGATTTTTCATTAATATTTTTTCATGTCAGCCATGAATAGATTGACATTATAAAATAATTATGATGTCTGCAGGTTACGTAGCAGTTGACAAGGGAACTGCTGAGTCCTTGGATAAAGATGGGTGGTAAAACACTGGTGATATTTGTTATTTTGATAATGAGGGGTTCATGTAACATTGTGGACATGATTATATAAAAATGATTAGGCTTATCAGGTGATTGAAAGTTTCTCCTACTTAACTGTTAACTCCTTACAAACAATGGTAGTAAATTTCATTTATTTCTTCTTTATTGTATTACTTTGGTTTAGGTTTTGTGATTGTTAAATGCGACTATAATTGAAATTTTTCTAAGAAAACAGGAAAACAGTAGTGGTCAATAAACTTGTAAGAGCATTTTAAGCCAATATTTTAGACAATGAAGAAACTCCAAACATGACAGAATCAAGCTTAAACTGATGAATCATGAATGTCATTTTGTGCATTAAATTGATAGTATAAAATCAAAGCATATGATATTGTTCACCTACAATCTGGACCCAAAGATTTCAACTTTAAAAGTTGAAATCGAATACATCGAAACCATACGGTTAGGAATATGAGTGGGTACCTGGAACCCAATATTAGAAGAGTCTATGGCCGAAGAAGATGACTGCACCATCACCGCATCCTGCCTCTACTCACTCATCGTTACCTTCACCAACCAGATGGCAGTTACCAAGAAGATGAATCCTTCAATCGGCTGCAACTTCCCAAACACATGAACTTTTCCCCCAATTTTAGATTGAATCTAAAGCCAGGGTTTCAAACCATGCTATAATTTTGGGTTGTTGGAACTGTTGAAAGCAATGTCAATCGAATTGCTTGAGTACAATAGACCAAGGATTCGAGGAAGTAAGAGGAGTAGTGGTTGGAGTGAATCCCAACTGTTCGCATGTTTTACTGCGCTTGGGGGATTTTTACTTTTTTTTTCTTAAGTCTAGATAACGTCTGCTTGACTAACGCCTTCTTATATTCAACGCATTTCTCACATCACGTACACAACACATGACCGTGTACATAAACGGCTGTGCACACAAGACACTCCGCGAACAACCCTACAAAGACCTTGAACCGTAGCATCATTATTGATACCACGATAGGTCCAAGCAAGGTTTTTCATGGAAAACTCGACAAAATGTTGCTAAAATCTCCAACCCTAGCAAACGGCTAGAAAGGGTTTTCTCTTTAAATAGTCATAAATTAATCAATGTTAACATTTACAATTTTTGAAGGGTGTGGCTATTGTCATCCTACCAACTACTTTCTTCACCTTACAAGTTTCTTATTTATCGACATACTAAACTATCCTAATATAGAATTTCAACAAGTGACAATATCTTATTTAAAATTACAACTTATTTTTCTTACTACACCTTACAAAGTAAACACGTTTTACACATTAAGTTAATATTTTCATTTTCACTTAAATGCTTTGTTTATAAGCATTCATTATCTTCAATCGTTCTTATGTTATCCTAACAATTTCTATGCCTCAAAATATAGTGTATTAACTCTAGAAATCTACTTGGAGTCTACAAATCAAATGATCTCGTTTTTGATTTCATGTTTCTTCATTCGTGAGACTGATGGATTGAGAGAGAGACTATAAGGAAGCCAAGAGGAAGATGAATAGGAAAAAAAAAAATGGAGCTAAACCCATATTGCAAATGGGTGAACTAAGTAAAATTTAAAGAGAAATTTTACTAACGCATCCCTAAATATTAAATACACATCTCATACTTAATACACCACCTATTAGCTTTGTTGTTTTAATATTTTACTAGAAACACATCCCCAAACTTCATAAACTATTCTCATTGACAATACACTAACTTATTCATAAAATACTCAACTCTTTTCTAAATCTGCTAGTTAAGTTCAGAGGTTTACAAAAGTAATTATTGAATCGTTAAAAGTATGACAAGATGCATGAACAGTCAAAACATTTCATGAGATTGTTGTTTTATATCAAAAGGATTAGCTAGTTGTGTTCAAACTTGAACGTTTCGAGCGACCTAGCGTGAAGAGTGTGCGCACTGAAGACCATACTAGTTTCGCATCTTCACTTAAGTTGTTCTTATGGGACTGCATTTAGTACAAAATATGCAGGCTGCAAATGTAATTGTAGAATCCGATTGTGTGGAGGCATTAGCAGACATACGAAATCCTCAAACTTTGGATAATGCTGAAGCTTTCATTATGGATGATATCATAAGTATACTTGCGATTCTAAAATGTCAAGGATAGTTCATACATCAAGGTTGTGTAATACAGTGGCGCATAGGCTTGCTACAATGTGTTATGAAGGTAGCCAGAATGAGATTTGGTTCAACCAAGCTCTTGAATGTATTCTAGACCTTCTAGTGAGGGACTGTAATCACACGCGAGTTGTAAAAATACGCAAGTGTGTGCATAAATATGAAGCATAACCACAGCCTCTAATCAATCTTCTAGTATGTTTTCATAACAAGTTTTCCTATCAGATTGTGACAATTTGATGCAACAACTACATGAGGGCATGATGCTCACCACTAGAGTCACTGGACCAAAATGACTTGGAATTTTCACTAATCTCCCTGATTTTGACACCACGCTGGATTTAATATAAAAATATACCTTAATCTCCAAAGGAGAAAAACAGAGGGAAAAATACCAATTTGCCCATGTGTAGTTTTGATACTTTATCCAGGTTGTGGTGGCCAGCTATATTATTTGAAAGAATGTGGAGATTTAATGATGCTGACATCTTAACCCACATTTAGATTCAAGTTTTATGCAAACATGAAACACTTGTATAGTGGTCCTGTGCTCCTCCTGGTGCTTGTTCTATATTCATGTTGGACTAAACATGGGCAACACTACTACTACAAGAACAGACTCCTCTAAAGTGGACACTAATGCAATTTATGGGAAAACCTGTCCTTGAACAATTCATGTGCTCCAAAGCTTCTATAATTCCCATTTAGAAAATAAACCAAAAGTTGTTAACCAATCAATCCCTCTACCCTCTCTAACAATATGCTCTACTCAACAACAGCAACAAACAAAAGGGCCTTGGTATCAAACAATATGTCAACATCCATGTTTTGACTATTGCTTCAGATGGTGTTGTACATGGGGAGGCAAAGAAGCAAGGGGCAATTTCAAATTCAAACAAAGGGTATCATCAAAAACCCATAAATCACCTCAAATTCCTTCTCTCTATTTTTTTTCTCCCTAACATAACAATCTCAAATTCTGCGCAGTAACAAGTATTAAAACTCATTATCAAAACAAAAAAAAGGTATTAAAACTGGGAAAGGGGGTGAAAGGCTGAAGCTGAAAGGGGAAGGAGAGTGTGTGTGGTACCCAGATAGGCAGATACCACCATTCAATGGTGTCAGAGAGCATGTGGGAATGAATGAAAGTGTGGCCCTAAACCTTTCACGATTCACGTCCCATATCAAAAAAGAAATCACAAATGAGACAAAAGTGTCCTCTAAAGTAAACCCTTTACTCACGTGAGAGATACAAATTATTTACCCATTAAAATACACACCCTCCTATTAAAATACTCAATCTCTTAACTTATTGAAACATATTTATTTAATTATTAAAAATAAAGTTAAACAATTTAAAAAAACATTTAGAAAAACATGTATCAATAAACTAAAAAAATGAAATCTTTGATCGGCAAATAAACATAATCAGCAAATTTGTATATCATGAAAGAGTGACCAACCAACCCTTTTCAATTGGGAATTTTTTCTCTTAATATGGTTATCTGAGTAATAACTAATAGGTAATAACTTTAACTGTCTGGTCTTTTCAGCTCTGCCCTAGCTAGCTAACCCAAGCCCTACTTTATAATCTAATTGGGGGGAGCTAAGTTAGATGCTGCAAAAAATCTAAAGAAGGTGGCAGAGGCACAGCTTTTTACCCTCCACTGACTCATCCCCACTGCCTTTTCCATTTTGGGGCTCCATATCAGACCAGTTGTTATGCTTCTGCTACCGTTGATCACCACAGATCAAGAAGATCTGAGTCTCAAACAGTACAGGGACTTCATACTATACACACCTCAGTGAAACTGACCTCACATAGAAAAGGTAGTAAAAGATGACTAAAGTAAATTCAATTATTATAAAACGATATCATATATGAAAAATTTACCACTACTCTACTAGGATACTGTCCCAGCCCTTCTTTGGTATGATACAGTGCTACATAGTTACTGTGGTCCAGCACATATCTAGAGAGAAATTAGAGAAAGAGTACAGACAAGTATATAAGCCCCAGTCCCATAAATCAATCCCTGTTCTCCTACCGTATACAATTAGGTAATTATTGTAACTAGTATAAATATATATATATATATATTAATGATGAAGGTGATCTTGCTTAGATCTTGTCCAACAAGTTTTCTTTGATGAGGGTATGATTTTTCGGCTTCCCAATTGTTTCTGCATTCAAGAAACCCAAAAAAAAAAAAAAAAAAAAAAAAACAGACGACAAAATTAGAGTAATGATCATTCCCTTTTGACCCAAAATTGTTATTCTTTTTCTTCAGAGAATAGTAAAATCAGTAAAACTTACCATAGCAAAAAGTCAAGTTTCCCCATTGCTGGCCATGATCAACTTTCTTAGTTGCATTCCAGTGGTTCCATACCCAAAAGAAAACCTATAAAGTTAACAATTAATAGTTTAAGTTGACAAAGAACAACATTGGCAAATGGCAACTACGAAAGTAATGACTACTATTGGGCGTGTGGTTTTGCTTGTTAAACAAGGAAAGAAGTAAGTAGTACCTGGGCTGGAGAGAACAGATTTTGGGGAAGTTGCATTGGAGGTAGAAGCAGAAGTGGTTGGCAGTAAATTGTTATTATTGCTATTGCTATTGGAAGATGAAGATATTGCTGAGGCGCTATCATTGAATTGTGCAGAAGCAGTTGAGAAGACATTAATGTGGTCTCCAGCTACTGCTGGTGAAGCAAACAGGTTCTCAGGGAGATTGTGCTCCACACTGTTGTTCGAAACAAAGGTAATATATATATATATATATATATATGGACACTGAGAAAAAATTATATTCATATGTATAGTGCTGCAACTATATACAATCAAGTTCAATACCTTTGATGGAGGTCACACTCTTCAGCATTGGATTGGTTCTTGCCACTCTTCTCCTCTTGTTGTTCACCATCTAAAGCATAAGTTTGGGAAATGATCGAGACTGAGACAATGTCACAAAGGAGAAATGAATTAACTACCATTAACTTTAACTTTTTACTGCATCAAGAGCTCAAGAACATGTTGAAGCCTAGCTAACCTTCTGAGACATCTGTGAGGGGTTGATTTTTAGGTGTAAGTGATAAAGTTGGGGAGGGAAATGGAGACCCTTCTGATTGACCTTGATAGTATTGATGATGATTGTTATTCTTGATGCCTAGAAGATGCATGTTCATCAGTCTTCTTTCTTGGAGTTCAATAGCATGCTCCAAATTAGCTTGGTCCTCTAATTTCCTTCGTAACATCATCTCTTGGGTACTGTAATACATTCTTGATCCTGCAAAAACATGAAAAAACGCCCTCAATTTACAGGGAGTTGCTAATCTTCACCATTTACAGAAGCAAAGAGACCAGGTGAGAAAATTTTTTTTTACCAAGATTAAAGTCATATGGCTCCCTAGAATCAACTCCGGATACGCTTGAACACAGAGAATAGTCTCCCCTCTCCAAATGTTGGTGTAGCTTCCTGAAATTGTATAATACAAAGAAAGTTAGATAACAATGTGGGAGAAGACCAGATTTGGCAAAATAAAACAAATCTGAAGAGTTCAAGATTGTTCAGTACTTGTCTGGTATTTTCCCCTTCTCCTTATAAGGCTTGACAAGCACCCGAGAATCACATACAAAATGAGGGTTCCCTTTGGCCAAAATGATCCTCACAGTTTCCGAATATACAAATGTAACAAACCCAAACATTCTCTTCTGCTGGTATGGAATCCTCACATCTTGCACGGGTCCAAACATGCTTCAAAAACCAAACAATCATGCTTCAAGCCTACATACTTCATTGCTAGAAGGAAAAGGCTAATATAAAAAAATAATGATTACTTACTTGAAATAATTAGAGACATCTTCTTCTCTAAATGTACTATCAGCTGGGAATGTCAAGTAGATCTGCCTTGAACTGGGAATTACATTTCCACCCGAACTCGAAATATCATTTCTCTCATGCTGGTATCTCCCAAACTTGTGAAGCTCTTCTCCAATCATCAATGACCTAAAACACATCAAAATGCTATCATAATTCATCATCAATCCCAAACCAAAAACTGAAGGTCCCTAATTACAAGTATGAGGAATATACCTTTGTGCGTCATTTTGTTGTTGCTGCATCAGAAAGTTGAGGCACTTGTTGTAAGGCAAAGAAGAACCATTAGACATGAACTGTGAGACTGCAGCAAGTTTGTGTTGCTGAGCAGCAGCATTGGATCTGAGCAAGTCTTCACACTGCTCAAGCATACTGACATTTCCAGGAAAACCATCACCGTGGAGAAAACGGCAACTATTTCCATTTTTACAAAACCCTCTTGCAAAATACGAGCAGGGCTTCCATCCCAGCCCGGAACTCACATCTTCAGAACCAAAAGCACACTCACAGTGAGCAGAGTGGCTTTGCTTGTTCATGGAGTTCGTACCATAAACACCTTCAAGGCCTCCATCGAAAAACTCCTCCTCGGTCCTCGGATCATTGAGGAAAGAAAACTGGAAGTTGTCAACAAGCTCAGTGGCACTAGAAGAGTCATTGATGGATGGCGATAAAGACCCAGAAGCTAGGTTAGTGCTTTTGCTAACAACATTGGCATAAGAAGGGGAACAAGTGGAGCTGGGACTAATGGGGTTGCTGAGGCTCCAAAGATTCGAGGTTGGAGAAGATGAAAGGGAAAGTGGGTTGGGCCTGGAAATGGGGTTGAAGGATGGAGTCTTGGAATGAACAAGACCCAGTTGGGTTTTGGCATTGATGATGAGATTGTGAAGCAGAGGCTCTGGTCCAAATGCCAAGCGTATCATCTCCTTCTCACTCTGGTCCTGAATCAAAAGGTACCCCATGATTTTCGACGCATTTTCAGACTCCAAGCTCTGGATTCTCGAGAAAACGATCTTGGTAGCCTCGTATGAATCCATGGGAGGCAAAACAGAGAAACCCAGTACAAATAAAAACCCAGAGAGAGATGAATAAGAGAAAAGGAAGAAGCAGAGAAAGAGGGAGAGAGTGAAGCTGGGCCAAGCTAGCTGGTTATAAAAAGAAGCAATAATGGGTGTGGGTGGATTAATTTAGTATAATCATTGTCATAATAAGGGCTGTAAAACAGAGACTAAAGCAAAACCAGAACAGTACGAGTTGGGTACTGTTTGGTTCTGAACTGTGAAGATGATTGACGAAGACGAAGAAGAAGATGAAGCTACTCCTCTTGGATACTAGCTTAGAACCACAAGCACAACATAATATGTACATTGATGGAGGATGACACTCATGACAGTGTACAGAAGTTGCAGCCTTGGGAGAGTAAACTCACTCTCACACACAGAGTGGGACACTGGGTTCATTATTTTTTCTTCTTCTTTTGAAATGTGTTGGTGTCTTTACAGAAAGAGACAAAGAGTGGGAGAACGGGTTCAAAATACTTGTTTAAACAAGGTGTGAGAGAGAGAGAGAGTAGAAATTAGAAAAGAGTCGGGAACACTCGGAACAGCAAGATCCCTCGTTACCCAAAAAGCAAATCACTGCTTTATTTCAAGTCACTTCCTCAAATCAATCACACGATTGATAGTTTTTGAGAAATTTTTCTTCCGCAGAAAGTTAATACAGCTGTAACTAAAATCTTACACGATCACAGTAAAAAGTACAAAAGTTACTGAGTAGGTCATCTTCCTTGACAAGTAAAAGAAAAGGTTTTGGTAAGTTTTGTTACCGAGACGTGGAAGAAATTATATATAGATCCCTACATTATGAGAGTGTGACTATTGGGACTTCTAAATTTCCTCACTATATCTCTCATTCTCTCTACACCTCCCTTTTACTTTTCAATATAAGTATTTGTTCACTAGACCTCACTATGGTAGGGCAAGGATGTTTTTTAGTTTTGTTTTTCCATTCATAGCACTAGCTTATTTGTCTATACATCAGTAGAGATAGACTTACAGAATAAGTGAACACGATTATTAAAAAGTAGTCTATCATATGTACTAGGTGAGGTATGTCTCACAACTACTTGTTCATTCTGTAAATGATAGCGGTAGAGTATGTAATGGCTGCTTCTGGCCTTCGTTTTACCCAAATTAATGGAAGTCGTAACTTACTCTTTCAAAAAAAAAAAAATTCCTAACATAACATTAGTTATTTATTGACGTATATTTCAATCAATTAATTACCTCTTATTCAATCAATAGACCTCATTTTTTTTTCCTTTTTGTTTGTCAACATCTATTATCCCTACCTTCATTTTTTGATTATTTTTTTCATGCAAGAAAATGTTCTCTCATAAACTACTCTATATATATTTTTAATTGTTTTTCTCTTTTGCAGGTGTTATTTTTCTCTATTTTTTTCCTTTTGAATAATTTGATCTCTATTTTGTACCTCATAATAAATTATTTCAATAAATATGTATTTTCTATAATCGATAGATATTAATTTATTTTTTTTACAAATATATTTATGCATCTTGCAAATATGCGTTCAACATGTATTATAATATAAAATTGTATGTCACATGATCGATATTGATTTTTTTTTAGCTCTTATAAACTATATATATGCTTTAATAAAAAGAAATTAGAAAACAAAAATATATAAGAAAAATAATAAAGAATGGAATCAATTATTATTGAATTGGAAAGTCTAAAGAGAATAAATACAATATTTCATTTTGTATAATTATTGTCCTTAATAGTCATAGTGTATGAGGATGTATATGTTATTTAATAATTCAAAATAGAGTGAGGTCTAATGAGCAAATTTGGAGGTCCAAATAGCCGTACTCCTACATCATATATTAATTTGAAATTATGTTTAAATATTCAGGGACAATAATATAAATAACAAAGTAACAATGAAGATTTTCTTTTTAACTCATATATGCAGTAATTTCTCAGTTAACCACTAATATGTGATTAATAATGTAATGCATAGTCCAAAGACGAGTCATTATATAGTTTCATTTAATTTTAATAAAAGACCTGACAACTTTTTTTTTTTAAAAAATATTTATAAAAATTGAAGCTAGATGTCACACCCCAATTTTCGAAGGAAAATTTTTAAAAATTTTGGCATGATATAACTTAAAATATTATAATCTCAAAACCTGTTTCAAACAAACTTTGAGGAAAACTAAAACTCAATGCGGAAATGTAATATATCACACAACTCAATACTGAGTTAAATATTACATTTCCTTGTTTACATAAACTTGAAAGTCAAGAAAATGAGAACACTAACATGAGTTTAATAATGTCTACCCCAAATATAAAAATATGTAATGAACAGCAAAAACCTTGCCACTAAGCCTCCACCTCAACCATGTTGATCCTCACCTGCAAGTTTAACCCCTACACCAAGAATTGGTGCACCGGGTTGTAAACAACAAACTCGGTAAGCTAAAAAGCTCGTATGAGTAATCTCTCAAAAATAACACAACACTTTTAATCATCCAAATATATTCCAAGAGCAAAATTTAGATCTATAATTAAAATCCACAATTCCAACACTTTTACAAATAACATATACCCATGAGTCCTAGATATTAATAAATACCTCTCATGACCTACAACAACAATTTGTGTACCCATGGGTCCCAGATACTATAAGGTATCTCCTATGACCTACACTGACAGACGAACTAGAGCTCTATTCCTAACTGTAACCAATCACCCGGCCAAAGGCTTGGAACCTAGTTTGACTATCCAATATCAAAACACAAAAATGATAAATAGCATCTTAACCGCAACCAATCACCTGATTAAAGGCTTGGAACCCGGTTTGGCTATTTATTCAACAATCACAATATCACAACATCATCATCAACAATACAATATCACATCATAAATTATATCCTTCCATACAGATATATTTACATGAACAAATATAGATATTCCACAAGAATAATCTATCAATAATCAATAAAATTATGATCACATGAACCTCAAAAATAACATATAAGGAAAACTTGTTTTATCTTACCTATGAGCCGTTGGCGATCAAGTTCATATATTTTGAAAAAAAATAATAGCAAAATATTAAATTCAACATCATCAAATGAACATAATAAAATTTGGTTTCAAAAGTGAACATTGGTGAGATTTACTCACCTAAATAATCCCGCTGCGATTTTCACAAAACAACAAGACCAAACCAAACCACAACCTCACAAACCACCTAAACTCACACACATAATAACCTTAGTAACCAAAGTACTATAGGAAAACAAAACACCCTTAACTAACCCTTAGCCCAAGGAAGGACAACTTTCCAAAGTCGTCAAACTCAACAACTCCAATAACGCTGTCTCTAATCCTCAAACCCTAACTCAAACCTTAACCAAGCCTAATATCAAACTTAAAGTCCTAACATACAAACATTGCTCACAACCTAGAAATTCTACATCTCAAGAAGCTCACAACAACAAGAGCTAGCTAAAACACAACAAACTAGGCCACAAACACTGCCGAACGCGCTGCCACGAGCCCCCACAGGCGGCGGCGAGTGGGCCCCACACGCCACTACCAACTTTCGAATTTGAGAAAACTCAAAACATCAAAGTTGTAGATTAAAGGGAGGGCAACATCTTTTATACCTGACAGTTGAACCAATTTGGCCGGAATCGGCCAGGAAACGCCCCGACCCCGACCCGAAATTAAAAACCAAACCTGCAAATCCGGGCTCAAAACTAGGGCTGGCAATTTGGACCCTGGCGAAACCAACCAACCATGTACCAACCGTACCAAGCAAATTGGTATGCCAAGTAGTTGGTAATCGAGTTTTCGGTACAGTAGTACCGTACCAAGTTTGAGAAGTCGGTTGGTACATGGTACAAGTGTAACAGCCCGGCCCAGTCCATTGAGATATTATCCGCTTTGGGCCCAACGACCCTCACGGTTTTGCTCTTGAGGTTTCACCCCAAAACGCGTCTCGAATGACAGGTGTGCAGAGCCAGTCCTTACATTGAGATATTGTCCGCTTTGGGCCCAACGACCCTCACGGTTTTGCCCTAAACGCGTCTCAATGTAAGGTGCTAGCTCTGTTAAAGTTCTGTGGAGGAGATACCAAGTAGAGGAAGCTACTTGGGAATCAGAGAAGCAACTGAAGCAGCAGTATCCCTATCTCTTTGATTGTCAGGTATGTAAATTTCGAGGACGAAATTTTTATAAGGAGGGGAGAATTGTTACATCCCGACCCTTAAATTTTTACCTTATTTACTAGCTTGGTTATAATAAGAATTTTACCGTCTCCATCATTGAATTTATAGTTTAATTGGTCCTTAGAGGGGTTTTGAGGGACGTTTATTTCGGAGGATTTATTCGTCGGAGAAAAAGGTAACGACGGTAAAAATGATAAATTTTAGCTAGTACAAGGTAATTTTTATTAGGGTATTATTTTTGAGGGTGTTAATTTTTGGATTTGGGTTGTATATAGATTTGGGCCGGATGGGTGAGGCCCAAACGATTTTCTCTCTTTCTCTCTCTTCTCTCTCTTTCTCTCCCGACGCTCTCTCTCTCTCTCTCCCGTTGCCGGAATTCTTCTAGGCCATCTGTCGCCGTCCGGCCAACCACCGGCCGCCACACCACTCTCGTTTGGACCCCCACCACCTCCTCTCCCTCCCAGGCCTAGCACCCGACCCTCTAACCCGTCGGAAAGAAGGAAAACCCGCCGGAGACGCCGAGAAGCTTTTCGCCGGAAATCCCTCCTCCGGCCACCAATCCGGGAAAGCTTGGTACGGTTTTGTAGCTCTCTTCCCGTGCAGCAACCCCTCTAAAAGGCTCACTCCCTCTTGAGCTAGGTAAGGAGAAATTCAAGGAGGAAATTCTAGGGATAATAAGATATTTTCGTTCGATTGACCTAGTTAGGCTTGAAATTGGACTTAGTGATAGTTATGAAAGTTGTTTGGCATGTTGAAAGGAAGATGCTGTTAAAATTTGGTAGAATTTAGACGTCGCCGGAATCGGTCTCCGGCCGCCGCTGCCGGCCGAGCCGCCGCCGGCACCGCCGCTGTTTTGGAGATTTTTAAGGTTTTAAATATGGAATAATTAGAGGAATTTAATGAAGTGAATTGGGAATTTTCGGATGAGTTTTGAATAGGTTTGGGAATTTCCGAAGTTTGGTATTTTGGCGGTTAAATAATGTAAAATCCGACCGTAGGATTTAAATCAATTTCTGAGAAAGGTTGTATTTACGGCTGCCGAGTATGGTATTAAAGTTTGGGTCATTCCGATTTAAGAATATCAAAGTTAGGCAATGATGAGCGTGTTTATGGCTCTCAGTTATTTTGCCTATTTTGAATAAAATTGGATTTTTAGTTGGGAAATTAATTATATATTTGAAACAGGACGTGAGGAGACACAAATTGGAGAGATCTCGGATCGACGTCAGGCTTAGGCCTAAAGTTGTGAGTGGATCTTTGTTTTAATTGAAAAGCATGCGATGAATGATTTTATTAATCATTTATTTCTTCTAATGAGATTTATTAATTTCTCGGCTATTTGACAATTTTTCCTTCTTTTGAGAGATCCCGAAAATGAGATTTTTGGTGGATATATATATTTTGGATTTTATGAGTATAGTATGTATATAAATGCTAGCTAGCCATACGTGCTTGGTCCGTCATAATGAGGTAAAATACCATTATGGCGTGGCGTGAGTGTTAGACACAAGCGTCATAGCCTTATATGAAAACTACTTTCTTTTTTCGGTTTATTTAGGTTTTCATATAGGGAGTCCACACGTAAATACACCGTCCTTTTCGGTCATAATGAGAAAAAATACCATTATGGCGCAACGTGAGCGTTAGACGCCAGCGTTTTAGCCTTGTATGAATTTCTATTTTTCTAAATTGTTTCTAGGATTCATACAAGGAGTCTGACGAGTGTAAATACATACGAATATATGTTTATATATAGTTTAGCCAGAGAGGCTCTATTTTATTTGAGTTTGTGACTAGCCAATGCTAATCGTGAAATTGCCAGTTTATGAGTTGAGCACTTTTAAGCTGCCGCATGCAGTATATTTTTCTATGAAATTAAAATGGGAATGCATAAATATTTTGTTATTAAATTATTTTTGTCCACTCACTCTAACGTTATTAAATGTCTTCCCCTGGGCCCTTCGTTTTTAAAATGCCCAGTCTGCAGGATTGCATAGTTGAGATCGGGCGTACATGGAGAAGAGGCATAGTCAATAGTATAGCTTCCGCTCTTTTCTATTTATTTCTAGTTCATTTCCTCTCAAATAGAGTTACTCTGAATATGTGGTTGTTGGTTATAAGATCTTTGTTAAATCTATTTTTGGGAGATGTTGTGATTTGTGGGGAGCACGAAGGCTCCAGTAGTCTGTAAGGTTGGAGTTGGAACCTTTAGGAGTGTTTGCAAGTTTTGGTTTAGAAGGGTTGTCCATTTCCAAGGGAGGTTGTACCAAATTTTGCTGTAAATCTTTCCTTGGAGGTGGTCCCCGCACCATTTACTCTGGGTTCAGGGTGAAATTCGGGGTGGGTCGTGTCAAGTTGGTATCAGAGCCTGTTCCCGGCCGGAAGTGTGCCGACGCGGACGTCGGGCCCAAAGGTGGGTGGATTGTGATGACCTGACTAGGCTGGCAAGGTAGTAGGTGCATCCGTCCCACATCGCCCGGGGAAGATAGGTTGCTATGCTTATATGTGCAGAGCTAGCACCTTACATTAAGACGCGTTTTTGGGTGAAACCTCAAGAGCAAAACCATTAGGGTCGTTGGGCCCAAAGCGGACAATATCTCAATGGACTGGGCCGGGCTGTTACAACAAGTTTTCCTAAAATACAGTATACCGTGTACCAACCGAGTTATATTAAACATAATAAAAAATAATTAAAAACATTAATCCAAGTCGTTGATCACTTGATCTAACCCTAAGTCCCTCAGTCCTTCAGTCTCTATCCTTCTCTCGCCTCTCTCAGTCTCTACTCTCTCTCGCTCAAAGAGTCAAAGTCTCTCCATTCTCACCTCACCTCACCTCGCACCTCCGTGGCTCCGCCATCTCGACTTCGCAGCACCTCCGCCACTTCGCTTTGAGAACTGGGCAGCACCTTACCTCGAGAACTGGGCAGCACCTCACCTCTCTCGCCGTCGACTCTGCAACACCAAGGGCAGCGCCTCGACTCAACAGCGCCAAGGGCAGCGCCTCAACTCTCCGACGACTCCGTTCGAGAAGCCTCGAATCTCTGTATGTATCTAACTATCTATCAATCTATGTTTGTGTGTTCTGTGTTTGTGTTACTTGTGTACGATTACTTCTGTGTTTGTGCTATTTATAGTTTGTGCTATCTATCAATTTGGTTTTTGTTCTTCACTTCTGTGTTCTGTCACTTTTGTGTTTTATAATTTGAGCTGATGAGTATAATTTGTTCTGTGTTAGTACAATTTGTGATGACTGATGAGTATAATTTGTGATGAGTATAATCTATTCGATGTGTTTCACATAGGCTATGGACTCTTCCATGTCGTCGCAGAGTGGTTGTGTAGGCAATTCAAGCTCAACACCATCATTTTCATCTGTTGCATATGGGAGATGACTGCCGGTTTACAGGCTTCATCATCAACAACACCTCTGCCACATCTGCCACCTTCATTTACACATGAAGATACTCTATCCAGACTGGTGTTTAGCAGTCTAGCACTCTCCCGGCCTCGCAGCATCACTCTTTCCCTGCAAATTTTGTCCAGTTTCTGCTAATCTAGACTTTTGTTTTTTCATTGGCTTGTGTTGTTCAATTTTCTGTGTTGTTTGGACTTTGGACATGTGTTGTTTAATTTTCTGTATAAGACTTTTGACATTGTTGGCTTGTTGCATTTGAAATTATATGATGTGTGAAACTTTGAATGTGTTTGAATAGTTTGATAATTGATAGAAGCTTGGTAGAGGCCTAAAAAAATGATTCAAATGAGTTGGGCTTTTCAGTTTGTTGGGCCTCAATCTAAACTTGGTAGAGGCCCATTACCAACCGTACCAACCGAGTACCAACCGTACTAACCGTACCAACCGTACCAACTAAGTTGGTATACCAACTTTGACGATTGGTATTGGTACAGGATTTTGTCTACCAACCTTAAGTTGGTTGGTACATGGTATTGGTAAATAGAGTCGGTATACCTACCAATGCCAGCCCTACTCAAAACCTCAAAAACTTGTTTCAATCTATGCCTAGCCATAACTAGGAGGAAATGAACCAAACTCACCTAAGTTAGCCCCTCGTTGCCGCCGAAATCGCTGGTTTTCCGACGAGACATCAGCTTCTCCGCCGCTCCGTGGCGGCTTCTAGGCGGCGAGACGGTGAGAGGGACTGCCCCAGAACTGGAGAGGACGTCCGTGCGCACCCAACGGAACCGGCGGCGTCTAATTTGGTGGCCGGATGAGGGAGAACTCGACCGGAGAAGAGAGGGAGCTCCGGAGAGTCGGGAGAGAAGAGAGAGAGTTGACTTTATGGTTTCCAATTAAAACTCGCATTTTTCTACTTATACACTTTCCAAACCCGGAAACTAACTTCCTCTGACCATAACTTTCTCATACGACATCCGATTTACGCGTGCCGTGCGTCTACGAACTCGTATCGCCAAACTCTACAAATTTCATGAAGGAAGTTTTCGAAAATAACTTACGGAAAATAAAGTCAACATTTTAGTCTCTTAAAAGACAAAGCACATAAAAATACTCCCGAACTTCAACTTCGCACAACCAATAAGAATTTTCATAAATATTCCTTCATTAATTCCGGAAATAATACAAGGAAAAATTTATATGAAAATCTAGGGTATTACACTAGACGTGTGTGATATCAGAGATTGAAAGTTGAGTGAGCTGAGAGTGATATGACATTATTCCTATGGTGTTGAAACTGTGAAGCTTAGTAGCAGAATGTGCCCATACATCGTGCCGATCATGTGTCACCTTAGTTGTGTACGTAGGGAAAATGGCAACGAATTCCATATGGCACGGGCCAGTGAATGGTCACTCTCGCTAACAAAGGCTGGTATGGAAAAGTAAAGGAGAATACTGAGGGATTTGCCAGTGAGTGGTAGTTGACCAGTTTTGCGGAGTAAGTCAAACCAAAGTTTTGGTCACTTGAAAAGATCCACACTTGCAGGGATTCCTGCAAGTGTGGATCTTTAATAAATCCAACCCTTGTGTTAGCATGCTACATATGTTCTCCCAAAATCCCAAAGGATGATTTTGGTTGCCGGTTTTCAGAGTTGTTTTACTTTGTGAGTTCATTTCTTTATGTATACTATATGAGTTTTCACTTTGTTTTCAAACCTAGTATTGGTGGGCTAGCTCGTATTAGGCAAGCAAGGGCTCGTATTAGGCAAGCAAGGACGAACGCTCACCCTTACATTAGGTTGTAAGGTTGATTGCAGATAATATATATATGTATTGACAAGGGATAGTGGCGGAGGGAGCTAACCGTGTATAGACAAGGAATAGTTACAGAGGGAGCTGGGTGTGTGAAATGAAGCTTAGTGTTGTTTGTCATTTCTTTGTGGTGAGGACCTATTCTGCTTTAAGTCTTTTAATCTTTTGTATTCTCGGCTCAAAATGTGTATTCATAATACTTGTACGCTTTGTCAGTTTTAAGCGTTGTAATATCGTTTTAAAACTTGACACTTAAGCCGTCACCTTCCGTTTTAAACTCATATTAATTAGTACTCGTGAAGTAAATGTTTCTTTACTTGAAATACTAAATAACATTATTCAAAAGGCCTCGTGAATTTAGGTTAGCGGCTTGTCGGGTCGTCGTTTGACATGTCAGTCGCTCGTTGGCTTAGGATCACTACGTTGTGAATCTCCCTCATGTTGGGCTGTCACATAGATTTTCTGAATTTGGTTTCGAAAAGTTATTACGTAAATATAAGTTTTACTCTAAGTGTGTTTCCGTTTTAACTTTTGCATTTGAAAGTTTGCGAAATGTTTCTTTTTAACTACATTTTGGATTTCAAAAGTTGGGTTTCGTTCAAGTAATCTGAAAATGTTCTCTAAACTATTTTCAGACAAATATTTTAAGATGTTTAGAAAGATTTGCTTCATATAAAACGTTTCTTTTATAAACTTACAAGTTTGACATTCAAAAAGCAGACAATCAAGAAGTATTGCAAGTAAAATGATTTGGTAAAGTTTGTTCTTTTGTTTTAACGACATTGGACTTCTGATGTTTGAAGGTTTTCAAAGTTTCAAGGTTTCAAGTATTGGAAAGATCTAAGAAATGTTCGAGGTTAGTTTTGAGACTCAAATCTCAGTACTATTTAGCGACAACATTAATGTTGTTCTTACATAGTGAGCATGATCTTAGAAATCTCTATTTTTTGGAACTTCGATTCGTTGCTAGTTGAAACCGAATAAAAATATTATTTGAAATTTGGAATTGTGACCTTGTTCAAAAGGTTATAGAATTGTGCATTTCTAAATTATCCCGTAACAAGTTTTCATTGTGAAATGTCAATCGTGTTTTTATTTGAAAATTTGGATCACATTGAGTTATGGGACCCGGATCCTTTCCTAAGAATTCTCTCCTAATATTGTCTAATAAGTGCATCTCTGCCGTCCAATATTAATCAACAGCCAAGATGTCTCCTCTTTAACTTAAAACTATTTTCTCATATGAACTCCCATCTCTCTCAAATCAAATTCTCGTTCTCTTCATATTATCTCGTCACAACCATCTCCTGAGTCTAGACCCTTCCTATCCACCACCACCACCACCACAACCCCCCTTCTATGTCGTTGCATTTCGACCCCTACTCCCCACCTCCTCCGTCGCCGACTGAAACCAACCCATTTCTCTCCGCCAGTCATTCACCCAAACGGTACCCAAGAAGACTTCCTCTTCGTCGCCGACCACTTTAACCAGAGGCGGAGCTAGGAATATATAATAAGGGGGCCGGCCAATATATATGTAGTAAAAGAAAAATCATATCTTACCGAAATGAAAAATCAAGCCTAGTTAGTAGTTACTATGCATGCTTTGCTCTATTACTTTTCATTTCCCCCGCACATTTTATAACAACTATTATTAGCTAAAAAAATAATCAATTTGTATCCCAAAAATATAAATTTAGAAGGTCAATCAACAGATTTTGGTTATGAGAATGGAGATCTAGTGATCTACCACATAATAAAATTTCCATTTATTATGTTTATTTCATTCATTACGAAAATAATATAAAGAAGACTTACAAAATACTGCTATTTTATTGTCACATAACTCTTGCTTTTTAATTTTTCACTTCATGACTAACTTCCCGAATATTTGTTAGGGGTGCCAGTAAGCAAATAAGCTAGAAGTTTTCTCTATATGAATAGGCTCATAGTATCAAATCACACATCAAGTAGAAAGTTAAGGGGTGCCATGGCACCCTTTGGCCTTGACATGGCTCCGCCATTGACTTTAACTCCTCCTCTGTGCCGCCTCTACCGCAGTCGCCAACCCTCCAAACCCTTCTGTTTTAGATCTCAACCTCTCTCTGGCCGAGACCTTCTCCTGTATCTCCAACTCTGATGAGATTTCTGTCGCCAACGCTCCTAATTCCAAACTCTGATTCTTTATGAACTCCATGCGTTTGTTAAAATGCCTTTTTCAGATTCTTAGGTTAATGAAATTTAAAGCTTCTTCTATTCTTTTATATTTTTGGGTTTATGAAATTGAAACCTTCTTTCTTTTATGTTTCTGGGTTTATGAAACTTGAAGCTTCTTTCTTTTATGTTGGTGATTTTCAATTAGGAAAGAAGGAGGGCAATGCTAGGTATCTCTGATGTACCATGACTTCAAACTTTGACAATTTCGTTGGAGTCGAAAATGTAGCGGCAGAGAAGGGTTTAGGGGGTTTTAGGGTTGTGGTGGTGGTGGAGAGAAGAAAAGTCTGGAGATGGTGGTGATGAGATTATATATATGGGGACGAGAATTTAATCGAGAGAGATGAGAGTTCTGATGAGAAAATAGTTTCGAGTTAAAGAGGAGACCTATGGCTGTTGATTAATATTGGACGGCTAAGATGCACCTATTAGGCAATATTAGGAGGGATTCATTAAGAGAGGATCTCGATCCTAAGTTATGTTGTCTCATCAGACCTTGTTTAGTGAGTCAATCAAGTTACTCAATTCAGGTCATTAACGATTATTTTTGGACTCGATGCTTGAAATTTTTTTTGAATTTTTATGTTCATTTTATGTGCATCTATGAACTCGGTTACCTCGTGTTTTTCTTTGTTGTGCATATTCCAAATTCAAGTTGCTTGTTAAATTGAGATGTTGTCGAATTGAACAAGTATCAGCACCTCAAAGCTCCTCCACTAATTAAACAAACCACGGTAAAATGTTTCGGCTAATGTAAAAGTTAGGAAGCCCTTCTAGTGAAGACCCTTAAATTGAGGAAAAATGATTTTCTTTTAAGCACTTGCTCTTTTAGGTCTGGAATCTAAACCGGTTCCTCTTCATAGGTCAAATCTTTCGTCAAACTGATTGGCTACTCTTGCAGCACATGAGAAGGATCGGCAATATACTTGCGAAGCATGGATACATGAAACACATTATGTATCCTGGCTAATTCTGGAGGCAAGGCTAACCGATAAGCGAGTGAGCCAACTCGCTCTATAATCTCATAAGGGCCAATATACCTCGGACTAAGCTTCCCACGCTTACCGGAACGTATAACCCATTTCCAAGGAGATAATTTCAAAAACAGCCAAACCTTCACTTGAAACTCATGGTCCTTCCTACAGGCATCTTTATAATTCTTCTAGCTACTAAGAGCTGTTTTGAGTCTAAGTCTGACTCCTTTAACCTTTTCATTTGAATCCTGAATTATTCTAAATCTTCTCGAATATTTTAAATCCTTCGTTGAACTATCACTAACGTTTACACGTAAGTGAGTTCAGTGATACATGTTCCAGAGTACGAGTACCTGTAGGTATGTACACTAATTCCTGTGCAATAAAAAATTGCTATCACCATCAAGCTCAAATCTCCTAACGTCATGCAACAACCTCGTCAATGCGCTGCTCACAAACTCGACGTTGAAGCTCACTTGTTAGGAAACTAAAGTTCTCGTATTCCCACATGCTCATAGTGTCAAAATTAAGACCCGCTAAATGAACAGATTTAAGGATGCACACATTGCAGAACTGCAACAATCACTTCTAGTACCGAGACACTTTGCAGAGTCTTTCGCGGAGTCAAAGCTCTCGCAAGTCCACAAGAAAATCTTGCTCTGCCTAAGTGACCAGTCCACTAACATATGATAACCTTGATTCTCGAAACAACATTATGAAGAGATCAAAACCACGTCACTTAGGTCTCTTCACCAAAACTATTACATTACCATTTTGAGCACCCAAACTAGCAGCTTATGGGAATACCAGTTCTCTCCTAATTCTGTTATACCTAATATTCTCTTCACCCCAGACCAGAAGATGATCTGAAACATGATTATCATGCGAATGGAACATTTCGGTTACATAAAGCTGCAACATAAACAACTTATATATCGCCAAAACATGTTCCATATAAAATCCAATTTACCAAGTCACTAGCATAGAAGATGAACAAATCCCCAAGCGGAGTATGCCAAAGAAACTCCAACTGCAAACGAAGTGACATTAGCAAATAGACTTCGTTCACACTTAACACTAATATTATGTCATTGAAGACTTGTATCGATTAACTCAATACAACGCCGACTGAAAGCACTATGAACACTCATCCACGCTTCTCCAATAAATCCTTTCATCTTCAGCTATTCCAGATAACATAATATTCAACTCCAATAGCCACGCACTTTAAGATATAATACTTTCCTCTGGACATTCACGCCACACTAACATTTCTCACTTTTCCATCCTAGCGACCAAGGTCGCTAAAAATTAGCATTACCAAGAACTTCCAAAGATCTCAACATATTTAATCCATTCCCGACTGTTGTCGTAATATCAAAGTGACCTCAACTCTTCTGCATCTACTTTAATATTATAATTTCAAGGTCAACTACACTTACCTTCTTTATAAAACACTCAACAAATCCGAAGATCGAACTTCAACACCTAGAATTCTGAAAGAATCCATAATGGCTCCACGATTAAAATGATATAACCGACAATTACTACTCAACGCTTCAGAGGTTGCTAGCAATTCAAAATATTTAGATATACCATTCACTTTCTTCAATTCTCTTGCTATGACACAACAACAAGCTTTTCACAACGCTATGCTCAGTGACTCTTGCAAGGCCAACAATCCAAGGAAAATAATCTTGGACTCTTATATTTAACGCCTTAGCCGGCTTCAGCTAAACCACAATATAGACGAAAGTCACCCAAAAATCTTACTATTTATCGACTGCTATTAACCTCCTTCTCCAAAATGCTCTAATTATACTCTTTGCTCCCAGAAGTCACGATCTCGATACCAAGATATTCCACCGGATTACTACAATTCCATACTTTCCCACCATAAATAGGAAACTCCAAGACATGCATCGAATCAAACGTTTCCCTACTACAGATTCACACAAGATGTTCACCCCAACATCTTAATCAAAACTCAATCAATCATTTGTCAAATGAACGGAATGCTACTACGCATAAGAGTTCCCAACTAGAGTTCTCAACTCGCAATTGAACACTTAACAATTATGATATCAACTTGATAACCTTTGGAAAAGGCATAATCCATACACCTTTTCATTACTCAAAGCATAATGATTACTCAAGAGGTCGGCGTACAGAGACATAGTCTTGAAGATATGAACATTTATGGCACAAGAATGTCCATAAATAAGATAAGAACAACTACATCATAAACTTAATCAACACATAGTGTCTAAAGCATATAATGTTAATAGATCCGTCGCGATCGGACCATCACTCTATAGACACTAAGTATGACCAAGAATATGAGGTAGTACTAAAACGAGAAAGGAATCAAATAACCTAGTGCTCTGATACCAAACTTGACACGACCCACCTCGAATTTCATCCTAAACCCGAAGTAAATCGTGCGGGGACCACCTCCAAGGAAAGATTTACCGCAAAATTCGGTACAACCTCCCTTGGAAATGGACAACCCTTCCAAACCAAAACCTGCAAACACTCCTAAAGGTTTCAACTCCAACCTTATAGACTCCTGGAGCCTTCGTGCTCCCCATAAATCACAACATCTCCCAATATAGATTTACTAATCTAACAAAGATCTTATAACAAACAACCACATATTTAGAGCAATTCTATTTGAGAGGAAATAAACTATAAATAAATAGAAAAGAGCGGAAGCTATATTATTGACTATGCCTCTTCTCCATGTACGCCCGATCTCAACTATGCAATCCTGCAGACTGGGCATTTTAAAACGAAGGGCCCAGGGGAAGACATTTAATAATGTTAGAGTGAGTGAACATAAATAATTTAATAACAAAATATTATGCATTCCCATTTTAATTTCATAGAAAATATACTGCATGCGGCAGCTCAAAAGTGCTCAACTCATAAACTGGCAATTTCACGACTAGCACTGGCTAGTCACAAACTCAAATAAAATGGAGCTTGTCTGGCTGAACTATATATAAACATATATTCCTATGTATCTACACTCGTCAGACTTCTTGTATGAATCCTAGAAACAATTTAGAAAAATAGAAATTCATACAAGGCTACAACGCTGGCGTCTAACGCTCACGTTGCGCCATAATGATATTTTTCCTCATTATGACCGAAAAGGACGGTGTATATATACCTATGGACTCCCTATATGAAAACCTAAATAAACCGAAAAAGAAAGTAATTTTCATATAGGGCTATGACGCTTGTGTCTAACACTCACGACACGCCATAATGGTATTTTACCTCATTATGACGGACCAAGCACGTATGGCTAGCTAGCATTTATATACATACTATACTCATAAAATCCAAAACACATATATCCACCGAAAATCTCATTTTCGGGATCTCTCCAAAGGAGGAAAAATTGTCAAATAGGCGAGAAATCAATAAATCTCATCAGAAGAAATAAATGATTAATAAAATCATTCATCCCATGCTTTTTATTTAAAACAAAGGTCTACTCACAACTTTAGGCCTAAGCCTGACGTCGATCTGAGGTCTCTCCAATTTGAGTCTCCTCACGTCCTGTTCCAAATATATAATTAATTTCCCAACTAAAATCCAATTTTATTCAAAATAGGCAAAATAACTGAGAGCTATAAACACGCTCATCATTGCCTAACTTCGATATTCTTAAATCGGAATGACCCAAACTTTAATACTATACTCGGCAGTCGTAAATACAACCTTTCTCAGAAATTGACTTAAATCCTACGGCCAGATTTTACATTATTTAACCGCCAAAATACCAAACTTTGGAAATTCCCAAACCTATCCAAAACTCGTCCGAAAATTCCACAATTCACTTCATTAAACTCCTCTAATTATTACACATTTAAAATTATACAAAACCCTAAAACGGCGGCGGCCGGAGGCCGATTCCGGCGACGTCCAAATTCTACCAAATTTTAACAGAATCTTCCTCTCAACATCCCAAACAACTTTCATAACTATCACTAAGTCCAATTTCAAGCCTAACTAGGTCAATCGAACGAAAACATCCTAAAAGCCCTAGAATTTCAACTTCGAATTTCTCCTTACTGAGCTCAAGAGGGAGTGAGCCTTTTAGAGGGGTTGTTGCACGGGAGGAGAGCTACAAAACCGTACCAAGCTTGCCCGGATTGGTAGCCGGAGGAGGGAGTTCCGGGGAAAAGCTTCCCGACGTCTCCGGCGGGTTTTCCTTCTCTCCGGCAGGTTAGAGGCTCGGGTGCTAGGCCGGGGAGGGAGAGGAGGTGGCGGGGGTCCAAACGGGAGTGGTGCGGCGGCTTGGCTTGGCCGGACGGCGGCGGACGGGCGGGAAGAAATCTGGCAGCGGGAGAGAGATAGAGCGTCGGGAGAGAAAGAGAGAGAAGAGAGAGAAAGAGAGAAGAGAAAAGAAAAAGAGAAGATGGGTTTGGGCCTCACACAAACCCGGCCCAATACCACACAAAAAAAAATCCAATTCCATCAATTTAGCACCCTAAAAAAAAAATACCCTATTAAAAATTATCTTTTACTAGCTAAAATTTACTATTTTTACCGTCGTTACATTTTTCTCCTACGAATAACTCTCCGGAATAATCGTCCTCCAAAACCCCTCTAGGGACCAATTAAACTATATCTCAATGCCGGAGACGGTAAAAATTCTTATTATAACCAAGCTAGTACATCCGATAAAATTTTACGGGTCGGGATGTGACAGTTTTTCATCCAGAAATCCCCAAAACCCTAAGACATGATTGTCCAGAAATCCATGGAGTCTCCAAAATCTCTTTGTTTTTCCAAGCTAAAGAGCCAAACATGGTAGTCTTTAATCTTTTTATGAGATATATTTGGATTATACTTTAATGCACTTTACATCTCCTATGCATTTAGAACTCCCCGTTCTTTTCTTCCTTTTTCTTTAGTTACATGAAGTTGTATGCCATTGTTGTTTTGGTGAAATTCTGTTCATAATTAAGTCACATAAAACTTGCTCCCACATAAATATTTTCCTGCGTCCACCACTAGTAACTTGACATGGTAGAGTTAAGATTTTTTCGGTTGGAATCAGATTGAAATGTTGAAAGTGCTGGAATTATAAGGTGCATTAATGAAAAGTTGAAATCGGTGATTGAGAGCACCTTGAGGACGCATGCTAGGTCTGAGCTTGTATATCATGTTATATGAGTACTGAGATATGTTTTTATACACAATCACTTATGGACTCCGATCAATAATCCCCTTTTTTGGGGAGAAATGGTTGACGATGAGGAGGATCCCCAAGAGTTGAAACAAGCTGAGAAGAATTTTGATGAGGCGGGTATGGTAATGGTGCGAGCTGCTAGGGAAGAACAAGATTTCAATGCTTTGACTCCACTTCTTATGAACGCCTGATTCTCCACCTGCACATCATCTGGATGACTCTCTTGTGTACGACAACATGCTATTTTCGTACCTTGAGGAAACGGGAACCCTGACCAGTAAGAGCAACAAGGTGATCTAAACCTTATTCTTTACACATGTAAGTTCGATGATGACATCAGGAAACTTGTGGAGGTTAGCCAAGACCACTTGTTGCGGAACTTGCCGGATGATACATTTACGGTTTCCAACCAAGATTAGGCATCTTGTGGCACATTTCTTCAATGAGAATGATACCCAGCTTGTGAGGAAAGCAAAGATAGCCAAAAAAATGATTCGCATCGTTGATAACAATTTTTATTATTTTTTTAACTCGACAAGGCCCAAAGGACTGTAAATTCCTCTATCGTTTCTTTACAAATTGAATCAGCTAACTGGAGGGATGTTGTACTATCTTGAGGAGTTTCGCATCAGGCGTATTATACCTTAGTAGACTTAGCTCACTCATATGAGGCATACCTTTTTCGTCCAAAAAAAAAAATATGAGGCATACCTTAGTAGACCTAGCTCACTCATGTGAGGCAATGAGGCATTACTCCTCGACGCCCTACAATGAAGAGAAGTTTGTGATCTTAGATTTCATCAGCAACTGAGTAGGCTGCATAAGATTTGTACTTCCCTAAAGATTTGGACAAAAACAATTCCATATAGATTAAGCGGTAAGTAAACCACCACAATCCAAATGAAATATCAAGAAAAAGGGAGGACCAAATAGACGGAATTGCCTGTGGCTGGCGTCGTAATCGAAGTTCAGGCTAAAAATGCCAAAATTAGTTGAAACTGGTATGATGTTTTTGAAACTTGATAGACAAAAATTTACGCTTAAAAGTTCCGCTGGGACGAACCCTCCAAAATCATAAGTGAAATAAAGAGTGAAATGAGAGCAGAATTGGATCCAATCCCTAGACATCATATGCTTATCATTCCATCAAATTGACCAGTTGAGCGTTTAACCTGCACCAATTGTTATAATGTTCCAACAGGAGCAAGGCTGCCATAAAACATTTCTTCCCCACGACAAAAACAGTCACGAGTTATCTCAAGTCTAAACAGGGCTAATCTTTTTGTTCACAACATAAATGCCGTGACATTAGTTTAACAGTTTACTCCGACATCCTTATATTAAGGTGAAAATGGAAGGGACAAAAAATATTGAAAAGATATGAGGTTGATCTACATTAAAATTACAAAGTTATGGTCTTAACATCTTTATAGAAAGTAAATTACAATACAGAAACAGCCTCATGTTAATAGGAGAATACCAGTTAACAAATAAAAAGTACTTAATAAACCACAGCTGAACGATACTGAGGGATCCTTGGCAAATTGAGATGAATCCGTAAATAGGTGAAAATTGCACACATCAACCTGAATCTTAAACTCCATGATAAAATATGAAAACTCGCTGCTCAAAATCCAAACCTCCTCACAATACCATGCATGCGACTTTAGAATCTCCTCCTAGGACTCCTTGAGCGACGATCTCGTAGTTGTCTACAGAAACAAGATATACACAAGTATCAGAGTATGCTAACTGATGATAAAAAGTAAGCTTGATAAGACTAACAGATAAAAAGCATCAGAAGAGAAATCCAATATATAGATAGCCCCAGCGGAAATAGAAAATTCATGTTCCACTGTTATAAGATTAAAGGCATCATTTTTTTTTGGATGCAGATTAAAGGCATCTAGGTCCTTAACCAGACCAATCACAAAAGAGATCCCCCTATTGACCAAAAAAAACAAAAACATAAGAGATCCCCCAAATATACAGTACCATTATGTCAAATACATAGTATGAGGCAAGGATAAATGCTACCACAATAACACTACTAGTTCAAATGTCATGCATTATATCATAAAACCGCACATTTATATGGGCTTCCCCTTCAAATTCTTAAAGACAACCTTAAACTAATATCTTCTCAACTCCTAGATGCAAATAACCTTTGGCATTCAAATTCATCTCCTGATATAAAACTTACAATGTGAAAAGGAACATCCCTTAATTAGATGAAATGAAGATTCCGTGCAAGACATACCTTGGGTTCTTCTTTCTTGACCCATCAAGGAAGGATCCATTGGTGAAGGCCCAGTCCACATTAACAATCTGTGTAAGTACACTGTTTCCATCCATGCTGGATATTGCAGCTTGCGCCTCCGCAAAATTCTCATATTCAATAAGCGCATACCCCTGGTAGAAAAATAAGTGCATTAGCGCACCAAAAGAGCAATCATTACAAAGAAAAGCCTTTGAGGTGGATACAAGCTTGCCAACAAAAAAAAAAAATAATAATAATTAAACCACCAATTTAGTACATAAGGAATCAGTCTATGAATGTCCAGTCCATATATGTCATCCTTTCACCACATATAATCTGTCAACTGTTGTTTTCATTTTACACTGTTAGGAGTTATGACCATGCCAAATATATGCCACACGCACATCTGTTTGATGCCCTAAAAAGATATGCTACATACCATGTATGCAACAGGTAATGCACTGTAAAGTTGAAGGGAAGCTATTTGTTGTTATACAAAACCAGCTGAATATGTTGACAAAGACAACCACAAATAGGGAACTGAATTTGCACTCGTTTTACAATCTACACTCATGATTTCCTCTTTTGTTTACGTTAAGTTTTGTCTTCAGTAACATGTGTGTTGTCTCTATATAAAAGTTTCAACCAAAAAGGGAATAGAGGAGTGTGTATTGTAAAATTGAGAGCACACATGTCAGTTCCCTTCAAATAATGTCTTGTTAGTCATGCACACTTACAAACCCACTCATATCATACACTTTTTTATTATGTTCACTAGAATGTATTTCAGATGATTCTATGTACATCCTATGGCCTCAGCATTTTGTACCAACAACATATGTTCATGTTCACCCTTGATATAGACAAGGTCATATTCTGCTGATTAACAGATTGCATGATTTACTATCAGTTTCTTTAATCATGCATTGAAGATGAACACCTGTAAATTAGATTCCATGATATTAAACATCGTATATGTTGTGTCAATACCTTCACAAATCCAGTACGGCGATCAAGATTTAAATGCAAATTCTTTATCTGCCCAAATTCACCAAATGTAGCATGAAGATCATCTTCTTGCGCTTCCTCATGAATTCCAGTAACCAGAATAATCCATCCCTCGACGGCTGCAGTCATAAAATGTTATCAAAATGAAAGGCCAGATACATGTAACTATAAGATGCATCCTCATTACCTTATGATTAGAAAATATAGGAATTACAATAGTATATGAAATCAACTCAAACAACAATAAATAAGGTTCTATCTGAAACAAAGAAAGCAATATTATTATTTTTGATATACCAAACCAAAGAACGTGGGATAGATCTACGCATCCAGTGATATAGTAATGTACACAAATAATCAAATTACTCTTTCCTTGTTCACCAAAACTAAAATTTTAGCCTAGAAATCTTATACAAGAAGAAGAAACAATCCCCACAAGCTTAACCAGCAAAGAAAATATAATAAACAAGCTATTATTCTAGTATATCCCCCCTCTTAACAGTTTTACCGAATCAAATAATTTATTCCAATCGAGATAGTGTGCAAACTATTTAGATATCCATTTCAACAATTTGGACATTCTACAAAACCACAATTATGATTATGTACCTGAATATCGTATGAAACATAAATCTCATCAAGCACTGGGAAGAGAGACTAAAACCGTAGATACACCAAATCGTCCAAACCCTAACAAAAAAAGGACGGGGAAGAAGGGGTTCTTACATCGCTGGGGCTCGAGGCCGTCTAGGGCGTGGAGGCCGTCCAAGTCAGAGACAGCGAGGCGGGTGTTGCGCTCGGCATTGGGATCTTCGCGAAACCCTCGACCTTTAGTCTTCTTGGGAGCGGAGAGAGAGGCGGAGCCGGTGATTGCAGACTTGAGCTTGTGGGGTGGGGCGCGGGGGGAGGCTGAGGGCTCGGCGTCGACGGCGCCGTCCTCGTCCATGAGGTCATCGTCCTCGGGCTCGAAGTCGACGGCTTCCACGTCTGCGTTGTTCGCCATACCTAATTTCTGAGCTCTCACTACTGCTGCTGCTGCTGGAATTTGGGGTTTGGAAGGATTTTGGGATTTATGGAATTTTGATTCGGTGCGACTTACTGATATTTGGGCCTCCACTTGCGTTAACTTTGGGCCTCTCTCGGCTCTTTATACAGGGATAAAATCTACTGTTTCCGTTTCCCTATCCCCTTACCTGTGTCTCACTTTGGGCCTCTCTCGGCTCTTTATACAGGGATAAAATCTATTGTTTCCGTTTCCCTGTCCCCTTACCTGTGTCTCACTCATTTTTTGACATATGTTTTAACATGTCAGCTGAACTTAACAGATACTTGACAGAGTTTACGTAAATTACTTATCTCCTAAATTATAATATACTAAATAATCAACCAAATAAGAAAATTCAGAAGAACACGGATAAACCCAGAATCCCAGATCACTTTCTATCTTCTTATCTTAGTTTGAAGGCGGACTGGTCATGAATTTGGTAGCCCCTAGCCGGGTGCCGCATCCGCAGATGGACCCGAACTGGGGTGGCAGGAGGTACCGGTGCGGGCCGGTGATGCAAGCGCCGACGCCGTACGTGGAGCACCAGAAGGCGGTGACGATAAGGAACGATGTGAATTTGAAGGAGTCTTTGAGGGTTGAGCCCGATGAGGACAACCCCGGGTGGTTTCTGTTGTCTTTCACTTTTGATGCCACTGTTGCTGGGAGGTACAGAAAAATCAGAGCTTTAGTCTTTTTTGTTTTTGGTTTTGGATTCTGTTTATTATATATGCTTGGTTGGGTTGGTTTGTTGTTTGCTGATGTGGGAATAGCTTAAGTTGGTAGAATTGGATTAGTCTGTGATGAATGGGTTGTTTGGTTACTGTTCATTGGGGTTTGAAGCAAGTAAAGATTTGTAAATGGAATTTCTGAGGACTTTCTTCGGTCAATAATCATGGAAAGAGAAATGTTATTGGAGGATAGAAAGATGATTAACATAAGAAGGAGATTGACAGAAATCCCTTCAATTTGATCTTGGTTTATGGCTTTATGCGTTTTTTTATTAGTTATTGTTTGTTATATTTCTGTTAAATTTTTGGTAAATAAAAGAATTTGAGAATTTCTTAAACTTAACTTTGTCAAGTAGCTGTTAAGTTCAGCTGACATGTTAAGAAATATGTCAAAAAATGAGTGGGAGACAGGTAAAGGCATAGAGAAACGGGAACAACAGATTTTCTTCCCTTTATACAAATACTTGGCTTGAAAATACGAAAAAATACTGATAAAATCGTTACAGATATCACGGTCCAATTCCAAAACATATCAAAAGCATATGAGAGTCCATGGAGAGAATGAGGAAGTCTATAGAGAATACCAAACACGAAAAATGCATATATGATTTCAATGGTTTTTCGTCTAGCTCACTATTCATCCAATTGGGCGAAGAAATGTGCAGTTCGGTTGTAGAAGATAAAGTCAGCCTAGAACTTCACAGGTAGCGGAATCAAAGAGTCATGAGCCCAGAATTTGTCATGTGCGCTCGAAAAATAGACAATCATGTGTCTGAGTGCGAAGATAATTTAACGGAAGATGTTTAACATCTTGACATAATTGTTAGAGATCAAGTTAACTTAGGAAAATCACAATTGGCTGAACTTGAAGTAAAAACTGAGGTTGGTTATTCAAGTTCAGATCCAAAGCTTGAAACATTGGCCTACATTGTTGGTGAAAATCAAGAACCGGCCTCTACATACTTGAAAGTTGAAACAAAGGATGCGGACGAGAAAATTTTAAACTTTTCAATAAAGCATCGTTGGCCACCTTCATTTTGACTACATGATTTTGTTTTATTTTTATTCATCAATGAAAAAATAAAAGTGATTTGAGAGAAGATAACAAAGAGAATCGTGAAACAGTCGTATATTATTCATGAATATGGGTCTTTTATATAGGGAATTACACAATACCTTTTAGGTATAAAGAAAGAATACATAATCTTATTCTAACATGTAAACCTATCAAATTCTAGTAGCATAATGCCAAGGCACACACAACGGAATATCCTAGAAGACTCTCCTTTGTGCCGTGCACCTTCATGCCGATGGTGCTCTAGTGTTGCCTCGTCAAAAACCTCGTCAAGTCACAAAAATCATGTGGGAGAAACTAAACCTTGATCGTAGGAGAAAAAGAGTACAACGCACCTTTCACATTTGATAGTAACATGTATGTGCTAGACTCCCCCTAAAGTCTACATCAATCATAGGGTTCTTCCTGATTCTTTTGAATCATGGAAGTTTCGATAACTTAAAATATCAATGTTCTTCAACATGTCTTCAAATGTGGCATTAGACAATAATTGTCTAAATCATGTCGTTTGTCTTCACACTACAAATTATCATATTTAACTACCATTTTACTTCTCGCCAAATTTTTTACTTCCGGTCAAATTTGGTACCTACCATTTCTTACTAAATTAAAATTTTACTTGCGACGGCATGATGCTGTAGCTAAAATCTAACAGTAATTTTTTTTCCTTTCCCAAAACCGGCAGCAGCTGAAATCTAACAGTAATTTTTTTTTTCTTTCACAAAACCTGTAATTATCCACAAAATCTTTACTAAACCAGCAACATTCAACAATATCAACAGTAATCAAGAAAAGTACCAATTCAACAAGGCAATCAAGTTTAGTACATAACAATGTCATTAAGTTTACTGGCCATAAGAAAAGTATCAATTCAACATTAACAAGAAATCCAACATTAACAAGTTTACTGGTCATTCAGTACATATTGAAGTGGTGCCTGAGGTGTAGTCTCATTAGACTTGTTTACTCCCTCCGGTAAATGGTTGCGATGGAGTAGAAGGTGAAGTTGGTTGTTCGCCAATAGACTCTCTCCGGTCTGTTTCATAACCACTACTAGCATCCAGAACCTAAGCATCAACAAACCAATTACACAATACTAAACACAAGTCCAGAAATGTATAATTCACATAGAATAACCCAAGTCATCTAGTACCTGTCCATTGTGATTCCTCTCCTTGTTCTCTAGAGAATTTAGTCGAGCTTCCATCATCTCAAACTTTTCCTCAAAGTGCTTTGCAATAGATTCAGTTATTTTCTGAACCAAATTATCAGAATTTCTAGATGGGGTTGATGACTGTGGATACACAAAATTTCGAGGCACACCAGATCCATAAGTACGACAATACCCATGTCCATCCTCCCTCATCACTGAATGAAATACACGGTCTTTAACAGTCTGAAGGTTCCTCTAGTCCTCAGGTTCCAATAAAAGACGCTCCTCATAATCTGCCTACATTTAAGTACAAGTGGAATAACTAGATTGTACCAATGACTGAAAGTTTAGATTATATGTAACATATTAAAACAAAAAAAGAACTTACAATTGCTTCAGCTACTTCTGGGTTCGACGTGTCTCGCGCTTTTTTCCATACACTCATCTTATCAGTTTCTTCTCCAATTTGCTGCATCTGTCAATTATAAAAACTTTAATGATACAATTAATTATACAGTTAAGGATTGCTATTCAGATGTTCCAAATAGGCCATTTAGCTAGAAATCAGTAAACTATAGACATTTGCATGATTGCTATTTAGACATTGCAAATATGTTGTACAAAAATCAATAAACTACAATATATGATTGCTACTCAGATTTTGCAAAAGATTATAAGAATCAATAAACCGTTCAATCTTTTTAGAAATTACAGGAGCAAAATAGTACCTCATAGCGTAGTTGAGCAAAGTGTTTGTGACCAATATTATGAACCGGTCCACGCAGCTCTCGGTTGCACGAATTTCTTCTAGATATCATCTGCAGTACCAAGTCACAGTCAATGTTATTAATCAAATACCAAAACCACTCCTCTCAGATTCTTATAGTTATATGAATAAACATGGTGCCGCCAGTACCTTAGCATCCTCACTACTCCAATAAGCAACTAGGTCAGCCCATTGCTCCATCACAATATGTGCAGGAAGATTGTCTACAAGATCTGGATCATCCTTGTTCTTCTCAAAGTAGTTGATCTTTGTTTTGCTTTTATGATCTTTCCACAAAGTATTGCAAGATCATACATATAGCTCTATATCCTTTTGGAACATTTAGCAAATTTCCTACAAAACATCTAAAAGTTAGAACTAAAGCTACATTATGCTGATAACTCAAAAAGTGATAAGATATCAGTCCCTTGTACAAGCAGTCAAATATGAAGAATACCAAAAATATATATACAAAATGACAAAAGAACTGGAATGAAGCATATGGATACCTGAACCTCCTTCCATATTTTGTCTTTCACCTTATTGCCAACATACTTCCAATCCATTATTGTCAGGGGAATCCTTTGCCCATCTCGAACAATTTTTCCCAATAGCCACTTATCTCCCAAAAGCTGGAAGTTCGAATCAAAAAGAACTTCGACTTTAACTCATATGTTCCACTCTGGAATACCCTTACTATGGCCTCTACCATTTACAGTAGTATCTTCTGCTTCCATTTCTAACCATGTGTGAGAAAATCTCAAATTCTAACTTAAAGGAAAACATATATAGCTGATAAAATTGATTGAACATTTATGTACCTGCTGTTGGAGAGGGTGGTGGTGATGGCGGTGGAGGGGGTGGCATTTGAGCGGGTGGTGGTGGAGGTGGCAAATGTGACGACGTTGTGGACGGCATTGATGAGGTGCTGTTGCTTGATGTATTAGATGCACTTGATTTTAAAAACTCACCCATAGTGCGCGGTCGACCAGTCCTCCTTCTCTTCATGGTGAACTGAAAGGATACATTAGCAATTAATGAGTCATAGCTAATATGATTATTTTATATGATATAAATAGTAGAGTTTATCAAAATTGAAAATACAAATGTTGAAGAATATTACCAGAACAAAATAGCCAACTCAAGAAGAATACCAACACAAAAATTGGTCTTCATATATATATATAGAAGAGGAAAATCCTCAATAATACAGAAGTAGGAACTCAATTCGCAACTCATGTCAAAAACATGACAGACCACCAAGCAAAAAATACCAAAATCACATATGTCTACATCTAATATCTCAATCATCCACATCCAACACACTTGAACTACCAGCGTCTTTACTATTCTTAGTTTGTAGATGAGTTAAGTCTCTTGCAGGCATCCTCACAACATTCAACTAGTCTTGTCCCGAAGGATTTGGAGCATACCAAACTTGATGAGCTTGAGATGCTAAGATGAAGGGTTCATCCCCTATACGGTCATTCTTATACAAAAAAACGCTTGAAGTTGACTAAAGGGAACTTAAAACAATCAAACTTTATACCTGTAGAAGGATTAACCCAGTCACACTTAAACAAAACATACTTGATATCAATGGAGTATGTGATTTTAATTATGTCTGTCAATTTCCCATAGTATGGTGAAAACTCCTCCCTATGATCAGCTTGCAATAAGGTTACACCATTATTCTGTGTAAAGCGATGGTTATCAATACTCTTCACGCGAAACAGAAAGCCATTGGCTTTATAAGACTTTAACCTCTTTGCTGATGGTGCAGGAAAACTAGATAAAGCAACAATTTCTTCAGATAACATTACACCACGTCGTTGCAAACTCAGAACCTGATATAGATAAACTGCATTTAAAATCTGACAATTAAGACAACAAAACATCAACTTATTCTATCAAAACAGACCTAATAACATACATGTTCCTTGAACCATGTTGCAAATTCACGAAAATGAACTCTCTTAACAAAGTGTTCATCAACATAAGGATATTGTCGTCGAATGGCAACAAGATGTTCCCTGCACAAGATTAAAAAGCAGTTCAATACATTTTTGGCCATAAACTAATAATATAATCAACTAAGTAAGCTTAAAAACATACTCAAGGAATGGTGAGACTGCTTCTGTATGGAATAAGACCCAACGATGAGCTTGTGTTCGAGTAGTTTCCTGAAGAACAATGTCTTTTCCCTTTTTTGGATCATCAAAAGTTCATGCACTCTGCCATCAAGTAGCCATTAGCTATTGATGCTTCAGGACAAGCTCGATTCCGCACATATTGCTTCAAGGTCAGTAAGTACCTTTCTATAGGATACATCCACCTAAATATTACACAACCAACAAGTAAAGCTTCATCAGCTAAGTGAATTGGCAGATGTTCCATACATCAAAGAAAGATGGTGGGAATATCTTCTCAAGTTCACAAAGTGTCAACACAATACAAGCACGAGCCGCTTCCAGATCTGCTACACAATTATCCACAGAGCATAGTTGCTTAAAAAACGTCCCCAAATCAGTTAATGCTTGCACCACATTTGCAGGTAAGGAACTTTGTATAAATAAAGGAATAAGCTGCTACAACAAGATGTGATTGTCATGGCTCTTCAGACTTCCAATACTACAATCTAGGAGACATACACGACGTGCAATATTGGAAGCAGTTCCTTCTGGCATTCTTGCTGCTGATAAGCCTAAGAAGAACAAATATTTCCCTTTATTGTTCATCTCAAAATCACCAGGATCAACATACACTACCCCAGCTTCATTGGTCTTTAAATGATACCGACTTCTAATTCTCATAAGTTGCAGATCACGACGAGAATTCAAGTTGTCCTTTGTTTTTCCAGCAACTCCTAATATAGTGAAAAGTACATTGTCACAAATGTTCTTTTCAGTATGCATTACATCAAGGTTGTGACGTATTAGGTTGTGTTTCCAATAAGGCAGCTCAAAAAATATGCTTTTCTTCCTCCAATTATGCTGCTTATTATCAGCTCTTGGTGCCCCTATCGCATGCCTTCGCACCACATCTTCCCTCCTGTATTCTGTAAGAACACCATCTGATTCCAGCTGTGCAAGAAGCTCAACACCAGATAATGACCTCAGCTCCAACCTATATTCTATACTCTCATCAAATGCCGTTAGATCTGATCTGTACTCGTGATCATCTTCTAGCCAGAGCCTAATACACATGTATGAACCCTTTTTAGCAAAGAACAACCATTTGTAACCAGTTTCAGAGTTGCACAGGGAGGGGCAAGCATATTCACCTTTTGTACTCCACCCAGATAAGTTGGCATACGTAGGAAAGTCGTTGATCGTCCATAACAACCAAGCACACATTTGAAACATTTCATTGCTGAATGAATCAAATGTTGCTACACCATCTTCAAACAACTCTTTCAGCTCTTCAATACAATTTTATCACCAGGTGCCTTAGGACTATCAATAAGAACAGATAGAAATATGAAGGGCTGCTTCATGCACATCAGTGGTGGTAAATTGTAGGGAACCAAGATGACAGGCCAGGTACTATGAACTATATTTATAGACCTGAATGGGTTGAATCCATCTAATGCTAACCCGAGCCTTACATTTCGAATGTCTCTAGAAAAGATTGTGTTTTTCTCATCAAAATCTTTCCATGCAAGAGAATCTGTAGGATGTCTAAACACTCCATCATCAGTTCTTTCCTCTGCATTAGCTTTGCTGTTTTTGAACACATAAACAGCCTTTGTAATCTTGGTTTTAAAGGAAAATATCTTGCTTGTTTGGCTGCTTTTGGTTTCACATATTCTACACTATTAATTGATATACCACCACTACCCTTTTTCCATCATGATACATTGCACACACTGCATTCATTCAAGATTATATCATCACCTCTAAAAAGCATACAACTGTTAGGGCACACGTCTATTGTTATGTATGTGAACCCGAGATCTTCCACTATCTTTTGAGCTTCATAATATGACTTGTGTAGTCGCACACCTTCCGGCATTGCCTCCTCTAATATTTCCAATAAGGTTTTTAAGGAGTTATCTGACCACCCATGAAGAACCTTTGCTTGTAGAAGCAGAACTATAAATGATAAGGCTGTATATTTCTTAGAACCAGGATACAAGGGAAGGTTTGCACCTTCTAGAAGCTTTAAGAACGCCTTAGTCGACTCATTTGGCCCCAAAGATGGTTCTGTTGAGTTTTTCTCATTATGCTGATCATGTGCATCTATAATAGGAACTTCTAAAGCTTCTTGAACAAGTCTGACCATATCATCCTCCAGATAAGACTCATTTTGATGTCCATCCGACCATCAACAAAATCTGCAACCTCACCATGCTTCTCCCATTTCCTATACTTCTTCCAGAAACCATAATCTCGATGATGCTACCGCACAACTAATCTTACATACATATACCTATTTCGCATTTTTTACAAGGGCAGTAAATCCTTGAACCCATATCCCTATTGTTGTATGCAAATGTCAAGAATTTATCTATCCCATCATAATATATGCTTGAATGCCTATTTGCTAGCCTTTAACAATCTTGTCAGATATCTACTACAAATATTTAAGAAAAGAATAGTTTATTAAATTAATATGACTAGAAACTACCAAGCAATCTAATGAATTTTATCAATTAACAAGCTAGCATTTTCCTAGAAAGTAATACCATCAAAGTATAACACATACGACTGTAATTTCATAACAGCAAATGCACATCATATACAAAACAATAGCATAGACATTCATTTAACATAAAGTTATAAGTTATGAAGAGAATATAATTATGAAGAATATATAGTCTAGTGTGTGTATTCACATTTGTTCTAAATATTCATCTCTACTACACTGTGCATGGCAATGTCATATGTCATATACAAAACAATAGCATAGACATTGAGTTAACATAAATTTATAAGTTATGAAGAGAACATAATTATGAAGAATATATACTCTAGTGTGTGTATATTCACTTTTGTTCTAAATATTCATCTCTACTACACAATGCATATATGGCAATGTCATATGGCCCAAAACCAATAAAATGTGCCTTTGTAATCACTTGTAGAGATTAAAAAGAACTGAAACATGCCACGATAATGAAAGAAGGAAAATGAATTTGTATTATGCTATTATATACCTGTAATAGGAACAACAAGGGTAACTGAAATACAAGATGCACTTTCAAAACCAGCTCTTCCAAATTTGAAGCAAGGTTACAGCTGCCGCAGTAGCTACAACTTGTCCTACTGCAATGGAATGAGTCACATGGAACTAATCAAATCCACAAACCAGATAATGAAACACAATCCAAAATCCATCTAAAATTCAAAACACTCTCTGTTTTGTATAGCTCAAAACAGATCATCCTACATCTTGTAACACCCTGACCCGGATTAAGAGACAATAACCCGAAATTAGGGTGTCACGAAAATATTTAAGAATACCAATTAGATCAAATCATGCAAAACAATAGCAACACCACCACACTTGGTTTTTTTTTAATTTTTTTTTATTTTACCCAAAACCAGAACTTGATCTTAATTCATTGTTCACTGATCAATAGTCGACACATAAGGCTGTATTCTGAAGTAGCAAGTACCTCAGCTAGGCTACTTGAGGAATAAGTAGTGCACAAGAACCCTAACTGGACCCAATCGACAAGACTTACAACACATAGTAGATACATGCATACCAATGCATATTGCTTGTAACTCTATCTATCAAAACAGAAATTACAGACCAACATTCATACTCAACAGTCTAACGAAAAGGTGGACCCCTGAAATCATATATTGATAACAAGTTTGAATTTCCATTGACGATTCATTACAACACCCCTATGTCCAGTATTCAAATCAAAGAAAAGATAATCCAACGAAAAGGAATCTACAACACAGAGACTAATAAAAATGCACATATCAATAGTTCCAGCTGCTAGGCTGAAAATAGAACATGATCTCAAAGTATAATCCAATTTGTATGAAACCATAGACTACTTTATTTTGCAAGTAGTTGTTAGGCTGAAAGTGTGAGACCTGACCTCAATGCACCTGTCACATCCCCAAATTTTATGATTTGAAGTAAAATATCAAAGCCAATAAAATTTGTGTGTGAATCGAAATATTATCCAATGCAAGGAATAATATACGCAGACATAAACCAAATCAAGAACAATAATGTACGCAGATGAATCATTCCTTATTTGCTTTAAAAACATAATATTCACAATAGTGCATAAATATAACCAATATCGATTGCAGGGAAATAACATATGTATTGCGCACTCAAGGTGTCAGAATTTACATTGCAAGTACAAAACATAACTAAAGTATGATATTGAGAAGACAAAGTGTTAAGCATTTGTGGATTTCATAAAAGCATTGTCAACTGACTCCAAAAAGAACTCAGATTTCTTTCAGCTGTTCATACCAGAAAATTTGATGCAACCTTCCTATTTCAAAGTTCTCTACAAGTTTCAATTCTTCTCCGTTTGAGGTGATTCTTGATCCTATTGAATCGTGAAGAAAACTTCTACAATGTTGTGTGTGCTTCATACTTAATCAAGAAATTCAATGAACCAAAAGAGTCCTTGAACCCATCTGGATTAATATAGAAGAGAAACAAACAAGAATAACTTCACACCACCATAACTTCCTTATTTCTCAATCAATTTGGGCAAATAGTATACTGATTTTATACTACTCAAAATGCCCAACGAATTTGTGCAATTAAATCATTATTTAAAGACAAACTCGGATGCTAAATTGACCAATTACAGTAAATTTGAACCAAACCATAGAGCAGAGAAATTCAACTGAACCCAGGTATCATACAACCAAGCATCCCTAAAATTCAAGTTCCTATCAAAGAATGTGAAATCCTTAATGGCAAAACAACAACTCAAAGGATTATCAAAAACAATGAAAGAGCGAAAGAAGAACAACTGTAATCATTGAATTAAGAAATTTCAGAAGTTTTACTCACCTAATACTGCTCCCAAACGCAAGACTTCAGTTCTCCTCCCTCTCCTCTAAACCGTCTGTCCTCTCCCTATTCCCAGAAGCTGCCTCACAGTAAAACGAATCTCATAATTTGACATACCAAAACACTAAATTCATAAACAATAGAACCTTAACAAGTACAAATTGAAATACCCAACCATAAATTGCAAAATCGAAATAGGTTTTCCTTCAGAAATTGAAAAACAAAGAGAGAGAGAGAGAGAGTACCGAAGATCAAGTTCAACAATGAATTGGCTCAGGTATTAAAGATCGAATTCAAGAGTGAAGATGGAGTTTGGCTCAGAGTTTTGAAGATGGAGCTGTAAAGTATGGGTTGAGTTGAAGATGGAGTTGTAATAATAGGAGAGGGATAAGTTGTAATAGAGTTGTAAGGGTTAAATGAGATAGGGTTTTTTTTTTTGGATTAGAGATAGGCTGTTTCTTCTTTTTTTGGCGCTCAGATAAAAATTTGGGACTTAGAAAATTTTTGATACGGCGGGATTAAAAACTGTAGCAAATTTGTACGACGACATTGAATACCGTCGCAAATTTTTCGTTTCCATGCCACGACATGATATAGCCCCGTGGCAAATAATTTCATCATTTGCCACGGCGTGTCGTTGCCGTCGCCAAATAATTTTTTTTTTCTGCTACCCCACATTTGCCGTCGCAAAACAAGAACTATTAGCGACGGCATTTGCGCGCCGTAGCAATCTGTGGTAGCTAAAACAATTATTTTTTATAGTGTCAATTCTGATCTTTAACACTTTGATCGAGAAGGCTGCTTGAGAACTCAAAATACAAGTTTGCGTGAAAATTAGATTCTCACGTAGCATGACCTTCGGGTATTAAAAGGCTTTCTCTAAGAAATAGATATGGACGACCCGTAAATGGTTCTAAAAAGTAGACATCCGTACCTTTCCAACCATATGTTACATACTAGTTCGTCCCGACCTATTCACAAAGCTACATTGAAGTTGGTTGTTCAGAAAATACAGATTTTCTTATTTCGCTTTTGATGCATCTTTCTTTATGCATCTCTTTCATATTATGTTAAGTACATTGATGCGTCTTATTGTACTTAAATAAGAATTCCTTCTCGTAACACATCTTAGTCATCTTTCTTTAGACAAAACAATGGATCTCTCTTTAGAGTAAAGACTTTGACTAATCATGGGAGTATATGTAAGTCTCACTTTCGTTATAGCGCCTAAGCCGATTGCTGGAAGATCATCATCAATACAGTCCTCGAGTTCCTATTCGAGATCGTTTCTTTCTAAGATCTTTTTCATTCTTAACTGTTTGATACATATTGGAATCTCTTAGTCTATTAAGAGTCCATGTAAATCTGGAATGAACACGCAAGGCATAATTCACCATATCCCTTCCAAATCAAGTAGAGCTTCATGTGCGTTTTAATACTTTTAACAAATGCGCGCTCCTGTGGTCTAGAATGAGTCACTTGATTTGGGTGAATGAAGTCCATTCAGAACCTTTATGTATATCTCTGATCCCGTAGAGATGTGTTTATGACCACATTCATAAGCTGCATGTTTAGTTATTTGGAAACAACCAAATTGATAAAGTAGTGGAATGCAATGACATCCATTACAAGAGCATATCTCATCATAGTCGATCCTAGTACGTGTTAGTGAGAGACCTTGCACCATAAGGTGAGTCTAAGCTCTTGTTCTCATTACCATATCTAACAAAGGCATATTTGATAGGGTTACACTTGCGGTGTCGACATCACCTGCCCAAGAACCTATCTCTTTGTTATACTAGATCACATCTTTCCTTTAGGCCAATCTACTACGTCGTCGATTTATTAACGGAGTGTGGATCGATAGACTCATTATTCCATGTCCTCATATATACTAGTGTAAGTATTCATAGAGATCTCTATATTCCTGAGATTGGATTTGACATTGAGGTGTCCTCTAATGATAATCACAATCCAGATTTTCTGAGATGGATTTGAGTATCACTGATCAATGGATCGGGATGTGCCAAGCTCGCTTTCTTCCTAGTGCGAGAAAGTATCTAACGTAAGGGTCTACCTCCTTATGAGGAGCCACACGGCCTTGTGACACTAATTTTGCCACTAGATGGCGTCACCCTATCACCATCTACTGTGATGGAGCCAAGACCAACTTCTGTTGGTCGCGACAGGTCCTCTTGATAGGACATTAATCCTTGCAGACATATTTACAACATGTGATCTAGTCACTTTAACACTAAGCATTTGGGGATCAAGATGAGCTTTAGTGGGGACAAATCACAACAATTCACGTCGTTCTATTTGAACACTTGTGTTCTTATCTCCCCCTAATAACGGGAATACTATCTTATCAAAGTGATAATCTGCAATATAGTGGTTAAAGATATCGCCTGACATGGTTTCTACATAAGCGGACTATAGGTGGAGGTTCATATCCAACCAAAATACTTATTCATCTCAAATGACCCAACATTGTGCGTAGTGACAGTGCAATCTAACACCTAGAAATAACATCTAGCCGAGCTCAAGGATTGGAGATCCGTTTTAATCCTGCAAAGCTCAAGGATTGGAATTTTGTGTCAATCCTCCTACACAGTCACGAGCTGTAGTACAAAAATATTCAATGATGGTGAGTCGTAGATGAATAATAAAGATGCATGCAAAATTGCATAGTCCCATGACGCAATATGAAGATTGGTGCGCATCACTAATGTTCGAGCGACAAGGGGTATGAGACGCTTCAACTTCTAACCCGATAAAACTTCTTGAAAGAATGGGTCGTGAACCAGTAGAAGTATAAGTAGTATAAATAGTGGATGAAATTGTAACACGTGACTAGTGTGTTGACACTTCAACCAACACCATAAAACATAAAAGATGTCTACAAGTTTGTTGTATCTATCTATATAATCTTTTTTGGATTTGTTGTAAGAATGAAATATTCTCCTTTGTGTCATTAGTATATGAGAGTCTCGCTCCTACTTTAGCTAAAAAATAAGCTTTGAAAATGAACATGAGCATTGTAAAGAGTTAATGAGACATCGAGGGAAGGCCGATGCGCCTCAATTGCGTGAGGAATTGACTAGACGGAGTCCGAGACGTTGGAGTCGTGTCCGGTTGACATCAATGTCTCTTGAGAGCCACCACTTACAACCATGGCGTCATCACCATGCTTCCTGGTGATGCTAGTTCCCAAATGTTACATGGCATGGAAAAGAGAAAACATACTAGCCAATGACGTCAAAGTCAAGCAGTATCTCGGTTATAATTTGATCATTTGAAGTCTGCAATCGTGAGATTGACATTTTTGTCATCTCCTTGATTCTCTGTACAATTGATCTCCAGCGATTCTTTGTACTTTTTGTATGTTGTCACGACTTTAGAATATTAGCTTGACAGTTCTTGAACTAATGATCGCTTGATCCACAACGGTTGTACTGTTATGTGCTGGCATGATTAGATTTGACGGGCTAGTGTCTAGGCCGGGAGTGCCGCCACTAGGGCCAGCGGCGCTGTAACACCCAGAAAATTTGACCAGCTTAATTGGAGGTCGTTCGGTAAATAGTTTATTTACATTGATAGTATTGAAATGCGCTTGAGGAGATTTTGACCAATTTGTATCAATTCAAGTCCATGATTTAAGAGTTGGATATTATAGTACGTGTCACGACGAGTACGTGAAAATTTCGTGGAATTTTTCAAAGTCTTGAGCTAGTTTCTATGAATTTATGAAGTTTTGGAAAATTCAGACAATTATTTAGAAATTAGAGTCGACTACATTTGGACTGTTGGATTTTTAACCGCAAGATCTCAGCCGTCAATTTCAGTATATAAAGGTTAGACTGGATCAGTTCGAGCCCAGACCCGACGTCGGCAGCGATGGAGACCTCTGATCGCTCCTCCGTCGTTCAGCCGCCTCTCGGCTTCCAACCGATGGCTATGGCTTCGTATTGTCGTTCCCAACGTGGTTGTGACGTAGGATTTCCATGGAAAGCTGAGGAGAGAAAGAATCGAAGGAGAGAAGTGTTTTCTGGGTTCGCCGGCGAGTTTACGAATCCAGCCACAGCGGCAGACATGAATGGTGGTGGTAGCTTTGCCTCAACCTGGAGATCATCTTTGTGCTACTGGTTTTCGAGGAGAAGCCTTGAGGAGGGAGCTAGAATCAAGTAGAGGAAGGTCTTTGCATTTCCTGTGAGTTTCCATGTTTTCCGGCGTCCTCTGTGTTCAGAAGGGAGGTCAGATTAGCTGCTGCATTTCAGAAGTGAAAGGGAGAAGAGAAGAGCAGCAGTGAGAGACTTGGTTGCTGCCGAACTACTCTTTGGGTGTAGAGAATGGTTTTAGAGTTGGTCTCACACAATTTGTCATAAGGTAAGGGGGATTAGAATTTGGTAATTATGGAGAATAGGTTGAATTGTTGGAATGTGCTTATGTATTGAATTGGATGTTGGAGTTTTATACTCTTATGTACAGATTTGAGAAAGTTGTTTGTCGAAAATGGGTGTCCATAGTATATTTAAGGGATTTACTATGGTTAGAATGTTAAGTAAATTTGGGTTTAAAGTGAAAGAGTACATGTTTGATGATTTACGTAAGATGGGTTTTATATTAATTTAATGTGTTTGAAGGTTAGTTGAAGTATATCTGAAACTTGGGTTTGGCTGTGTGTTGCTGATTTCCATATTAGTTAATAGTTAGATAATTGATGATTATGGTGGTATAGTGATGGTTATGGCTTATCAAGTTGATATTCTTGGATTTATGTCCAGATTATCAAGTCAGTTTGAATTGATTATAAACGTGGTAGTAGTAGTGGACTAAAAGAATTGGTGAGTCCGTGTTGAAGTATGAAGTTTTAATTGGGAATGAAATTGTGTGGTATACAATGGAGGTTTGTGAGTTTGGTTATATATGGTGAACAAGTGAATCACAAGTTCACTTATAAGAACAAGAATATCCTTACTGTGTGAAACTATGGACATAAAATTGAGATTGGGTTTATATATATATATATATATATATATATATATATATATATATATATATATATATATATAGTCCTTATCTAGAGCGAAGGTTCGCTATGAAATTAACGTGCAAAGGTCCTTATTTGACTCACTTTTCGGTCATATTTTTCGATCATACCCGGTCAGTATCTGGATACATATCATATGATCATCCTTACAAAGTTTCATCCAGTTTGGTGATCGTTTGCACACCGAATCAGATAAAATAAACCAATAGAACAAAATCTGTCCAAGTAGAACCGTTGAAGTAAATCATGATTATGGAGGCTTAAACGGTAACCAAACTGGATGAAACTTTGTAAGGATGATCATATGATATGTATCCAGATACTGACCGGGTATAATCGAAAAATATGACCGAAAAGTGAGTCAAATAAGAACATTCGCATGTTAATTCCAGAGCGAAGCTTCGCTCTGGATAGAGACTGTATATATATATATATATATATATATATATATGGAATTTGAAAAGTTTGATATGCGAGTAAAGTGAGAAGTAAGTTGGAAATTGGGTTTGAATTATATGTTGGCATCCTTAATTATAGGGTGGTGTGATTGGTAGCTTTGGCATTGGAAATGTGTTCTGAGATTTTGGAATAATTGATATATTTGGCTTCAATAGAATATGGGAGTAGTGTAATACGATGATTATGATTGTTGTATATATATGTGTGAATCCTACTAAACTTGGTCGACCATGGATTATGGTACTGGACTCAGGTTTTGAGTACCAAGTCAAATGGTATTATGATCACTCATGTGTGAGTTTTGCTTGAAATAATTGATGGACAATAAGTTCTATATTAAGATTTGAGAGACTAGTTAAATGGTCTTGTATTTTATGCCGTAGAAGAGTGATCATAGAGACATACTAATGGGTGTCCTTAGTAAATTGAAAGGATTGCACCCGATAGAGAAATAAGTTCATTGACTTGAAAGTTTGTAGAGTGGTACTGAATATTATTTTATACTGACGGTCGTAATATTGTCAGAAATTAGGGACTCCAGTTACTCGAGGAGCGGAAGGCTCGAAAATTCTCAGAGTTCAAGAGGAAAGCCTCGGATTCCAGGTAGGGGACTCGGAACTCCTTTGATTAGTGGTTTTTACTTTATAAAATGTTTATGTATATTTGAGATTACATGATCCGGTTATCCGATAAAATAATGGTAACCGGTGTTATGAGATATTGATGGCTTGAGAGTGAGAGGAGCATAGCGACTACCTTGGGTTCGATCCCCTAAACCTCCGGAGGGGCCTTTATGGACGGAAGAGTGTCTTACATCCCTTGTGGAGTGGCACTGCTTCTAGGCGATAGGGCGTTTGTGGACACTCTCGCTACACTTACCTGTTGTACACATATATAGTAAGGTAAGTTGGGTAGTGGGTCTAAAAAGGACTGGCCATCAGGTACAGTTTTATGGCGCCGTATTTATTTGATCATACAAATGTTTTTGAAAGTTTGTCATTCATTAAATATTTAGATTCAATCTTGTTTTATACTGGTTCTATGAAACTATTTATTTATCCGTTTTCAACAGTTCCTTGAGCAGCGAGGACGAAAGCTCACCCCTATAACAGTTTGTGGATGCAGATACTGTGTCCTGGGACGGGATAGTGGTGAGGAGTTAGGTGTGCATATTTATGGTCGGTAGTTTGGTTTCTATTCCTGTACTTGAGTTACAGATTCTATTCTACTGGTCTTGTTATATCACTTGTGATTGTATTCCATGAAGTTTGTTAATTATTGGCCATTCCTTATATCAAAATTTATTTGAGGAGAGAGTCAAATCCTGTTATGAGTTTTGCCTTGTGATACTGTCATCAGAATTTGTATTCTTTTAAATTTGTATTTCTTAGTATCCCTTGTGTCAAGTATTGGGGGAAAAAGAACACTTACAGAAAAATAAGGATTTTACACCTCAAAATGTTTGTACGCTTCTGTTGTGTTTTTCTTTAATGTTTCCTTAATTAATTGCCTTGCATTTCCCCTTTGAGACTCACGGCACTGTGACGTGCATATACTAAAGAGGTGCAGTTTGGGGCGTGACAGGCGCCTCTCCCTTTTTTTCTAGACATTGGCGAAGCTTCTTCTGTTGTTGCCGCGACCCACATTGTCTTCACCACACTAGGGGATAATCCTACGTGTACAGGCTAATACGCTTATCTCATTAGCGTATAGTATGATCATTCGACCAAAGATTTATGGAACATGATGCCATGAATTATTATCGAAGATATGTAGTTAAATAAGTGGTGAACAATCCACCGGACTGATAACTCAACAAGTAGAGTTATATGGACATTCTAAGAAACGCTTCATGAGTGCATCTACAATACTTTGTGGTCATTATTTTTTATACATAGTCATTGAAGGCATTTGTCGATGTGGTGCCTTAAAAACTGAAGCGTGAAAGACTTTAAATCCTGGCATCTAGGCTTGTTAGCCTTGGGGTCAAAATATGTGGTGAAATCATTTCTAATGAAAGATTCCATAGATACCCAACGAGGATTTGCCTGGGGCATCGAGTATGTCAAATCTATATGTGAGCAGAATAGTCCATTGCTCATCATGATTACAAAAACCAAGTGTAATAAGTATTGAGACCAGAGGTCACTAAATATGATGCTTTTCAATGGTTTGTCTCTTCTCGAGGATCGATCAAACACGATTCAAGGAAAGGTCAGGGTTGATCACGCATAACCCGAACAAGAAAACAAGAGTGATCAAACACACTCTTGACCCGCGAATAAAGTTCCGAGATTTTTACCTGCAAAGACACAAACCCAAGCAAGGGGTAGAAGAAGGGAGGAAAACATTTCATCCTCCCCGAGTTATTTTAACGGAAATAATTTGAAACTAAAAACTATTATTGGAAAAGATTGATTGATAGCCGGAAATAGATGACAAGAGGCTAGACTTCTACGACGGCGTGCGTGCAAAACGGAATCGGTTGAGAAGAATAGGCGGCTGGTTGGTGCCGGAGGATGTCGGACGGCGGCCAGGGGTAGAAGGCTTCTTCAGAACAAAAAATTAGGGTATGGTAGTTTTGAAGGTGGTGATGGCTATCAGCTCAAGAGCTGCTGATAAAGTGAAAAAGTAAAAGTAATTTAAGAGAACCATCGGCCAAGTTTTAACCAAAAGTTAGGTCGGGTGAAGTTCTTCAGAAATCGCCTAAGGTAGACCCAGAATTTGGTTTGGTCGAAATTCAAAAGTCGGCTGAATAATTTGGTTAGATAAAGTTCAAAACAAAAGGAATAACGGCTGAGTTAGCTAAGAGCTTGGTCAACATTTGAGTTTGACCGAAACAAGTTTCTAAGTTTGATTGACATTTCAGTTTGGCCGAAATATATTAATGTGTATTACATTTGAGTTCGTTAGAGACAAGTTTTAAAGTTTGGTTTTGTTTCGGCCCATTTGCCCGGACAGTTCAGGCAAAACTTGTAATGAGTTTAATGCACTTTATTGCAACAAATGACGAAGTTTTACGTCCAAATCGGTAGTAACAAATGCGATCTTTAATCACCATTGAAGTGATTGAACATGGCCAAATGTGAGCTTTTAGCTGTGTTAGTGTGCTATAACTCGACCGAAACGTGTTACCATCCTCGGCCAAATACTTATTTAAGTCGTGATTGAGACTGTCGAATTCAAGAAACAGAGTTATATATGACTTTGTTTTCACGTAAATGAGTTATTATCCACGACTTTCTCGTCGCATGATCGATGTACTCTCAGATATTGTAGTTTCATACCCGCTCGGCTTGAGAGCCGATGTCCATGAGACTCGGGGGGGGGGGGGGGGCTATGTTTGCACCTAAATTTGGCAGCAATCCTTGGTGATGGTCAAATTGATTTAGCGGTTTTAGCTTAAAGTGAAGACAGTCGGTCATTTGACTGAGAATGAAGGTGTTCGATCAATTGACTGAGAATGACGACATTCGGTCATTTGGCTGAAAGTGAAGGTGTTTTGTCATTTGGCCGAGAGCGAAGGTGTTCGGCCATTTAGCCAAGAGTGAAGGAATTTGGCCATTTGGCTAAGAGTTAATCATTTCGGTCATTTGGCCAATAGTAAGGGCAATCGGTCATTTGGCCGAGAGTAAGGCATTCAGCCATTTGGCCGAGAGTGAAGGCATCCGACCATTTGGCTGAGGTTACGAATAGTTTGTCAAGAATAAAAATAGTTAGTCATTCGCGAGAAGAGTGAAGATGTTCTTTGGTTGAGAATAAGAATAGTTAGTCATTTGGGGTGAGAAAAATGACCCATGGCGTCATTTCATTTGGACAATTCAAATAAACCGATGTGCAAATGGGCCGAGGTAATAACTAAGAGTAATCAGCTGAGCCCAAACAATAATTCTGGCTGTTTCTGTATAATCCCGGATGGGTCTGCAGAAGCTCAGGGCGTGTCCGTTCGGAGATGATCTTCCTTCTTGTGGACCTATGAGTAAAATGATGACCGGGGGCTTTCAGTCTTTCCTCCTCCGGTGGTACAGTCAGTTGTTTGTAGTTGAAGAGCAATTACTATTGTAATTAATAGTACCTGACAAGCTGGTGGCTGGGCCGTATTTATAGCCCAGCATGTGTTATCTCTATTTGCAAATCGATGTTGGACAATTGCATTTGCTGCTGTTTCAAATATGGACCTCTCCCATGCCTTCTGTAATCGCTCCCAGCCCCTCAATGCCATTGTGGTTGAGCCCGGCCCATCCTGCCTATGGAGGACAACCTTAGGATGGCCTTGGTTGTTTTGGTCATGGTGGAATGCCTGTTGGTTTACGGGCTTGGGAGATTGTTTTATGTACAACTGACTATAAGTCCTCCCAAGTTCCCGTTCAAGACACATCTTGAGTGGGGATTTACTAAAATAAGCTCGTAGACCAGTATATTCCGAATGGGCTCTCGCCCATAGTCCCCCCAAGTTCGGACTCATGACGTACGTGCGTTGAATGGGTGTTACATTTTTCATGGACAAGGGTAGCTAGCCCATACCATATCTTATGTTGCTACTCGAGTGACGGGGTGTTAATGCCGTCTGTGGTTTCTCAAGCCACTTGCTCCGTTTTTAAAAGGAGGATATACATGTCTGGTATGGCTAAAATAGCCTCACAATTTAACCCTGCAATAGATTGTCAATTGTAGTATAAAGAAACAAGGATCGTTCATTGCCAGAGATTGAGGGTATTTAATTTTGCACAACACAAATAATGTCACAAAAGTGTCTACTGTTCCTGACAAACAGCAGACTAAAATATAATTAACTACCTAATCTACACTACTCAGAAAATTATGAAAATTTATAAAACTAAACTAGACACACAGAAGAACACGCACACAAAATTTGAGGGGATTTGGAGTTTTTTTACTATACTAAATAAATCACGAAAAACAGAAGACAGAAGAATAAGAAAACAGTTTTGATTTTATTGTTTGAGAAATATGATAGAGAAGAGGTTAGGGATTTAGGAAATTGACCACCGAATATGCTTCAAAACAAAGTCCACACAACCAAGATTCCAATTACCAAGTTATGAAAAGGTTCAATGAAGAATAAACCGTGAACGCACTGCGTAAATTCTTACTACTTCCCTTATCTACTTAAGTAAGATGAACGCACCATTACTAAGCCTTTAGAATAACCAATCAAGGTATAGACGCTATCCTATCAACAAATTATTCTAAGCATTAAGATTAATGGAAGTGATTGAACAAGTATGCAAAACTAGTGTGGAACGCCTACCTAGCATGCAAGTCTCTATTTGGTTTCACCTATTGTCCTATAGGTTTTACTACCTTGAATTAAACCGTATTAACCGTTTAGGAGATTAAACAACCTAATTCTAGCCCCACTCACAAGTTCATAATGTTCTATGTATGCATCCATGAACATAAACAAGCAAGAGTTCCTTATAAACCAAAACCAAACAGACAATCCAACTAAGTAATTACCAAATCAAGGTTGTAGAACAAAGTTTATTGCATAATTCGGGGCTTCAAACCTGCACCCCTAACTAAGATAAACTAGCCACACATCGTTGTAGAAATCACACAAAGAAAATAAATTTGAAAGTTAAAAATTACAAAGGGAAGAAGAAAACTGTGAATGGAAGGAATGACGATGATCTTGGTGACTTCCCCTTGATGAATTCTTGTGCGATGCAGCAACGTGAAGGCTCTCTTGCAGTATGACGGCTTATGCTCTTCTGGTATTAGGGTTTTGCTTTAAATAGTCTCCAAGTCTTCAAAGCTTCCTTTTCAGACTATGTTTCCTTCTTTGACTAGAATCAATGTTTGGGCCATCTTTTGAATGTCTTCCATATATAATCTGGGCTTGGCTTTTGGGCAAATTATATTTATAATGTCACTCTTCAAAATCGTGCAAAAAACCCCCAAGAAAGCTTCTCATAATCCAGCCCAAACACTGCCTCGAACTTGACTGCTGCACAGCTTTCCCGGAACTGCTGATTTTCTGTCCAACTTTGGAGCTTCATAACTCCCAGATGAAATCACCGATTTGGATGATTCTTGAGTCCAAATTGATCTACAAATTCTTCTCTACAAATCTGGGCAGTCATCTTGGTGAAACCATTCTCGGAACCTCATGTAAATAGGCCTTGAAAACCGGAGAAAATAAGCAGAAACCATTTTTCAGCTTTTTGTGTTTGCAGCTTCGGTTTTGGTGAAGTGGTTCCATCGCCTTTCCTTGATATTTTTGACCATGTGAGTGATCAATCTCCATCCTTGATATCTCTACTTCGTATTGGAAGCCTTTCTTGCATCACTTGAGCACATATTTGCATTATCTTGCTCCATGAAGTACCTAAGAAAATAACAAAGTTAAAACGATCTTTTTAAAGAAAAATAGTCAAGTTAAATGCAAAGGTTAAACTATAAAATCGTCGCATTTTATGCTCCTATCAATGTCCTCATGGGCTGTCATCCCGTTGTTCTGAATTATCAGCCAATGTGCTCTCGGGGATCGACACCCGAGTTATTGGAATTTCTATGGGTGGAATGATCTTGGGGATACGATATGAATTTCACAGTTGGACTGATCTCGGTGATACTCACCCGAGAGATGAATTTCACAGTTGGAGTTGGGGCAGGCGGTGGCAGTTGCATTAAATGCATGTTCGCCAGGTGGCGCTGTATGCTTGGGGATAATTGCCATGCAATAAATGCTACCAACCTGCGTCACTTCACACACTCTTCTTCGAGAAGCTACCGCGGGGTGGACCAAGTGTCACCATCCCGCGGCAAGATCAGACGGCTAAGGGTGCCTCGTTTTCGGTTAAATGGTTTTTTAATGCGCCCTTTCGTGGATCGAGGCGGCTTCCGACATTCTGCTATATATAAAACTTTCCCCCCTCTTCACCTTCGCTCCTCACTCTGGTCTGGTCTCTAGTTTTTTTTTTCTCTGCTCTCTGTTTTCTCTCTCTCTCTCTCTCTCTCTCTCTCTCTCTCTCATGCTTTCGCTGCCTGTTTTTGCATCCTCATGTTATTCCGCCGCCGATCACTACGATTGCAAGGTGTTATCACCCTTTTGAGTTTCCTGCGTTGCTGCTTCGTCGAAATTCTGGTAAGTGCGCTCGGTTTTGCTTTATTTACGCTTTTGCTTTGGTGTTGTTGCCTGTGTTGTTCGCTTTTGAGATTGTTGTGTATGTTCTGTTTATTCTACTTGATTGTGGTTTAAAACTGGGTTAAAATCTTGGGGGTTCTTAAATTTCTGGGTTTTCTAGGTGATTTCTGAGTTTGGCACCTCTTATGGTTGTGCCTTTGTGCTTGCTCCCGGCGGCGCATTCTAATAGATGCTAGGGTTTTTCTTTCTTATACTAGGTAAATGGACTCTCGAAGTACCAGTGACCTTAGTGGGACTAGCACATCCTCTTGGCCGATAGTGGATGATGACGAGAGGATGGAAGAGTATATAAGTCGGCCCTCCCGTCCGGGTGAATCCGCATCATCCAAGACCCAAGACGTTACCATTGCGGAGCCTGCTCGGGAGGTGGATTGGTCAGCTGGAGTGTTTCATGGTGTCCCGATGACTAGCGTTATCGGCTCTGCTACGTCTAGGCGATACTTCTTGGAGGATGGCACCACATGCGACGAGCCTTCCAATTGTATGACCCCGGCCGAGATTGAGCAGTTTAGGAAAGACTGGGGCATTCCACCCGCGATTACCCTTCGTCAGCTATACGAAGATGAGCTGGCATGCTGTCCGAGAGACAACTTTGTGGCTGTGCATGATAACATGTTTAGGAACGGTTTCCTGCTCCCTCAGTGCGTTCAGTACCTGTTGAGTATGCTTCAGCTTGCTCCCTGGTAGATTCCCCTGAACCAGTGACATCAGTTGTTGTCCTTATGCTGCCTCTATTTCCTGTCCGACATGGACTGGCCAACGATCAATGAGTTTCGAGCGCTCTACCACCTATCGTACTCAAAGAAGCAGAATTATGGTGGTTGCGTCTCGTTTAGCGCCTGGGATTTCTTGTCTCCCATTACTGATCTACCCACTTCTATTAACAACAACTGGCGTTCTAAGGTCGTGCTTGCCGGTGGCCGATGGCAAAGAAACTGCCCGACATTCATTGTGCCTAACCGGTTTAGGTACATTTGGGATCAGTCATATTCTCTGTCTGAGATAGAGAGGCAACATATCGGTCGTTTATTTGCTGCTTGACCGAGAGAGGAGGATCGCAGCTCGTACAACTTGACCCGGTGGAGTGTGTTAGTACATTGCGAACTCGGTCGCATGCCTGGTGGGCAATTCTTATTTGATTGTATATTTTGTGAACCAGATTTTCATGTTGTGTATCCGGGATCCTGATTATTCTGAATTATTTGCAGACAAGGTTCCCAAGCGTAAACCCCGTCCCTCACACATGTGCGACATAGACTCTAACATGGAATTGTTGAGTGGGCTCCTGGAGGTGGGGAAGGTGGCCGCCCACACCGAAGTGAACCTTGCGGATTCCACAGCTCGTGTCTTAGAGGACCCTGGTTTGCTGGAGATTCCGGACGAAGGGTACCGGAAGCCGCCTTCTGACACGAAGGGGCCCTTGAGGTCCGGTGACGTTGTTAACATCAACTTGGGCGAGAAGAAGAAGAAGCAGCCGTCCAAGAAGTCGAAGTCTCAGTGGGATGACATTGTGACTTTGACTGGCATGAGCGTGACTGGCGCCTCGCCACCTCGCCACCTCGGAAGAAGCAGAATTCTGTAGGTTCTTCGGTCGGGAACCCGGTTTCTCTAAGCGCTCTCACTCCAGTTGTTCCCCAAATCCCAAAGACCCCTATCCGGCAGATCCTGGACGAGTACGGGTGTGCCGATGAACGGTTTGTCTGCAGCATAGTGGGCGACCTTAAGGGGATCGAACTGCATCAGATCAAGGTCGAGTCCAACACCCCTCAACAGAATCTGCAATACGCCCGGGAGGCCATGATGAAGGTAAGCTTGTCTTTTCTGACATCAATTTGTCGTCCGGGATGTTGTGCTTAATTACCTATCTCTTTACAGGCTCTATTTGTTGTTCATACCATTGACACCAGCGAGGACTCCAATGAGATGAAGGAGCGCTTGACTAGCCTGAATGACCAGATCAGCTACCTCCGAGGTAAGAAGAAGAAGATAGAGAAAGAATTGGAGGCCGTGAAGAAGGAGAAGTTCTCTCTGGCCAAAAAGTTCGCCAAACACAGCTTACATACCTAGGAGCTGGAGGGAAAAGCTGAACGAGTGATGGCGTTGGAGTTCGATATTGACGCGCTTCAACGGGAGAATGCCAAGCTTCGAGCCAAGCTGAAGGAGAGGGACGATCAGATTCTCAATCTGTAGGGTCAGATTCCCGTTCAAGGCGAGCTGGCCATTGCCAAGTTCAAGGAGTTGGACGAGCTGAAGGCCATGCTCAAGGCGGCCTTAGAGGGAGGCATCATTGAGAAGTTCGGTGAGTGGAGCCGTCTTGGTTATCTTGATAAGGCTAAGATGACCCCGGATTTAATGGCTGCCCAAGAGGCAAAGGAGAGAGAGGCGAAGTCTAAGGCAGTTGCAGAGAAAGAGTCGGAGAGGGAAGGGGGGTTGATAGGCGAGCCATCTGAGAAGGATGCTGATGGCAGGGATGTAGTGGCCGAGACGTCCAAGGACGAGGAAGAGGACGACCGTGAGACATAAATTGTAACTTGCCTTTTTGTGCTTTATTTGTAAGACAATGGCCTTGTGCCCTATCCTGGTGATGCTGCATCCCGACTGTTTTTGTAAATACCTATTGGTGATATACTCCCCGACTGTCCGGCTTTTAATATATTATGCCTTATTTTTACCCTTTTGTCGTATTTATCCTGGTGTTACAATATTAGATTATGCCTATCTCGGTGAAACACCTATCCCGCTTGTTACTAGGGATATTATAAATTGTGCCTATCTCGGTGGATTGTCTATCCTGCTTGGTGTAACTTGGGATATTTTTTTTTTTTATAAATTATGCCTCTCGGTGGATTGCCTGTCCCACTTGTTATAACAACATTTAACGTACTTGAATTGAACAACTTCCTATTCTTGAATAGTGTTGTAAAACAGAAGGGGGCATCCTCCGGGATATTATATTCTCCCAAGGGTATTAACATTTACAAAAACGATATTTGAAGGTCGTGCCTCGATCCTTATTTCTTACACCGGGTAGAATTTCAGATGCTCAATGTTCCATGGGGTGACCACTGGGCGCCTAGTGGTCACCCTATCCTTATCCCAGAGGTAGAACGTTGCAGGGCCAACTAATTCAATAATCTCGTATGGCCCTTCCCAGATGGGATCCAAGGCGAACGGTTTAGTCATGACTTTCTTCATTACCTAGTCTCCCGGTCCTAACATCCGGGTTTTGACCTTGTTGTTGTAATGGCGTGCTACTTGCTGCTTATAGACTTGGTTGTGCAAATCGGCTTTTTCCCTCATTTACTCGATGAGGTCAATATTCAACTAGAGGACTTCCTCATTGGTCGTTGCATCGTAGTTCTCGACCTTTCCTGATGGTACTGATGTCTTGACTGACAAGACTGCCTCAGTGCCTAAAGCCATACAAAAAGGTGTTTCTCTCGTTGATTCTGTTGTTGTGGTTCTGATCGCCCAGAGACCTTTTGGGCCCACATACCCTTGGCGTCATCTAGCTTCTTCTTCAAAATATTTTTAATGATTTTGTTAATTGTCTCCACCTGACTATTGGTCTGCGTGTACGCCATCAATGCAAATACCATCTTTGTGCCCATTCCCTCTGTGAACTTGATCAAATGGTCATTGTGGAATTGCGTTCCGTTGTCTGTGCCCGAATCTGCAGTATATGTTTTTCATCAAGAAATTCTTTATGCACTCGGTGGTTATCTTCCCTAGAGGCTCCGCCTCCACCCATTTCGTGTAATAGTCAACGACCACTATTACGTATTTAAATTGTCCTGGTGTTGTTGGTAGCTTCCCGATGAGGTCCAATCCCTACTGTGCAAAAGGCTAAGGCGACAACAGGATTGACAAGGCAATAGGAGAGGAGTGTGTCTCGTTAGCGTGCAAATGACATTTATGGCATCTCGCTGACATCTTATCCGCCATGGCACCCATATTTGGCCAGAAGAACGTTGTTCGAAGTGCCTTGTGCGCCAACGATCGGGATCCAAAGTGATTCCCACACACTCCCTCATGTATTTCCCCTAGGGCTTCCTCGCCTTCCTCGACTGTTACACATTTCAAGTTTGGAAAACTGTAGCCTCTACGATAAAGCTTCTCGTTCATGAGTGTGTATCTGACACATCTTGACTGTAGTTTTCTTGCTTGTCGCATGTCCTTCGAGCGCACCCCTTCCTTCGTGAACTCGATTATGGGGTCCATCCATGTAGATTCTTTGGGTCCCGCGTTGACCATGAATATCTTCGAGATGGTTTTGCTTATGCTTGGTTTTCCCAACACTTCGATCCTTGCTTTCTTTCTTCCTTTCCTGAGTCCTCCGGTGGCTAACCGGGCCAGGACGTCTGCATTGTTGTTTTTCTTCCGCGGGATGTGAGATAGGGATGCCGACTTGAAGCGTTGCATAAAAGCTTTGGGCAGCGCTTGATAAGAGTTTAATTAAGGCTCATTTTCCTCGAAACTCCCGTTGACTTGATTTACAACAAGCTGCGAATCGCTAAACACTTCCATTCTCTCCACACCGATATTTTAGGCGAGTTGCAATCTGCCAATCAAGGCTTCGTACTCTGCCGTATTGTTTGAGGTGTTGAATTGAAATTCCAGGGCGTACTCGTGTTTAAATCCATCAGGGGTCTCCAAAATAATTCCCGCCTTGCTTTTCTTTTTCGTCACCGAGCCATCGACAAAAAGCTTCCAGAGGGGTGTTGGAGGCTCCTGCTCCTGCACCTCCTCATTGCCCGCCCTTACACTTTCTTCATGGTGATCCCCTACCATCCCTTCCGTTGCTTTCATGGGCGTGAGCTCTGATATAAAGTCGTTCGCTGCCTGCCCTTTGATAGCTACTCTTGGCCAATAGTGGATGTTAAATTCTCCCAGCTCAATCGCCCATTTCACTAACCTCCCGCTGACCTCTGGCCTTTGCATAACCTGTCTCAAGGGATGGTTGGTATAAAGGGTTATGAAGTGTGCCTAGAAGTAGTGCTTGAGCCTTCTAGCAGTCACGATGAGTGCTAAAGCTAATTTTTTGATATCCAGGTACCTGCTCTCTACGGGTGTGAATCTTTTCCAGTCATAGAACACCGCGTGCTCGACATCTGACTCTTTTCTTATTAGCACCGAGCTAACTGTCGTTTGTGATGTTGCGACATACAGGTAAAACATTTAGCCCGGGTTTGGCTTCGACAACACCGGTGCCCCATGTTATCTTCTTGAACGCCTCTTCCTGCTCGGGACCCCATGTTATCTTCTGACTCGATTTGAACGCCTCTTCCTGCTCGGGACCCCATGTTATCTTCTTGCATTGCTGGTCTTTCAACAGACGAAAGAAGGGGCACACTTGTTCGTAAGTCATTGTGTCCCCCTCAGATCCGTATATGGATCCTAGAGATGATACCGACTCGGACCTATTCTCGTATGTTTCCCTCAGGAAAAAGTTTTCTGACCGAGGGAGGCGAAATGACAGACTTATTCTCGTTCCATATCGTCTCATAGGTGGAGCCGAGTGCTGAGAATTGCTCTTGGGTTGCCGGTGTTGCCTTCACGTATCCGGCATCCTGATAGGGTCCCCTTGCTTTCCCTTGCGGGTTGTACTGCCTACATGGCTTCTTCCCGCTCCCTTCCTTCTGTCTTTTTCCGGATGAATACGAGTTTGACTCTCTTTCTCCCTTCCAGGCCCTAACCTCCTAGACCACTTGAACCGGCGACCCTCCTTCTCTCCCTTCGACCTTTCTTTTCCCGGTCGAGGTTCCCCCATAAGTATCATGGTCTGCCTACACGTCCCTGATAGCCATCTCCATAAGCTCGTCATAGCTTTGCGGGTTTTCGATCCTTACTGCATATAGGAACTTCCCGAGAAGCAACCCCTGAATAAACACCTCATCTGCAACCTTTTTGTCGAAGTTCCTGACCCTGGCCGTGGCTCTTTACCAGCGATTCACAAAAGCTTTTAGCTCCTCTCCCCTATCTTTCTTTACTTTAAACAGTTGTGCGGTGCTCTGCCCGTCCGTCCGTAGGAAGAACCTATTGACAAACTTATCCGCCAACTACCGGAAGCAATCAACTGAGTTCGACGGGAGCTCGTAGAACCAGCTAAGCGCTTCTACCGCTAAGGTTTCCTGAAACATGTTGCAGCATATCGCGTCTGAATATCCTTTAGCGTTCGTGTGAGATTTGAAGCTATCGAGAAAGAGATGAGGATCACGATCCCCATTATAACTAAGTTTTAACGGCTTGGCAATGTTCGACCGAACGGACTGGGTGATTGCCTTTGTGAACGGTCCCCCCTTTTTCTTTGAAACTCGTGTGGGTTGGGTTATGTGACACCCTCCTCTCGGCGTCCGAGATTCTTTCTGTTAAACTCGCTACATTATCCCGGATAGCTCATAGGGTTTCCTCCATCTCTCCCGGTCCTCCGGTCTAGATCACCTCGATTGGTTGTGGCAAGGGCAGCGGTCTCTCATCCCGCATCTCCTCCGAAAACAAATTTACCCCTAAATGCACAGTCCTGCGGTCCCTTCCTGTCGGAGCCGCTGTGTCAGTCTGCTGTGACGAGGACGCCCGATCCAGCGCTTCCCGGTGTTCAATCCCTCGGGCCAACACACTCATGAGGGTGGCGTTATCCCTTTCCAACCTGCACTCTCTCCCGGAGGCTTCTTCCTGATCTCGGACCCTTTGCTGCTCCAGCCGGGTGATTTGCACCTTCATCCCCTCCAACATCTCGGCTACCTCTAGGGGATTGAGGTCTTGCACTAATCCCTCTGGCATTTTCTCCCGGACTCCTATTCCCGTGATTCGTGAACTTTCCCTCCTACTGTTTCTGGGGTCCTTCCGAAAATTGCTTCCATACTTCCTACGTCCTACGTCTTGCTCTTGTTGCTCACTTAACCCAGTCATCGAGTCACGTTGGCTTTTAGTAAAGATTCCCACAGACGGCGTCAAATGTTTCTGTATAATCCCGGATGGGTCTGTAGAAGCTCAGGACGTGTCCGTTCGGAGATGATCTTCCTTCCTGTGGACCTGCGAGTAAAAGGATGACCGGGGGCTTCCGGTCTTTCCTCCTCCGATGGTAAAGTCAGTTGTTTGTAGTTGAAGAGCAATTACTACTGTAATTAATGATATCTGACAAGCTGGTGGCTATGCCATATTTATGGCCCAGCATGGGTTATCTCTATTTGCAAATCGATGTGGGACAATTGCTTTTGCTGCTATTTCAAATATGGACCTCTCCCATGCCTTCTGTAATCGCTCCCAGCCCCTCGTTGCCATTGTGGTTGAGCCCGGCCCATCCTGCCTATGGAGGACAACCTTAGGATGGCCTCGGTTGTCTTGGTCATGTTGGAATGCCTGCTGGTTTATGGGTTTGAAAGGTTGTTTTACGTACAATCGACTAAGCTGAGAGCTCATTCAGGAAAGAAATTTCTACAAGGAAACACTTCAGTCAAATTGAAGATTTCAAATGCGAGTATCTTAGACATTAGTCAAATTAAGACATTTATGCATTTAATCCAAAAAGGAAGTGGAATATCTTTGCGATTTCATGACGTAAAAAGCAAGTTAACTAGGGTTTCTAATATGTATATACAGAACATTGTAACTCATTATAAAAGGTCTCGCACCAACAAATCAATATACAACTTTCACACAAACTTATCTCTATCTATCGCATAGGTACTCAGTTCAACAGTCCAACTTATATTTATTTTTAAGCTTTATTTTGACTTAGTTCTTTACATTTTAGCATTTTAATTTTCTTGTTTTTACTTTACATGCACTTTACTTATCGCGTTTAGTAGTTGTAAGATACTTATCTATTGATCTCTTTCGGTCAGTCTGAATTGGATCAATGCAATTACAACGTTTCAATAACTGAGTCTACTTCATCACCATGTTCACGATGATTTCAGAGTATCTTCACTCGATAGATCTCTCGCATGTGACCCGAACATTCGTGTTCGCCCGGTGAGGATTAACGCCTACCCGAAAGTCCTTGCAACAGAGGCATCAAAACTTTGCGGCTTCCTTCCTCGACCTACAATAATTTGTGAAGAAGTTAGATCAAGCTCAAATTTTACTTAAAACCTCACTAATTGACCAATAGGTTGCGAGTTGACACACCCGCGCAATTCAGAAGATTGTACCGCAAGTCCATTGGCCCTCATTTCGATACGATTTTGAGGCAAACACAGTGGTGGTGGGTTGGTTGATTTAAATGATGAGGTTGTTGCCTCGCACGTTGTATACATTTGTTGGAGTTCAAGTTATGTCCATCACAATTATGTTGATGGTTTATCGAAAACTTGGTATTCATCTACGGTGAGTTCTGGAATACTCCGGAGTGTCCATGCTCCGCGTTTGTCTTGGTTACGTGTCGATCCTCCATTGGGTTGTGTATTTCGTCCGTGTTAGTCTCCTTGAGCGCGTGAGTTGCATAACTCGGTAATAATTTCATCCGCAATCAAGAGAGGGCAGACGAGTTGGATGTGGGTAAATTGGTCCCTGAATTCTTTAGTCTAATGGTTTAGGAAAAAACACACGATGTGATCAGCCTTACCTATCAATGAATGAGATCGATCTATCTCCCTCTCCTTGATCTGATCGGCTTGCTTAAGAGTGGCCGTTTTGATCTCGTCAGCTATCTTGGAGGGCATCGGCGGCGAACTCGCGGGATCGGTTGAGATTTTGGCGAAGGTGGTGAGCTGGTGATGGTCTGATTTCTTGGCTGCTTCTTCGGCGAAGCTATTGGGTCTCATTGTTTGTCTCTTCAGTTGCAGGACTAAGGGAGAGAAAGATAATGTGTTGGTGGGTTTGGTAGTGGTGGGTTTGTGCTTTGTGTTGGTGGTGGTTGCTATTTCCTTCTCTCTCTTTTTTTCTTTTTTGTCTTCTTGGAATCAAAATCTAGAGATGGGAAGGACTCCATGTTGTGACAAGAATGGGCTGAAGAGAGGTACGTCCATGGACTCCTGCTGAGGATGAGATTCTTGTCAATTACATCAACACAAATAAGGGGCATGGCAGCTGGATAATCTCTTCCACAGCATGCAGGTTTTGATTTCTGTTACAGTCTTACTTCTTTGAAATGAGTAACTGTATTTTAACTGAGGAATAAAACTTATCAAAGCCGGATCCAACCCAGAAAACGAAGAACGATGACAGATGGTGGAGAGATACCCAGACCGAAACTGTGTTTCACACTACCCAAGTCCTCAGATCTAAGGAATAAAACTTATCGAAGGAAAAAAACAATTAAAACTAATACCCACAACGCGCCTAGCAACGGCGTGCTTGCAATGAACGGGTTAAACGGTTTATTCACTTTTTACTTTTAACAGAAAACAAACGCGGAACATAGACACTCCGGAGCATTCCAGACGTCTCCTTCATCTACTAGTTGTTCATGTGTTTGATTATTGTCAGATAGTCATTTATGGATTTTGAACAACTTTGAGCAAAGATACTTCTCCAAGGGCCTATAGTATTATTGTGTGCTATGTACAAAAAGGTGGCTAGCTTCGTTCTATGTAGCTAACCGTTAGCTTTAGACAAAGTGTACTGTTTCCTATAGTATTATTGTCTCAGTGCTCGTGTGTGTGTGGATATATATGGTTTTATATGTTTTGTAATTTGTAGTGTATATTTAGAGTGTACTGTTGCTGCTATTTCATGATGCCAATGCTGTCCAGTAACTAGCTGTGCATAAGCTCGTCGGAGTGCCTATGATTCGGGACCATAACCAATTTGTGCCTTCAATTCGTTGTATTTCAGCTAACTGTGGAGTAAAATCAAAATCAGTAATGATAATGTAGTTGCTTATTACTGTCTATTAGGATAATGATTAGAACCAGGTAGATCAATGATGGTAGATTCTTACTCTGCCATCTTTCAGCTCAAAGATTACTGAATCCTGAGCAAACATTATTGGTCGTATCGGTGCCACCTGCATAAGATTATACCAACGAACGTTAACAGTTTCACATTAGGCAGTAAAGCCATTACTACTTGTTGTTACTAACCTCTGGATTACAGTCACTGCCTAGGTGGTTAGCATTTTCAAACTCCTTCCTGGAACTAGATGCAAGATCTTCGTTGGTGCAGAACTTTGCGTTCTTGTTATTTCCTTCCTCTTGTCTTTTATCTTCAGCAATTGAATTTCCCAAAAATGGGAAACCACAGTTTTTCCACTTCCATGTCATCTGCTCCATGTACCTCAGATAAACATTTCCATTTGACCCAATTAGAAACAGTTGATTACCTTCTAGGGATGGCCCTGGAGAACCAACCAATGTCACAACTTCATGTGGAGTTCCATGTTCCACCCAGTTCCATCCATCCATTGCATTCCAGTGATATTCAACTAGGCCCCCATCTACTGATAGCATGAACAATGAACCTGTTAGTGAAAGCAATGATGGCCTCATTGCAGTTCCAGGTAGTCTTGATAGAACCAAATGCCGAGACTGGTAATGCTCATGCCATAGTTCAGTCACTTTGTTGTACTGATACAGTCGACCATTCCTCCCAATGACGAACACTATTTTTTCCCTGAACAGTTCCTGATCAATTATTGATGCAATCTTGGTATTCGGAGGGTTTCTGCAATCTTTCCATTTGAACTTCCTCAGGGCAACCTACAGAAGACAAAAAGTCAGTTTGTAGCCAACCGGAGCATTTCTAATTATCTATGGAAATTGTAGCTGAATTAATACATGCATTGGACTTGATATAATGATCTATCCACAGTCACTATCTAATGATTCAGGCAAAGTGAAATTCAAGGTGACTGAATCATCAAACTTAACTTACAGTGAACTGAAGTAGTCTGCCATTTCTGCTCACGAAGAAGAGTGCATCCTCTACTGTTGCTTTCATAGATCTACCTGGCATTGCATCCCATGGAGGGCCTCCAACAACTTGCCTTCCTTTCCTTGAGGAAGTGCAGTTGATCCATGCTAGCTCACTGCCACTCCTTTCCCTTATAAACAAACTTCCATAAGTGTCAACGACATACAAGCTTCCATTGTAGTTTCCTACTGCACCTTTAATAGCTGTTGAGTGCTCATGCCTCAGCCATATCCATACATTTTCAGTATAAAGATACTCAAAGGTAAAACCACCATCTGTTATAAGAAAAAATGATCTGCCTCCATGCATCGCTCTCAAATGGAAATTTGAGTTAATCCAGTTGTCTGGTAAATTGTGTTCTTCTGACGATTTTGCTAGGCCAGTACCCGACGGCCCTGGGGTTAAGTACTGCTGTTGCGACTGACTTCCTTTTCGTCTTCTCATCACTGTTCTTGCAATTCCAAGTTCATTTTGCTCATCTTTTATCCCTGTGATGCAATTTGTGGGTCCTCGCTGTTCTGTGCAGTACTCTGCATTCCAACCTTCAGTCTCTGGGGCATCTAGTATTGACCATACATACTTGACTGTTGCTTTCTTTCTGAACATTAGTTGATGAGATGGACCTGAGATTTCACCACCTAAGCCAGGTAGATGCAGTTCTGCAAGTCTTCCATCATCTAGTGGGAATAGAATTCTTCCATGTTGAATTTGTACACCAGCAATACCTGTAGCAACTTTTGCATGTATGGGATGCATATGGCTCACCCATGCTTCTGGACTCTGGTTCTCTTGAGCTATTCCTACATTAATGTGGAAAACTTTTACAATCAAAATTAAGTTGTGTAACTTCATATAGACATTACTCTCCTTGCAACCTTTGAAGGACCATAGTTTAGCATGAGTCCACTAGAAGATTTAGGTTGACTTTTTAGTTGAAGTAGTTTGTCAGTCCATTGACTCCATTTGAAGAATAAATTTTGGAAGTCTGTTATATAGGTTTTTGGTGCATGATATATGCAGGGACAAATACCACATAACTTTCTTGATCAATACAGGTGGGGAACTAGCTCTAAATCCTCTAATGTGTCAACAACAAAAATTGTGGGAAGTTGTCTGACTTGTCTCAGGGTAAATGATACAGAAAGTTTTAGTAATTAACTATTTTTAATCTGCACTCACCTGATTGTTTTGGTATTTGATATTCAAAAACAGATCCGGTAGATGTAGTGAAGAACAGCGATAATTTTTTTTCATATGTGTCATCATGCAGGACTGGTGTTATAGATGTCAGGTATTGATCCTTTGGATTTCCAAATACTAACCATTTCCACTTCCTTTGATGTAATCGTCTCTCTACCAGTTGACCACCCTGTTGAGTCAAATTTTAAAAGAAATTAAGAAGACAATGATGCCAGACTAACAAAGGTTTCAGGATTTGGGTTTGTAGGTTATCTTTGATGACTTGAAGTAAAAATTTTAAGACTGACAAAGCATTGTGGACAATTTTCTGCTTTTCTACATAAAAAATAACTGCTATCATTGAATAGTGTGACATGTGTTGTAGTCCAATCTCAAAGTGAAAACTCTTCTGGATATTCAAGATTAAAGGAAAGTTGATCATCCTGAGGTTCACTACTTAATTGATAGTTATGATTAATGTTATTATTGTGAATCATTATTCCCAGATTGTCTTTAGAGCTTTTGTTAAAGAAATAGAGGAAACTCTCCTTGGTTTTCTTTTCCACCCTACACATGTTCTTCAAAATTATCTAATTATCTCATTTCAATAATGCTAAATATGTTTTGAAACTCGGAAATGATTAATATTATGTACCTTTGTTAGAAGAAACAGTGATATAGAATGGTCTCCATTCAAGCCATGTAATGTACTCCCAGTTAGTGGCATTAAGGAAGCATCCTGAGCTGTTTCTTCTCTCCATATATGCTTCTTCCAAGATGGTTTTGAGCGCCAGTCATATTCATAAAGATCACCTGCAGAACTGCATTTTACAGTTGCATGTTATGCTGCCTTTTGTAAATTGTAATATGCGACTAAAACTTTCGATCAGCTGCCTTTATATTATTCATGAAGCTATCATTGAAGGGTATATCGAGTTTCACTGACTTCACTATATTTTGAGTAATGAAAATATGCAGGCAGACATCGTAAGAGTGAAATTACCTTATGGTATAGATTACATCTGTTCTAATACTAGCAGCATCGGCTATTGCTGCAACATTTGCACCAGGGGGTTGTCCATGATTTACCCATCTGTTCTATGTTTATAGCACAAACGTCCAAGTGAAATTAGAGTCTCCCCATCATCTACAGAATAAATAGAGACTGAAATTCAAATTTAAGACTTAGCCTTGGGTGTGATGCTTGTTCTTGTCTCTATATATGTGATTCTTTACCTTGGAGGTTCAATTTCTCTAAGTTCTAACAGAGTCCCTTTTTTTGTGCAGAAATAAACTCTCCTGGCAGGCAATGCAGCAAAACAAAGGAGTTGTTAGGAGACGGCTTTCAAAAATTGGTGCGGTGAAGGAATTCGGTTATGCTTTTCTCAGTATAAAAATCACTCTAAAAGTGAAATTATACTCACTGTCCATCATATGAGACAACCCCAGACTTAATTAGGATGATAGAACTTTGTTCTCCTTCTTTATCTGTGCTTTGACCGAGTGGAGGTGCAAACTCTACCCAAACAGGTTGTGAGCTCTCACTGAGTTGCATCTGAAATTTAGAGTTTCAAAACTTATATAAATATGATGACCAGTATATAAGGGTGAAAGGTTGATTCAAGACTGTCATGATGAGTTTGGGACTTGAAAGACTTTTATTTTTCATTTAACAAGAATGATATATCTGTAAGATTTCTTATGACATGGGACATAACTAGTAGATCATATAGTTTGTGGTGATAAAGTTTAAAGAATCTTTTCAACTGTAGGCACTATTTGAAAAGATTTGATCAAATGTCTTACCAGTTCATGTTTGAAGATTGATTCCCCTCCCAACCTCATTAAAATTTGTAAACATGCATGAAGAAGCTTACCAATAACAAGATATAGATTTCAGGAAGCTGAATAAGATTAGATCATATTCAACAAAGATATGTGAGCATCTGTTGGGTTGTAGTGTTGGTACCTGATAGAGAATTCCTGCTTCAGATAGAGCAAGAATTTTCTGATTGAATAAGAAGACAGAGATTGCATGAGCTCCAGATATTGGTAAATCGTGGGGGGCTATGACCCACTGTACCCCATTCCAGAACCTCTCATAGATAGACCCACTTTGACCAGTGATCCAGATTGATGCATCAGTCATTTTGGTCAATGAAACTCTCTTTCTCAGAGGCAAAGCATCCTCCTTGTCATAACCATCCACTTTGTTTTTCAAGCTCTCCCTCAATCTTGGAACATCCTCAGATTGGGTTTCTACAGCCTCTTCTTCTTTATTGGTTGGACCGATTGAAGCCATCACAGTACAGTTATCATTAACACAAGAGACCAGATCGTAAGGCAATTCAACTTCAACCCAGCTGTTGGTTTGCTCCTTGAACTCCCAGAACCTATCTGTTTTCTGCTGAAATTGTCCACCGGGTTGTGGGAAAAAGTGGTGGCCTTGGCACCATGAAGCAGAAGCTGGAGAGTCAAGACCCTCAAAACACTTGACTGTCAGAAGGACCCAGATGAAAAATATCAGATGGAATAATATGGACATGGTGGGGTGGGGTGGGGTGGCTGAGAACCTTAAAAAAAGTTGAATGATAGAAAGAGAAAGAAGTTCCAGTTACATACACACAAACAAAGAAAGACTTGAAAACTAAGATGCATCTATATATACAAGTGGTTGGTGCCAAGGACAAGCTTGATTGGTTTTGAATCTTTTCTGATGGCGCATATGGACCATATCTCAAAAGGCTCATAGTAACTAACTAAACAAAGGACTACTAACTACCAGTTTTGGAAACACAGCCTCCATACTTCAGACAGAGAGAGAGAGAAAGAGAGAGAGTTGTGGGGGCTTCATATAAGCATACACTGTGGAAAATGATATATAATTTTTTGGAACTCACTGACCGCAGTAGCGTAACCTCTTATGCTGATTTGTCAAAACCAGGTGATGTTAGCTAGACGAGTGAGACGGGATTAACTTGGAATCAAATTTGCCGAACACTAAATTTGTTGGTCTCATCCAATCAAAAATGAGAGAGAAGAGAGAGAAAAGAGAGGGAGAGAGAGAGTTGATTGGATGGTCATACGTGACCAATAAATTTAGTGGTCGGCAATTTTGATTTCGATGAACTTACTTGATTCTAATGACTTTTTGGTTCAATAATGATGCGTTATTGCACTGGCCCAAGCATGCTGCTAGTCTCTTTTTTTTTCTTTTTTTTTCCCCATATTACAACAAGTCTCTTTGCTTTGCTTTTCCAGAGCCCTACATAGGTCCATTTTGGGAGGACTGTGGTTAATTTTTAATCAGCTTTAGCTTTAAGAATAATCGGCTGTTAAATTAAGTTGCCTGAGTGTTTGGTAAATTATGATTTTTGAAGTGTTGTGAGTACAAAAGCAATAGGAATGTGTTGACAGACCCGTAACTATGGATTTTTGTAGGAATGTGTTATGGTGTATAGACAATAACAGGTCATTCTAATATGATGTAATTTCTTTTAGAGTGTGGCTATTGTCACCCCACCAAATACTTTGTTCACCCCACATTTCAATTTTAAACTAAATATTCTAATACTAACCCCACAATCAAGAATTTTTGTGAAAATATAATATTAAACTAAAATTTATAAAATCCAAACAACAACAATTCTCTACATCTTTACATCGAAAAAAAAAAACAATTCTCTACATCTTTCAAATCAGATTTGAGAATCACTTCAATCTTTAACAGGATGGTTATACAGTGTGGTGAGATTGTTTGTTCTTATTTTTATTTTATTAATTAATGCTTCAAATGTAGTATTTCATGCATATATATATATATATATATATATATATATATATATATATATATATATATATTCATAATCGTAAAGGAGGAACTCAAAAAACAAGATCGAGGAGAACATATATAGGATTTGGTTTGAGAAGAGTGGAGGTCTGTGTCAAATATATCGATAAGATATTTATATATTTTTAGATTTTATCACTTTTATAATTGTAAGTTAAAAGAAGGAAAATAAAAACCAGATTTTCTCAAAATTTTAAGGGCAGAATGTGAACGTTAAAGGTAAAAAATAAGACGTGGGGTGAACTGGAAATAGCTACACCCTTTCTTTTATTATTAATGAATTTTCTTCTAAAACAAACAATAGTTACGTGTCTAGTATATATAAAAGTGGGTTGAGTGTAGACAATGACCAAATCATGCATGAATCAAAATTAACTGAAATAGTCCAAGTTCACCACCATTTGATCATGGTTGTTCAAATGAGTTTCAATAGTTATTTCCACATCTTCACCGTTTAGTTTGTATAACCTAATACATAGATCACTCTTGTCAAGTTTCATCCAAATTGATAATCGTTAAGGTACTGAATTAGATTAAATCAATGAACGGACCATAAATATGTCTATCATAACTGTTTGTGTAAATAACGATTATGAAAACTCAAAATATCATCAAATTCAATGAAACTTGACAGAAGTGATCTATGCATTAGGTTCTACAAACTGAACGGTGGAGATGTGGAAATATGACCGAAAAGTGAGTCAAATAAGGAACTTCACACTTTAATTTCAAAGTGAAGCTTCACTCTGGATAGGAACTATATATATATATATATATATATATATATATATATTAGGATTATGCGATATCAGCTCCTCTGTAGCAGTCCGTTGGATGACAGAGCATCCACTTTGTCCCGAAAGGGACTGCTACAACCGAGAACCCACTGACCGTGCCTTATCAGATTTTTTATTAATAATAAAAATTAAAGGGGGCAGATCCATGGCATACAAGATTATAATCAAAATTATAACCATAATATCAACCATTAGACTAATAACAACTAATGGTTGAGATTAGTTATACATAAGGTGGGGAATGTGGTACTAGGCCAAAACTATTCCAAAAACAAACCAAAACAACATACCAACAAGCATAAAGACATTGTCTTATTTCTTTTTCCTGCCCATAAAAACCAGACAAACCTCTAACTATGAAAAACTATAATTTGAAAAACTCAAATAATCCGCCTATAATTTAAAAAACTCAAATAATCCGCATGTAAGAACTTATCGAGCTCATAGGAGGGTTATCATACCAAGTAAATGCTGCATTTGACAGCCCCAAGTTTGCCAACTTGTCAGCTACCATATTTCCTTCTCTAAAAATATGATTACAACATAAGTTCATTTGGCGGATTATAGAAAAACAATTGCACCAACGAACTCTTAAGTTCCATGAAGGAGAAAAAAACCTGGAAGAGAAGCAAGCTACCACACTAACAAAGTCACTTTCTAACCATAAATAGAATCACCCTCTAGCATGAGCAATTTCAATTGTCGAGATAACAACATAAAGTTCAGAATAAAAGAAAGTATTTCATCTAAGTGATTGACAAAAACTCCCTAAAAACCACCTGAGGCATCACGAAACACATCCCCACAAGATGTTGGACTTGGATTACCTTTTGCCAAACCGTAAGTGTTTACTTTAATCCAAGAAAAAATCGGTGACTGCCATATAAGACATGCTGAATTCTGGGATCCTTACCACATTTAGGAGCAACTCCAAGAGAGGTCAATAATTAGGCATCAAGAACTCCCCTATAGTGATTGTGAGCAAAAAAAACTAATTTGCGGAATCCATGTCATAATTGAGCAACACATTGTATAGGAGTTAGGAGATCGATTATCAAACCTCAACTTATTCTGAGCCTTCCATAGTGCCATGAAAGTAAACTGCCAGTTGCTAGCCATAAATAAAAAAACTGCAAGGAGAAAGGCTTTCAATAATAGCTTACCTAAAATTTTAATAGAGAGTCAAAAGAAGATAAATAAGTGCCAAATTGAGCAGCCAACTATCTCCAGACCCGTTGGGAAAAAAGACATTGTAAAAATAAATGCAATGATTTCTCACTAGAACAATAACATAGTTGACTAATAGACACAATAAGAGTTCCACCAATTTTCACTCGATCATTAGTTGGAAGCCAATCAAATAGAATTCTCCAAACCAAGAAAGAGTAAAGAGGTGGGATAAAAGACCGCCATATATTAGAAACCCAATCTTTGGCAATTTGATGATGCCTCAAAAGCTCATAGCCAATAGAGAAAGTTAACTCACTAGAGGTAGAGGGCTCGCAAATAAGCATATATGTCACATCTCGACCTTTAAATTTTTACCTTATTTACTAGCTTGGTTATAATAAGAATTTTTACCGTCTCCGGCATTGAGATATAGTTTAATTGGTCCCTAGAGGGGTTTTGGAGGACGATTATTTCGGAGAGTTATTCGTAAGAGAAAAATGTGTCGACGGTAAAATGGTGAATTTTAGCTAGTAAAAGGTAATTTTTAATAAGGTATTTTATTTTGGGGTGTTAAATTGGTGGAGTTGGGTATTTTTGTGGTGTTGGGCCGGGTTGGTGTGAGGCTCAAACCCATCTCCTCTCTTTTTCTTTTCTTCTTCTCCTCTTTTTCTTCTTCTCTCTTTTCTTTTCCTCTCCCGAGCTCTCTCTTTCTCTGCCGGAGAACGAGCCTCTGTCCGCCGCCGTCCGGCCGCTAGGGACCGCCGAACCACCCAAGTTTGGACCCCCGCCACCTCCTCTCCCTCCCCAGCCTAGCAATTGAGCCAATAACCCGCCGGAGAGGAGGAAAACCCGCCGGAGACGCCGGGAAGCTTTTCGCCGGAAATCTCACCTCCGGCCGCCATAGGTCGAAATATTTGGCTCGTTTTGTAGCCCTCCTCCCGTGCAGCAACCCCTCCAAAAGGCTCACTCCCTCTTGAGCTAGGTAAGGAGAAATTCAAGGAGGAAATTTAGGGATTTTAAGATGTTTTCGTTCGATTGACCTAATTAGGCTTGGAATTGATGTTTGTGGTAGTTAGGGAAGTTGTAGCAGGGGTTGAGAGGAAGATGCTGTCAAAATTTCATAAGAATTGGAGGTCGCCGGAATTGGCCTCCGGCCGCCGCCGCTACGGTTTGGGAGATTTTTAAGGTTTTAAATGTGTAATAATTAGAGGAGTTTAATGAAGTGAATTGTGGAATTTTTGGATGAGTTTTGGATAAGTTTGTGAATTTCTGAAGTTTGGTATTTTTGGCGGTTGAATAATGTAAAATCCGACCGTAGGATTTAAGTCAATTTCTGGGGAAGGTTGTATTTATGGCTGCCGAGTATGGTATTAAAGTTTGAGTCGTTTCGATTTAAGAATATCGAAGTTAGGCAATGATGAGCGTGGTTATGGCTCTCGGTTAATTTTGCCTATTTTGTATAAATATTGGATTTTTAATTAGGAAATTAATTATATATTTGGAACAGGACGTGAGGAGACCCGAGCAGAAGAAGCCTCGGAGCATCATCAGGCTTAGGCCTAAAGTTGTGAGTGGACCTTTGTTTTTTAATTGAAAAGCATGCGATGAATGATTTTATTGATCATTTATTTCTTCTGATGAGACTTATTGATTTCTCGGCTATTTGACAATTTTTCCTCCTTTGGAGAGATCCCGAAAATGAGATTTTCGGTGGATATGTATTTTAGATGTTTATGAGTATAGTATGTATATAAATACTAGCTAGTCATACGTGCTTGGTCCGTCATAATGAGGTAAAATATCATTATGGCGTGACGTGAGTGTTAGACACAAACGTCATAGTTCTATATGAAAACTACTTTCTTTTCTAGTTTATTTAGGTTTTTCTATAGGGAGTCCACATGTATATATACACCGTCCTCTTCGATCATAATGAGGAAAAATACCATTATGGCGCAACGTGAGCGTTAGACGTATATATACATCGAACTTCATTGACCCTTAGAGAGTAGATGCCATAATTGTAAGAATAGTTGGATACTATACTCTGCCATAAGGTAGTATTTATGTTTTGAAGAACTTATGCGTATAAATACACAATCATAAGGCTTATATGACAAATTCTAAAACACTCGTTTAGTAGTTAGTAATCGGAAGACTAGGAACTCGAATATGATTGTAACAGTGAAGTTAGAAGCCCCAGCATTCATCTATCATTATTTTACAACTTTTCAAAACATCTTTCTCAACTATCTTGTGTGACATTCTCAATTTTCTTGTTTTACTCTTTTCTTATTGTTTACAAAAATCACAAAAATATCTTCTTGTTTTCTTGTTAGTCGTTAGAGTAATTTAATCATTAATTAGAGTTGAAAGTTAGTTATCCATCCTTATTTCGAACGACCTCGTATTTGCATATAAACTATACTACAAACGATCCGTGCACTTGCGAAGTTATTAAAATTTGACAACATGAAGCAATCTAAAGACTAATAAGTCTTTCTCATAATTACAACATGCTCCCAGCTTGCAGAATCAGCTTCTTCACATCTTCTTTCGGTCTCTTTCTGCAACCAAAAATCAAACAGGTTGTAAGAGAAAACAGTGGTAAAAGTAATTCTTCTTAGATTCAAAATGATCTGTACTGAAGACTGAACTCCATTCCTCTTTACCAATATAATAATATTCTATTACATGTCCATCAAAACTACTAAATTTGAATGATGCTAAAAGACATCACATACACATACTCATGAATTTGTAAAACTACCCACAGTTTCTTTCCTTTTTGTACAAAGCAAAAAACTAATCAACCATTACCGATGCAATTAAATATGTATCATGTAATCACATCCAAGAAAAGGAAAAAGCCAAACCTTACATGTAGATTGTCCAAGAGATCGATCATAAACAGGTACACCAACAGCAACCGAAACCTGCCAGCAAAATTATATAATATATAGTTAGCCTTCAATTAATACAGTAACCATAAGTAGAATAAAATGTAAGACTGAAAGAAAGCATACCAAAATAATTATACCTTCTTGTTCTTCCTTCCTCAGTAATCCGGACACGACCCACCCCGAATTTCACCCTGAACTCGGAGTAAATCATACGGGAACCACCTCCAAGGAAAGATTTACCGCAAAATTCGGTACAACCTCCCTTCGAAATGGACAACCCTTCCAAATCAAAAACCTGCAAACACTCCTAAAATTCTCAATTCACCTTTAACTTATGGAGCCTTCGTGCTCCCCAAATACAATCACTACCAACAAAATAATAAACATCAACTAAGATAATATACATTCTCCGTCAAATATTCTAAAATATCAACAAGTCTTCACCCACAACCAAAAATATATATATTAAACTCAAGTATTCAGAGCTACTAGACACTAGCGGAAGTAAGAAAACACAAGTAGGTTAAACAGGTAACCTACTGGTGAAAGGTGGTGGAAATACGGGTGACTATGTCTCGTCTCCTACTAGATCAAATCCGAACTCTGCAGACTGGGCATTTTAAAACGAAGGGCTCAAGGGGAGACATTTAATAACGTTAGAGAGAGTGGACAAAAATAATTTAATAACAAAATATTTATGCATTCTCATTTTAATTTCATAGAAAATATATTGCATGCGGCAGCTCAAGAGTGTTCAACTCATAAACTGGTGATATATGCATTTTATGCTATATTCTTAATGTGTTTCCGACCTTATTTAGCTTTGTTGTTTCCTTAATAATGCCATTTCCAGCTTATTTCTGTTTTATAGGTCAAAAAAGGCAGTTTTACACGGAAGAAGGTTAAAACGCAAGAATTGAGTGAAATCCTAATCAAAGGAGGATTTCTGTTGCAGCAAGGAGTCTCATTAAGTCGCAAAATCTGAGGATAAGTCGTTTAGGAAACTTTTCTGTTTTAAAAAGGGAAACTTACCTATTTCATTTTAGGAAACTTTCTTATTTTGATTTAGGAAACTTACTACTTTTGAATCTTTCCTATTCTGACTTTCTAAAATATTTAGGAAACTTTCTTTTCTAATGAGACAGGGTAACCATTTGAAGTCAGGAAACCTAATCCAACTTGGAACAGGGATCTGTGAATGTCTATAAAAGGGGGAGAACGACTTCTGCAGCAATCAAGGATTTTATATGTGCTAATCAGAGAATTAAGAGAGATACTTTCCTTTAAATTCGTCATTTGAATTCTGTTATTCCCCTACCATATCTATCTGATTTTATTTCCCTTGCAGGAACCCTAATTGCGCACAAATAAAGGAAGGGAATTTTCGTCAAAAGCCTGATTGATAGCAGAAAAGGAAAGTTCTTAATCGCTGGGATTTACTTTGGAGAACAAAGAGTGTATCTGGTCCATATTCAAGCCTCATGCAATGAATTACTGCACAAGACATTCTAGAGAATTCTGGGAAGGTCTAAATCAGGATTTAAAGCAATAATTCATCACCGTTGGATCAGAAATTAATCAAGGGCTGGGAGGACAACTAAGGTTCGGCCAGACCACTATATAAAGGAGCAAAGGAGCAACGTTTTCATTATCTCTTCATTCGCACAGAAAATCAGAAAACAACGTTCTCCTTATCTTTTCCTTTGCCGTGCGTCCCCAAGCCAAGAAGCAAGAAGCCAGTGCTCCTTAGGACGTTCCAAGAAGCTTTGAAGTCCTCTAGGCGTCTGCTTTCACTCTACCGTCTCGGAAGACCTTCGCAGAACCAATAAAAGTGTAAACAATGTCTAGTACTTTCTGCTTTCTGCATTTTTGTTTTGGTTTTTGGATTGAAGTTATGAATTTCATCTTTAAGATTAGATGGATGCTTTGGATCCGAAATTGAGAATTTTCACAATAATTTAAGCATGTGTTTGATTTGTCTATGATATTGTATGTTCTGTTTTGTTGCCTTGTTGATCCATTAAATGCATAGTTCTGTTTTCACCAAAACTCTAATTCTGCAGGTTAATGTTGCTAGGTCTCTGAACTAATTCACCTAATAGTTTTAGGCAGAGATCCAAGTAGTAAAGGTTATGTAATAATAGCCGAGTCTATGTGTTACATGCATACAGGTTGGGCAGCGCTTGTAACTTGGGCATGTTCAAACTCAGAATTCTTTAGATCTTAATGATTCATGTTTAGTGTAGACGGGTACTCTGAGCGACACGGAGTATCGATCGCAGCCTTTACATGAAATATTCTCAGTTCTAGATGTTCTGTGCTGCGAGATAAACTAAGTAGGATTAAAGGAATGCATGACCTCGTAGGCTTGTGTTTCGAGTTAGTTTTTGTTATCACTTGGCAATGAAATTGATTATATGCTTGAGACATGTTGATACTTGTTTGTTTAATTCTGGAATTGCTGGTTGATGTGTGTTGAAGATGATCACTTGTATATATTAGTTTAGTTGTTATCTTTATCTTTTAGTAGGAATATTAGAACCAAACTCTCAAAACTCCCCCCCCAGAAATCATGTAAATGTAATTCCTGTTTATATTATGTAAATAACTCTTAATTTAGATTCTAATCTGTTTAGTTTTGTAAACGCAAGAGCACCCTAAAGTCCCTGGATTGATCGAATCTTATTTACCAATACTACAATTGTCAAAACAGGGTTCATAATTGTCGCACGCCCGGAAACGAGCGCGTCAACTGGCGATTTCACGACTAGCTCCAGCTAGTCACTAACTCAGAAGAAATGAAGCCTTTCAGGCTAAACTATATATAAACATATATTCGTATGTATTTATACTCGTCAGACTCCTTGTATGAATCCTAGAAACAATTTAAAAAAATAGAGATTCATACAAAGCTACAACGCTGGCGTCTAACGCTCACGTTGCGCCATAATTGTATTTTTCTTATTATGACCGAAGAGGACGGTGTATGTATACGTGTGGACTCCCTATATGAAAACCTAAATAAACCGAAAAAAAAAGTAGTTTTCATATATGGCTATTACGCTTATGTCTAACACTCACGCCACGCCATAATGATATTTTACCTCATTATGACGGACCAAGCACGTATGGCTAGCTAGCATTTATATACATATTATACTCATAATATCCAAAATATATATATCCACCGAAAATCTCATTTTCGGGAAACTCTCCAAAGGAGGAAAAATTGTCAAATAGCTGAGAAATCAATAAGTCTCATAAGAAAAAATAAATGATCAACAAAATCATTCATCGCATACTTTTCAATTAAAAACAAAAGTCCACTCACAAATTAGGCCTAAGCCTGATGACGCTCCGAGGCTTCTTCTGCTCGGGCCTCCTCACGTCCTGTTCCAAATATATAATTAATTTCCTACTAAAAATCCAATATTTATTCAAACTGACAAAATTAACCGAGAGCCATGACTACGCTCATTATTGCCTAACTTCGATATTCTTAAATCGAAACGACTCAAACTTTAATACCATACTCGGCAGCTGTAAATACAACATTTCTCAGAAATTGACTTAAATCCTACGACCTGATTTTACATTATTTAACCGCCAAAAATACCAAACTTCGGAAATTCACAAACCTATCTAAATCTCATCCAAAAATTCCATAATTCATATCAATATACTCCTCTTAATATTCCACATTTAAAACCTTAAAAATCTCCAAAACAACGGCGGTCGAAGGCCAATTCCGGCGACCTCTAATGGCTATGAAATTTTGACAACATCTTCCTCTCAACATCCCAAACAACTTTCATAACTACATTAAGTCCAATTTCAAACCTAACTAGGTTAATCGAACGAAAACATCTTAAAATGCCTAGAATTTCAACTTCGAATTTCTCATTACCGAGCTTAAGAGGGAATGAGCCCTTTGGAGGGGTTGCTGCACGGGAGGAGAGCTACAAAACCGTACCAAGCTTGCCCGGATTGGTGACCGGAGAAAGGAGTTCCAACGAGTGAAGCAACACGACAGTCGCACCTTTCGGGGGAGAGTACTCCTTCACGACGGAGCTAGGGCGGCTGTCACCGGTCTAGGGAGGTAGCTGGGTCGGAGGCCGACAGTTTGAGACCGGAGCGACGACGAACGATGGCCGGAGCGACGACGGACGGGCAGCCGAAAAGTTCCAGGTCGGGCTGCTCGGGAGAGAGAGCTCGGGAGGGAGAGGAGAGAGAGAGAAGAAATGGGTTTTGGGCCTCACTCATCCGGCTCAACTCCTCTATATACAACCCAATTCCAAAAATTAACACCCTCAAAAATAAAATCCTAATAAAAATTACCTTTTACTAGCTAAAATTTATCATTTTTACCATCGTTACATTTTTCTTCGACAAATAAATCCTCCGAAATAAACGTCTCTCAAAACCCTTCTAGGAACTAATAAACTATATCTCAATGACGGAGATGGTAAAATTCTTATTATAATCAAGCTAGTAAATAAGATAAAAATTTACGGGTCAGGATGTGACAAATCCAGTAACCCGGAACAACTCCTTCTTCCTTGTTCACAATCCACAACCCCTGCATGATCAAAATGTGATACCATTTTTCATGATGACAAAAAAAAAGAATGAAAAGTGGAAGCTGAGAAAATAAAAAGCAACGATACACAAACCAAAACCAAAATTTTATCCAGCTCAACGAAACAAAATTAGATGTCAAATAATAAAGCCTTAAGGTAGCTTGGATTGGAAATCTTTTTAATAAGCATCAAATGGTTATAAATAAACATCATCTAGGGAGAGTATCTATAATTACAAAACCAAGTAAAACTAAAAAAATTGTCATAGAAATCTTTGGATGATTCCTCGTTTTGAGCTCTGTGGTTCTGTGACTCTTCACAACATCTAAGCATATAGAAATGAGCATGCATTTCATAACCCTATTTGATTCAATTGAATGTAGGTTTTTTTTTTCTGGTTAGATAATTGAGTGCAGGTTGTTGACAATTAAATAAAATCAAGAAAAAGAAATTTTTACAGATATGTGTTTTTAATAATAGACCAGACCTGTAAGGAAACATTTTAAATTTGATTCTTAGATCTCCAAGCCTAAAGATGGAAACAAAAAAAGAAACAATAGAGTATGCTATACATGGTTGAGTGAAAGAGCTAAATCAAACAAATATGTCATTTATACCATTTACTTAATATTAAACACGCAAGGCTGCCTAGTAGTTTCTGCATTCAAAAAACGTCCTTAGAGTGTTGCCCAAATCAAATATTTGCTCTAAGATTGATAATCAAGTATTGCTATCGGATCTTAAATGAGCATAAATAAAGCAAAACATCACAGAACTATGGCAAGCTTTAAAAATGGCCTCTGACTATCAGTCAGTGTCTTGAATTCTCTACTATGAAATCCAAACAGTATGAACAATAATCTGTTAAAAATATTATGCAATAAAAGGTGTAAATTTCATACCACTCTGCTATCTTGTGATGAAAACCATCAACTGTTACTCCTAATTCAATCTGAAAATCGAAACCCAAAATCAGTATAATGCGATATGAAACGAAACTGATGTTCTTGTATAAGTGTTATTGAACCAAAACTAATAGCTAACAGGCAAACAGATTAGAAAGCAAAAAAGTGAAAGTGAAAACAGAAAAGAGAACTTGACATAATTTAGCTGTGGCAAAAATTGGAAACCCATCTGCATGACTCTGAGATTCAAAGCTATACTACTGTTCTCAGTGTTCTATTCTAAAAACAGCAAAAGGTTACAGCCTGTTTAACGAAAATAAAATAAAATAAATATTAAGAGGGATGGGAGGAAGAGCAATCTTATTCCAGATTCAAAGAGCCTGTTCTCATTCTGTATATTGTTGTATGCTGCTTGTAGGCTGTAGCTGCATTATACTTCTTTACTTTGATCAATCATGATCACCTATTTAAGAGAACAGTCTCTTTCATCTCAGATTTCGACTCAACAATGCTACAATTCTATAAGGCTCAGTCTTCACTTCATGTGTGTAACTGTGGCACTGTATATTTTGGTTGGGAAATGACCATAGAAAAAGTTTGTTTAGAAGTAAAATTGACATTAAATCAGGATTTCAAAACAATTTGCATCACATTCTTCATCAGCATACACGAAATTCAAACCCAAATCTGCGAATCATGTATCAATTCAATTCAATTCAGTTAAATCTTATTAGTCATTAACATGCATCCACATCCACATCAAAGCAATAAAATTAAAACCTGGACACGAATAATGAATAATGAACCGTTCCTCTTCATCGATGTAGAATCATCGAGCTTCTGAAGCTCGTAACCTGCAAAATCGCCTTCGTTCCTGTTGCCTATGACAAACCCAAAATCAATTTTCATCAGTCCCTCTCTATCAGTAGGACAACGTAGTGGAAAGAAAAACCCCACCAACTGACTAAAATTCAAAGACGCCGGGACTAACTAAACTAAATTAAAAAAATTGATTTCAAAAATCCCTGCAAGAAATTGCTTTGTGCAGCATTCCTGCCATTAACATTTGAACATACCATAATGATCTATTGATTTTACTTTCTCAAAACTTTAGTGTTTACAGTAAAACCAATTATCCTGCAAATCAATTCATTCAAGTGGAAGACATACATATATAATCATATAGCATTCAAACACCAATTGCAGACAATACTGTAACTTCATTCAATTCGATAACATCACATCAATCCAATTCACACAGAACATGCATCTGAAAAGTAAATGTCATCCGGGCGTGCTCTAGTGTTCTTGTGCTCTACAGAATTCATAGACATGCTTTGAAATCGAAATCAAAAACGAAAACAGAAATCCCAAAATTCTGACCTTATACAGCATACTCACAAAACACGGAAGCAAGTTTTAAAAACCAAATTGAGCATGCATCTTGATTCGCCTTTCCTAATCCGCAGCAATTGGGGTTTCGAAATCCCCAGAGAGGCACAATCGTCTGTCCTCTGAATCCCAGCTAAAGAGCGAAAGACGGAGACGGAGACAGAGAGAGAGAGAGAGCGAAGACGGATTAGGGAGAGAGAGAGAGAGAGTCGGTGGCTGAGCGAAATAACAGATAGGAAAAGAAAGAAGGTGTCGAGATCTCTGGAAGCTGCATGAAGTGGCGCGAGTGAGATAAGAGGTAAAAAAATACTGCAGGTCTCCAGCGCTCTCGAAGTTTCATGAATGGCGATGGAGAGAAAGGACGAGAAATGCAAGCCCAGCACCGAAGCCCAGTACTGTAGCTTATGAACAGTTCCTTAAACTGTTCGAACAGTAAAACAGTTTGACGAAAAATAGTATTATGTTACTAGAAAGTTACCCGCGCGTTGCAACGGGACTTTAGCATACTTTTGCCTATCTGAGGACACGTCATTTTAGTCATTAAACTTGAAATCGATAGTAACATTTTATAGTTATAGGTGTATTGCCCCAATGTTTCAACTAACTACGAAGTTCCTTATACATATGTTACTTAAGCATATAATATACAGCAGCACAACACATTGTTTATCAAAAATAGTAGATTCATATCAACATAAAATAAATCTACTAAAGAATTTTCGAATCAAGTTCCACTTCAGTTATAACCCTCAACGTGCCAAGTCTGCCGTTGAAGAAGCATTCAGCAACAAATTTGTAAAGTAATAATGAGTTCTTCCTTTGAGCAAAAAAAAGACAAAACTACAGACATTAAGAACATGACCAAAACATGGAGGATAGCGGGCATGTTAAATTCAGACAGAAAGTAATCCCATACAACATAAAAACAGAAGTAAGATAGTATGTCTTATTATGATCATGTCACCAAAACGGAAGATGTACTTATCGGGTACCTAAAATATATAAAAGAATATTTAGATAATCAAGTGAAAGGTTAGCTGAGCCAAGTCCAAAGCAAACTGATTGAGAAGTAGACGCTTACAGAAAAGAAATAAAGTGAATCAGGTTTTGCATCTGGGTAAAAGTAAAAGTCAATATCGTCAAACAAAATATGACCTGGAAGTGTTCCCTGTTTTATTGCAAGCAAAGTAAAAAGAAGTGATTACAATTCTCTTAAGATTAAATAAAACTTTCATCATACAAAGCATTAATTATTTTGCTCAAGCTGTTCTCCTTTCAAGGAGAGGAACCATAGACCCTTTGATTATTTTAGAGTACTAAATTAAGAAGCAAAACAACAGAAATTTTCCATGAACCCCCTATTTCAGTACACAATACAAACTCAGATAGATTAAAAATGTCATCAACAACCAAGCTTAATTTTGGCTACAAATACCAAACTACTATAGGCAAGGAACATAGTTTGGGAGGGCTTTTATCAATTTGTAAACTGGGACTAAGCCATGAAGCTCATGAAACATGAAAATACAATTTAACAGGCATTATGTATCTAATAAAAATTCCCCAAACTACAGTGGTCCTCAACTCTAACAAAGAACGTACTTCACAACATTTTAGTGACATTTTACTTACCGTGATAAAGCCATCCCTCAGAGTCAGGTAATGTCTTTATGGTATCACTCATGCTGTAAGAAACAGTATATAAACAATAAGATATTAAAAAAATAGCAAGTGATCACAGCAGGAAAAGAAAATACAAAACAGTAAAAGCATGATATTCTAAACCTTCACAAAATCTCACCCCAATGCAATCGTAATTAAACATTATGTCCTTCTCACAACTAAATATCTAAGAGAAGATGTCATTGGATTATGGAAAACGATGAAGACAATTGTGATATTGATATGAAATTTATGAATTTATGAATTTGTGGCCTCCAATTTAGTTAACACCTAATTTATATATGTTTGCATTTCCTCAATACACATCGATTGGAGTACCTTAACACACATCGATTGGCCTCATAAGCATTCACCTGCCAAAACTGAGATAGTCCCATATGGACATGGAGTAATTATAGAAGGCTCAATAACTGAACGAAGCTGTGAATCAGGTAGTTTACATATGCGATGCTTATTTATGTGCAGAAAAATAGAATTCAATGAAATTTCAGGTGAACAGAGAAACCAAAGAGAAGTAAGTTTGTAAATCAATGTTGAGTTGTCTGTTATTTGTGTATCAATGAGTTACCTTTTCATCAATTAACGTAATGTAAGCAATCATTGTCATCACTGCGGTATTGTTTTGGTGATATTAGAACAGGAAAATAAATAATGATAGAACTATCACAGATGAGAGCTCAGTAAACAACTGCAAGCCATTAAAGTGTTACTCAAAAGCATTCTCTGTGCCTCAATTCCAGCAACTTATGTAAGAAACAAAAATAATGGAACATAGGTGTCAGAGGTGACTCACCTAGTGGTTTGAACCCCTTATATAAAGCCCAAATATTCATAACCTGAAAAAAACAAAACAAAAAAAAACTAAACAAAACTAAACTGTTAAACCTTGAATTGCATGGATCAAATATAACTTTAGTCTACAATTTGAACAACTGCTTAAGGATGCCTTACGTTCGTCTTTGTCAACAAATAGTCATGGAAGGCTGCACCTGGACACATAAAGTTGAAATCAACGGCCGGATTCTTCAAAATAAAATAAAATACAGGAAACTTATCAAATTCATTTTCACTAGACAAAAGCAGCATGCACCGCAGAACCCCCATTTCAAATAGGTTTGCAATGAAACTCAATGTAAAGAAAATCAATTCTTTCCCATAAACCAAAACATATATTGTAGAAAAAAGAGAAGAAACAAAAACAGATACAATTCACACGGCTCAAACTAACTTGATTAGCACTTTTGCTCTACAACTATGATTCCCTTGTAAGTCAATGAAGGAATTTTACTTCCTAATCAACGAATTGGACTGTTCAGAACTTCAGTTGCAGGAGGAAAAACTCAATTGGCGTGACCCTAATTTGATACACATCAAGCTCCTATATACATGCATTGCCAATAACATGATCGGCACAGCCAGCAACTCACCCCTAATTTGAGACCTGAACAGTTGGTTAAGTTCATCTACACAAAACCAACAAAATCCATTCTATTTAATAATAAAAAATAATAAATAAATAAATAAAATTCATTCTATCCTTCCATTCCCGGATCAAAAACAACCCCGACTGCCAGACTTCTTCTTTTCCCCTTTTCACTGCACTGCCTGAACTGGGTAAACTGAATAGTACTTTACCGATCCCCGAACTTATAAGAGAAGCTGAGCTCGCCCTTGCGCATAGAGGAGAAGGGTCGCCATACCTGACTGGAGGTGATGGAGGTGGTGGACTCCATAAATAGATAGAATAGACTCAATTTGGGATACATGAGAATACAAACATATTTCTGTACTGTTTCTATAAGAACGTAATCATTATGAAATATCAATACGAATATACAGATTCATGCATGAAAGTTGCCACAAAATCTCACCGAGCTAATGCTATTTCCGATCTGCGGAGGAAGCTTCGAGTTTTAGTAGCAGTTTCCTTCCACACCTTTCAACCAATCGATATGAATTGGATCGGATTTTGCTGACAATTGCAGAGATTGGGCGATGAAGAAGAGAGAGAGAAAGAGAGCAGCTGGCGAGAAGGGAGACCTTTTTCTGAGAGTTTGTATCGGACAGAGTGAGAAAGAACAAGAAAGATCGAGAAGAATGATACGGCACAAAAAAAGAAAGCCTTTTATACCCATGCCCAAAACCCTGAGGCCCAAACCCAACACTGCAGAATATGAACAGTAAAATCACTGTAGAAAGTAAACAGTAACTGACTCGACGGAAAATAGATATATAGTAAAATAGGATACCTTGACCTAGAGGTGGCAAACGGGCCGCGTGCTAAGCATGAGCACGACACGTTAAAAAACGACCCAGTCCGGTCTTAGCCCGTTAACGACTCGGCCCGGCCCAAGCACGTTATTCTAATGGGTCGGGTTGGGCTTAGAAGAATGAGCCCATAGGCTTGGCCCGGCCCAGTCCTAGCACAAAAATTTGAGGCCCACGGCCCGACCCGCTCTATTTTTTTTTTCTTTTATAATATGAAGTTAACATATTTATAATAAATAAAAAACTTAGTTTTAAGTGTGAACAATAAACTTAGATTTGTTGCGGGAGAAATAAACTAAGAGAGAGAAATTTGGGAGACTATCGTTCTATTTCATTCATAGAATAAACCTCTATATATAGAGGATACAATACATAAGGAAAGTACATATATTCCTATTACAACATTGATATCGAATCCTATTCTGATTCTACTTTGACTAAGGCACACACAATAAATCTATTTTCCTTAAACACTCCCCTTTGTGCCATGCAAAGTGATATGATACATTCAGATGCATTCCATATTGCCTTATTAAAAACGTTGCCAAGTAATAATAAAACCTCATGGGAAAAAATAACCTTGGTCGAAGGAACAAAAAGAGTACAACGCATCATTCACATTTGAAATTGACGTGTATGTGTCAGACTCCCCCTGATGTCTGCACCTCCCCCTAATTCTTACAATCATAGGAGCTTTAGAGAAATCAAGCATACCAATGCTTTAGACATCTTTTTACTAGCATACCAATATCTAGTAAAAAGATATGTCATATTATCCTCATATCTAACTCGTTTCACTTTGATCATGAGAAAAACTCATTCTTTGCTGATCACGTACATGATATAAACTTGGTATTGTCGCTCTTAGTAAAACATTGTTTCATATGTCAAATGCAAACATCATTAACCTCATAAAAGTATGTAGGTTTATCTAAGGTAAACATTAAACCATTTGCTCTTAGAATATGTGCAATTATAGGCCTCATCCATATACACTCACGAACAATTTCGTGTAGAGCAATCATCTAGACATCATTCAAAAATGTAGCGACAAAACTCTGTTTAGTTCACCAAGATATTACGTTGTTTCTCAATACATAGCTCACATGGAAACAACCTTTATGTGGGTTAAAAAGATACCCAATATCAGCAAATCCTACCAAAACATCACAAATATTTGATGGAATGAATAGAAGGCTGCTCAAGAACTCAAAATTAGAGTTTACGTCGAAAATCAGATTCACGCGTGGCATGACCTTCATATACTAAATCAGTCATAACTTCCTGCTCAAAATAGATATGGACAAACTGTAAAATGTTCTGGAAACTACACATCCGTAGCTTTCCAACCATATATTACTCATAATCAAATTCGTCCTGAGCTGATTACAACGCTCTGTAGAAGTTGACTGATCTGTAAAAACAGATTTTCTGATTTCGCCTTTGATGCGTTTTTCTTCACACATGGCTTGCAATGATGGCTAGCTATGTGATGCAATCCATCATGCCATTTACTCTCTTCTTTTTATATGGATAGAATAAGCCAAAAGTATCATAAGTATCTAAAGATTAATCTCATGTCAATCCATACGCAATGCGTGGGCGCATAGCTAAATCTAGCTAACAAGTTCACAATATGGATGAGACGTCGAGTCTTGTATATTTTGCTTGGTACAATAATGCGCTTATTGTACTTATATTAGGCATTCAGCCTCTAAAACGTGTTCGCCATCATCCCTTGGACGAAACGTATCCCTTTAAGGGTCAAGACTACGAACGATCATGGGAATAGTTATAAGCCTCACTTTATCATCATTAGAGTGCCTTAATATCTCATAATATAAGCCGATTGATGGACAATACCATCATTATGGTGCTCGAGTTCCAGTTCGAGACAAAACCATATATTCCCAAGATCTTTTATCTGAATTCGGATTTCAAATCCATAGCGGTATCTCTTAGTTCATCAAGAGTCCATTAAAACTTATGTCATCAACATAAACCGCAATAACTGCAAATCCGGAACTTGTCCTTATAATAAACACACATGGGCATAATTCATTATATCCCTTCCCAATCAAGTTGTCACTTACGGAACGTTTCAACCTTATTGTAAACGTGCTCCATGGTCCAGAGCCACTTGATTTGGGTAAATGAAGTCCATGTTAGACCTTCATGTATATCTCTTAACTTAGATCCCTATAGAGATATGTTGTGACCACATTCATAAGCTGCATGTCAAGTTATTCGAAAACTACCAAACTGACAAGGTAGTGGAGTGCAATGACATCCATTACGAGAGAATATGTCTCCTCGTAGTCAATCCCAGGGCGATATGACAAGCCTTGCACCATGAGACGTATCTACTAATCATGCTTTATAACAAAGACTTATTAAATTGATAGGTTTTACACTTGGGCGTGTCGGCATCATCAACCCAAATACCTTTCTTTCAACTTAGCCTGGATTGCTTCTTTCCTTTTAGGCCAATATTAACTACGTTTGTATTTTTGCAACGAAGTAAGGTTCGATATCTCAATATCCCACGTCTGCATGTACACTAGTGTAATATATAGTTGTAGAGATCTCTATATTTTAAGAATTGGTTTTAACATTGAGGCGTCCCCCAATGATAACCATAATTCATAAATATTCAAATGAGACGGATTTGAGTATCAATGATCAATAGATCAAATTGTGCCAAACTCGCTCACTCCTTTGGGTGAGTATTGATCGAACCTGTAGGGCCTCCCTCGGCCTGTGACACCATTATGCCACGTTATGGCGTCATTATGCCACCATCCATGGTGACGGCGTCGACACTAATTTCATTAGGTGGCGTCATGTCCTCTTAATAGGACATCAATCCTTACAGGCATGTTTGCAGCATGTATATTATGATCTCGTCACTTTAATATTATAAAACGCATCAGGCATCGAATCTGCTACGTTATGAAGATTAATTATTCTACGCACTTCAATATTGTGCGGTTTTGGGGATCATGATAAGACAAAGTGGGGATAAATCATGACAATTTCCTGTCGTTATCTTTGAATATTCTTGTTCTTATCTCCCCCTAACGACGGGAAGATTGTCTCATCAAAGTGACTTTCCGCAAATATGACTGTAAAGAGATCGCCGATCAAGGTTTCAACAAAGCGAACTATAGTTGGAGACTTATATCCAACATAAATACTTATTCATGTTTAAGAACTCATCATAGTGTGTCGTGACTACACAATTTTGACACATAAATGCGTAAGTCAGTAGCTTTAATGCATAAATAGGTTAAGTGGTGATGGTTCATAGATGAATTAGTATAGCTGCATGCAATCGCATAACCCAAGCAGAAAAATTGGTGCGCATTACCAAAATTTAGGCTACTATCGTAGTCATTTACTTGTAACTTTCCGCGAGACCATTTGGGCATGTACATGGGAACATGATATCAAACATCATTCCATCAAAATGTACAATAGTCATCGAAAATTATCGATGTGAACTCTCTAGCATTATCAAGTCGAATTGACTGAATGGGATGATATGGGTAGTGAACCCAATATATAATTTGTGCTAGAAGTTATATTATAAGCAGCATATATAACTAGTAGACGATAGTGCGACACGTGACCAGCGTGTATGCACGTCAACCAACACCATAAAATATCAAATATGTCCGCAAGTTGGTTGAATATGTCTACATAATCCCCTTGGATTCAATGTAATTTAGAACATTATATATGAGAATACATGTGTCATTTGCATAGGATGATCTCAATCCTAATTTTCCAAAGAAATAGGCTTTACAAAATGAGTGATTAATTGGCTTTCAGAAGAAACCAATAAAGATTTTGGTTTAGCCATAAAGTCATAATTGACTTGAGAAGCATAATAAGGAACGATTGCACCAACATGTGTATCAAAAATGTCACAAACCCGCCTAGGGGGAGCGGCGGCATTTTTATACAAGTACCAATATGCCTCTTGAACCATATTCTTTTGGTTCTTACTTCTTCTCACTCAGAACAATGGATGTTCGTGTGACTTTTTTATTTTATTTTCAATATACGGATCATCATACCATGAGCATGACGTCTTAATCTGTCATGTCAAAGCCTATATGTGTCATAATCTCAATGATCATCTCTTATGACATTGTTGAATTGAATAATTTCGAAAGTGGTTACATATAACCCACTAGAGTGACACATATTTTTCTCTAATACTCGTGTACGTTCGTAGTAATTAGAGGTAATACAAAAGAACTCATGTTCATTCTCTCTTATACGTTTCCACATGATAATCGTTGGCATATATCTTTTATTGCTAATAAGAGTTCGATTAGCTCTTAGAGCATAAAGAGCTTCAACGATAATAATCATAGTGCCATAAAGACAAGAAATTGAGCCGTCTATCACTCTTTTTTATCAATTGTGATGATGCAATCATCTGAGTCACAAACGAGTCACAAAGGGATTATAAGACATTATTTCACAAATAATTACCTACTTTTAGGTATTGTGTGGGTAGTCATACTATCGACTTTAAATATTCGATCTCTCCAAGTGACATACTGGCAAATTATAGGAGATCAATCAACATATGTTCAAAACATATCGTATGTGAGTGTAAATATACACAAATAAACAACTTTTTTTTTGCTGTTATTGTTCACGGTAAACAGTACCGTTTTCTCAGTTGACTTTTTGTCACTGTTGACTTTTTCTGTTGACTTTTTCGTCATAATTGACTATTTTACTTTTTTTCGATTCTTTGTCGAAAGTATTTTGTCACCCTTTTGACTCATATTGTCACACCATGTGCATTTATGGTGGAATTATTTTTTTCTTTTGAACCATATATCAGAATAAGGCATGATCATAGCTTTGAATATGCCATTGCAATAATAAATTCAAATAAAGCTCAAATCTCATAGAAATATATTCGAGACTTTATTAATATGCCAACGTACATCGAGGTTTTGTAATCAAAATCTCATCCAAATAATAATAATCATGACCAAACATCATTTATGAATTGAGGTATAGAAGCTTGTACAAGTATTCTTGGAAAATAAATGCTCCAATCAAAATATGCAACATCAATATGTTCTTTGCCAGATTTGAAGTATGTAATAGTGAGACTGACGTCATTGTCATCTCCATCTTCTTCTTCAGCTGCATGATGAGCCTTTGCTCTCTTATATATTTATATACTCTATATTGTACAGCTAATTTAGCATTTGCCTTGCAATGCTCAAAATTAATACTTATTAGATCCATGTCTATAGCATATATACCTCATCTTCAAATACCAAGTCATGTCATGGCAGTGAGGTGGTTCTCGATGTCAGTCACGCATTGGTGATATTCAATATTATTGAAGTACAATTTTGCAAATTCCGGGCATTGTTTTTTTTTGCCCCCTTTTTTTCAACATCTTAAGAAACAAGAAGAAGAATTAGTGTTGCAGTCCTAAAGACTTCCTCGACATCTAATATTTTCAAGAAATTGTGATTAGACCGAAACCATGATGTTTAAATGGTCGTTCTGAGGCTCATGAACTTTTTCATAGCCATAATTTTTTTCGATGCTCATAGCATATGAATCCCCACGATTCAATTAATTCTCAAAAGTCCCACGCCATAAGAGGGGTCGGGATGTAGAGGAAGGGAAGTTGGAAAATCCCCGATAAAAACACAAGTCTCAGAAAGCAGGAACTTTAATATAAAGCTTACTTGGACAAATCTAAGCTTGATATTCTTAATACACGCACGTGTCGATGTAGACATATAGAAGTCTCTAAAATTGATGCGTGCCATCAATCCGACTACGGGATTGGTTAGACTGCTTCAATCCTTGGCATAGTAGACGTCACAATACCATCATTTGGATTTCCATTAAAATAAAATGAAAGATTAATATATGAGCTTTTGATATCAAACCACAATTGCACACATACATATGTATATATGTATCAATTAAGCAAAGTATATGTGGTAGGTACACTAGGCCATATACTTCATCAGACGACAGTCAAAGTCTGTCGTCTGATGTTTTTTTTTATGTCGTCTAAGGAGCTGTCGAGTGATGGACTATCAGACGACGGAGAATAGCCGTCGTCTGATACGACATCACACGACATATCTTATGTCGTCTGAGAAGAGAGAAGATTGAAAAATTTCAATAAACGCACCACAGTTAAGTGTGGACTGAATCAACATCAAAAAATTGTATTTCATATCACAAGACACATCAAATGTCGTCTGTTTTGTATACCTACCACATATAAGTGTGGACTGATTGGAGAATAATTTGATTTATTGGATTTTTCTATCTAATCACACTTCAATAAAGTGTTGAGTGTGTGAGCTTACAACGTCAAAAATTTGTAATATATGTGGTTATATAGAAGATCTAATGTCACTTATCTGTCGTCTAACTTTGTAAACTATTATACATTTTGCTAGTTGTTCTGTCAGACGACATTTAATTGTACTTTCAATTCTATTCCTACCACAGACTTTTAACTTTTTCGCTTAGACTCTACAATGTAACCACATTTAAATGTTGTCTGAAAGAAGCATTATCATAGTTTATCATGGTTTTTGTCGTGCCGAGGTGCTTCACTCAACATTTAAGTGTCGTGTGATTGAAAAATAAAAAACGTTCAATCAACATTTTGTCTTGTGACTCCAGCTCACACTGCATATTTGTGTTGAGGTTATGTTGCTTGTTATAAACACATATGTTGTCGCTATAAATTGAACTTCATATATAAAGAAAAACCAAGAATAAAAGAACAAAAGAAACACTTCATTGAACTTTGATAATCCACTTCAATTACAAAATCATTTGAAGTGTAGGAATCCATGAAAATAGCTACAATACCAACTTGTCCTAATCTATATACAACTGCATTTTCATTGCTCCTCCAGCAACTTTAAATCACATTCCTTTCTCCATGTCCTGTCAAAAATCTGCCAAAGTTCCACTCTCATTGCAAGAACTGATCTGCCAAATAGATGATAAAAAGAAAAGGAAAAACCAAATTTATGTTCACATGAGTCACTAGTACATGCAATATGTAAGAATTTCTTTAAAATAGGCAGTATCAATAACGTTAAGAAGGAAATGAATAGTTTAATGGAGAAAGACCATCATACCGATTCATGTTGGCTGGAAATGCGTTTCTTGAATTCCTTGACAACCTTGGTTAGACAGACTCTACCAACTGATGCAGCCAAAAGAATAAAATGATCCAAGTTACATTAGAAGTTAAAATATTTGTAGATAACATTACTATATATAAATCAGGCACATTCTTTGGATGACTTTGTAAAGTAAAGTTTCCAACTACGACATATAAGTAGTACCAGATTAGACAATGCTTCCCCATATAAACTAGAAAGTATAATATCAACCCTTACCATTGGAACATCTGGGATGTCTATGTGGCCCTTGACCATCTTTTTCTCCTCTCCGGTGATCCATTCCCCTGATAATGTAAATTTCAGATAAACCATAGAGAAAGAAGAAAAGAAACATTTATACAATGCAGCCAATTACCTTTGAATTTCAGGGTTAGTTCATATGTGTAGCCGACGCGTTTCTTGTTTCACAGTCACCAAGAATGTCTGATCACTCAGTAAAGATCAACTCGTGAGGGATGATGAGTCATTAGGCTAGTACTGTATCACCAGACTCAACAGGATAATAACCTCTAGTCTCAACTGAAATAACATAATTAAGGAATGAAACATGACAAAGATTAGGGAAAACAAGAAAAACAAAATGGAACGGTGAATTTAGTGAGCATGACAATTGAATACGATAAATCCAAAGCTCTGGAACAATAAATATGCTTTAGGAATGAAAAGAAATTCCTAGAATCAGCTTTCTCATAAATGGAATTTGGCATACAATAACAATGACAAAATTAATTAAGACCCACATCCCCTACGCATTTTGAGACATCTGATATTTCTGCACAGCCCCCTTGGAACTCCACGGAACCCACTGATGCAAGCAACTCCTGCAAAAGAGCTAATCATTTAATTTCAAAGCTAAAGCAATGATAATGAAGAAGGTAGCAGCTCAACAAAGGGGAACTTTTATTGTATCCGTCGCCCATTTATTGACATTCTTCTCCTCCCAAGTTCCAGCCTAAATAGGAACATACATGTTGTTAGACTAATAAGTGCGAATCTAATTAAGATTTAGAGATTGATCGAAAAAAGAGAATACAAAGAATACCCAATTCCAGAGAGATCCGAGGGTGGCGGGTTGAGATTGAGAGGAGACAATATCCTGGGACGAGAGCTTTCTGGGAACCGGGGGAGGCATAAGAGAAGGACTCGAAAGCAAGAGAAGAAGACGCAGCAGTAGAAGAGTCAAAGCAAGGACCAAGGAGCCTAGGACCGCCACGACCGCCACCAGGTCTCAAGCTCAACACCGATTGATCAGCCTGCTGCATACCTCGAACTGAATAGACTTGAACAGAGAATCCGATACGATTGAAATAACAAACGAAAGATTAGACTCAGGGAAAGTAGACGCTGCATCTGATAGGATTGGATTTATATATAGAAGAATAAGATTACTGATTGGGTTTAACTTCTCTCTTCGAGTTCGGAAGAGAAGAGAGAAATAAGAGAGAAAGGGGGAGGGAGGCGTTCAACATAATGACAGAAGAGTTAGGGTTTTTAGGTTTTGAAGCTTGAGTAAATGGTTCAGATTAGAAGAGATGGAATAGAAGACTGAGATTTAATGACGGGTTTCTAGATTAGAAATTATAATTTTAAATAGGCTATAAGTTAAAAATATGTACAAAATTATCCGGGTGTCCGAAAAATAAACCGAGAGTAATTCTGACCGTTTGATATAATCGCAGTAATTAAATATATATGTGGTAGAAAACTTACCTATTTTTGATAACTTATGGGTCTCGATCATTAGAGTCAACTTCATTTATACATAAACTTTCCTATTTTTTCTTGTGGGGAGCAATATGATCAGTCGATAAACGTGTCAGAATGTTCACATTGGATAGTTTTGTTGACACTAAATGAGGGTATAAGAATTGATAAATCCCAACTTTAAGTATTGGTCGGTCTATATAAGAGCGTTTTCGTTTAGATAAAAGTGTTAACTTTTAAAAGTATTGCTCAGACGACATATATATGCCGTCTGAAGTTACTAAGCAAGATTCGATTAACGTTGACCGCATCGACCAAGACGCAAACTTTAAAATGCATGAATTTTGTTCTACATCCATAATTCACTATCATGATGATATCTGATACTCAAACTTGAAAAAAATCTATTTCCGTCATTTGAATCACAACATGCGTACTAATGTGTTATACCATGTTTATTAAGTTATTTGTAATTAAACATACATCTTTATAAGGCAACTATATGCAAGAAACAAAATTTACCTAATCAGACCGTTGAATATGATCGTAGTACTTAAATATGTATGTGGTAGAAAACTTACCTATTTTCGATAACTTATAGGTCTCGATCATTAGAGTCAACTTCATATATACATAAACGTTCCTATTCTTCCTCATGGGGAGCTATATGATCGGTCGATAAACAAGTCTGAATGTTCGCATAAAATAGTTTCGTTGACACTAGATGATGGTATAAGAATTGACGAATCCCAACTTTAAGTATTGGTCGGTCTAGATAAGAGCGTTTTCGTTTAGATAAAAGTGTTGACTTTTAAAAATATTGCTCAGACGACATATATATGTCGTCTGAAGTTACTAAGGAAGATTCAATTAATGTTGACCGCATCGACCGAGACGCGAACTTTATCGAAAATGCATGAATTTTGTTCTACATCCATAATTCACTATCATGATGACATCTGACACTCAAACTTGAAAAAAAATATATTTCCGTCATTTGAATCACAACATGCGTACTAATGTGCTATAACATGTTTACTAAGTTCTTTGTAAACATACATCTTTATAAGGCAACTATATACAAGAGACAAAATTTACCTAATCTGACCGTTGGATATGATCGCAGTACTTAAATATGTATGTGGATGAAAATTTACCCATTTTCAATAACTTATAGGTCTCGATCATTATAGTCAACTTCATATATAGATAAGAGTCAACTTCATATATAGATAAACTTTCTTATAGCTTCCACAAGGAGAAGTACATCATCGTTTCATCAAAGTGTCCAAACTATTACATAGATCTGTTTTCCTACTCTTAACGGGAGTTTGAAAACCGATTAATCAAAAATATAAGTTTTGGTTGGAGAAGATAAGGGCGTTTCCGTTTGGAAAATATGCACATTTTATGTTGACCACTTATTTACAACCTCAGACGACATATAATCGCCGTCTCACATTGAAAAAAAGTGAGGGAAAACTCTAGCGCCCAAATTCAAATATTCAGGTCCAGACGACATTTTTATGTTGTGCGATGAATACATTAAGGTTGGCGCCCTCTCCCAAACTCAAATGAATTGACTATTTCAAGTTCATACAGACGACATATTAACCTCGTCTAATGAATAGATTAAAAGGTTGAGTCATTTTTCAAACTTATATTTCAGGTTCCCACAAACGACATTTATCTGTCGTATTATTGAATACATTAAAAGGTAACCAAACCTAATATTTAATTAATTAAATTGAGTATTTCAGGGTCAGAGAGACCACTTTCATATGTCGTCTGAAGTTATACATTACAAGGTTCGTGCATCTTTCCAGACTCAATTTTATGGGTTTGTTAGACGTCATTTGTTTGTCGTCTGAATAAGTGAATTTAAGGATTCAAAATGGAGGTATAAATCAAAGATTTATGGTTCTTTCAGACGGCATTAATATGTTGTTGGATCAAGTACATAAAAAGGGAATTAAAAGTTGATTTCGCATTCTTTCACATATAACTTGTATATGTTGTCCAACGTATTAGCATAAAGTTGTTAAATGTTGCATTTTTACACTACATATATATGCCCTCTGAAATTTTGCATATCACAGACAAATTGAGCAACATCCAGAAGTATGAAGGGAGCATGGCACTCAGATGACTTATACTTCATAAATGTCGTCTGAAGGGTCGAAAAATTAATCAGACGACAAAAACTCAAAATCGTCCAAAATATGTCGTCTGAAAAGTGTCGTCTGATGATGTATATGGCCTAGTGGTAAGAGCACAGAGAGAGACTAGCCTAGTGGTAAGAGCACAGAGAGAGACCGAGGGTCAAGCATCCGATATTACCAATAGCAAGATGACAAAGTCGGAATACATGCGCATCCTCAAATATAAATAACAATTAATTAGATAAGTTTAAGAGAGACTTAGCTTTGAGAAGAGCATGTCGCATGTCCAGGAACAAAAATTTAGGGAGGATTCTTGGTCCATATACTACTAATTCCACAAAGAAACTCTCATGGGTTTAACGTCGTTCTTGAGAAGAAAGAGAAGAAAACCAATACTTGCTATATCTTGAAAACCAAAACGAGAGGACTCTCAAGTTCTAACAGGGCGCGCTCTTGTTCTTGGAGTCTTCTAGGAGTACAAGTGATTTCACGGCTGCACGTTGTGGTGGTGTAAACATATGGCAAAAAAAAGATTTTAGGGTTTTTGGCTATGAACTCAGGGTTAAAGCAAAGTGTATGATAACGTGTTGCGGGAGAAATAAACTGAGAGAGAGAAATTTGGGAGACTATCGTTCTATTTCATTCATAGAATAAACCTCTATATATAGAGGATACAATACATAAGGAAAGTACATATATTCGTATTACAACATTGATATCGAATCCTATTCTGATTCTACTTTGACTAAGGCACACACAATAAATCTATTTTCCTTAAACAAGATTCTAATAATTATTTATTTTGATTCCCATAAACCCTTGAGAAAATTTTCTTAAAAATTTATTAATTATAAACGAGCATTTATCATTTATTTCTTTAGTTTGTTGACAAAAAAAAAATGATCAATAGAAAGTGTGAATTAGTTTTGGTTTGTTATTCTATCGTGCATGTATAATTAAAAGTTGAGATTATGAGAGTAGAAACGGTGTTATATGGTATTCATCTCGACTAATTTCAAATTTCAGAACGAAACGGTCCCGGCATGACCCGTTTATGGGCCCGGCCAGAGCACGGTCCGATACGTTATGGGCTTCGGCAGTGGGCCGAGTTGGACCTTATATTCGAGTAAATAAGCCGGCCCAAGCCCGAGCTCATTAAGAAGTGGGCTATCGTGGGCCAACCCAAGCACGGCCCGAAGCCCGATTAAGTGGGTCGTGCTGGCCCATTTGCCACCTCTACCTTGACTGAACATAATTTCCCCATTGAGAATGAGAAGAGAAGGAGTCCCAAGCAAACTTCAAAATAAGAGCTGAACTAAGAGATGCTAGATCACGAATATCAAGCCCTCATTCCATGTTTCAGGACACAAACTTGAGCCTAAGGAATAGTTACGATCTTTCAAGTCCCAATGTTACCAGACCAAATAAAGTTTTGTGCCCATGATGTTAATTTCTTGACAAGATACATTGGCCATTGATACACAAAATAGATATGAAACAACATAATTTGAAAAACTGATTGCACCAATTGTGTATGACCATCCATAGAGAGAAGTACGTCATCCCTGCGAACCCATAAGCATTGATTTTGCTATATCAACAATAACTTGATGATGGTACCTTTGAGGTTTACCACAAAAATTAGGACCCCCAAATAGATAAAAGGCAACTAACCTGCATGAAATTCCAATATTCGCTAAATTGGTGCGCCTATGACAATACTTGGCTCTAAGATAAGAAGTAATTTTCTCTGTATTGATATATTGACCAGAAGTAGCACTATAGCGATCAAAAAACCTTCGCAAGTGGCTAAGAGAAAACTTGTCCCCACGATAAAAAACAACAAAGTCATATGCATATAAAACATGAGAAGGGAGAGTGCAGTCTAAGAAAAGATATAGGCTTCAATCAACCTGAACCAAGTAACATGATAAACTATGGCTTAGAGCTTCTTCGGCCAGACAAAATAATAAAGGAGAAAAAGGATTCCCTTGCCTCACACCAATGTTCTAAAAATCCCCGCCTAGAGACGATTAATCTCCACCTAGGCGCTAGGCGGTGCTTCACTGTTTCCGTCTAGAGAGCTAGATAACCGATTAAACCCCGATTAATCTCCCGATTAACCCATCTAGGTGCTAGTCACCGACAGTCCACCCGACTAGTGTCTAACGTTTTTTAGAACATTGCCTCACACTACAAGAACAAGAGAAAAAACCATGAGGAGAACCATTAATTAAATTTGATAACCTTGTCGACTAAAGAATAGTAATGATCCAGCTGATAAAATTATTAGAGAACCCAAAATTAGGGCTGGGAATCTCATACCGAGAAACCGATACCGATAAGTAACAAACGGGTCGGGTTCGGTATGGGTCTAATACATACCGAATTTACCAAACCGTCCCGATTCAGAAACTCTTTTAAATAGGATGCACTACTTGTTGTCATACTCAGCCCCAAAACTCTTATAATAGCGAGATTTAATTTTATAGGTGTATTTAATTCTCAAATTATGACAATGCTTATTATGCTAGTAAAAGAAAGTCTCATAGTTTAACGAACAACTAAATTAGTTCCACTCGATTTATTGGAACAGTTTTGTTACATCCTGATTTTTTTTAAATTTCTTAAAAATTATTATCTTCTTAAAAATAGAAAGTAGAGGTTGTCACGAGTTCGTTATATTTTTCGGTGAATTTTTCAGACTCTTGAACTATTTTTAATGGTTTTTTTAAGTTTGGTCGATTTCTTCGGACTAGTGACGTGGCAACTCCTTATTGGTCCAAGACTAAATCAGCTGACCCATGTTGCAAGTGGAGAGCTTGTTTCTAGCTGCATGACATGTGTCATGTGACCATGAAATAAAAGAATCAGAGGCTGCTATGTGGACATTAGGTGTTAAATTATTAGAAGAGTGAAAGAGATGTTGACATGCTATTTGCCAAACATTCTAACCGACTCTTTCATGTCGGTCAACTCAGCCTATATATAGATTGAACATTAGATTTTCTTCATTCCTTTGTCTCTCTTCAGATTTTCTCTCTCTTGTTATCCGTGACTTAAAACTTCGACGGATCATAACTTTTGATCTGTAACTCTGATTATGAATCCGTCAAAAGTTATGAGTTCGTATCGATGTCCTCTTTTTATCCTTGAGGTTTGAGTTAGATCCAACGGTGATTTCTAGATATTTTTAGGAGGCTCACTTTACGATCGATGTTCTTGGTAGGGATTTGTGTTGTCGAGGTGAGTGAATTTGTGTATTATGTTTCAAATATTCTTATTTGTTATCAAATTAGTCAAAAAACATGATTTTGATCTATTTATGAAATATCTCTCTATTTTTATAGTGAAGCATGTCAATATTGCGAAATATGCAGAGTTTATATATATTTATGTGTTGGATCCATTGTTTGACTAGTCATGGAACATGTGAACTTCTTGATTGGTTTTGCCGAAGTAAGGATGTGACACATGGTGGTATAGGATTTGAAGGTCATTAGGTTCCCATGGGGATCACTAAATTGAAAATATCCAATAAGAAGAGATTGTGCGATGTGATGAATTGCGTGACTCGATGTGTATACGATATACGTATTTATGGGAATATTACCACTCGATGTGTAGCGTGGGTAAAATGACATAGTTTTGCGGGAATATTACATTGGTCTACTCACTGAGCGCGTGGTTTTGCTCACCTACTCATCTCTAATATTTTTTGCAGAGAACTATTTAGATTTGATCAAGCTGGGAAACGGGTAGACGAATAGCCTAGGAAGAAGAGCTTAGAAGACAGTATTTTTGTTTATGTTCTTTTTTGTAACTCTCGCCGCACCTTGGGATCGGCGTCTGGTGCTTAAAACCCTCCGACGTCGGGACTGGGGTGTGACAAGTTTAGGCGAAACACATATAGATGTAAATTATAAAATATATTATTCAGACAAATGGGAAGAAAGGTTCCCATAAGAATTGTAAAATGTTTTGAGTTTTTACTAATGAGGATGCATTTGTAAATCACTAAAATGTTCCACTCTCTAATTTATAGGAATTCGTCCCATACCGATCCCAGGCCTACCCAAAAGTATAAAATCCCAATGAAGTGTATCAAATGCTTTAGCAATGTACACTTTGATCCCCATATTACCACCATAAGCCTTACGACCCAGGAGATTGAAACATTCAGACATTGTACAATGCAACTCGAAATCTTCCTACCAGGAAGAAACCTTATTGTTCTGGAGATATTGTATGAGCAACAATTGGTCCTAACCGAGAAGGCAAGATGTTTGGAATCATCTTGAAAGGAAAATTGGAGAAAGCAATCATTTGAAATTAAGCAATTTCATGAGCATCCTGAACTTTTGGAATAAGAACCAATAAATTACAATTCATGTTAGGAAGCAGCTAGTTTTGCACGAAAAATTGTCTCACACATGCAACAATACATCAGAACCAACAACATCCCAACAAGATTGATGAAACCCATCTAGGCCTGACGCACTGGCAGCATCCATAGAAAATATGACATCGTTAATTTCTTCTACAAAAGGGATTGTTGTAAGCCAATCATTTTCTGCATAGAGTATAAATATTAGCAGCATATGATCAAAGGCTCATGATGTTCATAGTTCCCCATAACCTTCGACCCACTTCGGAGTTGATCGGCGAACTTCTCCTTCCGGCCACCATAGCTCATCGAAATACAGGCGTTCAAATCCTCTCGTTGTCACCAACGGCCATCTGGGGTTATTTTGTTTAGCCAACATCTTTGGGAAGAGAATCGAGACCGAGAAGCTCAGGGGTTTCACTATTTAGCAAGGTTTTCCGACAACTCCGGCCATCGATTGGGTTTTCCGACCTGGCATGGAACTTGAATCGAAAAAATTACTGAATTGGTGAACTTTGGCTTATCGACGAATCTAGAAATTTTAGAGAGCAAAAGCAACAATTTACTAATGGGATGTTGAAATTAGGTAATATAACATGTTAGATGAGGACAATATGGGTAGATAACCACAACTTGTGAAATCTCTTAATCTGGAAGCAGCGAAATAGCAGCTTCCGAATTATACATTGGAAGTTGTGAGATTAGATTATAATCGGCAACGGTTGGTTTTACCAAATGGCAACTCCAGCTTAAATTGGTTTATAAGCTGCTTAAGCAGCTGAAACCTCGGGGAAAAACTGGGCCTATACTCACACCTACAAATTAAAATACGAGATTGTACATGGTTATGAGAGGAGAGCTTTCGAGCTAACCATTTAGCTTCATAATGCAAAGCAAACTATCTTTAAGACAATTTGTGGCCGACGACATTTCGGTAATTTTTTTTTTTCCGATTGAACACATATCGGTACATATAAATCAATAAACATGATTTAGGGTTTCAGAGTACGCGGAGGCGCTTTTGCCGTCTACGGTGGTCCGGGTGACATCTCCTGGCCGACGACATTTCCTTCACATAATGCAATTCCATCTATGGTCCCTCTTGTCTCTTTGTAGGGATACAACATACCTAAGTGAATGGTTCTTTTTAGGTATCAAAATATGTTTTTTATACCATTCCAATAATGTTGTGTTGGTGCTAACCTAAATCTAGTTAACAAGTTCATTGAGAATGCAATATCTGGTCGGGTACATTGGGCTAAGTACAATATGTGTCTATTGCATTTAGACAGACCCGCTCACCTGCGGGATTGTCTTTACGGGACAAAAAAGGATGGCCTTTAGATTTAAATGAATCAGATCTAAGGGTTGAAAAAACTTTACACCCGTTCATGAGTCCACACCTAATAACTACTCTTATTTCTTCTTCTTTTTTTGTCAAATTACTCTTCTTTCTTCGTTCTCTCCCTTTCTCTACCTCTCTCCCTCACGAATTTCAAGATTCCAATCAAACTCAATTTCTTCATTCCATTCTTCTATGAATGGTAGTCTCTTTTTTCTCTTTTGCTCGTTTCATATATCTTTCTCTCTAACTCTTGTTTTCTTGATTTGTCGCTAAAAAAAATCATTCGGCAATAGATGAAGAAATTCAATATCAATTAGATAATAAACTTGAGAGTTGAGAATTCTTGGATCAATTATCCTACAAATTGAGAAAACCCCAAAGAATCAGACCACGGCTTGCATAGGTTAAAATAAAAAAGCAATAATCATGGGTGATATTCTCAAAGAGAAATTTTATTCACAATTTCTAATATAGTTAATACACACCTCTTATATTTTTTATCTAATTTTTTTTCTTAAACTTCCTTTTATGCCCTCTTTATTTTACTTAATACACACCCTTTAACTTATCAACTTGTTCATATTGCCAACCGAATGCTCCTCATGAATCTATTACTCTATTTTCTCACCTCTATGATCAATACTTCCAATTCAACTAAAATCAAATTGAATTATTGGTAAGCAAATGAAACTTAACAAACTATCAACAAAGACAAACTGATTGACGATTTTTTTTTTAAATTTTTCATTCAAATAACCTCTAAGATTTTCTACATACAAATAAAAAACCTCTAAGATTTTCAATCAATCGAAATAGTATGGAAATTTGGTATCACCAGGAAGTTTATAGACTGTAGATTTCTTAGAGTTGTAGATTTGTATATAAATTTTTGTTTTTTGTATTCTTTTTGTTTTTGTAGGTTTTTTTTGTTCATCTTTATCAAATAGATAAAATTGTATTAAAAAAAGTTTCAAAAAATAGGGATATGTATTTATAAATCTGGTATGTGTGAATAAAATTTCTCATTCTCAAATTAGAAAAGAATGAATCTGGGATTTGATTCAAAACCAAATTACAATGGATCTTATTTCCCACTAATTAATTGAGTCTCCCAACTTGTTTATCAAGAAGAGAAAACAACTGTTAGAGCCAAGTTAGAGACTTTTTAGGATGGAGGATTGTTGCTGCTAGGACTCACCAAAGGGTGAAAACTGGGTTTGAGATCTGGGTTGGACATTAGTATGATGAACAGACCGAAATTCGTGAGGGAGAGAGAGAGAGAGAAAGGAAGGAAGAAAGGTAGTTATTATGTGTGGACTCAGGAACGGGTGTAAAAAATTTGCAGCCCTCAGATCTTATTCATTTAAATCTAAAGGTCATAAGCAAACCGTCTTTTTCTGTCCCGTAAATTCAGTCTCGTAGGTGAGCGGGCCTATGCATTTAGATAGGAAATTTCAACTCCCAACACTTGTCATCTTCTTTTGGACGAAATGGTTCTTTCTTTACATGTAAACTTCGACTGATCATGAAAGTGCTAGCTTGATACACTTGGTGCATGTTAAATTGCTTGAACATCTTTTGGACATATGTAGAGTTGGATCAGTATTCCACAAGATCAGTTTTATAGCTCAAGGCCTAGACAAAACCGAGTTTTCTTTCATCTCAAATTCAGATTTCAAGTATCTCGCAGTTTCTCTTATTTCATCAAATATACATTCCTTCTTTTCCCTTCAAAAAAAAATTAAAAATAAATAAATACACAGTGGAATAGTTAATGATTCTTATGTCTCTTCCCAATCAAGTAGTCACGTAGTCTTGATAAAGTAAATGTTTCAACTTAATTACAAACGCACTATATGGTTTAGAGTTACTTGACTTGAAATCACAACTTAACTACTTTGTAATCACATCTTATGACTAATTTTGTAGTCTTCTGTGATCAGTTACTTTACTTTGACGAAGACAAATAATATGTAATTCCTTGAATAATCTCTAAATATAAAGGTTAAAGAAGCACTGTAAAATGTCAAGTGCCAAAAAAATCATGACATAGGTATGACATGGATTACCACGTGAATGAGGCCGCAACATTTAAGTCTAAAATCATTTCCATATAAATCAGTGAATGTCCCATGCATTGTGTTATTCCTTATATGATATCAATCACATTATAAAAAAAAAAATAAACAGTTTCTGCAAATAAAACTCAAACAGAAACTTCCTATTTCGTTCGGAATGAACTTTCCTAAGCAAAAGTGACTAATTACATAAACTGCATGTTCGAAGAGATTACTCTGAGTAGAGGCAAAGCATATATTGTTGCATATAAACCTCTCAGTATTACATATAAGCTGCTTCTAATTGAGCGGAGAGTTAAGACCTTCTTGAGAAGAGAGTGAGTGAAGAGGTTGGTGCCTGTTGGAAGGGAAAGATGGTTTTTTTCTGAAGGAAGGCCGCTTGTCAAGATGGTGTAGTGTTCTCTTTGCATAGAGTGTCTGAAACAATGGCGATGCACTCTCCTTGAACTTGAGAATTAGGAAAAAGAGAACCCGGTATGAAACAAGAATAGCAAGAATAGCAACCAAGTCCCACCACTTGGAATGGTCCAATGGAATACCAAATGTATGTGTAACCACATACTCGCCTGACAATTTTGGTTCACCAGCTATCATGGGCTCGAACTCAAGGCCAAGGAAGTCGTTTTTATAGGCTCCCTGTCAAACCATTTTAACAGATTAATACATCAGATGACACATTTGACCCGGCTAGTATGGTGACTTGTGGGAGAATCTTGTGGAAGAATCTTTTCTAAATACATGGCACACAAAGGAATTACCTGTATTGACCATGAGCCATAACTGAGAAATGAAATCGGGTAGCGCCAGAATGGTTTGGGAAGATCCGGCAGTAAGCGAAAGAAACCAGCAGTCATCATCAGGATGCCCTGCACACACAACCATTCAGTTGGAAAAGGATGCTTTGACTTGACGGATGCAGAAACGGAAAATATGATCAAAATTTTAGTTGACATATGTACTTACCATGATTCCAGCTCCTGTTATGATTCCCATGAGGAAGTTGGGAACCAGAGAAGCTACTACCATCATGAGGCTCTCTATCACAGAAATGCAGAGAAATATATTGAGACTGAAGTAGACATAATGAGAAAATTCCGTCCGAAATTTCACTAAATAGTAGGTGATAGTCCCAGTAGAGAGAGTAATTGCAACCAAGAACGGAAATGAAGAGAGGAAGTTGGATATGATGAACACCGAAACTCCATAATACCCATTGAGCCTTTCTCTATAAAATACCTGTTACAAGGATAAAACAGAGTATGAGAAAAACCCTAAAGTAACTACAGAAGTATTCCCGTGTCTATATTAGCCTACCTTCATTTCTTCTATAAAGGACGGGAAACCTCCAATCGACATGAATGTCATGAAGCCTGTTATGAATGCACCACAAGCTGCCCGCGCAAAGATTGCAGTATAGCCGGTGCCAACATGGAAAAAGATAGTACCAACACATACTGATACGAATATATAGATGCATATCCTTAACCAGTAATAACCCACATCTCTAGACATGTTCAAAGATGATCTTCGGAGCAAGGTTGAAAGTTGCCTCCACCAGCTTGCTTGACTTCCACTTTGCATGTCGATGACATGATCTTCCTGCAGCATATGGACTAGTTCACATACGCTTATGATAATGTCATTACTATTGAATTTATAATGTCATTACTATTAGAAGTCAAAAACTATAATTTCTGGCCTTCTACTGTAAGAAACTTTTGCTGAAGCCAAAATGAACATAATTGTACAACCTGCTACATTGGTATGTCGTGAGGATGTATAAAAAGTTCACCAAGACATTTATTAAGAAAAGTTCAAGGTCATCAAAAGAAGTTTAAACTGTTTACACCTAGAATGTTCTAATTGCACAACCTGCTACATTGGTATTTCGTGAGGATGTTTAAAAAGTTCACCAACACGCTTTTTAAGAAAAATTCAAGGTCATCGAAAAAGTTTAAGAATTGAAATTTGTTTAGTCCTTGTGGTTTAAAATCGACATATGTTTAGTTCTTGTGGTTTTATTTTAATCTGAATAGTCTTTAAAGTCATAATTTTCATTTAAATAGTCCTTATGATTTTATTTTAATCTGAATAGTTCTTAAAGTCATGATTTTTCATCCAAATAGTCATTCAGACAATTTTATCAGTTAAAGGTCATAAAAACTATTTGGATGAAAAATCATGACTTTAAGAACTATTCAGATTAAAATAAAATCATAAGAACTATTTGAATGAAAAATTGTGACTTTAAAGACTATTCAGATTAAAATAAAACCACAAGAACTAAACATATGTCGATTTTAAACCACAAGGACTATATAATATTTTACCCAACTTTTAATTGAAAGATTAAAAACAAGAATTAAATTTAGTTTACCCCATTGTGGTTTAGAGATGAATTCATTAACCCCCAAAACGTCATTACACGTCATCAAATTTCAACGTCCCAATTGGACAGAGAATGAGTGATAGGAGACGGCAGACAGAAAAGCAAGAGCTCGGGGTGTAATCTGATGAAATTGAAAGTTTAAGGGACTAACATGAATTCATCTCTAAACCACAGTGGGGTAAACTGAATTTAATTTTAAAAACAATGTGAAGAAATTTCTATCTTCAAAACACAACATCATACTTTGATTTTTTTATAGTACAAAACAAGCAGAAGCAAGGGATTGCATTTTGATGAGATCTACTAAGTTCTACAATCATGAAATGCATTGAGACTTACAATTGCTGATATTTCCTGCATCCTAGCTTTCGCCCTATGTGCGTACTTTGAACGCCTATATTTCTCAACAAGCCTAGCTTTGATCTCTGCCGTTTCCAAATTCATGAGGGGATCTGCTGATGTCGGGACATCCTAATACAAGTTGATCACAAATTGACCTTAGTATAGGAAAAAAAGATATCAAACAATATCGAAAAGAAAAGGTGCAGACCAACGCAAGATGAAAAAGGAAACGACAAACTAAATGGGGTAGAAAGTGATAAAGAGTGATTTCATTCCAACCCAATCAGGTCAATAGATAATGTTTCCTAAATTGTGGGGTTCTTGTTTGTAAAATTCAATTTTAGTGTTTCTGGATGAGACTCATTTTACCTTCTCTGTTTGTAAAATGTATTGTTACTATTTGAAGTATAAAATTGATAACACTGAGAATCACAGAAGGATTACCTGCATAGTATTTCATGGGCAATGTGGAAAGTTATAGGTGGTGGTGATACACAAATGGTGCTATAGAAATAATGCTTACACGAATTCTTTGAGATCCTTTCAGTGTGGCAGTAACTTTGTCAAAGTCTGAGTTTATGCAGCGTAGGAAGTGATCAGAGGGATTCCTTCTACTAGGACATGGGACACCCGCTTCAGCAAAGAACTACAAAACGAAAATGATTTTAACAAGAATCACCAAGAATGAAGAATTTGCATAGAGAGTCGAGCTTGATTTTCCATCTTACATCTATAGCCGTCTTTGCATCTCCGAAATAAACAGTTTCACCACCAGATAGTAAGAAGAGGTCATCAAAGAGTGCAAATACTTCACTACTTGGCTGGTGAACTGATGAAATAACTGTTCTCCCATCACGAGCAATGCTTCGGAGTGTTTGAATAACAAAGAACGCCGAGGCACTATCTAGACCACTAGTAGGTTCATCAAGGAACAATATGCGAGGCCTTGTCAGAATTTCGAGTGCAATGCTCACTCTTTTCTTCTCACCACCACTAATGCCTCTTAAGTGCCAGTTTCCAATAGAGCGATCTGCGCAGTCGAGGAGGCCCATTTCATTGATAGTTCCTTCCACAATGCTCCTGACCTCTTCTCTGGTGTAACTACTTGGAAGCCTCAAGTATGCTGAGTATGTAATTGTTTCTCTAACTGTCAACGTTCCTAACAACACATCCTCTTGCGTGACATAAGCCTGAAATTGCACAATAGTTTATTATGAGTTCATTAAGTATTTATATAATGCGAGCAAAAAGGAAATTTGCCATCCAGCTCTCGTAGCTCAGTTGGTTAAAGCACCCGTTTAGTAAACGGGAGGTCTTGAGTGCGACTCCGAACGAGAGCAGAATTGTATTCTTTTTATTCTACCCACACAACTTTTGATTTAGAATTATACTTACAACAGCACCATAGGCTAGTCTTTTCTTCTTCCCATTGAAAAGTATACTTCCAGTCATGACCACATTTCTTGACAGTCTACCTGTCTCAGTACCACAAAATTGAAAAGAAAATTATAACCATTTAGTTCATGATAATTGGAATTAGTAGCTATTCAACCCAAAAAAGATCGAAAACTCGTAACAAAATCTGAAGCTGGTCAAGTGCCACCTCAATAACCATTAAGAAGGGCAGCTCAGAAGCCCATGTTAGCATTTAGGGATGGTCCCTGCTAATGAAAATTACTCTAGTTATACAGCACTCAATTTTGTCTTCCTGTCTCTCAGTTTCCAATCCATCATAAATGAATAGAAAAGGAGTGTGGTGGAATTGGTAAAAGACTTTTTACCATTCAGTCAAGCTGCCTTGTTTGGATAAAAATTCTTCTACTTGTAAAATCTAATTTATTGCTTATAGGTGGATCTTGATGGCAGTAGCATAAATGTTGGGGGGATCAAGAGTAATGCCATGTGATGCCTCAACCCTCAAATGGGAAAAAACCAAGAATATACAGGTAGGATTTCTAATTGTTCTTCACTTCTTCTTCTTGATCTTTCAACATCCAAATCCAAAATTTATCTAAAAGACACTAACAACATCATTTCTGGAGTAAGTGTGAAATTCATGAAAATTGATAAATATTAACAATTTTTTCTTTTACAGAAGCAGGAATTTCACCTAGAGTCCCAATTCTATCTGGATCTCATTTCTCAATTCCATTTAACTTGGACACATTAGCTCAGTTTAATTTTTTATTTTTTTGGTCTGACACATTAGCTCAGTTTAATAAAAACTACTTTTCATGTTGTCCCATAACCATTCCAGAGACTTGGGCGCTCCTCTGGTTGCTTAAAAAGCATTTGTTTGCTCATAGTAGCACCAAAAGTGATAACAACTACCAAAATTACTCCATGAATTAGATTAAACAGAAAAAGAAAACTGGGTTCTCCTTGTATTACGTTAAAGTGATTAAACAGTATTGGGTTGCACAACTTTCACATAAAAAGCACCAAAAGTCCAAAACTGAACAATCAAATTCCACAGGTGAATCATATAACTACATATATGCAGTGTTCATGGTGAGTGAGAGAAGGAGAGAGATGAAGAACCTGCAAGAGTATCAAGGAGTGTTGATTTTCCAGAGCCAGAAGGACCCATAATAGCCATGATCCTACCAGGCTCAGCAAACCCACTCAGACCATTGAGCAACCTCCTTGTTGGGACATTCTTTGAAAAATTTGGTAGCACCACGCTTAGATCTTCCCAGACCAAGTAAGCACCTCTTCCTCCTCCACCGCCACCGCCTCTCGCCGCCTCTATCTCCATTATCAGACTCCCGGATCAATGATCAGCTAATAATTAAAAGATGTTTTAAGCGCAAAAGAGGAAGGGAACTAGGAGAATGAGATTAAGAAGAAGGAAGATTTGGAGACATGTCCATGTAATATGGTTGAAGCTAACAAACACTAATTAACAGACAACAAACAACTGAAAATATCAATGCAAGCTAGCTGGTAATACAGAATATCAAAGAGGGAAAGAGAGGGTTGCATGAGGAATGAATGAGGGGAGAGAAAGATGACGATGGAGTTAATGGGTTTGCTGTGTGATTCAAGATTAGGTTAGTTCAAACAGGTGGGTGGGAAAGTGAAGGAAATAAATGTGACCATTATTATGAGCATGACACACTCTCATCCCTTCCCTTTCTGGTATGTGTGCAGACCCCTGAGAGGCTAAGCTGGTAAGCAAACAGAGGCTCTAAATGGCTCCATCTTCCAACTAATAGCTAGATTGTTGTGATAGGTGGGTACTGGGTAGGACTTGTTCACAATTACAGTGATAGGTGCATGTGTGCTGCATTTTCAGTACATTTTGGGAGGCATGAGTTTGACCAATTTTTACATGTAAATGGCTCCAAACTTTATGAAATAACTGAAAAATTAAATGTGTGTGACCTTGTTTACAAGTTTCCTCGAGGACTGCTCCAATACCGCTGGACATCAAGCTCAAAGTGGTTCTCTTCTCTTCACACTTTACATGAACAGACTTTGCAGTCGCTTTTGGGCATATCTATTCTTGTATTATTGCTCGAGTTATAGCCAAATCGTGACAAACATGAAAGATATATTTTATATGCAAGCAAGCACAGAAATTGGATTAATGAAGATATACTACTTGAAAATGAATTCTCTTGTTTCACACATCAAGCATTTCACAACGAGGTCTTGGGAAAATACTACTATATTTCACCATCTGATGCAGCAGAAAAAATTTGTGTGTGAGAGAGAGTAGGGCTGTAACTTGAAAACCGATAACCGAAAAATAACCACACCAAAGCCGAACCATAACCGAAAAAACCGAGGAAAAAAAAAACCGCACCAAACCGCAAAAAATAACCGAAAACCGAAAGGTTTGGTGTGGTTTTGGTTTCGGATGTCTGGAAACCGAAACCGAACCGAAAAATCGATTATATATATTGTAAGGAAATCATATTATTTATAGATATATATTATTAATATACATAAAATTTTATGTAGAAACTTAGGCTTAAATGAAGCCCAAAAAAAGGATGGCCTTGCGTTCTCAGTCTGTTCCAACATTAGTACATTAGGGTAAGTCCCACAACGAACTGACTCAAATGTCTCAACTCTAAACTCTCCTACATGTTCATGTTGTTCTAGTTTTTCATTGTTTTTTTTTTCTTTTCGAAAACTGTTATGTGGCATTGTGGGCTGCCCTTTTTCATTTTTTTTTTCTTTTCTTTTCGGAAACGGTTATGTAATATGAGACATTTCTACTTTCTACTTTTCTAGACTTGGTTTTTTTATAGAATAACTGAAAAAAAAACCCGATATAAACCAGAGAAAAACCAAACCGAACACAATTGGTTTATGAAAAAATAAGTGAAAAACCAAACCGAACCAAACCAAAAAAATAGATCGGTTTGGTGTTCGGTGTCACCTATTAACCGCACCATTCAAACCGATTAACAGCCCTAAGTGAGAGGCCGTGAGTCTGATTAATAGTAAACTAGTTATAGCATATTAATTGCTTATTTGTTAAGATTAAATAGCTAATGCTCATATACCAAATTGGCTTAATTGTCTAAGCACAGTGGTATTTACGTCAAGGGGGCTGCTGATCGGTGACAAGCGGTAATAAGTGGGGTGTGGCGGCATGTGTTCATGCTCTTGAGATTGAGATCCACTAGTATGACAATAACCAGAAAAGTAGGGGGGTTGACAAGGAGGACTCAGAGGATGATGCCTTAGTGACCCGGTGATCCTAGACGGCTACGTGGGCAAGGCCTTATGTCGTTATGTTGATCCAATGACCTAGATGTAACAGCCTAGTCCACACAGCTGAAATATTGTCTTTTTTTCCCCACCAGGCCTCATAGTTTTGTTCTTAAGATTTCACCCAAAACGTGTCTCAATGTAAGGAGTCAATTCTGCACATGTAAGCACAAAAACTTGTTTGCCGTGAGTAATATGGAACGTGTGCATCTGCTAGCTTCCAGTGCCCTCAAGCACCTGCTTAATCAGTTACCACAATCCACCCTTATTAAGGGGCTTGACGTCCACATATGCACACTTCCAGCAAGGTACATGTTGATATCATCTGTAACAGCCCAGTCCACACAGCTAAGGTATTGTTCGCTTTAAACCAACCGACTTCACTCTTTTGTTCTTGAGGTTTCACCTCAAACCACGTCTTAATGTAAGGAGCTGATTCTGCACATATAAGCTTAGAAACTTACTTCTCTTGAGCGATGTGAGACACGTGCACCTGCTAGCTTCAAATGCCCTCAAGCACCTGCTTAATTAGTCAACTCACCACAATCAACCCATCCCCCCTCCTTTTAAAGGTCTGATGTCCTAGTTGCCATACTTTTGGCATAAGACGTACATGCTCTAATATCATTTGTAACAGCTCAGTCCACACAACTGAGATATTGTCCGCTTTGGGCTCACTGACTAGCTTCTAGTTCTCTCAAGCACCTACTCAGTCACGTCACCACACCGGTTAGGGCAGTGTTTTCTTCCACTAGCTCCCTTAACTTTGTTTGGTTCGGGGAGCCCATTTATCATTCGATCCTACTTCATTCTAAAAATACTGCAATGTCAGCCGACAAGCCCATTCCTACCATGTTGCGACCTCGACCATGCTCTCTAGCGTGAATGATAATGCTCTAGTCATTTGGTTCTTCTTCTTGCCTCCAGGTAACTAACCCATGTTAGTACACTTGCTCTTTTTGTTCTAGATTCTCATAAACAACCCCGATGTTAATTAATGTAATTACGTTGTTTTTATCTACTTTCTTTCAGGCTAGAATATTGTCATGTCACTTGTTAAAGGAATGGAAATACACCACGTTTAGATGGTACATTGGGCCAATTGAGCTATTCCAGTTCTTTGCTTAAGTCAACTATGTATGCTTTCACTATTTGGGTGTTCTTTTTTTGTTTTGTCTTTTTTTCCTTTGAATAGAAAAGGAAAGCTACAACGAAAAGCACATAGGGCAACCAGTTGATAAAAGCAAGTACCAAAAGCTTGGGGAGGAAAACAACCAACCCAAATCTTCGGCACTTGAGAGCATGACCTATATTCGCTACAACATCTGCCATGAAGTTTACTTCATGGAAAATATATGGGTGAATGAGATGTTAACAAACTAGCAAACTAGATGCAAGATATCACGTAGAATTGACTTCATTCTCCAAGACAACATTGACTAGATTTCAGACAAAGTTGATCACTAACAACAAGTCTCCTTGTACTAGCAGATTCTTGTACGTGGTTGAACCTCTTGACAACTAAAAGACCGTCTATGTGGCAAGGCACTCAAAAAAATGAACATTCGCAGAATGAAGGCGTTGAGCTCCAACCACAAGAGGATTACCATCATAATTTCTTTGAATAAAATCAAAAGAAACATAAGCGTCTGACATTGAGCCATCAAAGTTGAGTTTAACCTAGTTCGGAGTAGGCGGAATCTATTTGACGCAGACAATAGAAGAGGTAGAGGATCCTTGATTGTTGATCTCTCGATAAGCAAAGCACACCATAACAACAACAACTATCGTCGAGGAGTGGTTATACTGTCTACATTGGAAAATAACATGATTTTAGGATTTTCAAATCTGCCAACAAACAAAACAAGCAATCTTCTACTTCTATGACTTAAGCATTCTTAAAAATAAAGTTTAACAATTCTCCTACATAAAGGTGAGCTGTAGGTTTGCCCAACAGTAGTGTTGCTAGAACAATCAGCAAACATATGATCAATAGATTCTATATTAGAACTATAGAGAGAGTTTAATCGATTTCAAATATAAATCGAGTTAGAGGGTTTAATTGAGGTATCTTTGACAACAACAAGAAATTACAATCACTTTACCTTACTTTATTTTCACTTATTCGGTTCATATCAAATATAGGAGCCTTCTAAACATAAGCATATTACCTCACTTTTCTATTGCATAACTTACATTCGAGGCATAGACTACTCTCTTTAGGTGACTATTCTTTTGGTTTAAAATATTTACTTTATATCTTGTCCTTGCACATTGGTAACAAGTGAATTTTAGCTTATATGTGCGCACATAGAAAGTTAAAAACAAAAACAAACACAATATTTACTTGGAATCTTGGATCAATGATGCTATTCAAACACACTATATATTGAATTCGCTGTATATTTTGTTATTTTTCTATTACAATAATTTAATTTAATTTTACAAGTTCGTACCCTAATATCACAACGCTTTTCTCTCTACTCTCCCCATATACATGTCATCTAGGGTTAGGGTTTGCTACAGAAATTTTGTTTCTATTTGGTGCATCTCTCTATGGCTGCTTATATTGCTTCTATGAAGTCAAGCCTTGTCTCCAAACTCTCTCTTGGTGATGAACCGATGGACATGGGGTATCTTTGACTAAAGGCTTTGTTGCGCCGAAGTTCTACCTTGTAGGTCGCCTAAACACCGCGTGTGCGGTGGCTTTTGATTTGTTCAAGAGTGTCGTTCACACCATGTGGCGGCTCTCCACCCCTATGCAGGTGCGGGTAAGAGGCGATGGCTTCCTTTTCACCTTTTGCAATGAGCCAGCTGATATGAACCGGGTGAAGAAGGGAGAGCCATGGGGTTATCAAAGAGCAATGATCTTGATCAATGATTACGATGAATTTTCTGACATTATGGTTGTCCCTTTGGACTTTGTTTGGATATAGGTGGAGATTGAAGGACTCACAACAGCTTTGACGACGACGCCAACAACTAAACTGATCGAAGAAACAATTGGAGAGATACTGCAAGTTGAGAATGTCGGATTCAACAAGGGGTGGCTAGGGTTCGTCTTACCCTACCTCTTAACAATGTTATATTCTTATAAGGATTGAAAGGAGAATTGAGGTTTCACCCAAAGATGTTCTGTTGGTGAAGTTAAAGTACGAATGACTTTTTCGTCATTGTAGAACCTGTTGGATGATCAACCATGGTGTCCGACCGTGTCAGCAGGAGGCAGACGATGCAGTTGCAACGCCGACAGCTTCGCCTGCGCCTCCAGCCTAAGGATGGCAATGGGAAGGGTAGGATAAGGGCTCAAAAAACTATACTCATACCCTGTTTCATTATCCATCCCCGTAACCCCCCAAATCCCTATAATAAGATAATATGGATTCACTGTCCCTGTCCTCGTTGGGGGTAAGGTTCTCATACCTGTCCCGATCCCCATTAGCAATATTACTGATATTTTATGTGCTAAAGTAATTTTTTTTTAAAATGAAATATATAAGTATGAATTTAAAATCAAATGCCAAAACAAAATAAATTCCTTGATTCAATTCAATATAAACAAATACAAGTCTCACTTAAAAAGAACAATATATAACAGTAAATAAATGTCTATGCATATTGGACAAAAAATTGCACAATGCATTCTTGAGATTTTTACATAAATATTTATTTATAAATTATATATATATATATATAAAATAAATTATATAATAAACTTTCCACCCTTATATGGTTGGGTCGGAGATAGGGACAAAAGTTAAAATATCATATCCGCCCCATACGACCTTATTCGATTTAAAAATTCGATAATTAAGGATCTTCATCCTCATTACCGATTTATCCCCATATTTCTCCCTATTTTAGGGTCGAATAACCGTAGATACTACACATTTTTGCCATCCCTACTCCAGCCCTGACACTAATAGTGTTTCGAGCTAATACCTCACAGGCCTTGGTTCCCTGATCACAACTGCTGCCCTTCCTCTCTTCCATGTTTACCAAAGAGAAAAGATCAGTGCAGATCTGCGCCGTACCAGAATTTCCCTCTCCAGTGAAGTTTGCAGGTGTTCGGCGATCCAAGGAAGAGACCGACTCAGAAGCATGAAAGCGTGCCGATCATAGTCTGGCAAAAGTTCCATTCCAACTTGAACTTGAAGACCTAAGTTGTGGTAATTGGGACAGATGGTGTGTCGGGTATCCTGAAGAAGTCACCAAAGAAGAGGGGACATCCCCGTAGCAGTGAGAACAAGAAGTTGTGCTGCAGACGCCATCAGACTCCATGGCTTCGGGTTCGAGTGCGTAGGAGACAAATGCCTCTATTGAGGCAGGTGAGGAGTAAGTGCCTTTTGGAAGATAAACAGAACCCTACAACAACTGATTAAAGTGGCACCATATTCTTGTACATGAGTTCACCCCCTGCTGAGATAGCAATAATTGACTTAGAACTGATGAAATTATTCATTTATCTCAAGAAAAATCAATTTTATTTTACAAATAACCTCCTTAACTTAGGGTTTGAATTCAATAAACAAAAAACTTATAGTTTTAATAGAGAGAAAATAGAAACTGTAGAAACAAATAAGGTTAAATTGCACCTTATTTCCACGTGTACAACCACAATCAATTAAATGGAGGCTACGACTCCTGGTGGAGGTCGGCGCTCAAATTCGTCAAGACGTCAAACATGTCGATTGGGTCGCTCTTCAGCTCCCTTCAATTTGCCCCCAAAATCTTCCCGGCAAGCGATAACAGAACAAACCCTAACCCTACCCTCAACTTGTTGAATTTGCATAGAAGCCCCTCCAGAACTAGAAATATGAGCATTGAGTCCGGGAATGGAGGACCGGGACAATCTAAACTCCATGGAGTTGGTGACAGAGACGCCGTCATCATCGTCGACCATGGTTCGCGCCGTAAGGAATCAAACCTCATGCTAGGTAAGTAAGTTTCGCTTCTAGAAGATGATTGAAATTCTGGGTTTGCATTAACATTTGAAGCCAGTTACTTTTTCACTGGGGTCTAGAAAAGTTTGGAACTATTTTTTTTTATTTTCAAAATCTAAGGTTTTGATTTTTTGAATTTCAGATGAGTTTGTGGACATGTTTAGGGAGAGAACTGGGTATGCTATAGTGGAGCCTGCTCATATGGTAAGATGGAAATTTTTGCACATTGGGTTTGTATTTGTATTATTTTTTTTTTGGAACTATTGTACGTAGTAATGCATTGTTGATTGCTTATAGAAATGTGAATGAAATAGTGATTCCTGTCTATAATGTTGTATGATTAGGAGTTGGCAGAACCTTCAATTCATGACGCGTTCAATTCTTGTGTTGAGCAAGGCGCCTATCGTATAATTGTGAGCCCATTTTTCCTCTTACCCGGAAGACATTGGAACCAGGTACATGGTTGGTTGCAGTTGAGTTTCACTTTCAGTAAAGTCTATATGATTGTGTAAGATTAAATGGTAGAATGAATAATAAGACTGTTATTTTGCAGGACATACCATCTCTAACAGCTGAAGCTGCAAAGAAGCATCATGGGGTATCTTATATGGTAACTGCGCCTCTTGGACTCCACCCGCTACTTGTGGTATGATTATGGCATTTCCTTATGGTTTCATTTTCTGGTATCATCCTTTGTCACAGAATTGTCGGCAGCTTTGCTTGAAGTATTGATGCTCAATCAGATTAACTTGTATATGAGTAGACACACAAATACATAGTTATGCTTTTATAGGATCAGACATTGTTGTTGCACAATTTTTTTCTGAAGCTCTGCTCAGAGCTCTATTGCTGTTTAACTTGACATGGGATCTTTAGGGAGCTAATGTGCTAAATACGTTTACTTGCTGTTGCTCAACTTGGATCCAAAACCAAGTATCCAGAGACTGCAATCATTGTTTTTTACGTTCTTTTCTTTCCTTCTTAACATTCTTTATTGTCACAGAAGGTTTAAATCTCTGCTGTATTGGCACTTAACTAAGTTTACTTGACAGTAATGTATTTCTTATGATTTTAGAAACATATATAGGTATAGGATCGCAAGTTCCCCAAATAAGGAGCTCGTACGTGCATACTATGTTTTCTTTCTCTTGCTCAAGTACTGATCAGTGAACTAATAATCAAGATAATTGTAGTTACTGGTTTCAAAGGGCTCATTGTGCTTTCATTCTAAGATGATTAGGTATCTGGGTGCAGGATGTTGTGAATGACAGAATCAATCACTGCTTGAGCCATGTTGCTGGAGATGCAGGTGAGTGTGCTGTTTGTGTTGGAACAGGCAAATGCCAGCTCCATTGAGTTGTGCATGTTCATACCAAAACAGTCTGGGGTAAGGCACCATTTCAGTTTATTTGTTGAAACCAAGTGATCTTGCCACTTGGATAGCCATATATAGAGAGCATCCGGTGCTCATTGAGGCTGTGTATGTGATTTTGAAAGGATCATGCAGCTAACTCAAATAGTTGGAACCAGGCTTTATTCTGAAAATTGTAGAATTTCCTGGATACTGATTGGACTTATGTAAATGACACCTTTGACATTAATGTTCTTTCATATTTCTAAACAATTGCAGTGAAGCTAACTACATAGTACTGTATAGCCTTGTGGCCAACTTCAGTACAGATCCAACTGAGAATATGCATTTTCTAAATATGCCATACTCACCTTTGGCTGAGGTTGTTTCAAGAGAACTAACGCGTTTAGGAAAAGAACGCCCTCTTAGTTTTCTTCACTTCATAGTTTGTACTGAGCTCCATGGCTTCCTTTTACAGCCCTTGCATCTGCATTCGCCGTCTTTGTAAATGTTCTGCTGCCCGGATTTTCTACTTTTGTACTCGTGATACTTCCATCTTGCTGGTCTTGCATCTAACACAGAATCTTAAAAGGAGGACATACCAAAAATGGATCGAGAAGAAGCGAAAAACAAATTAAAAAGCTTGAGCAATAAGATAAGTAAAGGGTCACCGTCAGTATATTTCACTGGTACATCCTAAAATTCTACAATTTAAACTGGTTAATCTCGTAAAGCTTATAATATCAAGTTATCAACACTGAACTCTAATCCGATTATGGAGCAAAAAGGACTTCGAAGTTTGAGAAAACTGTTGCTCCTATATCCACTAATAATTAGGGTTCTGTTATCTTCAACTTTGTGTCGATCAAAATGTCTGGTAGCCATTCGTACGTAGAAGCCTAACAGACGTTGAAGGCGTGAGTATGTATATTTTAGTTCTACGTAGATTTTGGCCAAGAACACTACATTTTACAGTTTTGCCGCTTGCATTTCAAATGAATAACAACGAGGAGAAGAAAGCATGCAGTCCTAGCTTGCCTCCTTGGACACCAAGTTGGCCAAGAAGGAAATTTAAGAACAACAACAATAGTACAGAGGAGAATCTGGAAGACAAAAATGGTGAGATGAACAAGTTCCACAGCCCGGAGATTTCTCCACCGCAGCCCTTGGGTAGTTCTACTTCCACCTGGTGATAATCTTAATTACTCTACTTACTGTAGCACATGGAAATTGTGAAACTAGGGTGACAACGATGTTCTTTTGAATGCGCACATGTCTACCAAATTTTGTTTCATACCAATGGAATCAAATATTAGTGAATATTACACAAATGGAGATAATAATGAAAAATGATCTACAATGCGAAATTTTGGTAACATGGGGGCCTCAAAGATTTTGCCCAAAACAAGGCTAACTTAGAAGATTACAGATTTTCCTAAGTCTAGGTACTTCACTCAAGTCACCAAGGAAAACATTGATAAGGCTGCTCCATGTAGATAGTGCCTATGCCAGTGTTCAAATTAAACTTTTAGATAGCACATCTGCAACCATGTTAACTTCTCGATACACATGAGCTACAATGCAATAATGCATTCTTCAAACCCATCTTTCATTTGAATGCAGCTATTGATAACACTCTTCAAAGGATGGAAGTGTCGTACGTAGGCCACCTAAAATGAACATGCATGTTGTGGCCACCTCACAAGCCGTTCAGTACGTACTGAGTGTGTGGCTACCAGAAGAGCTACAGGTATGAGGAAGAAATCAAAGAGAACTTAAAATGGAGCTTTGCTCTCAATAGAATCAGTTACATTAGTTCAGAAATCTTAACTTCTACTTCATTTTTTGACCTCCTTTCTCTGTTCTTTTCTTTGTGGTGTTCTTATTTCACAAAACACATAAAAGGAAATTAACTACGTGTTTTCCTTCTTCTGACATTCATCAAACTTTTAATTATGACGAAGACCATCATAGGGAAAACAAATTACTCATGTTATATCCAGTTTCTTTCAGTACGTACATATCAGGTTGAGTCTGCATAAAGTATATGATGGTTTTGAAGATGATAAGGAAAACAGAATACTCTCATGTTATATCCCAGCCATGATAGTCTTCTTTATAATTCGAGGTTTAGTAATGCTGATAGCATCTTGGTTAGTCATTACTTGATAATCTCTTAAGTTATAAGTATACTTGCAGGAAATGAGGCTATGAGAGGAAGAGGCAGAAGCAGGGTAAAAAATGCTGCTTGCTGAAGAGGCTGCTCATGCAGAAATGGCTGGAAACTTGGAAACGAGGTGCGTTTGAAATAAACAACCTTCTAATTATGTGTATGTGAAACAGTACAAATATATAAACAATGACATGTGATTTTCTAAATTGCATGAGAGTATGTGAAGGTGAGCAACATTTGAAGGTGAGCATGATAAATATAACAGAGAGCGGAAGAGGTAGATTTGTCGGTGTGAGCACCAAAATCATATATATATGCTGTGATAAAAAATAAAAAAATTGAAATGTGTTTTCTGCTCAACATTTCAAAATTTGTGAAACTCAAGATTCCGGATTTCGGAATTATGCGTGCAGTTGGCTGTGATACTTTTGTATATTTAGAATGTTTGCTTTTCTACTGCATAAACCATAGCCTCTGCTAAATAATTTTGTGTATTGCTTACTCTGGTAAAATCAGAATCATACATTGTAGAAAGAGCTACTGTGAGTTGAAAAACCACGTCACAGTTCAGGTACATGAAGAAGAAAAAATGAATATACATATGCTGGATAAAAATTACTTTTTGAGGAATCTCAGCAACTATTCTGCAATCAGAACTCAGAAGTACATTCTGCGCGCGGTTTGAATGAACTACGTAGTGCATATTTGTTAATCCAATTCCAATGTACGTCGACCTGCGATTTGCATACACTTTTTTTCTCTCTCATATTCTTCTACTCCATCAACAAAAAATTTGACCGCAGCAGAGCGAGGGCTACACTATCTAAAGTACAAATCAATTAAAACTGGATTCGTCTAGCAGCTATGTCGCTTGTCAAGATCAGAAATATAATTTTCAGTAACGGAAAAAATCTTGTAATCTTGAAAACGATAATTATGTATACATGTGCATCTCTACCTCCTATATTAATTCAAGTAATGATGGTAGTTTGGTGAAACAGTTTCTGCATACTTATTACTCACTTACTTCCCACAGTAACTAATCACCGCTACTGGACCAGAAAGTGGGGCTTAGGACCACGTTTTATCTGTAATTTGCCTCTACATATTTAGTTTTACTGCCCCAGTGGAATTAAATCAGAGCAAGGACAGTGCTCATATTATGTATATATGTCAAGAGGACTATATATGCTGGCCTATTTATATGCAAGCTTAAAACAACCTATTTATATATATATATATATATATATATATTATATTAATATATAGAATAGCAAGCTCCTTGGATATATCATATATGCTGGCTAGCTATGGAGTTAGAGGAACATAGTGGAGCTCGTTCTGTAGAATCTTCAGATATATGTGGCGGTGGTGGTGGCGGACGGGGGGATGGTGAAGGTGGCAATAAGGGCTTGATGTATTTGGTGTGGGAAGACGTGAGTGTTGTGCTTCCGAATTTTGGGATTGGAAATAATAGCAAAAAGGAAACACACCAGAAGATTGCTTGATGGCCTCACTGGTTTTGCTGAGCCGGGTAGGATCATGGCTATTATGGGTCCTTCTGGCTCTGGGAAATCAACCCTTCTTGATGCTTTAGCAGGCAAGTCTCTCTCTCTCCCTCTCTCTCTCTCTCCTCTCTCTCTCTCTCTCTCTCTCTCCTCTCTCTCCTCTCTCTCTCTCTCTCTCTCTCTCTCTCTCTCTCTCTCTCAGATTGATGAATATTAGAAATACAACACAATGGATGTAGAAGACAGTAGGTGGCCATTTGGAGTGAAGGTGGTTAAATTCTTCCAAGAGTATCTGAACTTCTGAAGATCATTAGCATGTATTTTTCGGGTTTTTGTTGGACAAAGCAGGTTGATTTAGTAGGTACATACAGAATTACTGAAACCAATTATTTCTTAATCATAAGTTGAAAGAGATTAAGTTTCCATTGATGTTATTAATGATCTGGGTTAGAAGTTGTTACAACTTTGTAACCCTAGCTAGCTAAAATTAATTTCATCTTTGATTAGTAACTTTCCAACTTGATAGTTTTTGTACTTAATTTGTATTTGATTTAAGCTCAATCCCAGTCATATATATATACACACATATATGAAGCTGATAGTTCGTACGTACCATATATACGCATACTGCAGAGATCGAGTTGGTTCATATAAGAGGGGGCTTAATTCTTTGGGGTTGGGTTAGTTGGAATGAGTGAAGTGCGTTTAATTCTTAACACGTATAGATGCATGGAGTGGCATTCAATAACCAAAACTGAGCAAACCTGCCTGCCCACCTACTTAGCTTAGAAATCTCTTCGAATCGGACCCCTCGACTTGATGTACTCTATCTGCTGCACCTATCTCTATCTTACTATCTCTATCTCTATTTAGCAGACCTTCCATCAATGACCTACACAACAATTAAGTTACTCGATCACTGTATATATGCACCAAGCACGAGAGAGAGAGAGATTAGGGTTCTGTGATCATATTTGAATACATACGTCAGAGGCTTTTGTTTTCAGAGTACTCGTTTCATTGTTCCTAGTAAGAAGCAACTACATCATCAAGAAACACTTTGATCTGTTTAGTTTCTTTCTCAGAACTAGGAAATAATTGAGATCTGTCTTTCATCAATTCCTGTTGGTGTGGATGGTGAAATGATGGTAATTTTCTTCTGATTTCATTCATTAGGGCTTTTGGGGTTGTTGCATTCACTTGCTTTATATGCTTTCCATATTTCCCTCACTCTAGCCGACTCTAATTTTCACCGGGACACATTGTATATATGATATTTTTCACACCATTTGATCTGCAATAATATGGAGTATGGACAATGCTTCCCAAAAGTAGTAACAATGAAACTGATAACGCATTGCTTAAATTAACTGGGAATTATGTAGGTAGACTGTCACGCAATGTTGTCATGACTGGAAATGTTCATCTTAATGGAAAGAAGAGGCGACTTGACTATGGTGTTGCTGTAAGTAAAGTTCATACCAAGTTTTTCGATGTTGCTTTCAGATGTCAAGTATGTTAGAGGCACAAAATGTTTACTATTTTGGAATTTCAGGCTTATGTGACCCAAGAAAATGTCCTGCTGGGAACTCTAACAGTACGAGAAACCATAACTTACTCGGCTCATCTGAGGCTCCCAACTAGTCTTACCAAACAAGAGGTCAATGACATTGTTGATGCCACAATCACCGATATGGGTCTGCAAGACTGCTCTCACAGGCTTATCGGAAACTGGCATTTGAGGGGCATAAGTGGAGGAGAGAAGAAGAGGCTGAGCATTGCACTTGAGATTCTCACAAAGCCAAGGCTCTTGTTTCTCGACGAACCTACCAGTGGCCTCGACAGTGCTGCGGCTTTCTTTGTTGTTCAAATCCTCAGATACATTGCTCAAGATGGCAGAACTGTTATTTCTTCGATTCATCAGCCCAGTAGTGAGGTCTTTGCTCTCTTTGATGATCTTGTTCTGCTTTCTGGTGGCCAAACAGTTTATTCTGGTCAAGCCAACAAGGCAGTTGAGGTACCTATAGCATGGCTTTACTTATTTGCATTCCTCTGCTTTGTGTTTAACTCAATCTCATACTGCACTGTAAATTTGACAGTTCTTTGCCAAAGCTGGATTCCCATGCCCGAGTCGAAGAAACCCTTCTGATCACTTTCTTCGTTGTACTAATTCAGACTTCGACAAAGTCACAATGAACAGCTCGCACAATATACGTGTATGTTTCTCAAACTTCTCCATCAAACTACTACTGTTGCTTATTTGCTGCTTTACTTAACATGTTTGGGCTCTCTGGCCATGTTCTTCACCTTTTTATGTCGAACAAAACTTGGTAGTTGGTTTCATTCATCACCTCATAATACAAAACTCTACCTTCTTGGTGTTTGCAATGCAGGAAGTCCCAAACGCATCTGAACCTTTAATGAACTTTGCTACAGCAGAGATAAAAGCAATGCTTGTTGAGAAGTACAGTCGCTCAGAGTATGCAACCAGCACAAGAATCAGGATTCGAGAAATATTGTCCATGGTAAAGCATAATGTTTACATTTTACAGCTTACACTCTTAAGGTATGCCCATGACTGAACGAAAAACTTGTTTGGCAGGAAGGACTTGGGGTAGAAAAGAGGAGTGGGAGCCAAGCAAAATGGTGGAAGCAACTCTCAATATTGACACGGAGATCTTTCCTCAACATGTCTAGGGACATGGGATATTACTGGATGAGAATCGTCATTTATATACTCTTGTCTCTATGCGTTGGTACAATTTTCTATGACCTGGGAACAAATTACACTTCAATATTTGCAAGAGGAGCTTGTGCTGGATTTGTTTCTGGTTTCATGACTTTCATGTCCATTGGAGGCTTCCCATCTTTCCTTGAAGAAATGAAGGTAAAAGTAATTTCCAAATGTGATTTTGTAACAGAGATGTGAATTCGAACTTACATTTGGCGACTACATTTTCTGTTTTTTGTTCTTCAAACAGGTTTTTCATAGAGAAAGGCACAACGGGCATTATGGAGTTGCTGTCTTTACTCTGTCAAATTTCCTCTCTTCTTTCCCATTCTTGGCTTTGATGTCAACCGCATCCGCAACTATAACTTACTTCATGGTGGAAAAGGATACTCATTTCTCCGAGTATGCGTTCATGTGCCTTGATCTTCTCAGCACCATTGCAGCAGTAGAAAGCGCCATGATGATCATTGCTTCTCTTGTTCCAAACTACTTAATGGGAGTAATTATTGGAGCAGGATACTTGGTCAGACCACATCAAACTTGCGTAGCTTCCTGTTTTTCATCTTCATAAGCACCATTGGAGCTCTAACTGTCATCTATTACCATGTTTCATTAGGGAATCATGATGATGACTGCTGGATTCTTCCGCTTCTTGCCTGACCTTCCCAAACCAGTTTGGCGATATCCGGTCTCATATCTAAACTACGCTGCATGGGCGCTGCAGGTACAAAGCAATAATATCTGATCAGACTACACATTAGAAGAAATAACAGTCTTAACAATTTCAACATCTTGGTTTTTAGTTTGCATTATCTAAAATCTAAAGGCTAGTGTTAGAGTTGAACTAATGAAAAACGAAATGACTTGATCTTGAGAACCTTGGATTCTAGATATCAAGCGATTCCTAAACAATGAAATGATCCAAATTATACTGGGTATGCAGGGAGAATTCAAGAACGGATTGATTGGCCGTGAGTTTGATTCTCGTACACCCAATGGCCCAAAGCTGAAAGGCGAGGATATACTCACAACTCTGCTGGGTATTCAACCAGATCAATCGAAGTGGTGGGATTTGGCTGCAGTCATTGCCATTGTTGTTTCTTTCAGATTTACTTTCTTCATCATCCTTAAGATCAAAGAGAGAGCTTCACCTCTTTTCCGAGCATGTTATGCCAAGCAAACTATAAAGCATCTCAAGAAGCGACCCTCATTCAGAAAAGATGGACCTATTTTCCCTTCCAAGAGACATCAACCTCTCCATCCCTTGTCCTTCCAAGAAGATCTGAACTCTCCACTGCAGTAGAAGCAGAAACTGAAATCCTGTCATTTTCGCTACCTTTTTTTATATTTCCAGTGGTACCTGAAATACAGAAACACCTTGATGTATTATGTCTAACATGATGCAGAATTTCGAACAAGAGAGACTGAAGTGAGAGGGAGTGAGGAGCAAAATAACAAATCAAGAAAGTAAAAGTTGTCTTATCAGAATCTCAATAGAACAAATGTTTGGGATACAGAGCCACCATCAGAAACGGTGTCATAATGATAGTAGAGACCGTAGATAGAGGGTATGTTAAGCTCGAAGTATAGCAATTCCCTACATTGTGATACTTCAAGAGAATGATTATTAATCTTTCTCAAAAAAAAAAAAAAAAAAAAAAGAATGATTATTAATAAATTTACAAAAACTATGAAACTACATAACAGTATGTAACTTAGTAATATCATACTACACAACATTCCAGGATATCATAGTCAGCAAAACAACTCAGATCGAGAAATGCAAAATTACAAGCTGTCAGATTATTGTATTAGTCTGATTGAGCATTCCCCAGTAATTAGCTTCTACATTCAACATAAACACATTAAACACATTCGCTACTCAACCAAGAGCTGATGAAAAGCTAATGAGCTTTCTTTAAGCAATAAAGCACAGGTTTTGCAGGTCAAAGTAGAAACCTTATAATCCTATATGGCTTGTTTTTTCTGCATTCTATGTCAACCCTGATCAGCCAAAAGACTACGAAGACTTTAAACTCATTGACTGCTTGAACCAAGATCCCTCGACCTCAAATTTGCCTCCAAGCCAAGTTGGTGGGACTTGCTGGCTACACTTGAGACATGCTCATCCCAGGCAAGTGGATAAAATTTTGCTCAATAAGACGTAGAAAGCTAAAGAAAAATAATAATGCAAACATCCAACAGGGATTCAATAACTGAGCTTTACTGTCACACAGCAGCTCAAAAATAAGTTACTGGAACAAATAAGTATAAGTAAAAAACTGCTGTTACTCTTGTCATGTCTTTCTGCAATTAAACCTCAAGTTTCTCGAGGGTGAGTCAAGCCACGAAAGGTTGGTGTCAACTATGAAGGGGACAGTACTCAAACTTTGACGTCTTCTAAGGATCCAATCTGACTGTACCAATGACTTCTGTTGCTGGGCACATAGCCCTAACTCGATCAGAGGTACTGACATGGCACTTGATTAGGGCTTCTCAGTTGCAACTGCTAGAGTCAATCAATCTGAAACTTGTCTAGAAGTGTTGACAGCTATCGAGGTCCTATCTAGTACTAACCAATGTCAGTCTTTGGGAGCTATTCAACCCTAGTTTAAGATAACTAAGACCTAATATATCCTCAGCCTGGAACTCAGGGGTTCCTAGAATGACATCAATCTTAATATTTAATAATTAAGGCTATATGGCATTACAAATTCTACAGAATGACTTAGGTCGCTAGTTTATAAGCTGACTTATGACCTAAGTTAGGTCATAAGATTATTGGTTCTTTACTATAGCTAAAAGCCTAAAAATTAGTAGGTTCCTAGAGACTTAATACTTGAGGGTGTATCTACAGATTACTTAGTGGTCAAGGAGATAGACCCCTACTGTCACAAAAAAAGAAGTAGGAGATTTTGGGGCGTTGGGGGTTCCTTCCTCTGTTCCTTACAAGAGGAACATCCAAACAGGTAACAAGTTTCCACAAAATAAACCACCCCCTTTGAAGATTTATAGATCCAATATACAAATGATGAGTTAAAACATGAATTTGCCATATTGATCTATGCCCTTTTCCATTTATGAGAAACACACTACAATATGCAGCTTATGACAAGTTGTAATTATCTTGCGGTTAGCATCATAAAATTGTTGCAAAATTCTTCAACATAGCAAGACTGAACTTAGAGAATATGAGAAAGCAGGAGAGAGACCTTCTGGTTTAGGTCCCAGGAACAGAAAAATTAGCGTTTCAGTATCCCATCTCCTGCTGACCAACAAGGATCAATTATAATTCCAGAACAGAGCAGAGATGAGGCATGCTAGGGTACTGCAAAAAGACAAAAGTTGAAAGATCATAAAAATTTAAACATAAAGCAAATAAATAGTGAAATTATAGGCATAGTTTTAAATACAGCTACTGTTTAGCTTATAAGAATCTAGAAAGAAGAGCATGCATTCAACCAATGCATAAGGACTGAGAATTTAAAAAAAACTAGCATCGCTTATAACAAACTCATATGCGACTGACGCACAAGCAGTAAGCACCAGGAATATTGATATCAACAGTAATCAGAAAATCAGGCTTATAGAATATCAATATATATTTCTCAAGCAGCGTCTGTCAGATAAAAGTAAAGCATACAGTGATTTTCATGTTCTGACTTTAGCAACAATTTAGATTACAAATGAATCCTGCACTCATTGCCATCTCCTAAATCCATGATAAAGGTTCTTCTTTACTTCATGGTTGAAAGGCACTTCTTTCTGGCTAATTGTTCTTCTCATTGGACACTCCATTTTCAGTGCGGTTTTCAAACCCATGATAAGGAACTTCAACCATGGGCTTGGGCGTTGGACGTCCATTGAAGTCTTCTGGAAAAAGTTCAAAATGAGGACCAAAGTTGAACTTGACCACACAATTTGGTTGATGGGGAAGAGTATACATTGAAGCAGCAGGATAGTAACGACCACCATATAGATCTTTAAAAGCAACACCTTGGCATACCCCATTTTTAAAAAAAGATATCTCACTTCCTGCACAACAAATCAATAGTCATTCCAACAGTTACGTTTACATAAAAAACACACATCGTATCAGTGATTCTACTTCACAAAAAGAGGATAAAATCCTTTTTGCATTTAAATTCCAAGAAAGTGCTTGTTGAACCCTGATAAAGCAATGAAGTGGCAGGTTGCCTGCTTAGTTTAAATGAATTAACACAATAGAGGGTTTGCAATGACTTTATCCAACACAAAATAAGTAAAATGGGTGTTGTAATTGGCTGGTATCACCACAACAAAAGTCTCTGCTCTTTTATCTCCGGGAACAAAAGAGTAACGGCCAATACATGTAATGGCCTCTCTCAGTACCTAGCAGCTGGTCCAAAGATCCACCTCTAAAGACTAAAGAGGATAGACTCAAGCAGTGCAGATCAACCCACTTCAGCATAGTCAATTGCCGAATTCATGACTTCAAATTTCCTGATTCACAAAAATTTGATAATCAACCTAAATCATGTATACCCTAGTTACAATCTCCTGTAAAGACTGATTTCGACCTCTAAGCTTTTCCCCTAAGTGAGAAAACTAAATGATACACTGCAATAAGATCAGCTTTTCTCTCTCTTCTTCACTGTTCCCTCACAGAGTAAAGTTAACCCAAAAAATATAACAAAAATTCAGAAACAGATGATAGTACAAGTAGCAAATGCAGTATAATATGCTAAGGTTTAGTTCAACTCTGTTATGGTGCCGGCATTCAAAAGCATAGAAAGATTGACTCATATATATTCGGAATGCAATGGCATATTCATAACTGAAACAGAATGTCTATGCAAGTAAAATTAAAACCAAGATAATGAAAGGCGTGAACACATGAGAAAAACATCAAGATTGCACTCACCAGGCACTACTTTCACATCAGCCTCTTTGGCTTCAGTTGCGGTAGCATACCTCTGCCCCTTGTACCAAACCAAATGCGGAGGTTTGGGGGCATAAGACCCCCCATCCGGCAAGTTTATATAAAAACCTATAACATCACCTTCCTTGTACCCTTCCTCTCCATACTTCTCCCTCAATGCCTTATGCACCTTACTCCCATCAATGTCCCTATACCCAAAGCTGTTCCCATCATACCCTACCGGCGCCTGAAGGTCCCCTTTGTCATTGGACCACCCGAGCCTGGTGTGGCCTGTCTCTCCCAAGCTCATTACCCTTATTTCAAAGTACCAAGCGCCTTCCACAACTCCCCTAGTGGCCCTCACCATCCTATACCCTTTGGTGCTGCCGGCGCTCATCCGGTCGTCGCTGACCTCGACTTTCTCGGCCTTGTAAACCTTGGAGAGGCAGATGGTCATCTCCGGCGTGTCGTCGGACTTGTCCGGGAACCTGGCGACCGGAGTGACGAGGACCTTGTCCTCTCCGGGGAGGTTGGTGTTGTTGTTGGCGTTGGGCTTGGTCTTCTTCTTCCCTTTCCGGGTCGACTTTGTGACCCACACATTGTTGTTCTTCTTCTTCGACTTCTTGGGTTGCTGCTGCGCCGGGTTCGATTCGGGTACGGGTTGGGCCAATTGGGCCGGGTCCGGGCCCTGAAAAGCCGGCGCGGATGCGGTGGGGGTGAGACAAGAGAGATTCTTCTGCTTCTTGGGATGCGGGTCTTCATCGTCGTTGTTGTCGTCGTCGATTTCGATGTCGTTGTCTTGGGATTTGAGAGACTCGGAGAGATCTTCGGAGGCTTCGGTTTCGGTTTTGTTGCCGTTGAGAGGGTCGGTGACCGGTGCTGGTGGTGGTGGTGGGTTGATAATAAGCTCGGGTTCTGTTAATGTAATGGGCTCGGCGGTTGCGGCGGCCGAGGTGGGTTTGGATTGTCCGTCTTCTTCTTCGTCTTCTTCCATGTAGTTGGATTGGAGGTTGGCCATTATGATAGTTGTTGAAGTGAGATTGTTGGAGTGAGAATGTGGATTTTGAGAGCTGAAAAGTTGAAGTGGGAACTCTACTGGGTTTTGTTTCAGTTTGGGATTATTTAGATTTAGGGTAAATAGACGAGGTGCTTCTGTCTTCCATCGCTAAGTGTCGGGTGTGTTGCACGTGGTTCTGATTCTGAGGTCTTTTTTGTAAAACGCAATGTTTCTGGGCTCCTCCAAATTCTGGTTTTCCCTCCAAATTGTGTTTTACAAAATTGAGAGTTCCAAATTCTGTTTCCTAAAAGTAGCGTTGAGAAAAGGACATGAAATCTAGGCAGCCTTACTAGGCCAGATTTATCTTTTGCGGGAATGTTAACCAAGTTTTAATCTAATCCTGAACATAAGCATTGGTAGCTAGTAAGAAGGTATTGAGATATCTACAGAGAACTAAGAACCATATGCTTGTGTATAAGTGTGTTAAAAACCTTGAACTTGTAGGCTATACAGATTCAGACTTTGCAGGCAACTACCCTGCATCAATGAAGTCTACTTGTGGTTACGTAAACATGTTGGTAGATGGTGTTGTGGCTTGGAAAACAATGAAACAATCTTTAACTGCCACGTCCAACAGAACTAATAGTTTTACATAAAGGTGTATGTGAGGGTCTATGAATCAATAATTTCTTCTTGAAAACCAAAGTGTTGGGTAACATTCTAAGCGGAAAGTTGAGGGTTCATTGTGACAATCAAGCTGCTGTTTTTTTTTTGTAAGAATAGCAAGAGATCTAGTAACTCCAAACATATAGACTTGAAGTATTAAAACAGAAAGTGTGGTGAGGTTGACATAGTTGTTATTAAAACAGAAGAACAACTTGCCGATCCATTTACCAAGGCACTATCAGTTTTAGTTTTCAAGAAACACATTGAAGACATGGAGTTCTATCATATTTTAATTTTTGACTCTAGTGGGAGCAAAAGTTTAATAAATGTGATTTGGTTTCTGGTTTTAATTTTCATTTGGATAAGTAGTTCAAATTCAGCAACAATTTGTATTCCTTGTTTTGATTCATGAATAAAGTTGAGGTTTTTCAGATATATTATGTTACTTTTGAAGCATTAATTTTAAAATTTTAAAATTTTATTACTGTGAATTTGTTGATTGTCAGGTGGATGGTTATATGCATATATTTAGTTAAGTAGCAAACATATTATCCACTAGTGTTAAGTAAATAATGTTTGCATTATGACTTTGATGTTCAAAGTTTTTAATTGGACTTAGATCAAGTAACTATTACATCATGATATACATTGATACTTGATCTTCATCATATCTGTGTTATGGTTCATGTGAAATTTAGAAGGTAATATGGTTCATGTGAAATTTAGAAGGTAATATGTGTAATCTGGAACAAGTATGTTTACATAGGCATGTTTATTTCCAGGTTCACTATTAGCTGCTATAGTTTTGACATAACTAAATGGATCTTAAGCTCTTATAAAAATTTCAGTGCACACTTAAGCTATTTTCAAATATGTGTTTTCATACAATTGTTATATAGACAATATTGGTCCAAGTGGGAGATTGTAAAATATGTTTGGACCTAATATAAGCTATATTAAGAAACAATTGAAAGATACAATTTTGTTTAATAGGAAATTTATTAGGAGAATATTTCTTGTTATTAGATGAGAGTATATCACTCATCTGATTAGAAATCCATTATGTTGATTGTGATATGATAACACCAAAACTCATTTGATAGAGTATTCAACTAGAATCACTCGCTTATGAGAAAAGGTTTTCTAGCTTTATATACAGGTGCTTTAGAGTCTCTGTTCACTCAGTATAGAAGACTCAAGGTGTATTGTAGCAAGGTGCTAAGGCGTTGGGATTGCAAAGGCTGTTTAATCTTGTTGCTGTGTTTTTTTTTTTTGCTGCTCAAGTGCTCTGGCTAGTACATTCGTAGAACTGATAAAGTTGGTGAGTTCTTGTTTCATGTTTCAGTATTGTATTGATCATTGTGTTGTGTTTATATGCTTGTGAAATGATCTTGGATGCTCATTAAGTTTTACAGAAACTTTAATAGAAATTTACTAGCTGTTACCATCAATGCGACTTTAACATACCAAAACTTGAGCTGGGAGAACTTCAGCTAATGTATGTGTGAATAAATCAATGAGTTCAGAGATTCACTCATGTCTTCTGAGAGTTTAGAAAAGTTCTGCATTAGTGTATTCGGATGATAGTGTGACAGCAAGAGTTTCGGACCACTCAACGTTAAAACAGATAGCAAAACTAGGGCATATTCAGGTCAGATTAAAATCATGGCAGTTATCGCAAAATATCGCATGCCAGCCTGTTCAAGTATATGGTTCCATTGAAGGATAAGTATGGATAACTAGATAACTTCAGATAATCAATCCCCTTGAGATATTTGGCTGTAAAAAGTTTCACCCAATGAAGAGTTCAGGACCAATACCCTCTAAGCTTACCAAGGAGGCACAGTATCTATAGAACTCATCCAATTTAAAATATAGACTCTAATGGATGTGTTCCCCCCATGAAAATTACAGTTCCATCGACTAGTTACTCGGCAACAGCTCTAATTGATTTAGAGTTTAAACGAGTCATTAAAATTCTAATGAGCATCTACCTGCTCACACAAGTATAGCCGTATAGGTGACTCCATCTACTGTTCTTTCTGGTAAATGAATTGAACCTCCAGCACCTAAAAACATGACATGCAAGTACGTTTAAGAATAAATAAAAAATTGCTGAACCACTATATCTTTTTCCAAAAACTGGTGGCTTGTTCTTTCTTTTTCATACAAATTTGATCCATAGTGCATACAGGGAGTATTCCAAAAGTGCTCATTTGTAAATGAATGAGATTTAAGAGCCTAACCTATGGTAGTCTGCCCGCTCTCACATAGTATCTCCATGTTGCTGGCCAAAAATAAAATCTTGGCTGAGAAAGTCAAAAACTAAGCCTCCTTTGGCACATTACATCATGTCCGGGTCACGAAAACACTACTTCATTGCTCGCCTCTTTCTTGACTTGCTGTCCAAGTTAAGGTCAGAAGACAAATTTTCTCGCTTAAATTTTTGAACCATAGTGTATACCTGCACCAGCATAACAACTAGAGGGTAAAGTGCAATATAAAAATTTCTTATCAAGGGAATACAAAAACCATTTTAATCCATTCTCTGCACCCCTTCAAAATAAAGAGCTATGGAAAATCCAAAATTATTTGCAACTGTTTCTTTGAAATTACTTTATAAGTCAAGGTCAAGAACATGACTGAGTAGAAATATCAGATCACCTTTTTTACACCAGATGTCAATCCCATGTTTGAAAGTACCTCGGCATCCACACATTTCCAAGGCACAATGTCTTTGTCCCGCTTGCTAACCAGGTCATTTATCCCACCTTCATTTTAATGAAAAGCAAAGTATGATGTGAATACCAGATACAAAGAGCAAGATCAGTACTTTTTGTTTCCTGTGATGGCAATTAAATGTGTAATATAAGTGGAATTATTTCCTCTTTTTATTTTATCATTCTTTTGTGTACATAAATTACACTAAATCCAAACATAACAGAGTTTTTTTTTATCGAATGCACAACTATTATGCTACAATACAATATTGTGAGTTCAACTCACGATCTCTCGCTTACAAAGAGAGACTTATGCCACTAGACCAAATGGTACTGGGCAATATAATAGAGTTTTAACTAATACATAAAAAGCAAGTTTGTATTCAAAGCAGCTCTTTGTACAATAAAAATATGCGTGTGTGTGTGTGGGGAGAGAGAGAGAGAGAGAGAGAGAGAGAGATCAGACCTTCAACACGTAAAATCAACAATTCCACATACATCTTGAGTCGGATATGAGAGAAAACATGGACATATTCTCCCACATGTTCCCTGGAAACTATGTCACAGGTCTTTCTGGGTTGAAGTGTGAAATACTTCTTCAAATATTGGTCAATTGCCTTTCTCCTAGGAAGCAAGTCCACTTCTCCTGCCAATGAGACAGATGGGAACTCCCAGAGGCCAGCAAGCAACCCTTCATCTGGCCTTTTTACCAGAAGAAACCCATTGTTGATCTGGTGTCTTTTTAATGATTCCTCATCTCCCACTATTTCCACAACACATACAGCAGAAAACTCATGTCTTTGTTTAGCCTTTACCACCTTAATTGGATAATCTGTAACCACCACAGAACTATCATGCCTAGATATTGATAGTGCACAACATTGGTCAGATACAGGACATGTGCCGCAGCTTGGACTTGATCGGGTACATACAGTTGCACCAAGCTCCATTAGAGCCTGATTGAAGTCCCCAGGCTGGAAAGGGTCAACTAATTGGGCTGCTAGTTTCCTAATCATATAAACATGAATAAGGTGATCATCACATTAGTTAGCATTAGACAGAATTTTAAGGCCGAGACTTACAAATGGTCCTGTGGTTTGAGCTCATAATTAATTCTGCCCCTTTACTTTTAACTGTTACTTTAGTCAATCTTGTTCCACAGTACACATATTCTTCATTTTAACCCAAAGAACCCGTGTTAGAATGTAAAAAATGCAATTAACTTCATGTATCTCCTTGATTCCCTTAAGTAGTTATAGCCTGAACTTTGTAGGAAAAAAAAAAAAAGGAAGAATTTGTTTAATTTAAACCAAGATTGACTATATAGCAAACCAGAGGGTGCTGGACACTTTTAACGCACTGCAGCAACATCAATAACTATCCAAAATCACACAGACCATTCGAAATTTTCAGCCAATATAAACACTGCCACCAAAATGATTGCATGCTTTTGTCATGTAATATTAGCTGCACAAGGTTTCCTTCCCTTTATATATCAATTGGAAGAAGTAAATAAGTTCCTATAGGTACTACAACTACAACCAGCTGTAAGCATAATGCACATCAATATATATCTGAAGCAATCAAATTGCAAAACATTTATGTGCAGCTATGGAATTTCACAGATAAGGATATAACATACTTTAGCAGAGAAAAGGATTTTATTAACTGGAAAAGAAAAGTTTATAAACATTAAAAATGGATATATTAACAGCAATAAAAAAACAGATGACAGTCCTTCCCATTAAAAGAGCAATGAAGTTCAAGAGTAGTGTCCTGATCACCTGGTGAACAAGGAATTGGGAGTAACTTATCCAATGGTAGGTAATAACAAGAAAGCATGGGTTTTACCACCGTCGTTAGATCCAATGGTGACTGACCGCAAATTCCTTGATCACCAGGTCACAAGGAGAACACTCCCTTACATTCAAAATAACTTGTCATCCATAAAAAAAACAAAAAACTCACCAAAATTTCTTGACAGTCAAAGAATCTTTTGGATTGGCAGAAATAGCTTTTAGTCTAGCAGTCACCCTTATAACATTTCCATCCACCACTGGAACTGCCTGATATAATCACTCTTAGAAAATGCTCAATTGTGATAAAACAAAATTAGAGAACAAGAAGTTACTTACCTCTTTTAATGCAATTGAGGCAATTGCTCCAGCCGTATAGTCTCCGATTCCTGGTATTTTTCGTAGCTGAGAAACTGTTTTAGGAAATTGATCTCCTTCTGCAACAATCTTCCTGGCTCCCTATTAACATGAACAGCAAAGATTTAAGCTAGGGTAACTTCATTTATAAGATTAGGAAAGGAGCGCTGCTTGTTCTGTTCAAATCTGCTTCTACATTAAATTCCTTACAACTAGAAACACTTTCCTGTATTGAAATTGGTGGAGCGCACGATTCATGATGACCGTAAAAAACATCAAGGATCTTGTCTAAGTTTTCAATAGTGGTTTCCATTCTAGAATAAAAGTCTGGCGAAAGTTCATCTAAGCATTGAATGAATCATAGATTGTCAAACATCAAAAATTTCCTTTTCAAGATCATGTAGCTTATGTAATAACAATTCTCTTTCTTGAAAGCAAGGTTCTTTTATGTATTTCATATTGGTTGAGAACAATATTTTGGGAAAAATAAATATATGGTTACAAGATGAACTCAATAGGAGTCATTGAAAATGGATTTGATTTATAACTATTATCTTCTCTTCAGACTGGGATTCTTCCAAGAATGACATAATTACTCATCAACGGTTCCACCCCACTTCCAAATGTCACTACATTTCCACAGTTCCACATGAGAAGATAGCCAAAGTAGCTATTTTCCAGAGTTACCCGGGGAGACCATGTACAGACTACAGATGGGATAATGCAGCTCTTACAATCACTCCGACTTCTTTTGTTTCAGGTTTAATATGATTGAGCTAGAAACAGAAAAGTACGAAACCTGAAGCAACAGGAAAACTTGCTAGAGGGTGTACTTGCTGCCTTGTCTTCTTACATTTATGGCCGAAGACCCTAGGGGTCAATCTTTTGAATCACTTTGATTCCTTTACCAGATAACAGAATCAAAGTTTCATCAATTAATTTATCCAAGAGAAAAGCCAATAATATGCACAATATTCATGAAATATGTAAATGAATATTTTCTTTCATAGACTCAACCTTCTTCTAGCGTGGCTGATATACACCATAAACTTCTATATATCCGACTCAACCCTAGAATTCTAATGCTAAACCAGAAATGTTACAACCATCACTTTCTTATCTCTTCTTTCTTTTTTTTTTTTTTTTTTTCCATTCATAAAGAAAGCAAATATTGATAACAATATTTTCAGTCTTCTAAAGCAAACCCAACATATTGCTTCTAATACCAAAATGAAGCATGAACTGGAAGCATGCTGTCACTTAACAAAGAGTGGCACTTTCCAACTTCCTGTACATGGTTGCCTTTGCGAGTGTTAACCCTATCATGCAGAGTAAGAGAACCTATAAGCTTAACCTTCTCAGGTGCCTCAGCCGTCCATATGGACCCAGCTGTTGAAAAGTCTGGATAAGAAATATTTTCACACAAACACCTAATGAAAAAGTTCCAAGAATACCTGACAAGAGACAACTCCAAGTCTCCAACTTCCATCTTCTCACATCTCTCCTCTACTATCAAAAAGTCCGACTCCTAGCAACATTAACAGGGAAGATAACTTCCACAACTCCAAATCATTTAAAATCTTCAAAATCGAACCCCAAATTCCAGATAAAATACTTTAAGCCAACATGGCACAATGAAGATTTAATAAAGAAGATCACCCACCGAAATGTCTTTCCAAAACATCACTCTTCCTCCATTTCCTGTCAACAATTAGCAGCACTGAAAAGCAGCTCATATGTTCCCTGTGCTACAGCTTGATCGCCAATAGCTGGTCTTTCACAAAACCATTTCCATCGTAAACATGTTCTGTCCAGATGCTGGATTCCCACTTCCCCAAAAAAGCTTTAGTCCCCACAAGGCAGGTTTCAACCCCACTCCCTCTCCTTCCTCTTGTGTTGTGATACCACATCCCTTCCTGCCCAACAAACTGCTCCATCTTACCCTCCTATAATCCATGCCGTAGAAATATATATAAATAAATAAATAAAACATCAGGTTGTCTATCCTTGCAGTTCTAAATGATAACAGGTGATATGTCTGCAAGCTGCCAGGTGCTTGGAGATGTTAGCTAACCACCCACAGAGAAATGCCTTTTCATCCCTTTGATATTGTCTCCCAAAGGGATCCCAAACTATTTCATGGGCCAAAAACCTACCCCACAAGGCCACAACCCAACACTGCTGCTAACCTCTCAATCTTCCTCTCTTCTGTATTTATTTGACCAAAAAGCATCGGACAGCACTCAATAACACTCCAGTAGTAAAACTAAACTCGAGTGTTTAGAAACATAACCAAGCAGTCAGGAGTCACCTTATTCTACAACATTTCACCTCACACCTTTCCTGGGATGATAAAAGATCTGAAGTTCTAAATTTGTCACTTGTTGTAAGGTAAGTAGACTTCCACTAACACCATGGGCTGTCAACCGCATAGTATTTGACAAAACTAAATGCAATCTTCTCCTCCCACCTATTAATCTAACAAAACTTATAACACGATTGATACCATTATCAAACACCAACGTAAACGAATATCAAAAATAAAACAACAAGTAGGACATGTTATTAGCAATGAGCAGAGACAGCACCTCTAAAAGAAATCGTGCTCGTCGGTAGTATCCCAACCCAGCCCACATTTCATTCACCTCCTACAAAAAAAATTGAAAAATTAGTCAATTACTAATCAAAATGTTAATGTGAGTGCCAAATTGTCAATCTAGAAAGAGAGAGACCTCAAGAGAAGCCTGGGCTAGGCTGTGAATGGTGGGCCACTTGCTCATCCAACGATTAAAGTAGTGAATCACAGCCTGAACCCTAGTCTGCTGCAGCATCACTTCCGAGACCCAAACCCTGTACACATGCACCTCCACGTCATCCTCTTGTTCTCTCCAAGGCAGGTCCCTGCGGTTGAGGCCGTACCATTTCAGCAGAGACGCCCTGATTTTCTGGGTCTCGTCTTGGCTGAACAAGTCTTCTATGTCTTGCTCCGACGATTGATCGCACCGCCTTAGGGTTTTTGTTAGGTTGGCGACGGCTGCAGTGGCGGTCTTCTTCTTCTTCTTGTTGACTACCATGGTTTGAGGACGGAGTCGGAGTGTGGAATCGAAGGAGATGGGGGAGACGAGGGATGGGCGAGGTCCCGGTGAGAGTAGAGGAAGGCGGTGCCCTCGTGTTTGGAGCCTTTTTGAAAAATTCGAATTCGGAGACAAGTTCATTTTAGTAGGTATAAATAAACTCCATTTTTCACAGAAGAAGCTTGGCTCGTCCTAACCAAAGCCAACCATACAGCGACACGTGTTTTATTTTAATTAAGAATTCTTTATGCTGCTGAAGAGATAACGGGATAAGTAACGGGGCTTTTAACCCGGACTCCCGCTGTTCACTCTCCTCTTCTCTTCCAACCTCACAGCCATGCCTTCTTCCTCTATGAACGAATCAAAACTGTTGGTAAGTATTGAGATTCAAAATCAAATTTCGTTTAGTCTCTGCTTGGAGGACTCATAGTCATAGCAAGTCGGACGACCTCCGAGTCTCCGACATTCATGAATCAATTTCCGACCTCCGGTTGGCGTCGTTTATATTATTATTTTTGGGTTTATGATTTCACGAATATAGATATATATATATATATATATATCTGGAAGTCTTAATTTGATTTAGATTGTGTTGTGGATGGAGTTGCACGTGTTGTAGTTAATATGGAGTTGTGGGTTGCATATATTTCTGCTTTAATGTACTTAATTTTCCAGAAATTTGTATGCTTTCTTAAGAAGAATATGTTTGGGTATGAACTGTTGCCTTTTGTTTTGTACCTTTCTAATCCAAAGAACTCGTCATTAATTTGAATAGATAGATTTCAATTTGTTCTTCTTTGTTTACATTTCAAGTTGGTTACTAGGTTCTCATTAGTAAGTTACTTTGATGCAGGTTAATGGATAGTGCGGATTGTACAAACTTAGGCAATACGGCAAACTTACTTTGAAACAGAACTGACTCAACCGTCTGATATTCTGACTCAAGTAAGGCTAAGTTCATGAATTGTTATCACCCTAATTTGAATCCTTAAACTGTCTTTTTAATCGTGATGTCAATATATATAGAGTTACAATATTTGCTTTTTATTTGCTCACAGTAATGTTGGAAATTGATCATGGTTACTAGAAGATGAGCATGGCTATTGGAAGTTGTATATGATATTTAGATGTAATTGATATCTCTTCTCCAATCTTTCAGGCAACATATGTTGAATTATTTGACTCTATTATTGTTGGTTGTTGAAGATTAAGATATTTGGATGAAATATTTGGATTGCATTTATGTTCATCTAATAACAGAGAACACACGAATTGAAGTTTGAAAGCAATTTATATAAATGATTCTTTTAAGTTTGAATATGATTTGATTTGTTATTTATGAGTGATTGAATTGATATTTTGTAGGAAGCGTTGACACAAGAAAGTGTAGTATCACAAGAGGAAGACGTGAAGAACACATATCATAATTGGAAGATTGAGCTCAAGATCATTTTGCATGTTCAGATATTGTAACTTATAATATATAAATGAGTAGAAATTGCCAAGGTCAACATTATATGTATAAATTTTGACATGAAGTTGTCCTCATTCCTATGCATGAATTGTAAATGTTTTTTGTAGCACTAGCAGTTTTTGCAATAATGTATGTGAAATTCTACTCTGTTGAAGGAAATATCAATACATTGCACAGACTCAAAACTTTCTTGAGATCAGTATATAGAATTTCACCAGTTGTCCAAAACTTTCTTGAGTCTTTTTTGTTGAAGCATATATCAGAAACATGTTCATATGAAGAAGCTTATAAGCAAGTATATAGCAAGTTGAGTAAGAACATGTTCATTTCATATGTACCTGTTACTTGATACTACAGATATCCAAGCCAGTAGTAGGCAGCACTGATAGTGAAACATTGTTTCTGCATTATAATTAGATTAAACTTAAAAGTCTTGACCAAAACGAAGAAGTAAAAACAAAAATTCCATAAGAAAACTTGTATAATAATGAAAATGTAATATCTCAGGATTTCAAATTCTTATTTTTAATATTATTTTGAGCTATTTTAAATTCGAATTTCCGTTATTATTTAAATTCTTATTAGCTTTTGAAAATTTTTAGAATTATTTTGTCTTTTGAGCCCATAGGATTAATCTAGACGTCGTTATGAGTTCGTATGATTTTTCGAAGTATCGTTTGGACATCGGAGCTATTTTTAATGATTTTTAAAAGTTGGTATTATCCAAAAATTTAATTAAAAATAGAAATTGAAGTGTGGATTGATCTGGTTCGTGAGATCATTTCCAGATCTTGGTCGTTGATTGCATGATAAATAAAAAGGTATGGATCAGTTTGGATCAGTCCAGACGACAACCCAGACCGACACCGGGTCCGGGGTGTGACAGAGTGGTATCAGAGCTGACTAAGTTTTCGACATCCTAGATCTGTGAAAATTTAAGACCTTTAGAAACTAACTTTAGGACTTTATCAGTTATTAAGTGGGCGAGTAACATTATATTTAGAATGGGAATTGAGTGAGAGTGACTTTCTTACAATTTGGTTTGAAAATTTCCGTTTGTTCAAATCTTATTCTGTTTTGGTTTGGATTTCAAAATGTGTTATTCGTTTTGTTCACAACTTTTACGATTTGAAATAATTTTGTACTGTGATTCCAACACTTTCGTTGTTTGTTACCTTTTTTGAGAATAATTTTAAGGATTAAATTCAGTTTGCCCCCTCGTACTTTAGGTCAATAATCAGTTTGGTCTCATATCTTTTTTTTAATAACGTTGGTCCTTGTACTCTCAAACATCATCAACTAAGTTCAAAATTTTAATATGCCTTCAAAAATAATATTATTTGCTGACTTGAAACTGACATGGGGATTCACATTTAAGCTTTTTAACCTACAAATAAGGCAAATAAACATTCTAACGACCAAACTCGCCTATTTTTGCACTAAAATTCAAATTTTGGACTTAGATGATGTCATTTGAGAGTACAAGGACCAACGTTATTAAAAAAAGATATGAGACCAAACTGATTATTGACCTAAAGCACGAGGGGGCAAACTGAATTTAATCCTAATTTTAAGCGATTTATTTTTAATACAAAAGTGATAAAAAATAACTGTAGTTCTTAATTGCACCTAAGAGCTTGGTTCTTGTATCTTAGGATAAGGTTATCGCTTGTGCAGCAGGTTGAGAATCTTGTCCGAAGATGTCATTTTTGTTTGATTGAAGTACGTTCTGAAATTTTGTTGTTATTTGAAAAATTGTTTATCTCTCTTTTGTGTTAGTTAAATGAATTTCAGTATTTGAATTTCGAGACGAAATTCTTTTAAGGAGGTAGGATTGTAATATCTGGAATTTCGGTTTTCTATTTTAAAAGGAAAATTATTTTCGAGCTATTTTTTTTAATTTCTAATATTCTTTCAATTCTTTGTGACTTTCGAAAATTATTCAAATTTTTTGGTTTGTCAAAATTTATCTTTCGAGCCCATTACGAGTTTGTAGGATTTTTTTCGGAGGATCGTTTGGATAACGAAGCTATTTTTAATGATTTTTTGAAGTTTGTATTATCCAAAAATTTAATTAAAAATAGAAATTAAAGTGTGGCTTGATCTGGTCCGTGAGATCATTTCCAGATCTTGGTCGTTGATTGCATGATAAATAAAAAGGTATGGATCAGTTTGGATCAGTCCAAACGACAACCCAGACCGACACCGGGTCCGGAGTGTGACAGAAACATTGTTTCCGCATTAACCATTTCCAATAAGAACATGCATGGCTACTGAATTTCTCATTCAAACTGAACATCCACACTACAACATTGCTATCAATGATAGCAATCAAAACCCCAAGATTAACTAAGTAGTCAAGTTTCAACTCAGCATTGACACACAAACTTCAAAACCCAAAATCAAATTCTCACAACACAAACATGGAATTCCGGACTGTTGTTCTTCAATGGAGCACCTAACATGGCAAGAGATATGAATTAGCGATTAAAATCAGATCGAGGCATCGTTGCTCCACTGATGAAGGTGAATACTGGCGAAATTCCATCAAGTGTTGAAGAACTAAGAGATCATCCCTCCATTTGTAATTGATTTTGAATCTCAATACTTACCAACAGTCTTGATTCTTTTACTCTGACCTATTCGTTCATAGAGGAAGAAGACGAGGCTGTGTGTTTGGAAGAGAAGAGAATAGTGAACAATGGGAACGTTAGACTCCTCGTTATTTATTGAGGCTGTGTGTTTGGAAGAGAAGAGGAGAGTGAGCAACAGGTTAGACTCCTCGTTATTTATCTTCAACAACATAAAGAATTCTTAGTTAAAAAGAGTACATGTGTCGTTGTATGGTTGGCGTGGGTAGGACGAGCAAACCAGGCTTGGTCTGCCAAGTTTCTTCCATTTTTTACATCAAAAACTTTTTGTTTATCTATTTATTTGTATTGGCGGTGACAAGTTTTGTATTGGCATCGGATCTTATGATGGATGTCTTGCTGCCGGTTCTTTTCCCAACGGTAGAGTAGAAGGTGACGTTGAGACCGCTGATGGCGGTTTCTAATACAAAATGTTTGCTTGAGCTTTCCAGGTTAATGGAGAATGAGCTCGAAGAACAGATGGCTTTTACCAGTTTCTTAGGCTTGATGGGAGATTATGGGACCTAGGGGATCCAAGCCAGGCCAATCGTAATTCTTCTTAGGGTGGGGGCTTGATTCTAGGCCTTGATCTTGGATTTTACAGATGGTTGGATTGGGTCTTTATGGCCTTGTATAAGATCTAAAGTTTGGATCAAGTGCGGCAAGCTCAGTGCATTTGGGGTGTTCTTTTTAACTTTTCTTCTAAGTGTTCTTAAGTTTGTAGAAATAAATGTGCTATAAGCTGCTTTTAGAAGGTGAATGTACTTTTGTTTTTAGGATCCTCGATGTAGCTAGGGTTTTAGTACTGAGTAATTCCTTGTATTGTTTGCTGAGCTATAAATCTTGTTGACTACTTGATTCAAAAAAAAAAAAATTTAGTTTTATGGAGAAACATAACTAAACAATCACATTTTCTGAAAAACCAAAAAAAAAATATTTTTAACATACTTTTTTAACTCGATTAATACTTCGCCGGTACCGCTTCCACTCCCCCAACTCTATCTTGTATTAGGAGCAGACATTCATCCACATCCGCCACCATAATAACATCATGTTCCTACAAGAGCAAAAAGAAAAATTTAATTCAACAAAATAAATGTTTGAGATTTCACGTTAAACAAAATCTAAATTCTGGATTATAACGGATATATCTTTGACTGAGACATCCAAGCACACAAGAAGATTGTGGAGTATTTATCTTTTTCATGATGTATATGACATATTTGACAAAAATATTCAGTGGCAGTGAAACTAACAACTTCAAGAGTATGTGTGTCTACATCTTCTCTGATTCGCTTCATTTTATCCTGAACATATTAACCATCTTCTGGCACCTCTCCCCATTGATCTCCATAAAGTGTTGCATACACTCCTAAGATGTTTTGTATAAACTTCTTTTTGTAAAGCAAAAATAGTAATAAAAAAAGAGTTCAATTTTTTTTTACTAAATTTATCATTTCAACATGTAAGGTGATAGTCCTCTTTCATAGAAAGCTTATGCAAATTTCTTAAGAGATGAGTTTACCCGATTTGAATGTGTTCGGTAGTGACAATGTAGTGAGAGCAATTTTCAACGGCTTTATTTCTTCCTTCGTTCACTCGTTTAGAACATAAGACTAATTTGACGGAAAAAAAAAACTGAAGTCTAATGCCTCTTTTCTCGATGACCAACCAGATCCAGCGAGCTCTCTAGCACAACTTTGCTATATGAAAGTCGAAGTGAAACGACTACACTCCTGTTACCGCCATGACCTTGCTCTACGGAGCTCTTCGATTTTGCTTCACCATAACCGGAGGATCCAACAAGCTATCCATCATGGCAGGGTCAAAATTGGTGACCCAAACAACTATGATTGGAAAAGGAGATGCAACCCGACCAAAACCGAAAAATCCGATAATTTGGGCATGAGTTCATGGCTATTTTCTCTCGTCGCTTTGTAACAAAATCTCTAAAATGAAATTCATTCAACTAGATTCTCATTATCTTCTTTTTATATAACTTCCCAACTAACTACGTACCTAGCAATAATGCATGTGTATATACATCTAACTAATCAGTTAGACAAAACATCATGTTTTTTATTCTCTGTGTTTCAAAGCTTTAAACAGTTTATTTTCTATTTCTTTAAAATTAGGATGACTAGATTAAATAAACAATGATTGTTCCCATGAAAATAAGTTGACAACCGTTATCAATACTGATTATATATTTCGCCAAACAAAAACCACAAATCAATAGCCTAAAAACCTAAAAAACAAAATACTAGACCAACCAATTTAGTTGAGAAAATCCTTAAATTAGTTCATATAAACTCATTTGAATTGTGTTTACCTAAACTTGGCTTGGTTGTAGCACTTGTGTCAGGACCATGGAAAAGCTTCCGAAAACGTAAAGCGTGGATCACTAAACAAGAGATTATTATGTTCATCATTCGATTCTTCTATGCAATATGACAGATCAACATCAACTCATTTGAACTGCTTTTATCTAAACTTGGCTTGATTGTAGCACTTGTGTCAGGATCATGGAAAAGTTCCAAAAACGTAAAGTGTGGATCACTAAACAAGAGATTATCATGTTCATCATTCAATTCTTCTATGTAATATGGTAGACCATCAAATGGTGGTAATAATAAAGACTTACCAATTTCTTGTTGAATGCTCCTTTGATTAACACAATGCACTGATAGATGTCTACTATCAATTGCATCACCTGGTTAGACACTCTTCCACAAGAATGTGTCTTTGTTTGTTCATGTGATTGCATAATATATTTTTGGCTCGGAAATTACATATCACATTGTTGATCAGAACATGCCGCATCAGTACATATTGTTGAAATTGATGTGACGTCCTTAATAGATTGCATAAACTTTTGGTTTGGAAATTACATCATACTTTTGATCTGATACTTCTTATTTACATACTATGGATTCTGATGTGATGTCAACTGGATGCACAATAAACTCACGCTTATGATCATAAATGTCACTGTACAATTTTGATAATCAAGAAATTGTATGACTGAAGAACATCCATAAGTTGGTAACGAATAATGAAACATATTTTCATAACTATTCTTAGAACTTAAAGCGACTGGTTGAAATCGTTGGTGATGAAACATGTCGTTGTTAAGTGCAGTAACAATAGGCCACTCCTCCGGGTAAGAAGTATAATGATATGCAAATTTAGGATATGTCCTGTCAAACTCAAATGGTGGATGAGCAATAGTGTGACGGTATTCTTCTTCATACTCTATTGTTTAAGTGTTATTAACTTGACCGTTCATCTCTATCTCCGTGTCATCTAGTACTGACATAAAGATATTTTCTTCAGTAAGATTTGTTGCATGATTTAGGGTTTGGATTTTGTTCTTGTTATTAATTTTTTTATAAATTCTACAGAGCACCCAGTTATCCAATTACACAACCATAAATAGAAAATTTGTAAGGAACACATAAGGAGTATTACTAAAAATTAATTAAAACAAATACTTAATATATAATATAATAAAAAGGAAGGCAATGCAAAACTCATACATACCCTCATGTCATTTTTAGTCCTTTTGGCAGTACACTAATCAGGAACTCAGTACTCATATATGATCCAATTTGTCTTTTTTCTCTTTGGAGGTTATTCTATGTAGAAAACAAGAGCTTTTCTACAAAACCTCTACATTACCAGACCTTATTAATTTGTCCGCTCCTGTGGCCTTCCAATACTTACGGTCTCTTGGAGTAAAAAAATACCATTCTTTTTCTCCATAAGTATCATTTTTGCTTGTTTAAAAACAAATAGTTAAAGTAAATGAGTGTATTGAAAGATTTTTAGGTTAGGCAATGTACGACATCAATATACTAGAAAAACAATCATAAAGTATGCCATATCTATATCGAAAAAAGAAAAAGAATTGATAATGCATATATATATGTATTAATCAACATAAAAATACATACATGTTCCAATTAGACCAGCTAACAAATGATTATTAGAAGAAGACACTAAACAAAACAACATTAAACAAAACTAAATCAACACGGGTATGACCACAATGTGTTAATGCATGATATGCATGATATGCATCAATTTTGTCCTAAAATTGTAAATTGAGTCCTCAAAGTAGTAATATTAATCCTCAAAACAGTAATATGAGTCTTAAAGTTATAAATATTATTAGATATCACATGAGTGCGTATGATAGTAATATCAGTCATAAAAGTGGTAATATAAGTCTTTAAAGTTGCATCAATTCTTTTGTATCACTTTGAGGACTCAATTATCACTTTAAGCACATATTTTACCATTTGAGGACTGATGTTGTAACTAAAAATTTATAACTTTAAGGACTCATGTTACAACTTTGATGACTAATATTACTACTTTGAAGACTCATTTTACAATTTTAGGACAAAGTTGATACCCGTGTTGATTTAGTTTTGTTTAATGGTGTTTCGTTTAGTGTCTTCATCTAATAATCATTTGTCCATCTAATAATCATTTGTTAGCTAGTTTAATTGGAATATATATGTATTTTTATGTTGATTAGTGTGTATATATATATATATATATATATATATATATATATATATATATGCATGATTGACTCTTTTTCTTATTTTTCTTATTACAAGTTTTTTCATATATGATATAAATAAATGATTGCTTTTCTAGCGTATTGTTGTTGTCAGGACCCATCCCGAATTTTACCTTGAAATCCGAGGTAAACCCTGCGGGGTCCACCTTCAAGGAGAATTTACCGAAAATTCGGCATAATCTTTCTTGAAAATGGGCAACCCTTGCCTGAAAAATCTAACTTACACTTCTATAACTGAACATACCAGCCTCAACACCTAGAGTCTTCCTGCTCCCCAAGTTCGTCACACCTCCCAATATAACAATTACTCATCTAAAATAATCTCACAACCAACAACAAACAATTAATTCACTAACTGGTTACCAGAGCATCTCTAATAATGAAAGAATAACAATGAATAAAGATTAAGCGGAAGCAGCCTCTGACTATGCCTCGACTCCATGTACGCTTGACCTCATTTAAACTTAGCCTGCACACTGGGCATTTAAAACCAAAGGGCCAAGAGGAAAGTAATATAAAAACGTTAGAGTGAGTGGACAAAAATAAATTAAATAACTTAACACTTTCCCATGTTCAACTTTAAAAACTTAGCTGCACGCAATTTTGATAAATCATATAACTCAAATCCAAAAACCCATAAGAATGGACAAACTAGCCCTGCTGGTTAATTAAATAAAGAAATCTCGTAAAAAGAGATAAACCAGCCCCGCTGGTTAATCAATTACATAACTGAGAAAATAAATATGGGGAAGAGTTATCACCATGTAAAAAGAGCCTCCCAGGCTATAATAGTGTCTCACGCTAAGCGCTCTACTCACCTGTAGTGAGGACCACTAATAATAGCTAGCTAACTAATAAATATAAATACTGATCGGTTGTCTCCCAGACTATAATAGCGTCCCACGCTAAGCGTTTTACTCACCTATGGTGAGGACCGCTAATAATGGTTAACTAACAATAATCAATATAAGCGACCATATATTATGGTGACTAAAAACATATGAAATCACTTAAAAATCCATTAAACTTCTCCAAGATCATACGAATGGTACGGTTCCCAACCGTACTTGAAAATTATCATAAGAAATTATATTAAAACTCAATGACGTGTCTTACACATCAAAATATTCTCCAATCCATAATTATAAGCGAGATTTAATTGTCAAGTTTAAATTATAAATAATTTCTCAATCCGAAAATACTCGCTAAAAATATTCTCAATTTCAAGATCCCCCGATAACAATTAAATCCGGAAATCATAAACAATATCCAAACTCAAATACCAAATTAATGATCTGAGCTCAAATCCATAAATCATGGCAAAGATCACTACTTGCATCAAACTCAAATAAATTTCAAGATCATTTTATAAGCCAAAATTATAATATAAGCTCGAAAAATAAAATAATAAATTATAAAATCTTGCATGCATATTTAATCAAAACCAAAATGTCCACTCACAAATTTAGGCATAAGCCCGACGATATCCGCATCACCACTCAGGCGAGGTTCCCTTCGTATCCTGGAACAATAAATATGCTTAGGACCAAACTTTAATTCCGGAAAATAAATACTTGAATATAAACACTCAAATCTCTTCCGCTTAACCCACTACTCTTACTAGGGTTAAGCTTATCGGATTCACACTAAACTCCACCACAACCTTAATTCATCAATTCTAACATTCTAGAGTAAATACCAAAGAAATCCAACGGCCGGATTTTTCATTCTAACAACCGCCAACATTCTCAATCTTTGAAAAATCCCAAACCTAACCAAAACTCCTCAAAAAATTCCAAACTTCACATCATTAAACTCCCCTTAATATAACATATTTAAAACCCCGAAAAACCTCCTAACAGCGGTGCCACCGCCGTCTGCCGCTGCCGCCGACTCCGGCGACCTCCAATGCCTACCAAATTTTAACAGCATCTTCCTCTCAACCCGCTTTACAACTTTCCTAATTAGCACAAAATCCAATTTCAAGCTTAACTAGGTCAATCGAACAAAAACACAATAAGGAACCCTAGAATTTCAAACCTTCGATTCTCCTTACCTAGCGCGAGTTAGGATGAATCCTTTTAAGGGTTTGCTGTGCAGGAGGAGAGCATCAAAACAAGACCAACAACTCCGGCTATGGTGGTCGAAAAAGAGAGTTTCCAGCGAAAACACCTCCGTGGCACAACCGCACCTTCCCGGCGAAATTGCTCCTTCATGGCGGCGCGACACGGGCTGCCACCTACCTAGACTTACAGAGGATGCTCCAAGCTTCAAATCGATACCAAGCTTGCCACCTATCTTAGCCGGACGGCGGCGGATGGCGGCGTTGAAGTCCGGCGGGTCGGGAGAGATGCGGGAGATAGGAGAGAGAGAGAGAGAGAATGTAATTCTGATTTTTCTACCTTACCCCATCCGATAAGTTTCCCTTTTTATACTCCCGACTGAAATAGTAACTTTTGTTTTTAGATCATAACTTTTTCATACAAACTTCGTTTTAAGCGTGCCACATGTCCACGAACTCCGTTTAACGTCCTCTACGACTTTTATGAAGAAAGTTTTCCCAAATTTTAGACGAAGAAAAAAGTCAACTTTTGGAGTCTTAAATAGTAAACGGTTACTCAAAACGGTAAAAGACCAAAGTAATACCAAAAGTAAATAACTGTAAAATAACTTAAGAACCGGGGTGTGACAGTTGTCCTATATTGCCTAACCTAAGAATATTTCAATGCACTTATTTACTTGATCTCTCTGCTCTTAAACAAACAACAATGATACTTATGGAGAAAAAGAATTGTATTTCTTTACTCTAAGGGACCGTAAGTATTGCAATGGTCACCGCAGGGCCGGATCTGAGATTAGAAGACCTGAGGCGAGTTCTAAAAATGGTGCTCTCTAATAGTCATATGAGAAAAAAAAAAAAAAAACGACGAGCAATCGACCATATAAGAACCAAAGATCAAACCAATATAAATCGATGTTCCAACACAATACATACAAAAAAGAAGCTTGAATGTGATTCTACACGAGAAACCAAGAAAGAATTGGAAGAATTTTAGGGTTTCTATATAAATTCTATATACATACATATATATATATATAGTTAATGAAGAAATGACTGCTTTGAATTAAGAGAGTATGGTTTTTGGGACTTTTACTAATAGCTTGGAAATTCATGTTTGTGTCAGTGACTTTATAATTGATTTTATAAATTAAGGCTAAAGGTTGAGTTCCTTCAAGAATATGATAACCTGAAGTTTTAACATTGAGGGTTAAAGCTTTTAGGATATGAGGGTCACTAAGGCTAATGGTAAAATCTGGAAAACAATTGAAATGAACTGGACCATTAAACAGACTTGACTCAATTAAGCCAATTGTACTGTCATTAAAATCAGTAAACCTTGCATCTCTTAAACATAAAAGAATGGAGGCATTAAGACATTTTCTAGTTAAGAGTTTAACACCGATCTGAACTAATCCAATATGGAGGAAATTATGACCATCTTTTTTATGTTTCTTAATTGACTCAGGACTGAAAAGTTGGCAAGTTTCATGTTGTTTACTAAGGGCATAAACTTGTTCTACGGATTTAATATGGAGTTCATTTTGAATGAAGAAAGACTCCATTTTTTCTTATAAATTTCATGACTAGGAACTGTGGGAATATTCCAGTCGTTCATATCTATGTTATCGTTTGACTGAAACTCTATTCGTTATATATATATATATATATATATATATATATATATATATATATATATATATTAAAACATTTGATTAATGTTGTAATAAAAGAGTTACAAACTTACAAATTAAAATTGATGCATGAATGAGAGGCAGAGCTCTCTTGATATTTAGGCTAACTGGTGGAGAGGAAGAGAGAAGAGGAGAAGAGAAGAAGAGCAGAAGAGCAGGAAAAAATGAAGCCCCCTGCTTCTGAAGCCAGAGGCGACTATAAATAGAGATTACAAAAGTGATGAATAGTAAAAAGTGAATAGTGAATAGTAACTTGTCGGCCACGGGTTTACTGTTGGTGAATAGTAACTTGTCGGCCACGGGTTTACTGTTGGTGAATAGTAAGATGTCTGCCACTAAAAAACTGCTGATGCTTTCGGTGGGAATACTGACTGGGGTTTACTGTTGATGAATAGGAGCTTGTCCGCCACTTAAAAACTGTTGTTGCTTTTGGTGGAGATACTGATTGGGGTAGTTTGACTGAAGTTACTCGTATTCTGCATATGGATCTTGACTATCTTCATAATCGGCCCATCTTTTTGGTGGTTGACTGGGGGAACTTTGATGACTGTGGTTTGATGATGACTCTGAGGAAGAGTGTTCTTCATCATCTGTGGATAGTCTGGCTGCCTGTTGTAGTAATTGTTTGGCTAACTCCTTTAGTTCTTCTGCTTTGGAAGATAATGATGGACTGGGTGCTTTCTTCTTTTTAGAGGAAGATGGTGTCTCAATTTTCTTCGCAGAAGAAGATGGTGACTGGGGAATTTGAGCTGCCTGAGGAATCTGGGGTGACTGAGGAACTGGCTGAATGGAAGCCGGAATTTTTGAACTCAAAGGAGTAACTGAAAATTCTTCACTGAATTGGGTAAGGACTCTTTCAGTATTGAATTTGTCCCACCATTTGACTAAGAGTTGTCTTAGAACCATGTGATTTTCAAGTTTATACTGCCATTTGAAAATCCAAGGGATTTTATATTTGGCCATGAACTGGAGAGTAACTGGAAATCTTGTCTCATATTGTGAGAAAGTCATGACTGAATCAAATTTGTTGACTGCATTTTGGAGATCAGTAGGGAGAAGGTCATAAGGGCAACCATGGTTTTCCCACCAATCACCAAACCACATAGGAAATTGGCGATTGAATCTTCTGTCAAAATTTAGGAACCATGAATGACTGAAATCTTCTGACTGGTGGAGGAGAATTCTACTCCATGCTGCAATGTAATCATGATAAGTGAATGTGATGGTGTCTAATTTGTGGGGAGTGAAGGGGGAGTCACCCCATTGGGATAATGAAATAATACGGATTATGTAGAGGGAATGGTATAATATTTTGGTTGGGTCTTTTGGGTCGTAGATTGGTTTAATAGATAATGATTCTGATTTGAATAAAATATCTTTATAAAATGCTAAAGTTTTACCTGGAAGGTAATGAGAATTTGGACCAAAGTAATATTTGACTAAAGAAATGGGATTTGTTATATGACTCATGGAAGGTTCGACATGAAATAGGAAATGCTCATCCCTGTGAAAATAAGGGGATGATTTTTTGTAATTGACTAGAGGTTTGAATGATGGGTCTGTTTTGTAAGGGTCATATTGGTTTACTAGGACTGACTGATAATTAGGTTTTATTTGACTGAGGGTGCTTCCGAGAGAAGTATTCGGAGCGAGGGGGTTGCTACTAAGAGCACTATAGTGGTTGACTAAATTAATAGGAGAATGAACTGTATAAGGAATTATGTTTGATTTTGACTCTGGTGATTCTGGCTTGACTGGAGAGGATGATTTCCTAATTGATTTTCCGGGATTTCTCCCTTTGGATGAGCTGGGCTTCATGGTTTGGTGCCCTGTAGAAATTCACGAGTTAGGAAATCAGGGATGTGATTGTCACTGCCTTTAATGAATGCAATTTCGAAATCAAAAATACTTAAAATTGCTTGCCAACGGGCAAAGATTTGTTTACTGGCAATGTTTTGAACATCCTTTTCTAAAACATCTTTGGCACTTTTACAATCAACACGGACTAAAAATTTTTGATTTAATAAATCATCTTGAAATTTACTGATACATAAAACAATTGATAAAATTTCTTTTTTAATAGTACTGTAATTTGACTGAGCGGGGTTCCAGATTCCAGAATGGAAACGAACAATTTGTTCTGGATGATTGGGAGAAAGTTGTTGTTTGAGAATACCTCCATAACCTATGTCAGAGGCATCAGTTTCTACTATTTTATAGGAATCGGGAAGAGGGATTCCTAGACATGGTAATGTTTTGACATGACTCTTAATTTCTTTGACTAATGACGTATGTACTGATGTCCAAGGGGGAGGATTTTTTTGTAATCTGTCAAATAAGGGTTTACAGTGTTTTGTAAAATTCTGCTACATAGTTTAAGGATCCTAGAACCTTTGTAATTGATTTTTATCTAAAATGACATCCGGGAATTTGTCAGCGAATTGTATCGCTCTATCAATGGGTTTAATTTGGAGTTGGTGAATGTTAAATCCAAGAAATCGAATATTAGTTTGGAATAATTTGATTTTTGAGGCAGAAACAACTAGACCATTATTCTTTATTATGGAAAAGAATTGGTGAAGATGTTTCCAGTGTTGATCAATTGATTGTGAAAAGATCAAAACATCGTCAATGTAGACAATGGAGAAATGGCTATATGGATTGAATATGTCGTTCATTATGTTTTGGAATTCGCTAGGGGCATTCTTTAATCCGAATGGCATAACATTCCATTCATAATGACCGAATGGTGTGACAAATGCAGTTTTGTATTTGTCAGGTTCACTGATTTGAATTTGCCAAAATCCTGACTTCATATCAAATTTACTAAAGATAACAGATTTGTTTAATCTGTTAATAAGGTCTCTTTTGTTAGGAATAGGATACCTAATCCATTCTAAGACTGTGTTAAGAGGTTTATAATTAATAACTAGGCGAGGAGTTCCTCTTTCGAGTTCAGCGTTTTTCTGAACATAGAAAGCTGGGCAAGACCAAGGGGATTTACTAGGGCGAATAATATTTTTGTGGAGTAAATCATTAATTTCGTTTTTACAAAAATCCATAATCTCGTGACTCATTTGGATTGGGCGAGCTTTAGTAGGGATATTTTTCTCATTGAATTCTTTGATGTAAGGAAGTGAAACAATATGTTTTTTCCTGTGCCAAAAGGCTGTAGGAAAATCAGAACATATTTCTGTGATTATTTTTGCTTCAAAAGTTTTGATTTTTTGTTGAAGGGAAGGGTTTTGAAGTTGATTTTCTATTCTTTTAAAATTAATTTCTTCTTGGAGAAAGATTATCTGTTTATTTTTTGCTTGAATGTAATTGAGAGTTTTTGAAATATTATTTTCTTGAAAAACTCTTAGGGTATGGATTTCGGGGTTTGAAAGAAAAGTAAATTTTACTGGTTCATCAAAAGGGTAGGTAATTATACCATCATACTCAGTTTTAAAGGGGTAAATTAGGGTAATGAACGGTAGTCCTAAAATTACTTTATCAGTTAAATTTTTAACCAAGACAAACGAAGTTTTGAAACAAACATTGTTTTGGCATATATGGGCTTTCGGGATTTCGTATTTAATATCCATTTTTGTTCCATTGGCTGATCGTAAAGATTCTTTTGTTTTTTCAAAGTATTTTGAAGGTATTAAGCCTTCTTGGATGCAGTTAAGGTCTGCTCCAGAATCAATAAGTGCTGTTATTGTTATTTGGAAATCTTTTATTTTAAGTTGGATGGTAGTGTACCATTTTTTAAGTTGAATTTGGCGTATGGTACTAATAGTATTGTTTTCAGATGTTTCGGCTTCAATATTTTCTTGAAAAGGATTTGGAAAGAGATTTTCGGGGGAATCCTGTAATTTAAGAAATTGATTATTTATTTTTAGTAAGTTTAATTCTTGTTTAATTTCTTTATTGTCATTCATAAGTTCTGAATGTGTTTGTTGTAAAGCATGTATCTGACTCTTGATTGTTTTTACTTCATGCTGTAGATCTTGGATTGTTATTTCCTTTTTACTAGTGGAGAATTTGTCAAAAGTCGTAGTGAGGCTAATTTTTTGTGAGGGAGGATTAATGATATTTTCTTGGGTAATTAGTTTTTTTAATTTTTTGAGATATTCTGTCTTAAGTTCAGGGTTGTCTATTTTACTTATTAAATCAATTAATAGTTCTTCTTGTTCTTCTTGTTTGGAAAGGACATTTATTGTTTTACAATTGCATGCATCCTTACACCCAAAAGTAATGTCTGGGGAAGAATGTTCATTGGATTCAGATGAAGAAGATTCCATCGATGAGATGTCATCTTCACTTACTTCATCTTCTGAATCAGTGTTTCGTAATTCTAAAGTTTGTATGAGTTTTTCTTTTTCTTCCTCACTGATTTTTAGTTGATTGATAGTACTTTTAACTGGACAGTTATTTGCAAAATGACCAGTTTTATGACATTTAAAACATTTAGTTTTACTTTTATCAAAAGGTTTACTCTTTCGTTGGTTGTTTGGTTTTTAGACCAATTTTTTCTAAATTTATTTTTTGAATAAAATTTGTTTGATTCAAAGTTATTTTTATGCGGTGTAAATTTTCTTTTTGAATGATAAGGAATAAACTTATTACTTGCCTTTTTTCTCCTTGAAGGAGGTAAAGGGGGTAAGCCATATTGTTCACAAAAATTTCCTAATTCATATTTAGCTGTTTTCTTATCTGATTTCATTTGGGCGTTTAGTTTCATATCTATACACATTTTTAATCCTTCTTTTTGAATAACTGTGATTATATTTCCATAGGTTAAGGAATCGTAGTTAATATGACCTGTTTCGTTACTAAGAACTTGTCTAATTTTATGAGCAAATAATTTTGGAAGACCATTTATGAATTTTTCTTTCCAAAAAGGTTGGTTACTATCGTCTCTAAGCATGACTCGGGAAATAAAAACATCTTTGTACCATTTGAAATCACTTAAGGTAGGACACCTAAGGTTACTGAGTTGGTCATGAATTCTGGATGTAATATGACTAGGAGTTCCTATGAAATGTTGGATGATTGTATAGAATAGGGTATTAACAGCGTCAGAAATTCCCATTCCTGTGCTATCGTCAAAGATGGGCATTCCATCTTCATCACGTTTGATTGCATGTTTAATGGATGATCTAGAGTCAGGAGTGAGATGTTTTTCCCACCAGGAATGAAGCATTCCTGTAAATCCTGTGGAGAGTATGTCAATAATTTCAGGCTGGCTGAAATTATGATTAGTGACATAACTATTGGCTGCCATGGACATGTGATGTAATTTATTTAGGATTTCTTGTTCTGACAGATTATCAATGTTCCATTCATAAGTTTTGTCTGAAGAAACGGAAAATTGATTATTAAGATGACTGGTAGGTTGTATATCTAAGGGGAGAGGACGTTCTGTCCAAGTTTTAAAAGGTCTTTTCTTTGGATGAATTATTCTGTCTATTTTTAAAGTTTGAAACATTTGGTCTAATTCTGGAATTTGGCTAGTATTAGTAGAATCGCTATCAGAAGAAATGGATGAAGAGTATTGTTGGGTATGGATTACTGCAATTCTACTAGGTTCTGCGGTTTCAGTTTTTAAATTTTTTAACATTTGTTCTATCTTTTGAATTGATGAAGTAGGCTTTAGGGGAGGTTTGTTTAATTCACTAAAATGAACTAAAGGAGTTTCTGTTTTAGGTTGTGGTAGAATGTTAACTTTGGAAGATATATTGTCAACTTTTGTTTCTATTTTATCTAATTGGGCTCCTATGGTCACTAGACTTTGGTTTGTGTAATTATTTTGTTCAATAATTTTTTTAGTTTCTGGGTTAATTTTCTTAGAATCTGGATCTTCTATAGCAATTTTAAAGGGTGAGGCTATAATTGGACTGTTAAGATGATCAATTATTATTGTTTCAACAGGAGGATGACTGGAAATGACTGAGTTAGTAGAAGTTTTCCATCTTGCTTTTGTTAAAGTTTGAATTTTTTGGTTGTTTAATTGATCTATGAAATCAAGAAAGAATATTTCAGATTTTGTTTCAAGCATAAACGCTTGCCAATCACGAAATAGTTGCTTTCTTTGATCTATGAAAGGGAACTTCATTCGATAAAGATTTCTTCTAAGGATGTTTTCTTCTAATTCAAGGTGTTTATCTAATCTAGAATAGTTGATTACAAAAGGTTGAGTAAGTGTACTTAATTGAGGATTTAGTGGGGGAGTAACTAGAAAATCAGAAGCAGTAGGAGAAGTTTGGTCTTCATCTGTGGTTGATATGTTTTGAGGCTCATTTTCCATGTAATTTGGGTAACTGACTTGGGAAGTAGTTCTGATGTTTTTAATTTTGAGCTTTTGTAATTCTTCTTCTAATTCTCTAATCCTAATATTTTTAATTTCTTTATCTAGATCAGAATCTCGTCTAGACATTGTTTCAGCTGTGGTGGAACCAGCAAATGAATGTCTAGCTGTAGCAAAAGAATGTCGAGAGGAGTTTCCTACCTCTTGAATTCTTGGGTTTTGACTTATCCTAGAATTTTGAAAATTAATTCTTACTGTGCCGTCATTAAACTGTTGGATGCAGTCTAAATCAGAAAGATTATGTTGTGCATTAGATGGTTGATTCTCACTTGTGAGAGACCATTCAGAAGGAAGATGGACATCTGACCATCGGATTGTGTGAGGGACGCTAATGTTGGCATTTTGTTGACTACTTTGAATTAAGAGAGTATGGTTTTTGGGACTTTTGCTAATGGCTTGGAAATTCATATTTGTACCAGTGACTTTGTAATGGATTCTATAAATTAAGGCTAAAGGTTGGGTTCCTTCGAGAACATGGTAACCTGAAGTTTTAATATTAAGGGTTAAAGCTTTTAGGATATGGGGGTCACTAAGACTAATGGTGAAATCTGGGTAACAATTAAAATGAACTGGACCATTAAAGAGGCTTGACTCAATTAAACCAAGGGTACTATCATTAAAATCAGTAAATCTTGCATCTCGTAAACATAGAAGAATAGAGGCATTAAGACCTTTTCTAGTTAAAGGCTTGACACCGATTTGAACTAATCCAATATGAAGGAAATTATGACCATCTTTTTTATGTTTCTTAATTGATTCTGGACTAAAAAGTTGGCAAGTTTCATGTTGTTTACTAAGGGCATAGACTTGTTCCACTGATTTAATATGATGTTCACTTTTAAATGAAGCTAGACTCCATTTTTTCTTATAAATTTCATGACTAGGAACTCTGGGAATATTCCAGTCATTCATATCTATGTTATCATTTGATTGATATTCTATCTGTTCTTCATTAACTATGTCTGGGACTCTATTAAGGGAGGACCTGGACGAACTAGAAGTGACTGAGCTTGATCTAAAAAGTCGACTCATTTTGGGAAGAGAATGGAAAACTAGCCCGGAACTAAAAGGATAATAGGATTTAAGATCCTTGGCTTATGATCCTAAAGACCACTATTCACTCGACTCCGCTCATGCCGCATCCGCTCATGCCTCACCTGGGACTTATTGTTTGGACCTGGACTTATTGTTTGGTTTAGAGAAAATAATAGACTTAACAGAAAATAAGAAAAAGAAGTAAATCTGTAATCCTTAAACTTCAGGGATAGTAAACAATCGCTTCATAAAATAAGTAAAACAAATAGATCAACTCAAGATCCACTCCTAGGCGGTAGTCCGCCACCTGGGGATTGAGGAATTTGTTAAGAAGTGAACTCCAGAGCCACTCCTGGGCGGTAGTCCGCCTCCTGGGGTTGGAGGTTTTAACTATTAACTATATCAGGCTTTTGGCTCTGATACCAAAACACGTGGTCCCGCTGCCGGGAGACGAACCCGGGAAATAATCTTTAGCTTGCCAAAGTGAGTTGTGCTACAGCGGATGGTGGAATACGAGAATAAAATTTGTTTGATTCAAACAATTAACTATATCATGATAAGAAAACCCTAACTATTAACTATATCATGAATAAAATTTGTTTGATTCAAAATTATTTTTATGCGGTGTAAATTTTCTTTTTGAATGATAAGGAATAAACTTATTACTTGCCTTTTTTCTCCTTGAAGGAGGTAAAGGGGGTAAGCCATATTGTTCACAAAAATTTCCTAATTCATATTTAGCTGTTTTCTTATCTGATTTCATTTGGGCGTTTAGTTTCATATCTATACACATTTTTAATCCTTCTTTTTGAATAACTGTGATTATATTTCCATAGGTTAAGGAATCGTAGTTAATATGACCTGTTTCGTTACTAAGAACTTGTCTAATTTTATGAGCAAATAATTTTGGAAGACCATTTATGAATTTTTCTTTCCAAAAAGGTTGGTTACTATCGTCTCTAAGCATGACTCGGGAAATAAAAACATCTTTGTACCATTTGAAATCACTTAAGGTAGGACACCTAAGGTTACTGAGTTGGTCATGAATTCTGGATGTAATATGACTAGGAGTTCCTATGAAATGTTGGATGATTGTATAGAATAGGGTATTAACAGCGTCAGAAATTCCCATTCCTGTGCTATCGTCAAAGATGGGCATTCCATCTTCATCACGTTTGATTGCATGTTTAATGGATGATCTAGAGTCAGGAGGTCATCCTCCTGTTGAAACAATAATAATTGATCATCTTAACAGTCCAATTATAGCCTCACCCTTTAAAATTGCTATAGAAGATCCAGATTCTAAGAAAATTAACCCAGAAACTAAAAAAATTATTGAACAAAATAATTACACAAACCAAAGTCTAGTGACCATAGGAGCCCAATTAGATAAAATAGAAACAAAAGTTGACAATATATCTTCCAAAGTTAACATTCTACCACAACCTAAAACAGAAACTCCTTTAGTTCATTTTAGTGAATTAAACAAACCTCCCCTAAAGCCTACTTCATCAATTCAAAAGATAGAACAAATGTTAAAAAATTTAAAAACTGAAACCGCAGAACCTAGTTAATAGTTATATATATATATACAAGGCCCTTCCACTAAGAGATCCCTTATTATGACTTATATGAGGGATTGAGCATTAGACTAACTTTTCGATCACATTTTTCAATCTTAACCATTCAGTTTTTAGGTCCTAATATGTAGTTCACTTCTGCAAAATTTCATCCAAATTGGTGATCGTTAAGGTGCTCAAAACTGCATTTTCATGAATGGTTCAAGATTGGCAGATTTGAACCGTCCATTGATTTAAACTAGTTCGAAGCCTTAAATATCACCAATTTGGCTGAAATCTACTCATATATACCTAGAGGTTGAATGGTGGAGATGTTGATATGTGATCAAAAAGTTGGGCTAATACTCAATCCTTCATATAAGTCATAATAAGGGATCCCTTAATGGAAGGTCCATGTATATATATATGTGCATCCATATATAAGAAAAAAAATTTGGTGCCCTCAAATGTTTGGTGCCTGAGGCGACTGCATCTTCAGCCTCCTCTCAGGTCCGGGCATGGGTTACCGACGAAACAAGGCAATTGACAATAGTTATTGGAAGGCCACATGGGCGGACGAATCAATAAGGTATGATAAGATGATATTGAAACTATTGAGAAATATATATTAAGACGATAACATATATATTCCTATTGGGTAATATGAAAAAAGAGATTCAAACTTTAAATCTCATCTGAAATTAGCTAGTTGGTGTAATGATTTTCTTATTAGTCATCATGGTACTCATATAGGTATTAGAACAAAAGGATATGGATCATTCACAATCAATGCAAGATGTTGTTTGTATCAAATTACAAATCTATACTTAACTTGTAGCAATATAAAAATATGAACACGAATAGGATGACAAAACAATATCAATATTCTTTTAACATTAAATTCAGTGTGTTACTCTGAATTTTGGGTAATCTTTCACTTGCACGTGTACCCTTGTACTTTTAAAATTCATCAAATCCAGACAAAATTTCAAATTATCTCATAACATTACTAACATTACGTAAGCATATGATGTAGAGAGGACAAAGATCACCCATTTTTCAAGTTATAACCCCCCTATAATTACCACTTTTCAAGTTATATCTTTTATATAACGTCGGACAGTCATTGTACACTATCAACCCGAACATAAAGAGTTTACTGACAAGAAATAACATAAATTCAATACTTTATTTTTTTTTTTTGGTCTTTTGTATGTATACTTTTTGTTGAATAACAAAACATGATGCACCATTCGGATGACAAGGATCCTGCGGTGACGGGGACAAAAAAAGAAAGACCTCCAAAAGTTTGGCAAGGTCAAGATGTGCAGCGCAGGCGAGACCACGCCAGTTCGTAGCGTCGTTGTTTGGTGAAGGGAGAGTAGTTGGGGTTGACTTGGTAATGCCGTGTAAACCTGAACACAAAGTAAGTACAGAACCAAAACAAAAAGAAAGAAAAGAAATATCAGTTAACCAAGCACGATGGCCTGCCCTCCGCCACGCGTCGCGTGTGGGCCCCCCTACGCAAATCCCACTGTATCTGTAGACTCAGTGTAGGTGTCTCTCTCTCTCTCCCCAAAATATCAGACACAAATCTCTCTCTCTGGAATCTCTCTCTCTTCTCTCAGAGATGGCGATGGTGATGGTCGCGGTGTTATCGGAATAAATAGAGCTCTCTGTGTGTGTTAGAACATTTGTGGAAAGAAAAGAGGGGATCTCTCTATTCTTCTCTCTTGAGCTCAGCCATATCCATGGCTCCAAGCAAGTCCAATTCTAAGGTAAGCACCTCTCTCTCTCTCTCTCTCTCTTTCCCCTCTCAATGTTTCGCGTTCAAACATTGTTTTGGAAATCTGGAGTTGTGAATTTTTGTAGTGCTATTTCTGGTTTGCATGTAGCATTTCTAAGGTGCGATCCTGGTTTCTTCTCTAGGATTTTGATTCAAGCTTTGTATAGATTGTGGATACTCCGAGATTTTGGGGGTGATTCTGTTATTGCAGTGAAAGGACTACTGTTACTCTTGTATCCATTATTCTTTACTGATCATGATGATGATCCTCCTGAAACTGGAGGCGTTTTTCGCTAATGTGCTGCGAATTCAAATCTTGGCCATTTTAGATGAGTCCACTAATATTGCCCAGCGTGCTTGTCATCTAATGAAGCTGGTTGAATTTTGTAAGGACTAGGTTTGAGTCTATGAAAGTAGCCGATGACTTACAGATAAGAACTTGAGTTAGACAGGAACCAAAAAGAACGGTACTGATGAATCCTCACAAATTAGATAGGTCAGGAAGGTCAATTGTACAAATTCCCATATTCATTTTTGGTGTCATTGTGTCTAGATAATCATTACTTATAGGAAGCTCTATGCACTCGAAAAATGATTCTTCTGCATATATTTTTGACTTCTTTTTGATCTATTAGCTATAAGCAGATGTGTGTCACGGACAGATTTGTTGGATTTGTTTTTGTGAATCGTGATGTGCTCTTAATTAAGATTTCTGTGGACAGGGTGATGCAGGTGTTTCATGCCCACAAGAGAATGGTGGTCTCAATTCACTTTCCCTCTTAAGTTCAGAGAAGGCGGTCCAGGAACTTCTAGAGCAATCCACTCTTCAGGAAACAGATGACCACCTCATAGAGTTCTCAGAGGCTATGAGAAGTATGGTCATTTTTCAAAACTCTAGTGCTTTATAGTAATCATCTGAAACTATCTTTCTCACTGTGCGTGTGTGTAACTATAGTTTATATGTTGGTATATATGTATCATTAGATACAATGCTGATATTTCATCCAATTTTCTCTAGCGGTTGCAAAGGCCCTTAGACGAGCTGCCGAAGGAAAGGCTTCTGCACATGCTGAAGCAGCTGAATGGAAGCGCAAATATGAACTGGAGAGGGCGCGCAATCTGCATCTAGAACATAAAGGTTCTTTTTTTTGAATGATTGAACAACATGCATTAATTGTTATATGCTGGTTTTATTCATTCATTTATTTTATGTTATAGTTTCTGGTGATGCAATTATCCAATATTTCTGTTCTATTATCATAACTGTTAGAAGCCTTGCATAAGTACTTGAGTTCCATGGGTATTTGTGTCCTATAGTTTTGGTCTGCAATATTTTATATGCGTACTAATCCATCATTCTCTTTACAGCTTCATGTTTCTTCTGAAATTTTCTCTATATCGTGTTGGTCTTTGATCAGTGCCAAAGAAAACCTTCTTGCTACTAAGTTGTTGGTCTTGATTTCTTGTTACTTAACCATTCTAGTTGATAATCTAATCTCATTGCTTCGACCATCTCACTTCATCCAATGTTCATTATTATTTAGCTTCTCGTACTGCTTTTCATTTCATTATGATGACTTCTATTTATGAAGTATCCGTATTTTACTGTATGTGTTGTCTATTTAGTAATGATTAAATCGGATCCATGTTAAGAATGGCATTGGCTATATAGAATGCTATTTCATTATGGATCTCAGTTTCATTCCTTAAGACATAAGTAAAGAGGTACTATGGTTGGAGACCCAAGACAAAAACCGGTACCGTACTGGGCTGCAGTTCTCGCGTTTCCTGGAAACTATTGGCTTAGTGAGGACAAAAATAAAAGAGAGCAACTAAACAGTGTTACATAGGAATCCTGGCCCATGTTTTCTTGATGTTGGATAGTTTCTGATGCATCTCAGTAGAGACAAAAAATTGATCTCCTTTTTGTAAATAATGGCACTTTATAAATTTTAAACAGCACTTATAGAAACTTTAGGGGAGGACTATATCTTTCATCCAAGATTCAGTCAAATAGATAAGATTTCATCCTAGTCTCCAAGACTTGTCCTAGAACAAAAACCTTTACGGATCAAAGAGTAAGTAGTCTACTAATAGTTCTATAAGATAAAGTTGGAGTGAACCTCTGAGTTAGTACCAGTTGCTAGTAACAGTTCATGCCATAAAATAACTTTACTAGTGAATAACCCGCGCGCTGCTGTGGGACAACAATAGGCATACATTGAAATAATAATGATACCCTACAAAGCCGTCGAACGAAATAACAAACCCAATTTGTTTAAAAGCCGTCGAACGAATTATATAATATGTCGATAAAAAAGAAGATTTATCTACATTATTTGAGTGTGTGCCTAAAACCCTACATTGTTTCTTATGACAGTTTGCACTATTACTGCTCAACCCCTCCACCAGAATCTCCTAAACCCATGATACTTTTAAGCCTTGCACTGATTCTTCTCTTTGGTGCCATACCTACAAAACAATAAATTAATCATTCAATACAAAAACAACAACTGAACAACTGTAATGCAAACCCCAAAACACCAATATAGAAAACTGAAATACACACATATTCCAACTAAAACTGAACATTCTCTTTTCATAAATAATAAATAACATAAGGATAAGACCAATGATGAGGACAAACAGACTGACATTAACGTCTAAAGCTTGAATTTCTTACCTGAAATTAAAGAAGATTGATGGCCAACCTCTTGCAAAACCAATTGTCTAAAACGTATGCAGACCCGCGAATCTGAAATAAAACAATCATAATAATGGTCAAGAAGCTAAAATCTATAAGCTACAAACAAAAACCAAAAATAAAATAATAATAATAATAATAAAATCATAGAAAAATAAACCAACTTTCCGATCATCAAAAAAAGAAAAAAGAAATAAAAAAAAGAAGCTTTCAACTACAATAGGCACACACTCAAATAATAATGAAACCCTATAAAGCCATTGAAGGAAACAACAAACCCAACGTGTCTAAAAGTCTGCATTTCTTGATCGAGGTAATCAACGAACATGGCGATGTAGAAAGCTGAACTCAGCTCTAGTTTAGTTATCAAAATGACCAGGTAGTTAACAAACCACCGAAATTTCAGGAAAAAAAAAAGAAGGTTTATCTATAGAAGGTAGTATGAGTGGCATTCATAAAGACACATAGGAGTGGATACATGAGAATAATATTAGCCTCTTTTTCTGATTCAAATGATTCCATATATTTCTCGGAAGAGAATTATAAAATTCGTATCCATACCATATATTGAAAATCCCACAGGTTGAGTGTATAAAGGTTGTAGCAACATTTATAACATACCTGAAGGTAAAATTGTTACCATTAAGAACCTATTGTTCCCCAAATCAGTCACGTCTGAAGCAGTTACAGAATGTAATCTGCTACCATCAAAATCTACAGAACGAATAAAGTAGATTAGAATAATAGAAACTACACAAATTCCTGCAAAAATTTGGTGAGATGCTCCTGAAACCATAAGAAATAATTTGCAATTACAGATATACAAACCTATGCTAGAAAAAGAGGTTAAGCTAACGCAGAAGACCAAAGTGAGGAATAATAGCAGAAATTTGAGTTGAAGAACACGTTGCATACAATTTGCATATCATAAAATAAGACGGACGAAAATCAAGCTCATCCTTTGTACATAGAAAAAGGAGTGGAAAGACTTGCCTCAAACCAAAACCAAATTCAAATCCAACAAAAGCAAAGAAAGCTTACCTACTTATCGTCAGATCAGTCTGGAAAGACTTCCTCAAATCAAAACCAAATTCAAATCCAACAAAAGCAAAGAAAGCTTACCTACTGCATTGTGGGATCCTTAAAAAATTTATGAGGGTCCTCAATAATTTGTTTCCTTCGGCTGATCAGCAGCAGTGTCAGTCTTGTTATTTGTAGGTCTGTGTAGATCTGACACCTGCAAACAAACATGAGTTAACTTACATCGCATGAACTGATAACAATAAATTGATTCTAATAGACTGATACACATATAAAACATGTGATTATTCACCAGCATACACAAATGGAGCAAACTAAACCAATTGATCAGAAGCATCTCACAAAGAAAAAAAAAACACACACCACACACAAATCGATCAGGAGCATCTAGGAAAAAGAAACAAAATACCCCAATTCGGGTCTGTGTAGATCTTTTTTATTAGCTTAGTTAAATTTATCTGTTAAACTGAACATTCTTATTGGTTTTGATGATTGTGAATGTTCCTGGACACCATATAGATGCTTATATAGACTTGATTTTAAAAGAGACAAAGGACTTTCTTTCGGTTTGATCGATGTCATCAAACCCAATCCCCCAACTCCAAGCTCTCCAAATGGATTTTTCAGATGATAAAGGTAACTAACACAGTCTGAAAGAAGTAAAGAAATCTGACATGATAAGCATACATATCACAATCAAAACTGAACTGATAAGCATTTTTAGCAATACAAAGAAGTAAAGAAATCCGACATGATTTTGATCAGGAAAAGGTATTATTATTTATCAATGCAGGTATCCAATTACATACATAAAAGAAAGCTGCAAGCATACGTATTTCTTTAGTTATAACTGCAGTAAAGTAGTCCATCCTTAACATTGCATACATCCAGCAATAGAAAATAACAGCAACTATAAACTAAAGGAGAGGCTAGTTATCTAGATAAGTAGAAGACTGAAGTTAGCACTTCATTTTGGATTTGCTTATTACCAACATCAACTCCCATCCCAACTCGCAGAGAACACAACCACACACAGAAAAAACAAAATCAATTCAACTAAAAGTAAACAAACACTAAAATCCCAAAGACAAAACTCAAATATGATGATCACTCACTACACACAACTCTAACCAATGATGCAAGAAAAATAATAAACCAATTACCGTTTCGCCGGATCAAAACCCCATAAGACGATCGGCCCGGAAATACCTCCTCAAATCAAAACTGATTACTGAAAGAAAAAAATACAAAATCAAAACCCAATCCATAAGCAATATCAGCAAGAAAAAAATATAAATTCAAATAAACTGAAAAGCTAAAACAAATGGAGAAAGCAAATCAGATAGTGAGGACTGAGGGAGGATTCAAATCCAAATTCGCACATCAAAGCTAAGAATCCCCAGATTGTTCCTCTCGAAAGTAAACACACACCCATCACTGAGATCGATAGCGAGAAAGAAAACAGAGCAAAAGAAGAAGGCACTCGACCTCGCAGAAGCACAATGAAACAAAAGCATGCAGAAGCACAATGAGACCCGAGGCAGGCAAAAAACGATATAGAAAAAAAAACTAATAAAACGCACCACGTGGCCAAGCAGCAACGACACACAAACAGTTGGCACACCGTGGCAATAACGTAAATAAGCCAGTTCACTTATTCAGACAACGTTGGATTCCTAAACAGTTGTATGTTATGTGTTGTGTGATGACATTTTTCTAGTAGTGTAAAATTCATGACACAAAACCCACTCTTATCATTGCTACCATAAAAAACAAAATCAAGGGATTAGAAACATAGCCAAAAAGGTTTAAATTTGTACCTCCTCAATACGTCTTCTTACTCCCTCCATCATATCATACTATTTTTCTGCTCTTGAAAGTATGCCTTCAAGTCCATTAGTATACACCCACTCTGATTGATTGTAATAAGACTAAGAGGGAACAAATACACAGAAAATATAACCCCAGCAATGAAACATAAACCAATTGATTTATACTAACTAAAAACACAAATTGCCCCCTTCCATATCACATGCAAAGTAACTTAAAAACACTGTAGCAGAGCCTCATGAAGTTAAAGTACCTTTTCAAAGTTGATATATCAACAATACAATCAGCTAGCTTGACTGCGAAACTCAACCTGAAAAGAAGGATAAAAATTTCCGTGTCATATGATTATAGGTTCAGTATTGTATGTATATGCTGCCAATGAAATTGGTTATCCTGTTGTAATCAAGGTAAATACTCTTAATAGCATATTAAGATCCCAATTAAACCATCGGCACATGCAAATAAAAACAGAGAGAGAACCCAACAAACCCATACGCATCCTTGAGAAACAGAAGAAATATCCAAACCCAGTTATGAGAAAAAGTTGAAAATATCAAATTCTTTACCTGGAAAGATCAAACCCCTCCAATCGCCTTGAGGTGTCAGAATCAAATCTGCTGAAGATCAATGAAAACAACAAAACCAAAAGATTAGAGCCTCTTATGAACAACCAAGACACGAATAAACGAAGAGACAGCAAATTTCTTGAAAAGAAGAGACAACAAATTTCTTGAGCCCGCACCGATGGGATTATCCTGTAATTCTTACTGATTTCTCTGACTATGCTAATAGTCTCTATGAGAACTTATCGACGAAGAGAGATCTACCTTATTTTATAAGCTGGAGACACGGAAGGTCTTCGTGGAGGAAGAGAAAGACGCCAGCAGGAGCAGAAATGGACGAAGGCGAGCAAGCAAAAAGAAAAGAAGACGCACAATATGAACCCAGACACGCAACAGACTCGTAGAAGCAGCCAACGTAGCCACACAACAACAACCAAGAACATCAGGTAAGTGGTGGCAATAATGTAAATAAACACAAAATAGGGGCAAGACTGTAAAAGCATGCGGTCCTTAGCTACAGTAACTCAACTTTAGTATATAGTAAATGTCTTCATAGTCTTTAAGGATAATCTGACTTTTGATACAGAGGTTTTTGAGTTCTTTCAGATGTTTCTAAATAAGGCCACTCATATAAGTCACAGGAAGAAGATTGGAATGGAAAAATATGATTATTCATCGGAGGATTGGAGCCTTGTATTTTTTGCTATCTTCGTAGCAAGTTGCAATTGCAGCAGCCTCAGATCTTTTAATTTTTTTTATTTCTTCCGTTTCAATCTTTGTTTGTTCGTAGATGCATCATCAGAACTCCAGAGTTAAGCTTGCTTGGGCGAGAGTAGTATTAGGATGGGTGTGCCTCGTGTTGCACCCCTCTTTTTCAATTATTCAAAAAAAAAAAGCATATCTTCTGACGCTTTTGATGTGGTAAGGTTCTCATATTTATTTTTTTGAACAATATGTTATAAGGTTTCTAAAGCTTATGGAAAATGTCTGGTTTTAGGGGGTCCCTTGTATCATACAAAATTACACAATTTTCTCAAAGATTTCTTTGTTTTTCTACTTCCGTTTAGTATTAGCTGTCCATTTCTTTCCTTTTATTTAGCGTTTATTACGTATGTTCTGAAAAGAAACATTTTGTTCTTAAAAAACTACAAATAGTAACTCACTTTGAGTGGGTGACAATCTTATCGGTCACATTTCTTAGTTACTTGAAATGTCTGCAAATAGTCAAAACTGTTGGGTTACTCCTTGGTGTTGCTCTCATGCTAATCAAATTGGACTCATTATCAACAAAGTGGGTATTATTATTAGACTACAACTTTTATGAAAAGCTTCAGAGTTGTTGGACTTGGCGTCCTCTTCGTAATGCAATTACAACCATAGGAATTATGCTTCCGTGTCTTAAAACAAGGACATTTGCAGAAAGGAAAATTTCTGAAGGTATTTACTTTTTCTTAAAACAAATAAAGTCATAGCGATACTTCGATAAAGAACATGCGGAAAGGTTTTAACTGAAGACGGTTCCCTTTTAACCTCTTTGATGAGTCAATATCAAGAAAAGAAAATAAGATACAGCTTTACTTAATGAGACCGACCACAACAGGAGGCTGTAGCTTAAATCAGACGGTCTTGTATAAAAATGCAAATTGCTGACCGCTAATTAAGGCAGTGTTGTTTACTTTTGGTTGAAGGTGCTACAAGGACCAGATGCTGTTTAACAACTAGGCAGGAAAGGAATTTATAGTAACTGTCATGGATAAGAGTGTTAGTGTAGGTTTATTACTGTATTGTGTTCCAACAGTGCATTCATGTGAACTAGTTTCATCACTTTATGATCAAGTGATTGAAGCTAGACACCCCTAATGCCAGAAGTGTCCACTCTGAACACTGCTCACGATAGAAATGATCAAAATTGATTTCGGTTAGGGGGTAAGAGTTTCTGATATTCTTGCCAACTTATTTTGAATGCATTGGCCTTTTTTTGGTTTTAGGTTCATCATCATTTGTCATGGGTAAAGATAGTGTAATATATGATCATGGTAATTGGTTGTATTTTCTCCGGTATGATTAAATTAGATGCCTATATGGTGATTAGTACAGAGAAGTTTTATTACAGTACATTGTTTAGCATCCAGCAAATATGTTGTGATACTTGATTTATATCCTTCCGTGATTTGACACTTCGAGTTGTGTTGTCATTCCCATAAATCAAAGAATACTATGTTTCATTTCAGATTAGTGTTTTTTTCTCTATTTTTGTGCTACTTGTAATTGTTCTGTATGTTACAGGGCCATCACATAGAGAGAGTAACAGGGATGATGAGAGGATAGAGAACTTGGCCAGGAGATCAAATGACCAATCTGAACAATGTTGTGGGAGTAATGGGATATGCTCTCATGAAGTTCTTCGGGATGGTGAATGTGATTCTGATTCAAAATTGCTTCTCCATAAGTTTGCAAGAAAGGTAAGGTGCCTCTTTTTCTCTGGTCCATTCACATCTTTGGCTTGTTAAGGTTTACGGTCTCATTCATTGGATCTAATTTGATTTCTGTTAGAACTAGCTATTGATTTGCATTGTAATTCCAGGAACTTTGTCGTTCATCACTATTTCATTATCAATTCAGAGACTGTACTTTTCCCTGCCATGAGCCAATTCATCATATTTCCAAATTTAAGCTGCATATATTCCTGTGAAACATACATGTCTTTTAGCCTAATAACAATTTTTGGATAACAAGTCTTGGTTATATTAATCAATAGTACAATATTTATGTTCACACTGCTGCTTCTAATAGTTATATATTTTCAGAAGGACCTGTTGGTTTTTCTTTTGTTGCTTTTAGTGCAAAAAATTTCACACATGTAATCATGGCATTCATGTTTCCACAGGCATCATTCAAACTTTCATGGTGCTGCAAAGGTGACCAGAGTGACCAGCACAAGCATGACATTGTCTCTTTTGAAAGAGGAAACATAACAACTGCAGAGCGCAGTAGTAAACAGGTATAACCTATCATGTTTAGCATTCTGCTTGTAGTTTTCCACTACTCTATCTTTTGAATGAATTGACATATTTCTGTTAGGCTTACGGTTGAATTGAATGTATCTAATTCACATTTTTTTTTTCCAGATTTCTTTGAAGTGGGAAACTCACCCACAGACTGTGCTTATATTGACAAAACCAAATTCAAATTCTGTTCGAATTCTTTGTGCCGAAATGGTCAGGTGTGGATCTTATCCTCTGTCATATCTAAAATCAGATTTAATTATTTATTTGAATAAGTTGCTTTGGTATGTGTTACCTCAATCCACCATAATTTCCGGAAGAGGTTTAATCCAAGTCGTCTCTTTCAAAGTGGTGCTTCTTTTAGAGAAAATGCATAGATACATGCTTCTTGCTTCTCTTTCATCATTTGTCTTAATGAAACGCTTGTTTTTGAATTGTATTTGTGTTCCAAGTCATTCAACATACTATATTTGAATGTATCATATGCACCTACATTGTGAAAATGACTATCATTTATATCAAGTCTCATGCAAATATTCGGATAACTAGGGTCTTATAGCTACTCAACCTTCACAATCTTGCAAGCCTACTCTATAATTGAATGTGTTATTACTTTTCTCAGTCCTCATTTTCTGTTTCCAGATGGTTGAGAGAGCAGAAAGGGTTAGATATTTATGTGGAGCCACGTGTGAGAGGTGAACTTGTAACAGAATCATCATACTACAACTTTGTCCATACATGGAAAGAAGGTGAGTACCACAAAAAGGGTTGCTTCTTTCCTGCTATAAAATGGAAGAATCTCTTTTAGATATGTGATAAATTCCAAGACATTGGTGTCCATGTGCTTTTACTAAATCCTTTGTATACTGTGTATATTCCCTATTTATTTAATTTTACATGCAAGATGGATCTACGTAGGTGCTCCTTGCTTCTTTTTTTTTTTTTTTTTTTTTTTTTTATCTGTTAGAAATTTCTTTCATTGAAATGGAGGAGTATGAAGTTGCTAGCAGAACATTTGAAAAACAAAAACAATAGAACACGTCAAGGAAAGAAGAAAATCAATCTTAAATAATAGTCTTTGAATCCCTAAAAAGAGATTTGGAGTGGGTGTACATGTAATCTTGCTCATGATATTTCATCTAAATACATTTGCCTAATCAATTGTACTTGTTTCATCTAAATGAAGAAACAAATACAATTAGGCATTTAGTTGTTTTGTTTGTGGTTTTGCTATTAACTGTATAAAATTTGATGCTTTGCTTGACAGACACCGAGATTATGCTCCTGCACACAAGAGTTGACCTTGTGGTGACTCTTGGTGGGGATGGAACCATCCTTTGGGTATGTGTGGATGATTTTTTTTATTTATTTTGATTTTTAATTTTTTTTTTTGAAAGCTTTAGGTTGACTTTGCTTTTAGAGCATTCGAGTGCTTTGGGTAGGGGAATTTGAAGTTATCATATTCAGAGATGCTACAGTATATGGAGAACATCTGCTTCCTTTTGGTGCTTCATAATATTGTTTCCCTGTCTATATAGAATTACGCCGAGTGATTTGTAGGAATGTAATTAGAATGGATATTATTTATAAGGCATATGAACTTCACAGATGGTTGATAAATTGATAGAAGGTTCATCAGCAGAGTCTGATCTAGTACGTTATTTAACTTTTTGCTTGTCCATTGGATGATGTTCTTCATTACTATTATTCCTTTCTTAGGAGACCACTAGAATAGTTTTTAGTAAGACATTATTACTTTTTTTTTCTATCAGTTGTGCAAGTTACTTCAGCTACAAGCTCCATCAAAATTAACTTTCCTGGCTATTTAAGCCTTGGGAACTGAATGCGGGCCTAGCTTGGTTTGCAATGTTAAATTGCCCTCTTTTCTTACTTTACAGGCAGCATCCATGTTCAAAGGACCAGTTCCACCTGTTGTGCCGTTTTCTTTAGGGTCTCTGGGATTTATGACTCCATTTCGTATCCTCTCATCATATTCTATGATTGAATTACTTACTAAAAGAACATACACAAACTATTTCTTAAAAATACTCTACACCAGATTTATTCTTAAAAAGAAGAAAAAAACAAAAAAGCTCTAAATATTTGCCTGCCTTAATCTTTTAGTATAACACTTTTCTTTGTTCTCACTATTTCTATGTCTCATAAAGAAGTGATCCTTAACATGATTCAGACAGTGAACGTTACCGGGATTATCTCGATTCACTTTTAAAAGGTCCCATTAGTATCACACTACGACACCGGTTGCAGTGCCATGTTATTAGAGAAGCAGCTAAAAATGAGTACGAAACTGAAGGGCCAATACTTGTTTTAAATGAGGTTACAATTGACCGTGGAATATCATCTTATCTCACAAATTTGGAATGCTATTGTGACAACTCTTTTGTCACTTGCGTCCAAGGTGATGGGCTGATATTATCAACAACATCTGGCAGTACTGCGTATTCATTAGCAGCTGGAGGATCAATGGTCCATCCCCAGGTATGTTACTATATTTTCATGTTTGGTGCCTTATTACTGCTAATTATAAAGTAGATTTGTATTCTACACTTACTGGTATCTTGTCCTAGTATGGTCGTTCCTAATGAGAGAAAAAAAAATACCTATATATATATATTATACCTATTAAGTATACACCGAATTTTTTTTCAACAATAATCAACTATCTTCCAATTCAGTCGGTCTCTCATCCTATATGACTCTGGTTCTCTCTTCCCACCGTCCATAAGCTTTTGATGATTTATATATTACTGTTATGGTTGAGGTGTACGGCCATGGTTTTCTGTGTTAGTGTTTTTTAATAATGGGATACCGCTACTATAGTTGGATGGTGTAATTTATCATATAAGTAGTCCGATGATTGCTATTAGGTTTTGTAACAATTGTGACGAATTGCTATAAAATGATTTTCAAGTAAGCTATGAAAACTCAGCTAAACAGTACAATTTTCATTGAAGTTTAAGGAGATTCTAGAGCAATATATTAGGGCAAAATGGGATTACTTGAAATCATCCATTTTAAAAATGATTTTCAAAGTTTTACCAGTATACTTGCAACCTGCAGTCAAAGTCTTTAATGGATGCATGCTATTCATGTCTGCTGTATTGATTGTTCTCCATGATCGCAGGTTCCAGGCATCCTCTTTACCCCTATTTGTCCACATTCCTTATCATTCCGACCTCTGATATTACCTGAGTATGTGACGTTGCGAGTACAAGTACCTTATAACAGCAGAAGCCATGCATGGGCATCATTTGATGGCAAGGACAGGAAACGGCTTGCAGCTGGCGATGCACTTGTGTGCAGTATGGCTCCTTGGCCCGTCCCAACGGCGTGTCAAGTTGATTCGACTAATGATTTCTTGACCAGCATTCATGATGGCCTGCACTGGAATCTGAGAAAGACTCAGTCTTTTGATGGCCCTAGGGATATATAATACATGATCCATATTTTCCCTTTTGTATATTAGTTTATGTAGTTCACAGTAGATCTCGTTAGAATGTTAATCTTACTTGTGCAATATAGAAGGGAATACAAGGTGGGGTTTAAGTGAGGGTGGAGAGTGAAAACAAATTTAGAGATTCATGTAATGATTCATATTTTATAATTTTCGCCTCTAAAGAGGACCTTATGTGCTTTCTCCTCTAATAAGTTGAAGTAGAACGCCTGTTAGGTGTAAGATCGAATGTAACAGCGAATGCCATAGTACATGCTTACTGATTTGATATACACAAGAAATTGGAAATGGTGGAATGGATATAGATGAAGACTCATTTTTACCATTAAAGAGAGCTTTGATGTAGAAATTGAGTAGTTATTAAAGAGAGCTTTGATGAAGACTCAAGTTATTATAATCCAGTAATCCACAGCTTTGAGAATTTGAGTTGAACTCTGGATAGACAAGTTAAGTTTGAACTTGGACACAGATGAAAATATGACTTTTGATCTGGTGGGGTTTGGCGGTTCGGTTCATGATCGGGCGAAAATCTCAAGGGTGAAAATAAAATCATGTAGAAAAGACGTTGAACGTGCTTATCATAATGCACAATATGATTAGCGAGGAATGGATGAGTGTGATTTAACAGCTCCGATTAGGGAATTTAATCGTGCGCCTGTTCCTACCGTTGAATTGCTTGTTGAAGAAGATGCACGATTTAGTCAGTTCAGACAAATCAAAGACAAGAATGCTCATTTTGAACTTAGGGATGCATTGATTGATTATCTATGGGTTGATTGGTTATCTATAGGATCGTCACGGTAGAGATGAAGCTTAAAGTGTTGAATTAGAAGTTTAATTTAGCGTTTTTTTTATGTACGTACGTACATGGCCAGTCCTGAGAATTCAGGAGTGCGAAACTTGAAACGGGGCCTAAACGAAAATGACGAAACAAGCATATTATGCAATTTTCATCAAATCAATCCATATAGTGTAATAAACACATCGAATATATAAGTTAAATGATTAGTTTGCATTCATCATTAAAATTACAGGAACAATGAAATCAAACACCTACAAGTTTCTATCAATTTGCCTATGAACATCCCAGCAATCCCATCCAAATTTTAAGAGCTTTAACAATCCCTAAACCTTAGCAAAAGAGAATATATATATAACAACCATTGTAATATTACTTGAAAAAGATGGATCTTCTTGCATTTTTAGCAGCAAAAATCGTCTATCAATCTTTCTTGATCAAGTTTTTCTAAAAAGCTACTTTCAATGGAAATCAAACCTAATGCATTTAATCTTTCTTGTGACATTTTGATCACAAGTTTCCAAATAATTTCAATTTTGAAAAACTCCTTGAGGTTGAACCAATTCATCTGTTCATCTCTTTTTCAGAAAAGCTTAGCATGTTCAGATGGATATTTTCTAGTAGGAGCCATAAATAAATATAAAAAAAAGAGAGAGAAGAAAATAGGCTTCTTTTTTTTTTGTGAATTGTGGATTTTTTTTTTTTTTTTGCAACAGAGTTGGAGAGGAGAGGGGGGTTAATTAGAGTCAAGACATCACCTGTCGTCAAACTAAAAGTTCTTTCATCCAACTGGACTGGAGCACAATGTTTTAATTACAAGGTTTTAAAATATTTTTATTGTACTAAAACAATAAAAAACCAACATTCTGATGAAGAATAAAGTGTAGAGACAAAGAGATAGCAAACGAATCATCATCTTATTCATTGATAGGTGTCCTTTATATAGGGAATTACACAATACCAATATGGTAAGGATAATAATACATAGATCTAGTCAAACTACATATCCTATTGGCATAAAGTCAAGACACACATAAAGAATATCTAGAAAGATACAGAATATCCTAAAACACTTCTCCTTGTGTCGTGCGCTGATATGCCGATGGTGCTGATCTGTTGCCTCGTCAAAAACCTCGTCAAGTCACAAAAACTCTGTGAGAGAAAAACTGAACATTGATCGTAGGAGAAAAAGAGTATAATGCACCCATCATATCTGATAGTGACATGTATGTATGTGCTGGACTCCCCCTGAAGTTCGCACCTCCCCTGATCTTTACATCAATCATATGGCTCTTCCTGATTCTTACTAATCACGGAAATTTTAATAACTTAGCATGTCAATGCTCTTTAATATGTCTTCAAATGTGGCATTAGACAATGATTAACTAAATCATGCCGTATTGTTCTCAAATAATCTTTTACACTTAGATCTTGAGGAGAAGACCACTTGTGAACTCAAAACATAAGTTCGTGCAGGAAATCAGATTTCCGCGCAGCATGACCTTAGTTACTAGAACAGACGTAACTTCCTCTAAGAAATACATATGAACAAACCGTAAACGGTTTTGGAAACTAGACTCATTTAACTTTCCAACCGTATATTATACACATTCTGGTTCATCAAGAGCTGTTCACAAAGTCCCGTCGAAGTTGACTGTTTTGCCAAAATCAGATTCTCGGACAGATTCGTCCTACTTTACGAAAACGGCCATAACTCTCTCAATATGATAGGTATGATAGAACTTTCCAATGATACCAATTTCACCATTTTCCAGTGACTGAGATCTCTTGTAGGTCCCGTGAAAGTTGACCTATAAAACTTGGCAGATCCTGATTTCGCTTTTGATGTGTCTTTCTTATGTAGGGATAGAATAAGCCTCAACCTTTCATACCATTAAGTATTGAAAAAGAAGTTACTGCCATTACATTGGCATTGCATGGGCGCATAACTACACTTAGCTTTACAACTTTTCATAGTGAATGAGATGTCAAGTCCTTCGTATTGTGTTGAGTACATTGATGCGTCTTATTGTACTTAGATGTGAACTCCATCTCTTAACACATATTTGTCATCTTTCTTAGAGAAAACAATGGATATCTCTTTAGAGTAAAGACTTTGACTAATCATGGGAGTATATGTAGGCCTCACTTTCGTTAGAACGCCTAAGTCGATTGATGAAAAATCATCATTAATACAGTCATCAAGTGCCTTTTCGAGACTGTGTCTTCCGAAGATCTTTTTCATTCTAACTTCGGATGTTTGATACATATTGACATCTCTTGATCCATCAAGAGTCCATGTAAATCCAGAATGAACACACAAAGGCATAATTCACCATATCCCTTCCAAATCAAGTAGAGTCCATGTGCGTTTCAATACCTTTAGCAAACGTGTGCTCCTGAGGTCTGGAGCAACTTGATTTGGATGAATGAAGTTTGTTTAAGATCTTCATTTATATTTTTGATCCCGTAGAGATGTCATTATGACCACATTCATAGGCTGTATGTTCAGTTATTCGGAAACTACCAAACTGACAAAGTAGTGGAGTGCAATGACATCCATTACAAGAGCATATCTCATCGTAGTCGATCCCAGTGCGTGTCAGTGAGAGACCTTGCGCCATAAGGTGAGTCTAAGCTCTTGTTCTCACTACGCTATCTAATAAAGGCATAGTTGATAGGGTTTAGCTTGCGGTGTCGACATCAACTGCCCAAGGACCTATCTCTTTGTTAATGTTGGATCACATCTTTCCATTAGGCCAATCAACTAAGTTGATATCCATCAATGAAGGGTGGTTCGATAGTAGACTCATTATCCCACGTCCTCATGTACACTAATGTAATACTTGTGGAGATCTCTATATGGATTGGATTTGATATTGAGGCGTCCCCCAACGATAATCACAATTCAGACTTCATGAGACAGATTTGAGTATCACTGATCAATGGATCAGGTTGTGCCAAGCTCGCTTTCTTCCTAGTGCGAGAAAATATCAAACCTAAGGGCCTCCCTCCTTTTGGGGAGCCCCTCGGCCTTGTGACACCAATTTTGCCACTATATCACCATCCTTGGTGATGGCGTCAAGACCAACACCTTTTGGTCGCGCCATGTCCTCTTATAGGACATCAATCCTTGCAGACATATTTGCAACATGTGATCTCGTCACTTTAACACTTTAAGCATTTGAGATCAAGATGAGACTTAGTGGGGACAAACCACAACAATTCACGTCGTTCCACTTGAACACTTGTGTTCTTATCTCCCCCTAACGGCAGGAATATTGTCTCATCAAAGTGACAATCCGTAATTTAGCGATGAATGAGATCACCTGACAAGGTTTCTACATATGCGGATTATATGTGGATGTTCATATCCAACCTAAATACTTATTCATCTCAAATGACCCATCATTGTGTGCAGTGGCATTACGATTTGGCACCTAGAAATAACATCTAGCCGAGCTCAAAGATTGGAGATCCATTTCAATCTTATTTGAGCTCAAGGATTGCAATTTCGTGTCAATCCTCGTACACAATCACAAGCTGTAGTACAACAATATTCAATGATGGTGGGTCGTAGATGAATAATAAAGCTGCATGCAAATATTGCATAGCCCTAAGACGTAATAGAAAGATTTGGCACGCATCAATAATGTTCGAGCGACAAGCTAAAGTTGCTTGGTCGTAGCCTCGGTGAGACCGTATTGCGTGTGAACATGGGGTACATGACACTGCAACTTATATCCCGATAAACTTCTTTAAATAATGGGTAGTGAGCCTGTAAAAGTATAAGCAGCATAAACAGTAGATAATAGTGTAACACGTGACCAGTATGTTAACACTTCAACTAACACCATAAAACATAAAAAAGTGTCCGCAAGTTGGTTGTATCTATCTACATAGTTTGATGTAAGAATGGAATGTTCACTTTTGTGTCATTTAGCGTAGGAGGGTCCTACTCCTAATTTAGCTAAAGAATAGGCTTTCAAAACGAGTAATGAGCATTGTAGGGGGCCAATGAGACATTGAGGGAAGGCTAGTGCACCTCAATTTCTTGAGGAATTGATCGGACGGCCTCCGGGAAGTTGGAGCCGTGTTCGGGTGACGTCAATGTCCCCCGGGTGTCACCATTTACAACCATGGCGTCACCATCATGCTTCATGATGAAGCTAAATCCCAAAAGTCTTCGTTTTGAGTGGAAGAATGGATGTCCATGAGAATTTCTCAAAATTTGGACCATTATATCTCTTCCAGGATGACCTGGATTGGTTAAAACAAAGTCTATATGAGTCGGTGTCCCAAATATCATGTTTGACGACAACATATGATTCGATATATGAATCATAGGGACATACAATCTACTAGATTGACTCATAAACTTCTCTAAGATGCATTTTAGTCTGTATTCATGAAAGGTATACACAAAAGAATTCTTATTCATTCTCACAATGTGTTTTCAAATGAAAACTATTAGCATGAATGTTTTTAAAGCTCAACATGGTTCGGTTGCCTCTCAATGCATAGAGGGCATTTGTGACATTGATCATAGTGCCATAAGACATCAAGATGCAAGCTAAACCGTATCTCTAAATGACCGGTACATGATTTAATTATTGTAGTCACAGAAGATTTACAAGGCATAAAATCCAGAGATAGTTGCCGGGTCCTTAGAATATTGTGGATAATTCCACTATCTATAATGTACTCAATGTCTCTATGAGACATATCTACAAGAAAGATTAGATAGATTAGTAAATATTTCCACTTGAACCATTTAGAAGGATTGAAAGAAGCTACAAAAATCTGCAATCCCGAGAGTGCATAAAAATGTCCGCGCAGAATGACCTTTGAGCACTAAAATAATCATAACTTTTTCGTTAAAATAGATATGGACAAATTGTGAAAGGTTTTGAAAACTAGATTCGTAGAGCTTTCCAATGATATAAAGCTCACTGTCTGGTTTGTCTAGAGCTGTTCATAAAGCTCAAACAAAATTGACTGTCTAGAAGGGACATATTGCTGTTTTTCGCAAATTTGGCATTGGCAAAGCTTTGAAGCTTGCGGATGGCATGTGGGCATAAGCCGAAACCAAAATAACGTGTATATGATCAAAATAAAATCCTTTTGGTTGTTCCAAGGTCGTAAACTCCATGACTAGTTAGCAAAAAACTCCCTGACATGAACATAAACTAACTCAGAAGACCTAGAGGATTCAATCATGATGATGATTGTCCGGTTTTGATAAGTCTTCAACGTCTTTTGCAAGACGACAATTGGTTTAATTGCGTAGGGGGATCCAAAATCAAAAGCTTTCGATAACTCCAAGTCAGTATGACCAGGCATGTCCGTGGAGGGTCGGTAGTGCGAGGCACACTTGAAACCACTATCTCCTTAATTTTGGACAATTCTAAGACATCACACTGAGCTTAGATGAGCCTAGTTGAACAATTGATGATGAAAATCTGCTATAGGGTAGAAGACTTAACCAGAAAACACGTGGGCGATCCTCCTTGAGGATGCGGTGCCATGAGTCACCTTCAAAGGAAGGGACCAAAATCGACACAATATGTCATGTTTCTAAGGACGATGTAAGTATACATCTTAATTGTAAATCAATACGAACCATAAGAGGAGAATAGTTTCACTTCGAAAAAAAATTCTCAAGGCATTCATTATTGCTAATGTGAGTACATCGAGGTCTCAAATAGACGAAGGACGTCGATACGACGCCGTATTTCATATAGCTCGGAAAGAAAATCAAAGTCGATCTAGCCAATGACGTTAAAGTCATGGGTAGCTAGAGTTGGATCTGAATCTTTGAAATCCGTGATCATGAGGATGACGTTATTGTCCTCATATTGATCTTCCGTACCTTTTTGTATGCATTCATAAGTTGAAGGAGAGCTTGACAACTCTTGAACCAGTGATCCAAAGATCCACAACAGTTACATTGTCATGAGCTTTTTTTTTTATTTGTTTTTTTTAAAAAAAAAACTTTTTATTAATAACTCACACACCCTACATATGTCAATAAGATTTAAACCTATGATCTCAAAGTTGTCAGTTAAACACCTTAACCAACCAAGCCACAATTACATTGTCATGAGCGGGCATAAGTGGTTTTGACAAATTGGTGTCTAGATCGGGAGTGTCGCCATTAGGGCCGGCGACACTTCCCCCTCTTTTCTAGACATCGGCATAGCGTTTTCTGCCGTTGCCGTGACCCATATTGTTGTCCCCACATTTAGAGGACAATCCCAAATACGTTTATCACATTAGCGTATATACAATTTCCGTTTGTAATTGTATGATTAAAATCAAGTCTCGTTGGTAATTCCAAACCAAATTGGAAGACCTAGAGAACTTGATGATGATCGATTCCGCTAAAGATTATGGATCATGATACCACAAAAGATCATTGACAATATGTAGTCAATTAAGGTGGTAAGCAATCCAATTGACTAATAACTCAATAAGTAGAGTTATATGAACATTTCAAGAAACGCTCCATGAGTGCATTCTACAGTATTTTGTGATCATTAATTTTTGCACAGATTGTCATTGAAGGCTTTTGTCGATGTGGCGCGTCAAAGACTTTGAGCGCATGAGATGTGAAATCTCAGCATCTAGGCTTGTTAGCCTGGGGGTCAAAACATGTGGTTTAATCCTTTCCAATGAAAGGTTCCACATATATCAAGCGAAGATTTACCTTAGGCATCAAGTACGTCAAAACTCAAAGGAGCAGAATGTTACATTGCTCTTGCATACAAAACCAAGTTGTTATGAGACTTGATAGAGATCACAAATAATACTTTTGATGGTTTGTCCTTCGGATTGATCACACACAATCCGAAAAAGCTGCGAATTGATTAAACACAATTCGAAAAAGGCCTCGGATTGATCAAACACAATCCGGAGAAAGTTCGGGGTTGATCATACACAACCCTGACAAGGAAACAAGAGTGATCAAACACACTCTTGACCCGCGAATAAAATTCCGGGATTTTTGGTACCTGCACACACAAAATCTTAAGCATAGAATAGAGATGGAGAAGGGGAGAAAACACTTTATCTCCCCCGAGTTTATTGAACTTTGAAGAGTTTAGGGTTTAAAACATACCGTAAAGTTTCTTCAAAAAAACTCGGATTTCTTGATGTAAAGCTTGATTGGCGACACCAGAAAAGAAGGCGGAGCTGACGGCTGGGAAGCGGCAGTCGGGAGTAGCGACGGCGTCAGGGCCGAGGTAGGGCCGAGAACTTCTAGTTTGAAAAAAAAAAAATTGTTTTTTTAGGGTTTGAAAAACAAATGGTAGGCTATTTTCTCTAGGGTTAGAACAAAGTGCATGATAACGTGATAAAGGATAAAGTGTAGAGACAAAGAGATAGCAAGAGAATCATCATCTTATTCATTGATAGATGCCCTTTATATAGGGAATTACACAATACCAATATGGTAAAGATAAAAATATATAGATCTAGTCAAACTACATATCATATTGGCATAATGCCAAGGCACACATAAAAAATATCTAGAAATATACAAAATATTCTAGAACACATTCTAACTTTTTGGGGCATCGCCAAATCGGGGGCCTTTTGCATGCTGACCAGCTGCATTCCCCATGGCCGGCCATGTGTACGTAGTATGTCTCACTTGATGTTCTGTATTACATTTAATCCTTACATATCTCATCTCACACACATTTTTTGTATCGAAATTATTGTACTACCTGCAAAGTCAATTTTGAATTGGTAAATTATTTCACATCTTGTACACAAATAACATGATGAGATAAGATATGTTGTCTTCAATGACAACCATTAGATTAGATTACATGAATGTATTGACACCGTTAGATTTATAAATCTAAAATGGATGAGCACCTACTTGATAACCATTTTTTTTTAAAGAAACTACTTGATAACCATAAATACCCTTCTTCTCCCACAATGCAAAACACACATACATATTAAAATTATAATACATGATCCATATTTAATTTGTTCCTTTTAAGTCTTTTTCTATGTATCAATAAAATTTATGACGATGATTCTACAACGTACAAGCCAACATTCTCTAAAAATTTAACCAAGTAGATACTCCGAAAGTTTAATACTCAATAATTTCGAAAGCATTAAGAATATACCATTATACCACACTGGCACACACTCCCCCTCCCCCGCCCGCATAAGGTTTGTTATCGATTTCTCTGCGTTTGATTGATTTTTTTCTTTTTAGTGTTCTAGTGGTGTTTTGATTTCGAGTTTTAGTAATATTGAGATGTAGCTTAGTTGATTGCGATTTCAGATATTGGTATTTGTTAATCTCAATTTGTTGATTGTGAAACTGTGAATTTGTGATTTGTGCACTCAATGAATTGTTGCAATTTGACTTCTCTATGTTGGATATCACCCAAACCAGTTATGTTCTCCTCTGCATGATGATAGTTTAGATTTCCTTTAGATTTCAAATAAAAACCGTTATTGTTAGAAAATAGAGAACAAATTATTGATGTAGTTATTGCTTTAATATGTGATTTATCGAGTATTTAGGCTCTTCCAGTTTCTAAATGTCTATTTTGTAGTATGTCTGATGAACAAATTAGTAGCTATTCTGGTTAGTTTGGTTTCAATTTCTTGCAATTTATTTGACTGTGTTTACATGCATTGAAATGTAAATTTACTTGCATTGCAAATGGTTTCTGCTTGGGAAAAATTAAGTAAGTGTGCAACGTGGGCAGTAGACGAGAGGGTCCTTAATGAAATTAAAGGACATGGGTTTTGATCATTTGTATGACTTGTCAAGACAAGTAGGTTGATGTTATCATGACAATCGATTGATTCAAACACTAATCAACAATTATGTTATTGAGGACTGTGTCTTTAGAGTTAATGACAGACATATGCTTTTAGGTTTACAAGATGTAGCATACCTTACTGGGCTTAACATAGACGGAAAATTAGTGGTGTCGAGCACGGAAAAAATTAATGCCTTAGATGCAGTGCCTTCTATAATGAAGAAGAATGGTTGTTCTGTTAGAATGTCTTGGTTGAAACATAGGTTTGAGAAAGTACCTGAAGGTGTAGACGTAGTTGAATTGGAAAAGTATGTTTATGCTTTTGCCCTATATATTGTAGGCACGGTAATATTACCGACTTCAGATCACATCAATGTGAGCTTACAGTATTTATATTGTGTCTAAGGACAAAATTAAGGAAAATGCATGGGGAGTTGCAATGCTTGCCAACATTCATAATTGTTCAAAACAATATAAAATAAAGAAAATGGCGGTCATAGGTGCTCACATGCATCTACTCATGGTGTGGGCGTTGGAGCATTTCCCTAAGTTTGCTAAGAAACTATTGTCTGACGACGTCGTGTTGCCTTCACAATTTTCACTATCTTGTAGTTAGGCACCACTGATTTCCCAAGTGCTAAAAAAAAAACACGAAATAAAGAACAAAAACATGACACCTTAATTCGAAAATTTCAAAGTTCACATTCAACACAAAATATAGAGTCCAAAGTAAGTTCAACAAAATAAAGTCCCAAGTTTAAAGTTTAAAAATCAAAAGTTGGGAATAAAGAAGAGAAAAATAAATTAAATATTAGAGTTCATCATATTAAGCTCGCCAGATTAAGGTATTCGATTTTGAAGGTAACATACACTCCTTACGCTTTGAATACATGAAGCCTTAAACATTTCAACCTGTACATAAAAAGTATAAAGAAAAATATTATAAAAGAAAAACTTACAATCATATAAAACAAAAAACCAAAAATCACATTAATCAAATCAAATATTTAATAAGAAAATAACATCAAAATGATGTCGTTTGAGAGAAATTTGGTTTTTCGGTTTAGTTTGGTTTCTTAAGGGCTGAAACAAAAAACCAAACCAAACTAATCGGTTCGGTTTTGTTTCATTTCAAATTTTTTTCAATTTCGGTTTGGTTTTTTTTCCTGTTATGATTGGAAATTCTACCCCTACCATGCACGTCCGTAGACCGCTTAGGAGAAATGAGTCATCTGAAGGATCTTAAAAAAATTCTCACACATACACATTTGTTAAAGACCTTGGATTGCCAAGTGCAAGACTCGAAGTCCACAGTGTCTTGCCTTATTTTTCTAGCCATATCTATAGTTCATAGTACTTGTTATGTTAGAGCACAGATTGAAATGAGAGAAAGAGAATATATATATATATATATATATATATATATATATATGTATACAGTCCCCTTTTAGAGAGGGATCCCTCTTTGAAATTAAAGCGAGGGACTCCTTATTTCGCTCACTTTCAAGTCGTATTTCCACATTTTAACCGTCTAATGTCTAAAACACAGTATGTAGATCATTCCTGCAAAGTTTCATCAAATTTGAAGATCATTTGGGTACCGAATTAGATTAAATAAATCAACAGAACAAAAGTTGTCCAAACAGAACCGTTCGTGTAAATTACGATTACGGAAGCCCAAATGATCTTCAAATTTGATGAAACTTTGTAGGAATGATGTACACACTGTGTTTTAGACATTGTACGGTTGAGATGTGGAAATACGACTTGAAAGTGAGCGAAATAAGGAGTCCCTCACTTTAATTTCAAAGAGGGATCCCTCTCTGGAAGGATATATATATATATATATATATATATATATATATATATATATATATATATATATATATATATATATATATATATATAAAGGAGGGCTCGTACTTCACAACGTTTACCAAATTAAAAGGGCTCATAATCCTTTTGTGTGATGTGAACAATTTTGAGAGACTTCATTCGTCATAGTTTGTTGAGTTGCTTAGATTTCATTGTCGCAAGATACTAAAAAATGTACCATTATACAACATGTTTATAGACATACATTTTAAAGGTACCCGGGTTATGAGTACCCACACTATTAGAAAGCTTTCACACTGCTTTGACTAAGAAAAATATAAAGCAATGTGTTTGTTAGGACCAAAGTCCATGAAAATAAATTAAAGAGAGTTTGAAGTGGGCAAACAATTTTTATTTTTTATTTTTTAAAAAAACTTTTCTTTTTTATATAAACTCACGCACCCTACATACATCGATGAAGTTTGAACTCATAACCTCAATGACCAACCAAGCCACAAGTCACTAACAAGTGAGCAAACATTTTATTGTTAGTTTTTTAATGTGTTTTTTTTTAGGGGATTGGATAACTCTATTGATCGAAAAGATCATACATCGAGCTCTCTCGCTCAAGCTATGGGGATTTGAAGATCACCTATAACATCTACTACTCAGGTAGTGCATAGATTATACATTTGAAAATGACTCTAACAAAGGCTCCTAACCTAGACTTCTACAACTTGAACAATAGAAGTTACGAAATTTAACCTAACAGTATATCCGCCTAAAGACCCTCATGGCATGGTGTACATCAATACTGGTGCAATTGGGTTAAACTGTGCAATGACTAATTAAAGAACAGGAAAACAGGATCGAGGCCCACTTACCTCATCCGAAAAATCACAAAGTATTATTAGACAAACTAAAACAAAAATAAAAAAACTAAGTTTGGGCCCACAACAAGCCCAAACCTTAGCAGAGCTCCAAGCTGGTCCAGACAAAACACCTTCATCACGGTCGTGAAAATCCAAGCCGCCATCAAAAGCAGCTGTCAGCCGCTGCGTCTTCCGCCAACACTCTACCACACTGACGCCGACAAGAAGCGCACAACCACCATCGCTTCCTCGCATGGTTCCAAACACCCAGATCAGACCAAAAAGAACTGATCAGATCTGAAACCGCTAAAGGCGTACCCCGTCGTCAATCTTCTAGCGATCGCCTGAAGAAGAAGAGGATAGCCAACATCACATCCATGTCGTTGACCAAGCCTCCGAGCGAACGTGAAGGCGCAGCCTCACACCACAACATTCAACCTTACCCGGGTTTGAGTTCTACCATGACATCCAAGGCCAGAAAAGCCAATCTAAACTTCCTTGCCCGACTGCACTCACAACACAATGACAAGTAGAGCCGTTGTGGCACGAGAGCTACTGGATGAAGGCTTGGAAGCTTACGGCGAAAACCCTAGACTCTTATGGCTATTATTTTTCTGATTGCATAGTGCTACTTGAAAACTCTAAAGTTGTTTTTAATGTGTTTCTTTAATTGTTAATTTCATTGTTTTATTTTAAGTTGTTTTTCATCATTTAATACTTCACAATCTAGTACCGTTTTCCCCATACTTCTGAGTATGGTTTTGATGAGGCTATTAATATAACTAGTCTATTTTACTTAAACAAAAACATATGTGTCTATATCATTAAGCTTGAGAATACATTTTATGCAAAGTATACCAAACATATATCAAATATAAGACTCATATTGAAGATCTCAACAATAGCGTTACAATGGTATATTTTTATTTTCAGAAACATTATAAATTTATTTTCAGAAACATTATAAATAACATACTTATATGACATTTCATGAATGTAAATAGATAATATACAAAGAAACAGAAATCAGAAAACTGTGGATCCCTGAGTTTGGCCTTCACAAATATGGCCTTCTAAATTCACATAGGCCAATTTTTTTTATATTTCGAAGTTGGGAAATTGCATACCATGGGATTAAGATATTGGTCACAGTTGAAGATATAGCCTATAGGAGAAGATGCTTTTAGAGCCCAAAATATACAAATAGGTTTTTTTGGTATTTCGTATATTTTTGAGACTTTTTGCCCTCACCCTTAAACATGCTTAAACAGAGAAAGTGAAAGAGAGAGAAGACTTTGCTGAAACATCACCGCTTGCTAGACTCTGGTCACCGATACCTGTACTTTCTCCGGTTCTTTTCAGAATCGCAAGACTTTGGTGATGTCATTAGAATTTCACTGATACCTGTATTCATGATTTATTTCACCTAAAATTGACCCCCAATAATAAGCATATTGACCTGTAATAATAAGCTTATTACCCCTTAGTTATCAGTTTATTGACCCAATATATTGAGAGAAAAACAATAGTTTGTGATAGTTTGATAGTGTCCATTGCTTGAAAGAACTAATTTTCAACTGAAAGGGGGAAATAAAAGGAAAAACATGAAGAAGAGAAGTTTAGGACTCAATTTAAGAGAATATTAGTGAGGTTGCTAACCAACCTTCTTATTAGGCAAGGAAATACAAGGAAGAAAGAAAAGGACTACACCTACAAGTATAGCAAAGATCACTTTAGGACTCCAACTTTGATCTTGGGCATTTAACATCTTTACTTTATAACTCAATCAATTACAGTGGTCCACTTCACGCCGCCTACCAACTACCGTAGTCTTCCTTACCACTGTACAGTAATTGAACAATACGGTGATTGTAGCTTCTCTTCTTCAAACTTGACCTCACCTTACTATCCGATCTAACTAAAGTCTCGTCGTTGAAGTCGAACATGAGGTAGAGTCCATGAAGAAACTAGAGGCCTAATTGCGAGCATTCGGTTTTTGAAAAGAGTAGAGAATCAAAGAGATCTGAATCGATGAGACGGTGAATCACGGCCAATTCCTCAGTTTCTCCTCTGGTATGTTGAGTTTGAGACATTTCAATCTGAGACCATGAAATGTAAAGCTTTGATCCTCCATCATGTTTGGCATGATCTCTGGTGTGCTGAATACTTGTCGGCGGTAGGTTAGAGAGAGAGAGAGAGAGAGAGGTATATGGATAAGAGTGGGGGTATAATAGTCTTTTCCTTGAGAATAATTCCAATGAGCTATGGAAAACTTTTGTTATTGGATTGGGCTGTAAACACTCTGTTTTTGATGAAATGGTCATTTTCCCTAATTATAATAATGAATGCACTAGCAGGAGGAGGTGGTGCTCCGAATCTTTTTTGCCTAGTAAGCTTCTTACCCGTCAAACAATTGATCCCTTTCTTTTCAAGTCCCAAATCAAAGCACACTTAAGGGGCTAGAGCCACTAGACACGACGCTACAGATTCAAGAAAGATGGGATCTCTAACTCTTTAAATTTGAATATGTGAAAGATCAAAACAAAGTCTTTCGTGGAGTCACATGGTGCTTTGATCATGCTCTGGTTTGCTAGGAGATTAACGGTGGTGTCATTCCTATTGCTTTTGCTCCTATGCGACATGTAAGGAAGTGAGTAAGGTTTTAATAGATTCCTCCACTTTATGAGGAACCTCCTAATCTCAAATTCATTGGTAAGATGCTCGGCAATTTTGTCGAATACGACAAATCAATCAAAATTTCATAAAAAGGGGGGGGGGGGGATGATAATTCTTTTCACTTATGAAATCTCAAAACCTGTTGTACTTGAGAGTGAGGATTTTCTAGAAACCGTGGTTGATCCTCTCTTAAAGTTCCACTATTAACATCTGCAAGGGCAGTGTGGGATCAATGGTATGATCACTCAAGCAGTCCCTACCACATGCTAGGGCTTTAAGTTTTGCTTCTACCTTGGTGCTTTTTTTTTGCGTTTGTTGATAAGAATATTGAGGGTTTAGATGTGAGAGCATCAAGTAAGGCTGAGGGGATGTCTGTGTCCTTAGAACAACATAAGAGCTACCCTGTTATGCGTCGCTTGGTCCCTGAGAAGTCGGTACACGCAACTGAGGCTTATGAGGTTGGTATGCAATCGAAGTCAAGAGAGAAGGCAAACTCAAACCCTAAGAGCAGTGAGACTATTGCACATGTATCGGCATCTCCAACATTGATACAGTTGAAGAAACATAGTCGCAATGGGGATTGTACTCCATCTCCAAAAGAACCTAAGATTATCTTGGTTGTAAGGTCCCATCTCTTCATGTTGCATCACTAATTGGTTCGCCTGAGACAGATGGTGAGGGAGACTCTCCTACATGGAAGAAGAAGTTAGGTCATCCACTCGTAAAAAATAAATAAATTGGGGCATTCTGCTAAGAAGGAAGGTTGTCTGGGCCTTTCCTTCCCAATCCCTATTGTGAAGGCTTAGCCCTAATGCCAAGGGCAAAGGGCAAGGGTAAGGCTTTGCCCTTGGATTAGCTAGCCTAAGCAATAGAAGCAGATCTTGTGCTTAGTTCTTACAAGTTTACTAGATGTTCCTGAATCAAGGTCTGAGGCAACTATTATTTAGCTATCTGGAATTAGGTATGAATTTGTTTCTTTGCTTAAGGCTGTTTTAAAAGCTTGTGTAAAATTGAAGGTTTTGGTCTTGGATAAACCTTATCCCAAGCCTAAGCCAACCAAGGAGGCCCAGGTCCATAGAGGAAACCTTATCCCAGCCCCTCTAAAAAGTGTTAAGGGCACCCAACAAAATGAGCACCTCTTATGTAGTGTAGCCACCCCCATTCACCAGTGTAGGTCGGCCGTTGGTCACAAGGCTTAGCTGCCCAAGACTGCCGTTAATAAAACAAGCAAGCCTCTACCCAAAACCAACAAAGAGTGTGTTTGGGCCCAATTTTATATTGGTTATCTTATTTGTGAGTTAGCCCATGGACCGATATATGCGGTCCAAGTGTCTTTATTTCTTTCCTTGTCACATTGGGTAATTACTGGCGAAAGATTTGCAGGGTATCTCAAGATACGTTGTCAGAGGATTCAACTAGGAAAGTATCATTCCTAATTCAATTAGAAGATCCGATCACTTTGGTTGACAGGTCATTCGCGAACCCTAGTTACTTATTCTCTATAAAAGCATGTGTTAAGCGATTGAGCCCGCCCCCGACAATTCAAACAAACTCTACATCACTGCAAATTGGACGCCTCCCCAGGAGCACCCAATCTACCAAAAAAGCCTCTCCAGGGAGCACCACCAAAGCCTTATCGCGAGCAAACCCCGCTTCACTTACCAAGCCTCATCGCGAGCAAAAGTCCACCCTCAGTCCATAAAGCCTCATCGCGAGCAACAGTCCATCCCATTGTTAAGGAGCGATCCTTAGCAAATATCATTTACTTTATTGTATTTTGTTACTGAGTAAATCTTAAGGATCAGTCCTAGGCCGTTGTGAAGAACATAGCAGCAGAACCGACCGTCTCTGCTCACAGTTGTTTGAAGAGAAGTCAAGAGAAGCGCGTGAACGGACAAAGATCAAGACAGACACACTTCCTCAAGGTGTTGGCACGCTCGCACCAGACGGTTGTTCGAAGGACCTAAAAATCCAACCCGAACATTTCGGCACGCCCATCAGCGGGACACATCAGTGGCAAAATAGCGACTGCGTATGACGACGAGAGGATGGAGGAGTACATTAGTCGACCATCCCGCCCTGGTGATTCATCTTCGATTAGGCTTGCTGAGCTACCCATAGGTGTACCCGCCCGAGGTGTCGATTGGGCCGCGGGGGTTGCACATGGTATCCCGATGACTAATGTCGCAAGTCTGGCGAGGCGATACATCTTGGAGGATGGCACCGTGTGTGATGAGCCCGAGACCAGCATGTCGCCGGCCGAGATAGAACAGTTCTGTGAAAGCTGGGGAATCCCGCCCGCGATTACCCTTCGTGGCCTATACGAGGGTGAGCTGGTGTAATGTCCGAGAGACGGTTTTGTAGCAGTGCACGAACACATGTTTAGGAACGATTTTTCTCTCCCGCTTCCCCAGTGCGTGCAGTACCTGCTGAGCATGCTTCAGCTTGCTCCCGGGCAGATTCCCTCAAACCAATGGCACCAACTGCTGTCGCTTTGCTGTCTATACTACTTGTCCGAGATGGGCTGGCTGACGATCAACGAGTATCGCCTTTCGTACTCGAAGAAACAGAACTGTCGAGGGTGTGTTTCATTTTTGGCCCGGGAATACTTGCCTCCCGTCACTGATCTCCCAACGTCCATAAATAATAACTGGCGTTCAAAGGTCGTGCTTGCCGGTGGTCGATGGCAGAGAAACTGTCCGACATACGTTGTCCCTAATCGGTTTAGATATATCCGAGATTGAGAAGCGATGCATTGGGCGGATATTTGCAGCCTGGCCCTTGGATGAGCGAAGCTCGTACAACCTAACTCGGTGGGCTGTCTTGGTTCACTGCGAACTCGGCCGTATACCTGGTGGGATTCCAAATTAGTTTCGCTGGCTTGTTGTTTTCCTTCTGCTTAGGCCTGTCACCTGGTATCTGAGATGTTGACTATTTTTTTTTGTTCAGCTAAAGTACCAAGGCGAAAGATCCGTGACTAGCACCCGCGCGACATGGAGTTCGACATGGATTTGCTGAGCGAACTCTTGGAAGTCAGGAAAGTGGCTTCTCGGACTGAGGTGAACCTTGCTGACAATACTGCCCGTGTCTCGGGTGAAGCTGTGCTCCAGGAGATTCCCGATGAAGGGTACGGGAAACCGCCTTCTGACAAAGAGGGGCCCGCGAGCACCGGCGACGTTATCAACGTCCCCCTGGGCGAGAAGAGGAGAAAAACGTCATCCAAGAAGTCGAAGTCTCAACGGGAAGAAGGCGTGACCTTGACGGGGTTGAGTGTCTCTAGCGTCTCGCCACCACCAAAGAAACAGAAATCTGCTAGCCCCTCGGCCGGGAATCCTGTTTCTCTGAGTGCTCTCGCGCCGGCATTTCCTTTGATTCGAAAAACCCCCATCCTGCAGATCCTGGATAAGTACGAGTGCGCGGATGAAAAGTTTGTCCGTTGCATGGTGGGCGATCTGAAGGGCATTGAGTTAGACTAGATCAAAATCGGGTCTAGCACTCCTCAGGAGAACAGGCAGTACACCCGGGAGGCAATGATGAAGGTGAGCTTCTCCCCAGTAATGTTAATTTATGACCACCGACCGGGGTTTTGAACTGATTTCTTTGCTTGCAGGATCTCTATGCTGTCTATGCCATTGACGCCAGCGAAGATTCTAATGAGATGAAGGAGCGTCTGGCCAGCTTGAACAATCAGATCAGCTACCTCGGGACCGAGAAGAAGAAGGTAGATAAGGACTTGGAGGCCGAGAGGAAGGAGAAACTCTCGCTGGACGATAAGCTCGCCAAACTTGGACTCTATACTAAAGAGCTGGAGGGAAAAGCTGAAAGGGTTGTCGCTCTGGAGTGCGATATAGACGCGCTTCAGCAGGAGAACGCGAAACTGCGGTCTAAGCTGAAAGAGAAGGATGACCGGGTTGCTGACCTACAAAGCCAGATTCCCGCCCAGGGTGAGCTTGCTGTAGCCAGATTCAAGGAGTCCGATGAGCTGAAGGCTATGCTCAAGGCTGCCCGAGAGGATGGCATAACCGAGAAGTTCAGCGTTTGGAGCCGCCTTGGGTATCTGGATAAGGCCAAGATGACAGCTGACTTGCTTGCTGCCCGGGAGGCCAAGGAGAGAGAAGCCAAATCCAAGGCCGCAACCGAGAAAGAGCCTGAGACAGGCGAGCCGTCAGAGAGGGTTTCTAAGGTGGGCGCTGATGGTAATGATGACTTAGCCGAGTCAGATGAGAATGAGGAAAAAGAACCTGGCGATGCATAGGTTGAACTTCCTTTTTGTTTCGCTTCTTTTTTTTTGAAGACAATGGCCTCGTGCCTTATCCCGATGATAATACATCCCGATGGATTTTGTAAATACCTATTGGTGGTATATGCCCGGTACCCCGGGTTTTAATATATTATGCCTTGTCTGATTTTATTACTTGTTTCTCCTGTGGTATATATTTGTATTATGCCTATCCCACTTGAATTACTCGGGATTTTAATGACTTATGCCTCTCGGTCTAATGCCTATCCCGCTTGGTGTTACTCAGAATTTAATGACGTATGCCTCTCGGTGGGCTACCATCATTAGGATTTGAATTTAACTTCCTCATTCTTGTATTAAGTCTTTCAAAATGAATGAAGGCACCCTCCGAGACTTGCTGCCTTCCCGGGGCCACAATACTTGCAAATGTACCCTTTACAAAAAGATGGAATGTGTCTCGGTGACTTTTTCATACCGGGTAGAACTTGAGGTGCTCCGTGTTCCAGGGGCGCCCGGTGACTATCCCATCCCGATCTCGGAGAAAGAATGTTGCTGGGCCAACTTCTTCGATGATCTCGTACTGTCCCTCCCAAGTTGGGTCCAGGGTCGCCGGTTTGGTCATGATTTTCTTCATGACCCAGTCCCCCTGTCCCAACGTCTGGGTCCTGACTTTACTATCGTAATGGCGTGCAACACGCTGCTTATAGACTTGGTTGCGTAAGTCTGCTTGCTCCCTCTTCTCCTCGATGAGGTCAATGTTCAAACAGAGACCTTCCTCATTGGTTGTGGCGTCGAAATTTTTGACCCTTCCCGATGGCGCTGACGTCTCGATTGGCAAGACAGCCTCCGTGCCAAAGGCCATGCTGAAAGGCGTTTCTCCCGTTGCTTCTATTGCTGTGGTTCTGATTGCCCATAATACCTCCGGCAGTTTTTGTGCCCACAGACCCTTTGCGTCGTCTAACTTCTTCTTCAGAAGCTTTTTAATGATCTTGTTAACCACTTCTACCTGACCATTGGTCTGCGGGTGTGCCACAGACGCGAAGACCATCTTGGTACCCATGCCCTTTGTGAATTCGATCAGATGGTTATTGTTGAATTGTGTTCCATTGTCCGTGACGATTGTCTCCGGGACCCCAAATCTGCAATAGATGTTCTTCATCAGGAAATTCTTCACACACTCGGTGGTTATCTTCCCGAGGGGCTCTGCCTCCACCCATTTCGTGAAATAATCAACAGTCACTATCACGTACTTGAACTGCCCGGGTGCCTTTGGCAGTATCCCGATGAGGTCAAGTCCCCACTGGGCAAAAGGCCAGGGCAACAATAAGATTGACAGAGCCATAGAAGGGGAGTGTATCCCGTTGGTGTGCAAATGACATTTACGGCATCTCGCCGACATCTTATCTGCCATGGCGCCCATGTTGGGCCAGAAGAACCCTGTGCATAGTGCCTTGTGTGCTAACGACCGGGATTCAGAGTGATTCCCGCACACCCTTCATGGATTTCTCCCATGATCATTTTCCCTTTTTCCTCTGTCACGCACTTGAGGTTTGGGAAATTGTAACCTCTGCGGTAGAGCTTCCCGTTGATGAGGGTGTATATAGCACATCTCGATTGCAACTTTCGTGCTTGCCGCTTGTCGTCCGGGCGTATTCCCTCCTTCATGAACTTGATTATGAGGTCCATCTACTTAGGTTCTCCGAGTCCCGCCTCGACCATGAATATCTGCGAGATTGTTTTACTGACACTTGAGGGGTTTTCAACACCTCAATCATGGCCTTCTTTCTGCCTTTCCCGGGCCCTCCGGTAGCTAGCCGGGCGAGTGCATCTGCATTACTGTTTTCTTTCCGAGGGATATGAGAGAGAGAAGCCGACTTGAAATGTTGCATGAAGGCTTTTGATAAAGCTTGGTACGAGCGCAACTGAGGCTCCTTAGCTTCAAAGCTCCCGTTGACTTGATTTACAACCAACTATGAATCACTAAACACTGCCACTCTTTCCACGCCTATGTCTCGGGTGAGTTGCAATCCCCCGATTAAAACTTCGTACTCGGCCGCATTGTTTGATGCCTTGAACATGAATTCCAGGGCGTACTCATGTTTGAATCTATCGGGGGTCTCTAATATTATCCCCGCCCCGCTTTTATTTTTCGTCACCGAGCCGTTAACAAAAAGCCTCCAGAGTTAGACCGGTGGTTCCTCACAGTGCCTCCCGAGACCGGTTCCCTCCCGGTCGGTCTCAGATGATACTCCCACTATTTTCGTGGGAGTGGGCTCAGAAGACTGTCCCACAACTTTCATGGGCGTGAGCTCAGATATAAAGTCAGCCGCAGCTTGGCCCTTGATTGCCACCCTCAGCCGGTAATGTATATCAAATTCCCTAGCTCTATTGCCCATTTTACCAGCCTCCCGCTAATTTCTGGCTTTTGCATAATCTGCCTCAGGGGGTGGTTAGTATAAAGGGTTATCGAGTGGACTTGAAAATAGTGTCTGAGCCTTCTCGCGGTTATAATAAGTGCCAAGGCTAACTTCTCTACGTCCGGATACCTGCTCTCGGCTGGTGTGAATCCCTTCCCAGCGTAAAATACAGCATGCTCGATATCAGACTCTTTTCTTATCAAGACTGAGCTAACTGCTGACTGCGATGCTGCGATATACAGGTAAAACATCTCGCCCGGGATTGGTTTTGACAAGACCGGCGCGGAGGTGAGGTACGCCTTTATCTGCTTGAATGTCTCCTCCTGCTCGGGTCCCCATACTATCTCCTTGCACCATTGATCTTTCAGCAACCGAAGAATGGGGCGCACTTGTCCGTGAGTCGTGAAACGAATCTGGCAAGGGCGACAATCTTCCCGGCCAGTGAACTCATTTCATTCCTCTCCTTGGGCCTTTCCATATCCAATATGGCCTGGATCTTTTCCGGGTTGGCTTCAATCCCCCTCGTGCTGATTATATGCCCCAGGAACTTCCCTTTGACAACCTCAAAGATACATTTCTGAGGGTTCATCCCGAACCTCATTATGACCTCAAAGACTTTCTCGAGGTGCCCTACATGCTCCTTGGCCTTTAGACTTTTGACCAGCATGTCATCGACATATACCTCCATTATTTTCCCGAGGTACTCGGCGAACATGACATTCATCAGCCACTGGTAAGTCGATCCCGCATTCTTCAATCCGAAAGGCATTACCTTATAGCAATAAAGGCCCATGTCGGTCGAAAGCTGTGTGCTCCTCATCCTTCGGATCCATCTGGATCTGGTTATAGCCCGCATAGGCGTCCATGAAGCTCAACAATTCGAAACCGAACGTGGAGTCCACCAGCTGATCTATTCGTGGGAGCGGAAAGCTATCCTTTGGGCACGCTATGTTAAGATTTGAATAATCTACACACATCCTCCACTGTCCTGATGACTTCTTTAGAACCATGACCACATTGGCCAGCCATTGGGGGTATCTGACCTCTCGAATAAACTTTATATCTATCAACTTTTGCACCTCTCCCCTCATTGCTTCATACTTTTCCGGTTTAATTTTCCTTCTTTTTTGCCGCACAAGTGGGGATCCCTTCTCGATCCCTAGCTAGTGTGCTACAATACCACTAGATATCCCGGGCATGTCTTTATATGTCCAAGCGAATGCCCCACTATTTTTCTTCAAGAAATCTATCAAGGCCGCCTGTACCCCGGGTCCCTGCCCCGTCCCGATGGTCACTTGCCTATCCGGGAATTCATCTAAGACTGCTATCATTTTTGTTTCTTCTGCCGACCCCGGATGTTCTTCATCCGAGTCGGTATCATCCCTGGGATCCACATAAGGGTCCGAGGGGGATGCCGTGGCCTGGCACGCCAGTAGGACCTCAGATCTCTTCCTCCCGTTGTTTATTGCATGACAATTTCTTGTTGCCATCTGGTCTCCCCGGACTGTGATGACGCCGATCGGGGTTGAGACTTTCATCATCAACATATGGCCGGCAACAAAAGACTTCAGCTTCCATAATGCGGGCCTTCCCAAGATCCCGTTATAGGACGACTTGCAATCCACCACAATGAATTCTACCGTCGCCTGGGCCATTCTCTCTCGGCCTTCCATACTTACCCCAAAGCTGTCCGATCCCAAGGGCTGGACGACATCACCCGAGAAGCTATTTGGCGGCTCGTGGTCTTGTATCAACTTGTTACTTCCTCGACGCAGTCCTTTCCGGACATTTCTGAACAACACGTTGACCGAGGCCCCCGTATCAACCAGGATTTTCTTCGTGATGTAGTGGTCGAATTGCAATGTTATTAGGAATGGGTCCTCGTGCGGCCTTATCCCCTCCTCTTCTTCTTCTAGGAAGGTAACGGACTTCCAACCGGTAGTCACTTGCTGATTGTTGCTACTCCCGAAGGCAAAGACTTCCTGGCCGTCCCTGGATCCCGTACACTGTTTTTTTGCCTTGTTGCTTCTGTTATCTATACGAGACCCGCCATGGATTGTGTTGATTGTCCCGTATACTTCAATGGCTCCTACATGCTTTGGCCCGGGTACATACTATTGCAATTTTTCTTCTTGCACCCGGCGCTCTACCGCTTTTTTCAATTCTATGCAGCTGTTGATGTTATGGCTTGCCTCCCCGTGATACCCATAAAATTTTCCGGTATCTTCCTTGGTGAACCGGGATAGGGGAAACCTCCGGGCCGGGGGAGGCAGAATGGTTGTTTTGTTCTCGTTCCATATCGCCTCATAGGTGGCGTTGAGCGCTGAGAAATGCTCCTTGTCTGCCAGGACCGTTCTCGCGTACTCGGGGTCTTGGTAGGGCCCTCTTGCCTTTCCTTGCGCGTTATGCTGCTTCCCTGCCTTCCCCCCAGCTTCTTTCCTTGTGCCTCTTTCCAGCTGGGTGTAGGTTCGACTCCTGCTCCCCCGTCCAAGCTCTTATCTCTTGGACTACTTGCACCGGCGATCCTACTTCTCCCCCGACCTTCCTCTTCCCGGTCAAGGTTCCTCCATACGTGTCATGGTCTGCTTGTGCATGTCTGACCGCCATTTTCATAAGCTCATCGTAGCCTTGTGGAAATCGATTTTTACCGCATACATAAATTTCCCGGGAAGCAGTCCCTAAATGAACGCTTCCTCTGCAACCTTCTTGTCAAAGCCTCTGACTCTAGCTGTGGCACCTTGTCAACGGTTCACAAAAGCTTTCAATCCCTCTCCCCTGTTTTTCTTTACTTTAAACAACTGTGCGGTGTTCTGCCCATCGGTTCGTAAAATGAACCTATTGACGAACCTGTAAGCCAGCTCCTGGAAGCTGTCGACCGAGTTCGACGGTATCTCGTAGAACCAACTCAGCGCTTCCCCGGCTAAGGTTTCCTGAAACATGTTGCAGCATACTGCGTCCGAGTATTCCTTAGCGTTCGTGTGAGACTTGAAGCTATCGAGGAAAAGATGGGGGTCGCGATCCCCATTGTAACTAAGTTTCAGGGGCTTGGCTGCGGTTGGTCGGACGGTCCGGGTGATTGCTCTTGTGAATGGTCCCTTCCTTTCTTTGAAACTCGCGAGGGGTGATTACGTCCCCCCCTTCTCTCGACGTCCGAGATCCTGTCTGCCAGGCTTGCCACGCTATCCCGGATAGCTCTTAGGGTTTCTTCCATTTCTCCCTGTCTTCCAATTTGGGCTTCTGGGATTGGCTCGGGCAAGGGCGGCGGTCCCTCATTCCGCATTTCATCCGGGAATAAGTTTGTTCCTATATGCACGGTCCTGCGGTTTGTTCCCACCGGAACACCCGTCGGCCGAGACGTTGCCACCCTATCCAATTCCCCCGCTCGATCTAATGCCTTCCGGTGCTCCACCCCTCGGGTTAGCGCACTCATGAGCGTGGCGTTATCCCTTTCCAACCTGCGCTCCCTCCCGGAGGCCTCCTCTCGGTCCCTGGCGCCTTGCTGCTCCAGCCGAGTGATTTGGGTCCTCATGTTTTCCAGGATTTATGATACATCTTGAGGATTGAGGTCTCGCGCTACATACTCGGGTGTCTCCGGAGTTCTTGTACATCAGCAAATGCAGTGATTCTTGAACTTCCCCCTGCTGTTTCCGGAGTTCTTCCGAATATTACCTCCCTCTGTTCTTCCTGTCCTGCCACCTGGTCTTGCTGCTCGGTTAACTTAGCCATTGAGTCACGCTGGTTTTTTGTAAAGATTCCCACAGACGGCGCCAAATATTTCCGTATAATCCCGGACGTGCTCGCAGAAACTGAAAGTGTGGCTAGTGGATGACCGACTGTCCTCCCGTTCACCCGGTCTTTCCTCCTCTGAAGCTTAAGTCAGTGTACAGTGGTTCAGGTGTAATTATTTAGGGTAATTAATGTTACCTGACAAGCTGATGGGCTGGACATATTTATGGCCTAGAGTGAATTCCCTCTTACTGGAAAACCGATGTGGGACACTGCCTTTGCTGATGTTTGACACTCAACTCCCTTACGCCTTCTGAAGCCGTTCCCGGCCCAATGCGGCTTCCTACTTACGACCGAGAAGTTCGGGACGTCCTCGATTGTGGTGGAATATCTACTGGTTTACAGGCTTGGGAGGTTGTTTCACGTACAACCGACTACAGGTATTAATCAACAAGGATATGTACTCACCTTGACAAGAGACAATCAAAATCATAATCAGAATTGGGTACTCACATTTTCGGTGATTGGCTCCTCCTCCTCCTAATCCAGAATGAGTTAAAACGAACAAGGGAGACGCCTTTCCTGTTTGCAGTTCTAATTTGAGGTTTGGGATTGAGAGCCACGACATCAGGGACGTGTAGCTTCGGCCTTATATACTCACCCAAATGCATAACCGTCTCTCTACCTGTTGCAATATCCAGCCGATTATTCAAAAAATAATTAAAAAGATATCTCGCCGATGACAACCCTAGACTCGGTGAGACGTCGTGTTGAGACCCATTTGTTAGAAAGTCCTTGTCAGAACCTCTCTCTATATGCCTATTAATTTATTTTATATTATTTATAAAAATATTAGAATATAACTCACGAACACTATATACGTGTAAAGTTTGAACGTTTCCATATATATATCTATCTATCGTAATACAGCACATGTAACATCAATTTCTTTAAACTCATTTTGGCGATTGGTTGCCACCGAACTCTAGTTGGCTTGAGCTCTATCAACTCATGCTAAAACATTGGGGTGACTAAATATTCATGATTCGACTACTCTACAAAAGTACATTCTTAAGTACGGTTGAAAAATATTTAAAAGTGGATCAAAGTCGAAACCGAGACTTTTTGGTTGAATTTTCATATCCAACTGTCAATGCTCTGAGTAGTTGTTCCGTTGACAGCCTTACTATTTGACGTGTGTAATGAGTTAAGAAAAAAAGGACGCCTTATTGAAACGACTAAGGAGATCAAACCGCATAAATAAACCAAATTGACAATAGGGATTAGAGTCAAACCATAAATTACTAGAGTAGAACCTCAAAATATTTCTGTAATTTTATCGAGATCACACGGTTTCCTCAAGGGCTTCATAGTTGTAGAGACTAATCCATGTAGGGGAATCTTGTCCAGAACGCTTTCTCCCCTTGGTCACCATGAATAGATTAAAGTTTAACTCTAATCAACTTTCGCCGGATACCATCTGCATATATGAAAGATTTCATATCTAGGTTCTTATCAACCTGACCACTTGTGATGGTTAAACATCAAAATAATGTACCTCTCCAACGAAGTTATTTTCATATTCATATACTCATTCAGTGGTTTAATTGTACACTCAGTGTTACTTTCATAACTTAACATAACGTAATTAACTGAAACAAACGGTTGAGCGTTCATGTTTATCTACTATTTAACGAGGTTCAAAGGGCAATTACTTTAAAACATACAAAATTTGGGAAATTGACCAATATATGAGATAATTAGAATGTTTTATCTCTACTACTAAAAAGCGAGGCGCCAAAGCTTCACACTATAAAGCGAGGCGCCAAAAGCTTCACCAAAATGTGTTTTGCCTAAAATAACCTTTAAAGGAAACACACAATCTTTATATCTTATTAGGGTAAATAAGTAATTAACTAATATGTAGTTAACATGGTAATTATCATCTTTAATCATCGTGTTGCACAAACACATGGGTATAAAGGCTAGTAAATGTAAATGTGATTTACTAATTATAAACTTGCATGGTTCACAAAAACTGAATGGTTGAGTGATCAAAATACTACATATTAAGCAATTATAATCTACTTACAGAGTCTTAAAAATTGAATGGTTGAGTGATCGAAAGTAGATGTCATGGACCATTAATAAGTCGTTGACTAATCCTCAATTTAATGATCTTTGTCGAAGAGCTGTCCTATCATACTAATGTACATGTTCCCCCTAATAAAATAATTAGAATACAGTCAATAGTGACTTATTTGGTACAAGATATGAAAACAATGCAACTGCAACCATCTCTACAATTCATTATGAGGGCAAGATTGGGGCGGATGGAAGTTAAGCAAGAGATTTAGCTGAAGATTATGCAAAAAGAACAAATAGCAATCACTAAAAACTGTTCTGACGTTGAGTTTGGTTACAAAAATAGTCTTAATAAGACATATTTCCAATCTAATTCAACAGCTTTTCAATAGCACTTCAGAGTTGTCCAGTCAGCTTGTCTGCTGATGAGGTTAGTTGTTTTGGCTTATTGCAGAAGATACAGTGATCTGCCATAGCAAGAAAGATCCAGATTGAAGTCAGATCAAAATCAATCATGTTAGATTTGTGAAGACAAAACCTCAGGCCTTTTTACAAGCTGCCTACTTATTTTTGCTATATTTTCACCAGTGCAAAAATGAAACTTGAAGCTAACATGCACATGAAACACTCCATATTAACATAATTGAACTTCAACAGTGGAAACAAGCGTACACATATTTATGAATTAAAAAGTACCTTTCCAATAACTGGTGAAGGCTTTTTTGATCCAATATCAAGACCCTGATTCATCTGTACCGTAAAGCCATAAATATTTTGTCCCTGTAATATATATTGTACAACCTGTAAACTGTTTTTAAGGTTCAACAAAAAGAACTCAATAAAGACTTTGTCAAATTGAGCAAACCACGTCAACTAAAATCCAATCCACAGCTCCGATCCATTTAGGCTATGGATTGGATATGAAGGAATACCACGACTTTCTGTTGGATTATTGTAATATCACAAGGCTACTTCATATTGATTAAGCAAAACCAATTCCATTCAAACACCCTTTCTCAATGCAAACAATAGTTATAAAATTGGAAAGTAACAGATCATGAGTGCATTGGTCACAAAACACAAGCACAAGAATGTCAGAATGTCAGAATTTAGTACATCAAAGACAAAGACTAAAAAAGAACAGAAAAAAAAGGCTATGCCAGCATGGTTTTTGAAACAACTGAATACAAGACTAACATAGGCAAGAATGGTCGATGGGCAAGAAAACAGCTAGTGAGTGGTTATTTCTCTCAGCATATAACCGTTAACAAACTTAATAAACTCAGTGTTATCTCTGAATGACAAGGCAATCTTCTGAACACTTTTTTCTATCAGACTGCTTGAATATCAGACTACCTCAGCATATCAGACTACTTGCTGAAGTTTTAAGCAGGACATCTCAACTGAAGTTTCTCATAACATGTAAGACAAGTAGGCAACCACTAAACTCAGAAACTGGAACCATTTATAAGTGAACTATTGGTCTTAAGTTTTCATTACAAATCATAATAATAAAAACCATGTATGTTTCAAGCTAGCATTGGCAAATTATTGGAGGTAGAAAAGGCTGAAGAGCTATTGCAATCAGCTTATACTGTTGAATGCAAAAGGAAATTGCAAGGAAATCTTCAAGGAACAATATAACAATATTGTACTTCGTTAACATAAAAGGCATGTGCATAACAGACTACTTAAACATAATAGACTATGGACTACTTCAACAAAAGCCATATGCATATCAGACTATTTAAAAAAAAATTTCAAGCATCTCGGAAATTTCAATGCATCAAACTGAGAAGTTCAAAGCAGTATGAGAAGTTCCCAACTATTTGATCATCCTTTCAAATCGTATAAACAAAAAATGCATATCAAAAAAGTTAACCTGAGGCACTACTTTAATTACTGTTCTCAAATGTTGCCATTTAACTTGTAAAAACAGAACAAGGCATATTAGTTTATAAAAACAGACCATTAGGAAGTATATGTCCTTCAATCAGCAAACTAGAACTGCTAGACATAGATTAATAATCACAATAGAACTATTGAGCTATTAGACTCCCCTGAGCTACTGATGTGGTGTATTTAGGGAAACTGGTATATATAGAACTGTGAGTATAATAAAACAGTAATTAGATTGAAATTGACACCATAAACCCTTCAATCACCCTCAAAGAAATTGACACCAAAAACATATAAAATCAGTCAAAGCCACATCTAATATTCACAGGAACATAGAAATCAATGAGCTACTCAAAAAAAAAAAAAAAGAGACCCAGCCATGAAATTAATCAAATCTCAGCAGAACAAGCTACCCAGACACTAAATCCATAATCAATCAATCAAATACATACAACCCATAAACAATTTTCTAAGCAATCGATCAATTACTCAATTTCATATCAAGAAAAAAAAAGCGGAGAAACAAAGTTACATAGACAATTGGTGAAACGTGTAACTTGCAATTGATTACATAGGCAATCAAAATACCTGTTTTCATTCCCTCTTCTTTTTACGTTTGTTTTGGATTCAGTACACGATTGGATCTAGACTCTAGCTAGCTAGTTTACTAACCTGTGTCATTTTGATTGTTGAATGACAAGAAGTAGTTCATCTGCTGACTCGCATTTGTTGAATACATACCATCAGAACAAAGTGATGCCCATTAGTGTTATTAGATTCAATAATAATTTATTACAGAAGTAAACTGAACTTTATTGTCTCAATATCTTTCCAACAAATCAACATCTGCGAGAGTACATGCTTAAACTAAACATCCTAAGGTTCTCTTCATTATCAGTTGAAAGCTAACAAGAATAGAATTATATCAGAAAGAAGTAAAAATTGAACAGGAAAAGAATTTGAGCCATCAATGATTTACTCACTAAGGCTTTAAGGCACTCGGGGCATATTTCTTTCGCATGCCATCCTATCAATTGAATTCTCATGTAAACATAACATTCTCAATTCACGCTGCAGCAAAGACTGTTATCGGAAAGTATTCACACTCACCAGGGTTGTAGTCAGTAACAACACACGTTTCACTTCACTGTAAAATTTCTCTCTACTGCTGGCCCTTCACAACCCAGTTTTGTATTTCGCTTCTCTTTTACACAACTACAAGCTGTGAACTGGTCAGAAAGTAGCAATCGATCAATTACTCAATTTCAGATCAAGAAAAAAAGCGGAGAAGGGTTGAAGGGTTAAAGATGAGACAGAGAGAGAGGAGATGAGACCTGGTGCCGGCAAGTCGAAGCAATGAGACGATGAATTTCACACTTGGAGCATTGGAGAGACGATCGGTGAGAGAACAATCTTTACAAATCAATATGCCCCAAATTAATATTTGTGAAGTAGACCTCCAATACCCAGTGTACCAAGAACAAAACTGATCTAAAAAATCATCATAATCAAAGATATTGGAAATGGAATAGATACAAACTAACCAAAATCAAATTTTCAAGCAGCATTGATCCATTGATGCTGACACTTTGAGACGAAGTGATGCCAGTCAGAGAGATTGTGCGTCCCGTTCCTTCATATCGAAGCCCCGAAATAGCGTTCCGACCCGACTGGGTTGTCTGACCTTCACAGCTTTGCTGACCCGTCCCGACTACTGGCAGCCGAGTCGGGAATGGACGAGATCCAAGTTATTGAAATTTTACCCGGAGAGTAGTTTACCCATTTTATTTTTTTTACCTTCCAACTTAATGTCACGTTGACTGTTATAAAAAATAAGCATTAATCAATGGCTTACATTATTTCTTTCTCAGCTCTCATATGGAGGATTCCGATTTAGCCATGTGTCACATGACCCTGCCGTGTACCTCCACGGCAGTGTATAGAAGATTTTCTCGATTGTTCGTGAGAAGAAGATAATGTTTGTGTTTTTGAGTGAAACCAAAGTACAAAATGTTGACTATACGAGCAGTTTGTGATTGCAGTAGGGATGTTGAATTGTGGGTCGTCCTCTCTAGCGGTAAATCGGGGGGTGTCACTTTTTTGGATTGAAGGTGGCTTTTCAATCAAATTCCAAATACTGTATTGATATTGTATGCATGAAACTAATGGATCAGGGGTTCGTTGGTGTTTAACGGGCTTTTAAGGCCATCCTACGACGAATGAGCATTACTGTATCTGGTCCTTGTTATATATGTACTCTTCGTGACTAGTGTTATGTACTCTTCGTGACTGGTCATAGTTACCATGAGCGGTATTAGGCGATTTTTATGAGGTGTTACATAATTTCGAGGAGGAAGGGGAAATACTGCGTGAATGGCAACTACAGCTTTTCGAATATGCGTTGTTGTGACCTGAATGATCTAGGTAGTCATAGTTACCATGAGTGGTATTAGGCGATTTTATTGAGATGTTACATAATTTCGAGAAGGAGGGAGGGGAAATACGACGTGAATGGCAGATGCAACTTTGAGATGCATTGATCTATTGTGACATGAATGATCTTAGTTTCTTTGGTTCGATTTATACTCAAGAGAGGTCCAGGTATGCGCAGTAGGCTGAATCTTGGAGTAGCCTCGGTGGATTGGCTAGACTTGTTTCATGCAACTCGAGATTGGAACCTTTCTCCTATTCATGGAGATCATGTCTTAATGATACTTAGGGTTTTTAAGCAACGTGTGCGGCTCCCCTGTCAAACTCCCAAACACTTCGTTGTGAAAGCTTCTGGACCCAGAATGAAGGTAGTGTTGCAGTGCTTAATGGTGGATGACAATGTACGTCTCATGGTTTTATTTATGTTTATGGCAGTGAATAAGATCAAACATACTAGATTTGCGCTTAATGCTTGGCAGAGATCAGAATATGGGGGTTAGGGGTGGTGAAAATAAAGCATTGTGTGGTTGGTTGCAAGCTGTGCTTTCATTACCTCTAAATGTAGCTAACAAGAATGAGTATAGCGAGCTTTCTCTCAAGCTTGACAATTGTTAAATGAGGAACATGACTACTGGGAACAGCGTGCCAAGTTGACACGGTTAAAAGATGGTGTTCTTAATAACAAGTACTTTTATTGGATAACAATTATCCAAAAAGAAAATAATTGGTTACGTGGTCTCTTTCACAAGCATGGGCACTAGTACGACTCGGAGAAAGGTATGGAAGAGGTTGTTGTGGATTAATTCACAAACATCTTTCATAGTGAGGATCAGAGGTGGACAATATGCATATTCTGTTGTTGATCTTCTTACTTTGAAAGTATCACAGGAAATGAATGCAGTTCTATGTGCTGACTATAATGCCGAGGAAATAAAGTAAGCTTTATTTCAAATGTATGATACTAATGCCCCAGAGTTTGATGGTATATGTGAAAGTCAAAATCATCAGGGAGGAAATCTCTTGACGGTTCGCCATCTCTTGAGAGCTAGAAACCCTATCTTCGTATGAAGGTCTTTCTTTTGTAATCATTGACCATCGTTCGTCTGTGAGAGAATGAACTCGTCTCTCTCATTCGTTCATGGTCGTTGAAACCTGCAAAATTAGTCAGAGCTCGGAGTGGTGCCGAGTTTAGACCCTCTGATGCTTAAATGAGTAATTATCTCAAAGCAGTAAGTTAAGAGGAGGAGAAGACTTTTATTAAAATACGGGAGATGGAGAATGAGGTTCCATATGTAGGAACACATGCAGTCGAGCTGCTTTGGGTCTAAGATAGCGAAGCCTATGAGGCTGCAACTTCTTGTTCAACTAAGGAGGTGGTGTTTGATTCACCTTCCGTACTTAGGCCTTCTGAGATTAACTTAGATTCCACAGGTTTTTAACAAGTCAAATGATCCCACGAGGATCTTCCCACATAAAAACTCTTTTCATTTGGCGATATTCGAGAATTACCAGGTTGTTGTTTGCGGGGAAGGTACTTGTTGCTTGAGATTCGGGTTATCCCTATACCCGTGGATTCTCTTGGCGACTATGATGCTACAAGGTTACTGTCCGTGGGACAGATATTCCTTGTTACCGATAAGGATACGTGCCTCGCCTGCGGTGCTGGTACTCCTGAGTCGTGGTTTTCTCGTGGTCCACTCCACTCATCTAGGCAATTTCTCTCGGCTGTGCATGTGAGATTTCGACTTTGAAAATCCATGTCCCTACATATACCCCCAAACCATGGAGGGGTTTCCTTAGTGTAGTTACCAAATGGGAATCCCAGCCTTGGGTTGAAGAAAGTCAACTTTGGGATTCAAGAGAGTTTTTGTTTGTTTTGAAGATTGCAGTTGCTACGCATATTTTCTTGGAGAAGGCAAATATCAGAATTCGAAAACTTGAACTCTTGGTGTCTTCATTGGAGGAGGTGAATTCCGCTCGAAGAATAAGCTTTTGGAGAATAAGATGGAGGACGCCTTGGTCTCCTTAAGAGAGGAGCGTGAGAGCAAGAAAGCCAAAACTTTTGAGAAGTTCTGGGATGCTGAAAAAGGTGAAGGCGACTTCCGAAATAGTTATCAGAGAATCCTTATACTTAAACTGTGATGCTTCAAAATATTTGTGCTTTTAAGATGGCTAGTCCTTAGCAAGGCCACTGGGGCCCTACTGTTCTCAATCTCGTGGTTACTCTTTTTCCGTAAGCGAATGAGGTAACCCTACAAACTTTCGGGTGATCAGACCTAAATGTCTGACTTAGGATTATGGATCCACCGTGAGGCAAGATTGTTCAAAGCTTGGTGTGGGTCTTGCTCGTAGATTGGGTTACCTAGTGCAGAATGGCTCTGTGGGCATCATAGGCTTTTTATATTTAGTTCAAGCTTTTGGCAACCCAAAGAGTCTTGACAGGGTAGTGTGCCCATGCCTTGATCGAAGATAAATGATGTCATTCGATGAAAATCCAATGAGGATATTCTGTGGGGGTGGTGTGCCCATACCCCCTTTCAATTTGCATGAGTGTATCAAAATTAGGGGTGGGCTCGGGTCGGGTCGGTTCGGGTTTTTGTAAAACCCGACTTGAAATCTGAAACTCTCGGATCGGGTTGGGTCGGGCTTTTTCAAAATGTGAACCCGACTGAGACCGGCCCGATTCGGGCTTTCGGACTTTTTTCAGGTTTTCGGGCTTTTTTCGGACCTAAAAAGAATTCGGGCTTTTTTCAGGCTTTCAGGCCCAAAAAAAGAATTAGATGCCTTTTCCATTTTGGGGCTCCATATCAGAGCAGTTGTTATGCTTCTGCTATAATAACAGTGATAATGTCAAGTTTCAATAACTACTGGGCTATTACATTATGGGTTTCACAAACATGAGTGAAACTAACTAACTCAAAATAGACTAATGACAATGTTAGTGTTCTTCCTGCAAGTTACAACTTTATGAATGGCTCACTCTTTTCCTAAAACTCTGAGCTTCAATTTGAATAAGGCAACTCGAAGCAGAAATCATTTTCAAAGACCTAGGAGTTCAAAGCAACATGAAAATTGTGAGACACTGATACAATCCAAACTTATCAAGACATTACTAGTATACTCAAATTAACATCAATACCACAAACAGAGTAGGAACTGACATATCACAGAATCTGCACAACATTGACAAGGTCAGCAGGCAGATGCAGGGCTTTTGGCTGTGACATCAAAAACTAACTAATGCAGAGCTCAATCCATTTACTTTTCTTAATGGCTATGCATTACTCTTAATCTGCATAAATTCTTAATCTGCATAAATGCTACTGAACTTTAATATCATTCATGCAAAAGAACATGGATGATGTAGTGAAAATTTCTTGTTCAGTGGCTGCGGGTGTAGGAGAGGATACTGAACAAAATGATCCTAAAGACATAATAGATGGTTAAGCCTTAAATAAATTGAATTGACAAACACAAACTACATTTCATACAGCATAGTTATATTAAAGAGCAGCTTTAACATAGTCAAATGATTACACAAATATCAAACTAGATAATTAAAAGCTGTTGGGGGAAAACAAAATGAAGCACCAGATAACTTTATGTACCAACTAAGCTTTCAGCACAAACAATTTTACAAAACACTAAACAATACCTTATTTTTTGTTTTTGTTGCCTTCCCTCTTTAGCTTAGACGCCACCATCGATGACTTAGATGCCTTACATGCTACAGCTTTCCCTTTAGAAGCTTGAGAAGATTTAGTGGTAATAGGCATTTCCGGGTGATCCTCAATACCATTAACACCTTCTTCATTTTCATGTTCTGCACCATGGATACCAAAAAAAGCTCAAGTTCAAATCGAAACTAAAACTCAGAATGAAACGAAAATTAAGAAAAGAAATAAAAAGTTTACCTTCCTCCACAGATTCATAAAATCCATATCCTCAATAGTTGGAACATATTGAATGTTGTGGATACTCTCAGACCTAATCCAATTTTGGTAGCAAATGAAGGCCTCCACTGTCTTGGGAGATAAAGAACTCTGAAATGGATTGATCACCCTTCTACCAGTGCTGAATGAAGACTCGGTTGCTACCGTGCTTGCTTGGATGGCCGACACATCTTTTGCAAGTGCAGCAAGACCTGGATACTTGTCACCGTTCATCTTCCACCATTCTAATATGTTGAATTTCTCAGGACTTGGAGGCTTCTCAATTGGGTCCAGTAGGTATCTGTCCACTTCATGTACAACAACAGCTTCTTGAGAGTCTTCCAATTCTCTCTCCCATTCTTCTTCCATGTCTTTTATGATTCCAGTAGCCTCTACGGTACTCTTTTTGGATGAGGATTTGTTGGTTTGGCTAACTATGCTTTGGTTGCTCTCTCCACTCCTACATTTTCCTGATTTGGAAGATGATGGAACATTCATTGAGCTGCTGTAAAGATCACATAGCTCCACCAAAAGCTCTTTAACCTTGGCAGCTTCATCTTAATTTCAACATACCCCATCTTCAGCCATTTCTTGCATATACTTTCGAAGTTTTTGATCTTGTATCTTGGGTTTAACACCAAGGCAATGAGCATAAGCTGGTTGCAGTCATCTAAGGTGGCAAAATACTTCTCGTACTTGATTTTCATACTCGAAGCCATATCAAACATGGTTTTCTCAATCGGCGCACCGGTACACATTTCTGGTTTACTGAGCAATCCATCGATCTCAGCCTTTATGGCAACTATATCATGAAAAGCTTTCCATGAAGTTGGGTAATTGGAGGCACTAATCCTTATTATCACATGAAAGAAAATTCTTAGAAACTTCACAAATATAGCAGCTTTTTCCCAATCATGTCTAATCGGTAGTCCAACCCTTTTCTTCCTTTGTTTCTTCCTTGCATTAGTTGCATCTTCAGTCGAACTTACTTCCCCCAAGTCTTGAATCAGCTCATCATCAAAATCAATGTCTTCATCCTCTTCAAAGTATCTCTCGTACTTATGTTCCTCATCTTCTGCCATTCTATCAAACGCCTTCCTCAGCTCTAATGCAGTGGATAACATTAGATAAGTAGAGTTCCACCTTGTTGGTACATCGAGAATGCAAACCTTCTTAGACTCGACCTTTTCCTTCTCCAAACACATTTTAAAAACGTTAAGCCTTTCACTGCTCTGGACATACCGCACTGCATTCCTAATTGAAGCAACAGAATCTCCCATCATTTCAAGCCCTGATCTAACAATAAGGTTCAGAATGTGTGCAACGCATCGAACATGCAAAAACTTGCCTCCTAAAACCGGTTCCTTCTCCCACCCTAACATCTTTTCCTAATATAGTCAATTGCTACCTTGTTTGCACTCACATTATCCACTGAAATAGTCAAGACTCTCTCCACTTCCCACTCAAGTAAACAGTCCTCCGACAACTTCCCGATGCTAGTGCCTTGATGGTTAGGAATCACCTTAAAACTCATAATTCTTTTATGCATTTTCCAACCTGAATCTACAAAGTGAGAAGTCACAACCATGTAGTTTATATTTTGCACCGATGTCCATGTATCGGTGGTTAAACACAGACAATGACCCTTCATCTCTTTCTTCAGCTTTGCTTTTTCTTCTTTATACATCGAAAGAAACTGCTTCACAATTACCCTCCTAGAAGGAACTTTCCAATGAGACACTGCGTATCTGCAAAAATATTTAAAACCTTCCTTTTCGATATAACTGAAAGGAAACTCATCAATGACTATCATCTTCACCACTGCTTCCCTGCAACCTTGTTGAGTCCATTTCCCCATCACCAACTCTTTTGTACCCCCGGTAACTTGCTGCTCACCTTCTATATCTACCCTCCCTGGATAGAATTTGCACACAATTTCTATGTGTCTCTTGAGAGTACTAGTACCATTCGAGTGACTATCACAAGCAAAATCAGTTTCGCAGTGAACACATTGAGCTCTCTCTATTTCATCAACTACAACCCTCTTACCCTCCTTCATCCCATAAAATGTCTTCTTTATCTTTCTAAAGTGCAGCCAAACATATGATCTTCCAGCCGGGTTTTCATCTATTTCTATATCAACATCATCTTCATCCCCTTCAGCACGTTCTCTCCTCACACGACGACGCTTCCTTTTTCGAGGAATCCCCTGAACCCCCAAGTTTGAATTAGAGCCAGAATTGTGGGACGAATGGGAATCAGAACTCTTGGATGAACTTGAGCCTAGGCTGAGTGAAATCTAAGGTGAAGCCATGAATCTCTGAAAATAAAAAAAACAAACCAGTGAAATCTGAGGTGAGCCTATGCAGCAAAAACAGTTCTTACTAATGTATTCACTAGAAACTCACTACATTTGCAATTCACTACTGATTAGTTCCTGTCTGTTTCAAATTTTCAATGTGGGACTCCATCAATAGTTGGATAGAATAACAAAAGTAGAAAATGGAAACCTTAGCACAAACTAACAATCTTTAATCTATATTTCATAATTCTATTTCAGCAACATGTAGCCATTTCTAGCTACAGATAACACCAACAACCGAACTCATCCGTTTCTAATACATCAACTATATATATATATATATATATATATATATATATATATATATATATATATTTGCAGATAGAAAACTCATACATCAACTATAACAAACGAAGAAGCATGATATATAACATCCAAAAACTGCAGGTCTTTCTCTGTTTCAATTCTTCTACATCAAATCAGTAGCCAAAAACAGTTTTGTAACACTAAACAAAGAAAGCAAAAGAAACTCAGAAAACCCAGAAAACCCAGGTTGGGTTTATACAATTATACCTGAAATGCGTGAATATACTCCCAGAAGCTGAAAAACTCAGAAACCCCGACTTTACATCACCCAACTCAAACCCATCTGCCACCAAACAATCGACGAAACAACCTGGGAGCAAATGAGCAATAGAGCAATAGAACTTCTTATTCATCATCCCTTTATCCCTTATTCATCATCCCTCCAGTCACCGTTGTTCTTCTTCTTCCTTGCCAAATCGAGAAGAGAGAGAAAGAGAGAGGCACAGAAAGAAAGAAAGAGAGGCGCAGAAAGAAAGAAAGAAAGAAAGAAAGAGTTAGCACTTTAGTTTTATGGTTTTTTTTTTAATAAATTTTTTTATATGGACCAATAAGATGATGACGCGTGGTAAATATGGTGTATCTCGGGCCTGAACAGGCTTTCGGTGAAGGACCAAGCCCGAACCCGAGCCCAAACCGAATTGAAAGCTTTCGGGCCGGTCTGTGGCCCAAACCGAAATCCTCTCATTTTGGCCCGGCCTGACTAGAACCGATCGGGCTTTGGGGTCGGTTTTTTCAGGTTTTTAGGCCCGAACACCCAGCACTAATCAAAATCCCAAATTAGGGATATATTGTTGGCAATATCTTGGCCGGCCGGTACTTAATATGTGAGAAATTGATCAAATTTGGTATAGGCAAGTTTGGGTAGTTCCATACCCTATCAACCTTGGGTCTTCTTGGGCATGTACAAAGAGATGAATTAGTGATGATGGGATTTCTCTAGAAAAGAAGAGAACGCTGACTTGAACCTCGATTTTATCTCTCACCAACCTCTTCTGGGGAGGGCTCAACATCAGTCGGCTGACGGGGGATCCTTCGGGAAGGATCGAGCATCGCCGAACGAGAGAGAAAAATAAAGGGAACTAATGGGGGAGGGGATAAGCTCTAGAAAGTAGTAGAGATTGAGACCCATTATGGAGACAAAAGACCTGTGATTTGGATCGGAATGGGAAGCCCTGTGATCTGTGATCTGACGACGACACGACGGAAGACTGATCACAACGGTGAGCTGAAATCTATGATTATATATGGAAGTCAAGTGTTTAATATGGTATTTGAATTCGGTAGGCGTCGAATATGATATTTGAATTTGGGTTATCTTCTTTGGAATTTTTCTTAGATGATGAGTATTACATGTTGGTTTCTAGAATATGGTATGGGATTTTGCAAAAATAATAATTGTTTGTGTTGATTGGGTATGATTGCTTTGATCATGAAATCTTGAATAAGAGACCATAGTAAATTAAAGTATAAAGCCGAGAACTAAGTTGGATTTATTTTAGGACAATGCCCACTAGCCTTAATTTTAAGGATTTTATTTCCACTAACAAAATCAGATTTTAAAATTCCCAACAGCGAACTTAAACTGCAGAAAGACAATTATACCCTTAATGAATTAAATAAACTACAATAGACCATTATAAGAGTCTATTATAAAATAAAATTTCTATGACCGGATTCCCACAACCAATGACGTTGACCGGGCTCCGGAGGCCGTTGACCAGACTCTGGCGATGGTTGACCTGGCTCCGACGACCGTTGACCGAGCTTCGACGAAAGCTAGGGGATCTACTAGGGACAGTAAGAGGCATGTCCGGGGGTCTACTGGGGGTAGTAAGAGGGTCTATTAAGGGTAGTAGGAGGGTCTACTGGGGGTGGTATGAGGGTCTACTAGAGAAAAATAAAGGGAATTAATGGGGGAGGTGACGTGTCGCGTAACCGGGGTCAAACAACTTCAATTTAATTACCCTGCAATCGTAGTAATATGGACAAGTAGGGATCGTTCTAGCCGGGGAAACCAAAGGGTGATCGAAAGAAGAAAAACCAAACTTATAAACAAGTATTCACATATATACATCGAAATATTGGGGGTTTAAGATTGATTAATTCTAACAAATAACCTACTGAAAATTAAACCTAAGACTACTACATACAAGTGATCAACATACTCATGCAACACCTAACACGAAAAACCATCAAGAACACATAACAACTTCATGCAAAGCCGGGCAGCAACGTTCAAATTGTCCTAGACTCTAACCAATTCTGATTCTAATTAGAGCCTTTGCGGTTATCTAATTGTTAAGACTCCTCAAGTATTTAGAACCATCTTTGCGCTTGATCCTAAACATGAATGCTAACTCATTTAAAGACACGTTGCGTAAGTTTTAAACAAGAAAACACTTTAGCACACGAGTCAATCGGAAACATGATCTAAGGCATGGCGTCACTCATCCTATTAGCATGCAAATTATCAGAATTATATCCGCCCTAAGTTAATAACAAAGACCAAGACAACTTTGCGTATGAATCGATCCAAAATTATTATGGTAGATGAAACCGCACCTTAAGGACAACCATGGCCGAGGCAGCCTCAAGGATTGATTTAGATGCACGAATTCATGACAATTAATCAATTAGAAATCAAAAACACATAAGAACATGCTACTGCCCCAAAACCTAAGTCACGAAATCATCATATATTCAAGAAGTTACAAATCAAAACATAGAACAATCAAAGATCACAAAGAAATCCAAAATCCATGTTTGATAAATAAAACCAAAATCGAAAAGTTTATTACAATAGAGTTCGAAACTATACAGAAAATAATACAAGAAGTCATGAGAAAATCACACTTTTACAACCTTGAAAGATTCGGCAAGTGTGGGGAAAATCGGTGGAAGGATGGAATGATTCTTACGGTTTGTGGTGGATGAATCGGCTAAGTAATTTTCTATATAGGGTTTGGTAGAGTTTCGGCTATGTAATTGCAAGGGTAGAGATGATGATATTCTGCCCTTGAAATTGTGCTTTATATAGAGGAAAAACCCTAGAGAGGCCGGCCACAAAGTTGAAACCAAGTTGGTTTAGGTTTCCCTAGTTTTTCTCAATTCGGCAGAATGACCTCTGTCTGATGATTACGTCATAACTCCCTCTAGAAAATAGATATTGAGGTGATTCCAATTGATTCGAAAACTAGACTCCCGTAACTCTCTATCCATATCTAACACGTTTTTGATTCATTGTGAGCTGTCCTGGAGAGTCTGTTGAAGTTGAGAGACGTGCACAGGAATTCTCCCGATTTAATCAGGGTTTTCAAGACTTGGATATTTCTTGATATTCTGTCGAATTTAGACTTCTTCTCCATATTGGACTTGGTTTGGACCTCTCCTTCATGGACTAGGCTTCTTAGATCAGCTGCTTTGCTTCCCATGAACTCTTCTACATGTCACCTAAGCATCAGAGAAGTTAAATCAATTTATGACAATGTAAAAACTTTACAGAATCATAAGAACATCTAAGGCTCCACAAATCGGCTTTTGACAATTTTCTACATCATTCCTCTATGTTTAACACGTTTTACACACAACTCTACCAAAAACTTTCGACTTTACATTATGACTCTATTCTACGACAATAAGAGATAAAAAGTACAAATGGAGGTAATAACACATTAAGAATGTCGCATTTTATGCTCCTATCAACTACCCCACACTTATCCTTTGCTAGTCCCTTAACAAACTAAATACAAGACTCTACTACAAACACTACTAATGCCCTTAAACAATTGTCTCAGAATCTTTATCATGCATAGCTTTCAAATTTGAACATTCGAGTGTAAACACGTAAATTCCAAGTTTCATAAAACATGTATCATGGCATGAATAAGTAAGAAGTGAGAACAAATAGCATGAACAGACAAGGTCAACCGATCCTCCTCACAATGGCATACTCTCTTCTTTTCACTCGATCATGGTATTCACTCATAAGTATATGCAAGAGAACATATTGTAAGACAAGAAATAGCTTGCATATTTCATCAAATAAAAGCACTTTGTGAATAAAATTTTCTGGAAAAACCTCATTTAACAACTAATTGCAAGAATGGACCAAAACCATATGCTCAACTCATGAGAAAATCTCCACAAATCAAAGTTAGTCATCTTAAGAATCATGAATCAATCTCAATAATGGTTATAATGGGGCTCGGCTGCATAGGGTAAGAATTTTTAGGATAAATGGTGCTTTAAGGCATCACCAAGACTTTAGCAAATAAGCTCGATCCTCGTTATGTCTTCACTCAAGGGCCAAATTTCATCTTGTTGGACCCATACGTCATTCTTAACTCCTCAAAACATCATGAACATGAACAAGAACAAATGTCACATATTACAACTTTCGACCTTCCAATACACACAAACTCCAAATTCAAAACACTACTAGAAGAAAGGCTTTAGCCGATGAAAATTAAAAAACCAGGCCGACGAACTATTTTTTCGTCGGCTAAAGTGGACTTTAGCCGACGATATTTTTCTCGTCGGCTAATTTAAATTTTCGTCGGCTATGGTAAACTTTAGCCGACGAAATTAAAATGTCGTCGGCTAAAGAATTTATTTGTCGGCTAAAGTTCACAGACTATGTCCGACGAAATATTTAAAAGTTTAGCCGATGAAATTAATATGTCGTCGGCTAAAGTGCTTTATATTTGCAGATCTGGACAGCAGCAGCTCATCTGGGAAAAAAAACGGGAGAAGAAAAAACGGGAGAAAAAGTTTGGGTGTTGTCGAAATCTGTCCATAATTAGTTTGTGAAGCTATATATAGGTACGTATATGTATATATATGTTGATTAATTGAGTTTTATTTGAGTTGATCGATTTTGAGTGTGATTGAGTTGATTGATTTTGAGTGAGATTGAGTTGATTGATTTTGAGTACGTTGGATGTATATATATATATGTGTTGATCGATTTGGTTGATGATTTGAATTGATAATATATATGAATTAATTTGTTGTTAATAAATAGTAGATATATATATATGTTAATTAATTTATAATATTGTGTTGATATGGTATGAAGTTGTTGATGATATATATGAGTTGATGATGATTTTGTGATGATGTTGATATATAATATTGTTATGAGTTGATTGATTTTGAGTATGTTGGATGTATATATATACATATATATATGTTGATCGATTTGGTTGATGATTTGATATAATATATATGAAGTTGTTCATAAGTAGTAGATATATATATATATATATATATGTTAATTAATTTATAATATTGTGTTGATGGTATATATGTCAATGATGATTTTGTGATGTTGTAGATATATATATATATATATATATATATGTTATGTAATTATTAAGTATATATATGTGTGTGTGTGTGTTAATTAATTTGTTATTAATTAGTTGTAGTACGTAGAATATATACTAAATGAATTGAGATTTTATATATGGCATGGAATTTCATTAATAATTAGCTAGCGTTATACATATATATTTTGTTATATTTTCAGGATATGGATAAGAGTTGGATTTCGCTTCCAAAATGGGACAAAAGATATGGTACAGAAGTTATGAGTTTTATGAAATATGCGCTGGCTAATGCTAACGGGAATACAATTTTCTATTGCTCGTGCACGAAATGTCAGTGTCGCAGTGATATGTATCGATTTCCCATTGACAAAGTATGACAGCACCTGAGGAGTAACAGGTTTTGGGAGAAGTACACATGTTGGTTATATCACGGTGAAACATCATTAGGGGGTCCGTATGATCATGGCCAATTTTATAAGACGGGCAGTACATCCAACGATTCAACAACGGCATTCATCAATGACATGTTTCCTTATAAGAGCGGTGTATGCGCTCAAGGACAGTATATGCCTGACCCGGTGCAGCCCTTCCCTAGAGCTGTCAACACTGCTGGTATTGAAAAATACAACAAACTGCTTGTTTTCCAACAGACCCCTGTGTACCCCGGTTGTCAGAAGACCGTTCTTGAAAGTGTGATGGACGTAATGAAGATTAAAGTTGAGACAAAATCGACCGTGAAGGCTGTTGATAATTATCTGCAGTACACTGCTTCGATGCTACCCTATAGTCATCGTCTTCCTACCACTCATCGTAAGGTCCGATGTATCCTGAAAGATCTTGGGCTTTCCTACATCAAGATCCATGCATGCAGATATGACTGCGTTCTCTTCTGGGGTAAAGATCCAGAAGGGAATGACCTTGGTGGGCTTGACGCATGTCCGGTATGTCACACTGACAGGTATAAGCTGACTCCTGCAGGCAATAGGAAACCTGTGAAGGTACTTCGGTCTTTCCCGTTGAGGGATAGGCTGGAGCGGTTGTACATGTCTTCACACACGGCCAAAGCTATGAGATGGCACGCTGATAGGGAATTGCATGACGAAGATACCCTTATACACCCTGCTGACGGGGAGGCTTGAAAGCATATAGAAATGGAGTTTCCTCATTTTGCATCAGAGGTCCGAAATGTGAGGCTCGGGCTCTCATCCGTTGGGTTCAACCCTTTTGGCAACATGAGTCTTCAATACAGTGTATGGCCAGTGATTTTGGTACCGTACAACCTTCCTCCATGGATATGCATGAAGAAGGAATACAATATGTTGAGTTTGTTAATTTCGGGGCCCGGTTATCTAGGGAAGTGTCTCGATGTGTATTTGAGACCTTTGATTGAAGAGCTTCAGTTTTTGTGGAAAGTTGGTCATCCCACTTATGACAAGTACATGCACGAGATGTTCCAGATGCATGTCATGGTTGTTGGTACCATCAGTGATTTTCCTGCCCGTGGGATGTTGTCGGGCAACGTTGTTAGGGGATACAAGGCTTGTCCAGAGTGCCTTAGCGATGAGGGGAGCAGCAGTCATTGCAACAAGATATGCAGATTGGGTCACTGTGCTTTCCTTCCATATAATCACGAATGGCGGTTCGATGACAAGGCATTTGATGACACCGTAAAACACGGTGTGCCTCCCAAAAGATGGACGGGAGAAGAAATTTTAGCAGTGCCTAATGAGTACGATTTTGGGCAGCTCAGCAATCATCCCAATATTGTGGCGGCAATACCTGAAAGACCCGACATGTACAAATTCTGGACACATAAGAGCATATGGGAACTCCCATACTGGAGTAAGTTGTTGATCAGACACTACCTAGATGTGATGCACATAGAAAAGAATGTTTGCGACAGTGTGGTGGGCACAGTGTTGAACTTGGAGGGGAAGACGAAAGACGGTCCTAAGGCACGCATTGATCTAAAAAAAATGCAATTAAGAAGACATCTGTGGTTGAAATAAGGGAAGAAAAAAATGCCTCAAGCTCCTTACACCGTGAAGCCTGACCAGAAGAACGTAATTTTCAGGTGGATAAGTTGTGTGAAGTATCCTTCAGGCTATGTAGGAAATATAGCCCGGTGTGTGAACTTCCGGGACAATAAGATGTGCGGGTTGAAGAGTCATGACCGTCATATCCTGCTACAATGTCTCTTCCCTGTTTTCATTCGACCGTTCCTTCCCCGTCAGGTGGTGGAACCGTTAGTAGCGTTGGCAAGATTCTTCCAGAAGTTATGCACACGGGAAGGGAAAAAATCTAACCTCCGGGAAATGCAAAAGGACATCATTTATATCATGTGTAAATTTGAGAGGATATTTCCTCCAAATTTTTTTGACATCATGCCTCACCTGATGATCCATCTTCCTGAGCAATTGTTGCTTACCAAATTCAATTGTTGCTCACCTGATGATCCATCCTCCAAATTCAATATTTCTATACGTATTTATGTTTATTGCATAATTATCCATATTTACAGTTGAATGGTTGGTTGCAGATGAACCATATTCAATTTGAGGGTCACCCAAATTGGTCGCATGAATTAAGACTTCTAGCGATGAAGCAGATAATGTCAAGAGTTTATTCGATGTGCAAGGTGAATGGCGTGCAATTTATATGTGAACAGAGAGACAGCAGACGGAGAACACAGAATTCTGAGGTGATGGCGCATGGTGGGCGGAATGGAGTTGACTATTACGGTGTTCTCCATTTAGTGGTGGAACTCGTTTACGGTGAAGGCATGACAGTGTACCTCTTCAAGTGTAGATGGTTTGATACTAGCCCGTAGAGCATGAAGACCGATCAGTATGGAATATTATCGGTGAACACTGCTACAAGTTCTTACAAAGATGACCCGTTCGTTTTTGCCACATCGGTAAAACAAGTGTTTTATCTTGATGACCTTGCTAAGGGTGACGCGTGGAAAGTAGTCAATCTTGTGCACCCTCGAAACATTTACCGGGCGGCTACACTTGGAGAGGCCGAAGACCAGGAAGAAGATGTTGTGTATCAAGAGCCCAACGCAATAGGTATTCCTAACTCCTCTACCATTCGCCTTAATAATTTTAAAGCGGGTCGTTCGGTGCGAATTCGTGATGAAGAGCCAAGGCTTATTGATGTTGATCCAAATCAAGAAACAGACGAAGACTCTGGAGATGAGGAAAGACATAGATTACCATAAATTAATTCTGACACCAAAGAAGACTCATCAGATGATTTCGATTACGAGCCTTAGTTTTAATTTAGAGGACGTAATACATTAATTTGTAATAAAAAAGAATGTATTACCTTTATAGTTTACATATGTTGAATTCATATTTCTGTTATTTTATCTGAATTTTGGTGATATATGAACATGAAGTGAGTATGGTTTACATGTATTACCTTCAGTTTCTTTAATGTATTTTTTATACTTTAGCCGACGAAATACACCATAATTCGTCGGCCTAAACCATCTTAGCCGACAAATTATAGTATATTTCGTCGGCAAAACCATCTTAGCCGACGAATTATATTATAAGTCATCGGTTGAGATCAGTTTAGCCGACGAATACCCTAATATTTCGTCGGCTTTATTTATTTATTTTTTTTTATTACATACTATAGCCGACGAATATATTAGGGTATTCGTCGGCTAAACCCTAAAATTTTTCTGTTACATACTATAGCCTTATCTTTGGTGGTTATTTTGCGTAAAATTTTTATACGACTTGTTGCGTCTCATCGATTTGAAACTATTTTCAGTTGAAGTCCGGCTAAAATACGAAATTTAGACGGTCCAACGACCTTTTCTGTGCATTTAGGGGTTTGACTTACGGGATTGACCGTCCGGATCGAGCACTTAACCTTGTCGGATCAAGTTGAATTTTTGCCCATACATGTATTTTGTCATGATGGTTAGATCTGACGGTTGGATTTCCGTTTCTCAAGTTTGATCATCACAATCATCTTGATGCCTACTAATGTTGTGTAACTTGTTTACCAAGTGTTAAGTAAATGTTCCGTTTCAAAAACAAACTATACGTAAAACCTTCAAACGCAAAAAAGTCGTGAAATAAGATATGACCATAATGGCGAAATACGTCCATGGTTGAAAAATCACAGTATTCCAGTAAAGTTTCGGTGCCGATAGTTGCGGTCAATGCAATTTTTCATTCTTTCTCCCTATGAGTAGCCCTATCTTCGGTGGTTATTTTGCGTAAAATTTTTATACAAATTGTTGCGTCTCATCGGTTTGAAACTATTTTCAGTTGAAGGTCCGGCCAAAATACGTAATTTAGACAGTCCAATGACCTTTTCCGTGCGTTTAGGGGTTTGACTTAACGGATTGACTGTCCGGATCGAGCCCTTAACCTTGTCGGATCAAGTTGAATTTATTCCCATTCATGTATTTTATCATAATGGTTAGATCTGACGGTCGAATTTTTGTTTCTCAAGTTTGATCATCACAATCACAATCACAGTTTGCCGAATGTATAAAAAGTACTATAGCCGACGAATTTCAAAGGTTTAGCCGACGAATTTTATCTTAACTGACGAGATTATTATCTTAGCCGACGATATTATTATCTTTAGCTGACAAAATAATAATTTCGTCGCCTAAAGTTGTCGGGTATAACCCAGCGCTCGACAGCAGAAATACCCTAGCCTCCTCTTTCCCCTCCTACGCCTCCTCTCCCTCTCCTGGTCTCCGCCTCTGCTCCCTCTCCCTCTCCCGGTCGCCGCCCTCTCCCTCTCCCTCTCCCTCTCCCGGTCTCCGCCTCCTCTCCCTCTCCCTCTCCCGGGCTCCGCCTCCGCTCCCTCTCCCTCTCCCGGGCTCTGCCTCCGCTCCCTCTCCCTCTCCAGGGCTCCGCCTCCGCTCCCTCTCCCTCTTCCGGTCGCCGCCCTCTCCCAGTCGCCCTCTGCTGCTCGCCTGCTCCGGCCCTCCCTCCTCCTCTGCTGCTCCGGTTCTCCATCCTCCTCCTGCTGCTCGCCTACACCGGCCCTCCCTCCTCCTCCTCCTGCTGCTCCGGTCCTCCCTCCTCCTCTTGCTGCTCCAGCCTCGAGCCCTCCCTCCTCCTCGAGTACATTTCTGTTTCCCAAGGCTCATTTTGTGTTTGCTTTTATTTTCCGGTCAATTGCAATGTTGTGGTGTTGTTAGGAAGTGTATATTTGTATTTTGTATTTAGGAAATGTATATTTGTATTTAGTATTTTGTGTTTGCCTTGATTTTCCAGTTAATTGCAATGTTGTGGTGTTGTTAGGAAGTGTATATTTAGGAAGTGTATATTTGTATTTAGGAAGTGTAAATTTGTATTTAGGAAGTGTATATATATTTTTTTGTTGACTAATTGAATGGGTTTACATTTTTTGATTTTGTGGCCTTGATTCAAATTAATATTTTAAACAGGATGAGCGGTAATATTAGATCGACGAAGGGTTCGAAGGGCCAAATTTCCGAATCGTCTAAGGGAACCTCTAGCAACCCTCAGACGTCGTTTCGGGGCCTCATGACAGCCAGACGTGCAGCCCTTCTGGAGACGGCGCAGAGGCAGCCAGAGGTGCCTCTTTCATCGAGGCAGCCGGGCATCCTTCGTTTCTCAAGGCAGCTGTGGGCTCAGACCCAGACGGAGGTCTCTGCACCCCGTATGCCTGAGATACACCGGGCGTCCACTTCGAGTCCTACTGCTTCGGATGGTGGGTCATTTGGGGTACAGATGCCGCCGCCTCCTCTGTTCTTCCCGTGGATGATACCGGCCTTACCTGCAGTCGATGACTCAGGGACGCCGATTTATCCACTGCCCCTGCCAGTGGCTCCATCAGCGGCGTACTGGAATGGACTTATAGCCGACGAAATACGCCATAATTCGTCGGCTATAGTATTTTTAATTATTTTTTTAATAGAGTTTAGTCGATGAATTATGGAATGTTTCGTCGGCTAAACCCTTTAAAGCCGACGAAATACGGGCTGTTTCGTCGGCTTTAGTTATTTTTTATTTTTTATTACATACTATAGCCGACGAATATATTAAGCGTTTCGTCAGCTAAATCAAAGAGACTAGCCGACGAGTTGTTTCGTCGGCTTAAGTTAAGAGACTAGCCGACGAGTTGTTTCGTCGGCTATAGGTAAGAAACTAGCCGACGAGTGGTTTCGTCGGCTTAAGTTAAGAGACTAGCCGACGAGATGTTTCGTCGGCTAAAGTCTGAGGGACTAGCCGATGACGTCTTCTGTCGTCGGCTATCTATGGGAAAATAGCCTACGACGGACTATAGTTTCGTCGGCTAAAGTCACTGCCGACGACCCTTTCCCGACGAAACTATAGCCAACGATATTTCGTCGACTAAGATCTTAGCCGACGAATTAAGCTAACAGGCCGACGAAAAGTTTTCGTCGGCTAAAGTGCTTGTCTTGGTAGATCTTTTGTAGTGTGCCGTCCCTTTTTTTTATTTTGTTTTGATCCGATTTTCATATTTTTTTTTTTCTTTCTTTTGTTTTCGGATCAAAGAAAATAATTATTATTTTTTTAAATCCGATAGGTTTCGGCACACACAGTTTTACATCAGTTCACCCCACACTTGTTTCTTAACATCACATAAACATAACTCCACATTGAATGTAAGCTTTGCCAAGTCTTGATAACAAGGTAAAGGATATAACTATTCTAAGCAAGAGAATTTTATGAAGGTGATGAAAGAAAAGGTTCAATGTAGGCTCAAAGGGGTTAAAACTAAGGAGTCCCACGACGGGCACAAATAGACACATGCTTTATTTGACAATGGTGGTAATCCTAAAGAGATCAATTCAATCTTTTTTAAAATCAAGACATGTTATGATTATAGAGTTTCGATAATCACATGAGCGAGTTCTAGTAAATTTTAGAGTCCATTAAAAAGCTATAGCACATAGGCATTGAATATGCAAAGAATGATGAGGTTTATGATAGTGAATTTCGAAATATTTTGCATATTATCACTCAAGAAGAAAGCATTTAGGCTCAATAGCTTACATGGGTTGTTATGGAAACAAATTAACCAAACATGCATGCTTCACAATCAATCAAATCTCAAATGTTCATACCAGTCCACAATATCCATGAAACTTACAATTTCTTTAAGTAAATGTCAAACCATCATCTATGCATTCAAAGACATAATCATCATTGACTTTAAGGGCATTCTAAGACTCAAAAATAAAACAAAACACTCATCTTTTTGTTGGATCCGATTTTCTGTTTTCTGAATTTTTTCTTTGGTTTTCTTTTTATGACTCAAAACTATAGTTAAATGACTCAAACAAACATGTTATTATGTAAACCTCTACCCTACACTTAGAAAATTACATTGTCCTAAATCATGTCATAATTTCCTAAGCATGCGTCTAGGTCACATAACAAGCACATATACAATTCAACCATAAGAAATGAATGGATAAAAATGATGCAAACTCTCGGTGACGTCTTCTCCATCGCTACTGTTGAAATGAGTTGCCTCTCATGCAACGCTTAATGGTTAAAGTCCTTTAGCCTAGACTCTTCATCTCCATAGTGGCGTCACTCTCCATGCCGTGGGTCTTTAACGTTTTGCTCCTCAACGTTGCACTCCTTGAATGCCCCGTAATAAGGCTTAAGTCGATGACCATTCACCTTGAACGTATTTCCTGATGTACTACTTTGAATCTCAATGGCACCATGAGCAAACACATTAGTAATAACAAATGGACCTTGCCAACGTGAACGAAGCTTACCTGGAAAAAGTTTAAGTCTTGTGTTAAATAAAAAGACTTGCTGCCCTATTTCGAAACTCTTTCCCCGTATCATCTTGTCATGATAAGCCTTTGTTTTCTCCTTATAAATCATAGCCGAATCGTAAGCTTCGTTCCTAATCTCCTCAAACTCACAAAGTTGTAGCTTCCTATGCAAACCGGCCGAATCAAGGTCCATGTTGAATTGCTTCACCGCCCACCATGCTCTATGTTCAAGCTCAACCGGCAAATGACATGTTTTCCCATAGATGAGCCGAAAAGGGGACATCCCAATAGGCGTCTTGTATGCTGTCCTATAGGCCCACAATGCGTTGTCTAGATGATCGCTCCAATCCTTCCTTGTTGGACCTACAGTTTTCTCCAAAATCTGCTTAATCTCTCGGTTTGATACTTCGGCCATTCCACTAGTCTGAGGATGATATGGCGTTGATATCTTGTGAGTGACTCCATACTTCTTGAGCAAAGCCTTTATGGTGCGGTTGCAAAAGTGAGAACCTCCATCACTTATCAAAACTCTTGGAACTCCAAACCTAGAATATATGTTAGTTCTCAAAAATTCTGTAACAACTTTAGAATCATTAGTCTTGGTGGCTTTTGCCTCCACCCACTTAGAAACATAATCAACAGCCAATAAAATGTAAAGGAATCCCTTAGAAGGTCTCATGAAATCAATTCCCCAAACATCAAAAATTTCAACAACAATGATAGGGTTTAGGGGCATTTGATCTCGCTTACCTAAATTACCTGTTCGTTGGCAATGATCACACGTCAAGCAAGTCGTATATGCATCTTTGAAAATCGTTGGCCAAAAGAAACCAACCTCAAGTACCTTCATGGCTGTCCTCTTTGGTCCAAAATGTCCTCTACACGCCTCCTTGAGACAAAAATCAAGGATGGACTTATGCTCGTCTTTAGGAACACACCGTCGAATGACTTGGTCCCCACATTGTCTTCACAAGTATTGTGCGTCCCATATGTAATGTCGAGCCTCCTTCTTGAGTCGAACCTTGGTTGCATACGGCATGGTGCTATGAAGCTTCCTAAACACAAGATAATTCACTACATCGGCATACCAAGGCTCCTTCACATCCAACCGAAACAATTGCTCATCCGGAAACGTCTCCAATAATGGAATCGGCTCCTCCTCTTACACAATTCGGCTCAAGTGATCTGCCACCACGTTTTCGGTTCCCTTTTTATCCTTAATCTCGATATCAAACTCTTGAAGCAAGAGAATCCATCGAATGAGCCTCGGTTTTGCATCTTTCTTTGTCATCAAGTACCTTAATGCTGCACGATCACTATACATAACAACTTTAGAATTCAAAAGATAAGATCGAAATTTTTCTAAAGCAAAAATAACCGCTAAGAGTTCTTTTTCCGTTGTCGAGTAATTCAATTGAGCATCATTCAATGTCCATGAAGCATAGTAAATGGCGCATGGCTTCTTCTCCCTCCTTTGGCCGAGCACTGCTCCAACCGCATAGTCCGAGGCGTCACACATGAGCTCGAATGGCAAGCTCCAATCTGGCGGAATCATGATCGGTGCCGATGTCAACAAGTCCTTAAGTCGCACAAACGCATCCTCACACTCCTTCGTCCACTTGAACGGCACATCTTTTTGCAGAAGTGAAGTAAGTGGTTTTGCCACCAACGAAAAGTCCTTGATGAACCTCCTATAGAATCATGCATGGCCAAGAAACGAACGAACCTCTCTCAGAGTTGAAGGTGAGGGTAAGTGATGCATAATATCGATCTTAGCTTTATCAACTTCTATTCCCTTTGTCGAAACAATATGTCCCAAAACTATCCCTTGATTAACCATGAAATGACACTTCTCCCAATTAAGTACAAGGTTAGTTTCTACACACCGTTCTAAAATCAATTCTAAATTCCTCAAACGTGCATCAAAGTCCTTACCATAGACACTAAAGTCATCCATAAAAACCACAATGATATTCTCAATATAATCTGAGAAAATAGAATACATACAACGTTGAAACGTACCTGGCGCATTGCACAAACCGAATGGCATGCGTCTATATGCAAACGTGCCAAAAGGGCACGTGAACGTTGTCTTCTCTTGATCGTCCGGGTGTACCATGATCTGATTGTAGCCGCTATAACCATCAAGAAAGCAATAGAATTCGTGGCTGGCTAACCTCTTGAGCATTTGGTCCATGAATGGTAACGGCATGTGATCTTTCCTCGTTGTTGCATTGAGTCTTCGATAGTCGATGCACATCCGAAACCCCGTCACTAACCTTTGTGGTACAAGCTCGTTCTTCTCATTTTCTACAACGGTGACTCTACTCTTCTTTGGTACCACTTGGACAGGTGAAATCCATTGACTATCCGAGATCGGATATATCACTCCACAATCTAACAACTTGATCACCTCGTCCTTCACAACTTTCATCATCGGAGGATGCAGTCGTCGTTGTCCCTCTCTTGTTGGTTTCGCACCTTCCTCCAATAGTATCCTATGGACACACTTAGTAGGGCTTATTCCCTTGATGTCTGCCAAAGTCCAATCTATGGCAGCCGTGTTCCTCTTTAAAACGTCAACTAGCTTGATCTCTTGTTGCTCACTCATCGATGAAGACACAATAACGGGTAAAGTGTCCTCGTCTCCTAGAAATACATACTTCAAGTGCTTGGGAAGAGCTTTTAGCTCTAACTTTGGGGCCTGCTCCACAGATGGTAAAATTTTGTTAGTAGTAATGGGAATTGACAAAGGAGAATTGTACCTCTTGGTGTAAGGTTGTGCCTCTAGCTCAGCAACAACCTCACGTATTCTCGGTTCAAGATTATGCCGAGCCTCCTCATCCCATTCTCCATGTTTGTCAAATCCGGCCCCTTGCTCGATAGCTAATTGCTATGCTTGAAGTAGAGACATCGCACATTGTGCAACGACCTTCACAACGTCTTCAATTTCCCCCTCCTTGAGATCGGCAATGGGGTACCTCATGGCGTCAAAAACGTTGAACTTAATCACCTCACCATCGAACTCCATTGTCAAGTTGCCCTCGGCAACATCGATCCGTGTTCTTGCTGTCCTCATGAAGGGTCTTCCCAACAATAGTTGTGTTGAATTCCTGCTTGACTCCTCCATTTTTAGCACATAGAAATCTGTAGGAAATATTAGTTGATTCACCTGCACAAGAACATCTTCAACATATCCCTTAGGATACTTGTTAGAATTATCCTCCAATTGGATCACAACATTGTCAGTTTTAAGAGGTCCTAAACCAAGGGATTGATAAACATTGTTAGGCATAACATTAATAGAAGCCCCTAAGTCTAGAATAACATTCTGAAACCGTGTAGAACCAATAACACATGGGATGTTGAAGCTTCCCAGATCCTTCATCTTTGGCGGCATCTTCCTTTGGAGTAAGGCCGAAACCGTCTCACTCATCTTAACAACTTGAGTCTCCCTTGTATGCCTCCTTGTCGTGCAAAGCTCTTTCAAGAACTTAGCATACTTTGGAATTTGTCTAATGCATTCCAACAAGGGTAAGTTCACGTTTACCTTTTTGAAAATCTCCAACACTTCCTCGTCGGATTTCTCTTTCTTGCTCTTGGCGAATCTTGAAGGAAAAGGTAAACACGAAGAATGATTAGTTGTAATTAATTCATTAGAGTTAGAATTTTTACCTTTGTGTGCTTCAGAGATCGGCACACTCTCCTTCTTTGAAGTAGCGGGATCTTTTTCTAAGTTTCGCTTTCTCATTGCCTCCAAGTCTCCCTTGCTTGGCTCGGTTCCTTTGCTTTCTTTAGAAACGTGCTCCGCTCCATCTTGATCCACACTATGCTCGGCATCACCATGACTCTTGGTAGCAGCCCTAGGCTCGGCTGCCTTGCTTCCGATGTCACCAAAGTACACATCATTGTCCTCCAAGTCAAGAACTCCAAGGCCCTTTGTCTTCTTTCCTTTAGGGGCTGCCGGTGGCACAAGTGTCGTCCCACTCCTCGTAACAATAGTTTGAACTTGTTCATTCCTTGGATTCCTTATAACTCCACCCGGAAACTTCCCTTGCTCGTTGAACTTTCCCATGAAGTCCACAACTTGCCCCATTTGAGTCTTTAACTCGGTAATGTCCTTTGACATCAAAGCAATATCCTTTGTGTTAGTTTGAGTTGTGGCCAACAAAGATTGAGTCGAAGTGGCAATGTTCTTAAAAATCTCATCATAATTGCTAGGTCCACTCGGCTGCCCTCCTTGTTGGTTGTAGGGTACATACGGCCTTGGCCCAAATTGCCCTTGTGGCCGAGCCGCATACTGTCCTCCACTCGACTGCTGCCCTTGTTGTGCACTTTGTTGAGGGTTAAGCACGTTATTGTTGCTCCAACAAAAGTTTGGATCGTTGAACCTTGGATTGAAGTTTTAAAAACGTTGCTACCCTCCTTGTCCTTGAAATCCACCTTGCTGTCTTCCAAAACCGACGACATTAAATTCCTCAAAGCCGCCACCGATCACTTGGTTGCATTGATCGGTGGGGTGCCCTTCCATGCTACACACTCCATAAACTTGAGCTCTTTTGCCCTTATCCAGGTTTGACACCATAAGAGTCAACTTTCCCAAATCTTCCTTAAGTTCTGAAATAACACTCGACTCTCCAAGGATACTCGTCTCATTAACACGCCTAGTTGAAGATGATCCAAATTGTTGATTGTTTGTAGCTCTCATCTCCAAAGATCATTATCAATTTTCCTCTAGGAGCTGGGGTTTTTGCATCATTCTTATTCACAATTTTTCCGACTACTCGAAGAGGGTTAGGATATACGCAGCCCCGGCCAAATAAGGAGGAAAAAGTTGGTAACCAAAGCTCGACTACCACGGCGGGGTCAAAAGAATCGGACGTGGAAATGGGGGGTACCACCGGTGTGGCCGTAGGAGTCGAGGCTGATGCCAAGACCCCCATTACAAACGCTACCCCACTACTACAAAAATAGCATCAGTGTCACATCCCGACCCGTAAATTTTTATCTTATTTACTAGCTTGATTATAATAAGAATTTTACCGTCTCCGTCATTGAATTTATAGTTTAATTGGTCCCCAGAGGGGTTTGAGGGGCGGTTAATTTCAGAGGAATATTCGTCGGAGAAAAATGTAACGATGGTAAGAATGGTAAATTTTAGCTAGTAAAAGGTAATTTTTATTAGGGTATTATTTTTTGGGGTGTTAATTTTTGGAATTGGGTTGTTTATAGAGGAGTTGGGTTGGATGGGTGAGGCCCAAAACCATCTCCCCCTCTTTCTTTTCTCTCTCTTCCTCCCAAGTCCTCTCCCGACCCGGAAACTTTCCGGCGGCCGTCCGGCCAAGCCAGGCCGCCGCACCGGTCCCGTTTGGACCCCCGCCAGCTCCTCTCCCTCCCCGGGCTAGCACCCGAGCCATTAACCAACCGGAAGAGGAGAAACTTGCCGGAGACGCCGGGAAGAATTTTCACTGGAGTTCCCTCCTCCGGCCACCAATCTGGGCAAGCTTGTTACGGTTTTGTAGCTCTCCTCCCGTGCAGCAACCCTTCCAAAAGGCTCACTCCCTCTTCAGCTAGGTAAGGAGAAATTCAAGGAGGAAATTCTAGGGATTTTAAGATGTTTTCGTTCGATTGACCTAGTTAAGCTTGAAATTGGACTTAGTGATAGTTATGAAAGTTGTTTGGGATGTTGAGAGGAAGATGCTGTCAAAATTTCATAGCCATTGGAGGTCGCCAGAATCGGCCTCCGGCGCCGCTGTTGTTTTGGAGATTTTTAAGGTTTTAAATGTGGAATGTTAAGAGGAGTATATTGATATGAATTATGGAATTTTTGGATGAGATTTGGATAGGTTTGTGAATTTTCGAAGTTTGGTATTTTTGGCGGTTAAATAATGTAAAATCCGGTCGTAGGATTTAAGTCAATTTCTGGGAAATGTTGTATTTACGGCTGCCGAGTATGGTATTAAAGTTTGAGTCGTTTCGATTTAAGAATATCGAAGTTAGGCAATAATGAGCGTGGTCATGGCTCTCGGTTAATTTTGTCAGTTTGAATAAATATTGGATTTTTAGTGAGAAATCAATTATATATTTGGAACAGGACATGAGGAGGCCCGAGCAGAAGAAGCCTCGGAGCGTCATCAGGTAAAATTCTCGGCTATTTGACAATTTTTCCTCCTTTGGAGAGATCCCGAAAATGAGATTTTCGGTGGATATGTATTTTGGATGTTTATGAGTATAGTATGTATATAAATGCTAGCTAGCCATACGTGCTTGGTCCGTCATAATGAGGTAAAATACCATTATGGCGTGGCGTGAGTGTTAGACACAAGCGTCATAGCTCTATATGAAAACTACTTTCTTTTTCGGTTTATTTAGGATTTCATATAGGGAATCCACACGTAAATACACCGTCCTCTTCGGTCATAATGAGGGAAAATACTATTATGGCGCAACGTGAGCGTTAGACTCCAGCGTTGTAGCCTTGTATGAATTTCTATTTTTCTAAATTGTTTCTAGGATTCATACAAGGAGTCTGACGAGTGTAAATACATACGAATATATGTTTATATATAGTTTAGCCTGAGAGGCTCCATTTTATTTGAGTTGGTGACTAGCCAGTGCTAGTCGTGAAATTGCCAGTTTATGAGTTGAGCACTTTTGAGCTGCCGCATGCAGTATATTTTTCTTTGAAATTAAAATGGGAATGCATAAATATTTTGTTATTAAATTATTTTTGTCCACTCACTCTAAAGTTATTAAATGTCTTCCCCTGGGCCCTTCGTTTTAAAATACCCAGTCTGCAGAGTTCGGATTGGATCTAGTAGGAGACGAGATATAGTCACCTGTATTTCCACCACCTTTCACCAGTAGGTTACCTGTTTAACCTACCTATGTTTTCTTACTTCCGCTAGTGTCTAGTTGCTCTAAATACTTGGGTTTAATGTATATATTTTTGGTTGTGGGTGAAGGCTTGTTGATATTTTAGAATATTTGACAGATGATGTTTATTATCTTGTTGGTGGTGATCGTATTTGGGGAGCACGAAGGCTCCAGAAGTTAAGGGTGGATTGAGAATTTTAGGAGTGTTTGCAGGTTTTTGATTTGGAAAGGTTGTCCATTTTCAAGGGAGGTTGTATCGATTTTTGCGGTAAATCTTTCCTTGGAGGTGGTCCCCACACGATTTACTCCGGGTTCAGGGTGAAATTCGGGGTGGGTCGTGTCAGTTGGTATCAGAGCTTTAGGTTTCCTTTTCTTACTTCCTTGTCACTATCATATTTGCCTAAATAGCATGTAGTGTCTATAGAGTGATGATCCGTCCGCGGCGGATTCATTGGCATTTTATGCTTTTGATTCTATGTGTTATTGGGTATGTGTGATAGTTGAGTTAGTCTTGTTTATGGACTGCTAAATATTTTCTTCCTCAGGTACTATGCCTCCTAGGCGCCCACGGCAAACCCATGTGGCTACTTCGACCAATGCCGATGAGGGCCATGAGGTTAGGGGATTGGTTGATGATATTGGAAATTTGCTGAGGGATGTCATGGATCAAGCTCCACAACCTCATGCGGTGAAAAGGAGAGAAGTTTATGAGGCTGGAGCCAGAGAGTTCAAGGGTGCCAAGGGACCCCTTGATGCTCACAATTGGGTGGATAAGATGGAAAATGCTTTTGCGATCACTGAGTTACCAGAAGAAAGAAAGGTGAAGATGGCAGTAACTTTTCTGGATGATTCAGCACATCACTGTTGGTCGCTTGCTAGCAGGAATGTTGGGGATGCTCTGAGTATGTCGTGGGAGCAGTTTAAGACTCTCTTCTTGGGGCAGTATTTCAATCATGCCCACCGCAGCAGAATTCAGTCGGATTTCCTGCATATGACGAAGAGGGATAATGAGGGGGTCATAGAGTTCCAAGAAAGATTCACTTCCCTGAGCTACCATATGTCATATCTGGTTGCTGATGAGAAGACCAGGATTGAGATGTTCATTGGAGCACTTGGTGGAGTGTATGCAGACAAGATGACGGGGGTAATTTACCCGACTTTTATGGATGCAGTTGGTGCAGCCATGGCCATTGAGTCTAGGGGGACATATGGTGTTCGGCCTCGTGATTACAGTGGCCCCAGTCAGGGTCCATCCAAGAAGACTGCTTCATCATCCGCTTCTAGGTCTTCTGCTGGTAGTGGCAGTAGTGGGGGATCGAGCTCTGGTGCTCGGAACAGGATTAGAAGACGTTTTAGGACACCTTCTTATTTGGGTAGGCAGTAGTCTAGACGGTATGGTTCTAGTGGCAGTTTCCAGGGTGGGTCATCCGGTAGCCAGACTTATTCTTATGGGCAGCAGCAGTTTTCTAGGTGCTATGAGTGTGGTAGTCTGGATCACTTCAGGAGAGATTGCCCATTGTTGGCTTAGAGGACCACCCCCACCCCTACTCAGTCAGTTGGTCAGTCTTCAGCTAGAGGTTCTAGTAGTAGTGCCCAGGGCAGTGCTTCGGTCAGAGGTGGCTCTCAACGGGGCAGTGGTTAGCGTGGACGTCCCATGACTCGCGCTAGATTGCATGCTATGACCCAGCAGGAAGGACGTACTTCTCCAGATGTCATCATTGGTACGTTATTAATTTTTGGTCAGTCTGCATGTACTTTAATTGATCCTGGAGCCACGCATTCATTCGTGTCTAGTAGATTTGCTCTCCATGCCAATGTGCCATCATCGTCTCTTCTAGGCGAGTGGCATGTGTCTCTACCCTCCGGTGAGGTGATGAGAATTAATTGGGTGTTTAGTGGATGTGAAGTTTTAGTAGAGGGATTTAATTTCAAGGCCGATTTAATTCCTTTAGAAATAGTGGAGTTTGATGTGATCTTGGGGATGGACTTTTTGGAAGCATATAGAGCTTTGATAGATTGTTTTCCAAAAGTAGTGGTGCTTTGAAGTCCAAGTGGATTTGAGGTTGCTTTTCAAGGGGAAAGAGATGTTATTTCGAGTTGCCTAATTTCCGCTGTTGCTGCAAGGAAATTATTAAATAAAGGCTGTCAGGCGTATTTAGCTCATGTCACATCCCGACCTGTAAAATTTTATCGGATTTACTAGCTTGATTGTAATAAGAATTTTACGGTCTCCAACATTGAGATATAGTTTAATTGGTCCCTAGAGGGGTTTTGGGGGACAATTATTCCGGAGATTTATTCATCGGAGAAAAATGTAACGACGGTAAAAATGGTATTTCATAGGAATTGGAGGTCGCTGGAATCGGCCTCCGGCCGGCGCCGGCTCCGCCGCTGTTTTGGAGATTTTTAAAGTTTTAAATGTGTAATAATTAGAGGAATTTAATGAAGTGAATTGTGGAATTTTCGAATGAGTTTTGAATAAGTTGTGAATTTCCGAAGTTTGGTATTTTTGGCGGTTAAATAATGTAAAATCCGGCCATTGGATTTAAGTCAATTTCTGGGAAAGGTTGTATTTACGGCTGCCGAGTATGGTATTAAAGTTTGAGTCGTTTCGATTTAAGAATATCGAAGTTAGGCAATAATGAGCGTGGTCATGGCTCTCGGTTAATTTTGTCAGTTTGATTAAATATTGGATTTTTAGTGGGAAATTAATTATATATTTGGAACAGGACGTGAGGAGGCCCGAGCAGAAAAAGCCTCGGAGCGTCATCAGGCATAGGCCTAATTTGTGAGTGGACCTTTGTTTTTAATTGAAAAGCATGCGATGAATGATTTTGTTGATCATTTATTTCTTCTGATGAGACTTATTGATTTCTCGGCTATTTGACAATTTTTCCTCCTTTAGAGAGATCCCGAAAATGAGATTTTTGGTGGATATATATATTTTGGATTTTATGAGTATAGTATGTATATAAATGCTAGCTAGCCATACGTGCTTGGTCCGTCATAATGAGGTAAAATACCATTATGGCGTGGCGTGAGTGTTAGACACAAGCGTCATAGCCCTATATGAAAACTACTTTCTTTTCTAGTTTATTTAGGTTTTCATATAGGGAGTCCACACGTATATATACACCGTCCTCTTTGGTCATAATGAGAAAAAATACCATTATGGCGCAACGTGAGCGTTAGACGCCAGCGTTGTAGCCTTGTATGAATCTCTATTTTTCTAAATTATTTTTAGGATTCATACAAGGAGTCTGACGAGTGTAAATACATACGAATATATGTTTATATATAGTTTAGCCTGAGAGACTCCATTTTATTTGAGTTGGTGACTAGCCAGTGCTAGTCGTGAAATTGCCAGTTTATGAGTTGAGCACTTTTGAGCTGCAGCATGCAGTATATTTTCTATGAAATTAAAATGGGAATGCATAAATATTTTGTTATTAAATTATTTTTGTCCACTCACTCTAACGTTATTAAATGTTTTCCCCTGGGCCCTCCGTTTTAAAATGCCCAGTCTGCAGAGTTCGGATTGGATCTAGTAGGAGACGAGGCATAGTCACCCGTATTTCCACCACATTTCACCAGTAGGTTACCTGTTTAACATACCTGTGTTTTCTTACTTCCGCTAGTGTCTAGTAGCTCTGAATACTTGGGTTTAATGTATATATTTTTGGTTGTGGGTGAAGGCATGTTGATATTTTAGAATATTTTACGGAGGATGTATATTATCTTAGTTAATGTTTATTATCTTGTTGGTGGTGATTGTATTTGGGGAGCACGAAGGCTCCAGAAGTTAAAGGTTGATTGAGAATTTTAAGAGTGTTTGCAGGTTTTTGATTTGGAAGGGTTGTCCATTTTCAAGGGAGGTTGTACCGAATTTACGGTAAATCATTCCTTGGAGGTGGTCCCCGCACGATTTACTCCGGGTTCAGGGTGAAATATGGGTCGTGTCAGTCGCCATACTCTAAGATAATGGATGATGGCAGTCATCTCCTTTTCTTGCACCGTGTAGCGTCGCTCCGTTTCATTGAGCTTCCGACTCTCATAAGCAATCGGATGCCCCTCTTGCATGAGTACACCACCAATAGCAAAGTCATAAGCATCAGTGTGTACCTCGTATGGCTTGGTGTGGTCAGGTAGGCTGAGTACGGGATCCTCACATATCGCCTTCTTCAAGTCTTCAAAGGCCTCTTGACACCTTGTTGTAAACTCACATGCCTTGTTTTTCTTGAGAAGGTCAGTCAATGGAGCGGCCCTCGCCGAATAGCCCTTGATGAAACGGTAGTAGTAGTTCACTAGCCCAAGAAAGGACCTTAATTCATGTACCTTGGTGGGTGGCTCCCATTCTCGGATGGAATGCACCTTGCAATCCTCCATCATTAGCTTGCCGTCCTTGATCTTGTGTCCCAAGAACAACACCTCTGGCTTAGCAAATGAGCACTTCTCCTTTTTGATGTATAGCTCGTTCTCCCGTAGCACCTTGAACACTTCCCTCAAGTGCTCTACATGCTCCTCCAAGGTCCTGCTATAAACCACTATGTTTCCAAGTAGACGACCACGAACAGATCGAGGTAGGGATGGAATAACTTGTTCATCAAGGTGCAGAAAGTTGCCGGTTTAATCTTCTCATTTGTCTCATGGATTAACTCTGGGCCACAAAGCTCTTTTTCCCCCACTTCATTCCAACATAAAGGTGTACGACACTGCTTCCCATAAAGCGCCTCAAAGGGAGTCATACCAATGCTAGAATGATAGCTATTATTATAAGAAAATTCCATCAAGGATAGGTTTCTATCCCAACTCCCTCTGAACTACAAGGCACAAGCTCTCAACATATCCTCCAAAGTCTGAATAGTCCTCTCGGACTGCCCATCAGTCTGAGGATGAAAAGCAGTGCTGAAATGTAATCGGGTACCTAAAGCTGCTTGAAGAGCTCCCCAGAATTTAGAAGCAAATCTAGGATCCCGATCTGACATTATTGATTCAGGCACACCATGAAGCCTCACAATTTCATTCACATAAAGTTCCGCCAATTTATCCAATTTATACTTCTTTCCCACTGGCAAGAAATGTGCAAAATTGGTAAGTCTATCCACAATCACCCAAATACCGTCATGCCTTTCTCGGGTACGAGGTAAACTGAAAACAAAATCCATGGTTATATGGTCCCACTTCCACACTGGAATAGGCAACGGCTCAAGTAATTCAGAAGGCTTCTGCCTTTCAGCTTTTACTTGCTGGCAAATCAGACATCTACTCACAAAAGCTACAATTTCCCTCTTCATGTTTGGCCACCAATAATAATCTTTCAAAATCTGATACATTTTTGTGCTACCCGGATGAGCTGCATAAGCGGAACTATGAGCTTCCTCCAAAATCTCACTCTTTAACTCTTCATTTCTTTTTGGAACACAAAGCCGATTCTTAAATAATAAAGTCCCATCTCTTCTAACTGAAAAATGATCGGCTGCGGCTCCGCTCAAAGCTTTTTCTATCAATCAAACTATGGAAGGATCATTATTCTGTGCTTCCCGTACTCTATCAACCAAAACTGGCCTCACATGAAAACTAGCTACTAAGGCACCCTCTTCATCCACCGATAAATCCACCCCTGAAGCTCGCAACTCAAAAAGAAGTGGAACTCGAACCATCTTTATATAAGATAAAGATATAGAGGGATTTCGACTAAGAGCATCAGCTACCACATTAGCTTTTCCAGGATGATACTCGATAGTGCAATCATAATCATTAATCAACTCCATCCACCTTCTCTGTCTCAAGTTTAGCTCTCTTTGAGTGAACACATACCGAAAACCCTTGTGATCTGTAAAAATTTGACACTTGGCTCCATAAAGATAATGTCTCCACAACTTGAGAGCAAAAACTATCGCTGCAAGCTCCAAATCATGAGTAGGATAATTCCCCTCGTGCGGCTTTAATTGCCTGGAAGCATAGGCAATAACTTGCTCATGCTACATCAATACCCCACCTAGACCACGTCCAGAAGCATCATAAAAGACCACATACTCCCCACTATCATCCGGAAGTGCCAAAACAGGGGCACTAATCAAACGATTCTTCAATTCTTGAAAACTTTACTCACACTCATCTGACCATTCAAATTTAATACTCTTCTTGGTCAACATTGTAAGAGGAGCAGCAATCCTTGAAAATTCTTGCACAAAGCGCCGATAATAACCTGCTAATCCCAAGAAACTACGGATCTCCGTCACAGTGGTGGGTCTTCTCCAATTTGACACTGCTTCCACCTTTTGTGAATCTACACTAACTTCTTCTGCCGAAACCACATGACCCAAGTAACCCCATTTTATCTAGCCAAAACTCACACTTGCTTAACTTAGCATATAACTGTGAATTCCTCAAAGTCTGCAATATTATTCTTAGATGTTTGGCATGCTCCTTCTCACTTTTTGAGTAAACCAAAATATCATCTATGAATACAATCACGAAACGATCAAGATATGGACTAAACACCCTATTCATGAAATCCATAAAAGCAGCAGGTGCATTAGTAAGTCCAAATGGCATCACCATAAATTCATAATGACTATAACGTGATCGAAAGACGGTCTTGACTATGTCACTCTCCCTGATCCGTAATTGATGATACCCAGATCTCAAGTCAATCTTGGAGAAAACAGAAGCACCCCTCAACTGATCAAATAAATCATCGATCCGAGGCAACGGATATTATTCTTCACTGTGATCTGATTCAACTTCCTATAGTCAATGCATAGTCTCATGGTGCCATCTTTCTTCTTAACAAACAATACCGGAGCACCCCATGGAGACATGCTAGGCCGAACAAAACCCTTGTCTACCAACTCCTGCAATTGAGTCTTCAACTCTTTCAACTCCGCTGGAGCCATTCTGTAAGGTGCCTGAGAGATAGGCATAGTTCCGGGAAGTAATTCTATAGAGAAGTCTATCTCCCTTGCAGGAGGCAAATTAGGCAACTCCTCAGGAAAAACATCCGGAAACTCCCTTACTATAGGAATATCTTCTACTCCCAAAACTCCCATACTTGTATCCACCACATGAGCTGACACGACCCACCCCGAATTTCATCATAAACCCGGAGTAAATCGTGCGGGGACCACTTTCAAGGAAAGATTTACCGTTAAATTCAGTACAACCTCCCTTGGAAATGGACAACCCTTCCAAACCAAAACCTGCAAACACGTCTAAAGGTTCCAAATCCAACCTTATAGACTCCTGGAGCCTTCGTGCTCCCCACAAATCACAACATCTCCCAATATAGATTTAACAAAGATCCTATAACAACCATATTCAGAGCAACTCTATTTGAGAGGAAATGAACTAAAAATAAATAAAAAAAAGCGGAAGCTATACTATTGACTATGCCTCTTCTCCATGTACGCCTGATCTCAATTATGCAATCCTGCAGACTGGGCATTTTAAAACGAAGGGCCCAGGAGAAGACATTTAATAACGTTAGAGTGAGTGGACATAAATAATTTAATAACAAAATATTATGCATTCCCATTTTAATTTCAAATAAAATATACTGCATGCGGCAGCTTAAAAGCGCTCAATTCATAATCTGACAATTTCACGACTAGCACTGGCTAGTCACAAACTCAAATAAAATGGAGCCTCTCAGGCTAAACTATATATAAACATATATTCGTATGTATCTACACTCGTCAGACTCCTTGTATGAATCCTAGAAACAATTTAGAAAAATAGAAATTCATACAAGGCTACAACGCTGGCGTCTAACGCTCACGTTGCGCCATACTGGTATTTGTCCTCATTATGACCGAAAAGGTCCACTCACAAAGGTCCATAAATTGTCAAAAGCGCCATAATGGAAAAATTGTCAAAAGCGCCATAAAAATCAATAAATCTCTTTAGAAGAAATAAATGATTAATAAAATCATTCATCGCATGCTTTTTATTTAAAACAAATGTCCACTCACAACTTTAGGCCTAAGCCTGACGTCGATCCGAGGTCTCTCCAATTGAGTCTCCTCACGTTCTGTTCCAAATATATATAATTAATTTACCAACTAAAATCCAGTATTGATAAAATAGGCAAAATTAATCGAGAGCCATAATTACGCTCATCATTGCCTAACTTCGATATTCTTGAATCGAAACGATCCAAACTTTTATATCATACTCGGCAGTCGTAAATACAACATTTCCCAGAAATTAACTTAAATCCTACGGTCGGATTTTACATTATTTAACCGCCAAAATACCAAACTTTGGAAATTCACAAACCTATTTAAAACTCGTCCGAAAATTCCACAATTCACTCCATTAAATTCCTCTAATTATTACACATTTAAAATTATACAAAATCCCAAAACGGCGGCGGCGGCGGCTCTGCCGGCAGCGGCGGCCAGAGGCCGATTCCGGCGACGTCCAAATTATACCAAATTTTAACAGAATCTTCCTCTCAACATCCCAAACAACTTTCATAACTATCACTAAGTCCAATTTCAAGCCTAACTAGGTCAATCGAACGAAAACATCCTAAAAGCCCTAGAATTTCAACTTCGAATTTCTCCTTACCGAGCTCAAGAGGGAATGAGCCTTTTGGAAGGGTTGTTGCACGGGAGGAGAGCTACAAAACCGTACCAAGCTTGCCTGGATTTGTGGCCGGAGGAGGGAGTTCCGGCGAAAATTCTTCCCGGCGTCTCCGGCAAGTTTTCTCCTCTTCCGGTGGGTTAGAGGCTCGGGTGCTAGGCCGGGGAGGGAGAGGAGGTGGCGGGGGTCCAAACGGGACCGGTGCAGAAGCCTGGCTTGGCCGGACGGCGGCGGACGGGCGGAGAAGGATTCCGGCAGCGGGAAGAGGAAGAGAGAGCGCGCGGGAGAGAAAGAGAGAAAAGAGAGAGAAAGAGAGAAGAGGAAAGAAAAGAAAAGATGGGTTTGGGCCTCACACCAACCCGGCCCAACATCATAAAAATACCCAACTTCACCAATTTAACACCCCAAAATAAAATACCCTATTAAAAATTACCTTTTACTAGCTCAAATTTACCATTTTTACCGTCATTTTTACCCTACCATTTTTACCCTATCAATTCTAAGCCTAACTAGGTCAATCGAACGAAAACACCTTAAACTCCCTAGAATTTCCTCCTTAAATTTCTCATTACCTAGCTCAAGAGGGAGTGAGCCCTTTGGAGGGGTTGCTGCACGGGAGCAGGGCTACAAAACGAGCCAAGGATTGCCGGCTTTGGTGGCCGGAGGAGGGAGTTCTGGCGACGAAGAGCTTTGGGCAGTCGGACCTTCCGGGCGTCGCTTCTCTCGAACGGGACCGGTGCGGCGGCGGAAGGTGGCCGGACGACGGCAGGCGGACGGCAAGAAGTTTCCGACAGGGGGAGGGGCTCGGGAGGAAAACCGGGGGAGAGAGAGAAAAGAAAGAGAGGGAGATGGTTTTGGGCCTCACCCAGCCGGCCCAACTCCTCTATATACAACCCAATTCCAAAAATTAACACCCCAAAAAAATAATACCCTAATAAAAATTACCTTTTACTAGCTAAAATTTACCATTTTTTACCGTCGTTACATTTTTCTCCGACGAATAATCCTCTGAAATTAACCGTCCCTGAAAACCCCTCTATGGACCAATTAAACTATATCTCAAAGCCGAGACGATAAAAATTCTTATTATAACCAAGCTAGTAAATAAGGTAAAAATTTAAGGGTCGGGATGTGACAACGACACTACTTGCTTGGGACAAGGTTCGTCATCATGACCGACAACGTTGCGACAAGCTACTTCCAAACACACAAAAATCTAAGTCCGAAGCAAACTAGATGGCAAGACTTCTTGGCCGAATTTGATTATGTAATGGAGTATAAGTCGGGAAAGGTGAACGTGGTAGCTGACGCCATAAGCCAAAAGGCGGAGTTTGCAAGCATCTCCTAAGTCACTAGCCCTCTATTGAGCTAGATCAAGGAAGGACTCAAAGCGGATCCACAAGCTCAAAGCATCATTGCCTTAATAAGGGAAGGCAAAACGCGGAGGTTTTGGTTAGATGAAGACCTTCTCTACAACAAGGGCCACCGCATTTATGTACCAAAGTGGGGCAACATAAGGAGGGAGCTAATTAAGGAATGTCATGATTCCTTATGGGCCGGCCACCCTGGTATAAGGCGCACACTTACCCTCTTAAAGTCCACCTACTATTGGCCAAGGATGCGAGACGGGGTCGAAGAGTACGTGAGAACATGTCTTGTTTGTCAACAAGACAAGGTGGTACAACAGCAGTCGGGGGGCTTGCTTGACCCCTTACCCATTCCTGAGAGACCATGGGAAAGCATCTCTATGGATTTCATCACTTGACTACTGAAGTCTGAAGGGTTTGGAAGCATCATTGTCGTGGTGGACCGATTTAGCAAGTATGCAACCTTCATGGCCGCATCAGCTGACTGCACCGCGGAGGAAACAGCGAGGCTATTCCTACGTAATGTAGTCAAACTTTGAGGAGTGCCAAAGAACATTGTCAGCGATCGAGACCCACGCTTTACTAGGAGATTTTGGATAGAGCTGTTCAAGATGCTTGGGTCAGACTTGAACTTTTCAACAAGCTTCCATCCACAAAGCGACGGTCAGACGGAGCGCGTCAATGCTCTTTTGGAGTTGCACTTGCGGCAATATGTGAGTGCCAACCAAAAGGACTAGGCCAAGCTTCTTAATGTTCCACAGTTTTCCTATAACTTGCAACAAAGTGACGCCACCAACAAGAGTCCTTTTAAAATCGTCTTGGGAGAGCAGCCGACAACCCCTTTATCCCTTGACACTCACTACAAAGGGAAGAGCCCAGCCGCATTCAAGTTTGCCAAGTCATGGCATGAGCAAACAGAGTTAGCTCGAGCGGCTTTACATAAGGCTGCTACAAGGATGAAGAAGTGGGCGTGTCACATCCCGACCCTTAAATTTTTACCTTATTTACTAGCTTGGTTATAATAAGAATTTTTACCGTCTCCGGCATTGAGATATAGTTTAATTGGTCCCTAGAGGGGTTTTGGGGGACAATTATTTCGGAGAGTTATTCGTTGGAGAAAAATGTGTCGACGGTAAAAATGGTGAATTTTAGCTAGTAAAAGGTAATTTTTAATAGGGTATTTTATTTTAGGGTGTTAAATTGGTGGAATTGGGTATTTTTATGGTGTTGGGCCGGGTTGGTGTGAGGCCCAAACCCATCTCCTATCTTTTTTTTTCTTCTTCTCCTCTTTTTCTTCTTCTCTCTTTTCTTTTCCTCTCCCGAGCTCTCTCTTTCTCTGCCGGGAATCCTCTGCCCGCCGCCGTCGTCCGACCGAGCCAGGCTGCCGCACCAGTCCCGTCTGGACCGGCGTCTCCTCCTCTCTCATCCTTGGCCGGTGAGCGCTGCCACTTCACGGCCGAGCGGAAGAAAACTCGTCCCGAAGGACCGGTTGTCTTCTCGCCGGAGCTCCCTCCTCCGGCCACCAAACCGGGAAAGCCATATACGGTTTTGTAGGTCTCCAACCCAGCTGCGTTGCCCTAAAAGGACTCACTTCGGTTCGCTTTAGATAAGGAGGAATTCGAAGTTGAAATTCTAGGGCTTTTAGGATGTTTCCGTTCGATTAGTATAGCTAGGCTTGGATTTTGGATTTGTGCTAGTTAGGAAAGTTGTAGAGGGAGTGGAGAGGAAGCTACTGTTAAAATTTGGTAGGATTTGGAGGTCGCCGGAATCGGCCTCCGGCCGCCGCCGCCGTTTTGGAGTTTTGTATGGTTTTAAATGTGTAATAATTAGAGAAGTATATTGTTATGAATTATGAAATTTTTGGATGAGATTTGGATAGGTTTGGGAATTTCCGAAGTTTAGTAATTTGGCGGTTGAATAATGTAAAATCCGGCCGTAGGATTTGAGTCAATTTCTGGGAAAGGTTGTATTTACGGCTACCAAGTATGGTACTAAAGTTTGGGTCATTTCGATTAAAGAATATCGAAGTTAGGCAATGATGAGCGTGTTTATGGCTCTAGGTTAATTTTGCCTATTTTGAATAAATATTGGATTTTTAGTTAGGAAATTAATTATATATTTAGAACAGGACGTGAGGAGACTCAAATGGGAGAGACCTCGGATCGACGTCAGGCTTAGGCCTAAAGTTGTGAGTGGACAACATGCGATGAATGATTTTATTGATCATTGGCTTAGGCCTAATTATATATTCGACCTTTGTTTTAATTGAAAAGCATGAGATGAATGATTTTATTGATCATTTATTTCTTCTGATGAGACTTATTGATTTCTCGGCTATTTGACAATTTTTCCTCCTTTGGAGAAATCCCGAAAATGAGATTTTCGGTGGATATGTATTTTGGATGTTTATGAGTATAGTATGTATATAAATGCTAGCTAGCCATACGTGCTTGGTTCGTCATAATGAGGTAAAATACCATTATGGCGTGGCGTGAGTGTTAGACACAAACGTCATAGCCCTATATGAAAACTACTTTCTTTTGTAGTTTATTTAGGTTTTCATATAGGGACTCCACACGTATATATACACCGTCCTCTTCCGTCATAATGAGGAAAAATACCATTATGGCACAACGTGAGCGTTAGACGCCAGTGTTGTAGCCTTGTATGAATCTCTATTTTTCTAAATTATTTCTAGGATTCATACAAGGAGTCTGACGAGTGTAAATACATACGAATATATGTTTATATATAGTTTAGCCTGAGAGGCTACATTTTATTTGAGTTGATGACTAGCCGGTGCTAGTCGTGAAATTGCCAGTTTATGAGTTGAACACTTTTGAGCTGCCGCATGCAGTATATTTTCTATGAAATTAAAATGGGAATGCATAAATATTTTGTTATTAAATTATTTTTGTCCACTCACTCTAACGTTATTAAATGTTTTCCCCTAGGCCCTTCGTTTTAAAATGCCCAGTCTGTAGGATTGCATAGTTGAGGTCGGGCATACATGGAGAAGGGGCATAGTCAATAGCATAGTTTCCGCTCATTTCTATTTATTTCTAGTTCATTTCCTCTCAAATAGAGTTGTTCTGAATATGTGGTTGTTGGTTATAGGATCTTTGTTAAATCTATTTTTGGGAGATGTTGTGATTTGTGGGGAGCACGAAGGATCCAGGAGTCTATAAGGTTGGAGTTGGAACCTTTAGGAGTGTTTGCAGGTTTTGGTTAGGAAGGGTTGTCCATTTTCAGGGGAAGTTATACCGAATTTTGCGATAAATCTTTCCTTGGAGGTGGTCCCTGCACGATTTACTCCGGGTTCAGGTTGAAATTCGGGGTGGGTCGTGTCAGGGTGGACAAGAAGAGGAGGCACGTGGAGTTCAAGGAAGGCGACCTTGTACTTGTGAAACTCTTGCCGCAACAATTCAAGTTCCTTAGGAAGGTACATAAGGGCTTGGTACGCAAGTATGAAGGGCCGTTTAAGGTTATCAAACGCATCGGCAAGGTTTCATACAAGCTTCACCTCCCGCCCAAGTTAAAGATTCATCCGGTCTTCCACGTGAGCATGTTAAAGCGTTTTTATGAAGACGAGGAACACCCATCAAGGAGAGTTTCACATCGGGCACCAACAACAATTGTCACCTCTTTCGACAAAGAAGTAGATGAGATACTTGCGGACCGAGTCATCCGTCGTCAAAGTGTGCCAAGCTATAAAGAGTATCTCATCAAGTGGAGAGGTCTGCCCGATACGGAAGCCAGCTGGGAGTCTGAGGACATACTATGACAATTCAAGGACAAGATCCAACGCTTCAACGAAGGCGCGATGAGGGCATCGCGTGCTTAGATGGGGGAGAGTGTCACACCCCGCCAAATTAACAAGGAGTTTCCTTGAGCATTTTGATGCAAGCATGGCTCAAGGAAGGTTTTGGAGAGCACAAGAGCATTTTAGAAGCATCCGGAATATTATGGAAGGTCTTGGAAGCATCCGAAAAGATCGGGAAGCATTCAGACAACTCTAGAACTCTCTAGAACCTTAGAGAGTCTCTAGGACACTCCGGAACTCTCTAGAACACTAGAGAGGCTAAAGGCTCAAGGCTACTCCGGATGTCTCTAGAATACTCAAGGCAACACTTAGAGTTATATAGAAAACTCTAGAAACCTCTATACTTGTAAATGTCCTAGAATTATCTAGAACCTTAGGCAGAGGGGGGAGGATGCCTATAAATAGGGAAGCACCCCTCCCATTTGAAGCATAGAGAGTTGGATAGCATTCAAGCTCACTTGTAAAGCTTTGTAAAGTTTTTTCAAGCTTAATACAAGTTCTCTTTTTCAAAGATCTTCTCCCTTCATTTGGGTGTTCTAGCCAAAGTGTTTGCGTGAGTAAGGTTGACTTAGCATAAAGGAAGTGCTAAGGCCGCACGAGAAGCTTAGGAAAAAGAAAGCTCGTGACAGTAGGCTTGGAAAACTAGCCTATAAAAGACTATAATAACACAACAGATCTATACCTCGGGTTTTCGGGCTTAACAAAAATTTTAAAGTTAAGGACCGGGACTAGACCGGCTTTAACTAGGACTGGACCGGACCGGATCGGTGAAAAACATAATCAAGATCGTGAAAAAGCCCGACCCAGACCGGGTTTTTTTTCTTGCTCGGGCTTTATGTCCAGCCTTATTGGATTATGGATATGATAATTATATTAGTTCATCTTCTTGTCTATTATGGATATGACAAATAAGATTGTCTTGTTTGAAAACAAGCTACTGCTCAAGTTTGTTTTTCTTTAATGTTATGTTTTAGGTGTTTGAGGTCTGCTGCTTTTAATGTTATTAGTTATGCACTTGACTTATTTCTTATGGTTATGGAATAGATTGAATTTAGAATTTTATTTGGTAATGTAATGAACTTATTTCATATTTTAGTATATTTTTTATTTATTAAAAATACATAAATATATAATTTTGTTTGCCCTGTCCAAGCCGTGTCGAAAGCTTAATTTTTGAGTTTTGCCGTGTCGTGTCGCCATTTCCGTGTCCGTGTCCGTGCAATTTAGCTTCTCTCTCATTTCTCTCATTACTTGACTCTAACTAAAACGTGAGAGAGTTAGAGATCGGTACATGACCTTCTCCTTGAACTTCTCTAATTTACATGTATTTACTCCTAATCTCAAGTTCCCTCCAATGGACCATCAAAAATGAGGAGAAAAATTTGGTGTCATATGTACTTACCGAACCCATGATATTAGATAATCCGACCAACTCTCTGTTACTTTATGTTATTATCTTTAACCAAGTGATAGATTGGTGTTATACTGAAAAGAAATTTGATACCAGTACTGAATTCGTTCAATTTACCAGTGAGGCGCTATGAAAGTTTGTTTCCCATCTCTCAAAATCTTCTGTAATATATCATCTCACTATACTTTCTCTTATTAAGTACTTGTATATTTATTTCGTTTAAATTTCTTTGGCTAAGCAACAATGAAAATAAACGTCAGGTGTTGCACCATGATGCATGTCGTGGTTGTTGCCTAGCAAGGGTCGCCAAGGAGGGAGAGTGGAACTATCCAACTAGGTGCCCAAGAAAACAGAAACTAGGGGAACAAAAGGATAAGGATGCCAAAACAAATTTGTTTTAGCAGTTACCTGCTCATGGTAAAACTGTAAATACAATTTTCAAAGTAGACAATAAAAGTTAGACATTATTAATAAGAAATCAAAAGGACAAAATAGGTGATTGTGTGGAATAATAAGCAGTCAATTTTAAGGAGAGTCCAACATTGAAAACTAGCTACTTGCTGCCATGCTCACTGGCTTAGACATTGCTGTCATTTTCCTCCAAACCCACATGAAAATATTTTACCAAATGGTAGTAACATCCAGTAAAAACAAGATGAATGCACCAAAGCATTAAATACAATAATTTTGAATGGAAATGTAGCCACTAAGCTATAATCAATTCATTTACCCAAAAAACTAAGAATATTTAATTCCCCCTTAAAAATGGGTCTTGGACTCTTGAACTTATCAATTTGGCACAGTATTGTACCCAAATGTTTTTGACCCAATTTTTATATTCAAAATTTGAAATTCTTTTTGGGTATTTATAGAAAAAAGTTGAATACTTTTAGGATTTTTATGACTAGAAAAAGCAATGGGCAATTTCTAAAAAAAAAAAAAAAGGAAAACAAAAGGAATAAGAAGATGGGTGTGTGCGTGGGACAATGTTGGGAGTAGGGTTTATGATAAGGATTATGTATACATGTATACAACGATTAGTGTAATTATATGATAATGGATACACTAAAGAACACAAACAATGACAAGGGCAGGGGTGGTGTTGACAATTAACCTTGAAGTAGATCTGGAATCTACCACTCTCTTTCTCCTCAGTCTCTCTCTCCTAGTAGTAGTCTCGTCTCTCCCCCCGTCTCCCTCAAAATATAAAGATTAGATTAGAGAGAGAAAGAGAGGGACTTTCCAACTCTACTCAAACAAAAGACCGGCTTGTTTTGCTACTCTTTGAAACCCTACTCTCTTCACTCCCAAGAACAAACCATTCTTGTTCTTCTGCTTCTTCTTCTTCTTCAGTTGTTTTGCTTTTGCTTCCTCTCTGTTTCAGAGAGAGAAGGCAAAATCCCCCTTCATGGGTTCTTTACAGTATGAAGTCACTAACCTACTGCTCGGAAAGATCAAGGCTTTGGAGCCTGAAAATGCCATTAAAATCATGGGTTATCTTCTCATACAAGATCTCGGTGAGAATGATTTGATGCGGTTGGCTTATGGCCCAGATACCCTTTTGCACTCTCTGATTGTCAGGGCTAAAATCCAGTTGGGACTTACTTCCAACACTTCATCTTCTTGTGCATCGTCCACTCCCTCTTCTCCTTCCCCTCTGAACCCAATAGCCAGACCCACCAGCGCCTCCAACCCATTCTCTCAGTCCTCCCCAAGAATCCCAAACGGCGGTTTTGACTATGGTAAAAACCCATCTTCTCCTTCCTCCAATTCTTGGCCTCTTTCTGCCTTCCCCTCCAACTCCATTAGCCCCAAGTCCAGTCCTCTGCTTTCATATGACAACATCCGCGCCGGGGCTGGAGGAGCGGGGTCGGTTTCACTTCCCTTGCATTCCAGGCACTCCGGCAAAGATGGTGATGTTTGGTCCGGGAATGATCTCATTGACGAGCACCAACTCAATGAGTACTTATCATTCTTGAATGAGTCCTCCTCCTCTTCCAGGCCTGACGATTTCATTGATCCGCGGCTTGAATTGGGTCATGGGATTCCGGACTGGGCTCATTCTCTCAACAATGGTGACTCTCCTTTGCACAGGAGGAGCTATTCGGCAAGTGATGCCTGTTTTGGGACTGAAGATGCCGCCCTGGGAGGGGGGTTCAAGCCGTGCCTCTACTTTGCTAGAGGGTTTTGCAAGAATGGGAGCAATTGCAAGTTTGTGCATGGCGGTTTTGGCGAGTCAGTGGATGCGGCCGGTGGTGGCATTGTGGGCTCCCCGAGTAAGTTTGATGGTTTTGAGCAGCTACAGCATGAGGAGATGCTGAGGTTGAAGGCTGCTGCTCATCAGCAGAGATTAGTTGCTGCTGCTGCTTCTCAGTTTATGGCTGGAGGGCCATCGTCTCCTTACAACAAGTATATGAATTTCCTCTTGCAACAGCAAAACGATCCCCAAAGGTATTCTAGAAATGGACCTTTTTTTTTGTTTGGATAGCTTGCTTTTGCGTGTACTACTTGGTGAGTATGTTTGAGACAGTCCATTTTGCTGTATACATGTAAATGTTGTTGATTGTGACTATGTTTGGTTATCCAGTCATTTTCTGTTTGGTTTAACTTGTTATTTTTGGGTGCATTCTGTTACATTGTAGAGCTGCGGCAATCATGATGGCGGAAGACTTTTACAAATATGGACGGTGCCGACCTGAAAGGAATGACCTTCTGGCAATGGCTTCTGTTGAAAAGGCCACTTCTGCTTCCAGGCAGATCTACTTGACATTTCCAGCTGAGAGCACCTTTAGAGATGAAGATGTTTCAGAATACTTCAGGTAGCATTATGCTTTTTTAAAGGGTACATATCTAAAACTGTTTCGAAAGTGAAGAGCACAGGAATAAATTTTAGGCTCTTGGTCACTTGGCAGTGACCTAACCATTAAGTATTGCACTTAGCCTACCCAAAAAATCTTCTATAAGAATCTTGCAATGTGATGGTGTGTCATCCTCAGTTTGAGTATCCAAGGTGATTGATTATCTGTGGAGGGTCTCCATGTTACCCTCTTGACCTCCTGCAACACCTTTCTCTAGTAGACATTTTTGCACAATGTCTGAGCTCCTATTTTCCCCAAACCATTATGACCTTTTAAAAGCTGCTCGGTCATTTCTCTAACTGTGATCGAAGCTCAATTATTTCATTACTGGCCAAACGAACAATCTGATTGTCTAGAATTTAAAGGTAGGATGTTTGGCTTGTGTTAATTTCATCCAACTACCACATTACCCAATAAGTATAGTCTATAACGAGGTAGTTCTGATTAAGAAATAGGTTCAGCAAAACAGTTTTGACCTTCAGTTTGCCCCTTGTGGGAGGGGAAGAGCGATGGAAGAAAAGCCAAGAGAAAGGGTCAGGAGTTGTCTTTGTGAACTAGCATATCACATGCCAGATCAGGTGCTTTGTTGTTTGCATGAGTTAGATATACCTTTCCTGCCTTGCTAAATCAAAGGCATGTCATTGTTTGTATCTATCAAATGACTTGGCCATGTGTTGTTGCTTTGTTATTGTTACAAAGTGATGGAGTTATTGAGTTTACAAGAGAAGTGATTCTCATACTCTTGTTACTATAATGTTTTAAAGATTCATAGTTAAAGATTGCTATTAAAAGGGGTTCTGTTTTATACTTTGAAGCAAGTATGGGCCAGTTCAAGATGTACGAATTCCATACCAGCAGAAAAGAATGTTTGGGTTCGTTACATTTGTCTACCCAGAAACTGTCAGGCTCATACTGTCAAAAGGGAATCCACATTTTATATGTGAGTCGCGTGTGCTTGTCAAGCCCTATAAGGAGAAGGGAAAAGTCCTGGATAAGTATGTTCATCAAAACTCCCTTTTTATTTGGATTTGTGCTTTTCCTTTATTCACTTCTTAATGATTTAATTGCTGAATGTCTGCAGGAGGCAACAACAGCATCAAGAGAGGGGAGAATTTTCTCCATGTTTGAGCCCTGCTGGTCTTGATTCCAGAGATCCATATGAACTCCAACTTGGTTAGTAAATCTAGAACAAATGCTTTTATTTCGGATCACACTGAGAAAAGGGATGACTAACTGTTTGATTGGCTTATGTAGGAGGAAGAATGCTCTTTGATACACAGGAGATGCTATTGAGAAGAAAATTAGAGGAGCAGGCTGAATTGCAGAAAGCCATTGAACTCCAAGGGAGAAGATTAATGAATCTGCAGCTGCCTGATTTCAAGAATAACCGCTTACCCCAGCACTATATACCCCATCACTTTCGCAGTCTATCTATGGGTGCTCCTGTTCCCTTGAGCCCTCAATCTCATGCCCAGATAAATCAAAATGTCATTCCATTTGACAGCTTCAAACAAGAAATTGCAGAAGGTATTTGAATTTGACTGTAATGGTTGAACATATACTTGATATTCAAGTGAAACTTTGTGGTATTGAATATAAATGTTATGGTTGCAGGCCTCGATGATATGCCAACTGCCTCATTTTCTATGTCTGCCGCAGTTTCTGAGCAGCAACTTCAGAAGCAAGTTAACAATGCCAATGACGAAGGCAAGGAGCAAAGCTCAGATGTTGAAGCTCATGATCTTCAAGAACGGTATAGTTCATTAGTATATCTAGGTTCTGTGGAACTGTATTTTATAGTTGAACTTCTGTTTAAGTTCAGGTTCCTTCTCCATTTTCTAATATTGTTTTGCATTGTTTCTGTTTGTGGTTTTTTCATGAAAGCAGTGTGGAGCAGGTCCTTCCTGATAGCCTTTTTGCTTCTCCTAAGAATTCAGGTGGAGATCATACTACAGCCAAAGATCCTAATGAGACTATCGTAGTTTCTGAAAACAACTCATCAACATCTGTCAATTCTGCCACTTGCATGGCTTCTCAGTAGTGCTCCTCCTAATGCCAAGGGGCTGCCGTTGCTTTCCATTGTGAGAACTCTCCCTATCCTTTTAGGAAAAGATGGTTGATTCAAATACAGATTAGTTCTGACTTGGGTTTTCTTTTGGCTGTGTGCATGAAGCTTTTGAAGTGTAGCTAATAATGGTGAGCATGGCAGCAGGGATTGACCTAGGGTAAGATGGATTATTTTTGTTGTCTCAAATACCCTAGATTATTTAAGGATGGTTGTGCAATAAAATAATCATCATTGTTCTGATGTTAGCTTATGTTTTCTTATCTTCTCCTTATGCAGAAAAGTAGGAGAAGCACATAAAAGGAAGACAGCCTCTAGATGTATAGCTGAACAATACCTACATCAAAGAGTAGATCCATAGAGAAGATCTCGACCACAACGAGTTCTCCAGTGTCATGAATACAACATACTGCTAACAGCAAGCAAAATAGATATTTCCATACATAATGGGACTAGTGAAAGAGTAGGATATCTCTCTTTCTCTTGTACCATCTCTGTAGGTGTGTGCTCCGACCACACAAGCTAGAGCAGAACAAGTATAATATTAGCTAGTATTGTATCCTTTGTATGACAATTATCTACTATATAAACAACTTCGCGTTCTCTACTACATTCTCTGCTCTTCTTGCACCATTTTATCCTTCTAAACCCTTCTAGGTTGTTTCGGAATTGGGTTTATGCTGTTGATAAATACCCAGCAAAAGTTTGAAGTAGCTGCTGATATAAAAACAGCGGCAGCACAATATGATGATATAGATGGGAAAAGGCTCTAGCTTTGTTTTGTCCTGGCCTCTTGGGTCATGAATGATGATGGTTACCTGTGTGTCTCATGTTGCAGTCTCTCTCACATGGTCACCGAGTGCAGGGTAGAAAGGGGATTTTCAGATAAATTTGATGAAAGCCAGGTTTTGAGGGATGGGATTTCGTCACACATTGTCTTTTGTTACCGTAAAAAAACCAGATGTGGGGGGAAAGGAACAAGAGGCTCTCACATGGGGGTGCTGACATCAAATGTGTGCAAATGGGATGTTTATCACACTCCCTCTCACTTTCTCTTCGGTTTCTAAATGGGAAAATATGTTTGTTTCTGAATCTTTTTTTTTCTGGAAGCCAGAGCCCCTTCATCTTCTTCATGTGCTCAGCTCGAGTTCTATGCCTTTTCTTCTTTGTTTTTCTAAATGTGTAACGCTTTCAAGGCTTGCGTTTCAATGAGGACAGGGAAACCGAAACTGAAAGGGAGTAAATGGGGCAAGGAAAATGTAGAATAATTTGAATATGTTTACTTTTCTTGTATGTGTAGGTTAAATATTATGTATAGGTGTATGAGATATTTTCCTATTAGCACTACAATTGTATCTCTATATAAACCTCATATAGAATAACACATTAAAGCATACTAAACCATATTGAATCATTATTTTCCACTTGGTATTAGAGCTTATCAGGTTTGATCATTTGAATTTACACCCAAAACACTACAAATCGCTGCGTACCAAAAACCCCACAATTCACACACAAATTCCCAATCCTAAAACCAAACCTGAATCCTGAATCACACCACAAACAAATCGTTGAATACATCAAAATTATAATTCCCGAATCGTTGAACCTCAAAAACCAAATCTCCATAAATGGCACACCAAATCAACTACCATACTATCGCACCATGCCGGTCTACATGCAAACCAAATTCACATGCGAACTCAAAATGTCCGTTATGTGGAGTATTAGGTCATAGCAAGCAACATTGCTTTGAAACAATTGGGTACCCGGATTGGTGGGATTTCACCTTGAAACCCCAAAAGAATCAAGCAAAAGCTGTCATAACCACTACAGAGGAAGACCAACCATCGAATGCCTCCAATGTCGCACAGTCATGTATGAGTGGTAAGGTATCTATGAATAGGTCTTGGATTATTGATACAGGAGCATCAGATCACATATGTAATGATCCTAGCCTCTTGAAAAAATTAAAACCCTCCCCTCAAAATATTGTTTCTACCGCTGATGGTACTCTAACTCCGGTTACCAGATGGCTCTATTGTTCTATCAAACACATTAACCCTTGATTCTGTATTAGTCGTCCTTTCATTGTCATACAATCTTCTCTCAGTTGACCAAATTATTCAAGAATTATCATGTATTGTCACATTTTATCCGTCTTTCTGTATATTTCAAGACATTCTGACGTGGCGGATTTTTGGTTATGGAGTGAGAAAAGAGAAATTGTACTACCTAGATCTGATAGAGACAAGAGAAACATATGCAGTTTTTGGGTCAAGCTAATCAGGTTAATAGAGCTGAGAGTGCTAAGAAAGATGTGTGGCTTTGGCACCGCAGGTTGGGTCATCTAAACTTCGGTTATCTTAAGAAGTTGCAACCGCAATTATTTTCAGGTGTCGACTATTCAGATTTTCATTGCGACATATGTGAACTGGCGAAGAGCCACCGTATTTTATATTCACCAAGCCTAAATAAAAGTCATGTTCCATTCATGAAGATTCACTTTGACGTGTGGGGTCCTGCAGAAATTACTTCTCTCTCTGGCGCCCGGTATTTTGTGACATTTATTGATGATTGTACCCGTACGACTTGGGTGTCTCTATTGAAGAACAAGAGCGATGTTTATTCTAGATTCAAAGAATTTCACAAGATGGTGTCCACACAGTATCAACAGGTGGTTCGAGTTTTTCAGTCTGACAATGGCGGAGAATATATTAATGGTCCTATGCAAGAGTTTATGCAGTTACATGAAATTCAACATCAGACTTCAAATACTTATACTCCTCAGCAAAATGGATTGGCAGAGAGGAAAAATCGGAATTTGCTTGAAGTTATCTATGCATCTTTGTTTGGCATGAATGTACCTGTAGAATATTGGGGAGAAGCTATGACATCTGCTGCCTACCTCATTAATCGTACCCCTTCTCGGGTTATTGAATGTCAAAACCCTCTACAACAACTTTAGAAACTTATCTCAATTCCTTCGTTGCCTAACTTGGAGCCTCGTGCATTTGGATGTACAGTGTATGTTCATATTCCAAGGCCACAACGAAGTAAGCTTGATCCCTGTGCAAGGAAGTGTATTTTTGTGCGTTATGAAGATTTTTAGAAAGGATATAGATATTATGATTCTCTTACAGACACCATGCATGTATCCCTTGATGTTTCTTTTCGTGAATCTGAGCCTTACTACTCAAAGGGAGTATCAGACTCTTCCTTTCAGGGGGAGAGAGCATATGAAGGGAATTCTTGAAATTTATTTGAATTCGAAGAATTTGAAGAATTAGAAGCATTGGAGTCGAGATTTAGAGTCGGAGAAACCACAAATAACAAAGAGACGCAAGAGAAGGTCAAAGAGACAGAAGCTGCTGACGTAGGTGCAAGTTCATGTGATGCCCAGCCGAGCCAGACGAGCCGCGTTAGAGGAGAGACACAGACGCCATGTGTCGTGCAGCTTGAGGAGGACGACGACACATGTGTTGGACCACAGCTGGAAGGCACTCTGAACTCGCCACGTGTCGTGCAACCACTAGTTAACATGCCTTGTGCTGCAGATGGTGTCGATAGAAACGAAACAACGTCTTTACATGGGGACCCACAAGACAAACCCATCAATTTAACGGCTGAGCCTTCAAATGTCGTCCCTGTAATTCCAAATTCTTCTAGGTCAGATAGTTTCCCTTTCTCTACAACATCAACCCAAGAATCTGCTGCGAATGTCCCTGCTCAGTTACCTTTAAATTCAAACCAATTATATAGGGTAGATAATATTGTAACTAGGAAATCACAGAGGGTTACCAAGGGTATTCCAAAGAAACAATATGAACCAGACATGGAAGCCAAAGCTAAATATCCTATAGCTAATTACATGTCTAACCATAGGTTGGCTAGGTCACATGCTCTTGTCATAATTCAATTATCCAATGTTTCTATTCTTAGTATTGTACAGGATGCAATGACGAATCCCAAGTGGACTCAGGTGATGAACGAAGAACTAGAGGCATTACAGAAAAACTCGACTTGGGATATTGTGCCTAAACCAACTGGGAAGAAGACCGTTGGATGCCGTTGGGTATTCACTATAAAATTGAAAGCAGATGGGAGCATTGACATGTATAAAGCACGGTTGGTTGCCAAGGGATACACCCAGCGGTATGGCATTGATTATGAAGAAACGTTCGAATCTTGATTTTACTTACGGCAACTAAAGATTGGCCTCTACGACAGTTTGATGTGAAGAATGCTTTCCTCAATGGAAACTTGGAAGAAAATGTGTATATGAACATGCCCCCAGGAGTCAAATGTAGACCTTGCGATGTCGGAAAGGTTTGTAAGTTGAAGAAGTCTTTGTATGGTTTGAAGCAGTCTCCTAGAGCTTGGTTTGGAAGATTCTCCAAATCAATGAAGAGATTTGGTTATAGACAAAGCAACTTAGATCACACTTTGTTCATCAAATGTAATTACGGTAAGATCACCGCTCTGATTGTGTATGTTGATGATATGATTGTTACAGGAGATGACCCAAAGGAGATGGAGGCTCTACATAAGTACCTTTCAAAGGAGTTTGCGATGAAGGACCTTGGACAATTGAAGTACTTTCTCGGAATTGAAGTTGCAAGGTCAAAGACGGGGATTTCTTTATCCCAGCGAAAGTATGTACTTGACTTGTTAGCTGAGACCGGAATGCTTGACTGCAAGCCTGTTGAGACATGAATTGAGATGAATCACAACCTTGCCATCTATCCGAATCAAGTTCCAACTAATAAAGGAAGGTATCGACGTTTAGTAGGGAGACTTATTTATCTTTCTCATACTAGACCTGATATTGCTTATGTTGTGAGTGTGGTTAGTCAATTTATGCATTGTCCCAACGAAGAGCATATGGATGAAGTGTATCCTATTCTGAAGTGTCTTAAGATGACACTTGAAAAAGGCTTGTTGTTTGAAAAGAAGGGTGAAATGGAAGTTGTAGGGTACATCGATGCTGATTGGGCTGGTGATAAGACTGACATACGGTCTACATCTGGGTATTTTACATTTGTTGGAGGAAACCTTGTGATTTGGCGTAGTAAGAAACAAAAAGTCGTTGCAAGATCAAGTGTTGAAGCAAATAAGGGTGTGTTCGGTTTTATTCGGTTCGGTTTTTATCTAAAATCGGAAACCAAACCGAATAAAAAATTCGCTTCGGTTTGGTATTTTTTGAGATCTTGAACCGGAAACCAAACCAAACTTTCGTTCGGTTTGGTTTCTTTTTTTTTCCGGTTTTTCTTCTTCTTTTTCAAAATAATTTTTCTTAAAATTTGTGTGCTTTTGGCTTAGTAAAAAATTATTGTATTTTAGGCTTTTTTTTTTCTTCCATTACTTGTTTTTATAAGTGTTTCCGTATAATCCCGGACGTGCTCCCATAAACTGAAAGTGTGACTGGTAGATGACCGACTGTCCTCCTGTTGACCTGCAATAACAAAGGGGACCGGGGGCTTCTGGTCTTTCCTCCTCTGAAGCTTAAGTCAGTGTATAGTGGTTCGAATGTAATTATTGAGGGCAATTAATGATACCTGACAAGCTGATGGGCTGAGCATATTTATGGCCCAGAGTGAATTCTCTCTTACTGGAAAACCAATGTAGGACAACTGCCTTCGCTGATATTTGACACTCAACTCCCTTATGCCTTCTGAAACCATTCCCGGCCCAATGCGGCTTTCTACATACGACCGAGAAGTTCGGGACGACCTCGATTGTGATGGAATATCTACTGGTTTACGGGCATGCGAGGTTGTTTCACGTACAACCGACTACAATAAGCACATATAATATATCAATAAAAATTTTGACAATGATTCTTCAACAAACCAACAATTCATAAACCAAATAGATACTTTTTGAAAGTTTAATACTTAATAAATTCGAAAGTATTGGGAATTAACCACACTAGCACACCATGAAACCATAATTTTAAAACTTCTAAATTCATCTTGAACACAAAATCTAGACTCCATAGTTTAAAGTCCATTCAAATAAATTCCGAATTTTAAAGTTTAAAAATCATAAATTTGAATAAAGAAAAGAAAAATAAATTAAATATTAGAGTCTATCATCTAAAGCTTGCAAGAATAAGTTCTTCGATTTTAAAGGTAACATATCACTCTCTATACTTCGCATATACGACACCTAAAACATTTCTATATGTACATAAAACAAAAATAAAAAGCAAAATATTAGAAAAGACAAACATATAATTATATAGAACATAAAACCTAAAATCATATTAGGGAAAATTCCCACTAGCCTTAAATTTGGGGATTTTTTTTCCATTAACAAAATAAGATTTTAACCTTTTATGTTTTTTCCTGACCAAATTACCCCTACCTCTTATCTATCTCTTTCTCTTTCTTCTATCCCCTTATTCGTATCTACTCTCTCTTTCAGATCTACTCTCTCTCTCTCTCTCTCTCTCTCTCTCTCTCTCTCTCGACGAAGGCACGACTTTCAGCAAGATCCATCGCGGCATTGATCGTCGTCGATCTAGATTTTGCACGATGCCACAAGATCTGGAAGTAATGGTATGGAGGAGGTGACGAGCTGTTGCATAGTTGAGGTTTACAAGGTTCTAAAGGAGCTGTATCGAAAGAGTTTGATCTAGAGAGTTTGGATCTGCAAAGAAGACGCCGAAGCCATTGGTTTGTGATGATGACGGTGGTCTTATTTAGCAATTGGTTTATGTTCATTGATAATTTGTTTTACTTGAATTAGATATGGATCCAAAACAATCATATATCATGCTCAAATCATAAGGTGTTGTTATTAAATGCTTGCTTGGGTTGGCTTAAGTTGGTAAGATTGGTTTAGCCTGTGATGAATGGGGTTGTTTGATTACTGGATATAGAAATATCAATGGAGTTTTATTAGAAACTAGAAAAGGTCGTTGCCATTGTGGAGGGATGTTATTATGATCATAACTGATGGAGTTGTGTGGTTGTTTTTGTAACGCTAATTAGGGATGAAATGAGGGGTTGATGACTTGTGCTCTACCAATTATTAGTGTTGTTTATTGATTGATAGTACTGTGACGAAAAGATTGAGGTGTTGCAGCCAAGTTGTTATATATTGTGAGTATATCTTATCTTACACTTAGGAGGTCATTTTTTCTCTAAAGATGGTGTTGGTGTGGCTAAATGCATTTCGGGTGTGTGAAGGGATATTATGCTCTTTGTGTATGTCCTATTGTCCTTCAGTTAGGACATCAAGAGTCACTTACTTTCATTCTTTTGGTATAGATTTGGATAAAAGTTATTTTCTCAGTCTGACATCTTATAGAATATTATAGAGACTCTACTTCTTCCATTCAAATCTCTTCTTGATACATGTATACCTTATATCTTAAGTTCAAGGGTCCTACTGCCCCCAATAGGAGGTCATACTGCCCCTACTGACCCCAGTAAGAGGTCCTACTAACCCCAGTATAGAGACTCCACTTCTTCCATTCAAAACTTTTCTTGATACATGTATACCTTATATCTTAAGTTCAAGGGTCCTACTGCCCCCAGTAGGAGGTCATACTACCCCTACTGACCATAATAGGAGGTCCTACTGACCTAGTAGGAGGTCATACGGCCCCTACTGACCCTAGTAGGAGGTCCTACTGCCCTAAGTAGGTGGTCCAACTGCCCTCAGCAGGTGGTCCTACTGCCCCCAGTAGGAGGTCATACTGCCCCAATAGGTGGTCATACTACCCCCAGTAGGAGGTCATATTAACCCCAATAGGTGGGCATATTGCCCCTAATAGGGACCTGTTATAAGTGACTAAAACACAACGGCCCCTGGAGTATGGTCAACAGTCCCAGGAGCCTGGTTAACGGTCCCCGGAGTCCGGTCAACGTCATTGGTCGTGGGAATCCGATCATAAAAATTTTATTTTATAATAGACTTATATAATAGTCTATTTAATTCATTAAGGGTATAATTGTCTTTCTGTTCTTATAATAGTCTATTGTAGTTTATTTAATTTATTAAGAGTATATTTGTCTTTCTGCTGTTTAAGTTGACTCTTGGGAATTTTAAAATCTGATTTTGTTAGTAGGAATAAAATTCTTAAAATTAGGGCTATTGGGTTGGGCTATTCAAATCAAATATTTCATACGAAAATAAAGACAAAAAACGACGTCGTTTTAGAGAGATTTGGTTTTTCAATTCGGTCCGGTTTTTGGTTTTTCAATTCGGTCCGGTTTTTCAAGGGCCGAAACCAAAAACCAAACCAAACTAATTTGGTTCGGTTCGGTTTTTCTTAATTCGGTTTGGTTTTTTCCTGTTTCGGTTTGGTTTTCGGTTTCAAAATTCCACCCCTAGAAGCAAAGTTTCGAGGTATGGCACATGAAGTTTGTGTGATGCTATGGATTCGTAATATATTAAAAGAATTGGGTTTCAAACTCAAGAAACCATGGACTTGCATTGTGATAGCATGTCTGTTATTGAAATTGCTCATGACCGGACAAAACATGTGGAGGTAGATCGACATTTCATTAAGGAAAACTTAGACAGGAAAATCATTCGTTTCCCTTTCGTGTATACGGAAAATCAATCAGCAGATGTTCTCACAAAAGGAGTGTCAAGGAAAGTGTTTGACAACTTAGTTGGCAAGTTGAGCATGATCAATATCTAATTATCTATGCACCAACTTGAGAGGGAGTGTAGAATATTTTGAATATATTTACTTTCTTTGTATGTGTAGGTTAAATATTATGTATAGGTGTAGGAAATATTTTCCTATTAGCACTGCAATTGTATCTCTATATAAACCTCCTATATGAAGAAGAATAATACATTGAAGCATACCAAACCATATTGAATCATTATTTTCTACTGAAAATGCCAATGTGCATGTGTTTGAGACTTTTGTTTGTTTTTTCTTTTTTCTTTTAAAGACTCTCGATAGTGCTCTTCTTCGGTGGTTTTTGGATTTAAGTTATTTCTAACCGAAGACTCATTGTCAGTGCAGATTAGATAACTCAGTGATTTCTAACCGAAGATTTCTTGTCGGTGTAAATTAAATAACTCAGTCGGTTGAGTTTTTTTTTTTAGTGTATTGTGGCACACCATTTTTTTTGCCTGTTTCCATTACATTTGCAATATTGCTCTATCGGTTAGTAGCTTCAACCGATATTTGCTATTTACTGTTGTAACTTTTTCTGATGTGCCTTCATACCCTTATTTGTTAGGTCACCCCATTCCTGGGGTTTAATAGAGCAAGGATACTTTAGGTGAGATCCCTTAATATGTTTATCCATAAACTTTCTTCTCTTAAAAATATGACTGTCACTAAAGGGTCCTCAAGAAACTTTTCTGCACAAAGATCATTTAGTTTTTAACATACACTAATCTTTAATTTATTTACTGAGATTGGAAGGAGTTGAACACTTGAACTTAGGACATATGCTAAAGCTTTCAATCGTTCGTATACGGATATACCAGTGGTAGGACTAAATGGGAGTTATTTTTATTTTTTTTTAGAGAAGGACTAAATGGTAATTAGCAAATAAATTAAAGGGACAATACCCACTAGTCTTAATTTTAAGAATTTTATTCCTATTAACAAAATTAAATTTTAAAATTCTCAAGAGCCAACTTAAATAACAGAAAGATAATTATATCCTTAATGAATTAAATAAACTACAATAGACCATTATAAGAGTCTATTATAAAATAAAATTTCTATGACCGGATTCCCACGACCAATGATGTTGACCGGGCTCCGAGGGCCGTTGACCAGACTCCGATGACTGTTGACCAGACTCCGGCAACCGTTGACCGGACGCTGATGAAAGCTAGGAGATTTATTAGGGGCAGTAGGGGGTCTGTCCAGGGGTCTACTGGGGGCAGTAAGAGGGTCTACTAGGGCCAGTAGGAGGTCTGATCTATTAGGGGCAGTATGAGTCTGTCTAGGTGTCTACTGGGGCAGTAAGAGGGTCTACTGGGGGCAGTAGGAGGTTTATCCGGTGGTCTACTGGGGGCAGTAGAAGAGTATATTGGGAGCAGGAAGAGGGTATACTAGAGACAGTAAAGGTATACTGGGGGCAATAAGGGGTTTACTAGAGACAATAAAAAGGTTTACTGAGAACAGTAGGAGGAGGTTCTACTAGAGGCAGGACGGTCTACTGCCACCGTTCATATACTCGTGCATTTCTTCTGTCCATGTAATCTCATTCTTATTATCCAAAACAAATGTAATCCCTTTCTTTCTTTATTGTTTTGACTTAATCCCTTCTTTAGTACTTCCATCACCAGACGAGTCATCGTCTTCACCCAATGATGAAAACCAACCTTTCATGGCTATTATTCACTCTTATCCCAATCTGAAGCACCAGAAGAAGCCCAAGCATTGTAGTAGCCTCGTGCCCTTTATAATTTGGATCTGGGAACATGAATATGTTTATGAAATCTATGCTTTGGTTTCCAATACCTTGCCTATGAATTCTAGCCCAATCTTCTCTTTTTCCCAAACCACTCGGACGGTCAGACCTTACGTGCTCCACCCCCAAGCCATCCACGACCTCGATGATACCTCACTGGACGCTCAGCCACCACGTCGTAGCCTCCTCTATGCATCAACAACGCTCATCTAGATCAATCAACAACGACCAGAGGAGAGAACGATGCAGCTGCGTCGGAAGCCGCCGCCTTGCAAAATCGAATCCCACCGCATCAGTCACCATCTTCAAGAACTCATCCAGCGACAACTTGCCGAACCTCCTCTCGTCCTTCTCCAGAAACCTCAGGATCTCCTTGAAAAACGAATCCTCGCAAGGCAAGACGAGGCCGCCGGTGGTTTCGAAGCCGAACTCTGTGGCGGAGCATGAAGCGACGGCGGGTTAGGCGCGGCAGACGGATCCGAGATCCAGATTTTGATGACTGTGAGGGTTTTGAGGTTGGACTGGAAGTCCTTCCGGCGAGGGTTTGACGGAGCAGAGCGGCGGTGGAAGAAGTCGATGGTGAGCTTCTGGTTTGTTTTTCCGATACGGAGGAGAGAGAGAGAGTTCTACAAGGGTAATTTGGTCACGAAAAAAAACATAAAAAATCAAAAATTTTGTTAGGAGGAATAGTCTCTAAGAGTTTATTGAGTTGGATGAAAATTTTAGAATCTCTTTTTGTTAGTGAAAATGTCTAAATTTATGGCTAATGAGAATTTTCCTTAAATTAAATTAAGAATGGTTATAGCTTACATGGTAAAAAAAAGGTCATTAGGAGAAGACCCAAAAAATAGTTTCTACATTCATTTCCAAGATCTGTGATCCTAAATTTTTCATATATAAACTCAGTTAAAAGTTCTCATATCTTTACTCATAGATACTCTGTTAACATCAACTTGTTTGCGGAAGAGAATGGTTCTCACTAATATAGTTTGCATTATAGTGCTTAGCTACTTAATGTTTTCATGTAATTTTTAATAGTTGAGGGACAAGACATTTTTTTGAGATGCTTTTGGTGATTTTTTTTTTGGTAAATCGCTTTGGGTGATTTTCGGGTTGCATAAATAAGCATGTTACAATTTCAACGAGATTGCCAACTGCCTCAAAGCGTATAAGGAATAGTTTTCCCTATTCGTTCTATAGAAGATTTCATGACTACGATCACAACTCTGATCATTTCTATAGTTTTTGTTCCTTTTAGTCAAATACAAGATTGCATATGATGAAAGGATACACCAGGAGAGACATTTATAATCTTTTTAATTATGGAAGAAACTTTCGAAAAATTATTACATAAGAATTCTTTAACTTATTTCCTTTTTCCTTGTTTTGCATAATCATTTAAAGTAATGCATGTATGATGTTATAAAACCATAAAGTCCCTACTTTGAGCTTGATTATTATTACATCTGGGTGTGTAAAAGCAAGATACAAACACATACAGATCCGGTAATATACTGAATCGTCAAAAGTTGCTAGAATATTAACTTGAATACGCATACCTTTATTGTCCTCGGATTATCAATCACAATCTCTCAGGATTGAGGTTCTCGCCTTATTGATGAAGGATACAGAGCGGTGCAGAGTTTCGAGGGTGAAGAACATAATGAAGGAGAGAGAAGTGAGAGAGAAAAAGAGTGAGACATAGAGAGAGAGAAAAGAAATGATAAAGCTTTTTGAAATATGTAGATCTGAGAAAGATATAAAACGTCATACCGTTATTATCTTTCGGAAAATTAAGAATAACGCTTTTTTCAGAGATAACCCCAAACATTAACTAATATAATGCTATATTTTTGTAATAAAAAGAAGAGATTTTGTGAAATTTTATCATAGGCTCAAAAATTGAAGTTATTAATGAAACTTAAGGTTTTCTTTAATCTATTTGTAATTGGTTCTTGGTTTGTTCTTATGGATGTACGATTGTAAAAAAATTACTTAAGCGACAAGTACTAATTAGTCCCCCTGGCTATATCATTGTTTTTGTTATTAATAAATTTTCAGGTAATACGAGTAAACATTAGTCCTTAACCCGCTTTCCAAAAAACAAATCACATTGTATGTGGAAGAAAATAGAGACTCCTATATAAACAACAAAGCTAAATACGGACTTGGCTTCTCTGCCTGGGAAGCCACTGCTTGGATCTGCTTGGAAAACCATAGGATAATGCCACGTCATTTCATTGAAATCGAATGGATAGAACGTAAATTGTTGTTACTTCTCAAAATTCACAAATAGCACCAGATCTGTCACACCTCAAGCCTGGTGTCGGTTGTTTCCAAGCACTTGACACCGAATCAGAGGCGTTAGTGGGAAAAGTAAAAGAAAATAAAACAAAACAAACTCAAATACATTTTCAAAAATCGTCGAAAATAGAAACATTTACATTAACAAACACAATTACAAAGACAAAACAAGGTCTTGCGGTCTATCTCACTTCTAATCTTCTGTAACTCTCGACTCGTACACGTAAACTAACGTCACTATTAGCCTTCTAGAAATACGTGTCCTCGTACGAATCTAAACAAGAATCTATAAGGGTGAGTTTACATTCAGTAGGGCCAAACCTTTTGAGTTATTCTTAACTATGTCACACAATCAAGTTAATTATCAAACATCAAACAATACTTTAAATAAATAACAACAAATCGATATATAAATGTTAATGTACTCGCTCCACTCGATTACTGGCTAATTAGTCCATACACCCAAGACATATGTACCTATACATCCCATACCGTGTAGATGTCTCGAATATACGACCTAACAAATCAATAATATATAAACTCAAGTACCTCTTTTGTTAGTCATTTTGTTAACCTCATGGTCTCCAATCTCGAAACCCAAAAGATCGTTTTATCGACTTATATGTCGAAGGGGCATACTTTCCCCACTCATTTGCGCACGTGGGCTGATCATAGCTACTGGAAGTCCCCATGAGGAAACTCAACTACACAAAATGTATCTTTTCTATCGATCTCATTCTCTTCTCCATAATCACCATTCTCATTATTTCTCACAATTCCTTATAATGCATTATGCATGTCAATGAATATCAATACTCGCATTATAATATCAAACACATGCTTTTATTGAAAGCGATAACAACAATCATATATAAATCACTTATATCACATGCTTTTAACAAAAACAATAACATTCAAGAGTTAACACTCAATGACACACAATTCACCGATTTCAATAATAATCTAATTATCAATTTATAGAACGGTTCCCCGAGAGACCCTACTTGAAATCCGAGCTTTAGCTCCGACGCTAACTAAAATTAGTAACGCAGCTACGCACATTCTGAAATCTTTATCATTCTGCTTCTACGATGACAACATGCCTCCGATCCTCACATTGAATCCTTATTCCAATAAAGTTGGCGAATTATTCATATCAAATTCATGTGGAATTGATCTAGTTCTCGGAATTGATGTGGACACCCAAATCCCTATGCCTTATGTCCTCTCACCTTTTCCAATAATTTCTCATTTAACCTACTCAATTCATTTTACCTCCACATCCTAATTCGTCTTTGCGCTTTTTATTTTTTTCTTTTTTATTAATTACTCACACACCCTACATATGTCAATAAAGTTTCAAACCCATGACCTCAAAATTGTTAGTTAAACACCTTAACCAACCAAGCCATGGCTCACCGACATCCTAATAAACATGTCCTAATTCGCCTTTGCGATTAAATCCATGTAGTATCCATATTGCTCCACAACTACCGACTCAACTCCAATTCAGCATGCATGCTTCCATCATACTAAACTCACTGCACAAAAGTCAGATTCTTCATCCCTGAAAAAAACTGGAATCCAAGCATAACAATATCAAAATCATGTCCTGTAGTTTCATTCGATTGAAAATTACCAAATAAACACCAAAACACTGCCACACCGCCGTTTCCGCCGCCAAAGACTCAAAATCCCAACTTCTCCAATTCTCCATTTTTGTAATTTCAACGATTCTAGAAAAGCATACTAATCATCAATCCATATTTATGAACAAAAACTGAATCAAGGACAAGCTGAGGAGGCCAGCACCGCCACCGCACACAGTACGGTGGTCGACGACCTGCCCAAAATCCCAATCTCTCCAAAACTTTACCAAACTCGAATTCAAGTATACAAAGAGATAGAGCTTGAAGAATAGACTAACTTTGATACCTGAACTGAAATCGAAGCTCGCAGGAAAACGAAGAACAACGCCGGGAAACTCAAAAACCTTCCTCCCTTCGATTCTCCCTCCTCAGAGCTCCTCTTGTAAAACAAAGACCACAGAGACGTTTACCGAGTCGAGGCGCAGCTACCAGCACCAGCCTTACTCGTTTCTGTGGCCGGAATCGGAAGACCCGATCGGAAACACAATCACTTTCTCTCTTCTTTTTCTCTGTCACCGGAGCTCCACTCTTTGAACGGAAACCACAGGGACTTCCACGAAGTCGAGACGAAGCAGGAGACACAAGCTTTGCGCCTGGAACCGGTCGGATGGCGGTGGAGCGATCGACGCTCCGTAGTTCCCGAGAGGCTGGAGACGGAGTCACTTGGGCTCGATCTAATTGAGTCCAAGCTGATCCACATTATATATACTCCAAAATAGACGGCCCAAGTGGTTCATTAAAATGGATGCTCTATATTAAACCTCTTTAATTTTTATTTTAATAAAATTCTTAAATAATACCAACTTCTAAAAATCATTAAAAATAACTTCGATGTCCGAAAATGCTTCCGTAAAATCTTACGAACTCGTAACGACCTCTACCCCTTAATCCTATGGGCTCGAAAGATAAAATTTAATAAACCAAAAATTTAAATAATTTTCAGTAACTACTAAAAGTTTAAAGAATAATATAAATTGAAACAAAAATAGCTCAAAAAATATTTCTCTTCTAAAAATAGAAAATTGAATTTCCGAGATGTTACAAGATCTCTTCTCTCTCTCTCTCTCTCTCTCTCTCTCTCTCTCTCTCTCTCTCTCTCTTCTCTCTCTCTCTCTCTCTCTCTCTCTCTCTCTCTCTCTCTCTCTCTCTCTCCATATAAATTGTTCCTCAGCTGCGACTGCTCAGATTTTGGTGTTTCTGCCTCTGTTGGAATCAGCCACAGAAATCTCTCCCACTCTCGCTATATATATGGATATGATGATTAATTGTACAAGAAAAAAAATTTACTTGATAATTCAAACAAATTTACTCTTGTTCAAGTAAATTTACTTGATGATTCAAATCCTCTTGTTCAAATTTATTCTTGTCTGGGAGCTGTGACTTGGTTGGTTAAGGTGTTTAACTGATAACTTTAAAGTCATGAGTTCAAAGCTCACGACATATGTAGATATGTTTGAGTTATTAATAAAAAGTTTTTTTTATTTAAAAAAATAATAAAATTTACTCTTGTTTCCAAAATAAACCCAGATCAAAAGTTGCATTTCTGATGAGAAATTCATAATTTGTTCAAAGCGGGTCAAAGAAAAAAAAAATCAAAGATCTTTTACAGCCTTGAACGAAAATTAAGACAGACCCTAAGAGCATCTTTAACAGTATCGCTAAATCAATTTTTTTTGAAATTTGTCAATTTTTGGAATGAATAAGAGCTCCAGCAGAATACCTAAAATATTGCTAAATCCTAACATTGCTAAACTAAATTGACAAATTTATCAACCTAGACAAGAATTGCTAAAGAGAAACTTATGTTTTCCCTCCATTTTTTATCCACGTGTAAGTTTATGATTCATTAAAAATATTACTTAACTTACACTTAACAATTACTGCTGGAGCACAATTGCTATTTCAATTGTTAAATATCATAACTATTGTTAAATTTAGCAATAAACTAACATATACTACTGGAGATGCTCTAAGAATTCAAATCCTATCAGCCACGTTTGGTTCTGGCCTCTACCGCATCCCAAATCAATGCCCAGTTCCAAAAAAAAAAAAAAAAAACAGGTTCTAGGTTTAAAACCAATATAAATGTCACATGAGCTGTATTGTCTCTTCCTCTTTATCCCTTCTCAGCAAGCAAAACAATACAGCTCCTTGTAACCAACCAATCACATGAACCAAAAACAAAAGCAACCCCACAATGACAACAAACTATGTTTTGGGTTCTTTCTTAGAGTTTCATCATTTCTAAATATATATGTGTACGTCTTTGGTTAACTGTCTCATGATTTATATATGTATGTGTCTTCCCGAAACTGGAATCATATAGATTGAGTTTGTTTTCTTGCTGAGAAAGGATAAAGAGGAAGAGACTGATCTGATATGGGTGGCCTCAGGTTTTTTCTTGTGAACTTTTCATTGCTGGCCCTTGGATTAGTTTTGAATTCAAATTTGTTTAGTTCTTGTGGTTTGAAGTTGACATATGTTTAATCTTTTTGTTTTTATTTTAATATGAATGGTCCTTAAAGTCACGATTTTCCTTTTAGATGGTTCTTCTGTCAATTTTCTCCGTTAAAATGCTGATGTGACCGTTAAAAACATTACAAATTTTAACCGCCACGTCAGCAATCTAATTAAGAAAATTGACGGAATAACTATGTGGAAGGAAAATCCTGACTTTTAGGATCATTCAGATTAAAATGAAACCATAAGGATTGAACATATGTCGACTTCAAACCACATGGATTATACACAATATTTAACCCATTAGTTTTAGGTGATGTGGCAGCTTGGTATTGAAATCCAAGCAAATCTTAACAAGACTTCTCCAAGCAGAGAAGCCAAAGTCTGCTAAATAAAATCCATTCTTTTTCATTTAAAAAAAATGTATGAAACCTAGCCTAGTTGGGAGGCTATACCTCACGTCCGGTTCTATTTATTAAATTAATAATAAAAAATTTTCTTTGGAGGGAGGAGGAGGAGGTGACATTACACCTAAATCCGAGCTACATTAGAAAAATCTCTAATATCCTTATAAAGCACATCCTGACTCTAGTCAAACATCATCTAGCAAACCCACACTAGTAAGGTGCGCTACTATCTGCTACACTATGCCGTTTGCTTCTGTATAAATGTCTTGAACTCAATTGATTGAAAAGCTGCATATAGGCCTTACAATCACCCAACATTCGATGGAACTCAGATAAATCCTGTCCCTAAACCCTAAACACAACTGCGATTCCTATAGAATCCATTCTTTTTCATTTAAAAAAAAATGTATGAAACCTAGCCTAGTTGGGAGGCTATACCACATGTCCGGTTCTATTTATTAAATTAATAATAAAAAATTTGCTTTGGGGGGAGGAGGAGGAGGTGACATTACACCTAAATCCGAGCTACATTAGAAAAATCTCTAATATCCTTGTAAAGCACATCCTGAACTCTAGCCAAACATCATCTAGCAAACCCACACTAGTAAGGTGCGCTGCTATCTGCTACACTATGCCATTTGCTTCTGTATAAAGGTCTTGAACTCAGATTGATTGAAAAGCTGCATATAGGCCTTACAATCACCCAACATTCGATGGAACTCACATAAATCCTCTCCCTAAACCATAAACACAACTGCGATTCTTACACCTTCTTCATTTCTCACGACTACCCCCAATACTTGCACTTCCATCACTATACGACCCAACAATATATTGATTTTAAGCCGTCCCCTTGGAGGGCACTCCCACTTCACCCTCATACACTTATGCTTCTTCTCAGGCTTATAATGAAATTTCTGGTAAACCCCCAAAAACTGCAACACCCATTGAGACACGAAACTTGAATTGGAAAAGTTTTCTTCCAAAGTGTCTTGTTTCTTTTATGCAAACTGCCCATAACGAGGTGAAGAAGATATCTAGCTAGCTGATCTATGCTTGATTCATCAAATATAGATCACACCCAATCATGTATATGATCAATGGGCAGCTGTGTAAAAATGACCGACTTCAGAGGTCCTTCTTGCCAGAATAATTTTACCACAGATCGTTCCTTGAAAACATGTCGACTTTGTTTCAGTTTCCATACCGCAAATCACACAACTAAGATTTCTTACTTGCACTCTGCATCTCAAGAAAGCTGTCTGAGTAGGAATGATATCACTGAGCAACCTACATATCTTTTCCGAAACCCTAGCCTTTCATAGACCTGCCTAGTAACGACCTAATTACCCGCTAAATGAACTTGTAGAAGAGGATGTTGAAATTGGCACCATCTTAGCCCTTCTCAACGCTTAACACCCACATTTCACAATGTCAGACTAATCGATCCTCATGATCTCTCAAACTTAATGGGATACATTCGCCAAAAAAAAAAAACTTCATGGGATACAGGTGATCATGTTAACCTCATATGGAGTAAATAATTCACTAAACAAGAAAGTTTGTTTTGTTGAAGGAGAACATATAACAAGAATAATTGTCTACTCATTTATTGATAGAAAGGCCTATTTATAGGCATTACATATGGAGTCTCCCGAAGGATCTAGAACAAGAAAGTAATTTCCTTAAACACTCCCCCTTGTGTCGCTTGCCTAATACGAGATAGTGCATGAGATGTTGCCTCGTTAAAAACCTTGTCAAGTAAAACAAAAACCTCGTGGGCAAAACAAAAGACTTGGACGAAGGGAAAAAAGCACAATGCACCAACTACAATTGAAGATAACATGTGATGTAGACTCCCCCTGATGTCTACATAACGACTCTCCCTGATTGGTAACTCAATCTTGGAGTTCAGATAGATAACGCATGCCAATGCTCTTCACATGTTTCTCAAAGGTAGATTTGGGTAGAGACTTAGTAAACAAATCTGCTACATTATCCTCAGAACTCACCTGGTTCACATGGATATTCAAAAACGGTTGCTGCTGTTGATTGTAAAAGAACTTCAACGAGATATGTTTGGTATTATCACCCTTAATGTAACCTAACTTCATCTGTTCAATGCAAGCCGCATTATCCTCATAGATGCAAATTGGTTCAGCCGTAGTAGATGACAATCCACTAGACTCTCGAATATGAGACACTACCGAAGCCAAACACATTCTTTAACTACTTCATGTAGTGCAATAATCTCAGCATGATTCAAGGAAGTAGCAACAAGGGTTTGCTTGGTTGATCTCCAAGATATCGTCGTATTCCCAATTGTGAACACATATCCAGTTTGGAATGTCCTTCATGTGGGTCAGAGAGATACCCAGCATCAGCAAATTTAACTAACACATTATTCGGTGTTGCAAGATAGGGGACTAGTCTACCATGCGCATGAACCGCAACTATGGCAACGTCAGACACAGTCTCTTGGTGGGAGGCCGAGGGCTGTGATCCACCGATCCCAGACATGATCTTTTGCTCTCTTGTTTCACTATAGGGAAAGAACAGGCCTAAGTCAATGGAGCCCTTCAAATATCTGAAGATGTGCTTAACACCATTCCAATGACGATGCATTGACGCAGAGCTAAATCTAGCTAACAAGTTCACAGAGAATGCAATGTCTGGTCGAGTGCACTGAGCCAAATATAACAGAGCTCCAATCGCACTAAGATATGGAGTTTCGGCTCCCAGGATCTCTTCATTGTCATCTTTCGGACGGAACGGATCCCACTACCAGAAGAAAGGTTTTAGTCGACGAAAATAAAAAAAACCAATCCGACGAATTATTTTCTCGTCGGCTAACGTGGACTTTAGCCGACGAAATTTTCTTTCGTCGGCTATGGTCAACTTTATTTCGTCGGCTATAGTCTGTGAACTTTAGCCGACGAAATTTTTAAAAGTTTAGCCGACGAAATTAAACTTTCGTCGGCTTAAGTGCCTTATATTTGCAGATCTGGACAGCAGCTCATCTGGGAAAAAAAAAGGGGACAAAATAAAACTGGAGAAAAAGTTTGGGTGTTGTCAAAATCTGTCCATAATTAGTTTGTAGAGCTATATATAGGTACGTATATGTGTATATATGTTGATTTTGAGTTTTATTCGAGTTGATCGATTTTGAGTGTGATTGAGTTGATCCATTTTGAGTACGTTGGATGTATATATATATGTGTTGATCGATTTGGTTGATGATTTGATGATATATATGAAGTTGTTGTTAATAAGTAGTAGATATATATATATATATATATATATATGTTAATTAATTTATAATATTGTGTTGATGGTATGAAGTTGTTGATGATATAAGTTGATGATGTTGATATATAATATTGTTATGAGTTGATTGATTTTGAGTATGTTGGATGTATATATATATATATGTTGATCAATTTGGTTGATGATTTGATAATATATATGAAGTTGTTGTTAATATATAAGTAGTAGATATATATATATATATATATATATATATGTTAATTAATTTATATTATTGTGTTGATGGTATGAAGTTGTTTATGTGATGAGTTGATGATGATGTTGATATATATAATATTGTTATGTAATTATTAAGTATATATATATATATGTGTGTGTGTGTTAATTAATTTGTTATTAATTAGTTGTAGTACGTAGAATATATACTAAATGAATTGAGATTTTATATATGAAAAAGTTTGAGTGCCTTTCATTCGACCGTTTCTTCCCTGTCAGGTGGTGGAGCCGTTAGTAGCGTTGGCAAGATTCTTCCAGAAGTTATGCATACGGGAAGTGAAAAAATCTAACCTCTGGGAAATGCAAGAGGACATCATTTATATCATGTGCAAATTTGAGAGGATATTTCTTCCAAATTTTTTTGACATCATGCCTCACCTAATGATCTATCTTCCCGAGCAATTGTTGCTTATCGGTCCAGTACACTACACTTAGATGTATCCTATGGAAAGGTACGTTTTTTACACCTGAATTCCTCAATATACATGTTCAATAATCATAACATTTTTTAACTTGATTTATAGGTAACTTGGAGACTACAAAGATTATGTGACTAATAAATCCGCGCCTGAAGGATGTATAGCTGAAGCATATATTGCGCATCGAGTGCGTCACCTACATGAAGTTGTATTTAGGAGCGTTGAAGGAAACTCCGCAAACCATACCGGTAGATGTACCGAAGTTCAATCTTTCCATACTCTCCAGTGATGTTGAAGTTTATGGAATTTTGCCAGACTCCTACAAGTTGCAACCACGTGAGCTAGTCATTGCCCACTGGTGGGTATTGATTAACTGTCCAGAAGTTAAATACTGGAAAGACATCCATCTATATTGTCAAGACATTCAAGGTGATCTTGAGTACCACAACAGGGAGTTCGCAAACTATTTTGGCGGCTGGGTACGTAATTCAATATTTCAGTACGTATTTATGTTTATTGCATAATTATCCATATTTACAGTTGAATAGTTGGTTGCAGATGCACCATATTCAATTTGATGGTCACCCAAATTGGTCGCATGAACTAAGACTTCTAGCGATGAAGCCGATAATGTCAAGAGTTTATCCAATGTGCAAGGTGAATGGCGTGCAATTTATATGTGAACAGAGAGACAGCAGACGGAGAACACATAATTCTGGGGTGATGGCGCATGGTGGCGGAATGGAGTTGACTATTACGGTGTTCTCCATTCAGTGGTGGAACTCGTTTATGGGCAAGGCATGACAGTGCACCTCTTCAAGTGTAGATGGTTTGATACTAGGCTGCAGAGCATGAAGACCGATCAGTATGGAATATTATCGGTGAACACTACTACAAGTTGTTACGAAGATGACCCGTTCGTTTTTGCCACATCGGTAAAACAAGTGTTTTATCTTAATGACCTTGCTAAGGGTGATGCGTGGAAAGTAGTCAACCTTGTGCACCCTCGAAACATTTACCGGGCGGCTACACTTGGAGAGGCCGAAGATGAGGAAGAAAATGTTGCGTATCAAGAGCCCAACGCAATAGGTATTCCTAACTCCTCTACCGTTCGCCTTCATAATTTTAAAGCGGGTCGTTCGGTGCGAATTCGTGATGAAGAGCCAAGGCTTATTGATGTTGATCCAAATCAAGAAACAGACGAAGACTTTGGCGATGAGGAAATGCATAGATTACCAGAAATTAATTCTGACACCGAAGAAGACTCATCTGATAATTCCGATTACGAGCCTTAGTTTTAATTTAGAGGACGTAATACATTAATTTGTAATAAAAAAGAATGTATTACCTTTATAGTTTACATATGTTGAATTCATATTTCTGTTATTTTATATGAATTTTGGTGATATATGAACAAGAAGTCAGTATGGTTTAATTACATTAAACCTTCTGTTTTTCTAATGTATTTTTTATACTTTAGCCGACGAAATATACCATAATTCGTCGGCTTAAACCATCTTTGCCGATGAATTATAATATATTTTGTCGGCTAAAACCATCTTAAATAAGTCATAATTCATCGGCTAAGATGCGGTTATCCGACGAATACCCTAATATTTCGTCAGCTAAACCCTAAACCCTAAACCTTAGCCAACGAATACCCTGATATACGACTTGTTGCGTCTCATCGTTTTGAAACTATTTTCAGTTGAAGGTCCGGCCAAGATACGTAATTTAGATGGTCCAATGACCTTTTCCGTGCGTTTAGGGGTTTGAATTACGGGATTGACCGTCCGGATCGAGCCCTTAACCTTGTCGGATCAAGTTGAATTTTTTTCCATACATGTATTTTATCATGATGGTCAGATATGACGGTCGGATTTTTTTTTCTCAAGTTTTATCATCACAATCACAACATACCGACTAATGTTGTATAACTTGTTTACCAAGTGTTAAGTAAATGTTCTGTTTCAAAAATAAATTATACATAGAACCTTCAAACGCAAAAAAGTCATGAAATAAGATATGACCAGAATGGTGAAATACGTCCACGGTTGAAAAATCACGGTATTCTGGTAAAGTCTCGGTGTCGATAGTTGCAGTCAATGCAATTTTCCATTCTTTCTCCCTATGGGTAGCCCTATCTTCGGTGGTTATTTTCCGTAAAATTTTTTTACGACTTGTTGCGCCTCATCGATTTGAAACTATTTTCAGTTGAAGGTCCGGCCAAAATACGTAATTTAGACCGTCAAATGACATTTTCTGTGTGTTTAAGGGTTTGACTTACGGGATTGACCGTCCGGATCGAGCCCTTAAACTTATCGGATCAAGTTGAATTTTTTCCCATATATGTATTTTATCATGATGGTCAGATTTTTGTTTTTCAAGTTTGATCATCACAATCACAATGTGCCGAATGTATAAAAAGTACTTAAACCGACGATATTCACAGGTTTAGCCGACGAATTTCAAAGGTTAGCTGACGAATTTCAAAGGTTTAGCCGATGAATTTCAGATTTCAACCAACGAATTTAAAGGTCTAGCCGACGAAATAAAAATTTCGTCGGCTAAAGGTATAGGGTATATAATTAAACCCAGCGCTTGACAGCCTCCACAGCGCGAGAAAAAACCCTAAAACCTGGTCCGCCTCCTCCGCCTCCGCGAGCCCTCACCGTGCTCCACCGCCTCCTAGGTTTGGCCTAATCTCCCTCTCCCGATCTCCCTCTCCCTCTCCCGGTCGCCCTCTCCCTCTCCTGCTCGCCTGCTCCGCCTGCTCGTCGCTCGCCAGGTGGTGTAATCCTCTGATTTTATTTCGATATGTCATTCTAGGGTTTCGAATTTGGGAATTTAGGGTTTTTATGCGGTATTGATATTGTGGATTGGTTTATGATGAATATATATATACACACACACACACACACGTTGCTGTTTGTGTGACTTTGTTGTGGTTTGGATTATGCAAGTTTTAATATATGGTTGCTGAAATATTGTGGATATTTTTGATGCTAATTGATTTTATGTATGATTTACGTGTGGTGTGTCGTTATTAAGTTTCATGATTTTCTTCCTCAGCCTTGATTCAAATTAATATTTTTAACAGGATGAGCGGTAATTTTAGATCGACGAAGGGTTCGAAGGGCCAAAGGTCCGAATCGTCTGAGGGAACCTCTAGCAACCCTCAAACGTCGTTTCAGGGCCCCATGACAGCCAGACGTGCGACCCCTCTGGAGACGGCGCAGAGACAGCCGGAGGTGCCCCCTTCATCGAGGCAGCGGGGCGTCCCTCATTCCTCGAGACAACTGTGGCCTCAGACCCAGACGGAGGTGTCTACACCCCGTATGCCTGAGATACACCGGGCGCCCACTCCGGGTCCTACTGCTTCGGATAGTGGGTCATATGGGGTACAGATGTCGCCGCCTCATCTGTTCCTTTCGCGGATGATACCGGCCTTACTTGCAGTCGATGGCTCAGGAACGACGATTTATCCATTGCCCCCGCCAGTGGCTCCATCAGCGGCGTACCGGTTCATGCCTTTTGATACGCCTCTTATTTTCGCGAGGGTATCATCATCGGCGACAGAGACAGAATCCGTCGCGTCCGCCGCATCGCCCTCAGGTAATGAAAGATGAATGATTTGTTTTCTTATAATTAATAATAAAGGATCTCCGATTTTAATAATCAATTTGGTTTATCATGTGATAGGGATCGTCGGAGCGAAGCCGACAAAGAAGAAGAGAGGCCCCGTCACAGGGAAGGCTCTCGAGAAGACCGTCAATACCTCAGGGAGGATCGTCATCGATACTGACGGGGATGGCCACATAGTATCGGGCTGGAAGTCGAGGATGTACTCCGGCCGCGTGGGAGCGCTCATTAGGGATAGAGTCCCTATGTTGTGGTCAGACTGGGGCGAGGTCCCGCAGGAGGTTAAGGACATGGTCCATAATGCGATGTCGGTGAGTTTACAAAATGCCTCAATAATATTATGTATTACATTGTTGATTTCTCGAAAAACTAAACTAATAAACAGTTAAATGTAGGTGTGGTTTGACGTTCCCAAGCACCTGAAGAACAGCTGGGCGGACGTTGTGCATGGGGGAAGGTACGTTGGGAAGTTAATGAAAAAACAAAATTGTATGTGATATTAATAATATTTTTAATATTTTTGTTGTATCTGTAGGTACAAGGAGTGGAAGAACGAGTTGCGGACCCACTGGACTACGCACGTTCTGGTACCCCTGCGGAGTTTCAATATAGAGAGTACGAGTGGCGTTGGGTTTTGACATCAGAATTCAACAACCCTCGTAAACAGGTATTTAAAAAAATTAATTAGTTAATTTGTCATTAAGTACGTCCGTTTTTAAATATTTTACTAATAGTTTATTTTTTTCTTTGAAGGCCGTTTCCCGGGCGAACGCTCAGAACCGGCAACGCAACACAAGGAACCATCATGCCGGTTCTAGACCGTTCATTGTCTTCATGGACGAGGCGGCCAGAAAACATCCAGAAGTCATCTTACGTATAGGAGGATATTGTATAGACGTTCCAGTTGACTTCTGGATGTTTTAAGTCATCTTACGTTTTTTAAGTCTTAATTTTACTTATAATTAAATTTTTAAATCTTTAATTGTGTTTAAGTCTTAGTATCACCAATCCTCTGCGGGTAATGACCCCTATTTGCTGTTTACTACATTGATATAATTGAGTTGATAATAGGGTATCTTTGTAGGTGCTTTTGGGCCTATCAAATTTTGGCGCCATGTCGCCAGGGATTGTTTAATTCTAAGTCTTAAAAGTGTCTTTTGTTTTTAGTTTTGCTTTGTTTACTTTATTTTTCTTTTGAGTCTTACGTCTATACTTGTGTGCAGGAGCATTGTGTATGCATACTCGTCACTCTACAAGCTCTGAATCACTGTTATTTGATCCAGAGATTGAGAGAGCAGCAAAACAAAACAGGATACAACAGAGACTACAGGTGAACACGAGTAACAGTGGTGGTGAGGATTCTGAGCCTGAACACCATTCTGATTTAGAGATCGAGGAACTGGAAGAGCAACATATTCCAACACCTCCACCATCACCAAGACCAATGGCCGCGAAACTTAAGGAGTCCTTTATTCCGAGAACAGGTGCAGCAGATTCACCAGTTGTGCTACCAGACGATTTAGGGGCTTATTCAATTCCCCCATCTCTGATTTCGAATCTACCACACTTTAGAGGCACTCAAAATGAAGACCCACAAGACCATCTTAATGAGTTTACAGCACTATGCAGAATACAGAAGTCAGCGACGGTGGATGAGAATGTTGTGAAACTTATTCTGTTTTCTTTTTCCTTGAAAGAGCAAGCAAAGGCATGGTACAACTCATTGGCTTCCCAATCTATTGACTCATGGGACAATATGTGTGCTACATTTATGAAGGAATTCTATTCAGCCTCTCGCACTAAGAATTTAAAGAAGCAGATCAGTACATTCAGGTAGAGAGATGGAGATGAATTACATGAAGCGTGGAGTCAATTCAAGGGTCTACTACGCCAATGCCTCCATCACAAGTTTGATCTCAACACTCAAATGGAGTACTTCTATGAAGGACTTGATTCACTCAACAGGCAAAAACTTGATTCGGCTTGTGGAGGAAATTAGTGGAATTAGACTGGAGCTGAAGCTAAGGAAATTGTGGAGAATCAAGCAGAGAATTCAAGACAGTTTCTGACACGAACCGCCCCGAATTTCACCCTGAACCCGAAGTAAATCGTGCGGGGACCACCTCCAAGGAAAGATTTACTGCAAAATTCGGTACAACCTCCCTTGGAAATGGACAACCCTTCCAATAGAAACCTGCAAACACGTCTAAAGGTTCCAAATCCAACCTTAACTTCTGGAGCCTTCGTGCTCCCCAAAAACAATCACCACCAACAAGATAATAAACATTATCTAAGATAATATACATCATCCGTCAAATATTCTAAAATATCTACAAGCCTTCACCCACAACCAAAAATATATACATTAAACCCAAGTATTCAGAGCTACTAGACACTAGCGGAAATAAGAAAAGACAAGTAGGCTAAACAGGTAACCTACTGGTGAAAGGTGGTGGAAATACGGGTGACTATGCCTCGTCTCCTACTAGATCCAATCCGAACTCTGCAGACTGGGCATTTTAAAACGAAAGGTCCAGGAGAAGACATTTAATAACGTTAGAGTGAGTGGACAAAAATAATTTAATAACAAACTATTTATGCATTCCCATTTTAATTTCATAGAAAAATATACTGCATGCGGCAGCTTAAAAGTGTTCAACTCAAAAACTGACAATTTTACGACTAGCTCCGGCTAGTCACCAACTCAATAAAATGAAGCCTCTCAGGCTAACTATATATGATCATATATTCGTATGTATTTACACTCGTCAGACTCCTTGTATGAATCCTAGAAACAATTTAGAAAAATAGAAATTCATACAAGGCTACAACGCTGGCGTCTAACGCTCACGTTGCGCCATAATGGTATTTTTTCCTCATTATGACCGAAAAGACGGTGTATATATATATGCGCATATCCCCTATATAAATACGACGATTGCGTCTAACGCTCACGTCGCACCATAATAGAATTTTACCTCAGTATGGTGGAAAAGCACGTATAGCTAGCTAGCATTTATTTATATACTATACTCATAAACATCCAAAATACATATCCACCAAAAATCTCATTTTCGGGATCTCTCCAAAGGAGGAAAAATTGCCAAATAGCTGAGAAATCAATAATCTCATCAGAAGAAATAAATGATTAATAAAATCATTCATCGCATGTTTTTTATTTAAAACAAATGTCCACTCACAAATTAGGCCTAAGCCTGATGACGCTCCGAGGCTTCTTCTGCACGGGCCTCCTCACGTCCTGTTCCAAATATATAATTAATTTAGCAACTAAATTCCAGTATTTGATAAAATAGGCAAAATTAATCGTGAGCCATAAATACGCTCATCATTGCCTAACTTCGATATTCTTAAATCGAAACGATCCAAACTTTAATATTATACTCGGCAGTCGTAAATACAACCTTTTTCAGAAATTGATTTAAATCCTACGGTCGGATTTTACATTATTTAACCGCCAAAATATCAAACTTCGGAAATTCACAAACCTATTCAAAACTCGTCCGAAAATTCTAAAACTCATTCCATTAAACTCCTCATAAAAATCTCCACCAAAAACAATTTTCCAGCGCCGGCGGCGGCCGGCGACCAGCTCCGGCGACCTCCAATGCCCACCAAAATTTGACAGCATCTTCCTCTCAACCTCCTCTACAACATTCCTAACTACCACAAACTCTAATTCTAAGCCTAACCATGTCAATCGAACACAAACACACAATAAAGCCCTAGAATTTCAAATACCGATTTCTCTTTACCTAGCTGAAGATGGAGGGAGCCCTTTGGAGGGATTGAAGCATGGGAGGAGGGCTTCCTTTTGAGCCAAGGCTCGCCAGCTATGGTGGCCGGAGGAAGGAGTTCCGGCGAGAAAACCGATTCGGCAGTCGGAACTTCCGGGCGGCGTCTCTCCCTCACGGCGGCGCTAGAGAGGCTGCCACCGGTCTAGAACAATAGCTGGGTTGGAGACCGATCGATTGAGACCGGTGCGGCGGTCTGGGGCGGCCGGACGGCGGCGGTCGGGCGGTCAGAATTCCGGCAGTCGGAGAGAGAGAGAGAAAACGTCGGGAGAGAAAGGAAATCAGGAGGGAAGAGAGAGAAGGAAGAAGAAAAAGATTTGGGCCTCTAAACCCGGTCCAACATCTTTTAAATCAAACCCAATTCCAAAATTTAACACCCCCAAAAATAATACCCTAATAAAAATTACCTTTTACTAGCTAAAATTTACCATTTTTACCGTCGTTACATTTTTCTCCTACGAATAACTCTCCGAAATAATCGTCCCTCAAAACCTCTCTAGGGACCAATTAAACTATAACTCAATGTCGGAGACGGTAAAAATTCTTATTATAATCAAGCTAGTAAATAAGATGAAATTTTACGGGTCAGGATGTGACAGTTTCAGTCCAGAGACCGATCTATGGGTGCCAGCAGAAGATCCTTGAATGTCATTACCATAGATGGAGCCATAGAGAAGAGATTGAGTTCTATGGAGAATGACATTGCTTTAATTGCTAGTGCTATGAAGGTGAATAAGAAAGCAACCGTTGTTGCATCTCAAGTGGTGTGTACTATTTGTTCAGCTAAGAACCACCTTGCAGAAGATTGTCTCAAGTGCAGAGCAGTTGAGGAAGACACCCAAGAGGAGGATTTGAATTTTGTTTATCGGCAGCCCAACACATATAATGGGAATAGAGATCATCCCTTCCTTAGCTACCGAAGCAATAATGTGTTCAATCCTCCAACTACTCCACCTAGATTCCAACAAAGACAACCTGTTGGGGATGGGCAGCAATTTGGCCAAAGACGTGTGCCTCAACAACAACAGGCTCCAGCTCAGACATCAACATGAACTTTAACTTTGGAAGCTATGATGCAACAAATGATGTTTGATAGCAAAAAGGAAAGAGAGGAAAGTAGTGCCTTCCGCCAAGAGATCAAGTCCACCACTCAAAAACAAGGGAAGGCAATTGACTTGTTAGAGCGCCAAGTGAGCCAAATCCAACAAACTCTTGCTCAAGTCAACCAAGAAGAAAAGTGGGAAGGTGGTGGATGCAGTTCCAGTGGTCAAGAAGCCAAGAAGAAAGTGGGAAGAGCCTGTATTAGAGCAGATTGTGCCTGAGGAGCCATCAAAAGTTAGTCTAGGCACCCCAACCCAATCTGTTGAGGAATTCTCTCAACCTGTTGAGAATGCACCTAGAACAAAAATTGAGTCAAGATCGAAACCAGCCACAGTATGTCCCTTAACCTCACCTTTGATTATCACTAATGTGCCTTTTCCTAGCAGGTTACAGAAAACAGGTGAAAGAGGAAAGGGACAAGGAGATCCTAGACATCTTCAAGAAGGTTGGGGTGAATATTTCATTGTTGGATGTGATCAAGCAGATTCCTCAGTATGCAAAATTCCTCAAGAACTTGTGCACTACAAAGAGAAAATTCAAAGGAACCGAAACAGTTGCCTTGAGTGAGAGGGTGTCCGCTGTACTGCAAAGAAAGTTGCCACCAAAGTTAGGTGATCTGGGACGTTTCACTATTCCATGCACTATTGGCGATCACAGGTTTGCTAGTGCTTTTCTTGATTTAGGTGCTTCCATAAATTTAATGTCATATGCTGTGTATGATAGAATGAATATGGGAGAACTTTTACCTACTGGGATAACCATTAAACTTGCTGATCGATCTAACTGTTACCCTAGAGGTATTATAGAAGATGTGTTAGTGCAGGTTGGTGATTTGATTTTTCTAGCGGATTTCTTTGTATTAGAGATGGAAGGTGAACAGATGCCCTCTGAGATACCATTGATTCTTGATAGACCATTCTTAAGAACAACTCGTACCAAAATTGATTGTTATGAAGGTTCACTTAGCATGGAAGTAGCTGGAGAAAAGATCCAGTTCAACATCTTTGAATCCCTCAAGCACCCAAATACTGATGATTTGTACTCTTGTTGTTCTATTGATGTTTTTGAGAGTTTTGTGCAGGAGTTCATTCAGTACTCATTGGAGGAGGATCCCATGCGAAAAGTCATCGAAATGGCTGGTAAAAAGAAAGCTCCAACACAACCGGTTCAATCTGTTGAGGAAATTCCTCAACCTGTCGACTTTGAGCCTGTATTTGAGATTGCTTCAACTGAAGACCTTGAGATGGAGGAAGAGTATTATGCAATGGAGGAGGCATTTGAATCTTTGCCATACATGATAGGTATGTCTCGTAAACTCATTCCTCTTCCGGTTTCAACTAACGTGCTTGCTCCATCTATTCAGAAAGCCCCCGAGTTAGAGCTCAAACCTCTACCTGAGCATTTGAAGTATGTTTTTCTTGGAGACGGTGAAACTTTTCCGGTCATAATTTCTTCAAAGCTCTCACAGTTGCAAGAGGATAAGCTATTGTCTATTCTTAGGGAGTACAAGGAAGCAATTGGATGGACAGTAGCAGATTTCAAGGGAATATGCCCCATTTTATGTACTCACATGATACATTTGGAGGAGGGAGTTAAGCCAACAAGAGAAGTTCAACGTCGACTGAACCCTCTCATGTTGGAAGTTGTCAAGAAAGAAGTGATTAAACTCCGCGATGCAGGTATAATTTATGCTATTTCTGACAGCAAGTGGGTTAGTCCTGTGCAGGTAGTTCCCAAACGTTTAGGAATTACAGTGGTAAAGAATGATGAGAACGTGTTGGTGCCTCAACGTGTGCAAACAGGATGGAGAGTGTGTATTGACTACCGCAAGCTCAATGCCACCACACGCAAAGATCACTTCCTCCTCCCGTTCATTGATCAGATGTTGGAAAGGTTGGCAGGTCATGCATATTATTGTTTTTTAGATGGTTATTCAGGGTACAACCAGATAGCCATACACAAGGATGATCAGGAGATGACCACCTTTACATGCCCCTATGGCACTTTTGCTTATCGGCGGATGCCCTTTGGCCTATGCAATGCGCCTGCAACGTTTCAAAGATGCATGATGAGTATTTTTTCAAACATGGTTGAAAAAATCATTGAGGTATTTATGGATGATTTTTCTGTTTTTGGTGATTCTTTTGACATGTGTTTGCATCATTTATCCATGGTTTTGAAACGTTGTGTTGAGACTAACCTTGTTTTGAACTGGGAAAAGTGTCATTTTATAGTAGAACAAGGTATAGTTTTAGGACATGTGATATCTGCTAGGGGGATTGAGGTTGATAAGGCCAAGGTTGATATTGTGCATACTTTACCTCCTCCTTCAACTGTGAAGGAGGTGAGATCTTTTCTTGGACATGCAGGATTTTATCGCAAGTTTATCAAGGACTTTTCCAAGATAGCCCGACCATTATGTGCACTGCTCCATAAAGATGTAGCTTTCAACTTCACGGATGAGTGCTTAAAGGCATTCAACAAGCTCAAGGAGCTTCTGACAACCGCACCCATCATACAGGCACCTGATTGGAACTTACCTTTTGAATTAATGTGTGATGCCTCTGATTATGCGGTTGGTGCTGTTTTGGGTCAACGTACAGCTAAGTTTCCCCATGTCATCTATTATGCTTCCAGGACTTTAAATGATGCACAGTTAAATTACTCAACTACAGAAAAGGAACTCTTAACTGTGGTTTTTGCTTTAGAAAAGTTTAGGTCTTACTTGTTAGGAACTAAAGTTATTGTTTTCTCTGACCATGCTGCTTTGAGATACTTGATGACTAAACAGGATGCAAAACCCAAGTTGATTAGATGGATGTTACTACTTCAGGAGTTTGATATTGAGATCAAAGACAAGAAAGGCACTGAGAATGTGGTGGCAGATCACCTGAGCAGGATCACATATGGATCTAACACAGAGGATGACTCATTGCCTCTGCGTGATAGCTTCCCGGATGAGCAACTTTTTGCTCTCAACGTTTCTGAGCCTTGGTATGCAGATATTGTTAACTATCTTGTGTCAGGAAGAGTACCAAGCGACTATACACTACCAGAACAAGCACTTTAGCCGACGAAAAATTTTCGTCGGCCTGTTATCTTAATTCGTCGGCTAAGATCTTAGCCGACGAGCCTTCGTCGGCTATAGTGTCGTCGGGAAAAGGTCCTCGGTGATGACTTTAGCCGACGAAATTTTTTTTTCGTCGGCTATAGTCCCACAGTTAGCCGACGAAAAACATGTCGTCGGTTTTTTTCCCAGACTTTAGCCGACGAAAAAATTAAGATATTCGTCGGCTAAAGTGTGTAATAAATAATTAAAAATAACTATAGCCAACGAAATTTAGTATATTTCGTCGGCTAAACCTTATTAAAATAACTATAGCCGACGAAATATGGCATAATTCGTCGGCTAAACCTTATGAAAAAAATTAAAAAATACTATAGCCGACGAATATAGTGTTTAAATATCGTCGGCTAAAGTTGCTGGGTTTTGAAAAAAAAAACTGCAGAAACTTTCGGCCACCTCCAATCACGACCAAAATTTGACAGAATCTTCTTCTCAACATTTCGAACAACTTTCTAGAAGAAGTCGAAGCTCGATTCTAAGCCTAAACAGGTCAATCGACTGAAAATATAAAAATCCCCAATTTTAAACCCTAAAAACTTCAAATCTTCGATTCTCTTCACACACACCGAATCGAGCTACCAAATTCTAGGGGAATGTAGTACTAATCAAACTCAACTTATCCATATATAGAACTCACCAAATGGTGACCTAAGGAAGGAGAAATTCGATCGACACCGAATCCGAACCGACAGAGTTTTGGAGCTCGATTTATCCCTCACGGCGGCGCCACTCGATGCACCACCTATCCAGCAATGAAGTAGAGACGACGGCGAAGCTTTTGGGACAAGTGTGGCGGTCTCCGGTGGCTTGACGGCGGAGCTAGGCCGAAAAGAAAATCTGGCAGATAATAGACTTCTTACCATCCATCTTCGGCTATATAAAGAACTTTAGCCGACGAAATTCTTTATTTTCGTCGGCTAAACTCTTTTGAAAATTTTGGTTGACCGCCAAAAATTTCGGTTGAAAATTTTGAAAATTTTTCGACTTTAGCCGACGACTTTTCATATATTTCGTCGGCTAAAGTCCTTTGAAAATTTTCCTCCAACTTGGGTTTACCGCCAAAAAATTTATGAAAGTTTTTGACCTTAGCCGACGACTTTTTTAATATCTCGTCGGCTAAAGTCTATAAATTCACGAAAACGCTCATATCTCCCCCTATATTACGTAGTTTGGTCAAACCTTCCACACGAAAAACTCTCACGTAGATGAGACGCAACCGCCTATATAAAAAATTTGAGACATTTACCTTCCGACGATAGGGCTCCCCATAGGGAATAATAACGGTAAATAGGGTTGACCGCTACTATCGGCACCGAGACTTTACCCGATTTACATGATTTTTGAACCATAGCCGTATTTCACCATTCTGAACACATCTTGTTTGACGAGATTTTTGATAATTTTGCTTCCTATGTAGAGTTGGTTTACAAAGTTGTATAACCTATTAAACAAGTTATACAACATTAGTAGACACGTTGTGATTTTGATGACTAAAATTCACAAACCAAAATTCAACCGTCAGATATGATCATTATGACGAAAGATGTTTGTGGTAAAAAATTCAACTGGATCCGACAACGTTAAGGGCTAGATCGAAACGATCAACCCTAATCCATCGTTACTTATCACACGAAAACGCTCATATCTCCCTCTATATTACGTAGTTTGGTCAAACCTTTCACACAAAAAACTCTCACGTAGATGAGACGCAACTGCCCATATAAAATTTTTGAGACATTTACCTTCCGACGATAGGGCTCCCCATAAACCCAAATAACGGTAAATAGTAGATACGTTGTGATTCCGATGACTAAAATTCACAAACCAAAATTCGACCATCAGATATGATCATTATGACGAAAGATGCCTATGGTAAAAAATTCAAGTGGATCCGACAACGTTAAGGGCTCGATCGAAACGGTCAACTCTAATCGAAAATAAGAAAACTGCATTTTGAAGCCCTAAACGGACTCAGATGGCCAAAAAAGCCTATACATCATGGCATTAGCCATGAGTCTGACTCGTAGCGCCGTTACGCTTCCGGAAAGGTATCACAATAGTCAATCAGACACCAAATGCCAAATCTGCAGCATAGTGAATAATAAGGGTAAGTCAACTATCGGCACCGAGACTTTACCGGAATACCGTAATTTTTCAACCATAGACGTATTTCACCATTCTGGTCATATCTTATTTCACAACTTTTTTGCGTTTGAAGGATCTACGTATAGTTTTTTTTTTTCCAGATGAGTTGTTGTCCAAATCTGCAAATATAAGGCACTTTCGTCGGCTAAACTTTTGAAAATTTCGTCGGCTAAACTCTTAAAAATTTCGTCGGCTAAACTTTTGAAAATTTCGTCGGCTAAACTTTTGAAAATTTCGTCGGCTAAAGTTCACAGACTATAGCCGACGAAAAAAATTATTTAGCCAACGAAATAAAAATTTCGTCGGCTAAAGTTGACCATAGCCGACGAAGATTGTAAATTAGCCGACGAAAAAAAATTCGTCGGCCTGGTTTTTTTATTTTCGTCGGCTAAAGCCTTTCTTCTGGTAGTGATAGTAGAGCTCAAAAGGACAAGTTGGTGAAGACAGCTAAGCATTATGTGTGGGATGAGCCTTATCTATGGAAACATTGTCCAGATTTGTTGATAAGAAGGTGCGTTCCTGAAACTAAATTTCAATCTATACTCACTTTTTGTCACTCACATATAGAGGGAGGTCACTTTGCTGGAAAGAATACTGCAATGAAGGTTCTTGAAAGTGGCTTCTTCTGGCCAACTTTGTTCAAAGATACGCATGAGTTCCATAAATCATGTGCCAGATGTCAGCTCACAGGTAACTTAGGTCCTAGAGATCAGATGCCCCAACACCCAATTTTTGTTGTTGAGATTTTTGATGTGTGGGGTATTGACTTTATGAGTCCTTTTCCTAGCTCTCAACAAAATCTTTATATTTTACTTGCAGTTGATTATGTTTCAGAGTGGGTGGAGGCAGTGCCCACTCGTACTAACGATGCTGCTGTTGTTTTGAAATTTTTGAAATCACTGTTTGTTAGATTTGGCACTCCCAGGTACATCATCAGTGATGGAGGTTCCCACTTTTGTAACAAGTCTTTTGCAGCTTTGTTAAGGAAATTCAATGTTCATCATAAGGTGGCAACACCTTATCATCCTCAGACGAGCGGGTAGGTAGAAGTATCCAACAGGGAGATAAAACAAATTTTGGAGAAGACTGTTGGACCAACCCAGAAAGATTGGAGTCAACGCTTAGATGAGGCGTTGTGGGCATACAAGACGGCATACAAGACACCGATTGGGATGTCTCCTTACCGAATGGTCTATGGAAAAGGTTGTCATCTTCTGGTAGAGCTTGAACACAAGGCATATTGGGCTATTAAGCAGTTTAACTTTGATATTGATGATGCCGGTGTTCATAGGAAGTTACAACTGAATGAGCTAGATGAGATTCGCAACAATGCCTATGAGTCCAATAGAATCTACAAGGAGAAAACCAAGATGTTTCATGATAAGATGATTAAAAGCAAATCTTTTGCTGTTGGACAAAAAGTCTTGCTTTTCAATTCGCGTCTACGATTATTCCCAGGTAAACTTTATTCTAGGTGGAGTGGGCCTTTTGTTATACTTAATGTGTTTGCTCATGGTGCAGTCAAGGTAAAAAATCCAAAGAATGGGAACACGTTCAAAGTGAACGGACATAGGCTCAAACCGTTTTATGAGCCTGCAGAGGTGAGAGATGTGGAAGAAGTACAGCTCCGCGATCTAGTGCCAGTAGAGCAATGATTATGAGTGTCGTCTGGCTGATGACGTTAAACTTAGCGCTACTTGGGAGGCAACCCATGTTGATGGAGAAGCTTGGATTCCAGATTTGCATTCTTCATTCTTTCTCTTGTGTTATTTTTCTTCATGTTTAGTGTGTTTTTGCGATGTCATATGTATTATGCGTCATACTTGTTTGATGTATTGCATGTTTTGGTTTCGTTTTACATTAAGGACAATGCAAATTTCAAGTGTGGGGTGGGGTTATATGATATCTTTAGCGTCTATGTTTAGCTAAAATAAAAAATAAATAAATGTTTTTAGTCTTGTTTGAGTCTTAGGGCCCTTAACTAGTCTATGATGTGCTTATATCTTCTAAAATTGTGACTAAGAGTGAAACATGTGACTACGTTATTTGAGTTTCTTTGGTTAATCTTGATATATGGTGCATGTGTTAATATGTAGTGGATGTAGAATCGAGTTAACATGGTACAGATTTCTCAGCATGCTTAAACTTGGTTGAGATTCATTAACCTGTGAGCGATTGAGCTTAGATGTGATATTACATGTTTCTTTGTTGTGTGTCAATTGCTTGCCGCAGATTAAGTTAATGGACTCTAGAGATTACTAGAACTTGCTCTTGTGCTTGTCAAAGCTTATAGTCATTATATATCTTGATTGGGGAAATGATAAAGGCACTTAGGAGCTACCACCATTGCCATATATAGCCTGTGACCCATATGTTGTGTACATAAGATGTGCACCCCTTAGTTAACCACTTTGAGCTTACATTATGGTCTTTTTGTCATCACCCGCACAACCTTAACCTTGAACCTTAGAATAGTTATATCTCTACCTTTGTTCTAGAACTTAGTAGAGCTGTACATGAGGCATATACATGAAGACCAAGGTGGAAGATTGTGAAGATGAAGCAAAGGAATAAGGATGGGATATCAAGGTAGTTGTGTTGTATCGAAAAAAAAAAAGAGAAAATCGACGAAAAAATATTTGTTCTTTTGTGATGTCTAGCTTGATACCCCAGGTTAACAGTAGATGAAAAGAATGAGGTGAAGGCCCAACAAGATGAAATTCAGCCACAATGGTGATATATTTGGAATTCAATGGTGAAGATGCTTCAATGGTTGTAGAGTTCGAAAAATCCTCTTCATCGATGCTCTACTAGGTTTTAGAACTTGTTTGAATTCCATATCCATTTTGTTCTATAAACCTATGAGCTTAACCCCATTACAACTTTATAAAGTCCTTTTTGATCCTCAAGATAGGCAGCCTTTGATCTGTGGAGATAAGTCACAAGAGTTAAGCATATAGTTCGGTCTATTTGGCAAGTAATTGAGTTGAGTGAAAACCTTAGACATATGTTGAGAGAAACACTTACAGCATACCATGTGAGGTTGAATCTTAACTTGTTTACTGCATGCTACAGCTTTACATTCACCATGATTATGTCTTCGTCCTACATGTTATATGTGTGTCATGTATTGACATTAACCTACGAAATTCCGTGGATTGAACTGAATTATCATGTGATCTTGGTGTTGCAATGTTAGGGAGATTGTTGAGACAAAGTGTTAAGGGCATTAGAGTTTTGTAGTCTGTGCTATTATTGAGTCTTTTCAGAGTCTTAGTTTAGTGTTTTGCTCGAGGATTAGCGAAAGCTAAGTGTGGGGTATTTTGATAGTCGCATATTTGTATGACTTTTATCATGCTAATTATTCTTATTACTTAGTTATTTTGTGATGTTTTCCTATTTTTAATTAACTTTATTTGTTTTTAGGTGTTTTGAAGTCAAACAAAGAAAAGGAGATAATTGGGCTTAAGTAGGATCCCTAATCCTAGTTGGGTTGGTGATGGACGTGAGACATATAGGTTAACTAACCTATATATGGAGGAAGAAGAAAAGAAGGAGAGAGGAAAAAGGAGGGGCCGAACAAGAGGGAGAAGAAAAAGACAAGGGAGAAAAGAAAAAGAAAAGAAAGAGAAGAGAGGAAGGAGAGAAAAAGAATTCGATCGGCAAAGATCTTCTTCAATCAAGTTTTCTTCTTCTCCACCTTTAGTTCATCTTCCATGTATTCTCTGATGTTCTTAATTAAGATTATGTGTAACTAAACTTCTTAGTAGTTAGGGGCTGATCAAAGCCCTAGATATGTCTTCGATTTCGAACCCCAATTGATTTATATAATTTTAGATGAGAATTTCTTCACTGATTGTTCATTGATAATTCTATTGCATGTTTCATTGAGTCGACACTTTGATGCATGTTTTAGGGTTTATTATTTTGAATGTGTTTATGACTGACATATCGTTGTATATTCTATGAGAGATAACAAGTTCTTTCCAGGTACTTGTGTGAAGTGATTCCTTGGTAATCTAAAGCTACCGACATTGACCTTAGATTCTTTGTTGCTACTCAAACGTTCTTAGATCTTCATGATTTTAGTTATTTTGGTCTAGATACCGACATTTCATAGATCAATTAATTGGGAGTATAGTTTAGTCGATACCGACATTTTACTTAACATGACAATAAGTAAGAGAACGTAATACGGTTAATGAACTAACGACATTGCCTTAACTGTGAGTGCATTCATCTTTAGTCATTGACATTGTTTTGGGGTGATTGAAGCGTATCTAGTGGTGGAGAGAAGTTTCTAGCTATTGTTTCTCTCATATTTACATCCATATTCACTTTTTAATATTCTGTTTTCAGCAGTACTTCTGTTTATCTATTTTTGTTCACCAATCAAACAAACTCCGAATACCCTCAAAATTTGTGTGGTAGTCCGCCACTGTGTCTAGTTACTGTGTATTTAATTTCATAATTTTTGGTTGAGCCTAGATTAGCTAATTAATTAGGTTTCTGCTCCTAGGTCGAGTCTGCCAGATTTCTGGTTTACGTGTCTGTTTGTGTTTCTTGTGTGTTTAAGTCTTAGTATCACCAATCCTCTGCAGGTAATGATCCCTATTTTCCGTTTACTACATTGATATAATTGAGTTGATAATAGGGTATCTTTGTAGGTGCTTTTGCGCCTATCAATTCGTTTACTCAGCCAATTACATTAAACAAATGAACAATTCTAGTGAAAGTTACTGGTCTCAAGATTAAACGTCAATTTGTTTGATTCATTCGGCTAAGCAAATGATTTTGTTTACGTTGATTTTTTTGCAAATGTGATCTTTATTGGTTAATTCAATTTTTGAATGATTAAAATTATATATGATTGACGTTGACAAAATAAGTATGTAAATAAGAAAGAGTCCGGACGCGCACACATACATACAAATCCGGACGCAAGTATTTTCCTTTTGAAACCACTCTTCTTCGGAAAATACTTGCGTTCGGACTAGTATGTACGTGTGCGTCCGTACTAGTATATATGTACGTGTGCGTCTAGAAACTCTCTTGTCTACATACTTTTGCGAATGTAAATCATAATCTTAACCGTTTAAAAGTTGAAAACCAATAAAGATCACCTCTGCAAAAATTCAATATATGTAAAAAAAAATCATTTGTTCAGCCTAATGTATCAAACAAATGAACAGTTGTGGTGAAAGTTAGCAATCTCATGATCAGTTGTCCCTTTGTTTGATACATTCGGGTTAGCAAATGATTTTTGGGTAATATATTAAATTTTTGCAGAGGTGATCTTTATTGGTTAATTTAATTTTTGAACAGTTAAGATTATGATTTACATTCGCAAAATCATGTAAACAAGAAAGAGTCTGGACGCACACATATATACTAGTCCGGACGCAAGTATTTTCCTTCTTTTTCTCCTCCTCTATTTTGCCCCCACCAAAATTGGGCCATTATATGCACGTGTGCTTTGACTAGAAGCCATTCTACAAATTTTCATCATAAATATCCAAATAGAAAGCATGTTGCTGCGTTGATATATACCATATGACATAGCTAGTCTGCCAAGAAATTGGCCACCTCCATATATGGCCATATGGGTGAAAGTAATGTTTACAAAATATTGAGCTACATGCATGCTTGATATATCAGCATAAGGGTTTTAATCGTCCAAGACGCAATGCAGACATTCCACTGATGCTATCAAGCTATATAACCTTTGCAAAAAAGAAGATAAACGAAAAAAAAAGAAAAAAGAAGAAGAAGACTGAAATCCAAATTAACCGGTTACTATGTCAAGCATGCACTCAATCATGAAATTAATTAAAACCCCATTAATTTATCATTTTCATCTTCATGTTCTCATCAAACAAACTCACATAAACTCACAAAAGAAGCCAAGATAAAATATAAATCAAAGAAAAAATGAAAATCGAAAATTAAAGTATTGCAATCAGCTAGTAAATTGTATAATTCGATATTAGGCTAGACGAGTAACGTTGGATCTAAAACACGGCGACGCCTCTTTGATCTTTCACTAGAGTTTGAGCGTTCTAATAAAGACTTGAATGCATTCTGCAAGAAAGGAACTGATTCAATTGTGTGATCCTTATCGGCGGCAACGATAAGCACACTACGAATTCTTCCTCCGAGAGTTGCCATTTCAGCTTTAAGTGTCTTCAAATGGAGGGATTTTAGTATCTCAATTAGATCAGGCAGGAGTTCTGGTCGGTCCTCGCAGGACAATGAGGCTTTGAAAATAATTCCTCCATTGTTCGAATACTCATCCTCACTGGAGCAAAGTACAGTGATTTCATCAGCTTCAGAAGGGAAGGTTTCGAGTTCTGTGATTTCTGACATTTGTTGTTTCAGCTCTTTCACTCGTTCGACCACCTTTGCTAGGAGCGAGGCTTTGTCTGTCTGAGATTACAAAAAGTTACCAACAAACAGAATAAGAATACGAGAACCCTATGCATGAAAAAATTAAGCAACTTTCCCAAATTACCATTGATCATTGTTCTGTTTTTTTTGTTTTTTTTTGTTTTTTTGGGGTTCTTTTTTCTATTTGAATAATTGAATCTGATACACTGCTGTGGTCACAGTGCAAATATTCATCTTTAATTAAGCTTCAAGCAGTTGGAATCCAAGATCTCAGAATCCATTCCTAAAGTATAAACGAAATTAATTTAACTGCAATTAAGTACTCAAACCGTTAATACATCCAATACGTGCAATTCAACGTGGAATATACTTTGTTAATTAACGACGTCAATTAGGAACTATATGGTCGAAAAGTCTAGGATTCCGATTTAAGCAGCAGTACTCTCAATCCTTTTTGTTTAACTTTTTCTGAGAAACCAAATGTACTGTAGGTACTAGTCAACAAAGCAAACTTGCCTTTGTCGACAGTCAACAGATCTAAGACGAAAAAAGAGACTGACTGATGAATCTCAGAAACACAGAAACTCAAATATTTGCCAACAAAAAAGAAACAAAAAAAAACAAAAAACAAAATATAAGCCATCAAGTTAATTTTCATATACCCTAGCTAATCAAGCGAGCACAAGATCGATCGGCTTATGGATGCAAATGCGAAATTGCAAATTCATTCATAAACGAAAAATAAACGTATACCTTGGAATTACAAGGAAGAAGTGATCGAAGCTTATCGAGGTGTGAGTTAATTCTCTCTCTCCTTCTCTTCTCGGCCTCCTTGTGATTGTTGAGAGCAGCTAGGGCTCGATCGTGAGGTGTAGTAGTAGTAGTATCAGTACTAGTAGTACTGAGTACCCCAGACACCTCCAGATTATTCAAGGCGTCCTTATTACTGTAGTAAGAGGAGGAGCTGCAGAAGCTCTGCTGCAATGGAACAGCTGAAGATGAAGATGAAAACTCACAGTTAACAACTCCGCCGGGAAATGATCCATACGGGTGACCATTGATTAAGCCGTTCTGGGCCAGATAGCGGTAGAGTTCTTGGTTTTCCGGCTGCATCGATCGAGTTATTGGTACGGTGGTTCTGATGGATATGATCGATTATGATCTGGTTGCTCTATTATATCCTGGCGAGCAAGCAAGCGTGCTTTTGACCGAGGGGAGCTGGTGCAGTTGCGAGTGGAATCAATAATGAAAAGTTTTGGAAAGCTTCTTTTTTTTCAAAGAAAGTGTTGGAAAGCTTTCGGTGGTTTAAGCTTTTGTCTTTAGGGTTTTATATATGTATATTTATGTCCATCCGGCCGTAATTTTTTTTACCAATCGGGATAATCTAACGGCTAACAAACGTTGAAGGCAGCACAAAATGCCAAAACAGGATCGCATGCGCGCCTCTCTCTCTCTCTCTCTCGGGCCAATATGCTTTAGGATTCTGCCGAGCAACATAGGATCCATGCATATACCACCACTTATTCATGCCGAGCACCCACATGCACCCACGTACGTATGCCCTAGATCCTGCATAAGCTAATAGAAGTGAAGAATGTAAAGATTGGCATTGTAACCGAGTCCATTAGATTGTTGTCTTGCTGGTTAACTGACATCAGTTTTATGCCTTCAATAATTAGCGCCTTAGCGGCCCCATGAAAGGATTGAAAGCTTCTTGCATGTTATTTTTTTTTTTTTTTTGAAAGGAGGAGAGGTCAATCCATGATAAAAAGTTACAATGAACAGCTCACACAAACACACTACTACACACACAAAAAAGCCGGTATTAGGGTGCCGATACGGTCTTAAAAACTGATGCATCGGAAATATAAACGTTAGAATCTACTAACGGCGACTTAAATCCACAAGTTTGGTTTTCTCAAATCCACGAGAAAGTTCCTGGAATCCACCATAAAGATTGAGAAAGTCTCAAAGGTTTTTATTAAATCAAAAGCTGACGACTACAACTGATAAAAGCTCCTTATATAAGAGCAAATAAACCCTAGGACAACTAACAACAAAGCCTAAAAGCCCAAGGATTAAAAGAAAACCAAATCCAAAACAAACTATTAAAAATAATTACTGAAAACAAGTAAATATGCATTTTGGAAGCCTAAACAGACTCGGATGGCCTAAAAAGTCCATACATCATGACAAAGCGATGAGTTTGGTTCGTTAGGCCGTTCCGCTTCTAGAACGGTATCATAATGGTCAATCAGACACCGAACGTCAAATCTGGAGCAAATCGGGTTTAGACTTGTTTCGATCGATCTGCTCTTCAATCTCTATCGCCATCTGTTCTATATTAGTCTCCTCCACTTCAGAAGAACTCGACCCCGAGTTATTATCACCAGGAAAAGAATCATCCTCATGAAACTCATGCAGATCAATAACATTAAAAGAATTTGAAATCCCCATAGAAGCAGGTAGATCAATAACATAAGCATTATCATTAATCTTCTTCAATACCTTGAATGGCCCATATTTCCTGGGTTTCAGCTTGTTATATGTGCCAACGGGATACCTTTCTTTCTTTAGGAAGACCATGACCGAATCCCCTTCCTTAAACACCTTCACAAGTCTGTGCTTGTCAGCTGTATTCTTATACTTGGCGTTGGTCGCCTCCAACTTTGCTTTTATCTCTTCCTGCACAGTCTGAACATTCTCAGCCATTTTAACTGCAGCTTCACTAACGCCTCGTCCTCCGCTTGGCAACTTGGCCAAATCAACTACATGCCTGGGGGCAAAAGTGTAGACCATAGAGAATGGTGACTTACCAATGGCACTATGCATAGAACTGTCGTAAGCGAATTCTACCTGGGGTAAGGCAAGATCACATTGTTTCGGCTTATCACCACATACACTCCTGATCATATTTCCCAAACTCCTATTTGTGACTTCAGTTTGCCCATCGGTTTAGGGGTGAGCTGTAGTACTCCTCTTCAAAGTGGTTCCAAGCTGCTTCCATAATGTTAACCAAAAATGGCTCAAAAACTTCGTATTACGATCAGAGGTAATGTACTTAGGCACCCCATGCAAACGAACAACCTCCCTGAAAAACAGTTTGGCTATATTTGCAGCATCTGTAGTTTTCTTTCAAGGAATAAAGTGAGACATCTTTGAAAATCTATCCATCACCACAAACACAAAATCTACCCCTCTCTGAGTTCGAGGTAAACCCAACACAAAATCCATAGAAACATCTTGCCAAATATCATCAGGAACAGGTAAAGGCATGTAAAGGCTAATATTTTGGGACTGCCCCTTAGATACCTGACAAACATAACACTTCCTGACAATATTGTTGACGTCTCACTTTAACTGAGGCCAGTAATAACGCTCCTCCAAGCTTGCAGTTGTCTTGTCTTTCCCAAAATGACCACTTAATCCACCTCCATGTAAAGCACGAATCAGCTTCTCTCTCAGAGAAGATTTGGGTATGCATAACTGGTTGCCACGAAATAAGTAACCTCCATGAATAAGAAAACCAGCAACTGGTTGTTTCTTGCTAACACACTGCTCCCAAACCTGCTTGAATTCATCATCTTCCTCATATAATTCTTTCAAAAAGTCAAAACAAGTTACCTCTTGGGACAAAGTAACCAACAAACTAGCTCGCCTACTCAATGCATCTGCTACCTTGTTAAGGGTACCAGATTTATGCTTGATCACAAAAGGGAATTTTTGTAAGAACATCACCCACCGAATATGCATCTTGTTCACATGCTTTTGACTGTTCATAAACTTCAAGACTTGATGGTCAGTGAACAGAATAACCTCCCTCTGGAACAGATAATGCTCCCATTGCCATAGAGCTCTCACTACTGCATAAAACTCTTGGTCATAGATGCTCCACTTTTGACAAGCTTCACTCAACTTCTTGCTAAAGAAAGCCACTGCCCTCTTTTCTTGGGACAAGACAGCCCCCACTCTAACACCACTAGCATCACATTTGACCTCGAATATCTTGTCAAAGTCTGGAAGAGCCAAAACCGGTGCGGTACAAAGCTTCTCTTTGATAAGTGCAAAACTCTGCTCCTGCTCTTCACCCTAATGAAACTTGCCTTTCTTCATGCATTCAGTAATTGGTACAGTGATGGTACTGAAATCCCTCACAAATCGCCTGTAGAAAGTAGTTAACCCATGAAAACTTCTCACCTCCGAGACTGTTCTAGGAGTTGGCCACTCTCTAATTGCATGTACCTTTTCTTCATCAACCTGTATACCATCCTCTCCAACCACAAAACCCAGAAACAGTAGCTTATTGGTGCAAAAAGTATACTTCTTCAGGTTGATGTACAACTTGTTATCTCGTAGCACCTCAAGAACTTGCCTCACATGCTCTAGGTGCTCGCTTTTCTGCTTACTATAAATAAGAATATCATCAAAATAAACAACAACCCTGGTTCCAATGAAAGGACGAAGAACCTGATTCATAAGCGTCATGAACGTGCTAATGGCATTGGATAATCCAAAAGGCATCACCAACCACTCATATAACCCATCTTTAGTCTTGAACGCTGTTTTCCACTCATCCCCAGGTTTGACTCGAATCTGGTGATATCTTGTCACATCCCGACCCGTAAATTTTTATCTTATTTACTAGCTTGGTTATAATAAGAATTTTATCGTCTCCGACATTGAGATATAGTTTAATTGGTCCCTAGAGGGGTTTTGAGGGACGATTATTTCAGAGAGTTATTCGTAGGAGAAAAATATGTAACGACGGTAAAATAGTAAATTTTAGCTAGTAAAAGGTAATTTTTATTAGGGTATTATTTTTTGGAGGTGTTAAATTTTGGATTTGGGTATTTTTAAGAAGTGTTGGGCCGGGTTGGTGTAAGGCCTAAAACCCTTTTCTTTTTCTTTTCTCTTCTCCCTTTCTCTCTCTCCTCTCTCTTTCTCTCCCGATGCTCTCCCTCTCTTCTCCCGCTGCCGGATTTCTTCCAGCTCCGACAGACGCCGTCCGGCCAAGCCAGGCCGCCGCACCAGTCCCGTTCGGACTACCGCCGCCTCCTCTCCTCGCCTGGACTGTGACCGGGCCGGTTGCACCGCCGAACGGGGAGGAAACTGCCCTAGCAGCCGGTTGCCCCTTTCGCCGGAGCTCCCTCCTCCGACCACCAAAGCCGGTGATCTTTGGCTCGTTTTGTAGCTCTCCTCCCGTGCAACAACCTCTCCAAAAGGCTCGATCCCTCTTGAGCTCGGTAAGGAGAAATTCGAAGTTGAAATTCTAGGGCTTTTAGGATGTTTTCGTTCGATTGACCTAGTTAGGCTTGAAATTGGACTTAGTGATAGTTATGAAAGTTGTTTGGGATGATGAGAGGAAGATTCTGTTAAAATTTGGTAGATTTTGAACGTCGCCGGAATCGGCCTCCGGCCGCCGCCGCCGCCGCCGCCGTTTTGAGATTTTGTATAATTTTAAATGTGTAATAATTAGAGGAATTTAATGGAGTGAATTATGGAATTTTCAGACGAGTTTTGAATAGGTTTGTGAATTTCCGAAGTTTGGTATTTTGACGGTTAAATAATGTAAAATCCGACCGTAGGATTTAAATCAATTTCTGGAGAAGGTTGTATTTACGACTACCGAGTATGATATAAAAGTTTGGATCGTTTCGACTTAAGAATATCGAACTTAGGCAATGATGAGCGTATTTATGGATCACGATTAATTTTGCCTATTTTGAATAAATATTGGATTTTAGTGGGAAAATAATTATATATTTGAAACAGGACGTGAGGAGACTCAAATTGGAGAGACCTCGGATCGACGTCAGACTTAGGCCTAATTTGTGAGTGGACCTTTGTTTTAAATAAAAAGCGCGATGAATGATTTTATTAATCATTTATTTCTTTTGATGAGATTATTGATTTCTCGCCCATTTGGCAATTTTTCCTCCTTTTGAGAGATCCCGAAAATGAGATTTTCGGTGGATATATATATGTTTTGGATTTTATGAGAATAGTATGTATATAAATGCTAGCTAGCTATACGTGATTTTCCACCATACTGAGGTAAAATTCCATTATGGTGCGACGTGAGCGTTAGACGCAATCGTCGTATTTATATAGGGGATATGCGCATATATATATATATATATATATATATATATATATATATATACACCGTCTTTTCGGTCATAATGAGGAAAAAAATACCATTATGGCGCAACGTGAGCGTTAGACGCCAGCGTTGTAGCCTTGTATGAATTTCTATTTTTCTAAATTGTTTCTAGGATTCATACAAGGAGTCTGACGAGTGTAAATACATACGAATATATGTTTATATATAGTTTAGCCTGAGAGGCTCCATTTTATTTGAGTTTGTGACTAGCTAATGCTAGTCGTGAAATTGTCATATTATGAATTGAGCGCTTTTAAGCTGTCGCATGCAGTATATTAAATGTCTATGAAATTAAAATGGGAATGCATAAATATTTCGTTATTAAATTATTTTTGTCCACTCACTCTAACGTTATTAAATGTCTTCCCTGGGCCCTTCGTTTTAAAATGCCCAGTCTACAGGATTGCATAGTTGAGATCGGACGTACATGGAGAAGAGGCATAGTCAATAGTATAGCTTCCGCTCTTTTCTATTTATTTCTAGTTCATTTCCTCTCAAATAGAGTTGCTCTGATTATGTGGTTGTTGTTATAGGATCTTGTTAGATTAGTAAATCTATATTGGGAGATGTTGTGATTTGTGGGGAGCACGAAGGCTCCAGGAGTCTATAAGGTTGGTCTTGGAACCTTTAGACGTGTTTGCAGGTTTCTATTAGAAGGGTTGTCAATTTTCAAGGGAGGTTGTACCGAATTTTGCGGTAAATCTTTCCTTGGAGGTGGTCCCCGCACGATTTACTCCGGGTTTTAGGGTGAAATTCGAGGTGGGTCGTGTCATATCCACTCCTCAAATCTATCTTCGAGAACCACTTGGAACCATTCAACTCATCAAGCATGTCTTCTAGGCGTGGAATAGGAAACCTGTACTTGATTGTTATCTTGTTGATGTCTCTACTGTCCACACACATCCTCCGTGTTCCTCCTTTCTTAGGTACTAGCAAAACAGGAACCGCACAAGGGCTCATACTCTCCCGAATAAACCATTTCTTTAGCAGATCTTCAATAATCTCCCTTAAAATCTTACATTCCTTAGGGCTCATCCTGTAATGTGGCAGGTTAGGTAGGCTAGCTCCTGGAATAAAGTCTATTTGATGTTGAATGTCCCTCATGGGTGGCAGCTCATTAGGAGTATCATCAACAATTAACTCCTTAAATCCTTTTAACAATTCCCAAACCTCCTCCGGAATTGCTCCTCCTTGCTTCTCCGCTACCATCAAACCCTTAACCACTATAGGAAAAATGGTTTTGGATTCTTTATGGCCTCATTCAACTCATAATCGTTGTGCTGATGGTGAGAAAGCTTGAATTTCCTTTCTTGGGACCTTCAGAATTGCTTAACAGAGCCATAATAATTTTGTGTTCCTTCCATGTAAACAACATCACATTATCCCTGCCCTTATGAGTGACATCTAGATCATACTGCCAAGGCCTCCCCAACAATATGTGACAGACATCCATATCAACAACATCACAACTCACCTCATCACGATAGTGCCTCCCAATGGAAATGGGCACCCTGCATGTTGTTGTAACTTCTGTTTGAGGCCCTTTTTTCACCCAGCCTAGCTTATAAGGCCTAGGATGAGGTTATGTAGGCAGCTTCAAAAACTCCACCAATTTCAGTGACACAAAGTTCTCACAGCTTCCATTGTCCACAATCACCTGACATACTTTGTTATTCACAGAACATGCAGAACGAAATATGTGTGGCATTGTCCTTCTTCCTTTGGTGCCAACATGACCCTCTGCAGCACTAAAGTCACCCATTCCAAACCCTCTTCAATTGCAAACTTAGCCCCACTGTAGTCATCGTCTTCTCTATCTTCTTCATCTTCATTGACTTTCCCTTCGTTCTCCTATGAATACGGATTGATAACCACAGGAATAGAACCGCTCTGATTACCAATTGATGCAGCGGAAATATAAACGTTGGAATCCACCAACGGTGACTTGAATCCACAAGTTTGGTTTTCTCGAATCCACGAGAAAATTCCTGGAATCCACTAGAAAGATTGAGAAAATCTCAAAGGTTTTTATTAAATCAAAAGCTGACGACTACAACTGATAAAAGCTCCTTATATTGGAGCAAATAAACCCTAGGGCAACTAACAATAAAGCCTAAAAGCCCAAGGATTAAAAGAAAACCAAATCCAAAACAAACTATTAAAAATAATTACTGAAAACAAGTAAATATGCATTTTGGAAGCCTAAACGGACTCGGATGCCCATACGTCGTGGCAAAGCGATGAGTTTAGTTCGTTGGGTCGTTCCACTTCCAGAAAGGTATCATAATGGTCAATCCGACACCGAACGCCAAATCTGGAGCAAACCGGGTTAGACTTGTTTCGATCGATCTGCTCTTCAATCTCTATCGCCATTTGTTCTATATCGGAAACCAAATTAAACTAGTGATACATGATAGTTGTCATTATGAAACGTTAATCAACTTGACTAGAATGTTCAAATATGTTGTAACGCTCCAAACTACACCTCTTTAATGTGGGCACGTCACAACACCTCGAGTCTCTAAAACAAAAAGCAAGAGAAACGGAAGACAATTTATTCAATAAACATTTAAATAAACACAATGGAAGAGAAAATAATTTGAGGTGTAAAGTCTTTTTTTTGTTAAAAATACTTTTATTTGCTTAAAACCTGACACAAGGAACGACGTCTAAGAAATAACGAACTCAAAAGAATACAAATTCTAATGAGAAATATAAGGCAAGTTCATAACATGATTGAAATATAAAATTTAGAGAATAGAATCAAATAAATAAGTATGGAAACAAGTTATCTGGCACAAATCTGAACACCCAGCTCCTCGCCACTATCCTGTCTCAGTGCACAATACCTGCGACCAATTAAACTGTTGTAGGGATGAGCTTTTGTCCTCGTTGCTCAATGAAACTTTACCTTAACTAGATTCGAAAACATTATGTGGTGCACCAGTATGGAAACATGCATGCTTAAAGCCAAAGATGTAATCAACGACAAACTTTCAAAATATTTTCAAAATGAATAAATGCGGCGCTATAAAACTATACCTGATGGCCGACGCTATGGACCCACTATTCAACTTAACTTATCTTATGTGTGTACAACAAGTAAGTGTAGCGACAGTGTCTACTTACGTCCCATCACCTTGAAGCAGTGCCACTCCTCAAGGGATGTAAGACACTCTTCCATCCATAAAGGCCCCTCCGGAGGTTTAGGGATCGTTGCCCAAGGAAGTCACTATGCTCCTCTCACTGTCAAGCGATCAACATCTCATAAAATAGTTACCATGTTCATGATAACCAAATCATGCAATTTCAAGTATGCATTGAAATTTCATAAAATGAAAAACTACTAATCAAGAGAGTTCTGGGTACTCTACTTGGAATTCAAGGTCTTCCTCACGAACTCTGAGAATCAAGAGCATTCTGCTCCTCGGGTAACTTGAAATCAGAAATAAGAACTGAGTTACCAATTCGCACTCTAACAACGAACACAATTGTTGAACCTTTTCTTCATTTAGGCTGCGTTTGGATGAGAGTTTTCTTAATTATTCTTGATGAATTCTAAAATGATGAAATTTAGATATCTATCGATTGAAATTCAGTTAATTGCAATTTCCATTGTTTGGTATTTGAAGTGTGTGATAGATGACGTGCTAGTTACCAGGCTCTCAATTTAAAAAACCCTTTTTTTTTATCAGAATGTAGTATTGGCAAATAGGGTTCGATCAATCCGGGATTTAAAGGGCACTCACGCACTCACGGTCACACTAAATAGTCAGCAATTATCAACAATTACAAGTATTCATTTAGTATTCATTTACAATTATACACATGTTACAAGGTAATCAGGGGGGTTTTGAGAGTTTGATTCTAACGTTCCTACTAAAAAATAAAGATAAAAACTAAACTAATATATACAAGTGATCGATAACACATCCATCAGAGAGAAACTCATATTCTGACCACACATCAAAGATCACGTTTCAACCTTAGCAATCCGGTAACATGCCAATTCAAAGAACTAGAAACAATCTCAAAACACAAGCCTACGAGGTCATGCATTTTATAGTTCTACTTACTTATCCCTAGCACAGAACATCTAGCACTATGACATCTCATGCAAAGTTGCTATCAATACTACGAGTATCTGTCTACACTTAACATGAGTCCTTAGAATCTATAAAACGAGATTGAACACAATTATATTATCAACGTCACAACAGGGAATTGCATAGTATACGTATTCAGCCATATCTATGACACAACTTCCACCACTAGAGATCTACACTTACCTGCGAGGCTTAGCATAAATCATGGCATTAGTTAGCATGCATTCTAACATATGGTATATCAAACAACAACGCATACTTTCTAACCTATGAATTGACAAGATTAGAATACTAAGAATATCATGAACGAAACTTTAACATGCTTTACTAAAATTCTGAATTTACTAACAACATAAATCATGGCATTAGTTAGCATGCATTCTAACATATGGTATATCAAACAACAACGCATACTTTCTAACCTATGAATATGTTTTTGAAAACCGAAAATATGTTTTTGAAAATTAAAAAGAAAAACTAAACAAAGTAGAGGTATGGTTATACTTTTATTAGTCTTCAAGAAGCTTGTAGACGTCTAGAAAGTGCTCCGGCTTCAAAGCTTCAAGGCTCCAAAGTCACTGCTCTTGTGGAACGTCCGATAAGGCTTTGGCAAGGGAGGAAGAAACTTAATAAAGGAGAGGGAGAGGCTGCTCAGTAGAGCTATGTGTTTCCCTGACTTTTGAGTGAATGAACGATGATCTGAGAAGTACACAAGGCTGTCTTTATATAGTAAAAATCTTGGTAAAACTTCTCTTCCAAAATGATGTGGGACTAGGTGCACAAGTTTGACTTTTCTCCTTCCTTTTTAGAGTTATAATCCAAATTTACTTCTTCCAAAATCTAGGTGCACATGTTTGACTTTTCTCCTTTTTTTTCGACTTGGAATCCAAATTTGCTTCTTCTTTTTTCCTTGGACTTGGAATCCAATTTACTTCTCCTTCCTTCCTTGGACTACAAGAAGGCTTCTTTGTCTTTTTCTGTATTTTTCTCTTATTTCCACGATTTAGCCTTCTTTTCTCAATTTAAGCTCGCATTGCCTCTACAGTCACAAAACATGTCAAAAATGGTACTATTAAGAAAATAACATGGCCAAATAGGGTAGGAAACACATTAAAATCATAGCATATTATGCTCATATCAATAGATTAAGAAAGTTTAAAAGAAATATAAAATATACAAATTTTAAAATCCTTGTTTTGGAAATAAAAATTGAATCTTGCAAAGAAATTTGTAAATGACACCTATTTTTGGTGGAATTCAAGTGAGGAATTTAATCAATGAATATTCTTTCATTTTCAATTCCATAGAAATTTAAAATTCCCTATTTTATAATGCCAAACAAGGGAATTGGCTTTTAGGAATTATGAACTCCTTATTTTCAATTAAATTCCAAGGAATTTTCCAGCATCCAAACACAACATTAGTCTCCCTCACATCAAATCCTCACTTGATGACTATGAAAATCGAAATAGCAAGCTGTCGGCCTTCTTCACTCGAGCAAACTCCAGAATTTGATTATTTTCGTCTATTTCCACGCACAACTACTTCACAATATTCGTTCAGTTACAGGTGCAAGCAAGGCAGAGGTCGAACCATGATAAATTGAAAGGCCGTTAGATTGAAGAACAGTGTCGAACACATGCCAAAGAATCGGTGGCCAGAAACCCAGAACCCGCCAGTGAACTCGAAACTTCTCGGAGTCGGTTCTCCTTCTACATTCGTCAGTCGAGAAAACTAAGGCCAGGGGATTGTCGATGACGTCGAGAGGGTCTAATTGCTGGTTGTTCACCGTCGAAAAGCCACGGATGGCGAGGGCAGCATCAGAGGTCGGCTAAGTTTCTAGGTCGTGTCGGTCTGAAGAGTTGACCCATTCTCCCTCCCTCTGTTTAAAACCTTCCACCGACTTAAGTTTCAAGGGCTGAGATCAATCGGTTAGAGTTTCGATGGCCCAGATTGCACCACATTGCCCAATAATTTCTGAATTTCTAAAATTTAGGAAATTCATATAAAATAAGTCGGGACTCCAAAAGATTCCCTGAAAATTCCCACAAACTCGTCTTGTCGTGTACTATATTATCCAACTCTTAAATCAAGGTTTCCCCTTATGAAAAATTCTGAAATTTTCTTTGAACACATTTGAAAACCATCGAGGTCGATAAGTAAATTACGAAATAACCTCAATTTAAGCACGTTAAATTTTTCGGGTGTTACATATGTCACATATGTGATAGCTGTACTCGAGTTTGTTAGAATGGATGGAACAAGCTGTGAAAAAAGCTAGAAGCAAGGGCTTTTTGGATTATATGTGATAGACGAATTCATTGTTTGTGTAGTTGATGAGAAAAGTTCATGGAATCATAAATGATTTGTCAAAAGCGCATTGCAAAAGAAAGATCAAGATATTGCGCATGCTATGAACTTTGGTTACAATATGCAAAGAGCTATTGCTGGCAATGAAAGAGAGTGGTTGTGATTCTTTACTTACACAAATTTCTTTATTTTGTAAGAATCATTCTTTTAAAGTTGTTAACATGGATGAATGCTTTGCAGCTCAAGGGAAAATCATATGCAATGCTAAAGTAATCACAAACTTGCATCATTATCGTGTTCTGATATTCTATATTATTGTAGATAGCCAACTTCAAGAGTTGGATGATCGTTCTAGTGAGACGAATCCTAAGGTCTTAGACTCATCTTATGCTGCAAGGTTTCTCAAAAACGCCCTTAGAATCAACTACAAAGAGATATGCTCTCGTAATGGATGTCATTGAACTTGCTAGCTTACGTACAAATGTGATTTCAACATATCTCTACGGAGATCTAAATTAAAGAGATATACATAAGGTCCTGACTGGACATCATTCACCCAAATCAAGTGGCTCTAGACCATAGAGCACGTTTGCAAATAAAATTGCAACACTCACTAAGTAACTACTTGATTGAGAAGGAATATGATGAATTATGCCCTTGTGTGTTCATGATTATTTCAATGTAATGGACTCTTGATGAACTAAGAGATACCTCTAACTCTCTAAGTAAGTATCTGAATTTTGAATTTGAGAATGAAAAGGTACTGAGAAGACATGGTCTCAAATTGAAACTCGAGGACTATAATGATGGTGATTTTCCATCAATCGCCTTATATAAGGTGCTTTAAAGGATTATAAAGTGAGGCTTGCATGTACTCACATGATCAATCAAAATCTTGCACTCTATGAGAGATCCCTTTTGTCTAGGGTAAGATGATGAAGAAGTGTTGGGAGCTGAAAATTCTCTATCTAAATACAATAGGCACATTATCCTACTTAGCACAATATGCAACACTTGACCTCTAATTGCCACGAATATGTAAAAGCTAGGTTTAGCTTTGAGTTCATGCAATGCCGGTGGAATGGCATAAAAACAATAGAAGAGTAAATTTTGCACTTCTCAAATTACAACCCACACTCCACATTAACTTTTTTGGTATATGCATTTATAAAAAGACAAGACACAAGTTGCTAAAGACAAAAATTTAGTTACCAAATTAATAGGAAAGAAGGAGTGTGGATTGTAAATGGGAGTGCAAATTTCATTTCCCAAACAATATATATATCAATACTTAAAGATATGAAATATTTGGGTTTATTCAACCCCTACAAAAAAAAGAGAAATGACATGGGAATGGACACTAACCACGTCATCACTAGCTGTAATTGAGGAAAAATGCATCAAAGGCGAAATTCGAAATCTGCTTATATAGATCAGTAAACTTTATCAAAGCTCAGAACAAACGAAGGTATGAGTCTTATATCGTTCGAAAGCTACGGATGTCTAGTTTTCAGATCTTTTTACGGTTGTCTATATCTAATTATTGGATGATGGTATGACTATTAACAGGTGAATATGATTTTCAACGCGACTCAGATATGAAGGGTGCGTCGTGCTCATTTTTTCTTTGACTTATTTTGTCCTAGCTACTCGGTTTTTGTTATTTGATAAGATTTTTAACAACATTGCACGCACCATTTGTCTTAGACGCGCCACACAAGAATGAGTGTTTAAGAAAAATACACTTTAGTGTGCCTTGTTATAATAGGAATATGAATATGAGAAAATAATCTCATATTGTAGTAGAATTCCTATATATTGTAGAATTAAGATTCCTCATTGATACCTTAATAGAGGCTCGATCAATGAATACGATACATATTAGGATTCTCACAACGTACGTTTTGTTATCTCTACGTTTTCCTTCAAAAATTTAAAAAAGAAAAGAAAAGAAAGTAATAGCAACTAATATCATAAAAATAAAATTCTCTAACCAAAAAATCAAAATCAAAATGAAATTTGCCCGCTTTCGTCTGCTTTGAAAATTGTTTTCGATATGAGTATTCCTGCAATGATTAAAAGCTGAGCCGACGTGTTGCCATAAATTCCCATGCCTAAACCCTAAAACCAGGTCCAAAACCACAAGAACAAAAAAAAAAAAAAACACAAAACAAAACATATGCACAGGTTTCAGAGAACCAAACCTTCCACCTTTCGTCGTTCTCTTAGAATGGGTGGCTGTGATTCTCGGAGCTCTCTTGTTCTGCGACCTACGGGCTACCCATGGCCGCAGTGGCTTTCGGGTGACGACCGGGTGTGTATGCCAGCGGCACGATGGTTTTTGGCTCGTGTGTGCGGGATGCAGAGCTTCTCTGGCAACGATGTGCATTTGGAAGAGATCTCGTGGTGGAAGGATGCTGCCTTCGGGGATCTGGAAGGAAGTGAGGGTGTTTCCGCTGTTGCGGTGGTCAATAGGTCACCAAAAACAGCGATGGGTGGAGGGAAGACGAGATCTCGATGGCGGCCCTTCCTAGGGTTACCGTGTTGTGCTGCAGCGGAGGGAATGGCTGCGAAACTGTGGTTCGGTCGTCCATCAGCTATGGTGGAGGAGGTTTGGGATGATGTTGGCCTTCGAGTGGGGTTCAGCCATCAGAAATTGAGGCCGCCGGCAATGTTGTTGCTATCGGTGATGAAGGCGGTGATGGTGTCTGGCTGGAGCTTTCTTGGATCTGGGTTCTGCTTGATAGGAACTGGGTTTGGGACTCCTTGTCTGGTCCCGTTCTCAAACTTTGCAAGTGGGCCTGGCTTAGTGATGATGAGGGTGGTGAGTCCACTCCATTAGTAGAGGAGTGATGTAGTCCGCTCGGCATTACTTGGTTTTGGAGCTTTAGTTAACTTGGGTTGTGGAGGGGTACACCATGGAGGTCTCTAGGCCCTAAGCTCCTATTTTGACTCCCTTGGACGTGTGTAATGTCCTTAGCGATCGAGTCAGTTTTTATTTTGTTCAGTCAATTTATTTCTTTGAGTCATTTAGATTTTTGTTAGTTGGATTTCTTTTTTTAGGTTGTAGTATCGAGTCTCTAAGCAGTGGATATAATTGAGGGTCACTCGTGACCTTCAAAGCTTGATCTTGTAAGATCATATGATGGATTATTCGTTCACGGGAGTACCATCCCTTTTTCTTAAAAAAAAAAAAAAAAAAAAAAAAAAAAAAAAAAAAAAAAAAAAAAAAAAAAAAAAACTTTCCACCTTCCAATCCAAAATAATAAGAATCTTCTTAAATCCATTCCCGCTCCAAACAATGAAGCAAGATGACCATCCCCACAAGCCCCTCATCACCTTTTCCCGCAGACCCCAAAATAGGAACAACCCCCAAGCTACTGCTGCTGCTGCTCAAACCCTCCACCCAATTCCCTTTGTCCCTGCGAAAGCTCTCAACTTGCAGCCTCATCACGACCTCCTAAAGCGCCTAGTCCTCTAGGAATTTCTCCACATCCACTTTGATCCGGGTTTTCATACTGATCTCATTGCCCAACTCATCGCTAACTATAGCCCTCAGGGCCGGTGTAGCTACGTTGGTGACGTCAGGGTTAGTGTCAGCCGTGCTGATTTGGGGTGTGCATTGAAGCTTCCTGTTGTTGCGGTGACATCGGAGAAGAATGTGGCTAGAGTAGTTGAAGGAGTCGATATGTTTTGTTGATAATTTGGTAGGGAATTGGGTTCTGTTGAAAGAGGATGACATGTGGGAGATGCCCAGCGAAGTGATGGAATTTAGACCAAATTTTTCTTCGTCGGCTAATTTAAATTTTCGTCGGCTTTAGTCAACTTTAAATGACGAAATTAAAATTTCGTCGTCGGAATAATTTTTTTCGTCGGCTATAGTCTGTGAACTTAAACCGACAAAATTTTTAAAAGTTTAGCCGACGAAAAATATAATTTCGTCGGCTAAAGTGCCTTATATTTGCAGATCTAGACAACAACTCATCTGGGAAAAAAAAAACTATACGTAGATCCTTCAAACGCAAAAAAGTCGTGAAATAAGATATGACCAGAATGGTGAAATACGTCTACAATTGTAAAATCACGGTATTCTGGTAAAGTCTCGGTGCCGATAGTTGCGGTCAATGCAATTTACCCTTATTATTCACTATGCTGTAGATTTGGCATTCGGTGTCCGATTGACTATTGTGATACCTTTACGGAAGCGTAACGGCCCTACGAGTCAAACTCATTGCTATTGCCATGACATATGAGCCTTTTTGGCCATCCGAGTCCGTTTAGGGCTTCAAAATGTAGTTTTCTTATTTTCGATTAGAGTTGACCGTTTCGATCGAGCCCTTAACGTTGTGGAATCCAGTTAAATTTTTTTACCATAGACATCTTTCGTCATAATGATCATATCTGACGGTTGAATTTTGGTTTTTAAATTTTAGTCATCGGAATCATGTGTCTTACTATTTACCGTTATTATTCCCTATGGGGAGCCCTATCGTCGGAAGGTAAATGTCTCAAAATTTTTATATGGGCAGTTGCGTCTCATCTACAAGAGAGTTTTTCGTGTGGAAGGTTTGACCAAACTACGTAATATAGAGGGAGATATGAGCGTTTTCGTGTGATAAGTAACGATGGATTAGGGCTGACCGTTTCGATCGAGCCCTTAACGTTGTCGGATCCAATTGAATTTTTTACCATAGACATCTTTTGTCATAATGATCATATCTGACGGTCGAATTTTGGTTTGTGAATTTTAGTCATCGGAATCACAACGTGTCTACTAATGTTGTATAACTTGTTTAGTAGGTTATACAACTTTGTGAACCAACTCTACATAGGAAGCAAAATTATCAAAAATCTCGTGAAATAAGATGTGTTCATAATGGTGAAATACGGATATGGTTCAAAAACCTCATAAATCGGGTAACGTCTCGGTGCCGATAGTAGCGGTCAACCTTATTTACCGTTATTATTCCCTATGGGGAGCCCTATTGTCGGAAGGTAAATGTCTCAAAATTTTTATATAGGCGGTTGCGTCTCATCTACCTGAGAGTTTTTGGTGTGGAAGGTTTGACCAAACTACGTAATATAGAGGGAGATATGAGCGTTTTCGTGAATTTATAGACTTTAGCCGACGAGGTATTACAAAAGTCGTGGCTAAGGTCAAAATTTTTTTGGCGGTAAACCAAATTCGGAGGAAAATTTGAAAGGACTTTAGCCGACGAAAATATATGAAAAGTCGTCGGCTAAAGTCGAAAAAAAATTTGGCGGCAAACCAAATTTGGGGGAAAATGTTCAAAATTTTCAAAGGAGTTTAGCCGACGAAAATAAAGAATTTCGTCGGGTAAAGTTCTTTATATAGGAGTTTTACCGGAGATGGATGGTAAGTAGTCTGCTCCAGCGCCTACCCAGCTCCTCCCTCAAGAAGAGGTTAGTTTTCTTGAGGTTAAAGTTTTGTGTTTTTTTGAGTTTTGAATATTGGGTTTTGGAAAGTTGTGAGTTTTTGGTGTGGGTTTGTTAAGTGTGATTGAATGTTGATGTTGATGCAGGCTGAAGTTACTGGGTCTGTTAATGCTGATGAAGATAACCGGCCGGAGTTTCAGTTGAAGAGATATGATTACTTTGGTTATGGTGAGGACTTTGGAATTGGAGATTTTTATATTTTGATTTAATTGACATGTTTAGGCTTAGAATTGAGCTTCGACTTCTTCTAGAAAGTTGTTCGAAATGTTGAGAGGAAGATTCTGTTAAATTTTGGTGGTAATTGGAGGTGGCTGAAAGTTTCTGCAGTTTTTTTTTTAAAACCAGCAACTTTAGCCGACGATATTTAAATATTATATTCGTCGGCTATAGTATTTTTTAATTTTAGCCGACGATATTTAAATACTATATTCGTCGGCTATAGTATTTTTTTAATTTTTTTATAATGTTTAGCCGATGAATTATGGCATGTTTCGTCAGCTAAATTCTTCTAAAGCCGATGAAACAGACTATATTTCGTCGGCTATAGTTATTTTTTAAATTTTTTATTACACACTTTATCAGACAAATATTTTAATTTTTTCGTCGGCTAAAGTCTGGGAAAAAAACCGACGACATGTTTTTCGTCGGTTTAACTGTGGGACTATAGCCGACGACGTCTTCTTTTTTCGTCGGCTAAAGTCATCGCCGACGACCTTTTCCTGACGAAATCTTAGCTGACGAATTAAGCTAACAGGCCGACGAAACTGCCTCTGCTTTTGTAGTTGTTTGAGTAAAGTCTCAGTGTGAGGCATTGTTTTTGTTAGAGGATGAGTTGAAGGAGGAAGAGGAGAAAGAGAGTGGTAAAATGGATGATTTTAGGGGAGGCAGATGTATTAGATTGTGTCTTGGGCAACAAGATGTGTGGAGAAATGCTATAACGAGGAACAAAATAATGATGTTGAGGGAGAAAATATGGATGCTAGGGAAGAAAATGTGGAGAAATGAATGTTGAGGGAGAAAGTGTAGAGAAAGTGAAGTTGACCACGAAAATAGTTAGAAAGTTGATGTTGAGGTAGAAAATGTAGATGAACTTGATGTTGAGCTAGAAAATGTGGAGAAATTTGATATTGAGCAGGAAAATGTGGAGGAAAAAGTTGATTTTGAGCAAAGAAGTGTTGAGAAATTTAATATGAGCAAGAAACTATGGCGGACCTTGATGTTGAGCTGGAAAATGTGGACATATGTTAGCCAAAAAGTCACCTTCAAGTATAAAGGGTACAAGTAATAGTATAGAGATTTAAGAAAGGTTGTCGAACCCACGAGGATTGGATTCCTTTCACTAGCTAGGGTGTTAACCTTAAGAGAGCTAGAATATGCAAATGTACAATCATAAACCTAAACACACAAGGAAATCTAGGCTCATGGTGAGTATGTGCATTATGGAAGTAGTGATTTGATTTTGTTTTGAAGTTGTGAACTAAACCAAACTACAAGCTCAAATGTAAACTAAATTACTCTAAACTAAACTAGTAGTCTAATGAATGATGTTAGGATTCCAATTGTCTACTATTAACCTCTTTTGCAAGTATTGATGCAAATCACTATGAATTATGCTAAGCTAATCAACCAATTTCTCTCCTTGCATCCCTCTCGGATATGACAAGGGACATGCTCTTTTTGTGGTATCAAGAAACCCCTCTCGAGTGTAGTACTTAACTACTTAAGTCATGCATTTCAATCTGATTAGGCATCTAATGCATTATCCTAAGTGCATAAAGTTTGGAGATGAAGAAACTATGCAAACCAACCAAGCTTATCTCTAAGTGATTGTAATTCACAACCCCTACATGCACACCTAGTGTTCTTTCATGCTTTAACATTCAAAGGTTACCAAGCTCTAAACATTATCATGTCATGGCAAACACACATATTCAAAGTGATAAATTCTAAGCATATACATTCAACTCTTGAACTAGCATGTAGGAATGTTAACTAAATTGTATCACATCTCATTATAGTATCAATCCATACAAGATTGGTTAGGGCTTTCAACCCTAACCCTAACAAGGTACTACTCACTCATAATTACATAAACAAATTCCATAACCAAATCAAACATCAAATTGAATATGAAGTAAAAGGGATAGAGTTGGCTTAGTGGTGTGTCGATTTGTCCCCAAGCTCACGTCTTTGTGGTGGCGGTGATGGTGATGGTGTGATTCCCTCTCCTTCTTGCTCTTGAAGATTTGATGATGAAATGTAGTGAAGCTAGATCTATGATTTGTGTGAATAGGTGGAATGGATGGAGAAAATGATAGAGAAAAGAGAATGGAGAAATGGTGTAGTAGTGGTGGTGTTAATGGAGGTTTGGGATTAGAGATAATGGTGGTGATGGAGGATATGAAGTTTTGTGGGTGAGGTAGAGGAAGAAAATGAGTTTAGATTTTAGGAGAAGGAGATGGAGGTTTTTGGTGGAGAGAAGGTAGAGAAAAAGTGAAATGGGTGGACAATGGTGTTGTGACATGAAGGGATGCTTAAATAGATAGAGAAAGAGGAGTGAAAAGTGGAGAGAGAGAGAGAGAGAGAGAGAGAGAGAGAGAGATAGAGATAGAGAAGCAAAATCAGCTCTCCCTTTGCTTCTCACGTATGGAGCAATGTTCTCACGTATGGAGCAATGTGGTGGAGTGAAAATGTGAGTTTTGGTCATTAAAGTAGGGGGGACAAACATGTAAGACGTTGAGTGTGGGAAATGATGAACGAACATGGTGATTAACCCCTACAAATACAAAGCATGTTCTTGATGGAGATTATGAATGACTAATGGGCAAAAGGATGAGTGAGCATAATGTGGGAAAAGAGAGAAAAGTAACGGAGTTGGTTTCAAACCAAAAGGTTAGGGATTTGGTTATGATGGAATGATGATGAATGAGTGTAATAGAATATGTATAATGTCACTCTTCCTTCTTCTTTATGAACATGGCCCAAAAGTACATGGCACCATCAAAAGTGGTGGTGAGCCGCCATTTGTGCCGCCAAAAGTGGTGATTTGCCGAAATCTGAGATTTTACATTTTGCTCCACATTGGACCGTCGACATTCTTTGTAGCTCCGATTCTCCACTTCTAGGCCAAAACATGATGTTTCCTTTACTCTTGCATTATTCCTAAATAAAACAATAAATGATTTAGAGAAACCTAAAATGAACTCAAAAACAAGTTAAAATCCATATTTAGAGGTATACATATATATGTAAATTATGGTCTAACAACATAGTTGATATTGAGCTAGAAAATGTAGAGAAAGTTGATGTTAACCAAGAAAATGGAGAGAAAGTTACAGGTGAAAAGCTGCTAGTTGATCTTGATGAGGATGAAGATATAACAGATATCGAAGAATATAAGGAGGAAAAGCCTAGCCACTGGCTTTTAGTTGGGAAGGAAAATTTAAGGGAACCTTATTTGCGGCAGTGTAATCTTGATGGAGTCAGGGATTTAAGTTGTGCAAATGAGAGAAAAAAATTATATGGAGTTGGGAGAAGAAGATGATGATGACCATAAAGAAGAGGAACAAGATGATCAAGAGGGAGGTATTAACCTTTCGACGAAGGGTTTTTATTTGGAGGGTTTGTCTTCAGGAAGACTTATACATGTAATGGAAGTGGGCCATGTCCCTCTGAGCTCTGGTATGCCAATGGATGATCATTTGGCCACATATTTTCCTTCGTCAAGGTGGGACTTGAAGCTTCCTGGAACTTATTCTCATTCAGTTAGCGGTCACAAAAGAGAGTTTAGCCATAAAAATGATAATTCTCATCATGGTCTCAATAGTAATAAGAGGCTGAGGACTAATGGCCAATGACATAGTAAGATGCCGGAGGACTTGGACACGTGTATGGAGCATGTACAACAGTGGATGGTAAAAACAAAGGATATACAACAGTGGATGGAGAAAGCAAGGATGATGTATGTGGTAAAAGAAAAGGAGTGTAAAGAGTCTAATATAAACCAACAGCTTTTACTAGTAGAGTTGCAGAAAAAGGATGAGTTCATTGAGCACTTGCACAAGGCCAGGATCGAAGTGCAGCAGAAGAGACAAACTGAGAAGTATAGGTTTGAGCACGAGGTTAATTTGATGCAAAATCTCTTGAAAGGCTATAGGAAGGCTATAAAGGCAACACAAAAAGCATTTGTTAAATATAGAGCACGCACTTTACAGGGTGATGAGCCACTCTATAGGGATGTTCCTGGTTCTGGGGGTCTTGTTTTTAGTGCTGGGGAACTAAAAAAGCTTCGCTTAAAGCAAGAAGAAGAAGAGAGGATGAAGTGACTGGCAATTGAAACAAAAATTAAGAGCTTTGAAGCTGGGTGGATTAGCAAATTTGAAGGACACCACAAGAGTATTGAAATAGTGAGTAATAGGTTGTTGGATGTGGAGAAGGGAGTGAAATTTCTTAATGAACAGCTTACATAAAGGAGGATTTTTGCAGAAACAGCAAAACTTACTCCAAATGAATCATGAGATGCTCGGTGAGTCATCAATTTGTTATTAAAGTTCATACGTAAAGCAAGTGCAACTTTTATTAGTATTGAATCGCTATTATGTTATGATACAGTGTTAATCCTAGTTTTATTTGTGGAAATGTGATGCTGATTTAATCTTGTTATTCACCATGGTTACTTGAATTGATCACCTAGTAGATTACGACTGTACCAGCCTGTCCCTTGACCTATTGATTCGGTCGTATCCCTATTTGACATTGAACATTTTTATACATCATGTCCACCATGTAAAAATTTTATCAGGAATTACAGTGCGGCATCATTATCATATGATGTCTCTGTATTTGCTGCCAATTATGTGCTCTGAAATTTATGAGTAATCTAGTAGCTTACAGAGCAACTCCCAAGTAGAAGGAAAAGTTTTACCCATGGAATAGTTTTCCAGTATTATTATTAGTGTTTTAGCTGCTTTAACTGTATAAGGCACCTTCTGCTAATAATAGTATATACGGTGCCCTGTTTCCAAAATATTTTTACCCAGTGTATGTGCTTCCATGTGTGTAATCTATTCTTCTTGTGTTCCTTGAAAGAGAATTATGTTCGATGTAAAATCATTGTTTCATTCACCTGCGGGACTTTGTTTGAAGATTTTGAAACTGTTAGATAATTTTCATTCATGCAACTGGTATTAGATTTTAGAGGAAAATTTAGCAACGGTCCTTAAACTATTGTCTTACGGCTAATTTGATACCCAAATTTTAAAAAGTATAAATATGATACCCAAACACTCGATGTGATACATCCGTCAATTTTCTTAACAGTTCCGTTATATTAATGACGTGGCTAGCATATATCAGATATAAAAACTTTTTATCAAGGGCAAATCAGTCTTTCACTACTAATCCCTACTTAACAAAAATAAGGGTTGACCTTCTCTAAACAACAGAGACTTGACCTTCTCATCTCTTCCCGATAGTCTAGATCTGGATTCCTTTAATCCTTTCAATGGACTCAGATCAGTCTTTCACTGCTAACCCTTCAATCTCCAACCTCCCTCACCTTCCATCTGTAAAATCCAAAAGAAATTCCACCCAAAATTAGTGAACTAGAAACAAAAATTCACGTTTTGAGAATAACCGATCGAATTCGTTTCGAGTTCGAGGCTTACGTATTGTGAATGATGCAGTATGTCGAACTGTTGTTGCCGGATTCGTAGAGAGAAGTCCTCGCCGAGAAACAAGAATGAGGTTGTTGTAGTTCTTGTGGTGATGATGTTATGGGAACGAGGGTTCCACCATCAGATGGTTCGTCGAAGCTATCGGGTAAGAGAAGATTTTTCGGTTTGGGTATAGGAGGGGAGTTGTTGTTCATGTGGAAATTCGGCTCTGATTCCATCATGGATTTCCTTTAGGTCGTCGGTCAATACTGTGATTCGGTTCTTGTCATTGGCTGGAACTAGAAGTATAGGCGTTTCTCGACCCAGACTAGTTATATATGGTAGAGCTCTACCTCCATGGAAGGTTTAAACATGTTCTATTGATGAAGAACCGAGATTAAAAGCAGAGGCTTGCTCTAGATTGAGAACAACTGTGTGATTGCTGAAAGCCTGATTCCAAGTCAATGTTGGCGGTTAGGGTTCAGTGCAACCATGGCTAGTGGGGTTTCAACTTTGATTACTATGTCTTTGGATACCATCAAGAAAAGGCTCCAAGTTTTGGATGGAGAGGAAAATGGGTAGCGAAGGCCGTTAACAATAATGCAGACTGAAGAATTTGGTTAAGAAAAGAGGGTTTGGTGCATGTTATAGTGGACTAGGGCCAAGGTGGGCATCAATGGCTATGTCCGCACAACCATGGTCACTACTTATGAGTTCCTCAAACAGATGTCGACTAAGAACCAAGTGAGCTGAGAATTCGATTTAGAAAAACTCATAAGCAATGGTTTTTCTTTCGTTTATCCTTTCAAATCATTTTTACATATATCCTTGTAGTATTGACATGCTTATCATCTCAGATATGTAATTTTTGTATAATATACCATTCTTTTAGAGTTTCCTCTTTTGCCGAAAAAAAAAATATGATTGTTGAATTTATAAAGCAATGGTTTTTCTTTCGATTATTCTTTCAAGTAAAAACAAAGAGAAGAAAATGAAATATAAAAATAAATTAACAAAACAAAAAGGGTAAATAGGTCATTAAACTTGTTTTTTGTCTTTATTTGATTGTCAAGACACTAAACAGTTTTGTTAAGAAAACTAACAGATAGTATCACGTCCACACTACATTGATACTTTCTAAAGTTTAGGTATCAAAGTGGCCTTGGCACAATATTTTATGGACCGTTGCTAAATTTTCTTTAATCACTTCTTAATCTGTTTGTTGTTTAATGCAGGTTGGGTCGTTCACTGTTCAGTTCTACAAATTTAATTTAGTGGCATGTAAATCAAGAAAGGTCAACTTCTTTCACACTAACTTTTGACTAGTAGCGAGCTTTATATTACAGGTCATCTAGTTTAGGGGATTTTCCAAATCCTAATGAGCGACGAACAAGTTATTTGTATGCCTCCATTTAATTATTGTAATATATATGCTAATGAATCTTGGAAGATCTGTAGTTTATGTTATGCTACTTCGTTCTCCTGTCTTGATCAGTTGTTGGTCATTAATCTACTAGTAGCTGAATCTCCTGTAGTTTATACTTGATGATCACATATGCCTCAGACTGCTTTTGGTCAGCCTTCATGCTCAATCTATATAGTTTTTAGATACTTTTGTCACTTGTAGGGCTGGGCTCGGGCCCAAACCGACACCAATTTTACAAGGACCAGGCCCGAACCGGTCAATCTTCCATCGGGCCCATTTTTTTGTCAAGAATTCTTAGGACCAGCAAGAACCGGGCTCGTCCCGCTGGGCCTTAGGTCTTGTTGGGCTGGGTTGTGGGCCGTAGAAATCGGACAAAATAATGTCGAAAATATGGGAAAGAGAGGGTTCGAACCTCTCACCTCCCACATGAACTCCAAAGCAAGAACCACTACACCAACTCGCGCTCGCGCTACTAAATATTATGGTACAAAACTTTTATATATTCAGTCATGTTATGACATACGAAAGAAATAATAACCAAAAGTTCAAGAGAGAGGATTCGAACCTCTCACAGTACCCGAATAAAATTCGATGCGAGTTCCATTACGCCAACTCACTATTGTTGTTAGTTCAGTACACATCTACAATATATTCGCGTCTTAGTTCAAAGATTAAAATTTAGCCAATGCCCAGATCTCGTTTCCTTCTCCTCTCACCTTCTCTCACTCAAGTCTCTTTTGCTTCGATCGACTTCCGTCCTTCTTTCACGTTTCCAGTTCATCTTTTTCTTCTCTTCTTTTGTTCTTTCTCTTCCCTAATTGGCCATTACCCATCAAATCAACAAAAGATCATCATCAAATTTTCCTCATCACCAGAATTAATGGCAGCCCAGAATAAAAGAATATTGTGGATCCTTATCCACTAGCGATCCAAATCAAAAACCAAACACTCATAAATTGAAACATGAACTAAAGTAAGATAAAAACTAATCTAGATTTTAGAACCAAATTTCAAAATGAGCCCAGAATCTTATTTGAATAGTTGAACATTCTTGGCTCTAACATAAGGAGTGTCACCAGGCTAATAGAAGTTCTTTGGTTTTGTATGATACTAGAAGGTGTCCTGTGAAGGAGATCGAAACAGAGAGTTTGATGTTACTCAATTGAGAGAGAGATGAGAGGTTGTGACGTAGTCTCAAACAGACTACTAGTTGCTACCCTTGGGCTCTCCGGCCATAAATTTTTTTTGATATCAGAGACCTGGGCCCGGATTGAATCGCCTGGGGACCGGACTGGCCTGGTTTTTTTTTCTTTCTCAGGTTTTATGCCCACCCCTACTTGTCAGGTCTTGTTTTCTGTTTTTCGAATATTTGCTTCCTATAAATCTTAAATATTAAAGAAAAAATAAAAAACAATTTAAAGAAAAGGTGATGGTCTTTAAGCATATTTTGGAATGGAGGATGTTGTTACTCATAGCTGGACATTTTAGTGCTGATGCACTTCTTGAAGTGAGAATAAGATTGGGGCCAACAAGATCCACCACTTCCTAAAATCGTAGTTAGAGCCTTTCTCAGCAATGGTAGTCCTGAAACCATAGCTTGCTGAACAAGTCTTGGTAAGTTTTGAATCTCTCCCAATTTGAACATGACGGCAATTGGTACTCTTTCTTGTTTTTGATTGATGATGTTTACTTGATGCTTTGCTACATTTAATTCTTCTTCTTCTTTTTTTTATTGTTTTAGAATTTTGTAGTACTGCCATGACTGAAGTTTGGGATTGTTCCTGCAAGTGTGGCTGCCAATTTGAGTTTGTATGGTATAAATTTGGATTCTTTTAGTTCATTATGATATTGAAGTTCTAATCATTGTTAGTTGAATTAACATGTACATGTTTACTTTATTTCTTATTGTGATGATCATATAGATTATGTAGTAATACAGTGCCATTTTGATTAAGTTGAATTTGCTTTTTTGAAAGGGTAGTGCCTCTGAGATCTCATTTCTTTGTTTTAAATGCAAAAAATTTATGTTGCACTTGGTTAAAAGAGGGACACCTTAATCTGTTCAAAGCCTCCACAATTTCATTGCTTTGGTTCTCTTCTCATAAAGTTGACATGTAATAAAAGATGCAAAGTAATCATGGACGCCATTTCGTATACTTCAATCATTCATGCATTGTGTGAAGCTGGAATGGTTGTTGAAGCCTGGGATTTTCTTGCTGAATTGGTTGATTGAGGGCCAATACCCAGATAATATACTTGTAAATTAGTCTTTAATGCATTAAATTTGGCTAGAGATTAGAGAAGTGTGCTTGATGGTGACCAGTGTATAAAGAATTGAAGTCTATGCAGGGCAAATATAAATAGATGATGAAGGTGAAGGTAACGACTCGCTAAGGGCATGATAGCACAGAGGAGACTTGATGTTATGAAAGAATCTGGATAAGAGGTAACCCTGTCAAAAGTTCTGGTGTCCGCGAGTTTGCTATTGATTAGATATCAGGTTCCATGAACCTTTGAGCATACAGAGTTGGAGACTTGGAGATGAACAATTTGAGAGCAACCTGCTATCATTTTAAGTTTCTTTTTTTATCATATAGATTTGTGTAACAAAGAAGACAAAAACATAGGAACCTTACCATTTTTGTGATGAAGTTATGATCCTTATTGTATTGTATCACAAGAATACATGGGCGCGCGCAAGGCACTCTTATTTAACTAAAACATATTTGTGAGCCTGCACTAGCCAAAGGTGAGTTGGTACTTGGGCTGTTTGTTAGGGGAGAAGATACCAAAATGTTTCTCAATTTCTGCACCGTCCTTGAGGTTTTCATCAAACATGGCAAACAGATAAGTTTCGATAGCTCCATTTGGTCTCTTAGGAGTCCCGGTCTTCACATGATTGATCAAATTGCTGTAGTAAGTTCCTGCATTACCATTAGTTGCAGCATCACTACCTTCAGATGGCCAACCACTCTCGGATACAACTATCGCCATATTGGAAGCCCCTGCTTTTTCAAGAGCAGAGTAATGAGTGTCCAAGATAGCATCAAAGATGTTCTGGTACCCATTACTACCATCCTGTACTACTACCCCTGGTGAAGTGAACAAGGCATATTCTAGTTTTATGTTAGCAGGGTCACCAATATAGGCGAAGTAGGGGTATATATTGACAAGAAGTGGTGCTCCATTGTTGCCCAAAAAGGTGATTATTGGGGTAATGAATGCATTCGCAGCACTGCTGAATGCCCCGTCTGAAGGAGGGAAGCTAGGGTCCAAAAGAGTTGTATCTATTGCTGTTGACACTTTGATTTGGCCTTGAAGATTAGCGGCTGTTACTGCATTCTGAATATTCTGTATGGCAGGAAGAAGATATTGAGCTTCTGCAGCATCAGGGTGTACTTCATTTCCAACGGCAATGTATTTGAACTTGACATCAGCCGAGTAGGGTTGCACATTTTTCTGGACCCAATCTGTAGCTGCTGCAGCATCAGTAAGCGCTTGCAGGTTGTTGTTGAGGATGGTGACCATGAGTTCTATGTTGGAACCTCTAAGGGCTTCCAAGGTTGCTTGGTTTGGCTCATAAATCCTCATCCTTCCAATTCCATTGCTTTTGTACAAATCAACAACTTCTGTATCAGAAGGTAAATTGTTGCCGTTTCGTCCATAGCAGACACCCGCAGATTGTGCACCTGAAATGAGCATGTAACAAAACTGATCAGTAGCAAATCTCCCTGCTTAATTTGGTAGAAGTGTTCAAACCCCGCCTGGTTAAAAGAGTTAACAATGGCTACATGCAATTATGATATAATTATGGAAAAGGTCATAACTACATAATATTCCCTGTGACATATGTTACACTATATCCAGCAAAACCATTGTCTAATGCAATACAGGATCGAAAACAGAAAGACAGACCTGTTATCTGTAGAGCAGGCATAAACAGAACAAGGAGCAGCAATATGGGAGCTATGAAGGTATTTTTAAGTGTTGCGTAGGAAAAAGCCATGAGGAAGAGGAAACAAGAAATAACAAACTGATCTATATAATTCTTGCTACATTGAGTCTAAGATCCCTGCACACCATTATATAGTATTGGATTATACTTATTCTAGAGTAATATTATAGCTAGAATGCCCGAAGTGATCATTACCAAGTTGGCAATTACAGATATATATGAACCCGTCAATCACTCCAAGGATTAGTGATATCTATATGGGACTAATGCATTGTCTGCATTCGCAATTTCATTGTTGAAAAGTCATCATCATTAGGTTAGTTTGAAGCAGATGGTCCAGAGCTGCAGGAAGCCAATGTGTTTGCTAGTCCAAGATTGGTCCACGTCTGTAAATTCAACTGAATTGAAGGACCCGTTTCTCTCTGCGAGTTTTTGTCTTGATTGCAAAATTGACCCAGCCAGTTCTAATCTCTGGCTTCCAATTTTCCACAAGGTCTCGTAGTAGCGTATGTATCTTGAAGTGCTCATGGGTTTGAAATTTGGTTGAGGCTTCTAGTAATTGTTAACTGCAAGTCTTGATTATGGTAACTCGATGGAAGATTGGCTATTATCGATATACGATAATTAATTTCAAGTATTGAATTTGGTCAGGACCATAATTTATGGTAACTCGATTCGATGTAAACCGTGACAAATTTCGTCACAAATCAATGTAACCATCACAATTTCAGTCACAAATCGATGTTAACCGCGACAATTTCCGTCGTGATGTTTGTCCCTTTATTAACCACGACAATATTTCGTCGTAATACCGTGACTTGTCAAACCGTCACAAATTTCAACTTTGATATGAGGGGTCCAAATTCCTCACATCAACCCATGTTATAAGAAAGGTGGGGGTAGAAGAAGGCTACAAAACCCGGCTATGAAATTAAAATTCAAAAGCGGCAACTTTTATAAAAGCTTACTTGCTAATTTGCTAAATAAACTGCGTGTAAAAGGAGTTGCCTTTGCAATTCTCATACGTACTTCCATGTGCGTGCAGAGAAGTTGCTCCTGCAATTCCATCGCGATCCGTCGTGCGAAATATTTCATGAAAAATATAAACATATGGTTAGTCATATTCACCATAATGTAAAACCAATTAAATAGTTACTACTGTAAATAAACTATTTTTACTCGTAGGGTAAAAAAATTACCGGAGGTGTAAATTTACCGTTTTGCCCCTCGTGCATTTTGTACGTTTTGGATCGGGTGAGAACGATTCAGGTTGAGCCTCGTTCGGGTCGCCGACGAGGGTGATTCGTCTATAGGCTGGGCGACGGCCGGTGCGGTCGGAGCAGCTCGGCTTAGCGGTCCGATCTGGGTTGGCGGATCGGATCATGGCAGTGGACAGAGGACTGGGTCGCGGAGAAAAGGTTCCCATGCGGGGGCAAAGCTGGGCGTTCGGGTTGCAAGAGCGCGGCGGTGACGGGCTGAGATGGGGCTCAGCTCAGGGCTGGGCATGGTAGAGTGCGCCGGCGAGGTGGGTTGGGGAACGCCGGAGGTGATGATGGGTGCCCAGATCATATTATCGGTTTTGAGAAAACCGTTGTAGTGGAACTGAAGGGACGCCGGCGGCAGGAGAGAAAATTTCAAAGGGGTTTTAGGGTTGTTTTTTTTTCGTTCTCAAACTCGGGTTAGATTGCAGTGCTGATAACGTGTTGAAGGAGAAAAGATAACGAGAATAATGGTCTACTCATTCATTGATAGAAAGGCATATTTATATGCATTACATAGAGTCTCCCGAAAGATCTAGAAGTTCTATCAACTATAATCTATTTTAATAAGGAAACCGGATTAACCAATCTTACGTGTATTAGGGCAAGACACATAACAGAAGGACGAAAACATAATTTCCTTAAACAATATCATATATAATCCTTAAGAGGCTTGAGGATTTATGCCATGGATTTGGAAGACACATACGCGAACAAAATCGCTGCAAAGTGCTTCTGCGTTTGTTTTTTTTTTTTTTTTTCTTATTTGTTAACTCATGGTTTTTTACTATAGTTAGGAGAGATTAGTTATTGTCCATTAGATTTTAATGAATTGATCCAAAGGCTAAGAGAGGAGCTTCGCACTTTAATTTAGAGTGAAGCTTCGCTTTGGATAAGAATTGTATACATATATATATATACACACACACAGTTCCTATCCAGAGCGAAACTTCGCTCTGAAATTAAAGTGTGAAGTTTCTTATTTGACTCATTTTTCAGTCATATTTCCACATCTCTATCGTTCAGTTTATTGATATTAATGTATAGATCATTCATGCAAAATTTTATTTGAATTGATAATCGTTTGGGTATCAAATTAGATTAAATCAACGAACGGACTATAAATCTGTCTATCAAGAACTGTTTGTATAAATAACGATTATGAAAACCCAAACGATCCTAAAATCAGATGAAACTTTACATAAGTGATATATGCATTAAGTTCTACAAACTGAACGGTGGAGATATGGAAATATGACTGAAAAATAAGTGAAATAATGAACTTCACACTTTAATTTCAGAGCGAAGCTTCGCTCTGGATACATATATACATGTACATACACATAAGGAGTCAGTACCTCTAGCACAAGCAACAACAGTGAGGACAGAGATAAACTTTGGTTGTTAAAATCACTAATCATGGGTAGGCCGTAGGCATATAAATCTAACCAATAAGTCTCTTCTCACTGATCATGAGAAGAGAGATAAACTTACAAGATTTCTTCAAATTCTGAGGTTAAGTCCTCAAAATTTGAATTACAAGAATCTTCATCAAGATATTTTTTTTTTTGAATACAAGGGCTATACGACAGCTCTCACATCATAACCATTAATGAAACCTCAAAATACAAAAGGGGGAGAGGGACGTTGTGCCTAAACCCCACATTGTAAGAACACCCTAAATTAACATTATGCATGTCTACAAAATCTATGCATTCTAACAAGCATCATTTAGCAAAGAGTGTATCATTAGCTACTTTATTTGCATCATCATCAAGAAAATAGCATGACTAGTTTCTAAAATTCTTGTTGCATTATTTATGAGGTGTATAAAATCTGTAGCCTTTAGACTTTTCACAATATCCCACAACTAGTGTATGGCGGTTTTTCATCCCACCTTGTTACTCAATCTTGGTTTGGAGAATTCTATTTGATAGGCTCCCAAAGCCTGAAGGAGGTTTAGAAGAAAATAGCTCGGTAGATGATTCATGGCACTATTATGAATGGCATATGACCAATAGGATGGCAATAAATGTGCTTAGAAGAACTATGTTTGAGATTGTGAGAGAGGGGTCTGTAAAGGAATTTGAGGATGCAGTAAATTACATGGCTACTATAGCTGAGAATTTTGAAGAGAGTGAGAAGGCTGAAGGTGCTAGGCTGAGCAAGGAGTTCCATAAACTTCAATATAATGGAGCTGGGAGTGTGAGGGAGCATATTATGCATGGCGAGCTCAGGGATTTAAGGATGGGAGTTTCAGATGCACAACTGGTGCATGAAGCTTTAGATTCACTCCCAAACACATTCATAAGATTATCGAATTCTAAAATCTAAAATCTCTAAACCCTAAACCCTCGACGCACCTTTTGACTTTCCCTAGAACCCATTTCCTTCCAAAATTTCCAAAATCAAATCTTGCGGACCCATTTTCTCTTCTTATTTGAACATGGAAAACCTAAAATTTGATTCTGGGTATCACATTGATCATTCCATAAGAGTTTGAAGACTGTTGATGTGATTATCTGCTAACAAGAAATATTTTTAGTGGGCCACATACGTGACACTTCAGCAAACAGACAGCGCGGTGACGAAAAATAGCCTCCAACCTTTCTCCGGTAACGAAAATAAAGTTTGGGTACTACGTGTGGGACACTTTGACCGTGTCACACGAGTTTAGGGACAAGTATTGCTAAAACTTCATAAATTCCATTTCAAATAAAAAAAATACAAAAGGAAAATAAAAATATGACGTATGCTATTATCAAGGGTGTCGTCCTGAATCCCTTTCTCTCCTGTTCATTCTTCACTAGCTCGCACCCCAGTGCTTCCTAGGTTTTGTTCTCCTTTGATCTCCGAACATGGTAGTATGTCTCGGTTTGGATCAGGAGCTGCTAACAGAAGCCAGATTAGAGCTTTCTCCAAATCAATTACCAAGCACCCACCACTTCCTTCCAAGTTGGCTTCTTTCTGGGACAAGTGCTCAGACGCTTTCTCACTTAGAAAACTCCATGCTCGTATTCTTGATCTAGGCCTCGCCAACCATACCCTTCTCAACTGCTATCACAAGCTGTCAGAATCCACATGGAACTCAATCCTTGTTGGGTATTACAGAGCTGGTCATTTCGCTCAAGTCCTAACAAGGTACATTCATTTGAGGCGGCAATGGAGCATTGGGTTGGACAGTGCAGCCATTACGTTTGCTTGTAAGAGCTGTATTGAGTTGAATCATCTCCAATTGGGTCGAGGAATTCATGCAGATGCAGTCAAGTTTGGGTTGAATGGAAATGGATTTGTGGGTTCGTCGCTTATTGGGTTCTACTGTAAATGTGGGAGCATGGGCGATGCGCGTAAGGTGTTTGATGAAATTACTCACCCGGATGTTGTTGTGTATACTTCCATTATTACAGGGTACGCTCACATTGGTGATTTTCGGGCTTATGAGGCTTTCGGGATTGCTGTCCGAATGCAGAGGAAAGGTTTGCTTCCTAATAGGGTCACCCTGGTGAGCTTACTTCAGGCAGCTTCACAGTTGGACACACTGAAAGAAGGTCGGTCTGTCCATGGTTATGCTATTAGAAGAGGAATTGGTGGTTTTGATGAAGTTTTCGAGACAAGTCTCATGGACATGTATAACAAGTGTGGGGCACCTAAAATATCAGCCTGCATTTTTGGCAAAATGAAGAAAAAGACAATTGGTTTGTGGAATGTGATGATCGCAGGCTATCTTAGATCGGAGCAGCCCTTGGAAGCTTTTCGGTGTTTCTGTCAAGCGATGCAAGAAAAATATGTTCCGGATTTGATAACTTTCTCCAATGGGATTTTGTCTTGTGCTCACTTGAGTTATTTGCCTGAGGGAAAGAGTATCCATGGTCACATAATTCGTGTTGGTGTTAAACTTGATGTAGTAGCAACCACTTCTCTGGTCGATCTGTACTCCAAATGCCACAAGTTGATCCAAGCCAGGACATTATTTGATAGAATGGAGAAAAAAGATTCTATCTTTTACGATGTGATGATGAATGGTTATCTGCACAATTATTTTGCCAGTGAAGCTACGCACATTTTTCTGGAAATGGTTCAAGAGGGGATTCACCCAAACCTAGGTTCCATTTTGACTGTACTTTCTGCAACTTCGGAACTGAAAGACTTTAGAAAAGGCAAGTGCATTCATGGATATGTATTGAGATATGGATTTGATTTGAATGTTGAAATTGCCAATCAAATGATCTACATGTACTCAAAATTTGGATTAATAGTGTCTGCGAGTAAAGTCTTTAACAAGATAAGATATAGAGACTTGGTCTCATGGACTTCAATGATGATGGGTTATGTTCATCATGGGCATGCTGATGAAGCTATAATATTGTTCCGATTAATGCAAAGGGAGCAGGTGGAAGATGATACTATCGCGCTGTTAACTTTGCTTCAGGCACTTCCTCAGCTTGGAAGTCTGAATTTAGTGAAGGAAGTCCATTGTCACTTATATAGAGTTAATATAGACAGTGAGATATCTCTCACCAATTCTTTGATAACTACTTATTCCAAGTGTGGGAAGTTAAATATGGCTGCAAATCTTTTTGATCATGCAGTTAAATGGTGTCCGACTTCATGGAATGCAATGATACATGCATATGGGATGCATGGAAAATGTACGGAGGCCCTCATGATTTTTGAACAGATGAAAAGCAATAAAGTTGAGCCTGATGGGGTTACCTTTACATCAATACTTGCTGCTTGTAGCCATTCTGGCATGGTAAATGAGGGGCTGCAAGTCTTCAAGTCGATGGTTGAGGAGTTCTCTATAATCCCTTGTGAAGAGCACTATGGTTGCATGGTAGATTTATTAAGCCGAGCAGGATTGCTTGAAGAAGCATATAATCTGGTTGAATCCCTGCCGTCAAGGCTTGGTGATTCTACACTAGGCACCTTGCTTGCTGCTTGTAAGTTACATGGAAATACAGAGATGGGGGAGAATATAGGAAGGCGTCTCTTGGATTTAGAACCCAAGAATTCTAGTGCATTTGCCATGGTTTCAAGTTTATATGCAGAAGGTGGAAAGTGGGGTGAAGTGGTCAGAATAAGAGCCAGAGAAAAAGGGAGAGGTTTAAAAAGAACTCCAGGGTATAGTCTGATACAAGTAGATTAAAGTGAAATGTGGGGGTGAAGTAGTCAGAATTTCAGATAAGGGACACAGCAAAAGGGAGAGGTGTAAGAACTCCAGGGTCTAAGGTGTTTGAAATCTTTCTCCTAAATTAATTCACTTCAAGTCGAATAGGAGTTTTCAATTTGTTGTTGGCAATCCCATATTGCACAGTTGCATACTAATTCATTGGCAATTTGGTCTAGTTACATATTTATATTATAATTATATGACTGATCAACTCCTTACATTTTACTGTAGTATCAACACAGTGTTTCTCTTTTTCTCTCATACATTTGATACTCACTTCATGTAATTTCTGCAGATGGACTACATTAATACTTAACATACAAACTTTATGGGTGCTAGATAATCCGGTTGCAAGTGCATTGCAACAGGTAAAGACCTCTCGGATTCCCTTGCCTATTTCCAGGAAAAAGGTATATAGGTATGTTGTTCTGAAGGTCGACAAGATGTTGTATAATTCCTTAATGGTCTTAGCTAATCTTATTTTCTTATGCCTTTTTTCTTTTTCAATTATATTTGTGTAGAATTTAATAAGGCACAAGCATCTTCTAAAAGAACTTCGAATCTGGAACGATTCTTGCTAGAGAGGTGAATGGAATTTGCCTGACCAGGTATATAGAAGTTGTCCTTTTGCTGGAGTACATTAATGTGGTTTCATCAGAAACGAATTCTTATAAATCTGGACACTATGTAGTTGTATTCTTGCAGTTACAGCTAAAGGATAAATAGCACAATCTTATAATATTGTATCATTTTAAGCTAGTCTTAGTATGTTTATGATATTTTCTCTTCAAAATAACTGCCAGGGTATTTGGCCTCTGTAGGTAGTGATGGAGTGCTAGAAGGCCCACAAATATATTCAACCTATGTGCGGTAAGAGGCACCACAACTGATAGTCACAAATTCAGCAGGAAGTTCAAATTTATTAACAAAGATCAAGTTCAATACGGAATGATTATGATGAGAGTTTTAGATAATGATTAACAAAGGCATTTGCTGACTATAGAGCACACACTTTACAGGCTGATAAGCCACTCTATAGGGATGTTCCTGGTTCTGGGGGTCTTGTTTTGAGTGCTGGAGAACTGAAAAGGCTTCGCTTAAAGCAAGAAGAAGAAGAGAGGATGAAGCATCTGGCAATTGAAACAAGAATTAAGAGCTTTGAAGCTGGGTGGATTACCAAATTTGAAGGACACCACAAGAGTGTTGAAATAGTGAGTGATAGGTTGTTGGATGTGGAGAAGGGAGTGAAACTTCTTAATGAACAGCTTACAGAAAGGAGGCTTGCAGAAACAGCAGAACCTACTCCAAATGAATCATGAGATGCTCGGTGAGTCATCAATTTGTTATTAAAGTTCACACGTAAAGCAAGTGCAGCTTTTATTAGTGTTGAATGATGCTATTATGCTAATGCTATGATGTAGTGTTAATCCTAGTTTTATTTGTGGCAATGTGATGCTGATAGCATTTAATCTTGGTATTCACCATTGTGACTTGAATTGATCACCTAGTAGATTATGGCTGTAGCAGCCTTGTCCCTTGATCCTGTTGTATCCTTATTTGACATTGAACATTTATATACAATAATGTCCACCATGTAAAGATTTTATCAGGAATTAGAGTGCGGCATCATTATCATAATGGTGTCTCTATATTTTAGTGCTGTTGCACTTTTTGTGAGAATAAGATTGGGGGAAACAAGATCCACCAGTTCCTAAAATCGTAGTTAGATCACTTTTCAGCATTGGTAGCCCTAACCACAGCTTGCTGAACAAGTCTTGGTAAGTTTTGAATCTCTCCCAGTTTGAACATGACTGCAGTTGGTACTTTTTCTTGTTTTTGATTGATGATGTTTACTTGATGCTTTGCTACATTTAATTCTTCTTCTTCTTCTTTTTTTTCTTTTTTTTTTTATTGTTTTGGAACTTTTAGTACTGTCATGACTGAAGTTTCGTATTGTTCCTGCAAGTGCGGCTGCCTATTTGAGATTGTCTGGTATAAATTTGGATTCTTTTAAGTCATTATGATATTGAAGTTCTGATCCTTGTTAGTTGAATTGACATGTTCATGTTTACTTTATTTCTTATTATAATGTTCATATAGATTATGTAGTAATACAGTGCCGTTTTAGTTAAGTTGAATTTTCTTTTTTGAAAGGATATAGAGCCTCTGAGATCTCAATTCTGTGTTTTAAATGCAAAAAAATTGTACAAAACCTGCTGTTGCATACTTGCATTTATATAAAGGACGGACACCTTGATCTGTTCAAAGCCTCCACAATTTCATTGCTTTGGTACTCTTCTCATAAAGTTGACATGTAGTAAAAGATGCAAAGTAAAATAATGGACACGATTTCGTATACTATAATCATAGTTGTGTTGTGTGAAGCTGGAATGGTTATAGAAGCCTGGGATTTTCTTGCTCAGTTGTGTGAGGTTATCTATCCTTATTGTATTGTATTCGTTTCACAAGAATACATGGGCGCAAGGCACTCTTGTTTAACTAAAACATGTTTGTGAGGCTGCACTAGCCAAATGTGAGTTGGTACTTGGGCTGTTTGTTAGGGGAGAAGATACCAAAATGTTTCTCAACTTCTGCACCATCCTTCAGGTTTTCATCAAACATGGCAAACAGATAAGTTTCAATAGCTCCATTTGGTCTCTTCGGGGTCCCGGTCTTCACATGATTGATCAAATTGCTGTAGTAAGTTCCTGCATTACCAGTAGTTGCGGCATCACCACCTTCAGATGGCCAACCACTCTCGGATAAAACTATCGCCATATTGGGAGCCCCTGCTTTTTCAAGAGCAGAGTAATGAGTGTCCAAGAGAGCATCAAAGATGTTCTGGTACCCATTACTACCATCCTGTACTTCTACCCCTGGTGAAGTGAACAAGGCATATTCTAGTTTTATGTTAACTGGGTCACCAATATAGGCATAGGGGTATATATTGACAAGAAGTGGTGCTCCATTGTTGCTCAAAAAGGTGATAATTGGGGTAATGAATGAATTTGCAGCATCGCTGAATGCCCCATTTGAAGGAAGGACAAAGCCAGGGGGTAAAAGTGTTGTATCTATTGCTGTTGACACTTTGATTTGGCCTTGTAGATTAGCGGCTGTTACCACATTCTGAATATTCTGTATGGCAGGAAGAAGATATTTAGCTTCTGCAGCATCAGGGTGTACTTCATTCCAACGGCAATGTACTTGAACTTGACATCAGCCGAGTAGGGTTGCACATTTTTCTGGACCCAATCTGTAGCTGCTACAGCATCAGTAAGCGCTTGCAGGTTGTTGTTGAGGACGGTGACCATGACTTCTATGTTGGAACCTCTAAGGGCTTCCAAGGTTGCTTGGTTTGGCTCATAAATCCTCATCCTTCCAATTCCATTGCTTTTGTACAAATCAACAACTTCTGTATCAGAAGGTAATTGTTGCCATTTCGTCCATAGCAGACACCCGCAGATTGTGCACCTGAAATAATCATGTAACAAAACTGATGAGGAGCAAATCACTCTGAGACTCATCAGCTGACGAAAAACTATGTATGAAACGAGTTCAAGAGTTCAACAGTATGAAAAGTTCCTTGGCATCACGTTAGAAAGAGACACGGGAAGCAGATCATACACATTTTTCTTTGTAGAATTGTTCTAATCACCTGCATACCATCTAGTGGAATATATTTACTCAGTAAACCACAAATCTCTGCTTAATTTGGTAACGTGGTTAAAAGAGATAACAATGGCTACATGCAATTATGATATAGTTACGGAAAGTCTCATAACTACTAAATATTCCCTACTCTGTACGTTACACTATATCCATCAAAACCATTGTCTGATGCAATACAAGATCGAAAAGAGAAAGACAGACCTGTTATCTGTAGAGCAGGCATAAACAGAACAAGGAGCAGCAATATGGGAGCCATGAAGGTATTTTTAAGTGTTGTGTAGGAAAAATCCATGAGGAAGAGGAAACAAAACTAACAAACTGATCTGTATGTATTAACTCTTGCTACATTGAGTAAGATCCCTGGACACCATTATATAGTATTCTAGAGCAGTAGTATAGCTAGAGAAAGCCCCAAGTACTCGTTACCAAGTTGTCAATTACAGATGTATATGAACCCGTCAATGACTCCAAGGATTAGTGATATTATGGGACTAATGGATTGTCTGCATTTGCAATTTCCTTGTTGAAAAGTAGGCTTAGACTGAAGCAGATGGTCCAGAACTGCAGGAAGCCAATGTGTCGCTAGTTCAAGATTGGTCCACGTTTGTAAATTCAATTGAATTGAAGGACCCGTTTCTCTCTGCAAGTTTTAGTCTTGACCCAGCCAGTTTTAATCTCTGGCTTCGAGTTTTCCACAAGGTCTAGCAGCAGTAGATACGTATCTTGAAGTGCTTAATGGGTTTGAAATTTGGCTGAGGCTTCTAGTAATTGTTTACTACAAGTCTTTCAGCTATGAGCTCCTATTTTAACTTTCTTATTTGACATATATACACATACAAACACCTCATTTCAAGTTAGATTGCCCCTTTTCATACTTCATTTTAGAATTTGATAAAACATGTGTTGGGAGGAAGAGGGACTGCAAACTTGAAGAGCTATTTAACTTACATATTGCATATTCTTGAGCGGAATGCATAACATCATTGACTAATGGTCATTACAATCAAAAGATAAAAATCCCTCCACACTTGGAGGAGGAAGAGTAAACAAATCCGATGAAAACACATCTAACTTAGCCTCTCGAGCTAAACTATGCGCAACACAATTTGCCCCTCTCTTCATATGTTGAACCAACTGCAAGAGGGGACTAAAAGATCTTCAACTAGAAAACACATCTAACTTACGTATTGCATATTGTCTCTCCTTAATGAGAACAAAATCTAAGAGGATTAGAGGAGATACAGAGACATTTTGGCCTCTTCACCCCAAATAAACAGTCAAGTACATTATAAGATTCAACTAGAAGATTTAAAAGGGAGGCTCAGACCCATTGTGACCTTCACTTATTTATATGTCAAAATTGAAGACTTGAGATAGTTTATATACTCGCTTCTTAGATTTGTCCAACTGGCATTTACCCTTTTTCGATTACTCTCTGGAACTCTGATGGTCTAATGAGCAGTAAAGCACAAGTTTGTAGCTGGAACACAAACACATCTATGAGATTTATAGTTTTGTAGAACATTCTGCTATCAAACAAGATGCAGGACGAACGGTGGAATATACACTTTTATGTATAAAGAATCAATTGCTGTACCTATGAGAACAAGAAAACTGCTTTCAACTTCCTCAAAGTATCACACTATCACAATCACACTAGTTGTTCTTCAATCTTCCTTTCTTCCTTTTCTTTTCTTTTCTTAATTTCTTTTTCTTTGGTCAGTAGTTTCCTCAAACCTCTCAACCAAATCAAAAACAGAATAGCACAAAACATCTCGTAATTTCTTAATTCTGTACTAAAGGAAATCCTCCATCTTGTCACTTCATTTCTGGTTTTGCCTCTTTAGATATCAGCTCATATGTACACATCCTCTTTTCTTTCACTCTCCTACACACAAACACACCTCGCATAGTAGGCATCCTTTCATCTGGTATTTCGATATTCCTATTACAGCGTGTGATCACCAATCATTCCAAGGAAACAAAAGCCTGCTTCTCTCCATCCTGGTATGCCTTCAGTGCTGGAACATCTGCAATATCACTCGAGCTGTTGAAATTCTGATGCTGTCTGAACCAATTGCAAAGGTTGGCGGATTGGAACTACATATAGAATGCATCAACAAAACACAGTCATGTGCCCCACGTTCCCCTAATAGCTCATGAAATCCACATTCTGATCCGATGATTCTAAACAAACCTTTCATGAATATCTATCAGACCACGTCGCTTCTGACCCTCTGGAATATGAGTTGCCATATGATCTCCACGACTCTCTCCATTGTCGGCTACTTCCGCTTCTTTCAAATGGGTGATTTTGAGCATCTGCAGGCATTCTAGCTGCGCTGCTTCCACTGCGTTTCTTTTGAGCATTCCTAGTCTGCTCTTCAGCATCATAACGCGCACGCTGAAAAATGAACAACAAAGTTTCTTGAGATCAATAAAGAAATAAGAGCTTTTGAACATAATTGAGTGGCCAAAAGGGAAACACTGGCATGATATAGATATATGAAGACAAGCACGACAATGTTGGGAAGGATACAATCTTTAAACGACATATTTGAGAAACTGAATATACATGTCAGCAATCCATTCTTCAAAGCTAATTCCGATTAGTAAAAGATTTCCATGCAATTCATGAATAGGCCTATCAACCAGTTCCATAGACAACAAAAAACGCCCACAAATAACCACTAAATAACTGAAGAGAGAAAATAAAAATGAACACAAGGTGAACATTCTCTTCAAACTAGCGTTATCATGGAAAAGTTACACAATATGTGGGCAGAAAGGAGAAGGAAAAAGCAGAAGAGGAAAAAGAATAAAAAGAAAACAACAGTGAGAGTAGCCTAGGATCTAGATAAAGTTCAGTATATACGCCCCCCCCCCCCCCCCCAACCACCGGTTTGGGGGTAACTTCATTTCAAATCCTGTCCTCTCAATTTAATAAATTTAGCAGCCTTTTGGTCTTGAATAACAAAAGATGTTGTAGATTTCAAGTTCAGTAGAGGTGACAACCAAATTATTACAAGGTACCGACACCAGAAATAATCACAAGATATGTTACATCTGCACTTGTCTTGTATAGATACTTTATTTGGTTAGTCATAGTAACATTAGTTTTTCTTTCATATTTTTTTCATCGCTAGTAAAAAAATTCTTGCAAATCTAAACAAGTTCAAATACCCATGGTATATCGAAAAAGAGAAAGGTTCACTCATAACTTAATTAAGAAGATGACCGTGACGAAAAACTGAAATGTCAGCATAATGATAACTGCATTTTTATGCCAATTTAAAAAGCAAGTAAAAGAAACTGAAGATGCAAAAAGCACTATATATGGAGAAACAGAGTCTAAATAAGTTCAAATGCCCATATGGTATGTTGAAAGACAAAAAGGTTCAGTCACACCTCAATTAAGAAGATTGTCGTGAGGAAAGTTGAAATGGTAGCATAGTGATAACTGCATTCTTATGCCAATCTAAAACGCAAGCAAAAGAAATTGAAGGTGCAATTCAGAGAGGAGAAAAAGAAAATAAAACAAATCAATCTTAGAACTAGACCAGGAAACCTTAATTTTTTGTTATATTTGATACTCATAGTAGCAACAGTAACGTGGAGCTTCAAAAGTTTGAGCCCTTCAGATAAAAGAGTCAAAGCGCACATTTCAGTATTTAAATATGATTCCCAACAAGAAAAGAATCAGGATCTCTATTTTTGCTATCTATTTTTTACTTTGTTACGAGGTTGTGAAACAAATAAAACAAATAAGAAAAGGGCCGCACAGGAACCTTTTAAGTCGGATATAAATAAGACAAGATTCTATTTAGACCTTGGTAGAGTCTGAAAGTACTGCATATGCCTCCCCAATCATTTTAAAAAGCCTGTCAGCATCCTTGTGCGCTTCTTCTGCTATCTCCTTCCAGAGCCCATCATCACCAGTTTCACTCCTAGCAAAGAATTGACCAGCCTACAATAGAACATGTGAGAGGTCAGTAACAACAAGCAAGCAATAACCAGCGAGTCATGAGAAGATTCCTAAAAATAGGTCACAACAGAAATAAAGCATACCTTGTCAGGATGATGTCTTAGTGCAGCTTTCCGATAGGCCTTCTTAATTTCTGATGCTGAAATAGATGGTTTGATTCCCCTGCCATTACAATTGAAATAGAAAAAGATGATTATTTCAATTGAATGTTCTACACATAAACTGCCTGGATAAAGCGACTTGAATTCATTTCAAAAGGAAAAGGCATAAGAGTGTTATTATAAAAGCATGTTCCTGAGCAGTATGATTATCATGAACAGTTTGATTGAGTTACCACAAAATTGGTCGAGCCACCATAAACCATAGTAAAGCTTTCCATCTTAGATATGAAAATAATATGTAATAAAACAAAAACTGCACATGAACATATATCAACTGTCTCCCATAATATATATGTATACAGTCCGGATCAGAGGCGGACGTCCGCACAGCCCTTAAAGTGCGGACGTCCCTCCGTTCTCCACCGGACGGCTCCGACGACGGCGCGTCTCCACCCGAGTGGACTCCAGCAGCGTCCCCGATCACTTTCCCTCCCCGGCGAGTCCGCCGAATTCCAGTTTTCCGGCGAGATCGATTTTGTTTGAAGTTTTGGGTGATCTCGCCGGAAAACTGGAATTCGGCGGACTCGCCGAGGAGGGAAAGTGATCAGGGACGCTGCTGGAGTCCGCTAGGGTGGAGGCGCGCCGTCGTCAGAGCCGTCCGGTGGAGAACGGAGGGACGTCCGCACAGACGTCCGCACTTTAAGGGCTGTGCGGACGTTCTCTTTGGAACGGCTCCGTATATGTGTGTGTATATATATATACACACACACACACACATGAACATACACTAAGGAATCAATACCTCTAGCACAAGCCACAACAGTGAGGGCAGAGTTAAACTTTGGCATATAAATCCAACCAATAACCTCAACTAATCACGAGCCTAGCCAATAAGTTTATCTTTAGCATATAACAATTCACAAACATATGCTTTCAACAAGAACAAAGATAAACTCACAGAATAATGTACATATCCAAGGGGATGTCCTTTCTAGCTTCTTCTTCTACTTCTGAAAGACGAAGACGAGCTTGTTTCAAATCACTTTTGACGCTATTGGATATATCAAAGGTTCCACACTGATTGATATTTTCCTCCAACTGCTTAGTGAGAAGAGATACAAGTCTATTAAGATCTTTAGCTGCTTGTCCATAATCTCTGATCATCTCATATAACGTAGCTCGCCTAGAAATAGCCTGTGAAAGTGTAAATGTAATAAATGAAGATCAATAGCAAGGTCATAACCAATAACCATGTAGAAATGATCAGATTTGAACAAACCTTTAGATAACTTCCATCAAGAGCTATAGCTAGGCTGCAATCTGCAATAGCATCAGTGATCTGACCTAACGCTTTGTATGCAGCAGCACGATTGCAAAAACAAACAGCTGTGAAAGGACGTGAATCTGCATTACATGACAAAGCAGTAGTATAATGCTCAACAGCCTCAGTATGCCTCCCTGCCTGAAATGCTTCATTCCCAGCAACCTGTAATGCAAAATGCATACAAATCAACAAAATAAAGACCAAATTATACATCTTACACTTTTCCAATGTGTGAAATACTGAACACATCAAATATTGGAGAGAATAGTTCATGACACTAAGGAATATTAAGAATATACAAGGCATTTTTTCTTGCTGTCAACCCACACAAGCAGAAAAAATCTCAATAACTTTTATTTTTCTTTCTATTTTTTTTTTTTTACACTTATCAACTTTCTCTCAAAGATTACAAATTTTAAAGAGCCCTCCCTTCATACATAAACCATTGAGATCCCCCAAATCCACTTAAATTTCTGAAATGCATCACTGGTCAATACTTAATACAAATGACAATGAAAGAATATCAAAACATAAATATTTCAAAGTGCATTCCAGACAACAGGAATTTTTTTTTTTTTCAAGAAATGTCTTTCTATTGAAAATAAAAAAAATAGGCAAATACAAGGAATAGTACACAGCTTCTGAAGAATACATAATACAGTGTGTGCATTAGACAAGTCCTGTACATTAGCCAAACACTATTTCATGTATCGTTATAATATCAAAACCTGGGATTTGCACATGTCATGCTATCCATATGCAAAAGTTAGAAAAGTTGAGAACAAAATAGATATGTGGCACAAATTGAATACCTTATGAGATAACAGCTCACGAACAATGAGAACAACAGGAATAGATGATTCCAGAGTTTTTCTCCAATTCCTAGATGATGTAATTAACATTTAGGAACTTCAAAGACAAAAAAAAAAACAATACTCTTCATATTAACTAAACATATAAGTTCATGGATGAATTACCTATACGTTGTAGATACCTTTTCCTCTTCTTTCTCTAGTGAAGCAAGGCCCTCCTCAAGTTTTCCTAAATGGAAATAGGATTTAAAAATCAAACGACACCGCCAAAGTCTGAAGTACATGGTCTTTGACAGTTCAGAACCATCTAATGATATGGAGGTATCTACTAAGGGGGAGTTCTTTTCAGCAGAACCAAGGGTCCTCTCACAGAGCTCAATCACCTCTTCATACCTCCGCGTCTGCCAGAAAAACATAGATGTCAACTCACAACTAACTGAGAAAAATACTGAGTTCAAGTGAACGCTCAAAGTGGACAATATAGTTGACCAATATAAACATTCACAGTATGACCACAAAAATGAAATATTAAATACTGATAACTCTGACCATGAAAAGAGCCTCCGCTTTCATTTCAAATAATTTTTCTGAACTAGGGCTTATTGCCAAAGCCTCAGCAATAAGTTCCAAAGCACGCTCTGCATTGGTAGATGTCTTCCTTTGCATAAGTTCAGCACAAAGATTCAGACATTCCGACACTTTCTGCCAGCAACGAAAAAATTTCCATTAGTTCAGGTGCACAAAACACTTCTCATTATGCAGGAAACTTCAAGTGAGGGTCTCCTCACCACCAAACCAAATCATATCATTGTTCACTCTGAAACCCTATGAAAACCTTAAAATTTGAACCAAAAAAGACAAAAGGAAAAACAATAACAAAAAAATAGACTTTGTACACGCAATCCTCTCTAGTTGTCCTGAGTCGGTAATACCAAGTTAAAAGAAAAGCATAACTCTCTAATTTGTTGTACAAATTTGGATGTTACGGCTCTGGAGCATCTGCCACCAAGCCACAGAGATAATGCACTAAACCAAATGCATAGGCATAAGGTAAATATTTGAACTAATTATTTTAGGTGACTTAGGCAAACAGACATGAACAAATCTAATAAACTAACATATGATATGAAATTCATACATGTAACCATACCTGCGCCTTTTGCAATCCATCAGAGGCTTCTGCTGCAATCTTTTGGTCCACACAGACATCACTTGCCAAGTGGAGGCACCTACTAAAATGTTGTGAAGCATCTTGAACCTCCCCAAGGGTAAGATAACAGCTTCAAAAATTTTAACAAGAAATATATTATGTAGTGACTGAGAATGCTGCATGCCAGAGCTCAAAATTCAATGCACCAATGCACAATTCGATTATTCTATCAGAAAAAATATATACCATATATAAACTTCACAGATCATGTGTTCATATAAGTTATGAGTTCAGACGTTACTAGTAGTAACGATAGCCATGTAACAAGAGTCAAAAACTCAAAATTAATGGCTTTGAAACTTCACCAAGAGTTTTGTCAGTCATTTTCCCCCAAGTTTCGGAGTACCTCATTCCAACATCTGTGTCAAACTCACCAGCTAATAGCCAGATATCCTTTACAGCCTCAACCAGTTTGGAGTTTGTTCAATACACATCAATTTACATTTGGGTAATTAGGGTTTCTGAGATATGGGGATCTAGGGATGTGATAGCTTCACTTTTAATATGCCTACAACTGAAATCATAATGGTGAAGTGAATCATTATAACTCAATCAACTAACAGAACTAAATACTTAAATGGGGGTATAATGGGAGCAATATAAATTATAAAGTTAGAAACTGACAAAAAAAAAAAACCACTTTAAAAACAATAAGGGTTACCGCTGTGAACTGATATATGTAAATCATAAAATAGGAAGAAGAAAATACTTACTTGGCAGCTCTAACCTGCACTTTGAGGAAGTTGGGATCTATCGCAGCAGCCATCATACAATCTCCAAGTGCATCTCGAATTCTTCCAAGAGACATACGTGTTGCTGCACGGTTGCTATAGCACAGCATCAGTGCCCTGAGACAACTTCTAGATGTCTCATTTTCAGAAACACGATTTACCCCTTCAGTATAGCAGTCCTCGGCCTTAGATAGATCCCCATTAGAATACGCTTGGTTACCCCTGATCATAATATATTCAACAAGTCAGCACAATGTAACATTCAAACACTTCACATGGAAGTCAAAGTCTAACTAAAAAGAAAATTATTAGTTGAATAGCAAGGATACATAAAGATAAATCAAAGTGATATACCTTAGTCGCCACTTCTCACATGCTTCCTGAGCTGCAGCTGTTTCAGAAGACAAAGAGACAGCCTCTTGTCTGATCTCATTTTCCTTCTGCACCCCAGAATTATTTTCATTGCATAGTGATATTGGAATTTCCTGATGGTGCACCAGTGTCGAAAGTACTGGAGCTCCAGAATATGGTGAAAACTCTGCAGAGGACGATCCATATGGAACCTTTGCATTTGGAATGCAAGTATTGGCATCTTGACCAATCTTCACCATATTTTTCTTTTTGTGCAAGCGTTTTGATGGTGATAATTGAGATTGAGCAGCAGTAGAGGCAGCAAATGTGAAGTTTAATCCACTTCTATTCGATGAGCTTGCATGAAAGTCAAAGTGTATCCTGCCATCAGTATCGTATCTCTCCATCTTTGGGCTTGGACTAACTTCATTCTCTGCTGAATTACCCGTGTCACTAATATAGTCTACCTCCTCAGTTGCAGACTTAAAGCTTTCGGTTTCAGCCCCAGAAACATATCCGTCAACAGTTGCATCAGCATTAACACTTCCACCTAAACGATGCTCAAAAGCTTCACCTTGCGGCGATCTGCTCATTCCATCAACTTTATTTATATTAAGAAATTCTGTTGCCATAGCAAGATCTTCATCAATAGAATCATTTGAAGCTTTCGGGACTGAATCAGTTTCCAGATAATCGTTGACCAGACTAAATGATTCAGAAGATGCAGAATTTTCTTTTGAACATTGGTTACCAGCCAATGTTTCTTGATAAGGAGAAATGTCCATTGGTGAATAGGCTTCAGAAGCCTCAACGTTTACAGGAGAACCAATATTGGAAACAGCACCATGCCCGTGCCACAGCTGGGATGGAGTAGAGTTCCTTAATTTTTCACTTGGTTTATTCATTCTTGTATCCCTAGACCTTGCTGGTTCCCTCTTTGCATTGAATTCCAATTTCTTGTTTATGCCGGAAAACAAGTTGGCTTTACTGCTTGGTGTTTTAAACTCTACAGAGGATGTGCTCAAATGCTCTTGTTTGCTTGTAAAGTTAAATCCCTCCTCCCTCTCATGTCTGTCACCGCGGTTTCCAGGTTCCATGTTGTTCACAAGCGTTTCATGGGATGATGTCCCTCTATCTGATTGAGTAGAGTGTCCAGCCTTGGCTCCTATATCCAAACTCTCCATCTTTCTCAACAGAATACTCTCTTTTCCCCCATCGAAACTAAGACCTATGTTCAGATTCTTCATCTGATCCGGAAATGCATTCACTGAGCTTCCACCAAAGGACTTGCTAGTACTAAACACAAACTTATTCCCACCATCAGCATTATGCGCCCCGCCCATTTCCACATTCTCATTAATGTTCCATTTCTTCTCCAACTCGTGGAGGAGCTCCGAATCCGCATTTCTACCCAAAGAACCACCCACATTGTCCTTACTCCCCACCCCGAACCCTGTCCTACTATCAAACCTCCCATCATCACCTCTCTCAACAGCTCCACCACTCCCAGAGCCCTCAATATTCAACTTGCTCATATCCGAGGCAACTCTTTCATCGAAACTAGAACTACTCCTGTTATAATCACTCCCCCCAAACACAAACCCTCCAGCTGAACTCAACCTACTTCCTGAATCATCTTTCGTCTCCACGCCACTCCCGATTCTCAAATCGCTCATTTGCTCAGTCACACCTCTCCCCTTATTCAAATTCGAATCCGAGTTATCCCCGGAGCCTGAACTCCGGAACGGATTGAAGCCGGGAGGAGCCCCGGCCTCCGGCGACGGCGAGGGTTTCAAAACCTGAGAATCGAGGCCTCTCCGGACCTTCAAAAGCCTCGGCCTCGAAAGACCTGAGCGCGACGAGGAATTGAAGCTAAAATCGGAGCCGGCATTTGAAGGGTTCATGATGGTGTTAGATTGATTGAAAAGAGGGAGAGAAAAAGAAATCTGACCGGTGGTGGTTGCCGGAGGTGGGGACTCTAGCAACGCCGGCGACATGTCAACGTGGGAGTCATCAAATCTTGCGGGAGTGATCAAAGCGCCCGAGTTTGTGATCAGTAATTAGAATTTTAATAATAAGAATAGGTGTAATGAAACGAATGCAAACACAGTAATAAGAAAACGACAGATGATTTTTATTTTTGTGTGGGAGATTTCAGAAAGGGCCTTTGGTTTCAAGGAAGAGAGAGAGGAAGAAGATCATATGGGGGCTTTTTCACGGGGTACATGTATCTATCACACTCTCTCTCTGATTGCATTTTCAAAAGCTTTAGGGTGCCGGAGAAATTTTGATTGCCCTACCATCTATAAAAGTTTGCCAATCCTACTTTAATAAAATAATTTATTTTCTTGCCTTCAAAAAAATTATTTTCTTCTGATTTTTGTTTGAAGTAAAAACAGGTTATACCATTTGTATTAATGGTCCAGAATAGCATCACATGTATTATTATATTATAAAATTCAAAGTCATATAAAATTAGCATTGTCGAGCTAAACAGTTATCTTACACAAGGATAAGTTTGGTTAAAAGTTTTTTTCGCCAAGGCGCTTAATTGCGGTACTTCAGAAGCTTTCATTGTCAAGGTATGAAAAACCCTCTTAGTCAGCATTTCGAAGGATTCATGATGGTTAGATAAATTACAATCCACACGCCCTGGCCCACTTTTTAATATAGATATATCAAAAATGTCCCTATCTTGGACAACTTGAAGAGGTAAAACATGGATAGTTTTGACATTTCTTTATAAAAAAAAAAATGAGACATAGTGTGTGAATTGTAATTTAAGGTGTGTAAATGTCACTATCCAAAATATATCCTGGAACTATGCGTTATGAACCAACAATTTTCTTACACTGCTTTGCTGGATCTCAAATGCTCAGAAAATTTAGCTAGATTAGTTAGATGTATATTTTCCTGTAATTGTTTTGGGTGACTATAACTGTATTCTTGAATCTTGATCGATGAAAAGACTGAGAAATCTAAATCCATGCACTCCCACAGGCATTGTAAATCTTACATTCCCTTTGTATCCTAGTCCACAGACCCATATATAGTGGGCATTTGTCCGCCTCCAGAGTTTGTTCAAACTTCAAAGTAATGACATAGCACATATTACTGACTTCTGAAAACGACTACTGTCTGTGAATCTTCATATCAAAGGTGAAGCTTTTCATCATCTGAAACAACAATTGATTTGCAGAACTGGCTTTCGAAAAAAAAAAAAAAAAAGTAAAGTATTTGGTAGAAGGTACAAGCTTAACAGGATGTACCTCTCCAACAGAGTGGACAAGCTGAAGAAGAACTTCAACTTCTACTGTGACTACGGACTACTGTTTGAGTATTACACGTAAATTCCCAACCCTAACTCTTTCGGATTTGTCTCCACCATCCATTCTGGCCTGTTCGAGAACCATACAGTCTTTAGAAAAGAAAAATGGAATAGCCAACATTATATCAACATCAAATATAACTAAACTCCATCCATGTGCAGGAAATGAAACAGTAGAAAGTGGGAGCAGTACACAATTCTATGCTACCCATAAGGCAACAATTGACATCACATCCCCTTTATAACCTCACTAGAACCAACAATCCCTGGCTCTTAGATCCATCAGAATAGATATCTAACTCAACCTTCCTCAATGGGCGTCACAAAAATCTTTACCAATATAGATTATGAACCAGACAAAGTAAAAACATCATGAAGGTAGATTATAAGAGCATGGGTTATATGTCAGAGCACAGAAGGTATCGAAAACTTACTTGTTTGTTACAAAATTTATCGTGCCTTGTGCAGCACGTTTGAGCAGGACTTCCCTTGCCTCAATTGCAATTCCTCCAGCCTATACATAGAGAATTTGATAAAAAGGCTTATTGCATCAAAGTGAAACATTTAGGCTTATAAAAAAAATATCAGCTCTATTACACACCTCTTCCGGAAACCAAACCCCAGGTTTTGTGCTTCCCTCAAGAACTGCCAGAACAAATGCAGTTGTTGCAGTTCCAACTGATCTGGAAAACAGAGTCCATTTCAGTCAGATCTCATTCAAATCCTACATTAGGTCCTCAAAGACATATCTCCCAAGGATTACATCTAAATGTATTATTAAACAGACATTTAAAAACAGGACCCCAAAAATAAAAAAAGATAAATCAATCTTTGGGCAGCTTAAGACTCACACAGAAAGCTTCTTGTGACTGAATACACTCACTGTATTCCGCCCGCCAGAGCAGTCCAAATCAACCTGTCATACCCACACCCAAGAAAAATAAGACGGTAAGAGAAAAGAAAAAAGTTGAATGGTGTTACTACTCAAATCAATATGCACATTTCTTCTGCTTATCTAATACTGAAAAATTTAGAGATAGATGATGAATAACTAAAGCCTCAAATAGTGCTTCAATTGTCTATATTGCCACACCCGCATTGATACACGCTCTCCAGCAATCTCATCAACTGCTCTGACTACTGGGTCAAACATTTTAACCATCTGTTGGACTTTGCTTCTGTCTCTCAACAACTCCTGCAAAGTTCAGGTCTACATTAGTATAAACATTTTAGTAGGATCTAGCAAAGTATTTTATCGAAGTCGAAATATGATGTTAAGTTATCAGTGAGCACAGTAACAACTTTATATATTTTTTAGTCACCTGAGTAGCATTTGCAAAAGATAAAAACTATAATTTGAATTCTAGACAATTTACTATGGGGACTATTAAGGATAGTTTCAAATACTACAGCCAGAATTACAAATGAATCGTCTGAACCGATACAAGCCACTTTTAATGTCATAGCTTACTGCAGGAAGAAGAGCAGTCATGGCTTCCATTGCCCAATTCCAAAAGAAGGGGGCAGTACCGAACCGGGCACTGACAGTAGGTACTCCTAGGATCTCGTGAGTACTTCTTACCTCTGGCAAATTCCTGAAACAATTAAGATCATGCTCAGTACAAGTGCAACTGCACAAACCTTTTGTTATTGAGGCCAAAACTGTACTGTACTAAATCACTACATGATCAGAGAGACAGGAAGTCAGAAAACAACTGGGTCATCTAAATTAAAATCACTATTATTCCAGAAAAATGCGAATGCAGGCACAATCAGATTTCTGAAAAGTGATTCGTGGACAAAAACATCTCATGGAGGGCTACTATGCTGTCCAAGTCTTAAGAAATCTTCTGCAATCCATCAACTGATGCATGAATTGCATCCCCGTATTGATATAATTGACAAACCTCAGACTGGCTATGAGAGAGCTTCTCGTAAATATTCAGCTGTACCACCATTTTGGTAGATAAAAAGTATATATGTTTTGCAATACAATACTTGCGAAACCTGTGGAGGGATTTCTTTTATTTATCAATCTTTGATGCGGTTTCTAGTATGGGGATTTTGTCGATCTGATGGTGAATTATTATCATCCATCCATTTTATTGTATCATGGTGATAGGGAGCAGGACAAGCTGGTGATGGATATGTTACGGCATGAGCAAGAACATACTTAGAAATCAATTAGGATATGGTATGTAGCAATGAGGTCAAGATGTTTCTGTACCCTGCTTATTTGGTGTGGGGGTGGGTGGGGGAGGTTGACTCTGAGACTTATTCACATCATCTTCACACTGACCATATTGGTACTGTTAAATGGTTATTCAGGGGTGGTTTTATAATTGACTGGACATATGACTCTGAGACTCCAGACTCATGCATAAACTGTAGCTTCTTTGAGAGCAATATCGTCTTGCAGAACTTACAATAGATAAACATCTTTCTTTCCAATGCCTTTCCCAAAGTCAATCTTCAGCATTCCACTATATGGCCTTAGTTTGATCTTTTCTCCTGATTGAGGAGCCCATTATCATGGTTAGGTGTGTGATATACAAAATTCTCGATTAGTCATCGAAAAAAGGAGAAAAAAAATTATTGTATGGTTGATACTGACCTTTATTAAATGCAACAACCTCTTCTCCAAGAAGCAGAAAACTAGTAGCTAAGATAGTTGGACCAGCCCCACCAGTACCTGCTGTGTAGTAGAAGAACCTGGCAAGGCCATATTTGCACATAATTTGTTAGGAACAGAATTCACCCTGTAGCCTATTGTAGAGGTAATGAAGAAGTTTCTGAAAATCCGTAAACCCCAAAGTGGGTGACGTCAGAAGCTACTTGAGGAAGATTGTTCATGGAGCTTGAGAGGTGTGGACAAAGAAAGTACATATTTTGATTTAATATGAAAATATGAAATACAGTGTAATTGGAAGACACCACTCAAATTACATAAAGACAACAAAAGAGAAATAAAGACCAATTACATGCCAACAATTGGAGATGCATTTGCAACGTCAAGTTTAGATGAATGACGCGCTTAGACTTAGAAAGATCTTAAGGTGATGAAAATTGTTACCTTAGCCTTTCTGGTTTTCCTTTGTTTTCACTTCTTGCGAGACGAACTAGTTCTGCAGCCATCACTGTCATTATAGCAGCAGCAGTCAGTATTCGACAAGGAAATAGCCCCCTTTCACTTTTACATAAAATACTATCTTTTGGCACCTATAAACTTATGAGTACCCTAAATCTTAAATATGTGTTTCAACATCAAATGAATGGAAAAGTTGTTAGCAATGTCACATAAACCTAGGAAAAACTTGTTTCTTTGAGTTTTGCTAAACTTGCATCAAAAAGTTTAAACTTATGATACCACATTACAAGTTTCCATTCCTTCAATTTAACATGTGAGTCAACACATCCCCTTCAATTTATTTTTCTTCTACTAGGGGTTGCGCAGCTTAGGCTATTCCAGCTCTAAGGCCAGATAGGCTTACATATGTCTATGGATAAGGCAGAGACTGGTATTGCGATTACTAGTTTCTTACATTTAACTTTAGAGTACCATATCTTTAAAACCTCATCTTGGTCAATCAGTTTCTTTAGTTTTATTGCGAACATAAATCATATATATGCACCGGCTGTTAGTGTACCAAATTTGTGTATGACAAAAATAGATGGGCTGAAGATAGACAGACCATTGCTCACTCCTGGATATATTCCACCAGTTGTTATAGCTGGAACATTAGCTGCAACTGCTCTATCGTGAAACGATTTCGCACGGAATGCATAGGCTGTATCATCACAAACATCAATATAGGCTGTCTGTGGGAAGACAAAAGACATTGCGAAAGTCATATATCATTTCATAGAAAAGTTTGTATATATTTTTCCAAATCAATGTATCACCTTGGTCTTTAAGGCAGCTTCCAATACAGTGCACTTCTCTGCCTGTTGGAATGGGCCAGCAGCATGAACTACAAGATCGGCATCTACAGAGAGAAGTTGCATAGTACTTTAGGGACATGATAAATTACTTGCTTACAATAAGATCCGATCATCCCTGTTTCATGAAACTCACAATGAGATCACAAAAACCAAATGTACATCGATTTATGTACGCTATAGTATCAAACTAATCAACTGGATTTCCAACTTTCTCTCCAATACCGATAATGAAACAGACACACAATACAGAAAACCCACTGTTTGTACTTGACTCATAAAAGAGAATGTGAAATAGATGTACACATTTCTGAACCAAACTAGTAGACAATCTAAACTAAATTTGTGGAATGAAAAACAAAACATGTTAATTGATCAAACAAAGTAGAAGCAAAACATGTTAGAAAGAAATTAGAACATGATTCACCTTCTAGAGCAGCTTCCAACGATTTTTCATTGTTGATATCGACTTCACAGAACTCCGAGTTTCCCCCAAGAGTAGTCAGCATATCAGCCCCTTTTTCCCTGTATGAAGAAAAGTAAGTAATGCATTTCTATCAATGTATAACAAAACGACTAAGCCATTGTTTTCAAGGAATCATCAATAGCACTACTAAAGCTTAATTGCTACTTACCCCTATTAATGCAGTGGGATTTTAGACTAGTTTCACCAAACAAAAACAAAATATCCTTTTCTTCTTTTTTTTAAAACACAAAATATCGTTAAAAAGAGAAACATAACAAGAAGTAAAGTTACGACGCCGACATCAACAGCACATTTGTTCTGTTAGGAAACTCTAAAGCCAATACAAGAATACTCATCATCAAATGATAGTAGATTTCATACCTGTTTCGGCCAGCGACGATGATTTGGAGGTCGGGGCAGAGGTTGGAGAGGGCAATAGCAGTGGACCCTCCGACCCGACCTGTTCCACCGAGCACCAACACCCTCGAATTCCGGGTCTTGTGTGGGAGCTGGACCCGAGTACTAGTTTGGGTATCGGCAGGACTGGCCACACTAACGATTGTAGAGCTTCTTCTTCTGAGCTTCAAATGCAGTGATGATGAGAGTGAAGCTCCTCCCGCCATAACTTAACTTTGTATGAGAGGCTCTACTCTATGCCAACATCATCCTATCAGTTTCATTTTATCATTTCAATTTTCGTGTCTTCGGTCACCACGTGGCACGTTTTGGTGCCTAATTCCATCTTTAATTTAGTGGAGACTTGAGTTTTACTGCTCTTACATACTCAGGTTAAAAGTCTCGGACAAAACACAACAACAACTTTAACTTGAACATGTCCTCTAAACCGCGGTGGTGATTGGAAGATGAAGTGGAGGACTGCGTAAGTGCGGAGCCAATTGGTCACTTTTGTAGATGAACCCAATGGTTTAATTAGCATTTTTGGTTCTTTGTCTTGCAATATGTTGCTTCTCTGATTTCTTGTGATTCCATCCACTCTTTTCAATTGCCATATGTCTGCAACCCCTTGTTTAACTATGTCACCTTTTGTTCTTGAGATTGTCTAAACAACAGGAACATTTGGCCTTATAATGCTTGTCTACTGATATGTGTGTATAATTTTGTGACTTACAGAGCACTTGAAGAAAGCAAATGACCAAGTAAAGATGAGGGAGGGTTGCAGGACTTGTAAGCATCTTTGTTTCATGCTTATCTACCGCATTAGATTTTCGATTTATTATGGTGATAGTGATACTATATTCTGCAGTTGTCAAATTTGATATATTCATTTACGGGCAATTTCGCTGATGGGTTGAATGTTTCTCAAAGAAAACAAAAAGATTTATATAATTCATGACAGAAAGTTTCACATCAGTATTATTATTTCTGCATATATCTTCTTGCGGATCAAGTGAATTGAAGTGACATGTTTACTCTTCAAATTTGTAGTAATAGCTTTACTCTTCAAATTGTAAACTAAGTAATTAAAATGTTGAACAAGTCATAAAAATATCCTCATTAAATCTGAGCTTTGCTTGGATCTTTTTTGCATAGTTTTTTAGGAGTCATAGCTTGGATTCTTGCTTATGGGAGGTTGAATACTTGTGATATGTTTGGGAGGATACAGCATTCCTGCTGTGTGTTACTACTGGTGTGTGATTTATAAAAGAGGAGCTGAAACGTTTTGTGCTCCTTAGATGTCTTGGAACTATATCTTCATGAAAAAATAAAAAATTATTTGGACAGTTAAATATGAACTGGAATTACTGTGAGATCGAGTAGGTGGCAAGAAAAGTGGCATGGCCAGTCTTAAGGATATGTGTCCTGCACTTGTGCTGGCTGTTTTTGGGTGGTTTGGATGGAGAGGAACAAAATAATCTTTTTGGAAGCTAGGGGTGAGGATGTAGATGGACTCTGGGATAGGTATCATTTTTGGGCCTCTTTCGGGGGCACTCTACTGAGTTTAGATATCACTATTTTTCACACCATTCTTTACAATGAATGCAGCTGTGACTTAGATTTTTTAGTTTGTTTTCTTAGTTGTTCTTTTTGTGTTGTATCTGCTTTGTTGTTAATAATAATTTGTTTCTCATCATCTTTTACAATTATATATTATTTGATTTCGTTATGCAACTTCAGGACACAATGATTGCTGCAATTCAAGAGGATTGCTCTGATGACTTGACATAACACATAAGTAGGAAGTACTCGTCATTTCTGATTCCTGATGTCCCTCTAAAGAAGTAAAGATGCAGCGCCTCATTCAAGGTTTCTGGTGACCTGCAGGGCTACTAGATTGGCAGCTTTTGGAACAGCAGGGATCTTAAAGAAGCTAAAGTATGATGGAACTGATGGGGTCACAGATACAGATGTAGAAAGTTATCATGAAATGAGAAGAACAATCATGCCAATTGAAGGCAGTTTGTAACATTAGAGCAGCTCTTATTTCTGCTTCACATTCGTCCAGCCATATGTGGATAGTGTACTGTTGTAGACTTGTAGTAAACATGTAATCACATTTGTACAGATAGTGGCTTTGTTAATGTGGAACTCATATTGCATATTTGAAATTTCTTTGTACAAATTTTATGTCCATAGTTGGAAGTTGTTGGTGAACTAGTGTAATGAAAGTTTTTGCTTGAAACATGTAATGGTCTCAACTCTCGAATAATGATGAAGAAACTAACTTAAGAGCAAAAAGGTTTTCCGATTATGATTGAATGAGATATGAACTTAAATTTAAGCAGCAATTAAGCATGGCTGGATTTGATTAGAGCACAAAGTAGTTACAAAGCGTTTTGTAGGTACTATTTTCATTCACTTTCTGAACCTGCATATATACAAACCAAAGTAAAGAAAGACATAGGGAACTGACTCACCATATTAACTGGTAGAAATAAGGGCAGTGGGGGGCTTAAATCCAAGAGGAATACAAGAAATGACATAAATTGTAACCTTATGTTTAAACCTTCTCAACACCAACACCTTCCCTCCACCCCAGTGAAACACAGACAAGATTATCTTCTTTATGTGTCTCTTTCTGCTGCTGCTTCTGCATTCCTTGCTGGAATTCGGCTTTGATTTTAACCCTTCCTCATGATGATCATGATCAGAAGCTCCTTCCCCTAATTCCCAGTCAAGAGGATAGCTTCTCAGGAACACTCTTCTGTTATTGTAATCTTCATCTCGAAAACTTCTTGTTCCACTGTACTCCAATCCTGCTTGAAGATCCATCTATATTACTTGAGAAATAAGTAATACACTAATAGTTACTTCTCAGGAACACTCTTCTGTTATTGTAATCTTCATCTCGAAAACTTCTTGTTCCACTGTACTCCAATCCTGCTTGAAGATCCATCTATATTACTTGAGAAATAAGTAATACACTAATAGTTCCTTCTCAAGTATATAGCTTCAATATATATATATATATATATATATATATATATATATATATATAGGCTTTCTCAGGTGTGGATGTCTGTATTTATTCTTACGGTGCGGATTTCTACCTTACACTCATTTTTCAATGGAATTTTCACATCTCCACCGTCTAGTCTTTAGATACTAATTTATAGATCATCTCTGCAAAATTTCAGTCAATTTGGTTATCATTAAGACACTTAAACTCGATTAAACCAATGGATGAACATAATTTTGTCGAACTTGAACCGTTCATGTTTATAACAGAAAAACTTAGTTTTGAGTGCCTTAATGATAACCAAATTGGCTGAATTTTTACAGAGATGATCTATACATCAATATCTAAATACTAGACGGTGGAGATGTGCACCGTAAGAATAAATACGGACGTCCGCAGCTGAGAAGCTCTGTGTGTGTGTGTGTATATATATATATATATAGTCTACATTAGGGGAGGAGACAGTAGAATACAAAAATAGAAAAATATATATAGGACAATCCCAGGAGACAGTAGAATACAAAAATAGAAAAATGGAAAATAAATAAAGAGTGATTCTGATGATGAAAACAATTGGCTAAATCTTGTTTTGTTCGGCTTTTCCAATGTTTGAAATGAATATACCTCTTCCATATTACGATAAGTATTCATGTAACACCTGCAATGCCAGTACTTTCTTCTAGCTTTTTGTTTAATTTTTCATACATTATACAGAAATATCTAAACGTACGTCAGCCTTCAAAATATTGGTTAATTGGCCTTCCAAAAATAAGAGTTTCTTTACTCTCTTCAAAATAATTTCCCACCAAAATAATATGCTCCTTAGATTCCTTCACAGAGCTAAGCTCTTGTGGGAATAGAATAGATAAGTTAGTTATAGGAGACAAAAGAAGGTAACAGTGTGCCGTAGGGGGAATGAAATGACCAATTCTTTACTCATGATGAGAAACATATATAGAACCCGCTGCCAAGGCACGAGAAAAGAATGAGTGAGATGTTAATGTCATGGCCTCATGGGAAGCATGCATGTCCAAGAGGACCAAGACAATTTTAATTCAAAATTTCTAATATATGTTAGAAAAGGGAAAATTTTAGTATATCACGTGTGGTATAACATACCTCACAAAATAAGCGACTAAATAACCATATAATGACTATTTATCCTTTTAAAAGCTCCAATGTGTCATACAATTAAACACATCTATAATAGGCATGTCATACTATATGGTATAATAGACAAACTCAATATCTACCTAATTTATAACCAACAAAAACATGGTAGTTGATAAATTTGAATCCGGCATTATATCAATAACTGTATTAGGCAAGGAAACGTCAAGTAAACCAAAACCCAATGATCCCACCAGAATTTAATCTTAGAACCATCACACCATAATAATTTGATTTTGTTATTGTAGGGATTGTTGAAGGAAAAAAGATAACAAGAATAACGGTCTACTCATTCATTGATAGAAATGTCTATTTATAAGCATTACATAAAGTCTTCCGAAGGATCTAGAAGTTTTATCAACTGTAATCTATTCTAATAAGGAAACCGGATTAACCAATCATACGTGTATTAGGACAAGACACATAACAGAATGACGGAAATATAATTTTCTTAAACACTCCCCCTTGTGTTGTGTCCCTAATACGATATGATGCTTATGGTGTTGCCTCGGTAAAAACTTTGCCAAGTAAAACAAAAATCTCGTGGGTAAAACAAAAGACTTGGACAAAAGAAAAAGAGCACAACGCACCAACTACAATTGAAGATAACATGTGATGCATGTAGACTTCCCCTGATGTCTACACAATTACTCTCCATGATTGGTAACTCAATCTCGGAGTACAGATAAACGGCATAAGCCAATGCACTTCACATACTTCAAAAGTAGACTTCGGCAACGATTTAGTCATTAAATCCAGCCACATTATTCTTAGATCAGACCTGCTATACTTAGCATTATTTTGATCTTGAAGGAGAAGGTTGCCAAACAACTCAAAACATAAGTTTACGTTGAAAATTAGATTCACGCATGGCATGACCTTCGTGTACTTAAACCGTCATAACGTCTTCGATACAATAGGTATGGACGAACCGTAAAAAGTTCTGGAAACTAAACACACGTAGTTTTCCAACCATATAAGATCCATAACCTAGTTCATCTTGAGCTGATCACAAAGCTTTGTCGAAGTTGACTGTTCTGCAAAAGCAGATTCTCGGATAGATCCGTCCTACTTTACGAAAATAGCCATAACTCACACAATATGATAGGTGTGATCAAATGGTTAGTGTCTCTGGAAAGTAGACACATACACCGTACCTTTCCAATGATACCAATTTCACCATTTTCTAATAAGTGGGCTATCATGTAGGTCCTGTGGAAGTTGACCTACGAAACTAGGCAGATTCTAATTTCGTTGTTAATGTGTCTTTCTGTATGGATGAATAAGCATGAACCTTTCATAGAAGAAATCAATGTCATTACATTGGCGTTGCATGGGCGCATCCGGCCACTACCTTGATGTTCCTTCACACTCATCTAAAAGGGAGCGAAAATGCTCGACCGCTAGGAAGAGAGTTGAAAGACTATGGAGAACTTGGCCTTACAAGTTTATAGTGAATAAGATGTCGAGTTGAGCATATTGTAACAAGTACATGAATGTGCTACCGTACTTAGATGGAAAATTTCTCCAAAGACTTCTTCGTTATACAAACAAAACGAGTCTTCTCAAGACTTCGACCGATCAAGGGATACATATAGGCATAACTTCATCGTCCTTTAGATTGTCTTAAGCCGACTGATGAATAAGCATCATCAACAACGGTCCTCACTTTCGAGACTAAGTATTCCCAAGATCCTTTCATTCTTAATTTTGGATCAGTGGCATCTCTTAGTTTAACAAGAGTTCCTCACAATCCATCTAGAATTTACACACAAATAGGCATAATTCTTCATATCCCTTCCCTAATCAAGTAGATACTTAGCAAATATCTTGTAAATGCGCTATGTGGTCAGGAGCCACTTGATTTGGGTGAAAACCGATCTATTCAAGATCTTTATGTACATCTCTTAGTTCCCAACAAAAATAAGTTATGACCACAAGCTGCTTGTTCAGTTTTTCAGAAACTACCAAATTGACAAGGTAGTGGAGTGCAATGACATCCATTATGAGAGTATATCTCATCGTAGTTGATTCCAGTGCGTTTGTGAGAGACTTTGGGCCAGAAGGTGAGTCTAAACTCTTTTTCTCACTACGCTTTCTAACAAAGACATAACTGATAGAGTTTACACTTGGGGTGTCGGTGTCACCTAACCAAAGCACTATCTCTTTATTTAAACTAGATTGCATCTTTCAATTTATGCTAATCTACAACGTTGGTATTTTCTCAACGAAGTATGGTTCGATATCAAGACTCATTAAACCATGTCATCATATACACCGGTGTAATTTCTAAGTGTAGAGATCTCTATATGGATTGATATTAACATTGAGGCGTCCCCCAATGATAACCATAATCCAGTATTAACAGACGAATGAGTGTCATTGATCAAATGATCAAGTTATGCCAAACTCGCATTCTTTCTTGGCGAGTATGTATCAAACCAAGTGATCTCCCCCAAAACCGTGGGAGCCACGGCCTAACGACACCATCTACCACATTTGTGGTGTCACCATGCCACCATCTATGGGTGACGACATGTCCTCTTATCCGGACATCAATCCTTGCAGGCATGTTTGCAACATGTATATGTGATCTCGTCACTTTAGGGAACTTGATGAGACACAATAGAGACAAACCACGACAATTCCAAGTTGTTCTACTTGAACATTCTTGTTCTTATCTCCTCCTAACGACGGGAAGACTGGCTCATCAAAGTGACATAAAAGAGATCGCCTATCAATGTCTTTATATAAGCGGATTATAGTCGGAAGCTCATGTTTTATTCAAAGGAAATATTCATCAAATAACCCATCAGTGTGCGCTTGTGGAGGCGCAATTTGGCACATACAACATGTGGACGATATATATTACAGAACGTTAACTTAATCTGTTAACAAATATGCATACCGTTACAACCGTAACATAAAGATTTGAATGATGGTGGGCAAAGATGAATAAGTAAAACTATGACCATGCTACAATCCGTAGTCGTTGGTCTTACATGTCCAAAAACAAACTGCTGGCCTCACCGTCGAGACCGGTCAAAAAGAAACCGGTTGAACCGACCGCCGAAATCACCGGACCTTTGTTTTACACTTCATTTAATGGTTCACTATTCTCCAAAGCTCCAAACGCTACCAAATTTTGTAAGCAAGTAGACATGAGAGTTAGAATTCGGAAACCACTAGCCTCGACGACAGAACCTGCCGAAAAAGTGTTGAAACGTCCGTCGGAGTTGCCGGACATCCGTGAACACTTCTTTTCAGCGGTTCACCACCTTCCACATCTCCAAATGCCATCAAATTTTGTAAATAGGTATGCTTGGATGTTAGGAATCAGTGGCCTCAAACAGAATCTTAAGAACCGGTTTAAAATTGGTGAACCGGTCCTCACAATGACTAGTCCGCAGGCTGAAAAACCGGAAATTCTAGGTTTTTTCAACTTTTCAATCATTGTTAAGGTTTCCCATAACATCTAATTGTTATGACTTGAGTTAAACCATTATGAACATCACCATAGCATTATTATGCCTCAAAGTGAACAATGAGAAGTCATCTAGGGCAACATCTTATGTATCATTCTTGTATAATCACTCATAGACATTGTAATTAATGTCTTACTTAGTGAACAACGACTTAGCATCTTGTTTATATGCTAGTCTCTACATTTCATTGTCTTTAGCGTAGGAGGATGTCGCTCCTAATCTTTGCTAAAGAATAGGCTTTACAAAACAAGTAACGAGCATGACCAATGTGGATCATAGGGGGTTCTTTTGCGTCATATTTGCTTATGAAAGCATGAGTAGTGCCTCCATTGTATAGGAGGATGACGCGAATGGCTTTAATGTCATCCATAGGCCGTGAGCATTGCTCATAGCTCCACCAAGTTGTACTTTGATGATTTTTGATCTCAATGGTTACTTTGCTCAAAAGAAAGGATGTCCGTGAGAGTCTTTACTCTTTAGTATACGGATCATCAAAACACGTCCAAAATTGTCCCGGACTATTTATGTTAAAACCTACATGAGTCGATGTCTCCATTCTCATCATTGGTGACAATAACCGATTCAATTAACCGAATCTTAGTGACTCATGAATGTTGCGCATTCATTATAGTGATACATAAGAAATTCTCATCAATTCTCACAATGTGTTTCCAGGTGATAAATATTGGCGTGAATATCATTAAGTCATAACACGATTCGATTGCTTCCTTATGCATAAAGAGCATGTGTGACTTGAATCATAACGTCATTAGGCATTGAAACTTGAGTATTAATTCGCTCTTTGGTTATTTCTGATGATCTAGTCATCGTAGTCACAACGGATTTATAAAGAACTAAATTCATGAATAGTTGTCTATTCCTTGCAATAAGCTAAGCACTCAATCTCTCTACAACACATTAGTATACAAGAATGTAGAGACGAATGTAGAAACAACAGTCTTATGTCAAGACATAGAAACCAAAATATGTTAACAATTTTGATGGAGATTGAAAAAAAAGTATTGGAATCTTTTGGAGTACATTACATGACGTGATACTACATAGATGGATGAAACAAGGCTTAGAACATGCCAAAACTTGGCAAAATTGGTCTTGAGCACTATATATAGGAGCAGCGTCACTGCCAACGCTCACTATTGGATCTTGTAGAGAAAGAAAAAGATTTTTCAACATCCAATTTTGGATGACATTTAGCGTAACACAATTTTCTTTTTGCAATTATGAATCCGCTCAAGAGTGTAGAAAACTACTCTTGTTTGTAATGTCTTTGCAATTGTATAAGTGTGCATTGTGTCACACTTGACATTACAAATCCTCTTTTAATCCAAAACCGATGTGCATTGCGCAACATCATGATATACCAAGTGTGCATTGCGCCACACTTGGTTTAATTATAACGCCCAAGTATGCATTGTGCCATACTTGGTGCGATTTCAGCCTTTATAAACGTCACCTTCTAGTAACTGGTGGTCTTTTGTAGTCCAATGTAGGGTCATGTTGTAATGCGATATGTTGCATTAACATATAGCTTATGTAGATCGAACCATATGTGCCAGACAAAATCTGAATATATATGCCAACAATTATAACGAGGTCTTGACCATGAATTTAATTCAAAATATAACAACTAAGTAAGTTTAGTCAAATATGTGAAGTATAAGCTTTCACAAAACTTGAAAAAATAAACGGATCTGTAGTCACTTAGACTAATAAACCGAAGTCATATGCTTCATATCTCGCAATATAACTTTTGCTTTTAAAATCCGTAACTGTGAGAATAATATTTGCATCTTCTTCCATATATATAGTGAGTTTCTTGTTGCAAAAACTCCATATATTTTGTATACATTGACCAGAATATTGCTTTCTTTGCAATTAATGAACCGATGTAGAACCACATCAATAACATGATTTTTCTTTCATTTACTGGCCCAATCTTTTTATGACATATAGGGTTCGAGGCGTTGCCTCTCCCTTTTTTCAGAATTCGTAACACGAAATTCGTCACTTTTTTTTTATGTCAAATTCAAGGCTCATGTTTCGTTCAATTATTTCAAACAACAAGATGAAAGATTAGCTATTATCGATATACGATAATTAATTTCAAGTATTGAATTTGATCAAGACCAAGGTTTATGGTAACTCAATTCAATGTAAACCGTGACAAATTCTGTCACAAATCGATATTAATCGTGACAATTTCCGTCACAAATTGATGTTAAGTATGACAATTTCCATCGCAAATCGATGTTTGTCCCTTTATTAACTACGACAATATTTCATCGTAATACCATGACTTGTCAAACCGTCACAAATTTCAACTTTGATATGAGGGGTCCCAATCTCTCAATATCGTCCCACGTTATAAAGAAAGGTGAGATGTAGAAGAAGACTACGAAGCCCGGCTATGAAATTTAAATTCAAAAACGACAACTTTTATAAAAGCTTACGTGCTAGTTTGCCGTGTAAGAGAAGTTGTCTTTGTAATTTTCATGCTTACTTCCATGTTGCGAAGTAACTCTCGCAATTCCATCGCGATCCGTCATGTGAAAAATTTCATGAAAAATAAAAACATATGGTTAGTCATATTCACCATATATATGAAAACAGTAAAACTAATTAAATAGTTACTACTGTAAATAAACTGTTTTTACTCGTGGGGTAAAAAAAAATACCTGGAGGGGCAAATTTACCGTTTTGCTCCTCGTACATTCAGTTTGGAAAGACGGAGCGGGTCGGATCCTCGAATCCGGGTCGGATCTGGAGATCCGGGTTGAGCCTCGTTCGGGTCGTCTAAGAGGCGCGCTGATTTAATTTAGAGGTGGTCGAGCCAGCTTGTTCGGCCAGAGCTGGTGTGGTGGTCGTGCGTGTCAGCGCAAATTTTCAGATCGGGTCTCGGCTGGAGAGACGCGCCGGGTATGTGCCGATAACGGCTGCCGGAACCGGAGCGGCAAGGCTTGCTTGACCAGGGCTGAGAAGCTAGGGTGCTCACAAGTTTGGCCGAGATGGGGTTGCGCGTGTCTGTGGGTAGCAGTGCCACAAGGCTGGGCACTGGGTTGCAAGAGCGCGGCGGCGACGGGCTGAGATGGGGCTCGACTCAGGGCTGGGCATGGTGGGTTGGGGCAAGTCGGAGGTTGATCAACAAAAAAGGAACAAAGCTAGCAAGGAAACCCGGCAGCAGACAAAAAAAAATCTAAGGTTTTTTTTTTTTTTTTTTAGGGTTTCGTTATCAAGCTCGGGTTAGAGCACAGTGCTGATAACGTGTTGAAGGAGAAAAGATAACGAGACTAACGGTCTACTCATTCATTGATAGAAAGACCTATTTATAGGCATTACAAAGAGTGTCCCGAAGGATCTAAAAGTTCTATCAACTGTAATCTATTCTAATAAGGAAACCGGATTAACCAATCCTACGTGTATTAGGGCAAAACACATAATAGAAGGATGGAAATATAATTTCCTTAAACATGGATGAATTTTGAGTTTTTGACTAGTGAAAAAAAAATAAAAGGAAAGCTAGTGAGACAATTGTTATTTTTTTAAGAGAAAATTCCCATCAACCCTAATTTTAAGAAAATATTTTCCACTAACAAAATAAGATTTCATAATTCCCATCAACCCTATACACTTTTAACTATTATTCCCACTAACAAAATTGTCAACTTTTTCCTTATTTTTGTTGTCTAAAATACCCCTCTCTTAATATCTTATCTCCCTCATCTCCAAATCTCTCTCTCTCTCTCTCTCTCTCTCTCTCTCTCTCTCTCTCTCTCTCTCTCTCTCTCTCTCTCTCTCCACAACACAACTCCGGGAGTACAAAACATGGATGCGGTAGCTAGATCAACGTCATCGCTCGATTGACGCCGCCGTATTCATCCTTCAGATCATCCGAGTCAGATCGCTTAACTAGATGAAAGCGTCCTCCGCCGCGGCTCCAGCAATTGGAGTCCTCCGTCGCGACCTCAGCCGACTTCACTTACCGACGTCGGCGTCACCAGTTGGCGTCCTCCGCCGCGACCTCGACTTGTTTTGCCGCCTCCTCCCTTGTAATCACCAACTGCACCAGATCTGGTTTCATCCACGAGAGGGGATGCTAGGAAACTAGAAGCCTCCGGTCGCTGCCGATGATATCAGCGTCGACCGCGCTTTCTACCAGTGGTGGTCCATCACCGGAATCAGGTCCAGCAGCGAGAATCTGGTGTTTGAGGTCGGCATGGTGACAGCGAAGTATCTGTCTAAGATCTTCATTGACAGTCCGGCCTGCGAGGGCCGTCGCCACTCCGCTTCTTAGCAGGTTTCGATTTGATGTTTGTAGCATTGATTCGGCTGGTTAGGGTTTTGAATTAGTGTTTCTGATTCGGCTAGATCGAATGTCTTTGATTGATTTTTTTTTTTTGAACAAGGATGTCTTTGATTGATTTAGAAATGTGATTTTTAGTTTCTACTGTTGTGGCTATAGCCAATTCGCATACGATAAGGACTTAGATGTGTTTTTGTGATTTCAGATAGATTTGGTGAAACTGTTGCACGAATTCAAGTACTGGAATAGATTCGTGTTAATTATACATACTAGATTCTTAATTGTGCATCTACCGATTTTATCTTTCATAAGTGCACATACTGAAAATTGTCAAAGGAGAAATACATGGAAATGTATAGGCATCTTAAGAGCATCTCCCATCTTTTATGTATACTGCCCCCAGTAGGAGGTTCTACTGCCCCCCAGTAGGTGATCCTACTGACCCCAGTAGGAGCCAGTAAGAGGTCCTACTGCCCCTAGTAGGAGGTCATACTGCCCCCCCAGTAGGAGGTCTTACTGCCCCCAGTAGGAGGTCCTACTGACCCTAGTAGGTTGTCATACTGCCCCCAGTAGGTTGTCATACTACCCCCAGTAGGACCTCCTACTGCCCCCAGTAGGTGGTCCTACTGCTCCGAGTAGAAAGTCCTACTGCCCCTAGTAGGTGGTCCTACTGCCCCGACGAACCTCTTACTCACCCTAGTAGGAGGTCATACTGCCCCTACTGACCCAAGTAGGGGGTCCTACTTACCCTAGCAGATGGTCCTACTTACCCCAGTAGGTGGTCCTACTGCCCCCAGTAGGTGATCAACGGTCCCCGGAGTCTGGTCAACGACCCTTGGAGTCCGGTCAGCTGTCTCCGGAGCCCGGTCAAAGGTTGCCGGAGTCCAGTCAACGTCATTGGTCGTGAGAATCCGATTATAAAATTTTTATTTTATAATAGATTCTTATAATGGTATATTGTAGTTTATTTAATTCATTAAGGGTATATTTATCTTTCTGCTGTTTAAATTTGCTCTTGGAAATTTTAAAATCTTATTTTGTTAGTGGGAATAAAATTCTTAAAATTAGGACTAATATGCATTGTTATTTTTAAAGAAAAAAGAAAAGAACAAAAAAACTGGAAGTTATATTTCTGAACGCGTAAAAACATCCAAGTCAGAAAGAGGGACTTGTCTCGTCGCAGCAGCAGCGCCTTGCTACTCCATACTCGTTCCTGTATGTCTTCTCTATTTTCTTTAATCTGGGTGATGTTGATTTGTGGGTTTTGTTCATTTGGGATCGATTTTCTAAACCCTTGACAGTTTTAAACCCATAGAAGTGGATCTGTTTGTTTAGAATACAACCTACATTACTCTTTGAAGATTTTAGTTGCAGTTTGAGAGCAATTTATTCTCTTTCAGTTTCACATTTCAAATGTTTGTAATGTGCTTTCTTTTGGCTGCTATGGGTTCTCATTCTTCAGTATTAACTCTTAAGCTTTGTGACTGAGTACCCAAATTACCCAACATCTTATTTTTCGGACTTGAAGTAGGGTACCAACTAGCATGGAGGTACCTTTTATTACAGAGTTTAATCTTTTTACTGTGATTTCTTAGTAATGTGATGGATTGCTTTTATCAGTTTCTGATTGTATTGAAGCTTAATGAAATCACTTGCATGTATTTGTTTGTTCGGTTATTTTGTTATAGAGCGTACTTATATGTGTGTGCATTGTGCAGATTTGATTTGACTATTTGAGGAAGATTGCTTTGTTTTGTATTTTGTTCATAGTTCATTTTTTCCTGTCATGCTTATTTTTAGTTTATAACACAACCAGACTCTGTTACACTCATGGCTACTTTTTTCATAATTGAGTTCTTGAATTGTCCCAGGGTCTTGGTTTCACTAAAGAGCCCGAGGTTCACCATAGTCAAGATCTGTTAACATCGTAAACAACATGGAAGGATTAGAACAATGGAAGAAGCAGGTAGAGCAATTGTCATCTCGAGTATTACAGCAATGCAAGGAACAGGCAGAGCAATTGTCATCTCGAGCACATGAATACCTTCAGCAGGTTCCACCTGTTCATATCTATGTTGCTGTTGCCATGTTGCTATTAACCTCATTATTCCTCTTATCTGGTATGCATCCTTCTAATTTTTATTTTTATTTTTTTTACTTCATTGGTAAATAAAGTCAAGTTCAACTCTTACAGTTTCTATCTTTTGTTTTGTAGGTAGGTTGTTTAAACGCCAAAAAGCTAATACCATACTGTTGACTGGGCTTAGTGGGAGTGGGAAGACTGTTCTTTTCTATCAAGTAAGCACTGATATTATTGGGTTGTGTTCTTTATACATTATTGTATGGTCCATGTTTAGTAGACTCACCAGTTTAACTATTTCTCTAATTCACTTATGCGATGTTTAATCCATGATATGCATGTACTCTGGTTAGTGTCTTTAAAAAAATAGATTGTTCAACCTGTACTGATGTAGAACGACTTGCAGAAGAGTTCAAGGAGCAGCTGAAAAAATAATCCTTAGAATAATAGGAGACTTATACTTGCTTACGATGTTGATTTTTTCCAGCTGCTCCTGGAACTCTTCTACAAGTTGTTCTACATCATGTACTAATGTACTAATTGGGTGTAATGGATGTACTAATTGGGTGTAATGGGGGGCTCCAGTCTCGTCCTGTTTTTCTTTCTGTTGTTGTTATATACAATATTATGTTTATCCTTTGCTTAATGCAGGACCTAAATGGCAGAAGCCATTAAAGGTCTATAAGAGATGAGGCAAAGAAGGTTCCAAGGCTCAGGCTTTGATCTGGCATTCAGTAGACAATGATGTGTCTACATGGGATCTTGCTTGATGCATGCAGGCATCAGCAAGATTTGCCTAGCTTTTGGAAAGATTATGATTTCTTTCTTATTTGGGATTTGTTTTGTTATTGGGAATCTTTTAAGTTCTAGGATATTAGGGTTACTTGATCCTAATTATTTTAGGTTTTTCTTTACCTCTATATATAGAGGTCTTTTGTAGTCTTTTGTTCTCAGAGTGGAATTAATAATAGTTTGAGAGCTTTGCTTTCTATTCGGGTTTGTGTGATGCAGCCTACCCTCTGGTGTGATGCCTGAGGTTCTACTGGTGTGATATCAGTAGTTTTCATTCTATCCTTCATAGTTCCTATAACCTATTTCCTCCTGTGTTGAAGATATCTAATAAGCCCTAGTATTTAAGTTCTTAAGTTACTGGTGCTGCATTATTGCTTTTAATGGATCATATATTTGTGTTCGTCAGTTCAAAATTTTCTGCCCATTTTGGTGTAATGTTTTTCTTGCTTAAAATAAACATTTTTTTGAATAAAAAGACCAAAAATTTATAATGACTTTTTGTTAATCATGTTTTTTCCGTGTCCTGGTCTCTTAAGCTATGCATTAGCAAGATTGATCTAATTATGTTGACATGATTGGGTGCACTGTTTCAGCGTCGGGATGGCTCCTCTCATCAAGGTACTGTCACATCCAAATGAGGGAACTTTTGTGCTCCATTCTGAAAAATCAAAGGTGATATATCACAGCTTCCTGCATTAATAATGCCAATATCCCTGACCAACTTGATTTATGTATAAGACATTACTACTACGTCCGCATAAAAATACATTGTAAACTTTATACCATTGTTTTTTGTATTGTGCTTTCTGAACTTAATCATGCTCAACCCTTCTTTTGGCTTTCCCTGACAGAATGGAAAGGTAAAGCCTGTACATCTTGTTGATGTTCCTGGGCATTCTCGCCTTAGACCCAAGCTAGATGAGTTCCTGCCTCAAGCAGCTGGTATAGTCTTTGTGGTAGATTCTTTGGAGATTTGGAGTTTTTACTGAACTGTCGCTCTGCTTCAGAGTAAAATTTCCTTCCATCTAAGCTATAATAAGATATGGAAAAGTGAATATTTTGCTTGCAATATGCTTTTTCACCAATTTGACCACCGCTTATTAAGGGTGCCAACCTCATTAGTGCTGCTCCCCAGGAGATGATAAGAGATATAACCTTTGCTGCTTTAATTGCCACAGGTACCTGTATGATATTTTGACCAAGGCAACTGTAGTGAAGAAGAAAATTCCCGTTCTTATTCTCTGCAATAAGACAGACAAAGTGACTGCACATAGCAAGGAATTTATTCGAAAACAATTGGAGAAGGAACTGTAAGATATCAAATCTTGTAGTTTTCTATTTTCCTTACAGATTATAATAATATTATGGAACTTTTTTTGAAAATGACTTGCTGTGATATTGCTAGTTATGCACTTGCAACTGATCTCTTAATGTCCTCCATATTCAAATTTCAGAACAAATATGCTAGATCTATCAAATTTTGTAACAGCAATGTCTTCCATAAGTCCGTTGCTTACACTTTACAGTTTATGCAATTTATTGTGGTTTTCTGTTTATGGGATAAGCTTTTGCATCAACTTTTTCTTTTGTTTAGTGTTTTTTTTTTTTTTTCCAAATATCCTGGCTTTCTCTAGACTGCTGTTTGATTCCAATTCATTCTGCTTATGATTTATATTTATTAATTGTGCGTTATCGCCTGATTTATATGTCTCAACATATTGCAGTGACAAATTACGAGCATCAAGAAGTTCTATATCAACAGCTGATATTGCAAATGATTTTACTCTTGGGGTAATTGGAGAACCATTTTCATTCCCTCAATGTCAGAACAAAGTTAAAGTAGCTGAAGGTGCTGGTATTGATGATAACTTGATTGAGGTGAACAGTTTATCAGGGACCATGTAAAATCTTAGGTGTGTTCTCCGAGTTGTTAAATTTGTGGTGTTTCTGCTCTGAGAGTTGGGATGATGTTGTCATTTGATCATTGAAAATCCTTAACAAAGGTGCTCAAATCAATTGAACTTCCCAAGGTAAGTGGAGGAAGGAATTTTATGAAATGGATACTAATCATGGTTATGTTGTAGCTGGGAAGTGAAACATGATACCAAAGAACTAACTGTCTGTGGAGGCTTTTTGCTAGTTTGAAAAATCTTGGAACTGACTATAGCTATATAGATCATTGCTACTGATTTTTGACATTCATTGAGTACTACTGGCTTTAATTAATTTCTTTGTTTTTCTTAGTTTTGGACTCTAGAAAAGTAAGATACGAGGTAATGAGGATGTGTTGTACAAATTATACAGTATTTCGCCCAGCATAGAAAACATTGACAATGAACATATTACCATTCGAAATAACGAACCTTAAATATATCATATGCTCCATTCCGTAAGAGTAGCATAGTTCTAGTTCAGCTGTCAATATTACAACATGTTATGTAATTGGGCAGTTAGCGGACAGGTTTTTAGCGAGCGGTTAGCGGATACCAAGCTGAATTGCCAGGTTGAGCTGAGATCATCATGCCGTGCCAACACTCCAACACGCAGTCATACCAAACCTACATGAGAACTCTTACCTCTCTGACTTTTCCTTCGTGTTGCAATGGTGACCTCTCTCCCTAGTTCAATTGTCCCTACATGTCTCTCATTTCCCTCGCATCCGAACAACCCATCCCACCCCCACCTCGCTGAGGCCGGTTGTGACCTCGCGGCCAGCAATGACACTCTTAATCCAAGGCGAGGTCGTCCAATTGATGCTGATGATGATTTCAGAAGGTTGGTTTGTGTTTCAGTGCTCCCAAATGACCACATGACAGTCTAACGTGGTCCTTAATTCAATTCAAATTTTGACATGTGGATTTTCATGATAAAAAAAACTATTTTAGCGATTTTGTCAAAAACTATTTTGGGTTTTTAGTTGATTTTTTAAATCTTAAACCCTTAATCTATACCCTAACCATATACCCTATATCAGAACCTCTAAATCTTATACCCTAAACCTTAGGCCAAACTCATAAAAGACTCATGACGGTCATTTCATAAAATATAGAAAACCTTAGTTTATATTTTAGTTGTAATAAATTCACGTGTTAAAATTTAATTAACAATGAAATACCACATCAGACTGTCACGTGGTCCTCCAAAAGCATTTAAAAAATTTGTATTGATGACATGTTCTTATCAAATTATATAATTGTAAAAAGATGTTCGATACATCAAAGTAACTTAGAATCTTAGATCCGAGACAAGCCAAGCCTAGTCTAACAATGCACGTCTGTATCGATTTAGTTTAGATACACTCGGATTTTTTTCGTGTAACGTAGCAAATGTATGAGAGATCATTAGAAAATGGTAATAAGAATGAAAATCGGAGTATATCCTCGGGGCTTGGACCGACCCGACCCGTTGTGAAACACACAGTTCTGTGTCAAGCGTGATTTTGAGGCCACTAGCAAGTAATAAGTCCCAGTAGCGCCAGTCGCCGCCGTGTTAGAGAAAGCAAATGGCGACTGACAGTAAATCCAAGTCGTCCTCAGCACCAAAGTCCAAGAAGGGCAAGACTCGTTATCTTCCTCACAACGTACGTCACTACTTGTCTCTTTGTTTTTTGTGCTTGTGTTTGTGTTTGTTTATCTGAATGGTGTGTGTATGTCTATGTCTCTGTATCAGAGGGCAGTGAAGAAGAAAGGGGCGTATCCGTTACACCCGGGGGTGCAAGGCTTCTTCATCACTTGCGATGGTGGCAGGGAGCGCCAAGCCTCTCATGAAGCTCTCAACGTTATCGACTCGGTATCTCCTTTCCTTTCTCTCTATTGGCTTGCGCTTGTTTATCAGAGTCTTTAATACTTGTTATACAATAGACACAGTTTTCTCTGGTTTATTATGAAATTCAATCTCGACATTGGTTCTGTTATCTATAGTAGGCCATCAAATGGATACTAACACATACCCATCACGCTATTGCTCAAGATAAAATGACATCCTTGTGTACTCATGGACTATGATACGGACAACATAATTGTAGCTTAAGCTGAAATTGGTTCTTGATGAGACCCAGTGCTGATCTGCATATGTTTACATTTCTTTAAAATCTTGCGCAATTATAGGAAACCTTCATCTTTTTTTTTTTGTCCTTTATTGTTCAGATCTTCAATAAATCAAATTATTGTGAAGGTCAAGATTAGCTGTCATGGAATATGGACTATGATTTTTCTCTTCAATGTCTTGTTCCTAGTTTTTTTAAATAGGAATTTTCTTGGGAATCTGATCTGTTGGATTGTTTTGGTTTGTCTTTGCAGTTCTTTGAAGAGCTTGTACATGGGAAGGATTCAGCGATAAATCTTTCTGAGGCACCCAGTAAACCTATCAATAAAAAAATTAAGTTCACGTACTCTGATTCTTCTAGTAGTGATGATGATGATGATGATGATGATAAGAAAGAGGAGGGGGAAACTGAGGAACCTGTTGAGGATAAAGGGATGGTCAATGAAGATATAAAATCTGATACTTGTGAAGGTGATGATGGTAGTCATGATAATCAAGTAAGTGAGACATCAGATCTCGAGAAGAAAGACAGTGCTCCCTGTGAAAATAAACCAGAGGAAGATACTAAAGTCGGCATAGAGGGTAGTATAAGTAAAGAGATTTCTGCTAAAGAAGTTGAAGAGCCACCAGCAAAGAAACAATGTCTGGGAACAGATTCATCAAAAAGGATCCCGGATAAAGTAGAGGAGAAGTCCATTTATCGATTAATTGAAGATGAGCTCCAAGAACTTAAAGATAAGAACAAGGTGAGCTTCAAATCCCATGCAATATATCGCTAGATTGTTCGTGCTTGTGATTCTTTCCCTTTCTTTTTATCTGATATGGGTGCCAATATAGTTTTTTCCTGAAAAGAAATCTAGCTTATGATCATCCTGTAAGAGTGTTGTCTTGCATCAGATGTTTTATTCTTCTCAAATCTAGCTGATGATCATTTTGATATTTTCCACACTTTTCTTTTCTCTGCATTAGCTTGCATAAAATAAAATAAAAGATTTTCAGATGCGCATCTGTCAGGAGTTTTCCATTACTATTTAGCTGGCCACGCATCTGACTGTTTTCTGCTAGTGCATTTGTCGTAACACTATTCTCTTGTTTTATTGTATAGTAACTACATATATAAGTAATAGTTTTACCTCCATTAATTTCATCCTGTTGTAATAGTTTTACCAGAACCCGCTAACCAACCTGGTTTAAGAATAGTTACAGCATGTGCACTAGCAGATATAAGTAATACTTTTACCTCCATCAGTCTCACTCGATCCTGTAATAGTTTTACAGAACCTGTTAATCAACCCCGTTTAAGAATGCATATCGGATATTAGTTGAGAGTTGCTTCAAATTATGATGGATGAATATCTTAGCAGTCTCTTTATCTGTATCAACAACAGAGGGAGGGTATCGTTGTGTAAATATTTATCATCAAATGATGTGCAGAGATGATATTGCCCCTTGCTCTTAATATCAGCTACATTCTCAAAACTTCCTCAGCGCCTAAGGCTCATGTCCTCACCATTCTTGGTCAAGAAATTCGGGACCGGGATTTTCAATTCAGAATTCAAGGGTTTGTGGTTTGGGTGCAAAAGATTGATTACAATCATATACGAGGATTCTCGCATTCATTATTGCATTTCTTCTTACTTAAGTATCCAGTGTCATGGTTGTTGTATGGACTGTACCATTAGGACTAAGGAATGATGAACCATCATGATTTCTGTAGCGAAGTTGAGTAAAAAGCACCAAAAAGAGGTTTGGATAGTCCATAATCACCAAATACCACTTAGCATCAACTTGGAACAAAGATGGATCTGAGAGAAGCAAAAGGATGGAGATTGCCGGTTACCAGACGTACAAGGTGGGGACTGCTCTGTGGGCTGGGGATGATTTGGATAGAGGCAGCACTGTTATCTCATCTTTGTGTTTCTCTACTTTGAAATCTTTTCTAAATCATTTGTATAATGGTTGGGGTAGTTTGGAAAACTAAATTAATAAATGAGAAACTGAACTGCAAATTGATATTGAAACTACATAGTCAATTTCGTGAACAAGGCTTTCTGCTAGTAATCATACTCATCCCTATCTCCATCTCATTTTGTCTGTGCAACCATCAGCATATTATTTGTTCATGGGTTTGTTTTGGTTAGTTGCAGATTTATATTATATTTGGTGTCATAGTTCTTTCTTTCCATATATGTGAGTATCTGGGTGAGATGAACTTCTAATTCCCCCTGTCATTGGTTTCGTCTAAAAGTTTCATATAATTAAAAGTTAAGGGGTTTATATCATTTTCTGGGATTTTCTTCTCATGTTGATATTGGATTATTTTTCAGAGGCGCTTTATCAACCTTGAGCCAGGTTGTAATGGTGTCGTCTTCGTTCAAATGCGGAAGAGAGACAGAGATCCTAGCCCCAAAGATATTGTACAGCATATGATGACATCTGCTGCTGCAACAAGGAAACACATGTCGAGGTTGATATGTTGCTTGTTAGGTTAACCTACAAATAACACATAAAACTCATCTCAAATTGGTTGGTACAAGCTAATTTTCATGCTGCTTTCATATATAGGTTTATCTTAAGGGTATTACCTGTCGAAGTATCGTGCTATGCATCAGAAGAGGAGATTTCCAAAGCAATTAAACCTCTTCTTGCACAATATTTTCCCTTGGAAACTGATAGTCCTCGGAAGGTAAGACTATATTTCATCATTTCTTATCTTCTTCATGATAATTTGGTTGTCGAGACTGCTAATCTCTTCGTTAAGACACATGAACTTACATAGTTTTTTAAATTTTAATTTATCAGTTACTGCTGGAAACTTTGTCTCCACTTATTTGATTTAGCCAGAGTTAGATCATCGTATTATGTGCCTGCACTAGGCAGTGAGACCTTCTCTCTTGTGAATGATGGGTTTTTTTTTCTTGCACTTTTACAAATCTTTGATTTTATTCTGTTTTGTTAAAACTGGAATAATATGATATAAAGATAAAACCAGATGATTCTGGGCATTATTGAGTGATAAATACAAGTATCTGGATTTTGGAGGGAGAAAAAAGTAAGAGAAATAAGAGAATGTGGAGCGGCAATAACTGAATTTTTTGTGGGAATTGGTCGATTTTGGGGATCTCTATGCCATCAGTTTCTTCATAATTCAGAATTAGTTTGTTACATGGTACTCTGTCGTTTCTTTATGAAAAGAACCAATCTGTGAGTTAGCTGTTGTGTATTTTGTTGTTTCATTGTTTGCTGCTATTCTGTGATGAGTACCAAGCAGAGTGATGTACTCAAAAGTACGTCTGCTGTCACCCCACCCAAAAAACAAATACCACAAAACAAAATGATTGGTTCATAGTGTTGTTTGACTTGGTTTGCTTCAAGCATAACTAGAATATTTCTGTTTGATATCCTGAGATGGTTTCTGATTTACTTGATCTTCTGACAGTTTGCAGTACTCTATGGAGCACGGGCAAATACTGGTATTGACAGGATGAAAATCATAGATGCAGTGGCAAAGTCCGTGCCTCAACCTCACAAAGTTGACCTTAGCAACCCTGATTTGAATATTGTAGTTGAAATTTGCAAGGTACATGATCTTTTCCTGCAAGTCTTGTTTTATCATTAGGTTTCTTGTTGTTTATTTTACTTGCTGAGGTGGTAACATGAAGTACATGACACGGTATTTTTGAGTTTTACTTTAGAGTGATCTATACGTTTCATTTTATCATTTTACTTTTATTTATTACTATTTGTCTTTTTTCCCAAACTGTGCAATTTCAAGTTTTTATTTCATAGCCTATTGCTTTCTTGCAAAGTAGTGGGTGCTACATAGTCCATGGACCTAGAATTATATATATTTATCAACACGAAAGAAGCATTACGTTTAAGCTTCTTGATGTTATATAGTCTAAATTCGCATTTTGCTTTTATTGGCAGACTATTTGCTTGATTGGTGTTGTTGAAAATTATAAGCAGTTGGCCAAGTACAACCTGAGGCAGCTCACATCACCGAAGCCATAGGAATTTGATCTTTTACTTGAGCTGGGTTTGGACCCTTATATGTAATGCATCATTCTGGTAGTTATATCACATAAATTATCTGCATTCAGAATATGAGAACCGAGAACTCAGAAAATTTGCTTGGCATTGTTGAAGTTAATTCAGTTCCTCTTTTTTTTTGGGCTGACTTATGGTTGTATTCAGTTTGTATGACATTGTGGATTCCTCTTTTCTCACGATAACACAGTTTTAGAAGCGGGAATCTCTTTGTGATGTTGTTGGGTTGGGAAATATGCATCATGATGCTGGTTTTTTTCTTCTTGATATTGACGCAAAAACAGAAAAAGCTTCAAGGGTCACACACTCATATTCTTGATAAAGCCAGTAGTGTTGAATTGAGCTAAAATTTAGCAGATCGCATTTGCCTTAAGAGGTCACAATGCCCTTTATGAACTTCTGAAACTGAAGAAACGCCTGCTATCATGCAGGTCATGGAGTCGAACTAAAATTTGGTAATCGTAATATGTTTGTGAAGGAATGCTACATGTTTACTGACACTAGCTGACTTGTTCTTTGCGCAAACGCTAGTATCAATTTATTCGAAACTTCTGGTTGTTGGCTTTATTTTTTTTTGTTCTCAGTGACCTTTTTGTTGGTTTTGTAAGCACCCAAGTTTTCATATTACTGTTCTTCAACTAAGGAGATTATCAGAGTATCTTGTGAAACATGTAGAATGAATCAGTGAAAGAGAGAGAACTTGAACTTTGAATCAATGTCTACACCTCTGAATAACAAGGTCCTTAAAATTTCTCATTTGTAAAGAGAAAACAACACGAAACAAATGAACGAATGGAACACACAACCGAATCATTAATCCTACACTGAAGACTCCTTGCATCTCAATTAAGCGTTTGGAGCCTTGTACAATTTCTCCACCATCTTCCTATATTCTGCAAGAGACAGAAAGAAACACGGCACAATTTAGACACTGTTTATCATGCAAAACTATCTGAAAACCAAAACAATTGAACAAGTAAAGGAGATCCAAGATTTACCTTCTTGATTGCTCCAAAGTTGCGCTGCTTGGGGGTTCAAAGGTGAGCTTGTGTTTGGTTCTGTAATTCAGCATACAAGACCCAAATTTCATAAGACAGTAGCTTCATGATCCAAGTAGTATTCACACAGCAGCATACACAAAGATAATCAGTACGGATATAACACTCAATTTACCTCCGAGAAGACTCTGGATCGATAAGAGGATGGTTCTCACATCATAAGCCGAAGACCATTTATCCTGCAATCGGTTTCAAAGGCACACATCAAATCAAATTATCACGGAAACAAAACTCCATAGTAGATAGCACTAGTACAAGTTCAAAGTACCTGAAGAATATCCAAGCAAATATGGCCGCGAACATCGACATTGGGATGAAAGCAGAAAGTCTCGAACTTGACCTTGGGAGGCTTAAAGGGATAGTCATTGGGGAAAGAGAGCAACAATCTGTATTGAGTCCCTTCGAAAACTGTGTCTTTGCTTCCATTGATGGTCCCTTTCCAGCAGAATATGTTGTCTTCCTCAGGAAACGCAGATATCCCCGAATCTCCACCCATCTATAAATTCAATTTCAATCAATCAAATCACCAAAAACCCTAAAATTGAAAACCCCCCAAACGGAAAACAAAGAACAACTCACCATTAGAGCCATCAACTCGGATTGAAGCCTGTTGCAAACACATAAATCAAGATCAGAAACCTTGGAAAACCATGGATTATAAATCTGGTGCGAGAAAGCAAAACCCTAGGAAATTGAACAATTTCGATTCACCTTTTGAGAACGGATTGGGAATCGGCGGTTTTCGCCGGCGCCTGAGATTTCTTGGACCCGCCGGTGCCTGTGGCGCCTGGGATGTTGTCCTGGTGGTTCACAGACGCCATTGGGGAGAGAGAGAGAGAGAGAGAGAGAGAGAGAGAGAGAGAGAGAGAGAGAGAGAGAGAGAGAGAGAGTGGGGAAGAGGGGTGAGGGGGTTGGGTTTAAAACGCTGCGAGGGTGGAGCTAAACGGCGTCGTAGAGCGGAGTTTTGATAGGGTATTCAAAATTTCCGAACGTTGCAATCACGGTGAGTCATATATTCTAATCTGGATTTACTTTCTTTGATCTTCAACGGCTAGTTATTGTGAATTTTGGTGTTGTACAAACCAATTGGGTAACTCCCTTTTCTTTCCCTTTTTTGTTTTTATTTCAGGACCTGACTGATTTGATTTTCCACTCTAATACCATTTATTCCTTTATTAGATCCATGTCACGGAAATTTACTGTCGGGCTATTAAACTACTCAATGAGAAATAACGAGTAATAGATTTTCTGGACTTGGTTCATTGAAGTGTTGGATTGATAACTAATAAACTTTCAGATATCGATCTACTTGTTAACCTAATTGTTTATGAGGACCAAAACAATGAATTAATAAATTCGAGTTCTTCAAATTGTTAGATAGACAAAAGTCACACATAACAGTAAGCACAGTTAACGATTATAACATCTGTTCTTTGGGCAAGGACTAAAATCTAAGAGGCCAGGACATAATAGGTGGCGAGTATGCCACCAGAAGTTTCAGAAAACCACGACACATAAAATGAATGGTACATTGGATCTGTTGAGAGCATGAGGTTAACATTTGAGTAGGGAACTTTGCTTGGTTCCAAGCACTGCTTAGCCAACACATCAGCTGCGGCATTTGGTCTACAGAAATGCCTAGGATCTCAAAGCTGCCCAACTATGTGTACAACTCTTAAGCACATCACCAACAGGGGGGCACAACATTGAAATTCCAAATATGTGGATCAAGGCAGCAGACTACAGTTCCACCTCTAGCTTGCTCATTAGGAGTAGATACTTCAATTCAGCTGTTACAATTTCATGTAACTAATCAATAGACAGATGAAAGTCGAGGAATTGACACACCAGAAAAGTAGTTCAAGCCTTGTTGCAGCTTCAAAATTAAAAACACCTCATCCCCATCACATCACAACCTAAACATGGTTCCATCACTCATGCACACCCGAGATAAAAGGTATTAGGCGACCCTTATAAAATCCAATATCTTTTTTCCCTCTTCCAAGCCCAAAAACTAAACCCCATCCAGTTTCCATGAGAAAAGATCTTTTAACTTTCCTAGTGCTGCACGCATGGCGACACACTGTTAACTAAGCATGGTAATCTACTGTTTGCAGAGTCTACTGTACATGAGCTCAGAACTTCACTGCCAGATTTGTACAGAAAAACTGGGATACAGGGAAACTAACTAGGACATCTTAACAACACGGGATACCCTTTCAAAGAAGATAGGCAACATGGTTTTGCTAAACATAAGCTCATCGTCCATCCACTCTGGCGCCACCCTCTCAAAGGTTCCCAAGGATAAAAAACGGTATAATATTTCTTGATTCCCTGTAGCTCTGTTCACCCATGTCAGAGTGAAGGAGTAACCTGTTACAGTAATATATAGTCATCAGCAACTTTTGAATCCAGAAAACAACTCTTGAGACGCCTACAGTCCATTTAAGTAGAAACAATCAGACAGAAACAGGAAAAACAGAAAAGAATATTTCTGTAATAAATCAACTATCAAGACCAATATCCTTGAAGTTTAAATTTGATTCAGCTCTATAGGTCCCACTGCAAACAGTTAATTAAATTTGCACCCTTTCTTTTTGGTAAAAAAGAAATTTGAAATTTGAAATGCTAGACTTCTTTATTTTTAATGTCATTGATTGTGCTTTTAGTCAGTCTTAGAGGATTAGGGATGTACCTCCAAGCATAGACAACTACACTACTTATTACAGCTACACCACCTAAACCCTCGCACCCTCACCTGATTGCAGTTACCAGCATAAAAAGAAAATATGCCCCCGAAGGATTCATTCCACAGGTTGCAGGTGATCCGTCTGGCCCACTCCCTAGAAGTTTTTGCTACTCTCTTAATTTTCTCTCTTTTCTCTCTTCTAGCGGGCTTACTCTCTCAAAACTCTCTGGTTCACTAATCTCTTACTCTCTCCTCTCTCTTATATTTCATTGAGTTAAGGCCTGAATGGCTTTGAGGCTAGGTTTCATAACTTGCATTATCAACAAACCAAGCCTGAATGGTCAACAAGTGGCTTCGGTCATTAGCACCTCTGGATGAATTCCAACACTGTTCATGCTGCTTTTGGGAAGTGCTAACTAAACATGGGTTGTTACCAATTCATTATTCACTTCTCTAAGTGACCCTGTTGATTCAATGCCATTCTTCCAAAACTGAAAGAACTTAGCTTACTATAAGAGTAATAGGATATAAAAAAAAATGGAAAATATCGAGATGGTACTGTCACAGAAAACAAGCGGTCAATTTCATATTACCACTTGATTGATGGACCGCTTTAATGCATGTTTCTTCAGTTTGATCAAGAATTGAGAACTTTAAGCCCCACAAGTGCTCAATAAGCTCTTGGAACAAGCAGTTAGATGTGCCAGTTACACTGCCACCTAGAAATCAAGTATAACACATTATATCACTGAATACCATGTGCACAAAGAAAATAACAGGATCTTAATTCCAGACACATACCTGATTCTTCAAGATTTCTACAGCACTGTGACTGAAAGTTTACATTAGTCTGTGAAAGAGAAGACAATAAGTATCTGCTCCAGATATGGGACTCATTTTTTTTTTTTGTGAAAATATTTCGGAACTTATTGATAATACCTTACGAGATATAACAAGATATTCCCTGTGCATAGTTTCCTTGTGCAAGTCCTTTGCAGATTCACTTCGTAATACACTATCTTCATGAATCCTAGAAGGCATATCCATGTCCCATGTCTCTGAACCAGAATGCCTCTTACGTTTATTTGTATCTCTTCTCCTTGCGCTATTGCCTGCTTCTCCTGATACTTCATAACCACCCGACATACACAATTCCTCATTGTCTGTGTTGCTGTCCTTCATTCTGCTGAAGGTTTCCGCCTGTCGCAACTTTTGGAGCTTTCTTAATTCTTCAGAAAGCTCTTTATCTGTCGTGAATTTGAGACAGAATACAGATAGGTATTTATTAATCCACATGAAAGCTCAGGAGAAACAACCTACACTTTTTAAATGTACCACACACTTTTACCAACAGTCAGGGACAACAGCTGGAAACAGAAAAGTATTCACAAAATTAATAAATCACTTGATCTCAAGAAAGAATACAGATCACATGTTATTAATGTGTGTATCTGTAGAAGACATTCTGACTGGTTTAACTGTTCTCCGAATTTTCTGAACCGCTAAATTGAAATTTAACGAAGACATGTTATGTCTTCAAATTTGAAAAGCAAGTCCTTACAAAACAAAACAAAACGTATAAACATTCTCATGCCATCAAATGGTTTCTTCAATCAGTCTGAATGTTTGACTGAATCACCAAATCATGTTTGCGAAGGTCATGCAAGTTTAACAGATACTGAACATGCCAATGAGTTTTCCATTTGTGTCTTATTAGGGGGAAAAAATTTCCTTGTTACTTTGCATTTTGGGCTGAAAAAAAACGAAATTAAAAAAAAAAATTAAGTCATGCAGATTTTAATGCTTGAGACACACATAGCATGCACCATATAAGCATTATAATTTAGTCAATTTAGTAAACAATCAATAAGTGAAAATTCAGTAATAATCGAGTAAGCTTATTTCTCAGTAAACTTGACAGTCCAGTAAGGTAGTGAGGTTTTACTGTGAAACTTCAATTCTACATTATAGCCTCTTAATGAATCAAATAAGACATAATAAAATATAATGTGATGAAGTTGAATAAAGTTGTAGGAACCCAAGCAGTTAAAATCTATCCAGTGCCATTTCTTCCACATTTCGTATAAATCCAACATCCTCTCTCTCTCATTTCTATGAACCTTTCAAGGCCATTCGATTATTTGTTCCTATAAAAACCAGTGAATGACTTAAAGGGTCATCAGAATGTATTAAAAAAAAACCCACATTTTCTAAAGATTTGAAGTTGGTCATGTAACACAGATTTACTAGACTACTGTCGTAAAATCTCAATATCATTCACTTCCGATTTATTTATAGTTCTACGATTGCTTGCTATGAAACATATTCTAAGAGGGCAGAACTTAAGTAGAAAACAGAAAACCTTCATTCAGAAGGGCATAGTCTTCCATTTAAATTAAATGCAGGAGTAGCCAGATATCTTGTAGTAAGTTGTAACTTCAGCAATGACTTATGCACACACACTCCCCATGTTTAATAATATTAACCATATTTACTATTCCATTCTGATAGGGGTACACAAAATCAGTCTTCATCAGCATTCCAAAACCTTTACTGAGATATACTTTATTTCCTTCAGAATGACAATCAAATAGACCAGGCTACTTACTTTTCTTGTTTTCTTCCATCAAAAGCTTCTGGTACTCGTTAAATTGTTCATCTTTTGCGGACCTGCAATTAATTTTAAACAGCCAGTTGTTTAGAATACATTAAATTTGACTTAGAAATTCCACTGGAACTCAGAAATTGCATACCTGAGAGAAGCCAGTTCACTTCTAAGCTCATTAAGCTGCGAATGCAACTGCGCATTTTCACTTTCTACATGTTGCCTGTACTCCTCCGCAACTGCAATCGATGAAATTAAACAACAAAATAAGCGGCGTTCACGGCATAAAACTAATCCGAAAGCACAAATTCTACAGTGCAGAAAACTCGTACCTTGGATAAAGTTCAAAAACTTGTCTTCTTGAACTTTATTCTTTTCATCCAACTCGGAGAACTTTTCGGTCTGAAGTATCCTAACCAGCACTCACAATTAGCAAAAACAAAGCCCATACTGCAATAGATACTAAATTCTGAAGTACAGAAGAAGCTCATGATAATTCAGAAATAGAGAAGCAAAAAAAGTACTTGTCATTTCCCCCAAAATCAAAATTTCTGAGTATGGAAAACCGACCTTGAATTGGGAGAACCTGTGGTAGAGTTTCGAATAGAGGGCATCCATCTGCGAACGAAATTAGTGAGGGCTTCGGATTCGGATTAGGTATGAAATGAAAAGTGAGAGAAGCCCTTTGAATTGCTCGAAGGTGGAAACCCTAACCCTAAATTGCTCTCCGGAGGTGGCAGGTGGAAGAAGACGGAGAGAGCGTACTGCTTGGTCTAACTTCACATTTCAAATTTCAAATAAGATTTATCCTCAAAACTGCCACGACGTCATTTCGCTAAGTATTGAGAACCTTCTCAAGGGTATACGATTTGAATTTACATAGCTGTATGAATTGCCGAAATTAATACATTTGTTCCGAATATATAAATTATTATGAACGGTTAAGAGTTAATAATAGATCATGTATTTTTTTATTGAAACATAGACGTAAAGCCTTTAATACCAAACCAAAAAATGATAATTATAACATGACGCGCCCATAATGGTGAGAGAATGTAATCATGCTAGATAGCCTTAAGGCAACCTAAAACAAACTACCATAGAGTTCAACCAAGCAGAAACTAAAACAAAATAAAACATCAAAAAGACTATTACCAACAGAGTTGGGCATGCCCTAACCCTAATTTATTCTACTGGCCCGAAACCATCCTAAATTTTCAGGTGGGCTGAGAGTAACCAAGCTCACCTTATACCAGTCTCATCCCATGGAAACCTTAGCCCAATATCGCTAGGACTCCCCATATCTTGTCGATTAGCCGCCGTTGCAACCACTGCCGCTGACGAGGAACCGCCATCATCGTCATTGATCTCTTGCCCACCGACGACGAACCTTAGCCTTTTATCACCGCCTAGGCAACCTATCACAGCCACCGGATCATACGCCAGGTCCTCTGATGTACCATAAACAACGCTACGCTTGCCGCTGGCATCCTCCAACCACCAATCGAGGCTGTCTCTTGACTTTGTCGGAGAGCCCGACCACCATTGTTGTTTCAGATCTTACTTAATGCCCCAATGCACAACACTAAGGCAACCATCAATTGTACCCAAACTCAAATAAGCTAACCTCGCCGCCGTAACCAAAGGAGAAGGGAAGCAAGAGGGGAGTAGCCGGGACCCTCTTGATGCTTGAAGCAAGCCCGGGTTGTCTTCACCAAGACCCACGCCCCCACCATCCCAATATCCACCGCTGCTTGCAACTGCTAGGGCAGGAAAAGAGAGATAAAGGGTCGAGACATTTTTATTCTTTCTCATAAACTCAAATATAGATCGTGTACTTATATCCGATGTATGCAACAATGATATGAGCATAATATGCTATGATTTTAATGTGTTTTCTACCCTATTTGGCCATGTTATTTCCTTAATAATATCATTTCTGACATGTTTTGTGATTGTAGAGGCAATGAGAGCTTAAATCGAGAAAAAAAAAAGGCTAAATCGCAGAAATAAGAGAAAAATGCAGAAAAAGACAAAGAAGCCTTCTTGAAGTCTAAGAAAGGAAGGAGAAGTAAATTTGGATTCCAAGTCTAAGAAAGGAAGAATAAGCAAATTTGGATTCCAACTCTAAAAATGAAGAAGAAAAGTCAAACATGTGCACCTAGTCCCACATCATTTTGGAATAAAGAGTAAATTTGGATTCCAACTCTACAAATGAAGGAGTAAATTCAAAACTTGTGCACCTAGTCCCACATCATTTTGGAAGAGAAGTTTCACCAAGATTTTCACTATATAAAGACAGCCTTGTGTACTTCTCAGATCATCATTCATTCACTCAAAAGTCAAGGAAACACATAGCTCTACTGAGCAGCCTCTCCCTCTCCTTTATCAAGTTTCTTCCTCCCTTGTCAAAGTCTTGTCAGACGTTCCACAAGAGTAGCGGTATTGGAGTTTTGAAGCCTTGAAGCCGGAGCACTTTCTAGACGTCTACAAGCTTATTGAAGACTGATAAAGTGTAACCTTACCTCTGTTGTTGTTTAGTTTTCCTTTACAATTTTCAGAAACATGTTTTCGGTTTTCAAATATTGGATGTTGTTTTGATGGTTATGTTGTTAGTAAATTCAAAATTTTAGTTAAGCATGTTGAAGTTTCGTTCATGATATTTTAGCAATCTGATCTTTTCAATTCATAGGTTAGAAAGTGTGCATTTTTGTTGGATTACTATGTTAGAATGCATGCTAACTATTGTCATGATTTATACTAAGCTTCGTAGGTAAGTGTGGATCTCTAGTGGTGGAAGCTATGTCAAAATGGTTGAAAACATATACTATGCAATTCCCTGTTGTGACATTCATAATATAATTGTGTTCAATCTCGTTCTATAGATTCTAAGAACTCATGTTAAGTGTAGACAGATACGCTGAGTATTGATAGCAACTTTGCATGAGATGTCCTAGTTCTAGATGTTCTATGCTAGGGATAAGTAAGTAGAACTATAAATGCATGACCTTGTAGGCTTGTGTTTTGAGATTGTTTCTAGTTCTTTGAATTGACATATTATCAGATTGCTAAGGTTGAAACGTGATTTTTGATGTGTGGTCGGAATTTGAGTTTCTCTCGGATGGATGTGTTGAATGAATCGATCACTTCTATATATTAGTTTAGCTTTTATTTTATCTTTTAGTAGGAACGTTAGAATCAAACTCTCAAACCCCCCTAATTACCTTGTATCATGTATATATTTGTAAATAAATATTTGCATATATTTTTATTGTTAGCTACTGACTTTTTACATGACCATTGTACAGGAGCACCCTTGATCCCGGATTGATCGAACCTTATTTGCCTTATACTATGATTGTCAGAAAGGGTTCTTAATTGTCGCACCCCGGTTTCGGAGCGCGTCAAACAACAACCTTTTTTTTTTCTTTTTCTTTTCTATTTACCCAAAAAAAAAAAAGCGAAGAAAGACTTCTCACATCTCACTTCTTCGATCTGGAGTCTAGAAACACCATACAAATCATCTAGAAGACTTAAACAATATAAGTAGGAGGATCCCCAAAAATGCTCAAGCCAAGGACAATGTTGAATACTCATCTTGACCAAATGATCAACTGTCGTATTATGCTCTCGAAAAAAAATGCTTCAATTTTGGTGTTACCCATGATAGAAACAAAGAAATGACAAATGTTCTGGAGGCTTTTTCCAAGCAATCGTAATGAATTCACACATGATGGACACTTTAGACTTAAGAGCAACAACTTTTCATTCTTTAGTTATGAAAAATGATCTTTTCAGGATTAATAGGAAAAGTGAAAATTTGATCAAAAATCTGTTTGTTTTTCCATTTCCAAATTAACCAACACACATCAATAAACATACTATGGGAGTGGTTCTAATGAGGACCATCTTGTTGAGGACTTTTTCGTTTCACCCCGTCTTCGATCATATATTTATATCTCGACCGTCTAGTTTGTAGATATATATATATATATGAGTAGATCATCTCTACAAATTTTCATCCAAATTGAAAATCGTTAATACATTTATAAATGTGATTTATCGATTATAAACTTGAACGGTTCTTGTTTGACAGATTTGGATCGTCCATTGATTTGATTTAGTTTGATTCCTTAACGATCACTAATTTGACTGAAAATTTGTAAAAGTGATATTCTTATATAGACCTAAAAACTAAGTGGTTGAAATGGAAAAATGCGATTGAAAAGTGGGTGTAATAAACTAATAAAGGGAAAAGTCTTCAACTAGTCCTCAACAAGACGGTTCTCATTAGAACCCCTCCTAACATACTACACCATTTAATACTCTTTAAGGATAAAGACTTAGGCATCTTTAGCAGACTCTATATATTGGCTCTTTAACCATTTTAGAGAGCGAGTTTAATTTTTTATCAACTTTACTGGCTCAAGCAGACTAGTAAGTGGTTAGTTATTTTAACTTTTAGCTATCTCGGTAGCTAAATCTATATATTGGCTCTTTAACCATTTTAGAGAGCGAGTTTAATTTTTTGTCAACTTTACTGGCTCCAGCAGACTAGTAAGTGGCTAGTTATTTTAACTTTTAGCTATCTCGGTAGCTATATTTAGCTAACGAGATGATGCTCTCTATAATTTATGTTAATTTAAAGTATTCATTTAAAGTCATTTATGTATTATTAAAACACATTTAAATTAAATTTTTTTATTTAATCAAATAATATAAATAAAACTTTAGTTGAAATAGAGAGTACGAGTGTAGATAAATTTCTAAAGTGGCTAGCCAAAATGACTTTCTAGCTATTTTAGATAAAATTTGACTACAAAATGGCTAGCATTGCTAAAAATGCTCTTACAGTTTATTTGAGCAATGATCCAAACATATATACAAGTCAAGTAAGAAAGAGTAAGAAATGGAGCAAGCCAGGTTTACTAATGATAGACAAAATATAATTAGATCTTGAAATATCTTTGAAAAGATGAAGAATGGTCTCATCATGAGTAGCAAATAAAACAGGTGCTAACATTGGTGAAGCTATGCCTAATTCTTTGAACATTGGTAAACAATTTCTTGTGAAATTACCCACGACAAGGTATTTTTCTTTGGGGGGGGGAATATCGAAGCTCTAAAATTTTCTAATGAGGATCAACAAATCTACATAAGTCAAATATTGAGTTGTACGTAAATTTGACAGTGAAACAACCATTAAATGTAGTCATCCCAAATTTACACATTATCACCACATCCCTCAAAGCTAGCGCAAGTGGTAATAAGTAATAACCAAATTCACCAACTGAATAGGAATAATATAAGACAGTCTAGCCAAATTCATCTCAAGAATCACAGACAGTAGCATTGTTATTAATTGAAGCAATAGGGAGAGCATGGTGATTAAAAGTAATTGGGATTACCCAAGAGTCATTCCACAACTGATGTTTTCACCATCATCCACACGCCAGCTAAGCCTTTTCCTTAGAAGCTTACACCTGAGAAATGCTTCTCTAAGTGCTAAAACGGTCTAATAAAGGCTTGTAGTCATGGATTAACCAAGAGTCATGCTACAACTTTAAGTCAAATAGAACACGATTTGGAAGAGAATGAATTGTCTGATATATTATTCATCTCACATTGGAGATATATATGGAGGATTACAAGTATACAATTGGTAAGTATTAACTACCATAATTACAATATATTCTACTCCTAATATTGTGCCATGACTCACACTAACACTCCTCCTCAAGTTGGCGCATACACATCAACCATGCCTAACTTACTTAGTGAGTAATAAAACGCCTTCATGGATACTCCTTTGGTGAGTATATCTGCAAGCTGCTCTTCAATAGGAACAAAAGGGAAGCTAATAATATTGGCATCCAGCTTGTCTTTTATAAAGTGACGATCAACCTCCATATGTTTAATACAATCATGTTGTACTGAATTATGTGATATATCAATTGATGCTTTGTTGTTGCAATACAATTGCATGACACTTTTATGTTAGACACCCAAATCACGTAACAGATTTCTCAGCCAACAATTCACACATTACATGAGTCATACCTCTACACTCAGCCTCATCGCTAGATCATGTCATAACTTTTTGTTTCTTACTCTTTCATCCACATAGAAAGGTAAAATAACCTGATGACGACCTCATGTATGTAATATTTCCAGCCCAATAAGCATTTATAAATTCATAATTTCAAGAGTGTTGTTGCGTTTAGAGAACATTACTCCTTTACCTGGTGCTAACTTCAAGTACCATAAAATTCTCACAACAACATATAAGGATTACAAGTTTAATTATTCAACAACATATAAATTTGCTTTGTATATACTTTCTAAACTAGTTTCTATCACTATATAAGGATTACAAAAAATAATTAAACAAAAAAGAAACATGTATAAGTAAGTTGAACGCATATAAAAAAATAGTAAAATATATTCACCCAACACTTATCATCCAACCATGAGTGAGACCTATATTATGAATTGCTTTTTCTTTTTTTTGAGAAACATGACAACCCTTTTATTGATCGGCGTAACCACCATACATAATAATTTACCCATATAGGACTGACAAAAAAACTATTACCTAAATGGTTCAAGCTTTCCAGCCTTGAAGCACTTCCAACGTAGTTGAATTTACATTCATAAGTATTAATGGCTTATATAATAAGAGTATCAAGGACGCACATAATAAGAGTTCAGTAACAATCCTTAGCCTTTTAATTAGAAGCAAAGTTCAAACGAGTATTCAAATAATAGCTAGCTTATTCAAATAGTATTAAAGGCTCTTGAAAAATAAATTGCGTCTCCATTAATGGTGTCCTTTCAATGATCCTCTGCCTTAAACCCTTGGACGGTCGAAAAAAATCCTTTGGCATAGCCATTCCGTAGGATACTATGATACCGACTCCACACATTTCATAACCAGCGCCCACCTAATGTTTACTGAAGCCCAATTTCAACATAATGTTCCGAAGGAAACACCCTTCAACTCTATCATACTAGGTAGGTTACCCGCGCTTTGTTGCGGGAGAGAGAGGGCAGAATGGTCATTCCCAAAAACAGGGGCAAAACTGTAATTTAGAGTGTGATGACAGTATTGTAATTATGACGTAACTGAGGGTAAAACAGTCATTTCATAAAATCGGGGGTAAAATTGTAATTCAGAGGCTGATGGCAGGACTGTAATTATGAAGTAAGTGAGGGCAGAATCGTCATTGCAGAAAACAGGGGGCAAAAATGTAATTTACAGAGTTATGGCATGACTGTAATTATAAGGAAAATAAGGACACAACCGTTATTTCTGAGGGGGGCATATGAACATATTAGTATATAGTAAATGCCTTACTGATATCAAGTTTCAACACAAAGAAAGGACCCTCGCCTGTTTGCTTGCTTCGAATTGAGTGAATGGCTTCAAAGGTTGTTATAATAATGCAACTGCCTGGAACAAAAGCACTTTGAAGGCTGAAAATTACCTCAGATAAAAGTGACTTCATACGGTTAACCATAGCCTTCGATATTTTTCATGGGATTTGTTGAGAAGAAGGAGAAACAAAAGAAAAATAGGAAGAAAATAAAAGGTTTGATTTGACCAGAAAAAGAGAAAAGAAAAATATCCACTTTTCCGAAGTTTGGGAAATTCTCTCACCAACCCCCCCGAGTTTGTCTCGCTTTCGATCGAATCAGCCCCATTTCTCATACTTGAACTAACTCCATCTCTCGCGACACAGACTCACATACTTCTCCTCTCTCTTTCTCTCTCTGCACGTTGAAACCGTTTCTTTTCTAGAGAGAGAAAGTCCTTCCGTTTCTCCCAACCCCAAAATTCAATGAGAGAGAAAGAGAGGACTTCCAACTGAAAATGGAGTTCGTCGGAAAAAGTGTGACGAAAGAGCTGGAAGGCCTCGCTGGAACTGTGAAATCCTACTCCCCCTCCTCCGGATTCTTCCAGGTCGTTTTCGAAGACGGAACTTCCGAAGAATTTGACTCCGCCCAGCTCTCTCTTCTCCTCGCCGCCACCCCCGAACCCGACCCGCTGCAGGTCAAACCGGGCCGACCCGCCCGGAAACCTAGGAAACGACGCCGTACAGGTAATTCTGGTAGCTCTATTTTGGGGGAGGAGCTTGTGAGTAATCCTAGTGATGCCAAGGAGGGGATTGATTTGAATGCGGGGTTTAATTTTAGTCTGAACGATGCTGCTGAGCTTAGTGGTGGTGATAGGGATTGTATTGATTTGAATTTGGATGCCAGTGGCTTTGATTCGGTTGAGAATTTCGATGGGGATGGTTTCGGTGGTTCGAGTGTTGTAGTGACCAAGAGGAGGGGCTGCGATTTCGATTTGAATTTGGAGGTGGGTGAGGAGGATAGGGATGCAGAGGGTGACAGTGTTAGTCCTAAGTTTGAGAGGACTGAAGAGAGTCGAAACCAAGAGGAGACGAGTGTTGAGGATGGTAATGCTGATGAGAAACGGAGGCAAGTGTGTATTGATATCAATCAAGATGTTAACTTGAATGGCATTGAGTGTGCTGTTGGGGAAAGAGTTAGTGATGTGAATCGGTGTTGCGGTGGAGATATGAAGGTCGAGTCTTCTGTCCAGGATTTGAATAGTAGTGCTATTGAGGATAATGGCATGGTGAGAGATGATCCTTCTGAAGCTGTTACTCCAATGACTCTTGGGTGCGTAGGTGATTCAGCAAGTCTGAGTGTTCAGAAAAGTAGCCGAAGAAAGAGAAGAAAGCTACCGGAGAATTTGATGTCTGCTACAACAGAGACAGTTTTGAATGTTAACGGTGTGGTGAAAGATGATCTATCTGAAGCTAATACTCCAATGATTCATGGGCACCTAGGTGATTCCGCTAGTCTAAGCATTCAGAAAAGTAGCCGAAGAACAAGAAGAAAGCTACAGGAGAATTTGATGCCTGCTACAACAGAGACAATTTTGAATATTAACGGTGTGGCGAAAGATGATCTGTCTGAAGCTAATACTCCAATGATTCATGGGCACCTAGGCGATTCCGCAAGTCCAAGCATTCAGAAAAGTAGCCGAAGAACAAGAAGAAAGCTACCGGAGAATTTGATGTCTGCTACAACCGAGACAGTTTTGAATATGAGTGTTGTTAAGGATAATGGTGTGGCGAAAGATGATCTGTCTGAAGCTAATACTCCAATGACTCATGGGCACCTAGGTGATTCAGCAAGTCCAAGTGTTCAGATAAGTAGCCGAAGAACGAGAAGAAAGCTACCAGAGTCTACTACCACTGAGACAGTTTTGAGGAGAAGTTCTCGCAGAGGATCTGTTCAGAATCATGTATCTATTGCATCATCTGGTGTTAGTAATCCAGTGTCATCTTCAGCAGTTATAACAGAGGATGTACCAGTGATATCTAGCAGTGAAGAAGCAGATGAGCCTAGTGTTGCTCCTCAGAAGCTTGAATTACCCCCTTCATCACAACATTTGAATTTAGAGGGCATCCCCGTACTTGACCTTTTTTCTATTTATGCCTGTTTGAGATCATTTAGTACTCTATTGTTTCTGAGTCCCTTCAAGTTGGAGGATTTTGTGGCAGCACTGCAATGCAAGTCTCCGAGTTTGTTAATTGATTCTGTTCATGTTTCTATTTTGCAAACCCTAAGAAAGCATTTGGAGTCCCTCTCAAATGAAGGTTCCGAATCTGCTTCTGATTGTCTAAGGTATATATATTTTTTATCCTGGTATTGTTAAATATTCTTTCATCTCTTTGGTGATTTCATGCTGCCTGGGTTTGTTGCCTAACGTGTTTTTATTTAATATTTTATTGTTTTTGATGTAGGAGTCTTAATTGGGATTTTCTGGACTTAATTACCTGGCCAGTTTTCATGGTTGAGTACTTTCTGATTCATTGTTCAGGATTGAAACCTGGATTTGACCTGGGTCACTTTAAGCTACTAAAAAGTGACTACTACAGTCAGCCTGCTTCTCTAAAGGTTGAGATTCTTTGCTGTCTATGTGATGATTTGATAGAAGGGGGAGCCATAAAATCAGAGATTAATAGAAGGTGTTCGACATCTGAACATGACATGGTTTTTGATCGTGATGTCAACTTTGACGTCTGCAAGAAAAGGAAGGCTTCTGTACAAATTGCTGGTAGCTCCAGTTTGAATGATGAAAATGTTGATGAAACCCCCGACTGGAATAGTGATGAATGCTGCCTCTGTAAGATGGATGGGAACTTAATATGCTGTGATGGCTGTCCAGCGGCTTACCATTCAAGATGTGTAGGAGTTGTCAGTGATCTTTTGCCTGAGGGTGATTGGTATTGCCCTGAGTGTATGATTGATAGGCATAAACCTTGGATGAAACTCCGCAAGTCACTTCGAGGTGCAGAGTTATTAGGAATCGATCCTCATGGTCGGCTGTATTTTAAAAGCTGTGGCTACCTGTTGGTGTAAGTCTTTTCACCTTTGCATGACTCAGTTTAATACTTTAATATCAATGCTGCTGATCCTTTAGCAACATTATTCCCCTTATTCTTCACTTTGCTCTTAATTTCAAAGTACCCATGCATCTTCCTTTTTCATGAGAAACAAACGCTAATAATATATGACTTCCCTCAAGATATTTCAAAATTCTTTTGGTTGTCCATAAATCATCTTAAGATGCATATTAAGTCATCAAAAATATAATCTCTTAATTGCCAACCAATCAGTTCTATTTACAATTTGGCTGGTTCCTGAAAACCCTTTGGTATCATGTAAAGTCGTCTTATATGTCACCCATTAATGTTACACTTGGAATCCATACAACATCTTTCCTTGTTGTTTATGCGCGCGCAATTGCTTTTGGAAAAAGAGTTGCAGTACCAAGCTATTTTGTAGGAATATGAAACTAACTAAGAGTAGGGAGAAAGTCTTGACTTCTGAATTGCTATTTCTGATGGTGAAATATTACTATAGTTTTTCTTAATGAACATCTGTTTTATGCTGTGAGACAAGCATGTTGAGATTTTATAGCTCTATTGAGTTTACTGGCTACTTTTGGTTAAACTGATATATGTTTGGCTTCATCTATTTATGGATTTGTACTTGCAGATCGGGCTTTTGTGATGATGAATCTGCATTCAGTTACTATCACAGAGATGATCTAAACAAGGTCATTGCAGTGCTAAGGTCTTCAAAATTTTCCTATGATGGGATATTATTGGGAATCTATAAGCACTGGGACATTCCCGCTACCTTTGATGGAGCAGCTAGTGGCAAGCCCCTGGACCAATTGGAATTTTCAGAAACATGTGGTGCTAAAAATGAGATTCAGGAGGATATAAAACTGCAAGAGAAACTTTGTAATCTTGGTTCTGATATTTCAAATGAAGCGCTGAGAAGGCCTGTCATTCAGTCTGATTCAAATAAACTTGCTGATATTTTAAATCAATCAGATTTGGTCGGGAAACTTCATCCTGAGGACTCTTCTTTGACATATACTTGCTTAGATGCCAGACAAGAGAGTAATGGTTCTATCCATCTTGGCAATATGTCGTCCACTATAACGACTAAAAAACAGGGCACTTCAGAAGTACAAATTGCAACTGATTACATAAATTCCTATAGTTTTGGAAAAATTGCTTCATCCATTGCAGAGGAGTTCATGTCTAAAGCTTCAGAAAAAAATAGGGAGGGTGCAGTAATTACAGAAGAGGAAATAGTATCTGCGCAGATGAAAACCATTATAAAAAGATCTTCCAAGTTTTCCTGGCCCAATATTGAGAACTTAAATATAGATGTGCAGAAAGAGAAATGTGGTTGGTGCTTCTCTTGCAAATATCCTGCGGATGATAGGGATTGCTTGTATATTATGAGTAAGCAACCTTTACAGGACGTTTCCAAGACAGATGTAGTTGGACTTAGGTTGAAAAAAACCCCCAAAGATCATCTCTGTGATGTCAGCTGTCAAATTTTGTCCATTCATGATCGCATGCTTGGGCTTTTGTTGGGTCCGTGGTTGAACCCCCATCATACAGAATTCTGGCGGAATAGTCTTCTTAATGCATGCGATCTTTCATCTGTTAAGCATTTGCTGCTCCTGGTAAGCAGTTTCTCTATAAAACTTGTTTAGTATGTAGTTTGTCCATTCAGATCTGTTAAACATTTACGGTAGCATTAATATGAACCTTGTGTTACAATTGTAGTTTGAAGTTTAGAGCTTATCAGTTGTCCTGTTTATCTTGTTCTTACAATACTCGATAGATCCATTGGAACCCTAGGTTACTTCCTATTTGCATGTGAACAAATTTGTATACTGTACCTAATTACGCATTTTGTAGCTTGTGTGGAGGTATGCTTATGCGTACCGTAGCTATTACTTTATTTCATAGAGCCTGTTGCATTGCCATAACTTGTGTGGTAGCTGGACTTTTCCCCTCTATAGCATCCCTAAAGTTTTGGTGAAATGGTCATGCAGCTAGTGGAAAATTTGCATTATCGTGCATTGTCAGCAGATTGGTTGAAACATGTGGACTCTGTTGTTACCATGGGTTCTGCTTCTCATGTTGTCACTTCATTACGTGCATGCTCAAAGAACATGAACAGCAGAAAGAGGCCCAAGTTTTCAGATATTGATTCGAATCCATCTTCAAATGCTGGCAGTGGATTGGGAATGTTTTGGTGGAGGGGTGGCAGGCTTTCTCGTCAGGTGTTTAGTTGGAAAATTTTGCCTCGCTCCTTGACATCTAAGGCTGCCAGACAAGGTCTACTGATTGTGTTTTCTTTCTTGTATTTGAGTTTCAGTCGTATTGTCTAAAGTTAATCAACTGAATAAATATTCTGAACTTGATTCATGTTATAAAATTCTGCAGGTGGGTGCACTAAAATAATGGGTATATTGTATCCTGAGAATTCAGAATATGCAAAGAGAAGCAAATATATTGCCTGGCGAGCTACTGTTGAAACATCAACTAGTGCAGAACATCTGGCTTTGCAGGTAATCTTGGTTTATGCTCCAGTTTCTTTTAAATGCTGATGTTCAGGTTTTTCAATGACGTAGTTTTCTTTTCTTTCTCTGTCTTGAATGTATTTCATGAGTTTTTTTTTTGTTTTGGCTACCTTTTGGTTCTAGGCCCAATTGCTCTGACCCTTAAAATTCATGCTCTTCAATAAGCACCATCTAGAACTTTTTGTCCATATAATATTGCAATGGTTTCAGGTTAGGGAGCTTTATTCAAACATTAGGTGGGATGATATTGAGAACACACACCCTCTGCCTATATTGGACAAGGAATCTACAAAATCAATCAAGCTTTTCAGGAAAGTCATTGTCCGCAGGAAGTGCTCTGAAAAGGAAGCGGTAAAATATCTTCTTGATTTTGGCAAGAGAAGAGCAATCCCCGACATTATCAGGAAACATGGTTCTGTGCTTGAAGAACCATCCAGCGAAAAGAAAAAGTATTGGCTTGAAGAATCATATCTTCCACTGCATCTTTTGAAGAATTTTGAGGAGAAAAGAATTGCCCGCAAGTCTAGTGATGGAAAGTCTGGTAAAGCTATTGCGGTTGGTAAAGTAATAAAGCGGCCCCAGGATGAAAAGGGATTTGCTTATTTGTTTGCCAGAGCAGAAAGATCGGAGTATTATATGTGTGGACACTGCCACAAAGATGTCCTTATAAGGTACTAAATCTTAATATTATCTTTTTACATGTTCTTATCATCTCATATTGTATTTTTTCCTGATGTTTTGTTTTCAATTGTATAGCTTGTTTCGGTTAATTGTATTGTTTTGTGAAGAGCATGTCGCTCTGAAAAATTATAATTTTGAAGTTACTGTAACTATGAAAGAAATTCTTTCCCCAATCTCTGGATATATGTAGGATATCGGTCTTGAAGCTTTGTAAGCCTCTGGTTGGGATGCATAAACTGGGAAACAAGCAACAAGGAACTGGTAGAACAAAGGGTTTTCAAATAAGACATTAATTACTGGAAGTATTAGGACGAACTTTGGACCATGTAGTTGTGCAAATTTTGAGGAGTAACTTGTATGATTTGAGCAGATGATCAATCTTTTGTTTTGATAGTCGTGTTAAGTGACCAAGTCTTTGAGATCGTCATGCATGTGAAGTGTTGCATTACTTATTTTATTTTATTTTATGTATCATTGACCTTTTTTTTTGCCCAATTTGACAGGGAAGCTGTGAGTTGTCAATTCTGCCGAGGTGTGGTTTCCTCCTTCCTTTTGTTCTTTCCCTTCGTGTTGTTCTTATGTGCTTTTGAAATATTGCTTGGTACAATGTGGTATTGGTCCTTTGTACACTCTAGGTTTTCTATTATTATTTTATACATTTACACAAAACTAGTTTTATTCTTGTTTTGCGTTGACTGTTTTGTGCACATTGTGCCAGTGTTTAAATTTTTCAGGGAAATATTATTTGCCAAACTTATACACCATTTTGGTATTCGCAGACCCTGGCAGTTGCATAGACTGAAATTGTGACATTTATATATCAGTTAGAACTGTCCATTTTGTGCTGCTAGAATATTAAACTTTTAGCAGAAGTCATATTCATGATGAGTTTGGGGAATCGTAGTTGAAACCTGAGAGATTAGGTCCCTTTCCATTCTGAGTGTGTGCTTTTTTCTTTGTTTGAGTTGACATGTTGCCTTTTTCTCATGGTTGGGTTTCCTCTATTTAGCTTTTGATAAAAGAGATGCATTCATTGCAAACAAATAAAGAAAGTTGTTGAGCTATAAGGGAGTACTTGGATATTATCAACCTGGATGATGTCCTATGTTTAGTTTTCAACAGCACAAAACTTTGCTAGGCTATTTGTTTGTGTCAATGTCTGTAGTATAATTCACTGTCAGGGGCCAATATATTGCTGCCCAATGAGCACATTGGCCAGTTGGATCATATAAATTTTGGAGATTCTGGGTTGAGCTGAGGTAAATCTTGGCCTCTTGTGTATCATCATTAGTTGAGAAACATCGTGGAATGCTAATGATGGTGGTATTGTAGTTCTTAGTGCGATTTGGCAAGAAAGGAAATATGGGAATATTCTGATTTGTAGCTTTATCTACCATGGACTCTTTTCTGTGGCGAGAAAATGTTTTTGTTACTGATTGGAGAGTGTGTATCCTTCATATGATATATTCTTCTCCAAAATCTACTGCTTGGTAGACTAACAGAAAAAATAGCTTGAAAGAATTTTGGTAGTATTAGGTAAATATGACTTCTTTTTGCTTGTAGTGTAAGCAAACAACCCTTAAAACCATCAAACCATGAAGAATTAGTATGGTATCCCGACCAAAAAGACTGGTCACTAATGTAGCACTTTGCAATGATCATGTTGTCAAAATTGACATAGCACACAATCGATGTGAGGCTCAAGGTTGTACACAGAAAACTGGTGCAGCACTATCTCTTTTATACCATCCTTCTTGTTTGGACCATGCCCTCAGGCTGAGACCATTGATCTTGATACCTTCTTCCTGGGGATATGTTTTCACATTATCAAACTATTCAAAGATATTAGTAGTCAATGAGACCACTTATGCAGGCATGCCAACTGACATATGATGTGGTTTAAGGCCAAACAAAGCTGGGCCATCATAGATTTGGTGATATAGCATTAACTCTGGGATATCAATCGTGAAAATCTTGATTACATTAGTATACGTTTTCAATCAACTCATTCAATTCGAACTATGTTTTATTTGTTTATTTATTGTTGCTCCTGCACAATATTTGGCAATTTGTTAGAATTGGAAAATTCTTGATTAGTTATGATTAAATGATTCAGTTAAGATCGGTATATTGTTCGTGTGTATGGAACACACTAGTTTTTTGTGGAAATCTCTCCTTCCCTTGTATGCACAGTCTCTGTCCCTTCTTAAAAGTCTTCCCTTATTTTATTTATTTACTTGCTCTTTTATTTATTTATTTTTATTATCTTTTTTGGAGTTGGAGGACAAACAATGTAACAACAGTTTATCTTCTCACAGAATTCTGATAGTAAATTGTTTTGGCTACTTACATATCTTTAATCTATAAGTTGCTTGTTTTGACAACTAATTTTTAAAGGCAACAGTGAGTTTGCACATGATTATCTATCACTTAATTAGCAAGTATCATGTATCATAATTTCTAATTTCTTTATCATTTTGCAAGCAAGAACAGAATATTTTTTTTTCAATCAATCAAGAAAGCATGTGGCCTATCTAACAACTTTATTTACACAACACCTTCCTTTTCATACTATTTCATACAATTTGTACCCAAATATTATCTCTTTTAGTTGCTATTGCCTATAATTTGTAGGCAAGTATATCATTCTTTTGTCCTTTTCTGTTTGCATTATTTACATATAGGGTGGTTAGCGTTATATGTTACAAATTGGTTGCTGATGCTTGTTACATAACATATTTTTTTAAATTTTTTATAGTAATGACTTTGTATCCAAATATTGAATCCATTTTCCGAACTACAATACCAGTGAACTTCTCTAGTTGTACAGTGGGCTTATTTCACATTTATTGAAGATAAAGTTACTGTTTTCTGAATCTAGTAATTTATATTTCCTAATTTATTAGTAGTTTATTACAACAAGAATCTTTAAACGCTGAAATTCTTTATTGAGGCTCACCATAAGTTCTTTTCTTTTTGATGATTTGACTTGCTTTAGATTTTTTACATGCTTGTGTATAGTTTTGACAAAAGAAGTGCTTTCAACTTTTTTAGACCCAGCTAGTGAAAATGCAGCAATGCGTCATTTATTTTTCATAGGATTGAGAGGGTTTAACTGGAATTTGGCTTTACAAGAAATTAAGATGATGACCAAGGAAATTTCAGATTTGTTGAGGCCCTCTGAGCTTTGAGTCTAGTCGTTCTTGAGCCTTTGTCAGAGGCTTCTCTCTATGAGATTTTCCCGAGGCTTCTCTCTATGAGATTTTCCCGAGGCTTCTCTCAACTGAGGTTTCTTATAACCCAATGTTTTTTCGGTTAGCAATCATTGCTCCTGTTAATGGTCTGAGTTTTCCACCTCTTTCTTTTGCTGGATTTACCAAACAAATACTCAAGTCACCGGTATTACTTTTTATTTTTTGGTGGTGTAGTTAGACTTGTTGTGGTGGATTACCTATAGAACTTCATGCTTGTCACTGATACTGTTTTTGTTTATTAAGCTTAGTATCTAATTACTGATATGAATTTCAGGATTTTTCCACAAAAGACATGCGAAGAAGTCTGCCGGGGCCATTGTCTCTGAGTGTACATATACATGTCACCGATGCCAGAATGGGGTCTCTTCGAAGATTGATACGAAAAGAGGGAAAGTGGATAAAAAGAGAGGAAAAGTTGGTATGAAAAGAGGGAAAGTTGAAACAAAATTAGTGAAGGTACAGTCCCAGAAATTGAAAAGTTCTCAAACTGATCGCAGATCACTGCGTTTGAAAAGCAAAAGAAAAGCTTTAGCTGGAGGAAGACAGGTACAATTGAAAAATACCAAAAAGGTTCCGGTAACACCTTTACGCCGCTCTCCAAGGAAAACTAAAAGCTTGACATTGCAAAGCAAAAAGCAGAGCAAACGCAAGAAAGGGAAACAGAGAAAATCCAAGAAGGGGACATATAAGAAACAAAAGATAGGGACTTCGTGGCAGAAAAAGAGAACAGAAGTTTATCGCAGTTACTGGCTAAATGGTCTCCAGTTTTCTAGAAAGCCAGATGATGAACGTGTTGTGCTTTTTAGGGATAAAAAACTACTTGCGAACTCTGGCTGTTCTTCCAACAGTCTTAGTCAACTCAAATGCCAGCTCTGTTGCGAATCAGAATATGCATCTGCGTTAGATTATATCGGGTGTGAACTATGTGGAGGTAATGATGAGTTCATGCAAGTGGACCTTTTAAATGTACAGTTTGATTCCATTGAGATAGTTATAGGTGAATCGGTGATTGTTTGATTCGGTATCTCCTGCACATGATATTATCTTCCCTAACCTGCATGACATGAATTCAATTCCTCTTTAATCTACATATAGGATATCCAACAGAAATAAAAGTTGACTTATTTCCTTATGTTCTACCATGGCAGAGTGGTTTCATGGAGAGGCTTTCGGGCTAGATTCAGAAAACATCGATAAGCTAATTGGATTCAGGTGCCATGTGTGTCGTAAAACAGAACCTCCTGTCTGCCCCCATCTGGTAGTTGTGAAAACTGATGTGTCCCAATTGCCTGAAGCTCAAAATGATGGTTCCCTTAATTGTTCAGAGGACGTACCTAATGCAGTCCCGACTTTGAGTGAGGTATATTCATAAGCTTTAAAACCATAGTAGGAGTATTATTCTACTTCCTGAACCCTCAACTTTTCGTGCACAGACTTATTTGGACACAATAGCAATTAGCAAACGTAGAATGAATATCTATGGTGTCTTTTATTTAGTGCTTAGTTACTTGGTATTAAATTGTTATTGAATCAATTTTCTTGATGCTGATGTGATGATTAATAGTTGGGTTTACATTTAGAACTAATGGAGTAGCAAGTCAAAACTGCTGCATTTTCTGTCTGTGGATACGTCTAAAATGAGATTCGGTACAACGTTATCCTACAAATTTAGTGAATGTAGTTTCTGCAAGTATCCTATTTGGTTTTGGAATAGAAAAAGTATTAGGGGATTAAGATTGTTTTTTTTTTTTTTTTAACTTTTCATTAAAAAGGGTTTAGGTTTGTGATTTATATAATCAAATCCAGATCACAACAGGGGGACATAGGCGAAGTTCGTTGAACCTCAACAACAATTTTTGTGTGGCTTTTCCTTTCGATTGGTCTTGTATGTTAGTATGCATAGTCCTGGCAAAGTGCATTATTCACTACACTTCCCAATTATCTACTATTGCAGATTACATGCAAATGAATTAATTTGCGATTGCAAGGTGGGGTCTTCATTGGGCTTGTGTTCTGATTCATGTGATCTTTAGACGTACATGGAGGGATTCTTATTGGTGGGGTCACTTGCATAATTTTGAAAGGAGTGGGTTTCACAGTTCATCCACTCAAGATGTCTGATAAGGGGAGAGAATTTTGATAAGGAGAAGTGGTAGTTCAGAAGGTACATCCATGCAATGAAGAAATTTGTGGCGACAAGGACATATTTCGAGAACCATCATTATGAGCAAATGAATCGACAGAGCAGGCCAAATTGGTAAAACTCTTTCCCTAAAGACATAATTAGTTTGTTAAAAAAAATAAAAAAAGGGAACCGGTTATAATGTTAGTATCATGCAAGAATAAAATAACTTTCTGTTTCTTTCTACAAGATATGTGTTTTATGTGATCTTACAAGATATGTGTTTTATGTGATCTTATGTTAGCTCAGCTTTATATCAGACGTGTTTTTATTTGTGCATCCATCTGGGAATAAGAGCATACGACATACACACACTCTTTCTCTCTCAAAAATATATTTGTTTCATAGGATGGCTATGTAGTCTTAATTCAAACGAGCATAATACTTATGAAAGGAATCATTTGGGCCATGTGAGTTTGCTTCCATTGTCCTAGACACTCTTAGTGCTGTGCTTAATAATGAATCTTATTTGGCTTTTGTAACTCTTGTTTTTCTTAAGTCATCAATATAGGGTATTGCTATTATAACATTCCATCATTTTTGTTTTCACATAGTATAGCTTTTAGTTTTTCTGTATCTGCTGATTGGTGTAGGGAGGAGATTGGGTAAGCTCTCATGTGAAACCTTTGCCTTGCAGGTGAAATTGAAAACTCTTCAGATTGGGTTCCTTAGGGAGGGACTTTATAGAGTTGCCTGACAATACATGATTCGGTTGTGGAAAATCCAGTTTTTTCATCCTGGTCTGATCAATATTAGTTGGCGGTAATTATGATAATTCTTGCAATTAACTCTAGTAGAGTAGAGAAGGCAAATAGGTATCTCTTAGGATGGGTAGACATTTTAGATGATATACAATTTTTTCTCGATCAAAATAGATGGACAATAGTAGCAGTTAGATCTTAGGTTGCCGTTTCGGGATGGGGTAGACATTAGACATGTTAGATAATTTACTTCTTTTCTTTCAGTGGTATTAGACGATGCCATCACTGAACTTGGCCATGATGTTCCTATTAATGCTATCAAATCGTCTCCCCTTTGTGTCCCATTCGTTCCAATTGAATGAGCTGGGAGGGATTGTAAACTTTCTTTTAATTAAAAAAGAAAAAAAAAAGTAAATGGACAATAGTCGCAAGGCTTGTCAGGTCTGTTTGTAATGATTTTAGTTGTTAGGATCAGGGAATATAGCTTGACTTATTTTACCGACTGGTTGCGTATATTGGTGATGTTTTGTGCAATCTAACTGCATGTCACTCGGTCATTATTTTGGCCAATCCAACCATGGTAATGGGTTAAATCCATGAAACAGGGAACTTCATTTTTCGCTAGAAACCATTAGCCAATGCCTGTTGAAATTCTAAATCTATGCATTTGAACAGATAAGCAATCAATTGATCTTTGGATTATTCCACTAAAGAATCAAATTGGGAAATCAAGTGTCTGCAACTCTTAATTAATGATACCACCAAGAATTAATCAAATTGCCTAAGATTGCAGAGTCAGATCCAATCTTTAAAATTACTTTTGAATAAAAGAATTAGTATACTAGAATTAGTACATGTGGGGACGTTTTGACGTTTACCACAACGGTAAAAAAGTTAAAAAAAATAAAAAAACACAAGCACGCGCGCCTTGAGGACTGATTCGATTTTTACAGTCCACAGGTATAAAAAGGAGAGGACCGAAGTTCGAATTGGCGCGTGAGGGTAACGCGCTGTGTGGCTAAATCCAGATATGTAAACCGATAAGAAGAAGCAAGCACACAGTTGGTCTTCCCTCCAGTGTTTGCTCCAATGGCTTCTTTCTCCCCCACCTCATTTCTGTACCACCTCCAATCTACTTCTTCGTCTTCGCTCGTAGTAGCTCCCCCTTTCAAATTACACCACCCCCTCCTCCTCTCCACCCGTCGCCTTCGCCCTCGCATTTCTGCTTCTGCTACTGCCGTTATTGAGTCTTCTAACGGCGCCGTCGCCGCAAAGCAAGACAACTCCGACTACGGACGACAGTTCTTTCCCTTGGCTGCCGTTGTTGGCCAAGTATCTCTCTTCATTCATCAATGCTTGTTTCTAAATTTCTTTGCCAATTTAGTATTGTAATACAAGACTGACTGTAGCATTTTCTGGTTCAAGTTGCTGCCCATTTCTTTTGTGTTTTGGATTACTTGTTACCTTGCTTCAGAAGATAAATTGTTTTCGTTATCCTCCGGTGCTGTATACTTTTGGAACTCCTCGATCAATTGTACAAAATCAGATTTTAAGCTTCAATGTGGAGGTCTTAGAGGTTTAGCTAAACATTTAAGGAGGCCCAACAGCATCCAGAAAGGGTACTCTGCACCTTAGTTCTTGGCCTTGCGGATTAGGCATCAGTTTAGTTGTTGTGTATGTGTGTTCGCTTTCAATGTCAATGTGATGGCTTTGGTTGATAATAAGGTAGGCACAATGCAAAGATCAATATATCTGAATTTATATGTAGTGATAAGCCGGGCAGTGTTGACCATGTTGCACTTCACTCCATAGTGGATGTCATTTGTGAACAAAATTGTTCAGAGAACCAGGCATGCTGTTCTATTGTTAGTGAAAGGAATCATATTTTCAATGGAGGGAGTAAGGCTAGATTCTAAGAAGTTTAAGGATGTTGATTATTGGGTCATATGGATGGAGAAGATAGACTGATTTTTGAGGATTATCGAAAGCCAGAGATAGGGGGAGCTGTGAGATAAAGTTATAGTCTGGCCATCTCATGCTCCAGAGATTCACAGACAATTTTTTTGTCTACCCAGAGTTGAGGGCAAGGCTAGTTAGAGTCTTTCTGAAATGTATGTCATTTCCTGGATTCACGAGTCTCAATCTAGATTATGAATGTTTGTCCTGTAAAATTTTAATCTAGGATATGAGCTGCTGTCCTTTAGATTTCCCCTTTTTTTTATATGTCGAGTTAGCTGGCTGGATACATATTTATATGTTACCAATGTACTCCTGGGTACTTGGATAATTAGTAAAGCTGTCATCTATGAACATTAATCAATATTTAATATTTTTTTTTAGGATGCTATTAAAACTGCTCTGTTGCTTGGGGCTATAGACCGTGAAATTGGAGGAATTGCTATCTCCGGAAGGAGGGGAACAGCCAAGACTGTAATGGCCCGTGGTTTGCATGCAATTTTGCCACCCATTGAAGTAGTTGTTGGTTCAATAGCAAATGCTGATCCGGCCTGTCCCGAAGAGTAAGGACACTGATTGCTTAGATGTCATTTTGCGATCATAGATAGAGTGGGTTAAGTATGGATTTAAAGTCTGTATTCATGAATGAACTTCAGCTAACGTGACAATGAACTTCAGCTAGTGCTAGTAGAAATCTTCCTTTATTTTGTTATTATTATTATTTTTTTTCTGGAAAGTGTGGAAAGTATTACTCAATTGAGTATGTTGAGCCAGAGTTTCAATGGAACACATTTGAAAATTTGCATCTTACTTCTGAAACATCATGTCATTTATCTTTACAATCTATTTTCCCCACCTTCCTGTTTAGGGTATCATCTGTGAATTTACTTAGAATAATGTAAAATACTTGTTTTTCTTTAAAATAAACCCAAATGATAAATGCAAGGCCACTTCATGACCGAGTGAAAAACAGCATAAACATGTTTAGTTTTAAATGTCAATTTTTCTTGTTTCATCCCTTTTTTCTTTCCTTTCTTCGTGAAAACTGTTTCAAATGGTTTAAGGATCACATTTCGTTTTTACTGTTTGAAAGGCCTATTACTTACTACTGTTAGTACTGTCCGAATCCAATGAACAATTGCTGATAAACTAGTTTATTTCCTGTCCAAAACACATGTGGGGTGAGTCTGAGAATGAAGAAAATTTCTATGTAATTGCATACAAGAAATTTTGATCCCAGCACTTTTTAGATTTAATCTTGCATTGGGTCCCTTCTAAAAATAATGAACGGTTTGATTATGATTCCTAAAGGTGGGAAGATGTTTTACCTGAACGCATGGAGTTTGATTCCGCTGGTAATGTCAAGACTCAGATTGTGAAGTCTCCTTTTGTTCAGGTACTTGTTCTTGAAGAGACTTTCATATTTGTAGTGATCTTCATTTATTGTAACAGCCTACATTTATATTGTTAGATTCCGCTTGGAGTCACAGAGGACAGACTCATTGGATCTGTTGATGTTGAGGAGTCCGTAAGAACAGGAACCACAGTTTTTCAACCTGGCCTTCTTGCTGAAGCTCATAGAGGTGTACTATATGTTGATGAAATTAATCTTTTGGATGAGGGTATCAGTAATTTGCTTCTCAACGTATTAACTGAAGGAGTTAATATTGTTGAAAGAGAGGGAATGAGCTTTAGGCACCCCTGCAAGCCACTCTTGATTGCTACTTATAATCCAGAAGAGGGTGCTGTGCGTGAACACTTACTAGACCGTATTGCAATCAACTTGAGGTACAGATCTTGCAGTTACCATATGGAACAAGTTGATTATTAGTTATCAGCGTTCTCATTCTACTAATGGTGCGATTCTTTTGCAGTGCAGATCTTCCGATGAGTTTCGATGATCGTGTTGCAGCTGTGGGGATTGCGACAAAATTTCAGGAATATAGTACTGAAGTCTTTAATATGGTCCAAGAAGAAACAGAATTTGCAAAAACTCAGGTACTCACACTTGAAATAATTTACTTCTTTGTTTGCTTGCTAGATATATATTAGCAAAATGGAGGGGCTGGTGAAAAAGTGACTCTCTTAGTGGAAAAGAATGTTTTAATAATAGCCTTGTGTGTGAATGTGTAGGGACATATTTAGTATATGACATTCACTACAATATACTTAAGATGGTGGTAGAAGACAAAAATTAGTGTATAATATTAGTAGGGTACCCTATTAGTATAGTATTCTATACAATATAAAGTAAAAGGAGAAACACCAATATCATTGTCGTTTTCTTTACAGGTTTTACTTGACTTAAAACATACACTGTTTCCTCTATAAAGTTGTTTATCGTCCATTATTTTTGATAAAATAGCAGCGGTACTAAGTTTGCTTACAAATAGAGCTGGACTTTTTGTAAGTTTGCATACAGAAATGCTAAATATATGAGAAGCTTGTCAAAATTCTTTGTTTGAGGAAATTAATACCAACTGTACTCTTAAAATGTGTGTTGCTAAGATGATTGATATAGTCAGATACAATGAATGTATGCCAATAAATTTTAGGGAATTTCCAACTTAGTGTATTGTTACAGTGTTGTAGTTGCAAGATAAAAGCCTTCTGATTTCGATCTGTATATTCACATGTTTCAGATCATTTTGGCAAGAGAGTATCTAAAGGACGTCGTTATAAGCAGAGAACAACTCAAGTACCTGGTTTTGGAATCCATCAGAGGTGGTGTCCAGGTTCTTACCGTGAAACCAGTCATTAAAATGGGATTGATTTTGCATTAGTGTTTTTTTTACAATAGTTATTCCCATACATATGTTCCCATGCTTTGTCACCTAGTTTGAGCTACCAGCTTAGTTGAAGGTTCATAGTGATGCTAAAGCTCTTACTCTCTTATTGCTGCCATTTAATCAAACAATCTGGAGAGGCTTTGCCTAATTTATACAGTATATTTTTCTTGTTTAAATTCTATATTACCCATCGTTCAATTCTGTTATTCCAGCATGCCCTCTTCAGGAGAAGAGTGCAACCCAAAAGAGATATAGTTTTTTCTTATGCATAGGGGGCTATACCATCGTTTGAGTCTACAATCATAGATGTCATTCAAAGAGAAATGCGGGAATTTGTATCAGTTATTGTCTTAGACTCTTAGTGGAGTTTGATAATTATCATGTTTAATAGTGGATTCATTTTCATACACTTTGGTCACCCATTAAGAAAAGCGCCTTTCTCTCAAAACTTGGTATGCCAGTTTGGAATCATTTCATTATCCCGATTATGTCTGTGTCATATTTTTGCCCTTATTTGCATGTTAGAACACTCGGGACATGAGTAATGCAAATTCATAGCTGGTAATCATCGAGTCAGATGATAAAATTTCAGTTAAAGTTATGGACATCTGTTACAAATTCACAATCAAGAGCAAATGTTAAGAGTTGTGATTTTTGCAGCTTACAAACTAGTCTAAGTGACGAAAACTGTAACCATTATTCAGTACAAAGTCTAGATAAAACATGTGTGAGAGTAAATGATAACTTAACAGCTTATGAAATATATGTAAATAAAATTTAATTTCAAAGAAATATTTCCCAAGTGAGCTGTTGGTTATGGGTTTTGGTTGGAGAAACGTTTTCTTGATCTGCTGTATAACTAAGTTGCCATACTACGACCCTGTGTCGGCTAGCCCCTTGTGGGTTTTCCTTTTTTGTTTTACCTGTTTGAGCTCAATATGTCTTCTTGTTGGTTAACCAATGATAAGTACATTTGGTATATTTTAGTGGTCAAGTCTTACCATTTTATCCTGTTATTATGCTTCAGTTATAAGTTGTACGTGTTTGGCGTAACTGGACAAGAAACTAACAGTCTAAATTGTTAATGTGATATGTGACTGTCAGGGACATAGAGCTGAGCTATATGCTTCCCGAGTTGCAAAGTGCTTAGCTGCTCTAGATGGACGAGAAAAAGTTTATGCTGATGACCTGAAAAAAGCTGTTAAGTATACTTCTGCTTGCATATTTTCTTTCCGTATATATTTACTCTTACTAGTCCTTTTTTGCATGATATGAATATTTAAAACATATTGGCTACATAATTACTTAAGTATTAACTATGATAGAAGTTGAGAGATAATTACTTTTTTGAACCTTTTGATTTTCACACAAAGCAGCACAAAACTTAAGTTTTGTTCTGTTTAGAACAATAATAATATAAATGAATGAAATTGTAGCAGCCCTTTAAATAAGTCAAAAATCCTTATAATATAGATCCTTATTTCTTATTAACGATTTGTAAATATTGAAATTACTTTATAATTGAGCCCTTTGCTCTTTTTAGTTGAGTTCTGATGTACGATTGGAGTCCTCCATTATTTTCAAGAATTATTCTGTTGTCTGAAATAACTCCATATGTTCATCATATATGATTTTGCGTAACGGAATTACTTTTCACTGATCACCTTTTGGATTTATCGTCTATCATTATCTGCCTTATTACATTTTGTTCACATATATGATGAATTTGCATAATGAAATTACTTTTACTGATCACCTTTTTAGTTTTATCGTCTATCATTATCTGCATTATTACATTTTGTTCTGAGATAGTACCTATTTCAGGTAGAACTGGTCATACTTCCTCGTTCAATCCCTAATGAGAACCCACCAGAACAGCAAAATCAACCGCCTCCACCTCCACCACCTCCTCAAAATCAAGAATCTGGGGAAGAGCAAAACGAGGAGGAAGAAGAAAAAGAGGTTTGTTCACATTAATTAAATTTTAAACTTCACAAGCACACAATTGCATAGGGCTTCCTTTTCAGGTGACTGACCGAGTAATAGTTTTATTGTTCTCTTCAATATTTGCTACCAAAAGATCATAACAGGGAACAAATGTTAGCATTATGTATAATATGTGAGTTGTAACCAGGATGAAAATGATGAGGAGAAGGAAGAGAACGAAGATAATGAACAAGAGCAGGAACAACTACCTGAAGAGTTTGTCTTTGATGCAGAAGGGGGTCTGGTGGATGAGAAGCTTCTCTTCTTCGCACAACAAGCGCAGAGACGTAAAGGGAAAGCTGGGAGAGCAAAGAATGTTATCTTTTCAGAGGATAGAGGTCGATACATTAAGCCAATGCTTCCAAAGGTTAGTCATTCCCATTTCCACCTTCCACCCTCACCATTTAATGTTGCACAAACTTCCCCCCACCTCCCCTCTCCCCCCCAGCCCCCTTTTTCCCCCTTACTTTTATCCCTTCTACTACTGACTTGATCAATCATATGAATAGCATTGGGTGTGAATTTTTTTTTTCTTGATGGAAACTTATATATCAGTTATTTTTTGCTCACCATCTACATTAGTGTAGTAATTAGCGCGTGACTCTGCCTCCCCCTTTCTTCTAGAAGGACATGCAACCTTGCTTTGAATAACTTGCTTGACTGTGTTTGGTTTTGCTAATCACGCTTTATCTTTCATAGGGACCTGTTAAGAGATTAGCTGTTGATGCAACTCTTAGAGTGGCTGCACCTTATCAAAAATTGCGTAGGGAGAAGAACACTCAAGTCGGCAGGAAAGTTTTTGTTGAAAAAACTGACATGAGAGCAAAGAGAATGGCACGGAAAGCAGGAGCACTGGTATTGACACAAAGATCTTTTTCTTCTTATTTTTCTTTTATTGCAGTCATTTTGCCCTTTTTAAAATATACACATATATTTAGATATGTGGATGTGTCTTTGTATATCATCTGTTTTGGCACTGGTTGCCACACTTGGACCAAGTCAATGGCCCCTTTATAACTACATCTTAGGTTATTTACGTATGTTTCTCATATAATAATGGGAAGTTTCTCAATTTACATAGGTTATATTTGTCGTTGATGCAAGTGGAAGCATGGCACTGAACCGAATGCAGAATGCAAAAGGTGCAGCACTCAAGTTACTAGCTGAAAGTTATACAAGCAGAGATCAGGTGACAAGAACTTACATAACTTTAGAGGGATGCAACTACCATGACTCTTGAGTATCATGAGAAAAAAAAATGTATTGTGCAATTGGGGTTTCATTATCTAGTCATTAGCCAAAAAGATCAGAGTAAATGCTGTGAATACCATGCACTTGCACTAGAACATGCTGAGATGGTTTGAAATATATTCAAATGCACACTAGCAACTCAGATGTTGTTTCTCAGCATCCATTTTCTATGATTATGGAGCATCTACTTCATAAAAAGAAAATAGTAGAATTTTATTTAAAATCATATTCTTCCCGAAATCTGTATAACAGTTGGAAATAAGTGTCCTTTTGATCAGCAACCCATCAAAGTAATATCATAAAATAATTATTGCTATTGATGCTTTCCTGGTAATTGTCTTTGTAATATTGTCACCTGGTATTTCGGAATAGGTTTCTATTATTCCTTTCCGTGGAGATTGCGCTGAAGTTCTTCTGCCTCCTTCTAGATCAATTGCAATGGCAAGAAATCGTCTTGAGAGACTTCCCTGTGGTGGAGGTTCTCCCCTTGCTCATGGTCTGACAACGGTATGTTGAAATACACACACGAAAGTACAATAAAATAAAATAAGGAAAAAAAAAAGGGAGTTAGATTGAAGATCCCATTAGACATCCTCAATGGTTATGTTTTTTTGGACGAGTCCTCAAGGCTTATGTTATTGTCATTAATTCATATTTTAATTAGATACTTATAATGACTTCCCATACTGGATGGCTGCTAAGCATGTCTGTTCAAAGTATAATAGAATGACTGTTTGATGTTGGTATTCTAAGCATCCAGGTTTTCTCTAAGCAATTTATGCAAGATTTCTGATGCATGTATTGTTGGTTACTTTATTAATTATATAAACATCTTGATTACACTACAAGTATCTCATTGTATATAATCACAGCTATCTTTTCTTTTGACTGACTATATTTTCAAATCAAACTGCTTAGGCTGTAAGGGTTGGGCTAAATGCAGAGAAGAGTGGTGATGTTGGACGTGTAATGATTGTTGCAATAACTGATGGTAGAGCCAATATATCACTGAAAAGGTCCAATGACCCTGAGGCTGCTGCTGCTGCTACTGATGCCCCAAGACCTTCGGCAAAGGAGTTGAAGGTAAATTTTGCGCCAGATGTTTTAATATTATGAACCTCCCAACATGTGGTCTAATTAGCTGTGGTTTTATGCCAAACCTCAGAACATATTAAAATTGGCCCCATGGTAAATATAAGGATTAATTATAAAATACCACTCGAACTATGATGTTAATTTCATTTTCATACCTAACTATCAAAAACTTATTTAACATGTAACTCCAAAAATATATATACATACAAGAGTTCTACTAACTTTTATCACTATTGTTGCAAAAATAAATGTTTAATTTTGGAGTTTTTTTTTAAAATATTTTTGCTGAAGTTAATTATTTTATTTGTATTTGATAACCTCAAAAAATAAATTATTTTGTTAAAGTAAATGTAAAAAATGATATATTTATTGAAATGACAAAAATGCCCTCAAAATTTAACGGTGTTAGTGGTCAGGGTATCAAAATGCTAACGGAATGGAACTTCGGGTATGAAAATGCAAGTTTTTGATAGTTAGGTATGAAAATGAAAATAACATCATAGTTCGGGTGGTGTTTTGTAATTAATCCTAAATATAATATCCAAGAGAAACTGAGGCTTCCTGTGGTTTTGCATGTTTGCACTTGACTTCCATAATTGTATTTACTTGTGGAAATTCTTACTGCTTGCGTCTTACTGAAGGATGAGATTCTTGAGGTTGCTGGTAAAATATACAAAGCGGGGATGTCTCTTCTCGTCATTGACACTGAAAATAAGTTTGTTTCAACTGGTTTTGCCAAGGAGATTGCGAGAGTTGCTCAAGGTTCCTTTTCAAACTTGTACTAACCATTCACCGTGCATCATGTTTGAAGGCCTGCTCATAATCTCATCATATAATTGCTTTGCAGGAAAATACTATTACTTGCCAAATGCCTCAGATGCTGTAATCTCAGCTGCAACAAAGGACGCTTTATCAGCATTGAAAAACACATGAAGCATCACATATTGTGGTTTCCTGTTGTGCTGTTGTATTTAGTGATTATCAGAGCAGCTTAGTTTCCTGTCAACATTATTTATTAATTTTAGTACTACATCTTTACATGTATATTTTGAGAAATTCTTATCGTTACATTCACCAAAGAAAAGAAAGAAAGTCCTATTCTTTCTTTTTTTGGATACAAGGGAGCCAAAAGACCCAAACATAGAAAAAAAGAGAGCAGAAACTAGATAGCTCTAGCTACATTCCTAAACTCAGCAGTATCACACAAGTCATCAAGAGCAGCATTAACAACCTGTGGAGGAGGTTGTTGAAAATATTGCACTCCAAACTCAGAACCTAATATGGACTTAGAAAGAATATCAGCCACCATGTTGATCTCTATGTACACATGTGAGACATCACACATAGAGAGCTTGTCCATCAAAAATTTGCATCTACCAAGCACACTGTATAAAGGATGCAAATCATCAACCCTTTTCTTCAACATTTGAACAATAACATTAGAATCAGATTCAATAAAGAGTGAAGTGCATTGGGAAGTGTAAGCCATCTTTAAACCCAAGAGTAAACCCCATGCTTCAGCGTCCAGAACAGAGCCATTTCCCAAACTAGCAGCATAACCAGGAATCCAATTGCCATTACTGTCTCTTAACACACCCCCAGCACCAATACAACCATTTTGAGTCCTAGCACCATCCACATTTAGTTTTACCACACCAGGGGGAGGCTTCACCCATTTCACAGAAATAACAACCTTTTCAACACTCAAGGAGCTAGTAGACTGAGCATCATTCTATTTAGTAATAGAATTTAATATAACAGAACCAGGATCAAAAGGGTACCTGAAATCCGGATCAAATATTCTTCGGCATCTCCATTTCCAAATGTACCAACAAGTAAAGATGAAAACATTGGACCACTTCAAACCCCCAAAGCAAACCTGTTTACTGTGAGAATTAGCATGAATCCAGCCATTCCAATCAAGGGTCCAAGATCTTGCAATCGAATTAAAACAAATGAGCTTATTCCAGATCTCCTTAGCCATTTTGCAGTCCCTAAGCAAATGAAGGATAGACTCGGGACAATTAGAACAATAAGAACAAGTAGGGTCAGCAGTGAGACGCCTCTTAGATCTCTCAACATTAGTAAGAAGCTTGCCATGACAAACTAACCAGAAGAAAGTTTTAAGTTTTGGAGGAATTGACAATCTCCAAATATAATGCCAGGGAAAGGAGTCAAAATTTTCATGTTGAATGAGGCTAATATAGGCAAATTTAACAGAAAATTTCTCATCAGAAGTGGCTCCCCAAATGAGCTTATCATCCCCTCCACCTTCAAAACTGACAGGAATTCCAACAATTTCATTAACAATATCATCATTAAGAACAGATTGTAAGAAACCCAAGTCCCAGCCATCATCATTCCAACAATCATTGACTTTGAGATTAAGGTCCAAAGCATTATCAGTAGAAACTTTCAAAATTAATGGACCAGAACCAAGCCAATTATCAGACCAGAAACTAATACTATTTCCATCACCAATTCTCCAACGCAGACCTTGAAAAACCAGGTTGGCCCCATGAACCACTCCTCTCCGCGTACTAGAGCAAGCAGTAGGGCAAGAGTAATTACGGCTAAACAAAGATTGAGATTTTACATACTTCTTAGTAAGCACATCACACCACAGATCTTTATCATTCTGAAACATCCTCCAACTAACCTTTGCAAGCATTACCTGATTCATGTGAATAGCTTTCTTCAGCCCCAAACCCCCCATTCGCTTTAGGTCTGTAAATTTTATCCCAACTCATCAAGTGAAATTTCAAGAAAGTCCTATTCTTGAATCTTACCAAAACCGTTGTTTTTTTTACAGTACCGGTACCTTTCACATGCAATTCATTAAACACGTCAACCGAATTCCTCACATTCCCATTTTTCATGTACGCATCAATCATAGTATTCCAGGACATGCATTAGATATACTTTAACTCCATGTCTCCATCCTAGAACCAATTTAGCAAACTGCACACGACCTGAATTTGTAAATGTCTCCACGAACGTCTCTGCATGTTCAATCAAACGAGACTTGGCCGAGGTGAAGTCCCCATACTCCATAGCTGAAGTTCGAGTTTCATTGCAGGAACAACCGAACAAGACCCTAAACCCTAAACCCAGCCATCAAAGGACTGAAGCAGATGAGAGGCATATCTAGTTAATTAAATTCCTCCTGGGAAAGGAATTGGAGACAGAAGAGTGGAGACATACTAGAGTGAAGTAAGAAGAGTTGGAGAGGAGCTTCTCATGGGGACGGAGAGGAAATGAGGAATGCTCTTCTTGGAACATCAAGAGTTGGTCCGGCCACACTCTGTGGCCTATACTATCCTCAGTGCTCAATGCCTAACAAATTACTTGGTCTAAGACTCCAAGTGCACACTCAGACAAAGGGAGCTTAGCCATCGTTATGCAGGATGATGATGTAATGGGACACTACAGATCAAACACAATGGAATATGGGTTCCGATCAAGCCAATTCATGATGCCTTCGATTCGTTGTGAATTTGGGAGCTCCCTTTGTTGAGGTACCACATCTTCCTCACAAAGGCTATTTAAAAAACAAAAAAAAAAACTGCTTTTTAGGAGTTCATCAAGCTCATGATTTTGCAATGGAAATTGGCAGTTCATGAAGTGTTTCAGTGGTGGCTTCGTTTCATCGTTAGGCACATGTATCTGAGGTTCAGTAAAAAGATGTTCATATCCTTACAGAACGCGTTCTATGTTCATTCTAAATTTTCAGTGGTTCTATTATCTAATTAAACAAATTCTACCTAGAATATGCATGCTGTCAAGCCTCGTTAGTAAAATTGTCTGGAAGAAACGATGCGAAATGATTTGTACCAAATACTTATCACCAAGGATCTCTAATCTCCAATATATGAATAATCTTTGTTATCATGGTGTTTTCTCATAGTTGGGACCTGGTTCTGAGAGCAATCTTTCACTTGTAAGAACAGTGCCTTTCCGTTTTGGGTTGGTCTGCAGCTCGCTCGGGCTTGGTCTCTCTTGGTATCTCGCCGCTTTGAAACTCCACCGCCCCCTCACCGTGACCATCCCCCCGGTTCTCTCTCTTCGTCTTCAGGCTCTTTGGTGGTTCTGGGTTTCTGGCATCTTCGTCAACTGTCACAAACAGAAGCAGAGAAAGGGAGCAAGGTTGTTTGTTCTTTTTTTCTCTCTCGCTATCGACCTCAGTGATGGGTATGTTTATTCTTTTCTTGCTGATATTGCTTATCAGTCAGGAGGTTAGCTTCGATAGCGATCGTCTTAAGTAATCGGTTTTGATTTGAGGAGGTCTTTCCAAGCTGATCTGACGAATCCGTGTTATGGGTTTTTGATCCGGCGAAACGGTAATTGGTTTATTATTATTTTTGCATCCTTTGGTTAGAGTTGTGTATAATGAGTGATCCCATATTATAGATGAAGATCGAAATAACAGTAGTGATGCTCATCAGATTTGAGTTTTGTCTTTGGGATTTTAGTGTTTGTTTAGTTTTAGTTGAATTGATTTCGTTTTTTCTGTGTGTGGTTGAGTAGTTAAGTCAGATTATTAACTTAATTCAATGGTCTACTCCATGTGATTGTGCAGAGAGAAAAGAAGAGATTTTAATGGTGTACTGCAAGGAAGAAAAAAGAAAAAAAGGAGAGGTCTAGGATATTGATTGGCTTTGAGTTTTGTTTTGGAACATGTGATTCAGTAGAGGTATGTCTCTGATTAGTTTTCCCAGTGCTATAAAATTGAGATTGAGTTTATTTGTCTGGCATCATTTTAGCGTTTGTTAAGTATTTTGTTTAAGATTCCTATAACAATACTTCGAATTTCAGTTCAGGTTTCAATGAGTGTAACAGCTGCTGTTAATATAGGTATTGTTTTTGGTATTATTTTGGCATCTGTTAATTGTTTTGTTTAAGATTAACAATACTTCGAATTTCAGTTTGGGTTTCATGGAGTGTGACAGCTGTTGTTAATATAGATATTGTTATACCGCTGATTTAAGGTAATTAAATGTTATCTGTTTCTTTTTTTATCATCATTCTTTTTTCTTCTAATGTTTCAGAGTCTGTGATCAATTTATGTTCTTTGAGAATCGAATAAGTTGATAAATGAATTAGATTCGCTCATCGTCTGAGGAGACAAGCAAGTATTATGACTTCTAATATTTGTGAGACTCAAAATTTTTGTCACATGTGCTGCTTTTAGGTCCGATTATTGTTCTCTAGCTTTGGTCCGATAATTTTGTCTGTTTGTTTTTGACCTCATTGGAACAAATTTTCTGATATATTCCAAATTATGATTATGGATTATAGTTTACTTAGCTGGGTTGTTTGTTACTTGCAGGGCTCTAAGCAAGGAGTTTGCAGATCGGTTCAATAATTCGTAGGTGTGTTATGCAACACTATATTGTACAACAGTGTTCAAACCTAGAATGGGAGCAGACTATTTCTGTCAAATTCATTTCAGCCAATTCCTTTTCTTTTGAATGGTCTTGAATCTTGCTCACTGCTTTCAAATAGTTTCCAGATTTTGTTCATAGTATTAATTTGCTAGGATTTTGGTAGGAATTGGAGCAGTTACATGTCTTCCCTGACATGTATAGTCACAGAATTTGTAATTGGGTTCTTACCATTTTGTAGTCTTGAATTTGGTTTAATAGGTCAATCTATGTATGTAGAAACTTTAGATGTCTATTTGATTGGTTTAAAAGTTTGTGTTGATTATTCGTAGGTGCCAGCTCTGAAGCACAATAGAAACAATCATGGGCAGATCTTTATCAGTTGAGGTATTTGTGAATAAATGAAAATAGTAAATATTACATTTTGTTAACAAAAGGGAAATAGTAAATTTAACCAGATGAATTGTTTAGTTTAGGGCATGCCGATAAACATTACCTTTTTCTGTTTCCATTTTGATAATGATGGATGTTTACCGGATATTTACCTGGCGCCGCCTTACTGTTCTTAAGATCTGGGACCTCACTGATGGAACCATACTGCTTTTATGCATCTTTAGTTATACTGCAATGTCTTTTGAAAAATAGAACTTTCATAGAGAAAAAGTTGATCTATGTGATGGCATATTTTATCATCTTGGACAAAGAACCAGTGCAGTTTGTGAAGACACACACCGATTGAGAATTACTGCATTGGAGATCAATTAATGATTGGTAATGAAATATGTATGCTTCCACTGATCCTAGGTTTTAGAGATTTAATTAATTCCTTTGTGCAACATCTATATCGTACGTTGAACATAAATTAATTAGATGTTTATAATCAATGGACTATCTATGCTAACACATGTTTAGAACGCAATATATATATATATATATATACACACACACAGTCCCCTTCCAGAGAGGGATCCCTCTTTGAAATTAAAGTGAGGGACTCCTTATTTCGCTCACTTTCAAGTTGTATTTCCACATCTCAACCGCACAATATCTAAAATACAGTGTGTAGATCATTCCTGCAAAGTTTCATCAAATTTGAAGATCATTTGGGTATCGAATTTCAACAGAACAAAAGTTGTCCAAACAGAACCGTTCGTGTAAATTACGATTACAGAAGCTCAAATGATCTTCAAATTTGATGAAACTTTGCAGGAATGATCTACGCACTGTGTTTTAGACATTGTACGGTTGAGATGTGGAAATACGACTTGAAAGTGAGCGAAATAAGTAGTCCCTCACTTTAATTATTTCAAAGTGGGATCCCTCTCTGGAAGGGGACTATATATATATATATATATATATATATATATATATATATATATATGTTATACTCTGTACAGCTATGGTAGTGTTAAATTTTCTAAATAGTTAGTTTTCATTCCGCAGGTAAAACTTGAAACATCTTCACGTTGCTCATTTTTCTAGAGTGCTAAAACTTGAAACGTCTACTGCAATTTAGGTATTGATAGTTGGGTATATATTCTATGATGAGTTGCCTACATTGGCTGCCATATGCGTGACATCAGTTGCCAGACATTATTCTGCCAAGTATTGTATTATTAAAGCGCGAGCATATTGAATCTTTTGTAACATGTTGCTGTCTTGCTGAACAGATGAGCGATTAAACGAAGGAGGAATGTGTGCATGTATTTCACTGACAGAGTACCAAGTTCCCTAGATTCCTAGAGGTAGCTCAAAATATAGATGAGTGCCTTTGCATGAGTGTGGGAGATGGCAGGCTCAGATGAGCCAATTTTTAGGCAAAAAGTAAGTAAATAAGTATGACTCATTTTGTTTTCAGGTATGTTTTGTTGTATACCCTATTTAGACCGCATTTCTTTGACGGTCTAGATTGACAGTCGGATGACATGAAATGCCTATGAAGAAGTTTCTGTGCCCCATTTATAATCTCTTACAATTAATGATTGATTTTACAGGTATGTCTATTTGGGATTATTTGATAATGAGATCGATGCAGCAAGGTACATGTTTGTAATATCGAATTTATACGTTTCTGGGCAGAAGAAAAACAATTAGTTGAAGATTGGAGTGAGAATGATTTACATATTTTTGTAGGGCCTATGAAAAAGCTGCAATAAAGTATAATGGGAAATAATCTATTGTTAACTTTGATCCTAGCATCTATGAGAGTTAGCTGAACTCAGCTGGTAATTAAATAATTAAAAGTTTAGTAATTCATCTTAATTTTTGAAAATATTCATTTAGATATGTATTTGTGCAGAGCAATCTGGATTTGAGTTTGGGAAAACTGGAAGAAGTACAACCCAGCATTTGGGACTACTTAATATCACACACATCGAAATGTAGCAATGGAACAGCAACAGCAACGACATTCTGATTCTATACAATTTGACTCCAATTGGATAAACAATCAAGGATTTCAGCCCAAGGTTCATATTAACTGTGACTTAATTTCTTTCTAAATTTCATGTTATCGCTAATTAAAATTTTGGTGTCCTTAACTAATTAAAATTACTTAGTAATTTTGTTTTGATTAGTTGTTTTATGTGGTTCTAGATTTAGACTTGGTTGGGATTTCAGATCGACATGGGCCATTGAGATCAATCAGCAAAATAAAGATGCAAACTGTTAGCTTATCCAAAATCCGTGAATCGAAAATTGTGGGTATTGGTCCTTCTCTGTTGGCAATATGAATTTTTTGCGCTTTGGTTGATTTTTTAAACTTTTACTGTTAGTGATTTTTAGGTGGTTATTGAATTGCAGACTTGCCCTTTATAGCTTCAGTTTGTGTCAAAATTACTGAATGACTTACTTACAGTAATTGTTGTTCGGCTGTGAGTTATTAGTCTCTTTGTCATTGATGGGTAACTTATAGAACATGTCATCTCAAATAAAATACTGAGGCCATTTCTTTTTTTCTTCTGATAGTTCTCATTCACTTTTGAAAAATGCAGTCTGGTCTTCAATCCTCTATTCAAGAAGCTTAGAAAACCTCAATTATCTTTCTGGATTTACAATCACATAAGGATTCTAGAAATGGTTCCCATTACGCCTATTGGATATAAAAGAACACAGTCAGTTAATATGTTCTGCATTTGAGTTACTTCCTACCTTTTTCAAAGTCATAACTTCAATTCATTTTCTACTTTAAGTATCTTGGTCAAGAAAAAGTTTCCTCAATATAGTAAACATGCTTTGCATTTGAGTTAACGATGATGCACTTTTTTTGGTAAAGATATGTAATATAGTAATATGTGATTTACATTCACTTTGTATAGATCAATGAATCATAAACATTTGTTATTTAGCTTTCATGAGAAAGTTGATCCCTTTTGTAAAACAACAACATTATTCATTTTATAATTTGCTCAAAAAAGTTGAGCAACAGTGTGATTTCTTTCATTTCCAATTTGAGCAGCAGCATTCCAACATTTTTTCCCCGCCGCAACGCGCGGGTATACTGCCTAGTTTAACTATCTATTATGCGGCCTGGCATCGCCTTACTGTTCTGAAGAACAGTATCGGTCGGGCTTGGGCCTGCATCTCGCTCAGGCTTAGGCTCTTGCCAACGAAGCTCCTAGAAAAAGTGAGAGAGAGAAGAGCAACGGAGGACTTGGACTCTTGAACTCTCTCTCGATCTCTCTCGAAAGCTGCTTAGATCTCTCTTCTTCTTCTTCTTCTTCTTCTTCTTCTTCTTCTTATGTTTCTCTGATTCTTCGTCTTTTTCTCTACCCCTTTGCTCTCTCTTTTTCCATTGATCTCTTCGGTCTCTTGAAGTCTCGCCGCTTCTCTCACACCTGATATTTCTCGAATGATCTCTCGCTCGCCGCCTCCTAAAGCTTCAGAAAAGATCTAAGATTTCCGTCTCAGAAAAGATCGCCGCTTCCGTTTCAGACCTTTACAGGTTAGGCCTCCGATTCAGTTTTTTTTTTTTTTTTTCCCTTTTTCATTACTTTAAATAGAAGCAGAAATCAATTGATATTGATCATCCCAGCGTATGTTATCCCAGCATAGTCTATAAACTTTGTTCACTCTTTAACGTCGATGTTATCTATTTTCTTCAACAATTATGACTAATACGAACTTCTGTTTTCTAGGTTACCATAGACGAAAAAGAGGAGGTCTGAATTTAGAAAAAAAGGAAGAGGGGAGCCTAATACGAGATCTAGGTTAGTGCTATTTTGTTGTGGTTATGGTCTTATTTTCTCAGATACACATATTTTTGGTCATATGGTATTTCGATTGGTGTGAAAGAATAACTGTAGAGTTCAGGTTCTAATTTTCTGTGTTTGGAATTGATTACACCTTCTGTATTTGGGTTGTTTCGTACTGTTAATGTCTAAGATGGAATAATTAATTTTTGGTATCTTGATAGGTATCAGCCCATGTGTTGGTTCTGTCACATCCCGACCCGTAAATTTTATCTTATTTACTAGCTTAGTTATAATAAGAATTTTTACCGTCTCCGAAATTGAGATATAGTTTAATTGGTCCCTAGAGGGGTTTTGAAGGACGATTATTTCGGAGAGTTATCCGTAGGAGAAAAATGTAACGACGGTAAAATAGTAAATTTTAGCTAGTAAAAGGTAATTTTTATTAGGGTATTTTATTTTGGGGTGTTAAATTGGTGAAGTTGGGTATTTTTTTTATGTTGGGCCGGGTTGGTGTGAGGCCCAACCCATTTTTTTTTCTTCTTTTTCTTTTCTCTCTCTCTTTTCTCTCTCTCTCTCTCCCGATGCTCTCTCTCTCTTCCTCCCGCTGCCGGATTTTTTTCCAGCGCCGTCCGTCGCTGTCCGGCCAAGCAGGGACGCCGCACCACTCCAGCACGGTCCGTCATCCTCCCCGCCGCCTTCCTAGGCTGGTGAGCGGCGCTGCAGCCCCGCCGATCGGAGGAAGTCCTCCTTGGACGCAGGTTTCCCCTTTCGCCGGAGCTCCCTCCTCCGGCCACCAAAGCCGGTGATCTTTAGCTCGTTTTGTAGCTCTCCTACCGTGCAACAACCCCTCCAAAAGGCTCGATCCTTCTTGAGCTCGGTAAGGAGAAATTCGAAGTTGAAATTCTAGGGCTTTTAGGATGTTTTCGTTCGATTGACCTAGTTAGGCTTAAAATTGGACTTAGTGATAGTTATGAAAGTTGTTTGGGATGATGAGAGGAAGATTTTGTTGAAATTTGGTAGAATTTGGACGTCGCCGGAATCGACCTCCGGCAGCCGCTGCTGGCGGAGCCGCCGCCGCCGCCGTTTTGGGATTTTGTATAATTTTAAATGTGTAATAATTAGAGGAATTTAATGAAGTGAATTGTGGAATTTTCGGACGAGTTTTGAATAGGTTTGTGAATTTCCGAAGTTTGGTATTTTGGCAGTTAAATAATGTATAATCCAGCCGTAGGATTTAAATCAATTTCTGGGAAAGGTTGTATTTACGACTGCCGAGTATGATATTAAAGTTTGGATCATTTCGATTTAAGAATATCGAAGTTAGGCAATGATGAGCGTATTTATGGCTCACGATTAATTTTGCCTATTTTGAATAAATATTGGATTTTTAGTGGGAAATTAATTATATATTTGGAACAGGACGTGAGGAGACTCAAATTGGAGAGACCTCGGATCGACGTCAGGCTTAGGCCTAAAGTTGTGAGTGGACCTTTGTTTTAAATAAAAAGCATGCGATGAATGATTTTATTAATCATTTATTTCTTCTGATAAGATTATTGATTTCTCGCCCATTTGACAATTTTTCCTCCTTTGGAGAGATCCCGAAAATGAGATTTTCGGTGGATATGTATTTTGGATGTTTATGAGTATAGTATATAAATAAATGCTAGCTAGCTATACGTGCTTTTCCACCATACTGAGGTAAAATTCCATTATGGTGCGATGTGAGCGTTAGACGCAATCGTCGTAGCCCTATATAAATATAATAATCTATATAGGGGATATGCGCGTATATATATATATACACCGTCTTTTCGGTCATAATAAGGAAAAATACAATTATGACGCAACGTGAGCGTTAGACGCCAGCGTTGTAGCCTTGTATGAATTTCTATTTTTCTGAATTGTTTCTAGGATTCATACAAGGAGTCTGACGAGTGTAGATACATACGAATATATGATTATATATAGTTTAGCCTGAGAGGCTCCATTTTATTTGAGTTGGTGACTAGCCGGAGCTAGTCGTAAAATTGTCAGTTTTTGAGTTGAGTACTTTTAAGCTGCCGCATGCAGTATATTTTCTATGAAATTAAAATGGGAATGCATAAATATTTTGTTATTAAATTATTTTTGTCCACTCACTCTAACATTATTAAATGTCTTCCCCTGGGCCCTTCGTTTTAAAATGCCAGTCTGCATGATTGCATAGTTGAGATCGGACGTACATGGAGAAGAGGCATAGTCAATAGTATAGCTTCCGCTCTTTTCTATTTATTAATTTATAGTTCATTTCCTTTCAAATAGAGTTGCTCTGAATATGTGGTTGTTTATTATAGGATCTTTGTTAAATTAGTAAATCTATATTGGGAGAGGTTGTGATTTGTGGGGAGCACGAAGGCTCCAAGAGTCTATAAGGTTGGATTTGGAACCTTTAGACGTGTTTGCAGGTTTTGGTTTGGAAGGGTTGTCCATTTCCAAGGAAGGTTGTACCGAAGTTAGCGGTAAATTTTTCCTTGGAGGTGGTCCCCGCATGATTTACTCCGGGTTTAGGGTGAAATTCGGGATGGGTCGTGTCAGCTTGGTATCAGAGCACTAGGTTATTCGATTCCTTTCTCGTTTTACTACTATCTCATATTCTTGGTCATACTTAGTGTCTATAGAGTGATGGTCCGATTGCGACGGATCTATTAGAATTATATGCTTTAGACACTATGTGTTGATTAAGTTTGTGATGTAGTTGTTCTTATCTTATTTATGGACATTATTGTGCCATAAATGTTTATATCTTCAAGACTATGCCTCTGTACGCCGACCTCTTGAGTAATCATTATGCTTTGAGTAATGGAAAGGTGTATGGATTATGCCTTTTTTCAAGGGTTATTGAGTTGATATGATAATTGTTAGAGTTCAATTGCGAGTTGGAAACTACAGTGGGGAACTCATGTGCGTGATAGCATTCCTTTCATTTGATCAATGATTGATTGAGTTTTGATTAAGATGTTAAGGTGAACATCTTGTGCGAATCTGTAGTAGGTGAAATGTTTGATTCGAATAATGTCTTGGAATTTCCTATTTATGGTGGGCAAGTATGAAGTTGTAGTAGTCCGATGGAAAAATCTTGGTATCGAGATCGTGACTTCTAGGAGAAAATAGTTGGAAAGGAAGTTCGAAATAGTGGTGTATTATTTTGAGGTAAGAGTTGGTTGAAGTGATGCGAGAGGTACCCTTAGTCATTCAAAGAGGTACCTATGCGAGTTGTTGAGGACTCTAATTTTTGGGCTAATTAGTCACGGGGGATTTGTGGCTAATAAAAAGGCTATTAATTTAGGGAAGTCTTGATTGATGACCAAATTTCCAACTGTCTTGTCCGTAGAGAAAGTCAGTTGAGATTATTTTGGTTAATGCTTGTTATGGTATGATGGCGCATGTTTTGGCCATACAGCTCTAATCAAGGATATGTTTCTTATCCTTGGAATCTTCATATTAAAGAGTATAATCAGAACATTTTGGAGAAGGAGGTTATTAGCAGTCGATGAATAGTAAGATTTTTGGGTGACTTTCGTCTATATTGTGGTTTAGCTGAAGCCGGCTAAGACGTTAAATATAAGAATCCAAGATTATTTTCCTTGGATTGTTGGCCTTGCAAGAGTCATTGAGCATAGCGTTGTGAAAGACATGTTGTTGTGTCATAGCAAGAGAATTGAAGAAAGTGAATGGTATATCTAAATATTTTGAATTGCTAGCGAGCTCTGAAGCGTTGAGTAGCAATTGTCGGTTATATCATTTTAATCGTGGAGCCATTATGGATTCTTTTAGAATTCTAGGTGTTGAAGTTCGATCTTCGAATTTGTTGAGTGTTTTATAAAGATGGTAAATGTATTTGACCTTGAAATTATAATAATAAAGTAGATGCAGAAGACTTGAGGTCACTTTGACTTTACGACAATAGTCGGGAATGGATTAAATATGTTGAGATCTTTGGAAGTTCTTGGTAATGCTAATTTTTTTAGCGACCTTGGTCGCTAGGATGGAAAAATGAGGAATGTTGGTGTGGCGTGAATGTCCAGAGGAAAGTATTATATCTTAAAATGCGTGGCTATTGGAGTTGATTATTATGTTATCTGGAATAACTGTAGATAAAAAGATTTATTGGAGAAACGTGGATGAGTGTTCTTAGTGCTTTCAGTCTGCGTTGTATTGAGTTAGCCGATACAAGTCTTCAATGACATAATATTAATGTTAAGTGTGAACGAAGTCTATTTGCTAATGTCACTTCGTTTGCAGTTGGAGTTTCTTTGGCATACTCCGCTTGGGGATTTGTTCATCTTCCATGCTAGTGACTTGGTAAATTGGATTTTATATGGAACATGTTTTGGCGATATATAAGTTGTTTATGTTGCAGCTTTATATAACCGAAATGTTCCATTCGCATGATAATCGTGTTTCAGATCATCTTCTGGTCTGGGGTAAAGAGAATTTTGGGAATAACAGAATTAGGAGAGAACTGGTATTCCCATAAGCTGCTAGTTTGGGTGCTCAAAATGGTAATGTAATAGTTTTGGCGAAAAGACCTAAGTGACGTGGTTTTGATCTCTTCATAATGTCGTTTCGAGAATCGAGGTTATCATATGTTAGTGGACTGGTCACTTAGGCAGAGCAAGATTTTCTTGTGGACTTGCGAGAGCTTTGACTCCGCGAAAGACTCTGCAAAGTGTCTCGGTACTAGAAGTGATTGTTGCAGTTCTGCAGTGTGTGCATCCTTAAATCTGTTCATTTAGCAGGTCTTAATTTTGACACTATGAGCATGTGGGAATGCGTGAACCTTAGTTTCCTAACAAGTGAGCTTCAACGTCAGTTTGTGAGTAGCGTAATGACGAGGTTGTTACATGATGTTAGGAGATTTGAGCCGATGGTGATAGCGATTTTTCATTGCACAGGAATTAGTGTACATACCTACGGGTACTCGTACTTAGTGGCAGTGGCAGTCAACGAAGGATTTAGAATCTTTGAGAAGATTTAGAATAATTCAGGATTCAAATGGGAAGGTTAAAACAGTCAGAGGTAGACTTAAAACAGCTCTTAGTAGCCAGAAGAATTATAAAGATGTCCGCAGGAAGGACCATGAGTTTCAAGTGAATGTTTGGGTGTTTTCGAAATTGTCTTCTTGGAAAGGGGTGGTACTTTTTGGTAACGTGGAAGCTTGGTCCGAGATTTATTGGTTCTTATGGGTTTTTAGATCAAGTTGGCTCTCTTGCGTATCGGTTAGTTTTGCCTCCGGAGTGATCCAAGATACATAATGTGTTTTATGTATCCATGTTTTGCAAGTATATTGCTGATCTCTCTCTTGTGCTGCAAGAGCAGTCCATCAGTTTGACGAGAGATTTGTCCTATGAAGAGGAGCCGGTTCAGATTCTCGACCGAAAGGAGCAAGTGTTTAAAAGCAAATCATTTTTCCTCTTGTTAAAGTTATGCGGATGAGACACCAAGTAGAGGAAGCTACTTGGGAATCAGAGGAGCAACTGAGGCAGCAGTATCCCTATCTCATCGAATGACAAGTATGTAAATTTCGAGGACGAAATTTTTATAAGGAGGGAGAATTGTCACATCCCGACCCGTAAATTTTATCTTATTTACTAGCTTGGTTATAATAAGAATTTTTACCGTCTCCGAAATTGAGATATAGTTTAATTGGTCCCTAGAGGGGTTTTGATGGACGATTATTTCGGAGAGTTATTCGTAGGAGAAAAATGTAACGACGGTAAAATAGTAAATTTTAGCTAGTAAAAGGTAATTTTTATTAGGGTATTTTATTTTGGGGTGTTAAATTGGTGAAGTTGGGTATTTTTTTTATGTTGGGCCAGGTTGGTGTGAGACCCAACCCATTTTTTTTCTTCTTTTTCTTTTTCTCTCTCTCTTTTCTCTCTCTCTCTCCCGATGCTCTCTCTCTCTTCCTCCCGCTGCCGGATTTTTTTCCAGCGCCGTCCGTCGCTGTCCGGCCAAGCAGGGACGCCGCACCACTCCAGTACGGTCCGTCGTCCTCCCCGCCGCCTTCCTAGGCTGGTGAGCGGCGCTGCAGCCCCGCCGATCGGAGGAAGTCCTCCTTGGACGCCGGTTTCCCCTTTCGCCGGAGCTCCCTCCTCCGGCCACCAAAGCCGCTGATCTTTGGCTCGTTTTGTAGCTCTCCTCCCGTGCAACAACCCCTCCAAAAGGCTCGATCCCTCTTGAGCTCGGTAAGGAGAAATTCGAAGTTGAAATTCTAGGGCTTTTAGGATGTTTTCGTTCGATTGACCTAGTTAGGCTTGAAATTGGACTTAGTGATAGTTATGAAAGTTGTTTGGGATGATGAGAGGAAGATTCTGTTGAAATTTGGTAGAATTTGGACGTCGCCGGAATCGACCTCCGGCCGCCGCTGCCGGCGAGCCGCCGCCGCCGCCGTTTTGGGATTTTGTATAATTTTAAATGTGTAATAATTAGAGGAATTTAATGAAGTGAATTGTTGAATTTTCGGACGAGTTTTGAATAGGTTTGTGAATTTCCGAAGTTTGGTATTTTGGCAGTTAAATAATGTATAATCCGGCCGTAGGATTTAAATCAATTTCTAGGAAAGGTTGTATTTACGACTGCCGAGTATGATATTAAAGTTTGGATCATTTCGATTTAAGAATATCGAAGTTAGGTAATGATAAGCGTATTTATGGCTCACGATTAATTTTGCCTATTTTGAATAAATATTGGATTTTAGTGGGAAATTAATTATATATTTGGAACAGGACGTGAGGAGACTCAAATTGGAGAGACCTCGGATCGACGGCAGGCTTAGGCCTAAAGTTGTTAGTGGACATTTGTTTTAAATAAAAGCATGCGATGAATGATTTTATTAATCATTTATTTCTTCTGATAAGATTATTGATTTCTCGCCCATTTGGCAATTTTTCCTCCTTTGGATAGATCCCGAAAATGAGATTTTCGGTGGATATGTATTTTGGATGTTTATGAGTATAGTATATAAATAAATGCTAGCTAGCTATACGTGCTTTTCCACCATACTGAGGTAAAATTCCATTATGGTGCGACGTGAGCGTTAGACGCAATCGTCGTAGCCCTGTATAAATATAATAATTTATATAGGGGATATACGCGTATATATATATATACACCGTCTTTTCGGTCATAATGAGGAAAAATACCATTATGGCGCAACGTGAGCGTTAGACGCCAGCGTTGTAGCCTTGTATGGATTTCTATTTTTCTGAATTGTTTCTAGGATTCATACAAGGAGTCTGACGAGTGTAGATACATACGAATATATGATTATATATAGTTTAGCCTGAGAGGCTCTATTTTATTTGAGTTGGTGACTAGCTGGAGCTAGTCGTAAAATTGTCAGTTTTTGAGTTGAGTACTTTTAAGCTGCCGCATGCAGTATACTTTCTATGAAATTAAAATGGGAATGTATAAATATTTTGTTATTAAATTATTTTTGTCCACTCACTCTAACATTATTAAATGTCTTCCCCTGGGCCCTTCGTTTTAAAATGCCCAGTCTGCAGGATTGCATAGTTGAGATCGGACGTACATGGAGAAGAGGCATAGTCAATAGTCACTACCAAGAGAAGTACTTTAGCTGACGAATTATTTTCGTCGGCTATAGTGTCGTCGGGAAAGGGTCCTCGGCGATGACTTTACCCGACGAACCTATAGACCGTCGTCGGCTATTGTCCAGACTTTAGCCGACGAACTATTTTGTCGTCGGCTTTTGTTCATGAATTTAAGCCGACGAAACAGACTCTATCCTTCGTCGGCTATACTCCCAGACTTTAGCCGACGACAGAGGACGTCGTAGGCTATACTCCCAGACTTAAACCGACGACACAATACGTCGTCGGCTATACTCCAAGCCTTTAGCCGACGGAGCTAATATATTCGTCGGCTAAAGTATATAAAAAAATTAAAAAATAATTATAGCCGACGAAACATGCCATAATTCGTCGGCTAAACTATAAAAAAAAAAAATAAAAATACTATAGCCGACGAATTGTGGGGTATTTCGTCGGCTATAACTCCATTCCAGTATAAAAAAAAATACACAAAATTCTTAAATTACCATTCCAAGCAAGCTGCAAAATACACCAAAACAATTCCATATATATAACCAACAAGAAGCACATAAAACTATATAAGGTATCAACTACACAAAATCTAAATGATCTAAATCAATATCCGGATCTGGGGCCTGTTGGTGAGGAGATTCCGGCAGCTGAGGTATGTCTATAGGCGCAGGCATGGGCGGAGGTGGAAGTCCCTGAAGCTGGGCAGCTGCCAAATCCTGGAAGTACTGGTACATCTGCTGCTGTTGGGCATGCTGGGCGGCATGTAGGGCTCTAGTATAGGATCTATATTCGGCGAACTGGGCGGCATGAGCGGCAGCCTGAGCGTCAGCATGAGCAGCCTGAGCGGCTTGCTCTCTCCGTAGTCTCTCAACTTCCGACTCTAGCTGAGTCGTCCTGCTGCTGGTCGAGGCTGCCTTTCATTGAAATCCTGGAGTGGTCTTGAAGACTCCCTGGCCCTTCTTTCCTAGACCCCGGCAGTAGAAGTTGTTTTCTCACGGTGGGAAGGCTGTGCCCATGATCCTCGCCCCAACCCTGGATCTGAAGTGTCGATCCGGGAAATGGCTTTGGACATCTCTTCCTCCTGCGTGTCCGGCCATGTCTCCCTCACTATAGCAATCATCACCTCGTCACTAGCCTCCCTCACCCTTGCCTAATTGGATAGGAAAAAAATTATTAATTAACATTTTAACATATATATTAGTAAAATTAAAAATTCCGTAAAAATGAAAGATTACTTACTATATCCTCTTGGGAGTCAGGATATGCCTTCTCGTACGTATAGACGTACTGGTTGACCTCTGGATGTTCCCTGGCCGCCTCGTCCATGAAGACAGCGAACGGTCTAGAACCGGCATGATGGTTCCTTGTGTTGCGTTGCCGGTTCTGAGCGTTCGCCTGGGAAACCGCCTTCAAAGAAAAAAGTAAACTATTAGTAAAATATTTTAAAACGCACGTACTTAATGATAAATTAACTAATTAATTTATTTAAATACCTGTTTACGAGTGTTGTTGAATTCTGATGTCAGAAGCCAACGCCACTCGTACTCTCTGTACTGAAACTCAGCAGGGGTAGCAGAACGTGCGTTCCCGTGCGTAGTCCAATGGGTCCGCAACTCGTTCTTCCACTCCTTGTACCTACAGATACAACAAAAATATTAGAAATATTATTAATATGACATACAGTTTTGTTTTTTCATTAATTTCCCAACGTACCTTCCCCCATGCACAAAGTCCGCCCAGCTGCTCTTTAAGGGTTCGGGAACCTCAAACACACCTGCATTTAACCGTTTATTAGTTTAGTTTTTCCAGAAATCTACAATGTAATACATAATATTATTCAGGCATTTTGTAAACTCACCGACATCGCGTTATGGACCATGTCTTTAACCTCCTGCGGGACCTCGCCCCAGTCTGACCACAACATAGGGACTCTATCCCTAATGAGCGCTCCCACGCGGCCGGAGTACGTCCTCGACTTTCCGCCCGATACTACGTCGCCATCCCCGTCAGTACCGATGACAATCCTCCCTGAGGTACCGACGATCTTCTCCAGACCCTTCCCTGTGACGGGGCTTCTCTTCTTCTTTGCCGGCTTCGCTCGGACGGTGCCTATGACATGATAAACCAAATTGATTATTAAAATCAGAATCGGAGAATTATAAGAAAACAAATCATTCATCTTTCATTACCTGAGAGCGAGGATGCGGACGCGACGGATTCCGCCTCCGATGATGATACCCTCGCGGAAATAAGAGGCGTATCAAAAGGCACGAACCGGTACGCCGCTGATGGAGCCACTGGCGGGGGCAGTGGATAAATCGGCGTCCCTGAGTCATCGACTACAGGTATGGCCGGTATCATCCGCGGAAGGAATAGGTGAGGCGGCGGCATCTGTACCCCAGATGACCCACTATCCGAAGAAGTAGGAGCTGGAGTGGGCGCCCGGTGTATCTCAGGCATACGGGTGCAGACACCTCCGTCTGAGGCTGAGCAAACAACTGCCTCGCGGAATAAAGGAAGCCCCGCTGCCTCGATGAAGGGGGCACTTCCGGCTGCCTCTGCGCCATCTGCAGAAGGCTCGCATGTCTAGCTATCATAGGGCCCTGAAACGACGTCTGAGGGTTGCTAGAGGTTCCCTCAGACGATATGGACCTTTGGCCCTTCGAACCCTTCGTCGATCTAATATTACCGCTCATCCTATTTAAAATATTAATTTGAATCAAGGCCACAAAATCAAAAAATGCAAACTCATTTTAAAAATGTAAAAAATATATGCACTTCCTAAATACTAATTTTCACTTCCTAAATACTATTTTTCACTTCCTAAATACTAATTTTCACTTCCTAAATACTAATTTTTCACTTCCTAAATATACACTTCAAAAATAAAATATACATTTCCTAACAACCCACAACATTGCAATTAACCGGAAAATCAAAACAAACACAAAATACAAAACAATATATACATTTCCTAAATACTAAATACAAATATACACTTATTAAATAACAATATACACTTCCTAAATACAAATATACACAACAACACCACAACATTATATACACAACAACACCACAACATTACACTTATTATAAATAACCGAAGCTCAAAAAACGTACTCGAGGAGGAGGAGAGGGAAATAACCGAAGCTCAAAAACGTACTCGAGGAGGAGGAGGGAGGACCGGAGCAGCAGCAGAATTCGGCCGGAGCAACAGGAGGAGGAGGCCGGAGCAGGAGGAGGAGGAGGCCGGAGGACGAGGAGGAGGCCGGCCGGAGAGGAGAGGGAGCGGGAGAGGGTGAGGGAGAGGGCGGGAGGGAGAGGGAGAGGGAGAGGGCGGCGACCAGGAGAGGGAGCGGAGGCAGAGGAGAAATTTCGGAGAGGGAGAGGAAAAGGATGGAGGCTAGGGCATACAACAGTCGAGCTAGGTTATACCCGAAGACTTTAGCCGACGAAATAATAATTTCGTCGGCTAAAGGTAATAATTTCGTCGGCTAACCGAACACTTTAGCCGACGAAATAATAAATTCGTCGGCTAAACATTTGAAATTCGTCGGTTAAACACAAACTGTTTATACATTCATCAAACTGTGACTGCTGCTCGTGATGATCAAACTTGAGAACGGAAATCCGACCGTCAGATCTGACCATCATGATAAAATACATGTATGGGAAAAAATTCAACTTAATCAAACAAGGTTAAGGGCTCGATCCGGATGGTCAATCCGTTAAGTCAAACCCCTAAACGCACGGAAAAGGTCATTGGACTGTCTAAATTACGTATTTTGGCCGGACCTTCAACTGAAAATAGTTTCAAATCGATGACACACACAAGTCGTATAAAAATTTTACGCAAAATAACCACCGAAGATAGGGCTACCCATAGGGAGAAAGAATTGAAAATTGGATTGACCGCAACTATCGGCACCGAGACATACACCGGATACCTTGATTTTTCAACCGTAGACGTATTTCACCATTCTGGTCATGTCTTATTTCACCACGACTTTTTCACGTTTGAAGGTTCTACTATAGTTTGTTTTTGAAACGGAACATTTACCTAACACTTAGTAAACAAGTTATACAACATTAGTAGGCATGTTCTGACTGTGATGATCAAACTTGAGAAAATAAAATCCGACGGTCAGATCTGACCATCATGATAAAATACATGTATGGGAAAAATTCAACTTGATCTGACCAGGTTAAGTGCTCGATCCGGACGGTCAATCCCGTAAGTCACAAACCCCTAAATGCACGGAAAAGGTCGTTGGACCGTCTAAATTTCGTATTTTGGCCGGACCTTCAACTGAAAATATTTTCAAATTGATGAGACACAACAAGTCGTATAAAATTTTAAGAAAAATAACCACCGAAGATAGGGCTATAGTATGTAACAGAAAAAGTTTAGGGTTTAGCCGACGAATACCTAAATCATCGTCGGCTGTACTATGTAATAAAAAAATATAAAAATTAATAAAGCCAACGAAATATTAGGGTATTCGTCGGCTAAGATGGTTTTACCCGACTTCTACTACTACTACTTCGTCGGCTAATATGGTTTTAGCCGACGACTTCCTTTTCAATTCGTCGGTTATAAGTTATTTTAGCCGACGACTTCCTTTTCAATTCGTCGGTTATAAGTTATTTTAGCCGACGACTTCTTTTTCAATTCGTCGGCTTTAATTTATTTTAGCCGACGACTTCTAGTAGTTTTCGTCGGCTTAGACGGTTTTAGCCGACGACTTTTAATATAATTCGTCGGCTAAGAGGGTTTTAGGCCGACGACTTATGTGTATTTCGTCGGCTTAAGTAAAAAAATACAAACCCTAAAACAGAAGGTTTAAACCATACAAATTTCTTGTTCATATATCACCAAATTCATATAAAATAACAGAAATATGAATTCAACATATGTAAACTAGAAATGAAGGTAATACAATCTTTTTATTACAAATTAATGTATTACACAGCCGAAGAATTAAAACTAAGGTCGTAATCGGAATCATCCATGAGTCTTCTTCGGTGTCAGAATTAATTTCTGGTAATCTATGTCTTTCCTCATCGCCAGAGTCTTCGTCTGTTTCTTGATTTGGATCACTCATAAGCCTTGCTCTTCATCACGAATTCGCACCAACGACCCGCTTTAAAATTATTAGGCGAACGGTAGAGGAGTTAGGATACCTATTGCGTTGGGCTCTTGATACGCAACATCTCTTCCTGGTCTTCGGCCCTCCAAGTGTAGCCGCCCGGTAATGTTTCGAGGGTGCACAAGGTTGACTACTTTCCAGCGTCACCCTTAGCAAGGTCATCAAGATAAAACACTTGTTTTACCGATGTGGCAAAAACGAACGGGTCATCTTCGTAAGAACTTAACTTGTAGCAGTGTTCACCGATAATATTCCGTACTGATCGGTCTTCATGCTTTGCGGGCTAGTATCAAACCATCTACACTTGAAGAGGTGCACTGTCATGCCTTCACCGTAAACGAGTTCCACCACTGAATTAGAACACCGTAATAGTCAACTCCATTCCACCACCATGCGCCATCACCCCAGAATTCTGTGTTCTCCGTCTGCTGTCTCTCTGTTCACATATAAATTGCACGCCATTCACCTTGCACATTGGATAAACTCTTGACATTATCGGCTTCATCGCTAGAAGTCTTAGTTCGTGCGACCAATTTGGGTGACCATCAAATTGAATATGGTTCATCTGCAACCAACAATTTAACATTGTAAATATAGATAATTATGCAATAAACATAAATACGTACATAAATATTGAATTACGTACCCAGCCGCCAAAATAATTTGCGAACTCCCTGTTGTGGTACTCGAGATCACCTTGAATGTCTGGACAATATAGATGGATGTCTTTCCAGTATTCAACTTCTGGACAGTTAATCAATACCCACCAGTGGGCAATGACTAGCTCATGTGGTTGCAACTTGTAGGAGTCTGGCAAAATTCCATAAACTTCAACATCACTGGAGAGTATGGAAAGAGTGAACTTCGGTACATCTACCGGCATGGCTTCGTCTGTTTCCTTCAACGCTCCTAAATACAACTTCATGTAGGTGACGCACTCGTGCGCAATATATGCTTCAGCTATACATCTTCAGGCGCGGATTTATTAGCCACATAATCTTTGTAGTCTCCAAGTTGCCTATAAATCAAGTTGCAAAGTGTTATGATTATTGAACATGTATATATATATTGAGGAATTCAGTGTAAAAAACGTACCTTTCCATGGGATACATCCAAGTGTAGTGTACTGGACCGGTAAGCAACAATTGCTCGGGAAGATGGATCATCAGGTGAGGCATGATGTCAAAAAATTTGGAGGAAATATCCTCTCAAATTTACACATGATATAAATGATGTCCTCTTGCATTTCCCGGAGGTTAGATTTTGTCACTTCCCGTGTGCATAACTTCTGGAAGAATCTTGCCAACGCTACTAACGGCTCCACCACCTGACGGGGAAGGAACGGTCGAATGAAACAGGAAGAGACGTTGTAGCAGGATATGACAGTCATGACTCTTCAACCCGTACATCTTATTGTCCCGGAAGTTCACACACCGGGCTATATTTCCTGCATAGCCTGAAGGATACTTCACACAACTCATCCACCTGAAAATTACGTTCTTCTGGTCAGGCTTCACGGTGTAAGGAGCTTGAGGCATTTTTTTCTTCCCTTCTTTCAACCACAGATGTCTTCTTAACTGCATTTTTTTTAGATCAATGCGTGCCTTAGGACCGTCTTTCGTCTTCCACTCCAAGTTCAGCACTGTGCCCACCACACTGTCGCAAACATTCTTTTCTATGTGCATCACATCTAGGTAGTGCCTGATCAACAACTTACTCCAGTATGGGAGTTCCCAGAATATGCTCTTATGTGTCCAGAATTTGTACCTGTCGGGTCTTTCAGGTATTACCGCAACAATATTGGGATGATTGCTGAGCTGCCCAAAATTACTCATTAAGCACTGCTAAAATTCTTCTCCCGTCATCTTCTGGGAGGCACACCGTGTTTACGGTCCCATCAAATGCCTTGTCATCGAACCGCCAATCGTGATTATATGGAAGGAAAGCACGGTGACCCAATCTGCATATCTTGTTGCAATGACTGCTGCTCCCCTCATCGCTAAGGCACTCTGAACAAGCTTGTATCCCCTAACAACGTTGCCCGACAACATCCCACGGGCAGGAAAATCACTGATGGTACCAACAACCATGACATGCATCTGGAACATCTCGTGCATGTACTTGTCATAAGTGGGATGACCAACTTCCCACAAAAACTGAAGCTCTTCAATCAAAGGTCTCAAATACACATCGAGACACTTCCCTGGATAACCGGGCCCCGGAATCAACAAACTCAACATATTGTATTCCTTCTTCATGCACATCCATGGAGGAAGGTTGTACGGTACCAAAATCCCGGCCATACACTGTATTGAAGACTCATGTTGCCAAAAGGGTTGAACCGTCGGATGAGAGCCCGAGCCTCACATTTCGGACCTCTGACGCAAAATGAGGAAACTCCCTGTCTATATGCTTCCAAGCTCCCCGTCAGCAGGTGTATAAGGGTATCTTCGTCATGCAATTCCCTATCAACGTGCCATCTCATAGCTTTGGCCGTGTGTGAAGACATGTACAACCGCTCAAGCCTATCCCTCAACGGGAAATACCGAAGTACCTTCACAGGTTCTATTGCCTGCAGGAGTCAGCTTATACCTGTCAGTGTGACATACCGGACATGCGTCAAGCCCACCAAGGTCATTCCCTTCTGGATCTTTACCCAAGAGAACGCAGTCATATCTGCATGCATGGATCTTGATGTAGGAAAGCCCAAATCTTTCAGGATACATCGGACCTTACGATGAGTGGTAGGAAGACGATGACCGTGGGGCAGCATTGAAGCAGTGTACTGTAGATAATCATCAACAGCCTTCACGGTCGATTTTGTCTCAACTTTAATCTTCATTACGTCCATCACACTTTCAAGAACGGTCTTCTGACAACCGGGGTACACAGGAGTCTGTTGGAAAGCAAGCAGTTTGTTGTACTTTTCAATACCAGCAGTGTTGACAGCTCTAGGGAAGGGCTTGCACCGGGTCAGGCATATACTGTCCTTGAGCGCATACACCGCTCTCATAAGGAAACATGTCGTTGATGAATGCCGTTGTTGGATCGTTGGATGTACTGCCCGTCTCAGAAAATTGGCCATGATCATGCGGACCCCCTGATGATGTTTCACCGTGATATAACCAACATGTGTACTCTCCCAAAACCCGTTACTCCTCAGGCTGCCATACTTTGTCAATGGGAAATCGATGCATATCGCTGCGACACTGACATTTCGTGCACGGGCAATAGAAAATTGTATTCCGTTAGCATTAGCCAGCGCATTATTCTATAAAACTCATAACTCCTGCACCGTATCTTTTGTCCCATTTGGAAGCGAAATCCAACTTATCCATATCCTGAAAATATAAAAAAATATATATGGATAACGCGGCTAGCTAATTATTAATGAAATTTAATGCCATAGAAAAATCTCAATCGGGAGTATATAGGATACGGACTACGAAACTAAGGAATAACGAAGGAATTAAACACACACAAAGAGAAGATTACACAAGAAGGAGCTGATTAAACAAAGGAAGGAACAACAATATAGACACAATTAAGACAATTGAATAGATATTAACACAAATTAACACAATAAGATAGAGGAATATATATAGAATAAACCACAAGTAAGAGAGATTAACACAAATTAATTAACAACAACTGCATACCGTACCATATCAACAGAATATATATTATAAATAAGGAATAACATATAGAATCTACTAATATGATTAACAACAAATTAAGTCATATATATTATCATTCAAATCATCAACCAAATCGATAAACACATATATTATATACATCCAACGTACTCAAAATTAATCAATTCAATCATAATCAAAATCAATAAACTCAATCATAATCAAAATGATAAACTCAAATAAAACTCAATAATCAACATATATACATATACGTACCTATATATGGCTCCACAAACTAATTATGGACAGATTTCGACAACACCAAAACCTTTTCTCCCGTTTTTTCTTCTCCCGTTTTTTTTCCCAGATGAGCTGCTGCTGTCCAGATCCGTAAATATAAAGAACTTTAGCCGACGACATATTAATTTCGTCGGCTAAACTTTTAAATATTTCGTCGGCTAAAGTTAGCCGACGACATATTAATTTCGTCGGCTAAACTTTTAAATATTTCGTCGGCCATAGTCTGTGAACTTTAGCCGACGAAATAAATTCTTTAGCCGACGACATTTTTTTTTCGTCGGCTAAATTACCATAGCCGACGAAAATTCAGTTAGTCGACGAAGGGAAAATGTCGTCGGCTAAAGTGGACTTTAGCCGACGAAAAAATGCTCGTCGGCCTGGTTTTTTTTTTTTTCGTCGGCTAAAGCCTTTCTTCTGGTAGTGAGTATAGCTTCCGCTCTTTTCTATTTATTTATAGTTCATTTCCTCTCAAATAGAGTTGCTCTGAATATGGGTTGTTTATTATAGGATTTTGTTAGATTAGTAAATCTATATTAGGAGAGGTTGTGATTTGTGGGGAGCACGAAGCTCCAGGAGTCTATAAGGTGGATTGGAACCTTTAGACGTGTTTGCAGGTTTTGGTTTGGGAAGGGTTGTCCATTTCCAAGGGAGGTATATCGAAGTTAGCGGTAAATCTTTCCTTGGAGGTGGTCCCCGCACGATTTACTCCGAGTTTAGGATGAAATTCGGGGGTGGGTCGTGTTCAGGTTCCTTTCAATTTCCCTAGTTAATTCATTTCATGGATCTTTACTTTCTATGTTTGTAGGTAGAATAGTTATGTAATGGGAGTTATATATTGGAGTTGGTGAGTCTATCTTAAACTGGTCTCATCTTCATATTTATCTATGTTGTTGCTTTTATTTATTGTGTTTTGTATGATTTGGGATGGCTGTTGATGCATATTATTCCAACTAGTTGCATATAGCTGTAAATACTCATCTTTGCTTCATCACCTAGACCGTCTCTTCTCACTTGCATATAGTCTTTCTTCTTGTTTTAGTTTCACACCAAAATTTGTTATGTTTACGGTTGGTAATAATATGCCGACTATGATGTAGTTTGGGTTGTTGTTTTCCCTTTTTGATTTGGAAAAGAAAGTTTTTAAAAAAAAATTAAGTTTGCATATGATTAGTTCATTGTGCGGTTGGAATCCTAAAAGAGTCAAGTGTCAATCCTGATTTGAATTGAAATCGATGGGATAACGTAGAAATCTTAAAAGCTATCAAAAGAGTCGTTAGAAACTATATCCTGAACATAACAGAACTACCTTACTTGCATCTTAAAGCCCTAAAATTATGAGATTGCATAGATCATGCTCACCAGGAAAATATGAGGTTTCAGGTTAGTATTCTGTATTTACCAATTTATTTCTTCTTTTTCTATAGGTCTGGTGAAAGTGAAACAGTCCATCACATAACTAATTTGGAACTCTACATATCACATTTTGGTAAGTGCAAGCAGTGGATTGTTGCAATTCTTTTCTATATTGACAGTATTTGATTGATTTAAACTTTCATCTGTTGCATCTTACTTTTGGATTATATTCAGTTTTTGAAGATGCTATTATTGTGTAACTACTTACTTTTGATTATATATCTATATATTTCCAAAACAACATGCTAATTTCCTTTATTTTACCTTTCAGAGTCTACAAAAGCGAAGAGAGAAAAGAACATGTTGAGGATTCAAAGTATAAGGTTTTGCTGCTAAATTCTATGTTTTAATGGTTCATAGTTGTGGCAGTCCGTTCAATTGATAAAAAGGAAAAAAAAAAAAAAAAACCTTAGGATAATATAAGTATATCTCTATTCTGATTGTGTCTGTATGAATGTAACTGATCTTGCTATTTACCACAACCAAATTTTTACAGTCCTATGAGATTCAAGGTCGCATGAACGATACAAGAATATGGAGATTCGGTAGCATATAGCATATGTGCAGTAAAAAGGTACAATATCAACTAGACTTGCATTATAGCTACATATACTTCATAATTTTTCAGTTAGAGTTCGGTTGCTTCTTTTGTTCATCTTTCCTAATAATATTTACTGAAAGCATCCCTTTATGTATTCTAACTAAATGATATTAAAACTGTTACAAATTTGATGACAACAGACACAATTCAAAGCTGATTACCCTTACCAAGCTGCATTTGATTACCCTTCCTGGTAATCAGTTGTAGTTAGGTTTGTAGTTGTTCATCTGATAGTTGTTTTGTTTATACCATATGGAGACATTTTATACAAGAAAACAAAGAGCTAAGCATCTAAGATTGATAGATTTATTGGGGAGTGCAAATGCCGTGGACGCAGAAATGATGACAAGATTTTGACAGGGAAAAATGATTTCAAACCAAGCTGACATGATTGTAAATTAAGATTTGCATGTATATGTATATTAATATACTTTTATTGTGTTTGCCCTCTGATATATTGGACTACTATCATCCTAGATGTATTGGACGCATCAAAGTGATTCAGCCAAAAGAGAAGTGACCATTGATGGAAGACTTTATCAGAGCGTAAATCCAGATGCAAAACACAAGGTATGCAAGATTTAAGGCCATGTCTTCACTTTATGTGTCTATTTAACTTATGGATAGATTACTTGATGATGTATTACTTTTTTTTTCCCTTAGTTTGTTACTACATGTGTTTGATTTGTGGCCATGTCTTCACTTTATGTGTCTATTTAACTTATTGAGATTACTTGATGATGTATTACTTTTTTATTTCCCTTAGTTTGTTACTACATGTGTTTGATTTGTTATATATGGCTTTATTATGCTTATCGACTGTTTATACCTTTTTATATTCCTTTCTAAGGTAAATGTACTGTTTTCATAGTTTGAATGTATAACATACAGTAATTTTTCTGTTTCAAAAAATTATTCATGATGAAGTGAAATTGCAAATTACTTCATATTACCAAGTTCATATGATAGATTCCTCTATGAATTAGGAAAAACAAGGAACATGATTTATGATATTATCAAGGTATTGTGATTGGATAATAAGTTTTACAACGGTAAATAATTATGGGTACTCTCTATATAGGAAGGACCGGAGCTTGCAATGACTATGATGTTGCCTGTCTAAGTATCTTACATCCTCCAGTTGTCGTTGTATCCACTAGCACAAAAATGAGGGTATACTTAGGTGTGAAAATTACCGTTCAATTATCAATTTTAAAACTACAATGCTATACTTATATACGTTTAATATTAATTTGCTTTGCTATTCAGGTAAAAGTGTAAGATTGTTAAAAGTGGCATGAGTACCTGCATTTTTATAAATCTACCTATTATTTAAACAGAAGATTATAAGGCAAGGTACATAAAATAATAAAGGAAATAATAGCTTTTATGTTATGCTCTTCTTCTTCCAATTGTAATACATTGTCTATCATTGCAGCAGCTTCAAAAATCTTTTCATCCTTCAAATATCAGGACTTTGCTGCTAGAAATGTTGCATCCCCTGTTGTAGAGGAGATGGAAAGGATCACTATAAGCGCTCTTAATCTGCATGGTGTGAAGAGAAACAAGGTAATATTTTTAATCAACATGCCATGTCTAAGAATACTTGTTGATACCATATCTTGATTTACATTGATTAGAGCCTCATGTAATACATTATTTGAACAAAATTTGTATATCGATTTCACACCACGAATACCAGCTTCCAAGATTACAAACATTGCTGCTCAACATGGTATTGCCTTGGTTTCCCCAGCTGTAGCAAACTAGCAAACAACCCAGCTACAACCAGATTCTTTCTGACTAAGCTGCATACAACATGGTGAACAAGTAGGATAGTAGTTTTTTTTTTTTCTTTAATTTGTATGGATTTTGACGGGTTAGAATGAAGTCCTTCCACTGAAATGTGTCAGCAGAACTCAGATTTGCAATATTAACATGTGTTGCATATATTGGTTCTATTTTGTAACAAGGGTTCAAATAGATCCAAATTCAGTGCAATGCAACTTACAATACAATTATACCTTTGTTATATATGTAGCTCTCTTCAACATACAACATACAGACTTCCATACCTTTGTATATACTTCTATATAACAGTTGGCCCGTAAGAGATGTGTATAATTATAACAATTGGGTAATATATACAGCCCAGACCAATATGGGTACTATATTGGGTAATATATACATAGATTTCTCACTTACGATTTATTTTATTATAACAATATTTGATATAAAATATTTGCATATGTTGTAATTATAAGATGAAAATGAAACCATCCGATAAAATTTGACAATTGTCATAATTTGGGTGTTTATCAATCAACCCACATACACATTTTTAATTTGTAATCTAATTTGGGACCATAATTTGGTTGATCTGGGCTAGCCAAAGCTATGTTTGACCCTTTTGATAGCCTTTTGGCCCTTTCATGGCCTTTGGCCCTCTACTGATTTGTTGTTGGAGACCAAAATAAAGTCAAAATTTAGGATTTGCTCTATAGCCTCTATTACTGGAGGTGGCCTAAAGAGCTAGCTTAAGGTATCCATACCTTGATATGCGTCTGCATTGTACTCGTCCACTGAGGATGAATGAAGGGTTACCTTCTTAGCTGGTGAACCTATTATATTGCTTATCAAAAGTCTCTCTCTCTCGACTCTCTGCCCTGAACCCTAATCACGAATTCGCTAGCTCCTGTGCCCTAAAAGTATTGATTATTTGTTTCATGCCTGGTGCTTCCATGCAATATTACCTTGACCAGCAGCTTAAATCAGCTCTATAACCCTGCTCATAGGAGCAGGTCCATTGACTCTTTGACCCCGGCCTATTTCCTTAAGGTTATTGAACATCTTCTGCTTCTGTTTCAGCAATCAAGTGTGTTAGTTTATTTTTCTGTTTTGTGGAAATGGAAGGCAGTGATTAGCTAGGTTTGTTCTTAAGTCTAAGGTCCAAAGTTGAATAAGTTTTTCTCCATGTCTTGTGCTACTCTTGTTTCCATCAGCCACTTCAAGGCGTAACCTTCTTCCAGGTAGCCTAGAATCTACCAAATGCGACTAATATTTTATATTTTGAGCTTCAGTGATTAGCTAGGTTTGTTCTTAAGTCTAAGGTCCAAAGTTGAATAAGTTTTTCTCCATGTCTTTGCTACTCTTGTTTCCATCATCCACTTCAAGGCGTAACCTTCTTCCAGGTAGCCTAGAATCTACCAAATGCGACTAATATTTTATATTTTGAGCTTCATGCTTCTCAACTTCTCTAGTTAAAACTCTAGTTCTGGTTGCTGCTAAGATTTTGCAGACCTTTATTTTGACAGTTCCAACTCTAGTCTGTTATTTCTATAAGCTTTCATTTTATCTGTGTTGAGGCTTTGAGCAATTGCTTTGGTTTTGTTCCATCAAATTGCAAGTAATTTATATTACAAAGGAATATCATTTATGCATTGGGACAATGCCCACTAGCCCTAATTTAATAATTTATTCCCACTAACAAAATCAGATTTTAAAAAGGCAAATAACACAAAAGTGTCATTTGAAGGTACAAATGATAAAAAAATCATCATTTGTTCCACATGTTAAAATGGTCACCCTAAATATTATCAGATGATAAAATAGTTACTTAATTATATATAATATGATGTAATGGTTATGATTAAGTGTCAATTATGATAAAAAAGTACATTTTTAAATTTTATGGATTTACGATTCTACCCTTCTGTTAGTTTCTCTCGTTCTCTTCTCTATCCGTTACGCTTTCTCTCAGCTCTTCTTTCTATCTCTCTGTTACTGCTTCTCTCTGTACCCGATCTCGATCTCTCGATCTCGATCTCGATCCCGTCGGCACCACCTGAGTTTCGTCGTTCGTATCTGTGACGCGGTGGCTCCATCAGTTCGGCATCCACCGCCTTCCAACGCAAAAGAGGTCGATGATTTGCTCAGACAAAATGTTTTATTTCTTTCAGATTTTGATGTTTTGATTGATTTATTTCTGTGTTTAATCGTTACAATTTCATATGTTGTCGATCGGTGAATTCTAGGGTTCATAGGAATTTAGGGATTTGTAACTCTTTGACTCAATCTGTGCTATATTCCCAGCCTCTCAGGAATTTAGTGATTTTAGTCTTTGAAAAAGTGATTTGTTTGCATTGTTTTGCTTATTTTGGTTGTGTACTTTGGTGAATGAGCATGAGTTACTTGCATTGTGTACTCTATGTTTGCATTGTTTTGCTTATAGGTGTCATGAGTTACTTGTAATCTGAAATACTATACATATTTTTGTTCAGGTACTATGGACAGTAACTATACTGCAAAGTACTTGTGTACTTGTGAGTGAGGAGTAGCAGTTTCATTTGATCATAGCGTCTCATATATTGATTTTGCTAATTCTGTACGTGATCGATTTCGGTATTGGGCAGAAGCATTGTCAAGCTAAGGTATACTATTTTCCTGATGTTGTATCTTATCGTCTTGAAAATGAAGATGATATGAAGATGATGTTTAGAGTTTGTTTTCCCGTTATAGTTCAGATTTTGTTGATGTGGATGTTTGCTCTTTTGATGTTAGTGCTTCTGGTTCTGAAAGTGTGTTGAGTAACAATGTTAGTGAAGAGTCTAGCGTTTCGTTTGATGAAAATGATTATTTAGGATGCTACAAACCAGAGGAAGCAAAGAGGTATTGTAGCAAAGGGGGGGAGAATTATATCAAATCAAAGGACCAGAAGTTTCAAGGTGGTGTGGAAGAGTTTAGGTTGAAATTGCGTATGTATGCAATTGAGATGGGATTTGAGTATCGGTATGTTAGAAATACTAAGAAACGTGTTGTTGCTTATTGTTCTAAGAGAGAGTCTGAGCATTGTGGATGGTGTGTGAAGGCTTCCTTGATAGAGTATAATCGTTTTTTTGTCATTACTGATCTGGTGAACGAGCATAGCTTGTCATGGTGTTGTTCGCTTGCAAACTAATAAGATGATGGGTTCCAAGATTATAAAGTCTATAATGCTTGATAAGGTTCGTGAGAATCCTAACAAGAAGGCTATAGATATATACCATGAGATAAAGTCAGATTATGAGATGGAGGTGTCTTATCGTACGGCTTGATACGGTAAAGAGCGTGCTAGAGAATCTGTTGTTGGTGGTGATGCTGATTCTTATGCTCAGTTAGTTTGGTTTGGTCAAAAAGCAGTGGAATCAAACCTTGGCTCTACTATCAAGATTGAGTATGAACTTGAAACTCACAGGTTTGAGCGAATGTTTGTGTGTTATGATGCGTGGATGAAGGGTTTTCAGTTTTGCAGACCCATTATGTTCATTGATGCTACCTTCATCACCAACAAATACAGAGGGCAGTTATTAGTGCATCTGCCAAGGATGCGAATCAAGGTACATTTTTAGTGAAATGTTTTGTTACATTGGCAGTTTCTTTGATTGTGATAGTTACATAGTTTCCAGGGGCTTCAGTTTTGATTGCTTTGACATTTTTATGTAACTGTTTGATGGATAGTTAAATGACTTGTGTACCTACATTAAGCTACTAATGTAACTATCAATGTATGTAACTATTAATGGAAGTTACTTGACTATTTATTCATGTAACTATCCATGTAACTATGCATGTAACTAATCATGTAACTATCAATGTATGTAACTATCCATGTAACTATCAATGTATGTAACTATCAATGTATATAACTATCCATGTAACTATGCATGTAACTAAGCATGTAACTATCCATGTAACTATGCATGTAACTATGTATGTAACTCCATGTAACTATCAATGTAACTATGCATGTAACTATCCATGTAATTAACTATGCATGTAACTATCCATGTAACTATCCATGTACTATCAATGTCTATGCATGTAACTACTACAACTCAAGTCCCTGCATCACAGATGCATACCTATGAACTGTTTCTTTGATTGTGATAGTTACATAGTTTCCAGGGGCTTCAGTTTTGTGACATTTTTATGTTAGTTGTTCATGTAACTTTCATTTGTTCATACTGATTTTTGTTCGTCTTTTTTGCAGGTTTATATCCAGTTGCTTATGCTATTGTTGATTCTGAAACTGAAAGTAATTGGAGATTTTTCCTTCAGTGTGTATCTGAAGTGTTTTCAAGATACCCTATGAGGCAGGTGACATTCATTTCTGATCGGAATCCTGGTCTTCTTAGTGCATATCTGCATGTCTTTCCCAATAATCCACATGGTTTTTGTTTTAGGCACCTTGTAGAAAATCTCTCCAAAAAGTATCCAAGTCAGTCACCCCTTCATAAATCTGTTCCTTATTTGTTCATGTGTTGTGCTTATTCTCGCACCTCGGACTCATATGAGACCAACCTTGCAAAATTGAAGGAGGAAGGGGGTTTTATTGTTGAAGATTTTCTAAAGGACCTTCCCAAGGAGAGCTGGTGTTCGGCTTTTTTTTATGGGGAGAGGTTTGGTGAAATGACCAACAATTTGGCCGAGACTTTTTAACAATTGGGTGGGGGATTTGAAGAGTCTTCCTATTTATGATCTGAATGAAGGTATTAGAACCAAGTCTATGGAGAGAATTGCTGAGCGGAAAGAAGGGTCAAAGGAATGGGTTACTATTTGTGTCCAAACATGGAAAAGAAATTGATTAATAACTTGGCGGTTGGGCGACATTGGTGAGTTATGAGATCTGATACATATGTTTATGAAGTTCAATGTCAAAAGTACAGGGTAATGGTGAACTTGGGAGAGGATTTCGTTTGTTCGTGTGGGGAATGGAAATGTCATGGTTTTCCTTGTTCACATGCTCTTGTTGCAATTCAGCAACATGGTGTCTCTCCTTACTTATATGTCAGCCCTTACTATAAGGTACTCTTTTACTCATTCTGTTTCCTTTTACTCCATATCTATTCTTGTTTCCAGTTTTTGTTTCCTGCTTTTGTTAACTAATTTGTCCAGTAACTGCTTGTTTTTCAATGTAACTGATCATGTAACTAGTAATGTAACTGATCATGTAACTGTTGTTTTTCAAGGTGGATAAATTCCGAGAAACCTACTCTCACACCATTAACCCAATCCCTTCCATTTCAATGCCTGTTGATCTTGCTCGATCGTCATTTCCATTGCAGCCTCCTTTGACTAAAAGACCTGCTGGAAGGCCAAAAACAAGAAGGTACCGAAGTAGGAGTGAGGTAAAAAGGCAGATCAAGTGTTCCAGGTGTGGGAAATACGACGGGCATAACAGAACGAGTTGTAAAGCTCCAATATAGCCTTTGGTTACATATGACAACTACATTGATGGATACAGTAGCTACATTGATGGATTCAAGTTCTTTTTAGCAGTTACATGCAGAGTTACAATTCTGCTGTTGGATGAATCATTTTTATAGCTGTTGCTTTTTATTATGATAGTGGAAACTGTATATCTTATTTTTCGAGGTGCAGCGGCACGCTGCAAATATTAATGCAAACCTCATTTTTTGTTTTTGTTTTTCCAAGTGCATTGTTTATTTCAAGTTTCATTGCTTTGTTTGTTTCAAGTTTCATTTTGTGCAGCAGTTACATTGCTAGTTACAACCATGTAACTATCCATCTATGTAACCATGTAACTATGCACATGTAACTACAGATTTCTGTTCTAATACGTAGCGGGACGCTGCCATTGCGGTGCAGCGGCACGCTGCAATTATTATTAAATAAATCCATGTAACTACCTAAGTCACTAGCAATTTATAGTTACAGGGGTAGTTACATGCATAGTTACATGGATTTTAATAGATTTCTGTTCTAATATGTAGCGGGACGCTGCCGTTGCGGTGCAACGGCACGCTGCAAATATTAATGAAAACCTTAGAATATGGCAAAGCAAAGCAAAACAATCTGTAACAAAGAAAAGGAAAGCAATCTGTAACACAGAATATGGCAAAGCAATGTAAAGCAAATATTACATGTAACTACAGATTTCTGTTCTAATACGCAGCGGGACGCACGCTGCAATTATTATTAAATAAATCCATGTAACTACCTAGGTAACTAGCAATTTATAGTTACAGGGGTAGTTACATGCATAGTTACATAGATTTTAATAGATTTATGTTCTAATATGCAGCGGCACGCTGCAAATATTAATGAAAACCTCATTTTTTTTTTGTTTTTCCAACTGCATTGTTTATTTCAAGTTTCATTGCTTTGTTTGTTTCAAGTTTCATTTTGTGCAGCAGTTACATTGCTAGTTACAACCATGTAACTATCCATCTATGTAACCATGTAACTATGCACATGTAACTACAGATTTCAGTTCTAATACGTAGCGGGACGCTGCCATTGCGGTGCAGCGGCACGCTGCAATTATTATTAAATAAATCCATGTAACTACCTAAGTAACTAGCAATTTATAGTTACAGGGGTAATTACATGCATAGTTACATGGATTTTAATAGATTTATGTTCTAATATGTAGCGGGACGCTGCCGTTGCGGTGCAGCGGCACGCTGCAAATATTAATGAAAACCTCAGAATATGGCAAAGCAAAGCAAAACAATCTGTAACAAAGAAAATGAAAGCAATCTGTAACACAGAATATGACAAAGCAATGTAAAGCAAAGCAATCATGTAACTATAGCAATGTAAAGAAAAGCAATCATGTAACTATAGCAAAGCAAAGCAATCATGTAACTACTGTTTTTTTCTTACACAGAACACAGAATATGGCAAAGCAAAGCAATCTGTAACAAGCTACACTTTTTTCTCACAAAGAACATATAATATGGCAAAGCAAGGCAATCTGTATTAATAGAGATATGTTGTACACAAATAATCTTTCATTTTGCTGTTCAAATACAATTGATGAAACATTGATATTAAACTTGTTGAACCTATTGCAGATGACGTATTGAGTACCAACTATGCCTATGGTTAAGGAACTTCTTCACCACTTCTGCTCTAAGCTTCAAAACATCATTCTTCTTCAGTGTTCTGTCAAACGTTTCCTCCTTGGAAAGTTTGTCCATATAGTACATAACGAATATCCCACAATCCAATCTGTTTTTCGAAAAAAAATTCAAGTCAAAACATAATCATTGAACAAACAGTCAATTTCTTACATAATAGTTTCCCTACGTAACTATCCATGTAACAACAGACCGATAGTTGCCTGGGTAGTTACCTAACCATAACTTTAAATCTGAACTGAAAACTTTTAAAACTTACGATGTGGGATGTTGCTGAGGTAGTGGTCCATTTATTTGACAACTGATTGGGATTTTTTCAATATAGTTATTCTTGACCCATTGTATGGACTTTCTTTCTCTCTCCGTAAGCTTTACTTTTTTCATTACAAGCTTCTCTGAACTGCTCCTGTTCATGTCCATTTTTCTGCGGGAGCCTTTCTTCAGCATGTCATCTGCTTGTTCTTTGACTGCAGACATCCATAACTCAACCATAGTTGCCTTCACAACAAAATCATTGAACAAACAATCAATTTCTTATATATAGTTTCCCTACGGTTAACTACATTGACTTGCCTATGCATATGCATGTAACTATCCATCTAAGTAACTATGCATGTAACTATGCATGTAACTAAGCATGTAACTATGCATGTAACTATCCATCTATGTAACTATGCATGTAACTATGCATGTAACTAAGCATGTAACTATGCATGTAACTATGCATGTAACTAAGCATGTAACTATGCATGTAACTATGCATGTAACTATCCATATATGTAACTATAAATGTAACTAAGCATGTAACTATGCATATTACTATCCATCTATGTAACTATGCATGAAACTATGCATATACTAGATATTGGTAGTTACCTGAGTAGTTACATCTCAGACAGAATGCAAAAGAAAGCAAAGCAATCCCTACAGCTACATTAAAGATTCACAACAGATAACAAGAGAAAATATTTACCATTTTTTTGGCATCTTTCCATGTCTGCCCCCTATTCCCATCTGTTGTTCTTCCCTTCATTGAATCTAGGTGGTAGAAATGGGGGGGTTGAACTTGGAAGACAAGGAGTGTATGGTGAAACCTTACTTCACTTGTCATCGGAAAGAAAATCATCGTCGCTTCTCCCAAGTAGTCATATAACTTGTCAAGGAAGTAGTGGTGGATGTTCCTTCCGTGAAGATGTTCTGTTGAGTGCTATTAAAATGAAACAGAAACTATCAATGTAACTATCCATATTATCAATTATTAATAGAGATGTAAATAATTTCAGTCCTTACCCATGCCATCGTTTGCATAACTCTAGGAACAACGACAAACTGAGAATCTTGCTGAGAAATTTCGTCAGCTATAATGGCACCAAAGCAGTCTATGACATTGCATGCCACTGCTTTGTCCATTATAACCTCCAGCAGATCAAGCTTTGTAACCTCTGAACCATACAACGGGCCTTCCCATATGAAGTCTCTGCAAGAAAGTATTAAGCTGGTTAGATTATAGGTTACATCAGCAGTTACTCAATTATCCATCTATGTAATCTCTATGTAACTATCCATGTAATTATGCATGTAACTATCCATGTAACTATCAATGTAACTACAGATTGATAGTTACCTAGGTAGTTACATGCATGCTACACTTTTGTAACTACATTAACCTGCCTATATTAACACAAGGCCTTACTAGTGTGCTACATTAACATTATATGAAAAATGAGTTTGCAAAGTGATTTGAGTTTACCCGTCATCTAAGCTTTCCCAGCAAGTTGTCCATTTTTTCTTTGTCAATGGATCCATGCACTTGAATGCTTTGGAAGTTGTCCAAACCGCCTTCTGAGTCATAGCCCGTATTGCTCTCGCGGTGGTTGGCACAATCTGTATTTGCATTGGTTCCATTTCATCATCCCCAATAGTATGAATTACATCTCCATACTCGTTCAGTTCTTCTCCTTCAGCTATCTTGTTCTTCTGCTCCAGATTTTTCTTCCTTTCTTCTGTTATTTCTCTGGCCTTCTTCTCTCTGGTGTTTTTAACCTCCCCCCACCAGTATATATCATCTCTTTTAGCCGGCCTTCTCTGCTTGTTCTTGATCCGAGCAACATATGAATACATCCCCAAGGATGATGCTGTCCTTCCAGAGTTTTCCTCTGTCAGCTCAATCTCAATATCACTCTCCTCTTCATCTAGATTAATGACAAGAACTGCTACCTGTGGAGAGACAATCATATATAACTTGTTAAACGGAGAGTTACATAACCCTAAAACTTTCACTGATAAACCATCATTCATAAAGGCAGCAGTTGAGAAAAGAACCATATGTTAAGCTACCCCTGAATCTATCCATGTAACTACAAGTTTTCAGTTACCTGTGGAGATACAATCATCTGATATTTTGCAGGTTCTCGTTCCATCATCGTAAGGTCACTGATTTGAGGGCTAGAGGGAGTACTGAAATTCTTCTCTGGTATGGTTATTATTCCAGTCACCAATGGGCTATTCCAAGATACCCAGGGAGAGATTCCCAAATCAAAAGAAGACATCTCTGTCATCGGTGTTTTCGGCGACTAACGCGCTTCTTCCGCAACCGTCCTCCTTGGTGGTGACTCTGGTGGTTGCTCACTGTAAGCTGCATAGTAGAAAATAAATAATGTTACTTACCAGCCACTTCATGTCAGTTACATGGATAGTTACATGGATAAACATGCATAGTTACATACGTAGTTACATGCACAGTTACATGCATGGATACATAGATACATCTATAGTTACATATACAGTTACATCTTATGATTTTGAAAACATTCACAATATAAAAAACATTCTTTGAACATGAACCACAATTCATTCTCAAGAAGAATTTTTAAAATCATACATGTATATGTTTTTGTGCAAATATCTGATTTGAAAACTCTAAACAATTTATTTCAAGTTCAATTCTTGAGAATTACCCTTCAATTCATCATCTGCTTTCTTCTTCTTTTTAAGCTCTTCCTCAACCCGTTCTAATTCTTCAACATATAAGTCTTCTGAATTTTGGGTTGGAATTTGAGGCTCACTCATCTCTTTTTTATGAGCGCTTGCAACTTTCTCTGTTGCCTCTTCCTTCTCTTTATCATCCTCATCGGCCATGTTCTTTTTTAGCTCTCTCTCAACCTCTTCTAATGCTTGAAGATCTAATTCTTCTGAATTTTGCATTGTAAGCTGAGCTATGTTCGTTGCTGCCTCACTCTTATCTTCAGCATTGGCATCTTTCTCCTCCTACTCCTCCATTTTCTCAGCTGCTTCATCTTCCTTGCCAGTTCCTTCAGAATCCTTATCCACTTCCTTATCATCATCTTTTTCAGCTGCCTTATCAGCTTCCTTGTCCTTCAGATCTTCATTGTTTTTTTCCCTTGTGTGCTCCTCCTTCAGGATCCTGATCATCTTCATTGCTTTCCAGAGCTCTCTCATCTTGAGAGTTTGGTGCTAATGCCGCCACCAAAGCTTGCAACTTCTTCAGTTCTTCATTGAGTTTTTCATTCTGCAACCTTGTTTCATTGTTAATTAACCTCTCAATCATCAAATCTTGTATTGCATTTTCCATCTTCTCCTGTAGTTCTGTCTGCCTTGATTCATACTTCTCTGCCATGTTTCTCATTTCCTCTTTCAAGCTTTCAGTTTGACAGCGCAACCTTTCGTTCTCCTCTGTTAGCCGTCTCATTTCAACCTCCTTTGCTTTTTGGCTTTGACCGGTTATTAGAGAGGACGGTGGCATTTCTCCTTCCTCTGCTGCCTGCCATGTTTCTTCTTTATCCATCAGTTTCTTCTGCACTGTTTCTTCTTCTTCTACTTCAGATTCACAATCTGTTTCTTCTGGATCAGACTTGATTCCAGCAAACAGTTGCTGTAATAAAAAGAAAAAAATAAATTGTTAGTTATATAGTTACAAAACCCACAGAAGATACATGGATAGTTACACTGCCAGTTACAATGGCAGTTACATAGTTCCAAGATACTTGAAAAACTGATCAAGTCAAACATATGAGGTGTATTGTTTTGAAAATTATCACAATTCTACATGCAACTATGCATGTAACTATCCATGTAACTATCAATTTTCCATGTAATTATGCATGTAACTAATCATATAACTATCAATTTTCCATGTAAATATGCTTGTAACTATCAATTTCCATGTAACTATGCATGTAACTATCCATGTAACTATCAATTTTCCATGCAACTATGCATGTAACTATCTATGTAACTATGCACAAAAAGATAACTATCAATGTAAGTATCCATGTAACTATGTTCTATGCTGCCTCACTCTTATATTGATATAGTCGTATAAGAACTCATACCTTCAATGTTTTGAATTTAGCTTTCTTGGGTAGCTTTGTGAGGTCCCATTTCCTCATCTTATGTTCCTCATCCTCTGTGCCTTCAATCGGCTTTATGGCGTTTGTCTTCTCACAAAGCCAATACTAGCACACATAAAAAAAAAAAAAAAAAAAACAGTTAGTTACCAAATTATTTTCTTACCAAAAACAGTTAGTTACCAAAAAAAACAGTTAGTTACCAAAGATACATACCAGAATTAAGTGTGCACAGCCTCCTGTGTTCAACCCGCTCAACCCCTTACTCTTTGATTTTAGTCGTTGTCTTAAACAACCCGACAAAAATCTTTCAACCTCTTGAGCCCATCCACAGCTCTCTATGTTCCCCCATACTGCATTTAACAGCTCATTTGAGACACTCCCTCCCCCATTTGCAAATAGAAACTTTATGCCAATTTCTAAAATGAGCAGCCTAACCAAATTTTGTCTCTTCTTTCTTCTTTCTTCATCATTTGTTGGCTGCTGGTCCTTGAGCTCTCTTAAAGCGTCCATCACACACTTTTTTGTCACTCTTTTGTTTTTCCCAAACAATGTCTCTGCTGCATTCTCTTCCACTTCCATTTTCTCAAAGGAGCCACCTTTTCTAGGAAGTCCTAGAATCTCAGATACATCTCTGCTTGAGATTCTGTATCTTCCTTCGCCGATCACAAATGCATCAAGCTTTTCATTGTAAGTGTCGGCAATTGTTTCAATAAGCTTGTTCGACTTCCCAAAGTGTTTTTGTGTTCATATGCTCATAAAATCCTTCAAAAAGTAAACCAAACGGGCCATTTCTCAGCTCATTCAGTGCTTCTTCATCTAATGCTTCTCTAAAACTGTCCACTTCGGGCCATGTTGATCTGAACTGATTTGATTTCTTCTTCTTTGTCTCATCTTCTTCTTCCTCCTCCTCTATTTCAGATGTCTTCTTCAAGGTCTTCTTCTTCTTTGTCTCCTTTATCTTATTTTCCTTCTCTTGTTTTCTCCTTCTTTTTTCCTGTCCCAGCAACAGTTTGGACAGCATTACAGCATCAGCCTCTTCATCTACTGTCCTCTTTCTCTTCTTTGCTCCTTCATCAACTATCCTCTTTCTCTTCTTTCCTTCTTCATTAACTGCGATCATTTTTCGCTTATCCATTCCTTGCATCAAATAAACAGCATATAAACATTAAGAAACTTTTGCTGTGTAAAAACAAACATATCACTCACAATAACAAATCATGTAACTATCCTTATAACTATGCATGTAACTAAGCATGTAACTATTCATGTATGTAACTATGCATGTAACTAAGAATGTAACTATCTCTGTAACTATGCATGTATTAAGCATATAACTATCCATGTAACTAAACAGAACAAAAGCAATGAATAACAAATATTTATTCAAACGAAAAAACGAAAGTCTCAGTAGTATTGGATAGTTACTTGATAGTTACATGTAACTATATCCATGTAACTATGCATGTAACTATCCATGTAAGTATGCATGTAACTATTCATGTAACTAAGCATGTAACTATCCATGTAACTATGCATGTAACTAAGAAAGTAACTATCCATGTAACTAAGCATGTAACTATTCATGTAACTATCCATGTAACTAATACAACTCTAAGTCCCTGCAACACAGATGCATACCTATGAACTACAGAATCTGAACAAAAGATACACACCAAAAGCAACTTCATAATCTCAAACTAAACAGAACAAAAGCAATGAATAACGAACATTAATCAAACGAAAAAATGAAACAAAAATTAATGAATAGAATGTCAATGAACCCTAGATCTTCAAAACCACACCGACATCAAAGTTCGAACTCCTAAACCCCTAAATTCCTAATCCTATTCCTGAACCCTAGATCTTCAAAACCTTCAAATTCTGTTAATAGGATTTACTGAACCAAAATGCAAAAATAGTTGAGCTTATAATACTGTGTAATCAGAAGGAATCAAAAGCAGGAGGCAGAGATTAAGGACTGCGAAGATGTTACCTGAGGTTTTTCGAATTTTGGTGTTGTGGAGGAATAGTTCTCGACGCTGCGTGTCCTCGAGCCGAAGATGAGTCTCGTGTCGACGGTTACTAGGGAGTACGACGGATTCGCCGGAGAGAGATGGATTCGCCGGAGACACAGAGAATTAGGGTTTTCTGCGAGAGTGAGAGAGAAGAGCGGTTTCGATAGTTTTGAGGGAGAGAATGAAATGATTTTTGAAATGAAAATCAGAGATGGGGGGGGACTCAGAGATGGGGGTAACGGCGTGGATGGGGATAACGGCGTCAGTGGCATATTTCGTAGTTATTTTCATTCTTAAGGGCAACGCTTTAAGAGCACAGTGGCATAAATCGTAATTTTTTTATTTTTATGGGCAACGCTTTAAGAAATTTAAATAGATGTACTGTTTTATCATCAATGAACATTTATTAACTGTGTTATCATTTATTACCTTTAAATGCACCTTTTTATCATTGACTCATTTTAAAATTCTCAATAACCAACTTAAACAGCAGAAAGAAAATTATATCCTTAATGAATTAAACAAACTACAATACGTTTGATGACCGGATTCCCACGACCAATGACGTTGACCGGGCTCTGGGGGCCGTTGACCGGACTCCAACGACAGTTGACCGGGCTCCGACGACCGTTGACCGGCTCCGACGAAAGTAGGGGATCTACTGGGGGCAGTAAGAGCACCTACTAGGGTCAGTAGGGAGTCTATTAGGGGCAGTAGGGGGTCTATTGGGGTCAGTATGAGGGTCTATTGGGGGCAGTAGGAGGGTCTATTGGGGTCAGTAGGAGGGTCTTTGGGGGCAGTAGGGGGGTCTATTGGGGGCAGTAGGAGGGTCTACTGGGGTCAGTAGGAGGGTCTACTGGGGACAGTAAGAGGTCTGTCCAGAGGTCTACTGGGGTCAGTATGAGGTCTGTCCAGGGGTCTACTGGGGTCAGTATGGAGGTCTGTAGGAGGGTTTAATAGGGGCAGTAAGAGGTCTGTCCAGGGGTCTACTGGGTCAGTAAGGGGGTCTACTGGGGGCAGTAAGGAGGTCTACTAAGGGCAGTAGGAGGGTCTACTGGGGGCAGTAGGAGGTCTGTCCAGGGGTCTATTGGGGTCAGTAGGAGGTCTGTAGGAGGGTCTACTGGGGTCAGTAAGAGGGTCTACTGGGGGCAGTAGGAGGTCTGTCCAGGGGTCTACTGGGGTCAGTAGGAGGGTCTTTGGGGGCAGTAGGAGGTCTATTAAGGGCAATAGGAGGGTCTACTGGGGTCAGTAGGAGGGTCTTTGGGGGCAGTAGGGGGGTCTATTGGGGGCAGTACGAGGGTCTACTGGGGTCAATAGGAGGGTCTACTGGGGGCAGTATGAACACAAATCCCGCGGCAAAGCACGAGTCATAATTCTAGTTCATGAACATTTCTCATCAAAAATGCTGAGTGCTGGTATGTATACCCTAGAATCGAAAACAAGTTTTTCACTGTAGAATCAAAAATCCTTTTATAAACAAAAGGAAAAAACAAAAAGCATAAACAATGAATTGTTTCATCCAAAACCCATAATCAACATAAACCAATGACTTGACTCATAAAACAAAGTTTATAGAACAAACTTTAAGAAGCCAGGGGATTACAATCAACTATCACCGATTCAGGTTCATTGAAACAATAAGACAAACAAGCTATTCAAGATTTTTTGTGATGATTAATCACTTGACCGCATTAAAGTGACTTCAAATTCGACAAAATTAATACACAAATAAAACTAAGGATCACCATCATTGCTCTCCAGATGTCCCTGTTCAGATAAGGAAAATGACATAAGGTTTCAAATGCATAACTGAAACATAAACTACAATAAAAACATTGGGTTAACTTGAACTGAATCTCAATCAAAACCTGTTTGCTCGCACTTATCAGTCTTAGATAGTGTATGGTTAATTATATATATGTTCACTTGAATGAAACTGTTGAACGGACCACACTTTAAATCAAGAAGATAAAACAGAAAGGGAGCATTACCCCAGATGAATTCAGACGCTCCTCCCAAGCTTTGAACACGGACTTGACACTGCCCGGAACTGCCTCATTTAAAGCAGAAACCTAAAAACAGAACATGGCATTCGCTCAATATATATAAGGATCACAAGACATTTCAATGGAAGTCCGATATACATAGTTGGAAGCATAGCAAAATATCAGTCACCCCCTTCTCACTCAACCCACATCAACAATCATCAATTCCTCCTCCTACAGCAAACCCACAACCAAAGCGCCGAAACCACAATCCACCAACACTCATCCACAAACAACACAAAAATTTAAGACCTTTAAAATGCAAGAACAAACCAAACCTTCCCATCTATCCCTTCTCCTTCACAAAAGCAAAATGCGTCTGAAAATCAACATCTCAGCTCAAGGGTTTATGTGGGTCACTAATTTTCATACGGGCACTCTCAGAAAAACCCAACAAGATCAAAACTTTAGTCAAGTAAACGACGAAACCAACTAGCAGAACAAACAAAGCAAGAACAAGATCCAACACTTGGAAGAAAAAATAACAAAAAAAGATTGAACCTTTGGGAGGTCTATATGCTTGTAGAGAGACCAATCAGAGGAGAAATCATGTTCTTCGCAGCTATGGTCATGCAAGCGAGAGAGAGAGAGAGAGAGAGAGAGAGAGAGAGAGAGACGGGGGACTGAAGAAGACGGAGACGAGAGAGTGAGAGGATAGATCGGGGAGTGACGGTATTATGGTCAGCAAAAATAGGTCAAATGTTGAAAATTTGGTTAATGGGAGAACACTTTTAAAGTATATAAGGTTGATGGAAATTTTAAATTTTTGTTTTGTTAATGGGAAAAAAATCTCTAAAATTAAGGTGGAAGGGAATTTTTCGTTATGCATTTAAGTAGTGAAATGTTTATAAACTTGCATTGGAAAGATAGATCAACGGGAAACCGGGATATAGAAATGAAATTTCCACCTTCTAACTAGTCCTAGCTAGCCTCTTGAGTTAAAATGGTTCATATATATATATATATATATATATATATACTGTTGAACATACTGTAACTTCAAACTCCTATATCATCATTTACTCCTACATCGTAACAGGAAAGAAAAAATTAAAAGCCAAAAAAAGAAGACCCAAGATCCTTCTGCATATGTTCTATTCGACTGGCGCGACCACTATGAAGTCTATAGGCGGCGAGGGAAAATATGCAGTACATTTATGAGTTGAGCTTTTCAAATGGCACAAAGGGGTTGTTAGCATGTGGCTTAAGTCTCTCTTGAGCTTTAATTTATGTCTAATTTTGTTTGGTCTTCAGTATAGGTTCTGTACGCAGAGGACCATAATCATTGTACTCAATCCAATGCCTCATTGTATTCTCTAGTCTATCAAGATTTATCAGTTTCCTCCGTTTGCTTTCGCCGGAAAAATTTTCCAAATTATATCAGCAAAACAGGAGAGGGTATGTCAATTCTTTTGGTGATTAGGCGACACCCGGATTTGAACTGGGGAAAAATGATTTGCAGTCCCCCCCGCCTTACCGCTCGGCCATGCCGCCAAAACGATACCAAAAAAAATCTGTGAAAAAATTATCCGTTTGTCTTCTTATTTATCGTACTGTACTTGTATTTTGAATCTTAATCCCGTTTTTCTTAATTTCTTTTCTAAAAGAAATCTTTTTTTGTTTGGGTTGGGTTGGATCCATCCCTTCGATTGATTGTATAGTATCTTAAAACCACACAATCTCTAAAAATTTCCCTTACTTTTTCTAGTGAAAAACAAAATTTTGTTTCAGTCATAAAAAGAAAAAATTCAGAACAAACTGGAACCTTTAACTATTAATTCATGAATGATTCGTAAATTTAAATCTCAAATTGCGTTTCCTTAATGATATAAGAAAATAAAAATTGATACAATCAGTTATTGAAAAAAAATCCTTCGCAATTTCAATTATAACAGCAATTCCGGGTATATATAAATCCCAAAACATAAATTGGTACACAATATTATGGGGTAGTTTATCTGTATACGATGTACATAGGTAATTTTCAGGAAATTCTCATGTTTCCGTTTTATTTTTACCTTT